>JAJHZJ010000450.1:1371870-2842258 GCA_023548195.1 Bettongia penicillata ogilbyi | reverse complement strand
CGCTGGGGAATTCCTGGGTCCCGGTCCGCTGCCGCCTCAGCCGCCGCCCACACCTCTGCCTCCGCCACTTCCTGCCCCCGTCCCTGCCGCTGCCGCTTCCTCCCGAGGGGGCCCGAGTCACGGAGACGCCCCGCTTCCCCTCTCCTTCAGCCCCGCCTCTCTCACTGACCTGCTTCTGTGGGCGGAGGGACTTTCCCGGCTGCTTCAGCTTCCGTCTCTGAAGCCTGCTCGGATCCGCTTCTCTGAGGCCTCGGCCAGGGCAGTGCTGGGGGTCGGGTTTACTCTCCTGGGCGCGCCGGACCCTGGGGACGGGTCTTGAGGGCTCCCTGGAACGGAAATCTCCTCCACTCTGCCTCTGCACACCTTGCACTCACCCAGAGTCTATGGGGGACTCTTTCCACACCAATTCCATGGGCTTTGGTTTCGGAGCTCGTAAACGTGCGTCCTTCTACTCCGCCATCTTGGCTCCGCGCCCCCTGCTTATTCTTTTTAGAACTTGTTCTTGAGCTTTGTTTGTTTGTCCTCTTCCCCTATTAGATTGGAAGCACCTTGAGGGCTTTTTTTTGCCTCTTTTTGTATCCCCAGTAGTTAGCACTGAACCTGGCACATAGTAAGTACTCTAAAAAGTTTATTGACTGCTAAATTGATATTTTATTAATATTTTAAAAATTGGTTTTTTTTGTTCAACTCTTTCAAGTAGGGACCTTGTTCATACTTAAATGAAAAAATTCCTGTTTTCTGTATCTCAAAACCCTTTAACATTCTATCCCACTATCTTCCCTCCTACTTTAATCACTGATAATGTAATGACTTTTTCTCCTCATGAAGGTCATCCAAAGTAAATATGTCCCTGATTCCCAACCCATTTTGTCTTCTCCATCAGTTGACATCTCAGTCATCTCTCCTTCTAATATTCAATTGTTCCTTATCAAATGGTTATTCTTCTTCTGCCTAAAGTCTCCCCTATACCCAAAATCTTTTATTAGCACCTATCTTTTGCTGAGGAGATCACACTATATCTCTGCTCTTTTTCTCAGTCAAATTCATTAAAAAAAAAAAAACCTCTCAACTATTTCCTCCAGGTTTCTTATTCACTTCTTAACCCCTTTTTATTTGACTCCCAATCTTATCACTCATTTTCAAATACTCTCTCCAAAGTTACCAATAATCTCCTCTTGAAAAAAAAATCATCTAACAAGCATTTATATTTCCTCTGACTGATTTTCCCCAATTAAACAATATCAATTAAAAAATGCTCATGAAAATAGTATATTCAAAAGAAGCAATTTTCATCATGTCCATGTCCATGTCCATGAGTCAGATAATAAATATTTATTATATTGGCCCCACTGTGTGCCAGACACAATATTAAGTGGCAGGAATGCATAAAGTGGTAAATGATAATTCCTACTCTCAAGAATATCATAGTTTAATGGAAAAGATAACATAAACAGCACTTATACAGAGGAAAAATTGTAAATAATTAACAGAGGAAAAGAACTAAAGGTAAGAGAAAGTGGACAAGATGAGTGAGAAATTGAGAATAACACCAAGTTGTAAGCCTGGGTGACTAGATGAATGGTGGTATTCTCTCTCTCTCTCTCTCTCTCTCTCTCTCTCTCTCTCTCTCTCTCTCGCTCTCGCTCTCGCTCTCGCTCTCTCCTTTAATGGGTGCATTTTAAATTTTCTGCATTCATTTCCACAAGATTTTCAGTTCCAAACTTTCTCCCAATCTCTCCCCTCCTCCTCACCAAGACACCATGCATTCTGATTATGCCTTCCCCCATTCTGCCCTCCCTTCTATCACACCCCTCCTTTCCCTTATCCCCATCTGCTCTATTTTATTGTAGGCCAAGACAAATTTCTAAACCCCATTGTTTGTATATCCCAGTTGGATGTAAAAGCAACTTTTAACAATTTTTAAAACTTTGAGATACAACTTCTCTCCCTTCCTCCCTCCCCACCTTTCCACACTGAGAAGGCGAACAATTTGATATATGTTATACATGTGTAGCTATGCAAAATACTTTCATAACAGTCATGTTGTGAAAGACTAACTATATTTCCCTCCATCCTATCCAGTTCCTCACTTATTCTATTCTCTCTTTTGACCCTATCCCTTCTCAAAAGTGTTTACCTCTAAATACCCGATCCTCCCATTTGCCCTCCCTTCTATCATCCCCCCCACAACCTACTTATTCCCTTCTCCTCTACTTTCCTGTAGTGTAAGATAAATTTTCATAACAAATTGAGTGTGTATGTTATTCCCTCCTTAAGCCAAATATGATGAGAGTAAGTTTCACTTTTTTCCTCTCACCTCTCCCCTCTTTGCCTCCATTGAAAAGCTTTGAATTGTCTCTTTTATATGAGAGACAATTTGACCCATTCTATTTCTCCCCTTCTCCTCCCAATATATTTCTCTCATGCCTGAATTATATTTTTTTTAGATTTCATCCCTTCCTATTCAACTCATCCTGTGCCCTCTGTCTATATGTATATAATCTTTCCAACTACCCCAATCCTAAGAAAAGTCTCAAGAGTTACAAATATTATCTTTCCACGTAGGAATGTAAGCAGTTCAACTTTAGCAAGTCCCTTATCATTTCTCTTTCCTGTATACCTTTTCATGCTTCTCTTGAATCTTGTGTTTGAAAATCAGATTTTCTGTTCAGCTCTGATCTTTACATCAAGAATGCTTGAAAGTCCTCTATTTCATTGAATGACCATTTCAATATGGATAAGATAACTTCCATATGCCCACCAAATCTCTTCTCTTCCCCTAATTCCTTCAAATGATTCTCATAGACCCATCATCAACTTCCATGCAATGTCCTTCTTAAACTGTGGTACCCAAAAGTGAACAACTAGAAGCTCAAGTGAACATAGACAACTAGTAAAAGCAAAATAATAATAATAAAGATGGTGTTCATGGGGTGGTGTTCATGATGCTCAGCCAGTGGAATACTGCCAAGAGAACATTGTTTGCCTTTCCAGCTCCCACTCCACACCAGTTTGACTTGAAAGAAAACAACATTGTTTATTATGGGTGGGGCACATCTATGTATGTATTTTTTCCATTATGGAACTTTTTTAAAAAACTGATAAGGTTCCACCTACATAATCTGCAACATTATCTTAACAAAATTTAAGTGCATTAAGCTCTACAATTTAGGAAGGAGATTGTCAAGATGAAGAAAATAAACTGGAATGCAAGGGGAATACTGAGGACTCTTGAGTTTAGGTCATATTAGCATCAGTTGAAGGAAATGTGTATATTTAATGGGGAGAAAATAAAACTCAGATGACCCTTTTAGTATTTAAAAGGCTGTCATGTGGTCAAGTTATTATTCTATCTGGCCTCAGAAAATAGAAGCAGAAGCAATAGATGAAAATAATAAAACAGCAAATTTAGACTTGATATTATGAAAAACTTCTAAGCAGTTTCTGAAAGCTACTTGCCAGGCATGTCATGATGGGATACACTAGTTTCTAAAGACCTTTCCAACTCTAAAATGTTGTGATCCAGTGACTCTATGCTTCTGTGATTGCATTAACATTTTTCAAATTAATGATAGAAAGCTGACCTAGAAAGAACAGGATTACTTAGGATGAAATGAGGAATTGATAATACTGATATTCCATAATTTGAAATCTGTCATTTGGAGTTGAGAAGCAGGTTAAGACTATGGAAGAAAAACTGAGCCACAAGTCTATGGACTCATCTCTCCATTAATTTGTATGCTGAAATATCCAGTAATATAAAACAAGTAACTGAACTATTTGGAGATCTCAGTTTAATCTTCTGTAAGCCATAGCTCCTCAGAAACATTGAGTTGATGTATATTGTAATGCCAAGGTTCCTCTGCTTCATCAAGGCTGTTTCCAAGTCCTGCCAAGTCAGGAGTCTGGCTTTTTTCTAGAATAGAATTGGAAAGGTCAACATTAGATTGTTAACAGGAAGAGTTCCGATCCACAGATATTTTAAGAATAAAGAATGATAGATTAGTTGATACCCAGGAAAAATTTACCAATGAAACCAATGTCCTTAATAAACAAACAAAAAAAAAAAAACAACTATGACTTTTTGATCACCAAGGGGAAACAAGGTTACAAAGAACTTATCTCTTATTTCATCTATTATTTCAAAATCGGATTCAAAATTGGAAATTTTGGTTCAAAATCAGAGATCATTAAGAATTTCTACATATTGAAATATATGTCTGTATATAATTTTTTAAAAGTGCCAGGTCTGGAGTCAAGAAGATTCATATTTCTGAGTATAAATTTGACTTCTGACACTTACTAGTGTGTGGCTCTGGGAAAGTAGCTTAAACTTGGTTGCATCATTTTCTTCATCTGCAAAATGAGCAGGAGAAGGAAATGGCAAACCAGTCTAGTATCTTTGCCAAGAAAACCACAAATAAGGTCACAAAGTGTTGGACATGTCTGAATAAGAAAAATTCTTACATATGGAAAGACTCATGATATTCATTAAGTTCAGAATTTATATATATATACATTATATATATACATATGCGTGTAGAATAGGACTAAAGAAAATGAGTTCCAAAACTTTTATACTTTTGCTTACACATTCATATGTGTATACACATATATGTATATGTGTGTGTCTGCATGTGTATGTGTATACGTATATTTTTAAATTATTTATTGATATCCATCCCCACCATACTTTTCATTCTCTCCATGAAAGAAAATGATTTTGATTAAAACGCAACAAAGCAGTTGTATCTGATACTACACAAGACATCCCATGTCTGAAACTCCCCATCTCTTTGGAAATATGTTATTACCATTTTATTTGTGGCCAAGATTGATCAATGAAATTAATCTCAGCTTATTAACATGTTAGTGTTATTTATATTCACATTATATGGTCACTGTCTATGGTGTCCTCTCATTGCTGTGCATCAGTTGACAGAAATCTTTTCATAATTCTCTGAATTATTCATATTTATTGGAGCTTACAGTGCAGTAGTATCCCATTACTTTCACACACCATAATTTGTTCAGTAATTCCGCGATCATCACTAATTTTGTTTCAAGGGTTTTTGCTTATTTCTTTGTTCTTTTGTTACCACTAAGAGTACTACTAAAAATATTTTGTTACATACAGGATTTTTCTTTTTTGTGCCTGAAACATGAGGTGCTTATTGACTAACTGACACCCCAGGAGTGGGTTTCCAAGAGTGGGTGTCTGAACATTTTAGTGATTTTTCTTATATAATATCAAAATATTTTCCAAATTGTTTGGACTAATCAACAGCTCCACCAAGAGTATGCTAATATGTCTGTTCTCCATAACTCTCTCAATATTTGTGATTGTTATCACATTTCCTTATCTGTTTAGTAGAAAGGGAAACCTAAAATCTAAGAAGTCTGTACTTTCTCTTTTTGGTCCTTCATTTCCTCATCTTCCAACTTTCTGAGTCAGAAGTAGCCAAAAATCTCTCACAGTCCTAAATGTATTTGGTACCAAAGTAGGAATCAGAATATTCCTTGTTCCTCATTGCCATTTCCAGATTCTTACTCTGCTACAATCAAATGATTCCGCATTTAAAGTTCACCCTATCCAAATTTATCCCTCTATCTATCTATTCTAATTAGCTGTTATTTGCCAGCCCTCAGAACCTTCCCTCTCTTTCCTTAATGACTTTATTGCCAAGCTGAAAGGCATGAATTAGGAATGCATCTGAGAAGTAGATGGCCTCACTTCAGGAGTTATGACCAGGAGCTGTCCTGGGACATTTTAACTAGATGGAACACCCTGTTAGCTCTGTTGGACTTGGAATACAGTTTGTGCTAAAATCATCTTCATCTGTTGAAAAGCTCAGATCCTAGAATGAGTCTGAGCCTAGTTTGGTGGTACTGGTTGGATGGACCAAGTTCAACCTGGGTTTGAGGCATGTTGATAAAAAACAGGATCTCTAGAACAAAGTATGTTAGAGAAGCATAGAAAAAAAAGTCAAGTTGAGAACATGACAAATTGGGGCAAGGGAAAGTGGAGAACTTTAGCTTAGGCAAAATTTGGCTCCATTAAGGGGTAAGGACTGCAAAACAAGGCTCACAATCTGTGGGACTTAAATAATGCTGATGAGGGAAGGAGGATAAAGGTGTAAAATAGACTGTGTTCTATGGCATAGGATTGAAGAGAGATGGTGAATGGTTCATAAACACTTTGTTTCCTGTTCCTTTGAACTGTTGTAATTTTTCTTACTTTATACATCTCATTTTGTTGCTATTGCTGCTTAAGGTGGTAAGGCTTAAGTTCTTAATGGAAAATTCTTATTTAGCCATCTTGATTCACTTTTCTGTTTCTCCTTAGCTTCTGGCTATACATGGGACAATTTTGAGCTTTATGATTCTATCCCATCCTCAATTCCACACAGTTAGCCCCATGAGACACAAATGCTAATGAAGGTAAGAGGAAATGCACATAAAGTTTTCCATTCTTGCTAGCAGGACCAAGATTGTTTCATATAACCAATCATTTTGATTATTTATCCACATTTAATTCATCAAATTACCTTAGAATGTTAGAGCTAAAAGAATAGTTCAATATCATGGAATCAAACTCCATTAACAGAAAAGTTAAATGAAGTCAATGAGGTACAGTGACAACTTGCCCAAGATTACACTGCTAAAAAATAAAAGGGACATGAATGGAACTGAAGTCTCCAGATTCTCAATTTAGTACTCTTTCCACCATTCCATGCTACCTGGAATAGTAGTATTCATTTAATAGTCAATTATGCCCTGCTTAGTGCAAGCAGAGCATTGGGAAGTTCTATGTGTAATAGAAATGAGTTTCTACTTCCAACATTTAAGCACTCCAGGGAAGGCAGTTATGTCCCAGGTTGTGAGCCTAGAAGAAATGAAGGTGGTAGTACTGTTGACAGTAATGGGAAAATAGGGAAAAGGAAGTTTCTTCTTTTTTGTGAAGGCCATAAGGAATTATAAATTCCATTTTCTGACATTTTAAATATTAATGTCAACAGAATGTTCATTATTTTTAAGCAGTAAGGAAAAATAAAACATTAAACATGTCTTATTATCACTCATTAAATATATTACATTTGGAATTATGTGATGAATAGCTTATGTGATCATAACCTTTGACATAGATCCTACTGTTACATATATACCTCCAAGGAGGGTAAAGCCAGAAAGATCCTACGTACAGCCAAACCATGATTACAAGATTTTTGTGATATCAAATAACTGGAAAACAACATAGATTTATAATGAAAGGCTTCTTAACCTATGGTTCATGATTTGCTTATTTTGCTAACTATATATGAATGTAATGAATTTCTTTTGTATGAATATTTTACTTTATGTATTTAAAAAAAAACATTGTTATAAGAAGGAGTCCAAAGCTTTTATCAGATTTCCCAGAGGGTTTCAAGTGACACACAGAAAGTTAAAAACTTCTCTACTACAGAATGACTAAACAATCTGTGAAGCAACTAGAAGGTACAGTTGATAGACGCTGAGACCTGGAGGCAGGAAGATCTAATTTCAAGTAGAACTTCAGACACCTACCACCTGTGAGACCTTGGGCGATTCATATAACCTCTGTTTCCTCAGTTTTCTCATACTTACCTCCCAAAACTATTATGAGGATCAAAAGAGAAAATCATTATAAAATATTTAGCACAGTGCCTAGTATATAAAAAGCCCTACATAAATGTTAGCCATCATAATAACATAAATGTAATGGAATATTACTATGCTAAACTGTTAAAAAAAATCTAAAAAACTGGAAATTTGTATAAACTGATGCAGAGTAAAGTAGAATCAAGAAAATTATGTACACAATGAAAATAACAAAAATGGAAAGAGCAAAAATCACAACAAAAAAGAAACTGAATGCTATGCAGTTGTAATGACTAAGCTTATCATCAAAGAAAGGATAAGAAAATACAGTTCCTTCCACTCTTTTTAGAAGTGATAATATATAGTCTGCAGTAGAAAGACTGTAGATATAAAATATTGCTCATACAAACAGTTTGAGTCAAAGCATTTGTCAGTTTTGCTGAACTGCTTCTTTTCCTTCTTTTTTTTATTTTTTGCTACTAGGTTCACTGGGTAGGAAGAAGAAGAGATATAGATATATGCTAAAAATGAAAGCAACATAAAAACAAAACATATGAATAAAAATAAAATGCATTTGAAAAACTGCTTCTCCTGAAACATACCTGATAAAAATCAAGTATTTGTGACTAAAGCTCAAAAGGGGTGACAGAATCATGACACAGGAAGATGAAACTTAATGAGACTACCAGGTAAGCAGCAATTGCTTTTCAGTCTGGGAAATGTGTTTTGAAAAGTAAATTTTAGGTGAAGTGTGATGTCAATGACCTTGTCATAAAGTATTATGAACTGTAATGCCATTTGAGTTACATTAAATTCTACATGAATGTGGATATGCAGAAGAGACTGATTTACCTAGTAAAAGTGTAAAATGTAATTAATAGAAAGGTTAAGATGTGTTTGGGGATTATAAATAAGTATTTGTCCAAGTATAGAGCAATTTCTCTTGTAAAATGACCATCAGTATTAGCCAAATGTAATATTCCTTGCAAATAAGCTAGGAAACAAAAAGTTCAGCACCAAAGCAGTTTTTAAAGGCAAAATGACCTTTGGAAAACATAATGTTTGGAAGCTAGTGTTTTACTTCCAACAGGGTAAATAATTTTGTAATGTAAACGATATAAGAGTTCACAACCATTCTCCCTATCTTCAGGACAGACTAATACAAGTCGTTTTCTCTGACTTTTCCTTCTCTCTTCATTGATATAGGATATGAAATGTATTACTAGATTCAGTGACTAGTTGGATTGAATTTGGTTTAAAAAGTTAATCAGCCAACAAAGGCTTACTTTGTGTTCAACCAGACACTACTTCAAAAAGCTTATAATCTTCCTTAAGATACAGGAATTCCACACAAGAAACAACTACAACGTAGGAGGATGAATAAATGGAGGGGAGGGGAATAGCAAATAGAGAAGTCAGTGATGCACTGGAGTCAAATCAGGGTTTAGTAATGAGGGGAAGTTTATCTCTGCAGTCTCAGAAAGAGAAGACCCTACAGAAGAGTGGGCAAGGAAGAAAGGGGAAAGATTGAAAAGTAGAAAAAAAGAAAGGAGGTCTTACTTTGAAGGTGGGATGGGGTTACACTGATAAATGTTCCTAAAAGTAGAGAGAGATGGATCAGGAAGGAAGATGAGGACCTTATGCTGTATAAGGTCTCCTGGACTTGACTCTTGAAAAGCCTACTTGTTCTGAGAGCAGGGAGAGTTGGAACCTCCGGGAGCAACTAGCAACTAGAATAGTAGACACAGGAAGGAGAGTTCCAGGCAGGTGTAAGAAAAAGGTCAACAAGAAAAGATATAGATCAGTGATGGGCTGCGTAAACAAGAATGTGGTGGGGAAGGGGCCCTACCATGGAGCAATGCTAGGTGGCATAGTGGACAGAGTTCTGAACCTAGCTGTGTGACCCTGACTAGGTCAATTAACTTTTATTGCCTCAGTTTCCCCATCTGTAAAATAAGAATAATAATAGTGCTTCCTCCCAGGGCTGTTGTGAGGATGAAAGTGCTTAGCACAGTGTCAGGTACAGAGTAAGAACTATATAAAAGTAAACATAATAATAGCAATAGCAGTAGTAGTAGTTGTAGTAGTAGTAGTAGTAGTAGTAGTAATAGCAGTAGTAGTAGTAGTAATAGTAGTAGTAGTAGTAGTACTAGTAATAGCAACAGTAATAGCAGTAGCAGTAGTAGTAGTAGTAGTAGTAGTAGTAGTAGTAAGAGCAGTAGTAGTAGTAGTAGTAGCAGTAGTAAGAGTAGTAATTGAATTGCTGTATTGCTCCAGCAATAAGGCACAATGGAAATGGAGAATTCATGAAACAAGCCCAACAAGGCAGTGGCAGAAAGCACCAAGGTGAAATCCCAGAATGGATACTTTGGAAGTTATGAAAGAATGAAGAATACAAAGAAGAGAGTCTAGAAAATTAGAGGGGTGAAGAACCTGAGAACGAGGGTCTATAGTAAACAGAAAGATTAAATGTATGATGAAAAAAAATTTCTTTTGGAAATGAGAACGAAAATAAATTTAAAAACTGAGGAATAGGATTAGCTGAAGGAGAAGGCTGAAAGGTAAAATACCAAATGAGAAAGGAGAATAAAGGGTGAGATCTTAAACAAAGGAAAAGTAGCAAGATAAAAGTCACAGCCACCGGCTATGGCCTTGGCCTTTTTGAGGTCTCAGTTTGTCTAAGGCAATTCCCACTGGTGATTGCAGACTAGATAAAATTGAGACAAAGGATGGCTTATTTTGTCTTCACAAAGAATCAGTCTGGTAGGGAAAGACCCTCATAGTTTCTGGCCAGAACAAAAAATAATTGCTATTTACACTAACTCTGAGTCATCAAAATCCAATGAGTTAGAGATGTTTGGACCAGGTTATTGGTCATTCAGTGATAGCCAAACAGATTAGTATTAAAGGTGAAATCAAGTAGCTCCATTTGAAGCACACTGGGTTTTTTCCAAGTCTGTTTTTTTTTTTTTTTTATGAGACATAATTTAAAAAAATCATAAATGAAAATTACATAAGGCAGAGTTAATTGCCCCAGCTCTTTGAAAGAAAATGATAAAATAAATAAATAGTAAATTAAAAATTCTAGCCCCCAAATAACAGGAAATCTTATGATATCCAAAAATTATATTCCTTTGGACAGAGCATTCACATGTGAGAGTATGACTTCCCATGTGGATAGAGGAACCACATGTGATGAAGGATCAATTTATTATGACACCAGTTATGAGGGCCAGATTTCTAGTGATTCCATGCTATTTGTGATGCCAACACCAACATGCCAAATTTTAAGAATCTGTCCACCTAATGAGAATAAAATCAGTACTTTAATACAGAAAAACTGTGGGAAGATCTGGATGGTATTAAAAAGTGACAAGTAGCCTAGAGTGGGCCATGTGCAGATCATGAGTGCCACAATGAAAGGACAATTAAAATGATTATTGACTGGGATGGGACAAGTGGCTCAGGAGAATGCCAGAGATCTGGGTTCAGGGGCTTTGGGGTCCAGGTCTCACAGACATAGTCTTTTCCTTTTAGAAGTTCAGATCCCGGACGGAAGCTCCAGCAGCTGGGAAAGTCCCTCCGCCCACAGAAGCTACAGGTCAGTGAGAAAGAAAGCCGGGCTGAAGGAGAGGGGAAGCAGGGCGTCTCCGTGACTCCGGCCCCCCTCGGGAGGAAGCGGCGGCGGCCGGGACGGGGGCAGGAAGCGGAGGCGGAGGTGTGGGCGGTGGCTGGGGCGGCAGCGGCCCAGGACTCAGGAATCCCCCAGCGGCAGGCAGGATCTTCATTACGGAAGATTCCCACATAAAACCTGATGGAGCTGAGCCTGGGAGACGGCCCTGCCCCCACCCCGCTCTGTTACTGAAGGCTTCTGCTTAAAGCCCCCAGGGGAGCGGGATTTGGGAGGCGGGCCCCCCACCCCACCCCCACCTGCTCCATTTCTGAAAGTCTCTGCATAAAGCCCCCGAGGGATCAGTCTCGGAGACAGCCCTGGCCCCACCCCAGCACCTGAACTAAAGTTCACTGATTGACAGCTGGCAGGAGGAAAGCCCATTTAAATCTCAGAGGCCAAGCACTAGCTGGACGGATCCAGGCGGGGGGTGGAAAGGAATCTCAGAAGTCAAGTAACTGGCTGGGAAAATGCCTAGAAAAGGGAAGAAAAATAAGACTTTAGAGAGTTTTTTCCAACAAATGGAAATGATCCCGACCTTCGGATCTGACGAAGATGAGGACGTATTCTTGCCATCAGGGAAAGACGTGGAGGGCGGGGCCTCAGTACCCCAGACACCCCAGGGGGGTGGTGGGTGGGCTCAGGCCCTGGAAGAGCTCAAAAAGGATTTTGAAAAGCAAGTTAGACAGGTGGAGGAAAAACTGGGAAGAGAAATGTCAGAGATGCAACAAAAGTATGAAAAACAGGTCAATACCTTGGTAAAGGAGACCCAAAAAAATGCTGAGGAAATTAACACCTTGAAAAATAGGCTCACCCAATTGGCAAAGGAGGTTCAAAAAAGCCAATGAGGAGAAGAATGCTTTCAAAAGCAGAATGAGCCAAATGGAAAAAGAGGCTCAAAAGCTCACTGAATTTAATAGTTCTCTCAAAATTAGAAAGGAACAGATGGAGTCTAATGACTTTATGAGAAACCAAGAAATCACCAAACAAAACCAAAAGAACGAAAAAATGGAAGAGAATGTGAAATATCTCATGGGAAAAACAACTGACCTGGAAAATAGATCCAGGAGAGACAATTTAAAAATTATGGGACTACCTGAAACTCATGATCAAAAAAAGAGCCTAGACATCATCTTCCATGAAATTATCAAGGAAAACTGCCCTGACATTCTAGAACCAGAGGGCAAAATAAGTATTGAAAGAATCCATCGATCACCACCTGAAAGAGATCCAAAAAGAGAAACTCCTAGGAACATTGTGGCAAAATTCCAGAACTCCCAGCTCAAGGAAAAAATCTTACAAGCAGCTAGAAAGAAACAATTCCAGTACTGTGGAAATACAATCAGGATAACCCAAGATCTAGCAGCTTCTACATTAAGGGATCAAAGGGCGTGGAATAGGATATTCCAGAAGGCAAAGGAACTAGGACTCAAACCAAGAATCACCTACCCAGCTAAACTGAGTATAATACTTCAAGCGAAAATATGGTCTTTCAATGAAACAGAGGACTTTCAATCATTCTTGATGAAAAAACCAGAGCTGAAAAGAAAATTTGACTTTCAAACACAAGAATGAGAAGAAGCATGAAAAAGGAAACAGCAAAGAGAAGTCTTAAGGGACTTACCATGAGTGAACTGTTTACATTCCTACATGGAAAGACAATATTTGTAACTCTTAAAACTTTTCAGTATCTGGGTAGTTGGTGGGACCACACATACACATGTACACACATGCACACACACATACACACATGCACCCACATACAGAGATAGAGAGCACAGATTGAACTGAATAGGATGGGACCATACCTTAAAAGAAACTAGGGTAAATGGTGAGAGAGAAATGTAGGGGGAGGGAAAGGGAAGGGGGGTAACTATATGTCATTTAAGAGGCAGGTAGGAGTTTTTCTTAGTGGAGGGAAAAAGAGGAGAGCTGAGAAAAAAACAAAAAAACAAGAAGTTTACCCTCATCACATTTGACTAAACGAAGGAGTGAAATGCACACTCATTTTGGTATGAAAACCTATCTTACAGTATAAGAAAGTGGGGGAGAAAGAGATATTGCAAGGGGGGGGATGATGGAAGGGGAGGGCAAAGGGAGGAGGGAGCAATTTGAAGTCAACACTTGGGGAGGGACAGGATCAAAAGACAGAAGAGAAACAATGAGGGGCAGGTTAGGAGGGATGGTAATCCAGTTAGTCTTACACAACACGACTATCAGGGAGGTCATTGGCAAAACTACACAGATATGGCCTATATTGAATTGCCCGCTGTCCCAAAGGGAATGGGTGGGGAGGGAGGGATGAGGAGAATTTGGAACTCAAAGTTTTAGGAACAACTGTTTAGCATTGTTGTTGCAACTAGGAAAGAAGACATACAGTTAAGGAGGAATAGAAAGTCATCTGGCCCTACAGGAGAAAAGAGAAGATGGAGACAAGAGAAGGGAGAGATGACAGAAGAGAGGGCAGATTGGAGATAGGGAAAATTAGATTGCTTGGGGTATTGGGGTGGGGGGAGGGGAGAAAAGGGGAGAAAATTTGGAACCCAAAAATTTGTGAAAATGAATGTAAAAAATTTAAATAAATAAATAAATTTAAAAAAAAAAAGAATCAATAGGCTGGCAGGCAAATCTCTGCTTATATTGCAGAGTTGGACCATCTGTCTAAACTAGCGATTGGGAACCTACTGCAGATTCCCCATCCCTGGTCTAAACATGTAATTTAGGGATTTTCTTCAATAATATACCTTCTTTTTTTTGCTTTGTATATGACATTTGTAATGAGGTCTCTTCTGACTAGCCCATCATTGACATTTGTAATGGTCCAAGATAAGATCTTATCTAGTGAAATTATTTTTTCTAGTTATAAATTTTTAAAATAAATTTTCATTAGAAATTAAAAAAAAAAAAGTTCAGATCCTGTCTCTATGAATTCCTCCCTCTGCAAATAAAGGAGAGGTTTTCATTTATTTATCTCTCCTCTGAAATCAAAGTAGACCATAGATTTTTATAGACAAGGGAAACCAATCCTAGTGTGTTCTTTACTTCAGATTTGTTAAAAGTCAATAAATTTCAATTCCCCATATCATGTATAATATGATATGCATATATATGTATATATATATATAATACATAATGACAAACACCATTTAATAGGCCACAAAGAGTAGAAAGGAGTCTTTACAAAACGCAAAATTGCTCTAAGATGTGTGCGTGCCTTTGCAATTCCCACAGGGATGATTGCAGGCTTATAGAAAAAGCAACAGAAGATACTAAAAATGCATAATTTCTAGACTACAAATATTAATTTTTAGATTTGTTATTCTAAATATGAGATCCTGATCTAATTTTTCATACTACTGGAGGAATTAAATTGAATCCATCTTGACATCGCTATAGAAAAGAGAAAACAAAGGAAGTTTAAGCTAAATGGGAGAGTGGTTATGAGGTTCTTCCTGGAATGGTGAATGAAGCAGTAGGTGACATTGGTGTTATCATGTGTCCAAAAGCAAAAAAAAAAAAATCTTTCAATCTCATACTGAGATGACAATTTTTTGCCCCCCAAAATTGAGTGTGTGTGTGTGTGTGTGTGTGTGTGTGTGTGAGAGAGAGAGAGAGAGAGAGAGAGAGAGAGAGAGAGAAAGAGAGAGAGAGAGAGATGTTTGATGTTTTATAGGATCAAGCAGACAAATTCCTCCTAAAATTTGAGAAGCTTGTCCAAGTCAAATCAAGTCTTAAACACTATGTTTTCAATGAAAATCAATCAACAAGTATTTATTATGTATGTGCTAGAAACTGAGGATATGAAAACTCCCTCAAGAACTTACTATTTGTTCAGGAGACATGGCATGGACAGGAAGAAGAGCTTAATGTGGAGTTCAAGAAACTGAGTTCCAACTGAATCTCTGTCACTTGCTATCTGGGTGGCCTTGAGTAGGTATTTTAAACGTTCTGGGCCTCAGTTTTATCAGCTATAAGAGTGGTGAGCTAGATGATGTGTAAAGTCTTGTCTAGCTCTATATCCATGACAATATTTGTAAAGCACTTAGTACAGTGCTTGGTACATAGTAAATACTACATAAATGTTTATCATTATTATTTTCTTATAATTATACTGAACTATATACAAGGCAGTTTTGGAAGGAGGGAACTAGCATTTAGGAGAAGGGGACAACAAAGGCTTGATTTAGGATGTTGTCATTTAAACTAAACTTTGAAGCAGACTGCATTTCTAAAAGACAGCAATGAGATGAGAATACATTGTATTCATAGACAGAGAAGAAGGAATGTCATACAAGAATATATTAGAAGGCCAGTTGGGATGCACTGAAGAGTGCATAAAAAGGAAAGAATGTCTAAGAAATCTGGAAAAATAAGATGGGGCCATAATGTGAAGGACTTTAAATTCTAAACCAAGAAGTTCATATTTTCCCTAGAAGTTAAAAGGACTCCATGAAGTGTATTGGATGGGCCATAAGGGAGGGATGTGATAAGACTCAAGTATAAGAAAACATCTTTAGCAGCCATGTGCAGGACATATTGGACAAGGGAGATATTTGAAGCAGAAACATTAAATTAGGAGGTGAGAACAATGGGAGATGAAAAAGTATTTTTAAAAATATCTTTTAGAAATGAGGAGGAAGGTTAAAAGGAAATCTAAAACCTCCTACTGATGAGGGCTGGAAGCAGGATACAGGAACTCAAAGACTGAAATGCCCTGTGTGAGCTATCTGGAAAAGAATTCATGGACTCAAGCATTATTGAAGTCAAGGTAAAGATTTATTATGCTTTTCAATGGGCAACAGTTCTTAGGGAACCTGCAATCTTAGAAGGATACAGGCAAAGCTTATATAGGACATTCTATAGTAGAACATGTGCAAAATATGCTAATTAAGTTATTCAGGATTGGGATTACAGAGTGATCACTTCTTTTTTCTTCTTTTTTTAATGTTTATTTATTTTTAGTTTTCAACATTCATTTCCACAAATTTTTGAGTTCAAAATTTTCTCTCCATCACTCCCCTCCCACTAACCCATAAAACCTTGCATTCTGATTACCATTTCCCTCAATATGCCCTCCCATCTATCAGACTCCTCCCTTCCCTTATCCCCATTTTCTCTTTTCTTGTAGGGCAAAACAGATGTCTACACCCCATTACCTGTATTTCTTATTTCCCAGTTGTATTCAAGCAATTCTCAACATTCATTCCTAATACTTTGAATTCCAACTTCTCTCCTTCCCCCCCCTTCCTCCCCCTCCCCCTCCCACCCATCCCCAATGAAAAGGGAAGCCATTAAATATAGGCTATATATGTGTAGTTTTGCAAAAGATTCCCATAATAGTCATGTTGTGTAAGACTAACTCCATTTCCCTCCATCCTATTCTGCCCCCCGTTTATTCTATTCTCTTTTGATCTTGTCCTTCCCCAAAAGTGTTTACTTCTAATTACTCCATTCTCCCACTTGCCCTCCCTTCTATCATCCCCTTCACCCCACTTGTCCCTTTCTCTCCTACTTTCCTATAGTGTAAAATAGATTTTCATACCAAATTAGGTGAGCTTATTATCCCCTCCTAAAGCCAAATGTGGAGAGTAAGCTTTACTTTTTCCCTCTCACTTCCTCCCTTTTCTCCTCCACTGAAAAAGCTTTTTCTTGCCTCTTTATGGGAGATAATTCGACCTACTCCATTTTCCCTTTCTCTTCCCAATATATTCATCTCTCACCCTTTAATTTTATATTTTTTAGATATTACCTCTTCTCATTTAACTCATCCTGTGCTGTCTGTCTATCTGTCTCTCTCTTTCTCTCTCCTTCTCTTTTTCTCTGTCTCTTTGTCTCTCTTTCTCTCCCTCTCTCTTTCTATAGATAGATAGAGATATAGATATATAGACAGACATATATATGGGTGTATATGTGTGTGTGTCTCTGTGTGTGTGTTTGTGTAATCCCTCCAACTACTCAAATACTGAGACAACTCTCAAGAGTTACAAATATTATCTTTCCATGTAGGAATGTAAACAGTTCAACTTTAGAAAATCCTTTATGATTTCTCCTTCCTGTTTACCTTTTCATGCTTCTCTTGATTCTTGAGATTGAAAGTCAAATTTTCTATTCAGTTCTGGTTTTCTCATCAAGAATGCTTGAAAGAATATTTCATTGAATAACTATTTTTCCCCAAAGTATTATACTCAGTTTTGCTGGTTAGGTGATTCTTGGATTTAATCCTAGTTCCTTTGACTTCTGGAATATCCTATTCCACGCCCTTCAATCCCTTAATGTAGAAGCTGCTAGATCTTGTGTTATCCTGATTGTATTTCCACAATACTCAAATTGTTTCTTTCTAGCTGCTTGTACTATTATCTCCTTGACCTGGAAACTTTGCAATTTGACTATAATATTACTAAGAGTTTCTCTTTTCAGATCTCTTTCAGGTGGTAATCATTGGATTCTTTCAATATTTATTTTGCTCTCAGGCTATGAATTATTAGGGCAATTTTCCTTGGTAATTTCATGAAAGATGATGTCTAGACTCTCTTTTTGATCAAGGCTTTCAAATAGTCCCATAATTTTTTAAATTGTCTCTCTTGGATCTATTCTCCTGGTCAGTTGTTTCTTCAATGAGATATTTCACATTATTTTCTATTATTTTCATTCTTTTGGTTTTGTTTTGTAATTCGCTGGTTTCTCAGAAATTCTTTAGCTTCCACCTGCTCCATTCTAATTTTTAAAGGATTATTTTCTTCAGTGAGCTTTTGAACCTCCTTTTCCATTTTGCTAATTCTGCTTTTTAAAGGATTCTTCTCCTCATTGGTTTTTTGGCTCTCTTTTGTCAATTGTGTTAGCCTATTTTTAAAGGCGTTATTTTCTTTAGTATTTTTTGGTTCTCCTTTAGCAAGCTATTGACTCACTTTTCATGATTTTCTTGCATTGCTCTCATTTCTCTTCCCAATTTTTCCTCCACCTCTCTTACTTGCTTTTCAAAATTCTTTCTGAGCTCTTTCAAGGTTTGTGGCCATTGTATATTCGTTCTGGAGGTTTTGGATTCAGAAGCCTTGACTTCCTCTGACAGAATGCATTGTTATTTCTCAGCTGAACGGATGGAAGAAAATACCTGTTCACCAAGAAATTAACCTTCTATAGTCATTTTTTTCTCCCTTTTTTGGGTTTCTTCCCAGCCAGTTACTTGAATTTTGAGTCCTTTTTGCAAGAGGAGGGTGTACTCTGGGGACCTGTAAGTTCTCAGTTCCTTCAAAGTGATACAATCAAGAGGGAGGAGTTTACTCCTCTCTGTGCCTGTGCACTAGGCTGGGAGAAATCAACAGAATCAGCAAGGAGAATTCCCTCTCCACAACTGCCTCCAGCTTCACCACACCAGCGCTCCTCCTCACCCCAGGGTTGAGCTCAGGGTTGAGATTCAGATCAGCTGCTTAATTCCCCATAGACTCTAGGTGAAGGGCTCCAAAAATGGATGTGGCTGCTGCCAGTGGTCCAGACCACACTCCCCTCTCCTGGATAAAGGAGATCTCCCACTGACCTTTGAAACTGTTGTTGGCATTTGTGGGTTGAATGATCTTGGAATTGCTGCCTCTGGTGGTGCCCTTAAGCCTGTTCTGAGTCCTATCCCTGCAACAAGATGCAGCCCACACTGGGCTGCACTCTTTTTCATGTCTTGTGAGATAGACCCTTCCTGTCAACCTTTCAGGTTGACCTGGACTGGAAATCTCATTTACTCTACTGTTTTGTGGCTTCTGCTGCTCTAGAATTTGTTTGGAGCCATTTTTTGCAGGTATTGTATGAGCTATGTGGGGGAGTTTCTACAGGTCCATCTTTCTACTATGCCATCTTGGTTTGAAGTGGTCAGTTTTTAAATGAACATGTACTTTTGGAATCTACTGCCCTGGTAATTGACCCAGAATTCAACAGAAAATAGCCCAAGGCAGGGTTACATGGAAGTGTGATTTTAGCCCTGAAACATCACTAAGTCAACTAGCAGTCAGAACTGATGAAGGAATGCTAGGTTGCTCTCATCAATCAAAATAGATAAATCTAAGATACATATGATTGGTCATGAAAAGTAAATGTCAATATGACTCAATACACAGACAGTTCAACTGGTAAACTAATAAGTTCCATAGGTGTAGCTGGCTGCTGTAGCAGGGAGATAACAGCCTGCTGGGGCAGGCTGTCCTTGGGTTGGGGAGAAACTGCCTGGTGACAGTGTTTTGAGGCTAGGGAGAAATGTGATTTTTAAAGAAAATTGTGGTTTTAGAATTGGGACTCAAGCACATGCACTCAAGCACCCCATCAATACCTATACACCATCAATACTTTCCTTAAGGAAAAAAAAAAACTTGAAATAATTGTACATAGGAAGTAAAAAAAAAAATAGCATAATCAAAAAGAATAAAGTACATTTTAATGAACAAGAAATACATTATTTCTGTAAGAATCATTATTTAATTAGTTTTTTGGTGTCAGGTCACCAATGTGTGAGAGAGAAAAACAAATTTACTATAAAATAAAAGGAAGAAAAATGATAAAAAAGTCAAACATTTAAAATCAACTCCAACCTGTAGTATTTGAATTAGTTATTGACACAAAAATGTCAAACTAAATAAAAGTTACATTTATATGTATTAAAACCATTTCATTCAGAAGTTTAACTGATAAAAATTATTTACCACAAATAAGAGACAAAAAAGGTTAAAATCTGACTTGGTTGTACTCTCCTTGCCAAAAAAGGAGTGTAACAGTCAAAAATAACTTTGATTTAGAATACAACTCTTTTAACTTTTGGAAGACAAATAGTAGAAGATTATGAATATTTCCTCATAAAATATTAAGAATAATTTTTAAAAAAACAGTTTAAGAGAGAAAAAAAAGTTAAAAAACAAAAAACTTGGAGAAGTCCAAAGATGTGAAATCATTTGAGGGATATTTGAGGATGAAAATATAAGGAAGATAACTGCTAAAGCAAAAAGCAGAAAAGACCAATAAATATTTTAAGACATTCTTTTTATAGTAAAACTACACAATTACACTCTAAGTAGCTCAGTCAAAAATATGTTTCCTGAAAAAATAGAAATGACTAAATAAAAAAAGATTTTTAAAATCATCTGGAATAGATAATATGTGTGTATATAATACATATTATATATACATATCTATACACACATACATATATACATATGTAATGTATATACATGTGTATGTATAGAGAAGAAAAGAGGGAGGAGAGAGAGAAACAAGATAGCCAGGCATTGATTTTCAAGATAGCAAAAGAATTGTAAAAATGGTTTAAAAAAAGGTGAATGGGTATCAAAAACTTCCAATTCATGTGCCAACTTTTCTATTGAATAAAAATTTTATGATAATGTATTACACAAGAACACCAAGGGTATCCCCTATTGAGGGTGTAGTAGGAAACAGACTTTTAAAAATAATATGCCACAATAGACTATCATATTTGAAATTACACAAATAGTTAAAAGATATAGAGAATACAAAATTCCACTGTGCCTATTTATTTTAAATAGGCCTGGGGGGCAGAGGCAAGATGGTAGAATAAAAGCAGGGACTTGCTTGAGCTCTCCCCCAAACCCTTCCTAATCCCTGTAAAAAAAATGACTAAAATTCTAGAGTTACAGAACCACAAAATGACAAAGTGAAGCATATCTCCAGGCCAAGAGAGCCTGAGAGGAAGGGTATATAGCACAGAGTTGGGAGAGGGGAGAGGAGCATAGTCTGGTGTGGGCTGCACTACCACAGACAGGACTGGAGCAGGCCTCAAGGGACTGAATCACTGGCAGCTCTTGTAGTTTGCAAACTTCTCAACCCATAAATGACAAAGACAGCATAGAAGGTCAGTGGGAAAACTCTGAGGGACCTGATTGAAAGAGGAGCTTGGTCTGGCTGGCTCTGGCCCTAGCCCCATGAGGAAGGGGGTGAGTGTGGTGGCAGCAACAGCAGCAGCAGCTTCCAGAGCTCTGGGCCCACAGACCATTGGGATCTAGTGGTTATTAAAAACCCCTAAAGTCTGGGATAGTACATCCACCCCCACTCCCATCCCACTGGAAGCAGAGCCCCATCTTGACAAAGTGTTAAAAAGTCAAATATTTGACTGAGATGAGCAAACTGGGAAAAAAAAAAAAAACCACCAGACCATAGAATCTTACTTTGGTGACAAAGAAAATCAAAACACACAAAGTCAAAGTTCCTACATTAAAAGCCTCCAAGAAAAATATGAATTCGAAAGGATTTTCAAAATCAAGTAAGAGAAGTAGAGGAAAAATTGTGAAGAGAAATGTGAAGAGAAAGTGATGCAAGAAAATCCTTAAAAAAAAAAAAAAGTCAACAGCTTGCTAAAAGCCAAAAAATACTGAAGAAAATAAATTTAAATATAGACTAACCCAAATGGTAAAAGAGGTCCAAAAAGCCAATGAGGAGAATAATACTTTCAAAAGTAGAATTGGCCAAATGGATTTTCAATAGGCCTTTGATCCTACCTTGAAGGAGTTTCTTCAAGTTATTGAATATATTTTATAAAGCAAAGCATTTGAAATAATTTCATTCAATGAACATTAGATTATTGCTATCACAGCCTTAAACAGGGTGATATATCTTTATAAAAAGATTTTTGCTAATATTTTGGAAGAAAGCTAGCATAGATCCTAACTGAAAATGGACTACTTAGATAGTGCTAATTGCATCAAATCCTAGAAAATTGCAAATTCTTCTAAATCAGATCAATTATCTCTCAAAAGAGTATGGTCTACCTAAAAACTGAGTAGATGAGAAAGGTATATTACTGAGATTGATATGCAAAAATCCTAGAGTTCATCCATCAGTATACTAGTGTATGTGTATGCATATGTATGCATGTATGTATCCATGTATGTACATATGTTTGTCAGCCTTTTGCCACTGGACGCATAGTTGGAATAGGCTTCAAGTTGCTTCTTTAAAACTATGACACTAGACAGACTTTTCTAGTGACCAGGGAAGTGAAGGTTTTGTTCATCCCAGAATAAGCATCATCAACTGAACTGTTGAAAGGAGAGATTACGTTTCCCTTCCTCCATCCCACCCCCTTTAGTTCTCATAGCATCAGTAAATGAGTTTGTGGTTTGGCTGAGTCTGTTTTATTTGTCTTTTTCAATTCAAGTAATTGGTGAACTGCAATTAGATTCAAGTCATGGCAACCATAGAGGCTGGATGTTGCAACCAGCACATCAAGGAAGTCCTGAGAAATTAAGGAGTCTGGGACTCAAGCAGACAGGAACTGAACTAATATATGAATATAATCTACTTCCCCTCCAATAAGACTGAGGTGATGAAGTGGGGGGGGGGGGCAAGGGGAAGTGTGGTACAGGGGACAGGATTGTATTCACCAAGTATTCAGGAGAATATTTGTATGCTTTTACTTGCTACACCTTTGATGTAAATATTCTTTTATAAAAGCTAGTCTTACTGTTAAGTGGTTGAATGGAATTGGGGTGCAGGGAACACAAAAATTAGGAAATACCATTGATGGGAACTAGAACCAATAGCAAAAAAATTAAATACCCTCAAATCCCTTTAAAGGTACCTAGCTGCCTCCAGATATGTCCTAAATGCTTGCTGCTGGTGCTGCTGCTGCTGAGACTGAGATTGGTAGATCAATTATGCTCAGGAGTTCTGAACTACTGTAGGTCAAATAATCCCTGAAAGAAAGAAGGAAGGAAGGAAGGAAGCAAGGAAGGAAGGAAGGGAGGGAGGGAGGGAGGAAGGAAGGGACTGTTATAGGTTTGATCAGGTTGTAGTTTTTCCTAGAAGCTCAGTTTATTAATAGAAATTCTCCTGAGATATGAAATCAGTTTTTTCTTGAAAAATCCTAAGGAACTATTAAATCATCTTTCTTCTCTAGCCCCTCCTTTTTTTTCCTCTTGAAAGAGCAGAGATTAAACTCTAAATCTCAGTTTCCTTCCCTTAAAATTTCCTTTCTGTTCCTGAATATTTTTGACTTTTAATAGGTAAGGATTCAACCTTTCTTAATTGATTTGGATTTATGTGTATAGAGTACAAATGGTGAGGAAAAGAAGGTAGTAGCTATTTTAATCACAGAATTTAATCAATAAGGGATCCTCTTGGCTGACTGCAACCAGAGATCACCTGGAATCTTGGTAGCCAGTTCTGACTTTTACTAATAACCTGTATTCTTAATATCCTCAGAAAGTAGATTTTAAAAAGTAACCAAGAATTTATTCTCTCTCTCTCTCTCTCTCTCTCTCTCTCTCTCTCTCCTCTCTCTCTCTCTCTCTCTCTCTCTCTCTCACACACACACACACACACACACACACACACACACACACACACACACTCTTTTGCCCTGGGTTTGTAAACTTATAGAAACTATTTTTCTGATTAGGTGTGGCAAATAAGAACTCAGGTGGTTGAATCAATAATTTCAATAGACCTTTTTGTGAGAGAAGGGAGGGTTAATGAAAGGGTGTGCCACCCCCACCCCTCAGAAAAGGAAAGCTCCACTCAAAGTCTCTCTTCTTGGACAAAGAACTGCCTGCAGAGAATTGATTTTAATTAATTTCAGTTAGAGGGGGGAAATTCCAAATTGGCATTTTCTCCTTATTTTTTGATGGGAGAAGATGAGCAGAAATAGAATAGAGTAATGATGCAATAGTACTTTTTCATCTTTGATTTCCTTTTATTAATTTTTATTATTTGGAAGGAAGTCAGGGTTGCTTCTCCAAGTTGGGATATTATTGAACGTGCTCAAGGAGGAGTAGCACCTCTGGTGTGAGGGTGTGATGAGGCCTTTTTAGGGCTGCTCATTCACCTTTGGGGTCCACCTGGCCCTGTCCTCTTATGTCTGATTGTAATAAGTTGTACCACATGCAGCGGCCACATATCATTAAAACCCTCTTTGCAGACCAGCTAAATCAGGTTGAGGGTAATCAGCAGGCTTCAGATCTGCTGGTGAGTTAGGGGGCCTGTCTACCCCAAGCATGTGAAACCTCCCTCTTGGAATGGTAGATGAAACCATTTTGGTCCAGTAGCCATGAAGGTGGCTGAAACTTACAGCTTGGTCAAACTTAGAAGATGCCCAGGTCATCCAGGCCATTGTTGGTCATCTTGAATTTTGTCTTGCCAATGAACTTTGATGACTCTGGAAGAGAGAGTGAGGATGATAATTACATTGTACAACTCTGCCTCACTTAAATTTTGTTTGAGCATGAATCAAGAAATCACCCTGTGATGTCATTGGTCTCCTCCAAAACCAAGAACAAGTAACAACTTGTCTCACACAATGTGAAAATTTACTTAGGACCTCAAATGCTCCTCAAATAAGAAATAAACAAACAAGTAGAAGCAGTCGTGGTTTCCTAACACAATTTGATTTACCTTATTTTAGGAAGGTATCCTAACATCAGTTCTATAAGCATCTAAATCTCCTTCCTAAATGAGCTCCTGGTGAACTCTCTAATTGTTTAATCTTTAACTTGATTAAATTTACCTATAGTATGTCTAAGTTTGATTCTTTAGGATATGTATGAGATTATGACTTTGCTTAACTTAGTTTTTTCAACTTTTATGACATTGAAGGAAGTATGGGGTTATGGATGTCTTTTTTTAACTTTTATGGCCCAAAAGAATGTATGTTTGCAATATGTAAAATAATTTATTTCTCTATCTCTCTGTGGTAATTTCTCTATAAAAACTTTTCAGAAACTCTGATCAGAGTAATTTTTTCTGATGACTGAATTCCAAGAGACTAAACCTTCTGTGTCATGTCAGAGTGTGGGAGCTATTGGGAATTGGGAGAAATGGACTACGTTGAGTGAATTAAAATGGAATCAAGGATTTATTTTCTCTCTCTCTCTCTCTCTCTCTCTCTCTCTCTCTCTCTCTCTCTCTCTCTCTCTCTTCTCTCTCTCTTTTCTCTCTCTCTGTCTTTCTCTTTCACACACACACACACACACACACTCCAATTAGTTCCACCTAATTCTAAATAGTTCTAATCTTCATTAGATATTAGTATTCTCTATTGTCAGTTCATAAGGCTATTAGATTTCTTGTTTTGGTCTGTGAAGAAAATGACAACTGCTGATATTTGGCACATAATTAAACTTTTTGCGAGTTTTTGAGGATTAGTGAAGACTCAAGAAAATATCTACTCCTTCACCTTGTTGGTCCTATGACCCAGAAGTTAGCTTATAATCTTTTATCAAACTGTTCATATCCTTCCATCTCTTGTGCATTAGAAATTTACAATTTCTTCCCAGTTGTCAGATTTCCTTCTTATTCTAGTTATTTCGACTTTGTTTGGAAAAAAAGTTTTCAACTTCATTTAAAATTTTTTATTTATCTCTCAAAATCTTTTGAAAATCAATTTGTGATTTTTATTAAATATTGTTCATATCATTAATTTCTTTCCTATTTATATTATTCTTGTAACTTCTGTTATAGATTACAAAGGAAAGGAACAAGAGCCTCATTTGAAATCCAAGTACTGAGGGACATAATCCCACTTTTGTTTCTCTTTCCTCTAAAGCTGTAGTTTTAGTACTGCAGATTAATGTACTATGGAAATAATTTAGATCATAAAAGAAATGACTAATGAAATAGAGTCTTTGACTTATTAGAATTCAAATTTAAGTCTGTCTTGCTTTGCATAGGTGGTCAAGAAGCAAGATAATAAAAATATTCACAATTTGCAAGTTGAAAATAAAGGAAGGAAGCAGAATAGAAGAAATAGTAAGGCAAATAAAAGGAACAAATTTACTGGATAAAATTGGGGCAAAAAACACAGAAGAAGAATAATTAACCTTTGTCTTCCAAAAAAAATAGTGAAAATTCCACTGATAGACTTACCACTCTCTCCTTCCTTTGAAAATAAAGATTTAGTTGAGGATCATTTAGGGTTAAGAAGGAGAAAATTAAATCTGCCACTTTAAGTTATTATTTTAAAATTACTCTTATCTCCTCTTACAGAGATGTATATATTTCTCCCTAAGAACATATAAATTTAATCTTCAGTCAGACCCAAATCTACTTATTTCATTGTTCCATTTTCTCAACTGATGTTAAAATATATATTATCAAAGTGTGTGATTTTTATCATTGGTATAAGCTTTAGGCTATTATAAATATAACATAAAATATCGGAGTCTTCCCTTATGACCCATTTTTTATTTAAACTATTTTCAGACATAAAAAAAAATTCAAGCTATACCAACTTTGAAGACATTGAATTTTAAAAATCTCAGTTTACTTTGCTGAATTTAAATAATCTCATTCTATTGCTGTGTATTTTTGTAGGGTATGTATGTTGCCCATGTAAGTTATATGAATGTCTTCAGGGCTCTGTCTAAATATGGCTCACATGAGACTTTGATAAATATTTCTGCAATTTTGCCTTCTTTTATCCGAGGGAGTCTTAAATTCCTCCCAATAATAGAGCAGAAGAAGGAGCTACAATGCTGACTACCCTGCTCCCCTCAGAGGATAGTTATGGAATTAGAATGTACCAATCTGTTCTCCAAAACACTGCTAGTATAGAGGAATAATCTTCTCCCTTAGGCCCAAGTCACTATTCTGGTTGCTATCTATTAACAAGGAATAAATATCCCAAGCTTCTATATGCAGACTTGACCCCTTTTAGTCAAATGTGTTTATTTGCTGTTCACTATTTAGGATACTACAAATGACTATCCCAAATAGTGAACAGCAAATAAACCCATTTATCCAAGTTAGAAAAAACAAGTCAAAAAGTTATGCAGGTTATAATATACCAGAAAAAATAATGAGTGAATCCTCCCTCTTGGAGTATAAGATTTTATCTTAACTAAGAGAGTCTCCTTTCTAACACAAGGGATTTCTCAGTCTCTAGCAAAGAAAATCAGAAATGGAGTTGTGTTGAGGTACTCAATTTTCCTTTCATGTGTCTTTCCAAAGTCTGTTGTATTTATCTCCAGTTTTCTCCCTAAAAGGATTTAAAATATCTTCTTTACTATGTGTGTCCTCTTGAGGCAGAAAAGAAAAATCAAAGATTTTTCCTCACACAGACACCCATATTGGTCACCATTTCCTCAAACAATGATGAATCCTATATACAGGTTTCAATTTTGAACCCAAGATTATAATTTGAAAGCACTGTACTTTTAATCCTTGGTCTATCTTTACCTAATTATGGTATTAATTAAGTTCCTTCCACTTTTACATGTTGAATATATCAAATCTTTCTCTCTCTCTCTCTCTATCTATCTATCTATCTATCTCTCTCTCTCTCTTACTATTGATTGATTTTGTTGATTTTTCTGGAAGTAGCCTTTTGTAGTAATTAAACATTGAAAAATGGTGGCATTTCAATAACTTTTAAATTTTATGTTACAAATATATTTTATAACAGTTTAAAATAACTACTAATGCATATCAAAACAGACTATTTTCTTATTTTGTTTCTTTCTCATGGTTCCTCCCATTTGTTCTAATTCTTCTATACGACACGACTAATGTGAAAATATGTTTAATAGGCTATTATATATATGTATATATGTATATATATGTATACACACACACATATATATAGTCTATGTCAGATTGCAAACTGTCTTAGAGAGGGGAGAGGGGAGGGACAGGGAGAAAATTTAAAACTCATGGAAGTAAATATTGAACACTAAAAATAAATAAATTAACTTACTAAAAAATAATTTATTAAAATATGTATTCTGACCAAATGAAGCTATAGGAACTCATTCTTCAAACAAGCAACAGAGAAATATTGATACAAATCGAAAAATTATTCATTTCTCTTTTAAACCAACTCTGCAAACTGTGCTAGCCCACTTAGTGCTTCTAAAGTTTTATGGTCATCCCGTCTTTACAGCAAATACTGTCAACTCATTACTTTTTGATGTTACTCATATACTATGCTTGTATTCCAAGTGGTCTAGCTTCTTTAGTAATTTCTAAATTCATTGGATGAGTCCTTTGATGTGAAATTGATGTGTTTTGCTTCACTCTCTACATTCTCATATAGCATCTAACCTTGTCTACATTACTATTTTTGCCTTTCAAATCTGAGAACCACCACTCTATACCAAACCTGAGCAATTATTAATAATACTCTTCCTATGCGGAAGCCTAGAGGCTATTCAACTACCATTGGTAGTTGTCTATGTTGTTTCCTTAGTCCTTGCTTAGAATCAAAGGATTTAATGCCAGCAAGAAATTTGGGGAATAGATATAAGACTTCTTCCATTTCAGAGCTGCGTTGAAAGAAGTATGAATGCTACTGTCTTTTGAAATGTAACCAGGTATGAAGAGAGAGATAAAACTTGTTTGATTTGTGTGTCATTGTGACAATCTATTCAAACATACCACTGCACTATACAGACATCTTGCAAGTTTGCCATTATAAATATAAGGAACCTTAGTTATGGTTGAAAAGAAGAAAAACAAAAAAAATCTCTAAAATAAGAATCCAAGAAAGACTACCTCCAAGCTTATTGTTCATAGTAACATTACTTGGTCTACACTGGGCATATTCTTCTCCTTCCAATTCTGCAGGAGTTATTCAATTCATTAGCATGACTTCTACTATCATAGCTCTCAGTTTGGAGGGCAGAACGTTTTTAACACATTATGCCTAAACCACATCAAACTGATCTTTCACCAACTGACATTCATTTCGCATGACATGAAAATGAGCAGAATATCTATATTTAAAGAACAGGAAAACAGATAAAACATGTTCATAACAGCTTTCTCTTAAACTAATAGCCAGAGAAAGATTCTACTACATTCATACAAATAATTCATTTCAATAATTTAATAACATGTTTAGCTCTTTTTAAATTATGTTCCAGATATGGCCTAAACATCATAGAAACTTGTTTTTATTTCCAACTCTTTCCATTTCCCCCAACTAACTGATTTGCATGAATATTCTTGACACTGGAAAGAAAAATCTATGAAGGTAATAGATTTAACTATCCTAGAAGTTTGAATAACAATTAACTTAGAGAGACGTGAATTTTGCTTTTATATGTTAGTTCTCAATGAATACTACTTTTAAAAATGACAATAAAAGATGAATTATGCTATCATCTTCTAGAAATGGTAAAAATAAAATGTTTGACATATCACAGCTAGAGATTGAATAAAAATTAATGTCCACAGTGATAAATGAATAATTCTCATTTTTTCTGTTTAGTTTCTGTTCTCAGAGAATTTTGAATAAAACTTAAGCTTTAATTGAAATAATATAAGAAAGCATATTTATGAAAAATAATCCCCTGTGAAAAACTCAAGACTTCTGAAAATTTATTAAAATTTTCTTTATTAATATAACACCAAGTGGTAATCTTTAAATAAACAATTAATCCTGGCAAAAAAAAAAGTTTAAGAGAAACATAATTCATGTATTTACTATTTGATTTTTACCACACTAAAGAAATTATCTAGCAGTTGATCTTTAGCTGAAATCATTATGTTTCTTTGTACATGTGATTTTGGGGATACAAGACTTAAGACCCATGAGTTCATCGATGTAAGGAATTTTAGTCTGGAAATGCCACTACTCCTACAACATTACCTCTTATATTATCATAAATAAATGGTTTTTCTATAACTTAAGATATTAGAGCATTGGCCAAGATGGAGGAGTGAGAGCAGCTGCTCACCTGAGCTCTCGGACAGACTTCTCCGGGTACCTCTGAAAGGAGAATCTGACCAGATTTTGGAGGTGCGGAATCGAGTGGGAGACGGACGGTGACGGATTAGGAGCTCAGGTGGGACTGGAAGGTCCACGGGAGGGATCTGTTCCCTAACCCTAAATGCGGGGGTGAGCCCACAGCGCACAGTGCAGCGTGGCCAGCGCAGCGGAGCGGAGGAGATCCGAGAAACCTGAGTGGCCGGCGGAACCAGAGGAGCGACACCAGGGTGGGAGACAGGCCGAGCCAAGTCAGTGAGAGCCCCCGAGCGCCGGATTATCAGCACAGTGGCTCCTGGGACCTTCAGCCTGGAGATCGGACTCCGGTAAGTCATTTACTTGAACTTCCGGGAGCCAGGATGGCGGAGTGATCAGATAATGCTCTCTCCTTCCCCCTTGATGACCGTGAAAGAACCATAAAATATCTCCCCAGAAAAATCCCAGATCAGTAGAATTAGAAGAAGGAGACCAATAGTCTCATAACACCTGAGACGAGGAAAATAGCTAAGGGGGGATTCCTCATACGGTGGCAGAGGCAAACCGGAAGGACAGAGGATCCAGGGCAGAGAAAATTCACACTAGGACCCAGGCAAGCCTCAGCACCAGGAGAGGAGCCCCAGGAGGGGTGGGAACACGCATTAGCATCTAGGCGTGCCTCAGCTGTCCAGGGGAATCAGAAAGACAATAGGGCAGTAGGGATTACCAGTTCCTGAGATTGCCTTTGCCTCAATTCAGCTAAGGAAATCTCCTGGGACCAGACCACTCCTTCCCCACACTTAAGAAGCTAAACCCAGGGCTGATCAGGGAAACACCAAACAAATACCTGCTTTTAGCTTTTTCACACATCAGCTCAGCAAAAAGTTCTCTAGCTTCTGACTGAAAGAACCAGAAGCCACAACACTCAATCAAAATCATGAACAGGAAAAAGAAAAGGGCCGAAAGAACCATAGAATCTTTCTATGGGGATAAGGACCAAAGCACAAGCCCCAAAGAGGTCACAGCAGAGACTGTACTTCCATCTGAAACTTCAGAAGGGACTATGAACTACTCGCAAGTACAAGCAGCTCTCCTGGAACAGCTGAAGAAGGAAATAGAAGATAAACAGGCCAATGAGTTTAAAATTATTAAGAAAGAATTCACTGATGAGAACATCTCCTTGAAAAGGAAAATTGAACAAATGGAAAAAGAAGTTCAAAAATTTACTGGAGAAAATAAATTCCTGAAAGGCCAAATGGAAAAGGAAGTACAAAAATTAACTGGAGAAAATAGCTTCTTAAAAGGAAAAATTGGGCAGATGGAAAAAGAGATGCAAAAGTTAACAGAAGAAAACAATGTGATGAAGATTAGAATTGGGCAAGTAGAAACTAACGACTCAATGAGACAGCAAGAATCAGTCAAACAAAATCTAAAGAATGAAAAGATAGAAGAAAATGTAAAATATCTAATTGGAAAAACAACTGACCTGGAAAATAGATCCAGAAGAGAAAACTTAAGAATTATTGGCCTGCCAGAAACCCAGGATGGAGAAAAGAGCCTGGACAATATCTTCCAGGAAATCATCAAGGAAAACTGCCCAGAAGTGCTAGATTCAGAGGGCAAAATAGTCATCGAAAGAATCCACCATTCCCCTCCTGAAAGGGATCCCAAACTCAAAACCCCAAGAAATACAGTTGCCAAATTCCAGAGCTATCAAGTGAAGGAGAAAATATTACAAGCAGCCAGAAAGAAACAATTTAAATATCAAGGAGATACTATCAGGATTACACAGGACCTTGCAGCTTCTACATTAAAAGATCGAAAGAATTGGAACCCAATATTCCGTAAGGCAAAGGAGCTGGGACTGCAACCAAGGATCAACTACCCAGCAAAGTTCAGCATAACATTTCAGGCAAGGAGAAAGTCATTCAACGAAGTAAGGGATTTCCAGAGTTTCCTGACCAAAACACCAGAACTTAATAGACAATTCGATCATCAATTGCAGGTCTCAAGAGAATCATAAAAAGGTAAACAGTGGGGGGGGGAACAACTTGCTACTCAATGAGGGCAAGTTGTTCACCTCCCTATAAGGGAAGATGATATCTGTTTATCTTGAGAACTGTGCATCTATTAAGAAATATAAAAGGGATAAGCATAGGGGGAACGGGTATAAAGTAAATGATATCGTGATAAAAATGTGATTTAAGTATGAGAAGGGAGTGTAATAGGAGGTGTGAAAAGGAGGAAGCAGAAAATGGCAAATTACATCACAAGAAGAAGTACAAAATCATAGTAGAGGGAAAGAGGGGAGGGAGATGAGCATTGTGTGAGAGGTACTCTCATCGGATTTGTTTAAAGGACGGAACAATAAACTTAAGTAGAAAATCCTAACTAGCTCTAAAAGCAGTGGGAGGGGAAGGGGGAAGAAAGGGGAGGGAGGCAAAAGGGAGGGAAGAAGCAATAAGAGTAAAGGGGAGTAAAAGGTAATGGGGCTAAAAGAAAGAGGGGAAGGCAGCAAGAGGAGGTGGTGAAAAGTAAATACTAGTGAGGAGGGGAAGGGAGACAGCAGAGCTAAAAGCACAAATGGTGGGAAAGAAGATGGAGGGAAATACACAGATTGTAATCATAACTGTGAATGTGAATGGAATGAATTCTCCCATAAAATGGAGACGGGTAGCTGAATGGATTAAAAGCCATAATCCAACAATATGCTGCTTACAAGAAACACATTGGAAACAGGGGGATACACATAGGATAAAGGTTAAAGGATGGAGCAGAATATATTGTGCTTCAGCTGATGTAAGAAAGGCAGGAGTAGCAATCCTAATCTCAGACAAAGCAAAAGCAGAAATAGATCTAATCAAAAGGGATAAGGATGGAAACTATATCCTGCTAAAAGGCACCATGGACAATGAAGCAATATCATTACTAAACATGTATGCTCCAACTTAGAGGAGAGGTTGAGGGAGTTGAAGGAAGAAATTGACAGCAAAACTATACTAGTGGGGGACCTCAACCTCCCTCTTTCTGAACTTGATAAATCTAACCTCAAAATAAACAAGAAAGAGGTTAAGGAGGTAAATAAAACTCTAGATAAGGTAGATATGACAGATCTTTGGAGAAAATTGAATGGGAATAGAAAGGAATATACCTTTTTCTCAGCAGTACATGGAACATTTACAAAAATTGACCATGTACTAGGACATAAAAATCTCACAATCCAGTGCAGAAAGGCAGAGATAATCAGTGCATCCTTCTCAGATCATAATGCAATAAAAATTATATGTAATAAAAGGCCATGGAAAGATAAAGCAAAAATCAGTTGGAAACTAAATAATTTAATCCTAAAGAAGGAATGGGTTAAAGAAGAAATCATAGAAACAATCAACAACTTCATTCAAGAGAATGACAATAATGAGACAACCTACCAAATCTTATGGGATACTGCAAAAGCAGGTCATAGGGGAAGTTTTATATCTTTGAATGCCTACATAAATAAAATAGAGAAAGAGGAGATCAATGACATGGGTATGCAGCTGAAAAAGCTAGAAAAAGAACAAATTGAAAATCCCCAAGAAAATACCAAATTAGAAATACTGAAAACCAAAGGAGAGATTAATAAAATTGAAATTAAGAAAACTATTGAATTAATAAATAAAACCAATAGTTGGTTTTATGAAAAAACTAATAAAATTGATAAACCTTTCATCAATTTGATTTAAAAAAAAGAAAGAAGAAAATCATATTACTAATATTAAAAATGAAAGGGGTGAACTCACCTCCAATGACGAGGAAATTAAAACAATAATTAGAAATTATTTTACCCAACTTTATGTCCACAAATTCGATAATCTAAATGAGATGGATGAATATTTTAAAAAATACAAATTGCCCAGATTAACAGAAGAGGAAATTGAATACTTAAACAACCCCATCTCAGAAAAAGAAATTGAACAAGCCATCAATGAACTCCCTAGAAAAAATCTCCAGGACCAGATGGATTCACAAGTGAATTCTATCAAACCTTTAAAGAACAGTTAATTCCAATACTATATAGACTTTTTGGGAAAATTGGGGAAGAAGGAGTACTCCCAAATTCTTTCTATGATACCAATATGGTTTTGATACCCAAGCCAGGAAGAGATAAAACAGAAAAAGAAAATTATAGACCAATTTCTCTAATGAATATAGATGCAAAAATTTTCAACAAGATTTTAGCAAAACGAATACAGCATCTTATCAAGAGAATAATACATTATGATCAGGTAGGTTTCATACCAGGAATGCAGGGCTGGTTCAATATTAGGAAAACTATTAGCATTATCAATCATATCAACAACAAAACCAAGAAAAACCACATGATTGTCTCAATTGATGCAGAAAAAGCTTTTGACAAAATACAACACCCATTCCCATTAAAAACACGGGAGAACATAGGAATAAAGGGAACTTTCCATAAAATAATAAGCAGTATCTACCTAAAACCTTCAGCAAGCATTATATGCAATGGAGATAAGCTAGAGGCATTTCCAATAAGGTCAGGGGTGAAACAAGGATGCCCATTATCACCATTATTATTCAATATGGTACTAGAAATGTTAGCGGTAGCAATTAGACAAGATAAAGAAATTGAAGGAATAAAAATAGCCAAAGAAGAAACTATGTTATCCATCTTTGCAGATGATATGATGATATATTTAGAGAATCCCAGAGATTCAAGTAAAAAGCTACTTGAAATAATAAACAACTTTGGCAAAGTTGCAGGTTACAAAATAAACCCACACAAATCTTCTGCATTCCTATATACTAGCAACAAAGTCCAACACCAAGAGATAGAAAGAGAAATCCCATTTAAAGCTAGAGTAGACGATATAAAATACTTAGGAGTTTACTTGCCAAAACAAACCCAGGGATTATATGAACACAATTACAAGACACTTTTTGCACAAATAAAGTCAGATTTAAGTAAGTGGAAAAACATCAGTTGTTCATGGGTAGGCCGAGCTAATATAATAAAAATGACAATTCTACCTAAATTAATCTACTTATTTAGTGCCATACCAATTAAACTATCAGATAATTATTTTCTAGAGCTGGATAAAATAATATCAAAATTCATTTGGAAAAACAAAAGGTCCAGAATATCAAAGGGACTAATGAAAATAAATGCTTGGGAAGGTGGCCTAGCACTACCAGACCTCAAATTGTATTATAAAGCAGCAATTATCAAAACCACTTGGTATTGGCTAAGAAACAGAGGGGTAGACAAATGGAATAGGCTTGGCACTCAAGACACAGTTGGCAAGGAATATAGAAACCTCCTGTTTGATAAACCCAAAGATCCCAGCTTCTGGGATAAGAACTCATTGTTCGACAAAACTTGCTAGGAAAACTGGTTAACTGTGTGGCGGAAATTAGGCATAGACCCATGCCTGACACCGTACATAAGAATAAAGTTCAAATGGGTACATGATTTAGGTATAAAGATTGATACCATGAATAAACTGGAGAAGGAAGGTATCGTGTATTTATCAGATTTATGGAGAGGGGAAGAATTTTTTTCTAAAGAAACGATAGAAAGCATTATGAAATGCAAGATGGATAATTTTGATTACTTTAAACTGAAAAGTTTTTGCACAACCAAACCCAATGCAACCAAAATTCGGAGGGATGTAGTAAATGGGAAAAAAATTTTTACAGCTAAGCTCGGGGATAAAGGCCTCATTTCTAGAATATATAGAGAACTGACTCAAATATATAACCATCCAAGTCATTCCCCAATTGATAAATGGTCAAAGGATATGAACAAGCAATTTTCAGGAGAAGAAATCAAAAATATCTATAATCATATGAAAAAGTGCTCTAAATCACTATTGATTAGAGAGATGCAAATCAAAACAACTCTGAGGTACCACATCACATCTGTAAGATTGGCAAACATGACAGAACAAGAAAATGATAAATGCTGGAGAGGATGTGGGAGAGTTGGAACACTAATTCATTGTTGGTGGAGCTGTGAGATCATCCAACCCTTCTGGAGAACGGTTTGGAACTATACCCAAAGGGCTACAAAAATGTGCATACCCTTTGACCCAGAAATATCGCTACTAGCATTGTATCCCCAAGAGATTATAAAAACGGGAAAGGGTCCCACGTGTACAAAAATATTTATAGCAGCACTCTTTGTGGTGGCCAAAAACTGGAAGTCAAGGGGATGCCCATCAATTGGGGAACGGCTGAATAAATTATGGTATATGAATGTAATGGAGTACTATTGTGCCATAAGAAATGATGAACAAGAAGACTTAAGGGAGGCCTGGAAGGACTTATATGATCTGATGCTGAGCGAAAGGAGCAGAACCAGGAGAACTTTGTGCACAGCAACGACCACAGTGTGTGAGAGTTTTTCCTGGTAGACTTGGAACTTTGTAATAACACAAGAACTTACTGAGAAAAAAAAAAAAAAAACCTAATGTCAGTCTTCTAAGGCAAAATGCCTTCCACACTCAGAGAAAGAAATGTGAAAGTCACTTGGAGAATGTAGCAGATCATGTTTGTGGGTGGGTGGGTTTCAGTGTATTATGTGTTGATTTGTTATATGATTTCTTCCATTTATTTTAGTTCGACTACGTAGCATGAATATAGTGAAAATGTGCTCAATAGGAAAGTATATGTAGAACCTAAACAGAATTGTATGCTGTCATGGGGAGGGAGGGGGGTATTGGGGGAAGGGTGGGGGGGAGAAAATCTTAACTTTAAGGAAATGATTGTAAAACATTAAAAAAAATCAAAAAATAAAAAATAAAAAGAGAGAGAGGAAAAAAAAGCTATTAGAGCATTATCTAGGGCACTGAAAGTGTAAGTGAAATACCCATGGTAAAATATCAGAGACCAAACTTGGACCCAGGCTTTCCTTACTTTAGGATTTGTCCTTTGTTTCCTAAGCTATGATACCTATTTTATGTGTGTATTGTGTGTATTTCTATGTATGTTTGCATTTACATAATTAAGAATGCATTTTAAATTATGAGTAAAGGAGAAATGTTTCATGTGTGGTAAAGCATCCACAGACACACTATTTTGAAAGGAAAGGTATTAGATTGTATGAAGTATCATCCCTGTGACTGCAGTCTATCTAACAAAACTTCTGTTTTAACTGAATAACTAATTAAGCTTTAGTGGAAATACGTAGCCTATAGGGCTAGGAATTAAATGACTGTTGTGTCTGACGTGATCTTAAATTTCCAAATACTCTAGAAATTCTACAATTAATATTTTGAGGAGATGATATCAACCAACTATATTCAATACAAGATTCATGACTATTGCAGAAAAATAATTCCACAAGGATATTGCAGAATAACGACTATATTCAAAAAAAAAAGAGTCTAAAACAATAAAACATCAAGTCAACCTTAAAATAACAAAGTATAAGCCTCATTTTTCATCTGGAAATATATTTAATAGATTATGTTACTTAAAAATTTATTAAGTTTAATACCTGTTGCTCATGAAACTGTAATCCTAGTGAGGTTAACCTTTCTGTTAAATATATTATGACAACTTATTGTCATTAAAGAACTGAATATTGAGGAAAGAGTTTTTTGTAAACTCTTATGTTCTCTCTTTCTAAAGGAAGGATTTCTCTGTCCTGATTAGAGTACAGGAGTCTGTAATCAAAAAGATTTATACAATAATTTAGACATTTCATAATTGGTTATATTGTGGAAGGTAACATGTGGAGACATTAAAAAAGTCTGTATGTGGAAAAAAACTTATTTACTGTTTTTAATTTACAAGAAAAAGTTACAAATTCCTTCTATATAACAAAATACTATTGTTTTCCTTTTTTATCTCAACAACCAATATAAGAAATGCTTATACAGTGTAAGTAAATTCTTAGAATAGAAAAAAAATTTAGAAAGACATAGTAATGAAAATTCAGTCCTGTGAAAATTGTTTGATTAAACACATTAAAGCATCATTTTTAATGAGTGTTGTCCTCAGATAAATGGGGAAGATAAAGAAAAGATAGTTTCAGAAGAATTTGAAAGATAATGTAATAAATTCAATTTTGGAGAAAAAAATAAGGTGGATATCCAGAAGGGACTCCAGGAGCTCTCCTGCACTTTTGATATTAATGGACTGTGGTTCAGGCAAAAGATGAAGACAAGATATGTTTAATGACTAAATACATGTGATCACTGAAAGAGGTATGAGGGAGAAAGGGAAAGAGAATATCTAGTTGCATTTTTGGTGTTTCTGAATATGTTTAGTTTCTTGGTTATATTTTCTTTCTGTTGTTTGTTGTTGTTAATGCATATACATTAAAGAATCCATGATCTCACTGATTTAAGCATTTCCTGCAGAGTTGTATATTACAATTGTACCTTCACATTCTGCACATATTTTACATTCCTCTCCTTTCATCAATTCTCCACATAGGATGCAATGTACTGGAGAACCTCCTTAAGTAATTCTGATGTTTCATAGACACCAGCACAAGAATCAGGCAACTCATTGACTTCTTGCTTATTGAAACATAGGAAAGTCACTTAATTTGAGCTTTATTTTCCTCATTTGAAAATTAAGAAAATAAGACAAATACCTATTTTGCAGAGCTGCTGTAAAAAACAAATTAAAAATGCATATGGGGAGAGGAGCCAAGATGGCAGAGTAGAAAGATTCACATATGCTAGCTCTGAACCCACAGCCCATAAATTACCTATAAAAAGAACTCCCAATGGGTTCTGGAGCAGTGGAAGCCTCACAACAACAGAGTGGAGAAGATTTCTGTTCCAGAGAGCCCTGAAAAATCATCACCAAAGATCCGTTGGGCCCAGACCCAGAGCAGCCCTGCCCTGACCACATGGCCCTGAGAGGAGCAGATCCGAGCAGGCTTCAGGGACAGAATCTCTGGTGGCCGTGAAGGTCCCTCCACCCACAGGCATTACAGGTCAGTGAGGGAGCCTTCTGGACTGGCTGAGAGGGGAGTGGGGTGTCTCCAGAACTCAGGCCCCCTCGGAAGGAAGCAGTGGGGGAAGAGGTAGACAGGGGCTCCCGGAGCAGACAGGACCTCAGGACCATTACTGAAGGTCTCTGCATAAGACCCCTGAGGGAACTGAGCATGGGAGACAGCCCTGCCACCACCTGAGAACTTGAATTTAATCTTACCCTGAATAGCAACCTGGGGCCACCACTGTAAGCTCTGAGGCTGGAGAGCAGCATTTGAATTTCAGACCACAAGCACTAGTGAGGTGGGGGTGGAGAGGAAACTCAAAAGTCAAGTAACTGGCTGGGAAAATGCCCAGAAAAGGGGGAAAAAATAACACCATAGAAAGCTACCTTCTTGGTGAACAGATGTTTCTTCTTTCCTTTCTGATGAGGAAGAACAATGCTTTCCATCAGGGAAAGACACAAAAGTCAAGGCCTCCATATCCCAAACATCCAAAATAGATATCCAATGGGCTCAAGCCATGGAAGAGCTCAAAAATGATTTTGAAAATCAGGTTAGGCAGGTGGAGAAAAAACTAGGAAGAGAAATGAGAGAGATGCAAGAAAAGCATGAAAAACGGGTCAATACTTTGCTAAAGGAGACTCAAAAAAATGCTGAAGAAAATAACACCTTGAAAAATAGGCTCACTCAATTGGCAAAAGAGATTCAAAAAGCCAATGAGGAGAAGGATACTTTCAAAAAGAGAATTAGAATGGAAAAAGAGGTTCAAAAGCTCACTGAAGAAAATAGTTCTCTCAGGATTAGAATGGAATACATGGAGGCTAATGACTTTATGAGAAACCAAGAAATCACAAAACAAAACCAAAAGAATGAAAAATGGAAGAGAATGTGAAATATCTCATTGGAAAACAACTGATCTGGAAAATAGATCCAGGAGAGACAATTTAAAAATTATGGGACTACCTGAAAGCCATGATCAAAAAAAGAGCCTAGACATCATCTTTCATGAAATTACCAAGGAAAACTGCCCTGATATTCTAGAACCAGAGGGCAAAATAAGTATTGAAGGAATCCACCGATCACCACCTGAAAGAGATCCAAAAAGAGAAACTCCTAGGAACATTGTGGCCAAATTCCAGAACTCCCAGCTCAAGGAAAAAATCTTGCAAGCAGCTAGAAAGAAACAATTCCAGTATTGTGGAAATGCAATCAGGATAACACAAGATCTAGCAGTTTCTACATTAAGGGATCGGAGGGCGTGGACTAGGATATTCCAGAAGTCAAAGGAACTAGGACCGAAACCAAGAATCACCCAGCAAAACTTAGTATAATACTTCAGGGGGGAAAATTGTCTTTCAATGAAATAGAGGACTTTCAAGCATTCTTGATGAAAAGACCAGAGCTGAAAAGAAAATTTGGCTTTCAAACACAAAAATGAGAAGAAGCATGAAAAAGTAAACAGCAAAGAGAAGTCATAAGGGACTTACCAAAGGTGAACTGTTTACATTCCCTACATGGAAAGATAATATTTGTAACTCTTGAAACATTTCAGTATCTGGGTAGTTGGTGGGATTAGACACACACATATATACACACACACGTAAACACCCATGTACATGCGTGCACACACACATAAACACCTGCATGCACACCCAGAGACAGAGTGAATTGAACAGAATGGGATCATATCTTTAAAAAATTAAGGTAAACGGTGAGAGAGAAATGTATTAGGAGGAGAGAGGGAGAAATGGAATGGGGTAAATTATATCTCATTCAAGAGGCAAGCAATAGACTTTTTAGTGGAGGGAAAAAGAGGAGAGCTGAGGAAAAAAAACATGAAGTTTACTATCATCACATTCGACTAAAGGAAGGAGTAAAATGCACACTCATTTTGGTATGAAAACCTATCTTACAATACAGGAAAGTCTGGGAGAAGGAGATAAGCAGGGTGCGGGGGGATGATGGAAGGGAGGGAAATGGGAGGAGGGAGCAATTTGCAGTCAACACTCGGGGAGAGACAGGATCAAAAGACAGCATAGAAACAATGGGGGGGCAAGATAGGATGGAGGGAAATACAGTTAGTCTTACACAACACGACTATTATCTAAGTCATTTGCAAAACCACACAGATACGGCCTGTATTGAATTATCTGCCTTCCTAAAGGGAATGGGTGGGGAGGGAAGGATGGGAAGAAGTTGGAACTCAAAGGTTTAGGAACAACTGTCAAGTATTGTTCTTGCTACTATGAAATAAGAAATCCAGGTAATGGGGAATAGAAAACTATCTGGCCCTACAGGACAAGAGAGAAGATGGGGACAAGGGAAGGGAGGGATGAAAAAAGAGAGGGCAGATTGGTGATAGGGGAAATTAGAATGCTTGGTGTATTGGGGTGGGGGAAGGGGAAAAATGGGCAGAAAATTTGGAACCCAAAATTTTGTAAAAATGAATGTAAAAAGTTAAATAAATTTATATCATTAAAAATGCATATAAAATACTTTTTTACCCTTAAAATATTAATGTTAATTATGATTTTCCTTTAATGTTTCTATGATTTCTTCTTTTTCAAATCCTATGTGTGCTGGAAGATGTATCATTTTTTTGTTTCTCTATAATGTTTTTGTTTCTTTATATTTCTAATTTTTACATCACAATATAGTCTTAGTAAACTCTTGCACTATTAAACTCTTCCTTTGAAAAAATAAAAGAGTGAAGCAACATTAGCTAACGTGGATGCTTTATTATATCATTCAGAAAATTAATCATTATACTATTTAAATCTAACTAGAGATTGTTTTCACCCAGAATGTTGCTGATTGCAGTAACTCTCCAGTAATAATGGAGATGACAGGAAAATTGGGGATCCCCTAGGTCATGAATCCACCTAGAATATTCATATATATATTAATTTATTTCAGTTTTCAACATTCATTTCCACAAAATTTTGTGTTCCAAATTTTCTCCCCATTTCTCCCCTCCCCCACCCCAGAATGCCAAGCATTCTAATTACCCCTATCACCAATCTGCCCTCTCTTCTAACATCACTCCCTTCTCTTATCCCCATCTTCTCTTTGGTCCTGTAGGGCAAGATAACTTTCTATACCCCATTACCTGTATTTCTCCTTTCATAGTTGTATGCAAGAACAATACTCAACAGTTGTTCCTAAAACTTTGAGTTCCAACATCTCTTCCTCCCTCCCTCCCCACCAATCCCCACTGGGAAGGCAAGCAATTCAATATAGGCCATATATGCATAGTTTTGCAAATGACTTCCATAATAGTTGTGTTGTGTAAGACTAACTATATTTCCCTCCACCCTATCCTGCCCCTCGTTTCTTCTATTCTCTCCTGTCCCTCCCTAAGAGTGTTGACTTCTAATTGCTCCCTCCTCCTACTGCCCTCCCTTCCATCATCTCCCCTACCCTGCTTATCCCCTTCTCTCCCACTTTCCTGTATTGTAAGATAGATTTTCATACCAAAATGAGTGTGCATTTTATTCCTTTAGTCAAATGTGATGAGAGTAAAGTTCATGTTTTCTCTCTCACCTCTCCCCTTTTTCCCTCCACTGAAAAGTCTTGTACTTGCCTCTTTTATGGGAGATAATTTGCCCCATTCTATTTCTCCCTTCCTCCTCCCAATATATTTCTCTCTCACCCCTTAATTTCATTTTTTAAAGGTATAATCCCATCCTACTATTCAATTCACTCTCATTCAGTTCAACTTTGATAAGTCCCTTACGACTTTGCTTTGCTATTTACCCTTCCATGCTTCTCTTGATTCTTGCATTTGATAGTCAAATTTTCTTATCAGCTCTGGTCTTTTCATCAAGAATGCTTGAAAGTCCTCTATTTCATTGAAAGACCATATTTTCCCCTGAAGTTTTATACTCAGTTTTGCTGGGTAAGTGATTCGTGGTTTTAGTCCTAGTTCCTTTGATTTCTGGAATATCATATTCCATGCCCTTCAATCCCTTAATGTAAAAGCTGCTAGATCTTATGTTATCCTGATTGTATTTCCACAATACTGGAATTGTTTCTCTCTAGCTGCTTGAAATATTTTCTCCTTGACCTGGGAGTTCTGGAGTTTCGCTACAATGTTCCTAAGAGTTTCTCTTTTTTGGATCTCTTTCAGGAGGTGATCCGTGGATTCTTTCAAAATTTATTTTGCCCCCTGGTTGTAGAATATCAGGGCAGTTTTCCTTGATGATTTCATGAAAGATGATGTCTAGGCTCTGTTTTTGATCATGGCTTTCAGGTTGTCCCATAATTTTTAAATTGTCTCTCCTGGATCTATTTTCCAGGTCAGTTGTTTTTCCAATGAGTTATTTCACATTATGTTCCATTTTTGTCATTCTTTTGGTTTTGTTTTGTGATTTCTTGGTTTCTCATAAAGTCAATAACCTCCATCTGTTTCATTCTAATTTTAAAAAATCTATTTTCTTCAGTGAGGTTTTGAACCTCCTTTTCCATTTGGCTAATTCTTCTGCTTTTTAAAGCATTCTTCTCCTCATTGGCTTTTTGAACCTCTTTTGCCAATTGAGTTAGCCTATTTTTAAAGGTATTATTTTCTTCAACATTTTTTGGGTCTCCTTTAGCAAGGTGTTGACCTGCTTTTCATGCTTTTCTTGCATCTCTCTCATTTCTCTTCCCAATTTTTCCTCCACCTCTCTTACTTGATTTTCAAAATCCTTTTTGAGCTCTTCCATGGCCTGAAAGCATTGGATATTTATTTTGGATATTTGGGATACAGAAACCTTGACTTTTATAGTCTTTCCCTGATAGTAAGCATTGTTATTCCTCATCAGAAAGGATGGGAGAAGATATCTGTTCACCAAGAAAGTAACCTTCTATAGTCTTATTTTTTTTCCCTTTTTTGGGCATTTTCCCAACCAGTTACTTTTGGGTCCTTTGTCAAGTATAGGGTATACTCTGGGAATCTGTAAGATCTCAGTTCCTCCAAGGTGGCACAATCAAGCATATACACTGGTCTGGGACCAGGAAGAGATTTTTGTGCCCACAATCTTAGAAGAGTTTCTTCTCCACAGCAACCTAGTCTCTAGTTCCACCAAGCTGATACTGTGGGCTGAGATTCAGATAAGATGCATGGGCAGGGCCGCCATTCAGTGTGATATAAAGATCATCTCCCTCAGGGCCTCTACACAGGGCTGAGGTAATAATTAGCTCCTCAGTGCTCCCAGGGTTTTTATGATCCAACAATGGATGCTGGCTGCTATAGGGGCTACTGTGGGAGCTGCTGCTGCCTGGCCAATGTGGCCTCTGCAGCTGCTGCCTGAGGCCAGCGATGGGAAGGCCCTTCTCCCTTCTTGGCCAGTTGAAAAAGCCCTGTCACTGATCTTTGGTGCCTGTGGGTTGAGGGATCTGGGAACCCTGCTACTGTGACTGGAGATTCTGCCTCCAAGAGTTGTTCACGAGCCATGCAGCCAAGGCTGGATTGGGCTCTGTTTCACCTCTGATACAACAGATGTTTCCCTGTGGGCCCTTCAGGTCACCCTGGGCTGGAAATCTCCTCCATTCTGTTGTTCTCCATGTCTGCTGCTCCAAAATTTGTTGAGAGTCCCTTTCTACAGGTATTTTATGGGCTCTGTCGGGAGAGCCAGCATATGTGTGTCTTTCTACTCCACCATCTTGGCTCTACCCCCACCCAAAACATTATTGTTTTGAATCTGCACACTCATTTCTTGTTTTAGATCCACCCAAGCTTGTATTTAAGGTTCCCTTGTGCTTTGACTTCATCAAAATTTTATTGAATATTTATATTTGCAAATATCCTTTTCAATCTACTTTGCTTCCAAATTGTCCTCTCAACAAAATTACTTAATTGTGTGGTACGCATGTGGATGTCCTTGTCTAAATCCTATGTAAAGTAAATCTTCCCAAGCCTGGAGTGGAGAGGGGAACACACCTCTTTTGTGGTTCATTCTTTTTCACCAAATGACTTGAAAAATTTCTTCCTAACACTATTTCAGATTTTAAGATTTGCTCACAAACAACATGAAAAAACTGACTGATGGTGTTTGCAGTCCAACTGCTTTATTTTACATAGAAAGAAACTGAGGAACAGAGGGGCCATATTGTTTGTCCAACATCACAATGACATTTATCAAACTCAAGTTTTATAGCTACAAGTTATGCAAGTTTTCCACTGAATCATGCTATTTCACAATAAGTGCACATAAATAATTTTTCATATTATCCTGCAGCTTATTTATACCCAGCAATTATCCTCTCTTGATTTTAAAATCCTTCCCACATTGAATTCTTCTGAAATTATTTCTATTCATGATTTTTAGTCATATAGCATTACCAGGAGAATATTACTGTATTTTTTTTAAATGGCCAAACTCCTATATACATCTGTTGCCTCTACTACTATCTTAACTCCCACTCAACCCTTAACTTTTTGTACTTCTGATTCTAGCACAAAATTGAAACTATTGTTACTAGAATCTCCAATAATTTCTTTATTGCTTAATAAAGAGGTTTTTTTTTCTCATCCTTAATACTTCTTAACCTATCTGCATCATTTGGTATAATTAACTATCCTTGTTTTCTGGATAACACTCTTCTCCTTTAGTTTTCATGACACTGCTTTGTCTTCCCTATCTGTCTAGTCAATTTTTCTTATTATCCACTGATGGGTTGTCATCCCTATTCTACTATCTATAAACAGTCAAACTCCAAGGCTTTTTCCTCTTTCTGCATTTTCAATTATCAGCTTTCAAGTGTTCAACTATCGTATCTATACAAATTATACCCAAATATACATATCCAACACTTATCTCTCCTTTGTGCTGTGCATCTACAACTGCTAATTTTATACTTCCAAATCTAAAACTCAATGTAATGGGATTTGAACATATATCCCAAAAACCTGAGATGGCATCTCTTCATGTTGAGAGACTGTAAGTAAGTTTTTGGTGTAGTTATGACATATAAGGAAAGAGTCTTGGAGGGACTCTGGAGGATGTATACACATTATGCATCTGGTTCCAACTGGGTCAAAACTTAGTTGGTAGGAATCCTTTATAAACAGACTTGGTCATGGAATGAAGAAGAAGGTAGCCTAGATATTTTCTCTGATCCTTACAACCTCTCAAACCTCTCCAAAACAGAAATTATGCACTAAAGGTAAAGCAATACCAACTATCTTCATAGTCTTAGATAACATAAACCGTCTCCTAATTCAAAGTCACTCAGCACCCCTTCCTCCAATGTCCACCATGTTATTTGAAGCAAAGTTATACTAGCCACCTGACCCATGGGCTCGCAACAAAATGCAATCCCATAAGCCATTGCCCCTCCACTATTTCTAGGGCCATGTAGATTCAAGCTCGTAACTGAAGAAATAACATGAGATCTTGGTATTCAGTACCTCAATAGAATTCTGTATTATAAAAGAGCTCAGCAGAAGAGCAGAGGAACAGAATTAAAGGAGCAAAACTTAGGCCTAGGTTTGAAAGAGAGCTCACCTTCACATTCTGATCCCTCCTCATACACTCCTTCTAGAACTGCAGAGATAAACTCCTAATGACAAAAATCCATCCATGTTGCAATGGGATCAGCATGGCTGCACTTTTTACTGCCAGGACAGAGAACTGAGGACCATAGTGGATGGTGATGGTGCCATCTATGTAGCATTGTGCAATCAGCCACTAAATGCAGGACAAAGAGCTGAGCATTTAATTGTGGCCAGTTCTCTTTCCCTAAAATTCATTCATAGAAGAGACCTGGGCTGGTGAATCATGAATTGTCCAGCATGAGAGGACAGAAAGATGCTCTGCAATCCAGGTCCTGGGACACCACCATGAGAAGGGAGGGAGTAACAAAGTGACCAATAGGGGAAAATAAGTGAGGGAGGACTAAAATTATCAAAGATCTCAGGAGGAAGAATAATGAAAGACTTTGAGCATAAGCAGATAAATCAACACTGAAAATATTACATCAGAAGAAAATGTGGCCTCTAGATCTAGTAAAGTTCAGGAATTTGTGAACTAATAGTACATAATTTTGGACAATGATTTAACACTTAATGAGACAAAGGACTCTGTATTTTAGGGAGAAAATGGAACTATAACATGTTGTTCTTGTGTGGTTTAAAAGAGAAAAGGCTCTTGACACACCCCAGGTGAGAGGTCATAAGAGCTTAAACTAGAATAGCAACAATTTGAGCACAGGACTAGAGACATTTAGAGAAAGAAATCATAAGATTTGGAAATTGACTGAATATTAGGAGAATAGAGAGAGAAAGATGGGGAGAAGGATAAGAAAGGGCAGAAACAGAAAAGGTGAGAAGAGACAGAGGGAGAAGAGAGATAAGGAGGGAGAGAGAGAGAGAAAGATTCTTCCACAAATGTACACAAAGAATGAAGAAAATAGAAATAAATGAATTAAAAATTTCTGAGAGACACATATAGGTAACCCATGTGGCAAAGAGGCAAATCAATTCCTGTTCATCAGAAGCCCATTTCTCTATTCATGGAACCCTAGCAAATTTCCCTTTGGTATTCTCTATTAGACTGAAGATTGGTTATTTTTGAGGCCCCATAATCAGCATTTATCTCTACAATGAAGCACTTAAATTATGCCATAGTAGGGGATGCATAACCTTAGATAAATCAACTTGAATCTTTAGGCCTCTGTTAGTTTACTTATAAAATGAATGGTTTTCTTTTAGTTCTATAATTCAGTGAATGTGCCCACAAAGTAATGTGAATCACAGTAAGCTAATTTTGGGTAGGCCTGAGAATTCACTCAGTCATAGCCTCACCTCATTGTTTTGCAAATTTTCATTCAAATTTTAATCTAGAGTCCCGTTAAAAAAGCAGTTATATGTTCCATTGCTGTACAGATACATATACATGTGAGGACACAGAACTTTAGAATGCTGTCAAGCATCTTAGAGATATGATGCTTTATTAAAGAGAATTCTGTGACAGTCATTCTTTCTTAGAATACCATTATAACTCACACACACACACATATTTACACACTCTCACACACAAACACACATACAAATTAAATTAAGTCATACTCACAGTGTTCTTTTATGTACTAGGGACAGAGACCAGTATTTTTTGATTGATGTAACCCTCACAACCCAAACACCTACTACAAGTGCCAAAGATCAAGATTTATATTTCACCTCTAACATCAGTTTTCAGACAGACAAGAAGTAAACTGAAGCAGGCCAATGTTTTGAATTATCTTTTTCCCCCACACTGGCTTTCACATGATACAATAGCTGAAATCAGTGCAATCAAATGTTTTCACTTCAGAGATCAATGTAATTGTTGTCATCAGTAATCTAGAGCATTGTTCTTTGTTCGTTATTATCCTCATGTTTGGTAGGTTTTTCTAACCATTTAAAATCTGTTGGAAATTAAGAATGGCTGAATTATTAAGGAAAGAGGCAGAAAGCTACTATTGTTTTTTTTCTCCCTTTTTGATTAATAATTGCTCTTGACTCTGTCAAAATAGCTATATACTGATCTTGAAAAATGACCAAAATCCATGTCAGTTACATTTTTAATGAAACAATCAATATTCATATATTTAATCTTTGCTTTTTTATATTTAATGAGCTAAGATTTATTAAATCCCTACTCAAATGTGCAATTTGAGTTAGGTAGGTTACTAATAATGATCTCTATTGATCCAATGAATGAGAGTATTACAAATGTGTTTGTTAAATGGATACCTATTAAGCCTTAAACCCTAATTATTAACTACAATAGAAACTTACACCTTGACTGCAGGAAAGACACCAAATAAGTTTACTTATAATGATGCTGCTACTGCCATGAAGAGAAGACAGTGAGACCACTTCACTCTGTGCAACCTGTTGTTTTTTTTTCCCATACCCTTTATGTCATAGTGTTTTGTGATTTGAACAAGCTACTCCATCATCATCTCTGGTAATTAATAGGAGACTGCTTGTCTAGCAAGCTATACATAGGTTTATGGTATTTTTGCCTGGAAGGGGACAAGCAGTGTAAATGAAAACTTAGATGAACCCAAGAGAATCCAACCTATACTGTCTTTGGGAAACTGAGAAGTTATTTTAATAACCTGAAAACTTTTCATTAAAACAAAGACCCAACTTTTTAATATCATTACTCTATGAGTTGTATGGATTCAGGTCATGGAATACTACAGTCTCCAAAGAACTCAAAATAAGGATTATTTAGAGGGCAATGGATAGATGCATGGTGGGTATAAGTGATTACAAAATAACATAAACAAGAAACTCAAAAGGACAGAAATAAACACTAGTGTCAAAGAAGTATATAATGACAAAAACAGATGTCCTAGATTAGATGCCTAATGAATTCTTGCCATTAAATGGTAAGAACCACTGATGCATTCTTCATATGTACTACTATTGTGGAATTGATGTTAAGAAATAGCAAGAAAGGTATTCAGCATGTGTGCTAGGCCAACCTTATGGGGCAACAATCAACTAATCAAAGAGCATTTATTAAGAGCCTTCTAAGTACTATGCATTATAATAAATGCTGAGGATATAAAGATAAAAATCAGACCAATCTTTGCATTCAAGAAACTTACATTTTTGAGAGGGGTTTGGGGGGAAGACAATACGTCCAAATGTCGGTATATGCAAAATACATACAAGGTTGACATGAGGTAACCTTAGAGAAGGAAGGCACTAGAAATTAAAAAGATTAAGAAAGTTTGGTTTTCTGAAGTAGCTAGTGCTTTATCTGAATCTTGAAGGAAACTAGAGATCCTAAGATGTCAGCAGGTGAGAAGGGAGAAGTTGAAGCCAATGATGACATAATGGCTAGAAACAAGGATGACTGGAAGGAAGCTTTTCTATTACTGTTGACAGGAATCAAAACATTTGTAACAGAGATAATTTTTGTGGGGGGAGGAAGATACTGAGTTTCCATTTTTGTAAATGTTTAGTGTGAGAAGCCTAAAGGCAACCCAGTTTGAAACATTCAACAGACAGTTTGTGATATGGGCTAGAGCTCTAGAAGTACTAACATGAGAGAGAGGGAGGGAAAGGGAAAGAGACAGACAGAAGGAGAGAGAGAGAGACAGAGAGACAGAGACAGAGACAGAGAGACAGAGAGAGACAGAGACAGAGAGACAGAGAGAGAGAGAGAGAGAGAGAGAGAGAGAGAGAGAGAGAAAGAGAGAGAGATGAAGATAAAGGTAGATCTAAGAGTTCTATTCATAGAAATAGCAATCAAACCCATCTGTCTGTATGAGATCACCAACAGAGAGTATAAAGAGGAAAGATAAGAAGTCCCAGAAAAGTATCTTGATGTAAAACCACAGTTAGGTAACACAGATACAAATCTAACAAAGAAAAATGAGAAAAAACAATGAAAAAGAACTAACAGAGACTAGTGTCACAATAGCCCAGAGAAAACATACTATCCAGAAGTTGTTCAATAGTGTCAAATGCTAGAGAGTGGTCAAGAAGAATGAGAACTAAGAAAAGATTATTAGATTTGAAAATTATAAGATGTAACATTGGAGAAATCAGTTTCAGTTGTGAAACTAGGCAGCAAAGACTTTGGAAGAAAATTAAAGGGGTGAAAGTGAAGCTACTCAATCTTTTTTCCCCCAAGGAATTTCTGAGAAGGGGAGGAAAAATATAAGACATTGAATAGCAGGGATGGTAAGATCTACTGTGTTTTTTTTTTTTTCTTTTAAGGATAAAGGAGACTTTGACATGCCACACTAATTCAGAGAAGGAGCCAATAAAAGAAATTCCCCCTGGTTCTATTCCTTTTCTTCAGTAACATACCAGTAATTCATAATCTGGCAGAATACATAATCTGAGTGACATTTATTTAGATTTTAATTCTGCCACATGTGTTGTTTTCTGGACCTCAGTTTGCTCATTTAAGAATGAGGTGTTTAGACAGATATACTCTGAAGTTCATTCTACCTCTAGATCCTATTAGCTAAAAATCTAAAATTCTAAACAAAGCAGAATTTGAAAAATAAAACACAGCTTCTAGCTTGGTAATCTTTACTTGGTAGCAATTTAAGATCTTCTTCATTCACAACTGGGGAGAACAGAACTTAGTGTTGAAAAATGAGGTTTAAATGTTTCCTGCCTTTGAAAAGAAGTTCTGATTCATACAATTCTTAAGAAGGAAAAGAAAGGAGTATATATACAATTCAAATTTATTCAAAATGTACTTTCATTTTATACAGAAAATATCTAATAAGCTTTAAAACCCTGGAAGTGAAACCATTACATTAATAGGCATTCATTTAGCTCCAAATAGCTGCCCAAGAAGGGAGTGGGGGAGCTTTTAAGTATACCTAATGAGTTTTCTCTTTTCACTAAAAGTGGGTTTCCTGGCTTAAAGAGAAAGAGTTATGGCAGGAAATCATTGAGTTAAAGCCATCATAAGATGTAGTCTTTCTGAAAGTGACATATACCTCATCTTTATAGAATGTGTTTAAATTAACAAATATTCATTAAATGCCTATTTCATTCAACACACTGTGCTCAGTGTTGGGATACAGCTATAAAAATGGCTTATTCCTTAACCTCAAGAAACTAAAGATCTAATAAGGGGAACATTATCTGTCTTATGAGACAAGGTAGAATGTTATAGGAGCAAAAGAAGAGATCCACAGAAAGTATTCTGGAGAAATGGCAGTGAAGGAGACAGATCTTTTCCAAAAGGAGTGATCAAAAAAGGCTTCATAGAGTAAGTGGCACATGTGCTGAGATCTCAGAGGAAGATAAGGATTTCAACACTCAAAGATGAAGAGGGGATAGCCTCTATAAATTCACCAAGAAGGAGAGAACAATATGAGACTGCAAAATACTGTGTGTGTTTGTGTGTGTGTATGTGTGTATGTATATGTATATATATGTGTGCATGTGTGTATATATATGCATATATATACATACATAGAGTATTTCATATATATATATATATATATATATATATATATATATATATATACCAAGTGTCCTAAAAGTTGGTGTGTAGTTTTAAGCTGTTAAAAACTGGGGGTTAAGAGATTTCCACACCACAGCTTCACTTGAGTGGACATTTGGTCATCCTTGTTTACTACAGGTGTATGTCCTAGGAATGATCCCCATGAACGTCCACTCTTCCCACTCAGGATAGAAAGACCGAGCTCAAAAGATAGCTGTTTTTTCTGTTGTTTTTGTTGTTGTAGTTTTGAGGAGTGTGGTTGGAAGTGATGACTTCTGTAGTATTACCTGTATTAGTATTTTCTTTCATTAAATCCCTTTGCTTTAAAAAAGATATGTCCTCTGGGTGACTAGCAAAATCAAACACATTTCTAGGCACTCATAACTCTCATTTCTAGACAGGGGTGTACTAGAGCCAATTTGGACTAGCTTTTGAAAGTCAGCGGTTAAATTTCCGGTGTGAGCATGCAATACAGAAATCATGAAACACTACAAATTAAGGTTTGTTTTTTGGGGGTTTTTTATTGTCTAGACCTGCAAAAGTGATGGACAATGTTACTAACATAAACTAAATTAAAAAATGTGTTGTGGATATATTTTTTTTCAAAAACCTGTTGCTGAACTTCAAAACAATGCTTCAAATCAAATTCTAGTGCGACAGAGCTCATCAGTCTCAATATAGGAGGCAAATATTTTCCAGGCAGTCATTTTCCCAAATTTCTCAAGTTTGCTATGTATCAAAAGAAAAGGAAAATCTCCCAAATTATTCTTAGGCTTTTTGTATTTTTTAGTTATTGCTATGAAAAGGTTATAGTTACATAAAATCATTGACATTGTTTAAGCAAATAAGGAATACTTGGAGTCACTCTGTATGTGTTTAGTAATCAAATCTATCAGAAATGTTACTTCATTAGAAGATAGAATTTATAAACAATATCCAAACTGGAGGACAGATGTCTAATAAAGATTTTTCTCAATCAATATGTTCTAGTTTGATGAAAGAAAATTACATTACATATTCATCTGATAATTTTCCCCATAAGTTCTAGAAAATAATAAAAATTATTTCATACTGCATTTTACATTAAGTTGCAACCTAAGAACACAATGTTTATTAAATGAGAAAAGTAACCAAAGGAATATTTTCTGATGTTAAATTACAACAATCTGTGTTTTCTAGTAGGACTTATAAATCACTTATTTCAAATAACAGTTTTATGAGAATAAACCAAATTCTATTTTATCAAATACACAAAATGTTGTATCTTCTGATATCCTCTATTGCATACCAGAATTTGCATGTAGAAAATGTATTTTAATTACTAACAGTTTATAAATTATAAGGCCAAATAAACTTTAGCTAAGTAGTATATCTTATTTAATTTCATTTATCTGTAAATTTGAAACACTATTTTTTTTTTCTTTAACAGCCTTGAAATTTATCTTAAAGACTCTGATACTGAAATAGAATTGTGTGGTTGTGGACTTTGGGAATCAGTGCTTTGCTTTCAAGAAGAATTAAAATATGATGGGAACATGATAACTGTAACCTTTTTTTATTAAGGATAAATTACTTCAGTTATTACTTGTATTCTGACTAAAATCAGGAAATTATATTTAGTTTGCTAGCACAATCCTCCCCATTTTATAGAGGGGATCAGAGAAAAGTTGGAAAACTTCAAAATATATTTTGATTACCTGCTCATTCCAATGTCTAGTCTCTTTTTTTTTAGAGGTTATTCTATGGCCATCTGCTCTTTTCTAAAGAAAATTAGTTAAAATTGGCAATTCCATATCCACCTCAAACATGTGTGCCTAAAAGGTAGCACAGTATAAAGAAATGGTGTGAGATCTGCATGCCTATGTTGTACTATATAAATTCATTTCAAACTGTTTCTGATACTTCTACAAATAATGGTATTCACCAGAAACTGAAAGGTACATTTCTGTTACAAGATAAGTTTCAAGGTTGCGGGGGAAATATTATCTCAAAATTATAGATAAATAAAATGAAGTAACATATAATGCTTATCTAAAGTTTACTGGACCTTCTCATTTGTAATCTAATAATTGATAATCAATGAATTCTGACTAATCATAACCAGAATTTCTTTAAAAAACTCTTGTTCATAGCCTTCAATCTCTCGTATATTAGAGAATATCTTTTGATTCTATATATTTGGGTCTATTTATATCAATTCCCAACATCTTTTTAATATCTGAGTTTTATCATTGATTTTAATCATTGATACAAAGTGCCTACTATGTGCCAATAAATGCGAAGTGCTGGGGACACAAAGAAAGCCCCTCCCCCAAAAGAAATTACTGGGAAGAATGTTTCGACTTGCTAATTATTAAAAAAAATGCATATTAAAACTCTTGTTTTCTTTTCTTTTATTCTTTTTTTTGAGACATACATGCAATTTCAATGTGGAGGTTTTACTTTAGATCAGGACTGCCAAATATATAACCCACAGGCCAGTTGCAGCCCACAAAAGAATTTTGGGCAGCCTGTGAAAAAATGTAGAGGACATAAAAAAAAGTAAAAATGTAACATGTGCTTTGTCTGTGTCCTGCTTAACCCACCTTCCACTAGTCATTATTGTGCCCATTGGGTAACTTGGTGGGTGGGTTGCCACCGCATACTCACTCCTGTTTGTCATGTGACACAGAGCAACCAACCATTGTCTGTCTCTAGTCTAAAAGGAAGGAAAATCGCATATTTTTTTTTATGTTTTCAGAACAGAGACAAACTGAGTGCAGCCACACAATTCAGCTGACACCCTCTATGTGATGAGTAGCAGCAGCAACACCAGGGCTTCTTTTCTTCCCTTGCTGTGTGATCACCTTCCAAGTTACATGAATGTCTAGAGCACTCTTCAAAGTCAGACACTCAGTTCAGTATGTCTTTGTATGCGAGCGGTTGCTGTGGAGAGTTTTTGGTTTTAATATTAAAGTTTTGGAAGTGACCTTGTAAAATGGGTGATAAGAAAAGGAAGATTGAATCGGAATATAGAGTGTTTAACTCAGATGGACAAATTGATACTTGTTTACTTACATGAGAGACAAAATATTTTGCCTTGTTTGTTGAAAAGTAATAGCCATTGCAAAGGAATTCAATCTTTGTCGCCATTTTGAATCAAAACACCTTGATTTAAGGAAATTGACACCAATGAAAAACAAATTAAAGTTTCCAAATTGTTGAAACATCTCGGTGGAGAACAATAGTTTTTCAGGAAAGAAAACTCAGAAAATGAGGCAGCTACTAAGGTTAGTTTTCAGATTTCTAAGAAATTGCTGCTGGGAAGTATTTTACTGAAGGTGATTTTATGAAGAAATGTTTGCTGATTGCAGTTTCTAGATTATGTTCTGATATTCAAAAAGTGATTTTGAGAAATATTTTAGTCATCAATTATATCTTTACCTGGAAAGTGAGCCACTAAAAACCTATTTGCGACCTGAAGAAATTTAGCCTGTTTTAATTTTGGCTCATACCTACTACCAAGTTGTGCAAGTCTACTTTAGATCAATCAAATTTGCATAGATAAAATCTGCAAAGAGTCAATGTTGGAAGAGTTATGGGAAGTCAAACTTACAAATATACTCTTCATGTATCACAGTTGAAAGATATTCATTTAATATTTATCTTTTTGAGAATCAGGACTTTATATATCCTGTTAATGCAATGAAAACTAAATTTGAATGCAGAACCCTTGGAAGTATTACATGAATAACATAATGATGTATGTCTCCAATTCAACCCATGCATCATCAAATTCATTCACACTTAACTCTGTTTAAAAAAAAAAACAACAACAAAACTTCATTTCCAATTCTTACAAAAGAGTAAATAATCTCCCTTTAGGGCATGATGCTGTCTTTATTATGTTGCTTTCTTTTGAAGACTAGACATAAATGCTCTTTTCAGAAAAAAAATAATTTATTTACTTTGGAGCATATATAATTGTTTCACTGCCAATGCATTATTAAAGTGCTGCACACCAACACAATAAGTGGTCTCAGTATGTTACTATAATTTTGTGCTTAGAAAGAATTAATTTATTTGGGAAGGAGAGGTCATATACATCAACTAGGGACAGAAACATGACTTAGAAGAATTATAGAAAATACTCACTTTGGGCAGAGTTCAACCTGACAAGGTTTTTATGGATACAGTGTGGGAAGAGGGTAAAATTTCTCTGTATAACTTTTTTTCTGCAACACATTCTACTGATTTTTTGAAAGAGAAATAAATGGGGAGTTATAAGGATAAATTAACATATGGTACATATGACCCAAGTCTCCCATCCATGACCCATCCTCAAGGCTATGAGCTCAGATGGACTGTGTGGAATCCTGAGGAATGAGCCCAAATGCTCATAATCACTTCTTGACTCATTTCTTCTCCTGGAGTTTACTCTGAGGGAAGAAAATACTGAACATATACCTTGGGCATGATTACTATCTCGGTCTCAACATAATTGAGGAAACATGGTCTCTTGCTCACGTATAAGCTCTTAAGATATAAATTTATTTGAGTGAAACCTTTATTTTATCCCACAGAAAATTCAAGAAATAAAAAAACTCACTGGAGCTTGCAAACAAATAGAGAAAATACATAGGATAGACAGTGAAAACATACAAGGGCTCACAGTATTTTCCCTGAGTTGAATTTTGGGTTTTCATAGTGGTAAGCTCTCTGACATTCAGTGACCCATTCTCTCATTGTATCCGACATAGTCTCCCCAAGACCCATAATGCCATTCTATAGTTTGGATTCAACTCAGAAATTAAATATACTTTGAAACTGCTGGATAATTAATGCCCTGGCATTCTGGTGGGACTCTCTTCTTTAACCCCCTACCCAAGGACACAAAAAGTTTATACTTGTCTAAGAGATCAGACACCCCCATAGTGGAAACATCAAAGCTGCTAAAAGTTACCTTCCTTTCCAATTATCTCTTACTATAACAGCAAGAATAGCAAAGTCTTATTCTCTTGTGCTACCCCTCCACCATAACAAAGCTTTAATCCTTACTCTTTGTCTGATGACAGATTATTCTCTGAATTCCATTGAACCTGGCATCTTTCACAAGGCTACTTCTGACCAGGAAAACTCTCATTTCTGGCCAAAAGACTAGAGCAGGGGTTAAATTAAAATAATTCTGAGGTACTACCTCATACCTATTATATTAGAAAAGGAAAATTACAAATGGTGGAGGGGGTGTGGAAAAAATGAGATATTAATGCACTGTTGGTGGACTTCTAACCTGATTCAACCATTCTGTAGAACAATTTGGAACTATACCCAAAGGGCTATAAAACCATGCATATCCTTTGACCTAGGAATACTGCTACTAGGCCTGTATCTCAAAAGAGATAAAAGAAAAGGACCTATATGTATGAAAATATTTATAGTAGCTCTTACCGGGTGGCAAAGAATTGGAAACTGAAGGGATGGTCATCAACTGGAGAATAGCTGAAAAAATTGTGATATGTGATTGTGATGGAATATTATTGTGCTATAAGAAATGATGAGCAAGATGCTCTCAGAAAAACCTGGACTTATAGAATCTGATGCAAAATGACATGTACTATGTACAAAGTAACAGCAATATTGTAAGATAATCAGCTGTGAATGACAGCTATTCTCAGCAATAAAATGATTCAAGACAACTTTGAAGGACTTAAGATAAAAGAATGCTATTCCTCCCCAGAGAAAGAATTGATGATATCTGAATACAGGTTGAAATGTATGTGTGTATATACATGTATGTATATATATATATATGTGTGTGTGTGTGTGGGTGGATGTGGGTGGGTGTGGGTGTGTGTGTGTGTTGGTGTGTGTGTGTGTGTATAAATATATATATAAAACTTTATTTTTCTTGGGGATTTTTTGTCTGTGGTTTCTTTTACAACATAAGGAATATGGAAATGTTTAATATGACTACACATGTATAACCTATATACAAATGTTTGCCTTCTCAGTGGGGGGTTAGGGGAGAGAGGAAGGGAGTGTATTAGCAAGCACCCCGACATGTAGAGGGGGTGTCTGCTATCACATATTCTTAGATCTGCATTCACAAAAGGAAAACAACTTTAAAGAGGTTAGCAATCACTTTAATCAAGCATATGTATCAATCCTTTAACCAAGTACATATATCATTCAGTTAATTCAGGGAGTCAGCAACCCAAATTTCAAAGAAAATACAGATAAATTAAAAATCAGCAGACATGACTTCCTCTGCCTGAATTCAATAGACAATTGGACCCTAACTGACTGACCATTGGTACCAGAGAGGGGAAGTGTGGAATTTGGGTTCTCCAAGTTGGGGGAGAGGGGGTAGTGAGAGACTTTCTCACAGCTTCCCAGAGTCCTTATCTGGCCAAACACTTCGAGTCAATAAGCCCCAAAGTAACAACAGACATGACTTCCTTTGCCTGACCATAATTCAACAGACAGGTACAACTGTCTGACCAGTTACCAGAGAGGGAAACATGACATCTGGGTTCTCAAAGCCAGGAGGCTCCTTGGTAGCTTCCCAGGGTCCTCATCTGGCACTCAAACCTTATTACAAAAATTAAGCCAAAAGTAAAACCTCAACTCAGAGTATTTATGCTCTGTTTTTAGAGCCAGAGGACATCACAGCCCTTTGATCCAGTGCCTCAATAGGACAAAAACAAAAGGTACTTGGGACACTCCTGCGAAACAATTCCCCCAATCAAGCTTCCCACAATCAGCAGTCCCATTGATAATCGATAAAGATCTTTAAATCACATTAAAATAATTACCAATACAAATACATACTCTATTTCTAGCTAAAGAAACTCTTGCTTCTGTACTTTACTCCTTGTAAAGACTCTAGATTGATAAAGGCAAGATTCAGTCAGAAAGCACTTGGTTGTACTGAAACAAAAACAGCAAAAGACTGCCATCATAGGGACAAAATTTGGAACTCAAAGTTCTACAAATGTATGTTAAAAAATTTTTCTGCATATGATTGAAGAACAATAAAATACTGAACATAAAGATTTTGGGAAGCCTCTATGAACTCATGCCAAGTAAATTAAACAGAACCAGAGCAACATACATAGTAGCAGCAAGATTACAAAGATAATTGTGTAAAACATAGCATAATCCACCAGAATTCCAAAGGACCCATGATGAAAATGCAATCTACCTCCAAATAGAGAAGTAATGGACTCAGAATGCAAATTGAAGTTTGTTTTTTCTAATTTTTCTAGTATTTTTTTTCTGAACATGTCTAATGTAGGATTATGTTTTGTACAATTTCACACATATTGTTCTTAAGTCATTTCAGTCATGTCTGACTGTTTTGACTCAATTTGGGGGTTTTCTTGGCAAAGATATTGGTGTGGTTTGCATTTCCTTCTCCAACTTATTTTACAGATGAGGAAACTGGGATGAACAGGGTTAAATGACTTGCCCAGGGTCACAAAGCTAGCAAGAGTCTGAAGCCAGATTTGAAATCTGTTTTTCATTACTCCAATATGACACTTTATCTACTGTGCTACCTAGGTGCACTTCATATGTCTAATTGGTCTTATATTTCTTACCATCTCAGCTATTATCATTATTATTATTTTACTACTGTACCATGACATTTTAAATTTTTTATCATTTTATTTAAATTTTATTAAACTTTTAGTATTATTTATTGAATTATTAGATAAATTTATTATTGATATCATCATGTCAAAACAAGAGGAAAAAATTTATGATATTTTAAGGACTGAGATTGAAAATTTTCTGAATAAGAAGCACCATCAACCATTATTATTGAACACTGACTAGCTTTAGAAATTAGCTTTTACTGAATACTTGATAATGTTTCTTAAGTTAACCTAAAATTATAGGCAAAGCAGTATTTATATATAAAATATATTTCAGTAAATTTAATTCTATGACAACTAATACTGAATAACAAGTCATATCAAGTTTCATTGTATATTTCCTATGCTCTCAAAAGTTAAATTATGAAAATAGGATGTACATTCCCACACATATTTGCACAGGCATATTTCTTGAGCTCTAACTATAGTTCCAGAGCATTTTGCTGGTTTTGATGTAAATGCAAAAGAAATTTCCTGATTTCAAAAGTCATTTTACTGTGCAACTGAAGAGAATTAACATAAGAGCTTCAATTATAAACAATTAATCTATAACATAAGGAGATCTGAAAAGGCCAATAGCAAGAGAAGAATCTAATAGAATTTTATAAATGCCTTCCAGATAATGAATAGAATCAATTAAAATAATATGCCTAGGAGATAATATCCCTATTGGGTAGTACTTTTCAGTGTGAAAGAACACTTTTCAAAAGTTAAATTTCAAGTGTCTCATTGAAGATCATTATTAACAAATGAACACCTTCGATTGATTTTGATGACAGAGAACACTAACTTTGAATAGCAGTTACATAAAATAGTATCCTGCAAAAAAAAAATCTATTCTCATTAAGAGACTTTTATTATGAAGATACATATATAATTTTATATTTTGAATTTTATAAATAAAAATGGTGGAAATTGTTTTCTCTCATTACATAAATACCTACATAAGATCCTCAATTTTGTCTTTTGGTTTCCAAAGCCTAAAAAAAAACAATTTACTACCTTGCCCTGTATGAAAAAGGTTTGTTAATCCCTGGTCTATAACAACCTCCCTTGGTTCTATAAAGTGACATTGGCTTGAAAGGTCTGGAAATAATTCGGGACTAAAATAATGATGGTCACAGAACCCTGCTTCATTTTAATACAAAGGATTTATTGGCAGAGATATTCAATATCTCATATACAAACTAGAATTTAGGCTCTAAAATAAACTTTTTTTAGTAAGAAATTTAAAGACCATATGTCAAAGTTGAATTTCAAATTTGGAGACATAATTATAGATTATAATATTTCTACATTTCCAACTCAGATGTATATTACCAGAGTTTGGTAGCAGTACATTAAAGCATAACCTGTTGGCTAGAGAAAACCAGCATGAACACAGGTACTCCATCCCACAGGCCATGTGACTACGAAATTAGGATCACACTCTACTTGCAAAAGATGTTGAGGGCTATCACTGATACCCAGTGATCTGGGTTGCAATTAAATGAAAGTGCAGTGAAGCACTGGTGATTTCCTCTCAAAGGAATCATTGTACAAGAACTTGGTTTTCATTGAAGCAAACTTCTTGGCCAAAACTAATCCTTACATAATTGACAGTGAGAGAAGATATAAGATCAAAGACAATGAGCAATTATACAAGCTAAAAGGTGAGGCATATATGTAGAGCATATGTATTTGTTAATTCTTAAAACTCAAATTTCATTCCTCACAGGGTACCTGACTACCAAAACAATGGAAAAATTGGAAGCTTCCTAATGAAAGGCTGTACTGGATTTTAATTGATCCTACACATGGTATGAGGAAGTCATTGGTGCTGCCCCATGTATTTCACTTTCTAGCTACAAGAGTGCTACATGATGTCTTCAGTCATTTGGGACAAGAGAGAGATCTCTTGAACTAGTGAGAAGTAGATATAAGGGCAAAATGGAAGTAGTGTGGTCAAGTAGGCCAATACCAACACTAGGATCCTCCACATGCCTTAGCCTAGCCAAGGGGCTGGCAGACTCCAGCTCTGAGAACCACAATGGACTTTAGTGTAGCCCCAGGAAAACAGGCATCATCAGTGGCCAGACCTCCACATGCTTAGAATAGCCCAGGGCAAACAGTCATCTTCCAGCATAACTAGAAAGTAGTCCAGATCTCCATGTGTTTCAATTAGTCCTGGGCAAATAAGCATCCTCCAGTGGACAGATCTCCACCTGCTTCAGTGTAGATCTAAGGAAATAAAACACACACACACACACACACACACACACACACACTACACTGGGTCTGAGCACATGCCAGATACCATCAATAGGACCCTAACTCAGCATCAAGTAAGCTGTCAGACCTCCACTGTCTCCAGGAGGACCAGCCATATTCCATCCCAATCCTTCAGCATAGCACCAAACATGAGGAACTCAGGGCAACAACAGCACAACACTAGGAAAACAGACAGGGTCAGTTGACACTGGCACAAGAAGCCTGAGGCAGTGCCCCTTTCACCTCAGGTGCAGAGGTTAAATTTAAATGAAAGGAAAAAGGCCAAAAAAAGGGCAAAAATAAATAACAAAAAAGAATCTGACCATAGAAAGCTATTATAATGACAGCAGTCTCAGACAAAAATTCAGAAGAGAAAAGCAACATCAAAACACCTATGAACAAACCCCCCCCCCAAAATGGGAAATGATCTCAAGTCAAGAAAGAACACATGGAAGAACTCAAAAAGGAGAATAAATTCCTATGAGAAGTAGAAGAAAAATGAGCAAAATAAATGAGGGGGATGCAAGAGAATTATGAAAAAAAATACCAACAACTTAGAAAACTGCTTAAAAAGTAGGATTGACCAAAAGGAAAAGGAGATGTAAAAAACCACTAAAGAAAACAGCTCCTCAAAGAGTATAATTGGCCAAATAGGATAGAAAGCACAAAAACTAATTGAGGAAAACAGTATTCTAAAAGTTAGAATTGGGCAAGTGGAAACTAATGATTCTACCAGACATTGACAATCAATCAAATTCAAAAGAATGAAAAAAAATTGAAGAAAATGTAAAATAATCTCATGGGAAAAACAAATGACCTGGAAAATAAATTCAAGAGAGACAATATCAGAATCATTGGATGACCTGAAAGCCATAATCAAAAGCAGGACCTGAACAGCATCTTTCAAGGAATGAAAACAGTATTGATGTTCTGGAACCAGAGGGCAAAACAGGCATTGAAAGGAGATGGAGTCAAAATGATGGAGTAGAATGTCAGACTTGCTCTAATTATCCCTCCATAAAATACATGTAAAAAATGACTCTAAACAAATTCTAGACAGATGACAGAGTGAAACAGATTTCCAGCCCAAGACAGCCTTGAAGGTCAACACAAAGGGTCTACCATATCAGAGCGCAGCCCAGTCTAGGTCATGGGGCACATGCAGGACTGGAGTAGGCTTCAGGGCACAAAATCATGGGTAGCAGCTGTGGTTCCCAGATTTCTCAACCCACAAACACCAAAGATAGCTTCAAAAGTCAGTAACAAAGCTCTTTCACCTGGGTGAGAGAGGAGTGCAGTCTGCCCAGCCCCAGACTCAGGGTGAAGGCAGCCACTGCAGCAGCAACATCCAGTTTTGGAGTCCTTGGTCTAAAGACCCTGGAGTAATCGAGCTGTTGATCTCGGTCTCAGTCCTGAGCGGAGGTCCTGGAGTGAGGAGGAGAGTTAGCTTGATGGAACTGGTGGTGGTTGTGAAGAGGGGACCCAACTTGTAGTTACAGGGCAGAAAAGAGTGCTTGTAGTTGCTCACAGACCAGAGCACAGGGCCAAAAGAGGAATAAACTACTCTCCCTTGATTGTGCCGCCTTGGAGGAACTAAGAACTTACAGGTCCCTAGAGATATCTCAGAGAACTACTGCCCCAAACCTCTGAAGCATAGGGTAGTAGAACCTCCACTTGATAAAGTACTTGAACGTCAAGTAACTGGCTATGAAAATGCCCAAAGAAGGGAAAAAAATGAGACTATAGAAGGTTACTTTCTTGGTGAAAAAGTATTTTATTCCATCCTTTCAAAGGAAGAGGAAAGTATACCATCAGAAAAATACATCAAAGTCAAGGCTTTGACATCTAAAACCTTCAAAAAAAAGTAAGTATGCAATGATCTCAGGCCATAGAAGAGCACAAAAAGGATTGTGAAAATCAGATACGAGAGGTAGAGGAAAAATTGGCAAGAGGAATGAAAACGATGCAATAAAATCATGAAAAGAGAGTCAACAATTTGTTAAAGGAGACCCAAAGAACTGCTGAAAAAAATAACACCTTTAAAAATAGATTAATCCAAATGGCAAAAGAGGTACAAAAAACCAGTGAGGAGAAAAATGTTTTAGAAAGCAGAATTGATCAAATGGAAAAAGAGGCTATAAAGCTCATGGAAGAAACTATTTCTTTAAAAATTAGAATGGAGTAGATGGAAGTTAATGACTTTATGAGAAACCAAGAAATTATAAACAAAACCAAAAAAATGGAAAAAAACAAAAGACAATGTGAAATATCTCATTGGAAAACAACTGACTTGGAAGACAGTTCCAAGAGATAATTTAAAATGTATTGGTCTACCTGAAAATCATGATCAAACAAAGAGCCTTGACGTCATCTTCCATGAAATTATCAAGGAAAACTGCACTGATATTCTAGAACCAGAAGGTTAAACAGAAATGGAAAGAATTCACTGATCACCTTCTGAAAGAGATAGCAAAAGGAAAACTCCTAGCAATATTGTAGACAAATTCCAGTTTCCAGATCAAGGAGAAAACATTACAAGCAGCCAGAAGGAAACAATTCAAGTATTGTGGAAATACAATCAGAATAACGCAGAATATAACAGCTTCTACACAAACGGATCTTGGGGTTTGGAATATGATATTACAGAGGTCAAAGGAGATAGGATTAATACCAGGAATCACCTACCCAGCTAAACTGAGTATAATATTTCAGGGTAAAAATGAAATTTCTTTGAAATAGAGGATCTCCAAGCATTCTTGTTGAAAATATCAGAGTTGAATAGAAAATTTGACTTTCAAATAAAAAAATCAAGAGAAACATGACAAGATAAACAGGAAAGAGGCACTCATTAAAGTTGAACTGCTTACATTTCTACATGGAAAGATGTTATTTGTAACTCATGAAACTTTTTTCAGTATTAGGGTAATTAAAGGAAATATGTATATATGTGTGTATACATATGTATGTATTTGTGTATACACACACACACATGCACGCACACACAGAGGGCACAGGGTGAGCTGAATATGAAGGGAGAATACCTAAAAAATAAAATTTACTGTTGAATGGAATGTACTAGGAGTAAGAGAAAGGGAGAGGCAGAAGGTAGGAAATCATCTTCCATAAAAGTGGGAAGAAAGAACTTTTATAATGGAGGGGAAGAGGAGGGAGATGAAAGGAAATAAGTGGGCCTTATTCTCATGGGATTTGGCTTAAGGAGACAAAATACAAACTCAATTGGATATGGAAATCTATTTTACCCTGCGGGAAGTGAAGGGGGAAGAGGATAGGAGAGGGAAAATAATAGAAGTGTCAGCAAATTGGGAAAAGGAATACTCTGAAGCACACACTATTGTGGGAGGGCAGGTCAAGGGAGAGAATGAAATAAAATGAGGGCAGGATAGGATAGGGAAATGTGGTTAGTTTTTTTTTACAATATAACTATTATGGAAGTGCTTTGCATTGTTAAACATGTGTGATAGTATATTAAATTGCTTATTTTCTCAATGCTTCTTTTCTCAGTACATACATACATACATGCATGCATAAATATAATATATATAATAAATAATATAATGTATTATGTTGTATATATTATATATAATACATATCATATTATATATAATATATTATATATATATAATTACATATATATATTCCAAAATAAAATCTCCAAGAGAATTTTAGCTAAATTTCAGAACCATTAGATCAAGGAAGAAAATACTGCAAGTAGTCTGAAATAAATAATTCCAGTATTGGGGAGTTACAATCAGGATTATACAGGTCTTGGTAGATGGAACATTAAAGGAGTGGAGGTCATGAAACATGATATTCAGGAAGGAAAAAGAGCTAGGATTACAACCAAGAATCAATTACCTGTGCAACTTAATCATAATACTTCAAGAGAAAAAATGGTCATCAAATTAAATAGAAGGATTTCAAGCTTTCATAAAGAGAGAAACAGAACTAAACTAAAAATTTTACCTCAATTATCAAGACCCAAGAGAGGCATAAACAGGTAAAAAAGGAAAAGGAAACTAAGCAATTCAATAGAGCTAAACTATTTACTAAATTGTTTCTTTCTGGTTGCTTGCAGTATTTTCTTTTTGACCTGATAGTTCTGGAATTTGACTACAATATTCCTTGGTATTTTCTATTTGGGATCTCTTTCAGGAGGTGATTGGTGCATTCTTTCAATGTTTGCCTCTTTCCTGGCTTTTGAAGTTGATCTCTGCTTCTGGGACACAGGGGGCTCTGTCCCATGCTTCTTGTGCTGAGGACTAGTGGTCTGGTTACTGACTTTATGTACTGGGGCCTCAGGTTCTGGCAAATGGAAGCTGTATAATGTTATAGCATACCTGACACTGGGCTGAAGTTGGTGGTAGTGGCTGATGTGTGCTAAACCCAGGTGAGATTTTCAGTATTTCCCCAGGGTTACACTGAAGCTCATGGGATGAGGTAAGGGGAAGGGGTGATCTGGCCACTGGAAGTCTCTTCTTCCCCAAGGGCTATGCTGGAACACAGGTAGCCTCAACTGCTGAAGGATGCCTGTACACAGTGCAAGTAGTGGTGTCTGTTGATTCCCTTGGCTGAGCAAAGGTACGTAGTGTCTTGGTGTTGGTGTTTGCTGACTCTACCATGCTGGGGCTCAAGATTGCTTTGGCTTGTCACATTGTCTTCCCTCCTATACTGGCCCCCTTCAGCCACAGCAAGAGGGACATTTCCTGTTTAACTCCTTAGCCTCATGATGCAAAAAAAAAAAAAAAAAATGCACCCTGTCATTCTGCTGACTCCTCTGTTCCAGGATTTTTAAGGACAGTATTTTCCGAGCACCAGATCTCAAACTATGATGTTGTTATTGTTCAGCCCTTCCAGTTGTGTCCAGCCTTTCATGACCCTATTTGGAGGTTTCTTCACAAAGAAACTATAGTGATTTTCCATTTCTTTCTCCATGTTATTTTAGAGATAGAGAAACTGTGGAATAAGACTAAGTGACTTATCAGGGGACAGATTTGAACAAAATAAGATAAGCCTTCCTGATTTCAGGCCTGGAACTATCCACTACACCACCTACTTGCCCTAAACTCTACTACAAAGTAGTAATCATTGAAACAATCCGATAGTGGTTAAGCAATAGAGTGTTGAATCAGCGGAATAGATTAGGTACAGAATTCACAGTAGTAAATGATGTAGCGATCTAGTGATTGAAAACACAAAGATCCAAGATTTTGGGACATAAAAAATCACTATTTGACAAAAATTCTGGGAAAATTGGAAAGCATTTTGGCAGAAATCAAGTATAGACCAACATCTCACATCATATACCAAATTAAGGTAAGGATTTAAACATAAAGGTGATACCATACACAAATTAGAGGAGCATGGAATGTCTTACCTATTAGGTCTCTAGATAAGGAAAGAATTTATGACCAAACTAGAGATAGAGAGCATTATGTAAAGTAAGTTATTTTGATTACATGCAATTAAACAGGCTTTGAACAAACAAAATTAATGCAATAAAGATGAAAAGGAAAGAAGAAAACTGAGGAAACATTTTATTGGAAGTGTCTCTGATAAAGCCTTCATTTCTCAAACATACAGGGAACTGATTGAAATTTATAAGATTACAAGTCACTCTCCATTTGATAAATGATCAAAGGACATGAACATGCAGTTTTCAGACAAAGAAATAAATATTATCTGTAGTCACGTGAAAAATGCTCTCAATCACTATTGACAGAGAAGTACAAATTAAAACAATTTGAGGTACCATTTCATACCTATCATGTTCACTAATATGATAGGAAGGAAAATTACAAATGTTGGCAAGGAGGCAGAAACAAATTGAGACACTAATGCACTTGTCATGGAGTTGTGAACTGATTCAACCATTTTGAAGGGAAATTTGGAATCAAAGGGCTATAAATTTGTGCATACCCTTTGACCCAGCAATACCAGTAATAGGTCTTTACATCAAAGAGATCAAAGAAAAGAAAATAATCTATATGTACAAAACTATTCATAACAGCTCTTTTGTAATGGCAAATAATTAGAAATTGAGAAGATGCCCATTATTGAGGAATGGCCAAAAATATTGTGGTATATAATTGTGATGAAATACTATTGTACCATAAGAAATGATGAGCAAGATGTTTTCAGAAAAACCTAGAAAGACTTACATTAATTCATGCAGTGAAAAGAGCAGGACCAGTGGAATATTTTACACAGTAAAAGTAATTTTATATGACGATCAACTGTGAATGACTTAGGTATTCAAAGTTATAAAATGGTTCAAGATGATTCTTAAGAAAAATACTGTCCATCTCCAGAAAAAGAACTGATGGAGTCATAAAGCAGATTGAAGCATACTTTAAAAAAAAACGTTCTTTATTATTTTTATCTTTTTGTTGTTCTGCATTTTGTTTTCAATATGTCTAATATGGAAATATAGCACATGACTGCACATGTATAATCTATATTAAATTGCCTGGCTTCTCAAAAAAAGCAGCAAGGAAGGGAGAGTAAAAAAATGCAGCTAAAAATTTTTTTTAAAAGGATGTTAAAAAAAAATTTGTGTACCTGTAATTGAGAAAAAAAATTAAATGCAAAAATAAGAGACAGTAAATTCTATTCCATTAGTATTATGGGTCAAAACTACCTCTTCCTTTCTTATATGCTCCTTTTTCCAATTATCCTTTGCCCTTACTTCCAACAAACCCTGTAAATTAGATAATTTTCATCTCATGGTGCTTTACCTTACCAACTTTTGGAATCATTCTTGTTTAAATTTCAAGATGACTGTGAAACTAGTTACTCTTTTGACCCCATGCTTTTTTCACTCAAAGTTTTCCCTTTTTAAGATGTTGTACTCTTTTTTTAAAAAAATGAATATTGTAAGGGAATTGCCAACCCCCAGCCTCTTGGATGGCATTCACTGGTCATGACTCAGGTAAACTGAAGGGAGACTGGTAAGGTATGAACAACATGACACTGGGAGGAAGGGTTCTGCCCCTGTTTTGCTCAAGGCTACTTTCCCAGGCTTTTGGAGAACAAAGAAGGCCCAAAATGTTTTTCTTTCTAGGGGCTACGTGTCCACCCTGGACAGTCCTGGTCAAAGGTATACTACTTTTTTATAAGGGCAAACTAATTGCTAATAGGTTCACTTAGGGCTCTAGTGTCAGAAAAGAGATAAAAGCACCACTCACTACTTCAATAAATGGAGTTCTTACTATCTTGTCTCCCACCTTGATCATTGCTTACAGCTCATTCCACCAAGGCCTGCAGGCCTCTGCTGGTCAGATAAGGCCTGTGGGCCTGAGAGATCAGACTCAGACTCCCAGGTCCCTAATAATTGGCATCCATCCATGGGGCATGAAACAAATAAGAAAAGGAAATAAGAATAACCAAGTCTAAGGAGGGACAATCAAATTAACAGGGATCCATCTCTCAGAGTAATCAGTGCAGGGTCAAAAGTGTGAGACTCATAGCCTGGGTAAAGGTGTAGCCTGCATTCCCCAGATGGTGCCCTGGAACAGGATCAGGAGAACAAAAGAACAAAGGAACAGGAGGACAGGACGATGCATGCTCAGCCGACTGGGAGAGGGGAAGAAACACTACAGACTGTAAGTAAACTGCTTAAGTTCTGTAGGGTATATTAAGCAGTGAGCTAGGTTTTTAGCACTATGGGACTAACCACATCCTCAGAACAGCTAGATAAGAAAGCGTACACAGGTCTCATTTACAAGAAAGCAAAGAACTAAGGAGTGACTTTAAAGTGAAAAGTAATCAGAAAATTCTTGGAACAAGTGGAGGAGATATGTCTTTGGGTAGTTGAAAAGCCTCCGGTCTCCACACAAACCTGGCAAGTAGTAGGAGAGCAATTAACAGCATTTGCCTCAGAAAAACCTAAAGCTCTAACACCCTCCACCTTCTTTTTAAAATGCACATTCCAGACAGAAGAAGGGGACTATGATAGACAAGCCAGGCAGTTTGCTGCATCCACTCAAACTACTCCTTCCAGCTCCTCAGAAAACTCTAGAGATGCAGAAGTGGAGGAAATGATACAAAGTTGTAAGAATGTAGGTTCAGTAATGCTTGCTGCTCATGTAAAGGAAGAAGTGAGATGGCAATATCGAAATGAGACTGGTAAAAGGGAAAGAATAGGGTGTTACCAATGTGGAAAAACAGGTCATTTCAAAAAAAAGATTGTAGGAGGAAGTCTAGAAAAGGAATCTTATGCAAGGCTTATTTACAAAATGCTAAAGAAACAGGGTTGCTCAGTAGGCCTTTTTCAAATGAGATGTTTGTTACACAGTGATAGAAAGTAAGCCAAAGTTATAATTTGTGCAGAGAATTTCTGACAATTTTTTCTCAGTTTTTGGACTCTTTTTCATAGTTTGTATATGTGTTCTATCTCTACATGTTCTGTGTATGTGTGTTTGTGAGTTACTATGGTCAGCTCCATGGTAGATAGAATTTGGAATGTTATCTCTTTTCCTCCCCCTCCTCCCTTCTCTCTGATGGCTGCAGCATCAGGGAGAAGAATGGGAGAGAGAAAGAGAGGAACTAATCGTATTATTTTGTTAATATGATTGCTAAATGCAGTTTTAGATAAGAAATGCAAGGAAATAATATATGTGCAGTTTTAAAGGGGCTTTAATCAAAGCCCACTAGGAGAACAACATGGTATAAAGTTTAAGGAAAGCATAAAAGTTTGGGAAATTATTGGAAAGTCATTGGTAAAATTCTCTCTCTCTACTTCCTAACGCTGGCCAAGTTGTGAAAGTGGAGAGAAAGACAAGAGGAGATCAGAGGCAGGCTGATTAGCATTTTCATTATCTCATGCCTCACCTAAAAGAAAAGCTTTTTGTATAATGAGAAACAACCAAAAAGTAGTTCTGGTCATATTTTAAGTGAAACATGTCACTCCTAATTAGATGTTTAAAACAGATCAGGATTTGTTATATTATTTGGCACTAAGGCAAATTGGAAAAATGCATAAATCTTAAAGAGACACCTCAGCAGAGACAAAGCTTTTGAACTCTCCAGTAGAATGGAGGAGACTTGGTGCCACTGGGCAGTTGTCCAAAAGTGTCCCTCCCTTTAGCTGATGGATTTCAAAAGCCCTCTCTTTCAAAGAAGTTCATAAGGAGTGAACGTAGAAGTAAAATTTACTTGAGTAAAGGTTGGAACCATTAAGATTTTTTTGCCCTGCAGTCCCAACTCATCATTCAGCTGGGTCTACAGTGAATTGTAACTCTTATCATTCCAGATTAGATCAAGGGAAGAGAACTATCATTTTGAAGATTTTCAACTAATCTTCTTTATAAAAGTTTAGTGACTGTTAACAACAGGACAAATTTTAAACAGTTTTAAATTTTCATTTTCAAGACAATGTATTGATAAATTAATATGTAATGCTCTATAAAGCAGAAAAGATCTTGCTCTTTGAATCTGAACTTGTAGTCACTCCTTGGCCTAAGCAAAAGTTAAATTTAGTGTTTGAACTTATTAACAACTTAATTTCTAAAAAGTTTTTCTTCTAGAGTAAATGTAATCAGAAAAGGAGAAACTAGCCTGTGAAACAATGATGTAAATCTATTCAGTGGTAAGGTTTAAGTTTGAAATCACCTATCATAGATTCTACAAAGGTTACAACTTTAAATGACTTTCAAAAATTGATAGGAGAAATTCAGTGGTGTAGGTCACAATTGGGGACCACAACAGATCAAATGAAACAATTATATGATTTATTGAAAGGTCCTTCTCAATTAAACTCATGCAGAGAATGGATAGATGAAGCATTGGGATGCGTGAAATTAGTGCAGAAAAAGATTATGGAGTGCACTACTAGCAGGATATTAGAATCACAGGATTTGGAAGTAACAATTTTATTCACTGAGAAAATACCCACTGGAGTTTTACATCAGAAACAAGGAATTATTGAGTGGGTACATTTAGCCCAGATAAATAACAGATCTTGTGTGCCTTATGCTGTGCTGGTAGCCCAAGTAATACATAAGGCAGTGAAGAGAGTAGGATGTTAATAGGACAGGAACCTCACACAATATATAATATGTATACAAGTCAACAAATAGAAAACTGCATACAAGAGTTTTTGGAATGACAGATATTGATTAATCAAAATAGTCAACATGGCCTCCCAATTCCTTTTGGCCAGCAATTTGCCACGTGGCCATGGTCTTGGGCTGAAAAATGCTCTTCTTCACCAGTAGAGGGATTTAATGTTTTTACAGATGCGACAAAAAATTTTAGGGCATCTATGTATATTCCATCCAAAAAAAGAGATGCATAAATTTAAAACAACTTTACTTCTACACAACAAAATGAATTATATGCAGTATTGACATCCTTATTGTATGTTAAAGAATCTTGCAATATCATCACAGACAGCAAATTATTATACAGCATTATTGATACCTAGATTAGAATCAGCCTATATCCCTGATAGGGCAGATAGTATTACACAGATAAGTATGGAAGTGCAACAAGCAATAAGGACCAGAACAACAATATTTTATATTACATACATTCGGTCACATTCTAAATTACCTGAACCACTTACTGAGGGTAATGAGATGGCAGACAATGCACTTCAAACATTTTATTCTACTGAATTGGCAAAACAAGCACATTCTCGATTACATTTGTCTGCATGGTCTTTAAGACATCTTTATGGTATTTCAAGACAAGAAGCTAGATCTATAGTTAAGCAATGTGTACAATGTGTTCCATTCTTACCCCCACCTTCTTGTCATCCTGTAAACCTTAAGGGTGATGGTCCAAATTTTATATGGCAAATGGATGTTACTCATTCGGAAGAGCAAAATATATTCATGTCACTGTTGACACATTTTCAGGTTTTATAATGGCTACAGCCAGGTGCGGAGAAGCTGTTAAAGATGTGATAGCACATCTCTTACATTGCTTCGCACATCATAGAGTGCTAAAAAACATTAAAACATATAATGGTCCAGCTTATATCAGTAAAGTCATTGAACAATTCATGGCAGAATTTTCAATTTTACATGTCACTGGGATCCCCCATAATCCCACTGGTCAAGCTATAGTGGAACGAGCAAATCGCTTCCTGAAAACTTACTTGCAAAAACAAAAAGGGGGAGTTGGACCAGGAGTTGATGATAAATTACAATTGGCTGTTTATACAATAAATTATTTGAAATTCGATGATGATGGCTTATTGGCTGCTATGAAATTCTTAACATTTCCTAATAAGGAGTCTGCAAAGACTGAATCAGCAATAACAAGTGCCCTGAAAGCAGACCGTAAAGTAATGTGGCACCGAGAACAAAAACTGGTTTGGTCCTCATACAGTGTTAACATGGGGAAAAGGGTATGTTTGTGTTTTAACAGATGATAATAAAGAAGTGTGGGTTCCAGTGAAAAGGATAAGAGGGATAGAGGACAACTGGCAAGGTGAAGCAGTCACGGGGAGCAAGGAGACGCTATCGGCGAATGAAAAAACTTCTGGAGAAATTCACTCAATTAGGTCACAATCACTCCTCTCATTCTTCTCGTACTCTTCATGACACTCAACAACACTGCATCCATCGACCCAGCACTGAAGGAACAACAGAGATGGGCATTCATCACGAATCCACCATGGTTAAGGGTGATGTCATGGAGTGAGACAATGCCTAAATTTATTATTCAAGGCAATATTTCTCACATGTTTAAAGATGATGGACTAGAGTATGATAACAATGGGACTCTTTTTCAGAGACATTTTAACTTTTCAGGACTAGTCACAGGTTTCCCACTTTGTCTACAGAAGGGTATTTCTGGGAATTGGAATGGGTTTAGTTTTAATTACACACAGGTGAATGGAATAGAGGGGTATCCTTGGTGTGCCATTATTGTGGATGGACAAGAGACATTGGATGAGGATGATACAAGACATGCTTATAACCTATTCACTTGGAGGATAAATGGGACAATAGTAGTTTGCTCAAACAAGGACTTTGTGGGACTTGCTCGTGGGATGAAATATAGACCATTTTGTAACTTACAAAAGAAGAGAAATGTAACTCTGGCATCTGTATACAGGGTTTTTACCATTTGAGAATTGTCACACACATACTTGTCAGGAGACAAGCTTGATTATGGGAAACTACATAGAAATGTTGTATTCATGTCACAATCTTACATACTTATCTGATGAAAAATATGCACCAATTTCTTCTAGACAAATGTATATCAATTATAAGGGGTACCCTGAAGTTGGAAGACCTGTTCAGGGACTAGACAAAGTTATCTTAGCAATGGGAGGACAAACAGTGCAGGGAATGCCTGCTGTAGCATCACCAAGTAAATCTAATAACATGGGTGAAGTTATGGGTGAAGTATGTCTAGGGAACAAACATATATTTCTATGGGATAGAGACAACAGATCTAGATTGGAGGTATATTGGAACATGACAGGAATTTTCAATTTTACATGCCAGAATTGTTCTGTGCAAGCATGTATAGGACCAAAGACAGTAGGGAAAGTGTTTATTCCAACAAGACCTTGATATGCTATGACAGTAATCAAGGCTAATGGGTGGTACAGAACACCTAGTGATGAAGTTCTATGTATCATAGACAAGCAATTGATACCTATAACTACTATGGTATGTAGATGTGTTTCTTGCGTTGTATTAGGAATCACGTTACTAGTAGAAGCTATTTTAGCATCCACTGCCTTAGCTGTATCTATCTCTAATACACAAAACACAATAGTTCAAGCTTCTTTGCACGCTCTTATGAAAAATGTATCCACAGGCTTTAAGCAACAAGCAGAAATAGACAATGAATTTTATGAAGCCATTCATACACTCCAAAAGGTAACTGAAGTCATTGGTGAAGTGTCTATGTTACAGTAACAACACAAATTCCAATGTGATTATAGATATAGTGCCTTTTGTTTGACTAAGAAATTGCGTGAGTCACAAGTCCCATGGGAAGAAATTAGGGCTCAATTGCATGGGTTAATTCCAGATAATGTTACCTTGGAAATTCACAGATTAATTGAATTGGCAGAAGAATTAGATGAGGAAGCAGATGTTGATTTTGCACCTGAAAAAACGGCTTCAAAGATAACTCAGTTCTTCGAAAGTTTAAGTTCATGGGGTCATATAAAGACCTGGTTTTCATCTTTATTGATAGGTTTTGTATTAGTATTGCTAAGACTGCTGCTAGTGCCAATATGTATCAAATTTGCTTTGCGCAATGTCCAGGACTCTCTAATAGCCAGCAGACAGAACATCATTGTCCTCAGGGAAAGATTGAGTCAAAACAAAAAGGGGCGATTGTAAGGGAATTGCCAACCCCCAGCCTCTTGGATGGCATTCACTGGTCACGACTCAGGTAAACTGAGGGGAGACTGGTAAGGCATGAACAACATGACACTGGGAGGAAGGGTTCTGCCCCTGTTTTGCTCAAGGCTACTTTCCCAGGCTTTTGGAGAACAAAGAAGGCCCAAAATGTTTTTCTTTCTAGGGGCTACGTGTCCACCCTGGGCAGTCCTGGTCAAAGGTATACTGCTTCCTTATAAGGGCAAACTAATTGCTGATAGGTTCACTTAGGGCTCTAGTGTCAGAAAAGAGATAAAAGCACCACTCATTACTTAATAAACGGTGTTCTTACTATCTTGTCTCCCGCCTTGGTCATTGCTAACAGCTCATTCCACCAAGGCCTGCAGGCCTCTGCTGGTCAGATAAGGCCTGTGGGCCTGAGAGATCAGGCTCAGACTCCCGGGTCCCTAACAGAATATCAGACCCAGAAATCTACATGGAAATAGTAATGAGATGGGCAATTATGACAGCTTCATTCATGTTAAATTTACATAGGCTGTGTGTGTGTGTGTGTCCAGAAAATTGGTCTTCCTGCATTTGGAAAATTTGTTTTAAAAACTAGCAGGACATAATTTATCAATTCCATCTGTCATCAACATCACTTCAAACATTACAGTATATGGAGACTATAAATGTGTGGGAAAATAAAACTACTAATGTATTTCCCTTTTCATAACATGAAAAAAGTTTTTCAAAAAATAAATTAAAAACAGTCAATTATTTGGCATCTAAAATGAACCTCAAAGTCACAAATTAAGAATGCATTATTGCATTTAATCATATAGTTTAGGCAGAATCTTTTTAGACATCCATTTCTTAATATCTGAAGCTTTTAGGGCTTGTATTATCTAGCAGGATATGTAATGAAGTTACTTTATGGACTTCCCTCATGCCATAATGTAAGATTTTTTCCCCCTTATTTTCTTCCACAAGTCAAAATAGAAATCTGAACTCAAGTAGGATGCTTATTACAAATCTCCCATGCATCATTTTTAAACCCAAGTGCTCCCAATTAGAAAATCAGCATTTTGTCGGGTAAGCACCAAGTTCTGACAAGCTGGGGTATTTATTTCCTATTATGGGAACCAGTCATGCACAACCTTCCATCAGAGTGGTTTAAACTGGTGTGCTTTGAAACAACACAGAGAGAGACTTCAAGAAAGAAATCTCTCTTCATGGCTGTCAGTGAACCATATAGTGTTGAGTTCAGCTTCTTCCATATCTTTACAGTTCTGTTTTCATTCCTTGAAGAAAAATAAGAAGCAGAAAAAAGGGGAATATTTGGTCCAATATAGTATTGTTAGTAACCTTTATCTTCCATAAATCTGGCCTAAGAGACTGTATATGGAAGTGAATCAGATACCTCCATTTAAAAACTAGAATTCAAAAGGGATGGTTTATTGAGTAAGAGGTGCCTAGGTATAAAATAAAGATATTTCAAATTCATCTTTCTGATTTCAAGAATGCCTGCTATTCACTAGTTAATCCAGTGACTCCTACATAATTATGTGGTCATGCAATGAATGAAGCATTATCCTCTTCTTTCTTTCAAGAAACCTTAGGCAATTGAAGGATACCAAATGTTATGCTAGTGTTTGAAATATTTTTAAATCCCTCCATAGCACCTGGGATTTGTTTTTCTTTTATACTTCAGTACACACTTCATTTAAGCTTTTTTAATCATCACAGAATTTTTAAAATTTAATCTCTGATTTAACATGAGAGTCTTTTTTTTTTTTTGCAAAGTTGTTTTTTTGAAAAGTTCTTTCATCATTTATTTGGCTTTTCCAAGCCTGAACCCTGAATCACCCCTGTGAACTCTCCTTACTCATGTTTTGTTAAACACTAGGTTCACTAAAATCTGATGTTAGCTAATTTCAACTGGGCCTTCAGTGCAACTGAACAATCTTTGTACTCTTCCCTGGCTATCATGTTTCCCACAGTAGCTATAGTGAAACTTTTCTTTTCTGAAGTTTTCTACACCACTCCTTTCTCATTCCTTTTCTGCAGAGGAATTGTATACTTTACAGAGACAGAAAAAAAAGAAAGAATATTTGTCATTTTTTCCCCACCTAATCTACCTGTATATAATTGCTCATTTTTCTTCTCTTTTACTTTAATCTCTGATTAGGAAGTAGCCTTTCTTAGCTAGATCAAATCAATTTTTGCCCCAACATTGCCACCTCTCTCAAATTATCATTCTAGTGAGGTGTGTAGACTAGCCTAGCATGCAGTGTACAGATCAGCCCAGTGTGTGCTGAGCAGACCAGAACAGCAAGCAGACCAGCATAGTACAGCAGGGTGAGGACCTGGAACAGGCTTCAGGGGACCACCAGCACAAGTGCCCAGATTGCTCAACCCACTAATGCCATAGACAGCTTCAAAGGTCAGTGGGAGGGCTCCTTTACCCAGGTGAGGGGAGCATGGGTGTGGACCTCCTGCACAAGTAGTGCAACTGCAGCTGTCAGTTTTGGAGCACTCCATCTAAAGCCCCTGGGGGAATTGAACCACTGATCTGATTCTCAGCCCTGAGCTCCACTGAGAGGTGAGGAGGAGCACTGATGGTAGAGCTGGAGGTGGTTGTGGTGAGGGAATTCCAACTGCAGATTCTAGGCAGAAAAGTTTTGGTTGCTCCCCAAACAACGTGCAGGCCACAAGGTGAGGAAACACCTCTGCCTTGATTGTGCCACCTTGGAGGAACTGAGAACTTACATGTCCCCAGAGCATACCCTCCTCTTGACAAAGGACTCAAGAGTCAAGTAACTGACTGGGAAAATGCCCAAAATAGGGAGAAAAAAATAAGACTATTGAAGGTTACTTTCTGAGTGAGCAGGTATTTTCTCCCATTCTTTCTCGGGTGAGGAAGAACAAAGAATAACATCAGAGGGGTGTGATAGAAGGGAAGGTATTTTGTGGGAAGGTATAATCAGAGTGCAAGGCACTATGGGGTGGGGGAGGGGAGATATGGTGAGAAAATTTGGAACTCAAAATATTTTGGAAATGAATGTTCGAAACAAAAAATAAATAAACATCAAAAAAAATATCATTCTATAATTTTCCTCAAACACATGTCTTCACACTGTCTCCTTTTCTGTCCTCTCTTTTCAATCCTTTGATATTTTGCTTCTATCTTTAAAACTTAATTGAAAGTTGTTTTCCAAAGATTGCTAAAGCTCTAAGTGTCAAATTTGACAGCATCTTTCTTGAACTCTCTGTAGCACTTCACTCTGTTGATCAGCTCCACTGATTCTCTCTTGACCACATTACTCTGTTTTCATTTAACGCTATTCACAATTGTGCACAAGCCCACCTTTCCAGCCTTATCATTCATTATCCATTATCAAGCCTTATTATTACTATTACCCCTCTCATATGCTCCAAATTTCAGGTAAATTTTCAATATGCTCCTCATAAATAACATTCCATTTCCAATTGCCATGTTTTTCAACTAGCTATGACCATAGCCCAGAATGTTCTCCTTCCTGATTTTCACCTTTTGAAATTCAGTTTCCTTCAAAACTCAGTTTAAGTGCAATCAACTCTAACAGACTTTAATGACTTCCCTAATCATGTGTGGCCCCAGTCATGATACCACTTTGTATTGGTAAATTTTCTTTTTATTGGTAAATGCCCTAATTTACATATCTGTCAAACTGTTGTATTACACTCTAATATTACTATTAGAGTCTAAGCTCCTTGAGGCATAGATTGTTTTATTTTTGTCTTTCTGTCCTCATTCAAAGTACCTGGCACAGAGTGCATTCTTAATAAATATTGTTGAATGGATCAGTCACTGAATGGTGTCCTATTTTGAAACTCTAAATAAAGTGAAAACATAAAAGAATGTAAAACAAATTCAGAAGTTGAATAAGGAAGCATACAAATAAAATCTCTCAAAATATACATAATTGTTCCTAAATATTAGATATTAAAAAGATATAAAATAGCCACTTAAAACCAAAGATTACAACATCATATGCATCTAAGTGGAAATGGTACTTACTGTCTTTAGATATGTGTATTTCTTTAGTGGCATTGATTTAAAAAATTGAAAATTGGATTTCTCATTTCATATTTGAGAAATAAGAAAAGTAACATTTTACCTGAAGTTTACATTATTGTGTCATTCTGGCATACAGTACACATTTAATGTCACTGTTATATTTGTTGTAGAAGATAGCAATTGAATTTAATCTGATGAATTTTATTGCTAAATTTAAAGGAAGGGAAGTTTTCTGCAAAAAAAAGAGATTTATATAATTGTGTATGGAAATTCTAAAGAATATCAATAATTTCTGATTTGGGGGGACTATCTGCCTGAGACAGTTAAGGGAGGGACTGATTGCAATGTAATATATAGTTCATAATGTTTAGACTAACTTATACTTTAGAAAGAAAAGATTAAAAGAAAATAAAGGCAAAGAATGAAATGAGGAAGGAAGAAAAACTGAAGATAGGAATAAACAAGAAAGCTTATTAATATAAATCATTAGCTTTCAAGACTATCACACTGAACATTCCAGATATGATTAGGAATATATTTCTTCAATGAAGTCCTAGTCTGAATGCCTCATGTACACGAATATGATTTTGGACTTTCAAAGACTATAAAAGCAGAACAAAAGCTCCAACAGATTCTACCATGCTAGAAAGTGTCCAGATTTCTTCATGACAACAAACTGAGGCTGCTTTTCAATAGCAGTCTAGCTAAGTGTAGAGACGTTTATTGCTAGTTGGCTGGTCATTAGATAATGGATAGATTAGATAATTCCTTCTGTAAAAGAAAAAAACTTTTGCTTCTGCATTACTGATGGAAAAGTGGTGGGAAAAGGTAAAGAAGAAAAATCGCATAGTTTTTACACCATTAATAAAGAGTGTGACAGTGAATAGAGATCCAAGTTCACATCAATTTCCTTTTCTCCACTCACATGTCCACAATATTAGGATATCTAGGCTCTCATCACCTCTCACTGGCATTATTATAATATCTACCAATTTGTCTTCTTGCCTCGTCCCCTTTTCTTTTCAATCTGTCTTTCACACAGCTGCCAAAATGATTTACCTAAAGCTTAAATATGACCATGCCATTACCTATCCAATGAACCCCAATAGTGCCTTTTTGATCCTTGTATTAAATATATTTCTTCTCATTTAAAATTTCTACTTTGAGCAAGTTTTTTAATACATGTATTTTAGCATAACAGTACACATACATAATTTATAAGAATATAAATATACAAACTGGGAGTGTATGCTCAAGAAAATTTACTAAGATAAGTGTGATGAAATAAAGGTTTGGAGATGACTGACTTTTCCTAGAAGTAAAGTAGGGAATAAAAAAAAAAAATTTAATCTGATTAGAATGAAGAGGACAATTGGCTATAATGTAGCCCACATGGATGCAGCATTTTATTCTTATTGATGTTTCTTCTCCTATAATGGTGCAGCAAACAAAAGTTCCATTAATTTGGCACTTATTGATGAAGGATTTAGAAACTAGAATAGTTTAAATGTATGTTTTAAACATTACTGACAAAAATCTAGCATGCTAATATGTTTTTGTGGTCAAATTTAACTTAATGGAAACCTACTAAAGTATTGTTGGATGGAGAAAAGCAGACAGCTATTTAAACCAGAAGAACAGTGCAATAAACAAAGTGTAATGAAGCAACCAATTGACACTATTGTGTTTATTGAAACATAGGATGCTATTCAAGGGTGACCATGAAAAAAAGCCATCCCTTTTGGGAATGTTTGTCCAAAAATATAATCCTGGAGCAGCAAAACATATGTTACAATATCCTTGAAATGCTACTTTAGACGTGTAACAAAATCAAATATTATTTAATTTGACCTTGTTCAACACTGTCCAACAAATGGCTGTCCATTAAATGAAAAAGAATTTTCAACAATTATGACTATTAGTAACTAGTAACACCATGAATCAATGCCTGTTGCTATGTTGCATTTTGACAATGAAAAACATGGTTCAGCTGAATAGAGTGTATTTGTTCAGGAATGATTCACAATTAAATGTTATCCTTGGCATTCTTTAAAATGGCATAAATCAATGATATTTGCCTATTCCGATGGCACAGCTACTGTGTTTATATGTAAAATTCAAATGACACATTGTAATGGTAATTTAAATGGGGAGATCTTTCTTATTTATTAATAGGCTCATGTGACCTGTCTGTGTCACATGGAAGCCTGAGTCACATGAGTCTGAGTCACATGGATCCTGTGGTGGGAGGAGTTTGCTGAATGGATGGAACATGAAGAGGTGGAACTAGAGCAGAGATGAAAGACAATTAGTGAGAGAGCTGTCAGAACAGAAGGATGCAGGCAAGTCTACAACTACCTGTGAGTGTGAAAAGGACATGTTGTCTAAGGGAAGCCTGCTTGGGATTTGTCTAATGAAGCTGGTTTGTGAGAACCTCAGCAGAGGGAAGGCTTGGGAATGGTGTTATTTTCTGAATTGTTATTGTGTACAGATTTTTGTTACTATGACTGATTTGGCTTTCTGGTGTCTGAATAAATGTTTTGGTTTTGGTGAGTATGTTGTGTTTCGTGATTCAGAATTGCCCCAGAATATTCATGGCCCTGCAGGTGCTGTGAATATTGCATTGGTGCTACATAGGTAAACAAAGAAGCAATGCAGATCCTGAGCTGCAGGATCTAAAAGGCAGGTTTAGCCTTTGACACTTACTGGCTATGTGAAACTTAATACACTTAATATAGTCAAGGCAAGTTACTTAATATCTATCAGATTCAAATTCCTCATCTATAAACCTGGAACAATAAAACTTCTACTTCAAAGAGTTGTGAGGATCAAATGAGATGAGACTTAAATCCTTTTTCAAGACTTAAACATTACAGAAAAAGTTAGTCACTTCAAGGAAACAAAACAAAACTATCTCTGGCTTTATTTTTAGTTATTCAGATTTTTTTTTATCTTCATGGAAGGGAATTTCTGTGCAGCACATAAAAATGAAAACAATTTCACAAGTGTATTCTAGATAAATATTTCAAAGTAATCACTAAAAGCAAAATGGTCATTTAGAGCCAAAGAAATTAATGATGTAAAAGAAAACTACTCCAGTTATGTGAGCAACAAAATGAAAAACTAGACACTTTCTCTAATTTCCACAGCTTCTAAAACCTCTTCAAAACAGATATCATGCACCAAAGATGAAGCAACTTCAGTTATTTCCATGGTCTAGGACTCAAAGAACAATTTTTTTTTTTAAATGAACTGATGTCTACCTTGAGCTCACTCAGCTCATCTCTTCCCATGCTACCAGTGAGGATACACTAGCCAACACAATGACCTGACAAATAAGCTTGCAACAAAACCCAACCCCATACCTAGGCGACCCTTCTTTCCAGTGCCATGAAAATCCTTGCTCCAAGCTGTAAAAGTATTTTTTTTCTTCCAAGGCAGACAGTCATAGCTTACTGGGCTGCAATAGAAAGCCAGTGTTTTGGCAACCTATCAGAAATACAGCCTTATTGGGACCACAATAGACAACCAGAGCCATAGCAGGCATGGTTTGTGCTGCAAAAGATTGTTGCAGGAGAGCAGAAGAAGAGGGGGAAAGGGGAAAGACTCTTGTATGGACTTGAAATAGAGCTCAATATGACATTTCACTCCCGTGTCTTTCCAGAGCTTCAGAAACCCAAATAACAAAAATATATTTTCTTAACACCAGTAAGGTGATATTCTGAATTGAAGATGGTAAGAAGAACAAAAAGACCAGAGAATGGAAGAAACAAAGGGAGCCAGAAAGAATATGGTACTTAGCTTCTTTGACTATGGAACCCTTCCTCACCAAAAGCATCTGGTCAGTCTGTAAGTATTTACATGATATCTGGTACTCACCATACAACAGTCATAGAGTCCACATGGTTTGGACTTTTTATTAGTCATTAGCTAAGAAGCTACATGAGAAGAGCTGGAACCATTCGGGTTTCATAGAGGAAGGAAGGGAACTTCACCAGAGAAACCATTAGGGAAACTGCAGCTGAAGGAGGTGGCATGAGAGTTGTACGTGGGAAACAATCAGTGTGAGCATAAGGGGAGAGGCACCAGGAAATTGCTGTTCTACCACATACTATCCTTTGATAAAAAGATCCTAATGGCTATTTCTAAGATAGGAAGAAGATGGAGAGGAGAAAAAGAAAAAACAAAACCAAAATGTGGAAGAAAACTATCCAGAAGTCCAAAACTCTTCCTTCTTCTTTCACAAATGCTGTCTCAAAGTCTCGCAATTTGATCAATGTGACAAATGACAACACATCTTTGAGGTCCAGAGTAAGTTTCATAATGCAAAATAATGATTATGAACCAGAGCAACATCAAGAATTGCAGCATCATAGCATAGATGATGACACCCTAATGTAGTCTCCTAGTGTGAAGTGGTGATAATAAGCAGGAGTAGCTCCAGGAACATTAGGACTTCTACATGGAAACTTCTGATGGAATCAACAGTTCTTTATCCTGCCTCAGAATTGACTAAGAGATCTGTAGGTGAAGAGGCCTGCAAATGATCTCAGGATCTAATTGATAATGAGGTTCTCCCTGTTACACCACCCACTCAGTATTCCCTGACCCCCTTCCTGAAAAGGAGTGATATAAAACATTTATCCCCTTTCAGACCTCTGTGGAACGGCAACCCTTCTGCCTTCTTCTACAGTGTCTAAGATTCTCATTCAGCAATTCACAATTATCAAGTCAACTAAGGAATCTCTTTTCTTCCAGGCGAATACATACTCATAATCATTATAAGCAATAATTTCACTCCTCCCATGTGTAATAGTAATTTAAATGAAAAGATCTTTCAAATTAATTAATAGATCCATGTGTCCTGTTTAAATCACCTGGAAGCCTAATTTACATGTGGTAGCAGGGGCTTGTTGAAGAGGTGGAACAGGAAGGGTGGAACAGAACCAGGAGGAAGTGAGTGAGTGGGGTCAGGTCAGAGGAGATAGAATGCAGGTCAACTGACACAGGACAATTGACAAATTGTGACAGTTGATGGTGAGAAGGCCCCGGCTGAGAGATGGGAGATTTGAGAATGATTTTGCCCTCTGCTGTGATCATGTTTATTAACTTCTTGTTCACCATGATAGATTTTGCTTTCTGATTCTGGGACTTGGCTTTCTGGTGTTTAAATAAATGTTTTTCTTCTGCCTTCTATGTGGAGAGTCTTTTATACCTGGTGACTGAGAATTATGCTGGCATATTCATAGTCACCACCAGTGCTGTGAATATTGCCTTGGCGATACACCATGCTTTAAAAACAAAACAAAAAAAAAAACAAACAAGATGTCACCTTGATACCCTGAATCTTTTCTGGGAAGTAGGTCCCTGAACCATCCCAAAGGAAAGGAAGTCCACCAATTGAGGGGGACTTGAATTACTTCTGCAGGGTATTTGAAATTCTCTGAGACAGTAAAAACCTTAAGGATGAGGAATGACCAGAAAGAATCAGCCAGAAATATGTTCAAAAACAGTCCATACTTATCAGGTAAGTCTTCCTGGAAAATGGATCCAAAAAAGCACTGGACAGGGGAGCCCTTCTTTTTGGAGCGGCATCATAATAATGCAACCGTATGGTGTTACCCCTTGAATATTCAAATTGACACTGGACCCATTCCCCAGCCTCTGCTACTCTTGTAACTCCAACCTGGTTTGTTTGTTTTTATACATATACCTCTGATAAGTGCCAATATATTCCACAAACAATTGAAAGGCATCAGTAAAATTCTTCTATTGGTCCTATTTCTAAAGGGAAAGAGGCTTTGATTGTCTAATCCTATGCTCTCTAGGCCCAAGACTACTTATCTAGACTCATGGTTACTACCCAGGAACTTGTATAGGTGAAGATTTCTGCCCCATCTCTCAAGGCTCTTTCACATGTAACCTAGAGCTCTACCAACTGGAAAGATTTTTCCACACCCCTATTCCCTGGGATATCTCCTGTTATATTAGCAACTATTGAAGTCCAGCTATGTAGGCCTTTCTCATAGTGAATGGAGCTATCAGATAACCAAGCAAAATGTTGTCTCTCAAGAGTCTGGTTGGAGCCCATTAAGCATATGGAAGGCATGGTTCCAGAGTCTGGACCAAAGACACCTCACTCTTTAGAATAGTCACCATCTATTTATGAAGAGTAGTATGATTTCTAATGTACAATTTGCATTTAACAATCGAAGCCTCATCTGGCTAGACAGGCTAGCTTGTGTCAACCAATCCATAACAAGCAACTTTTGAAAAAGAGTGATTGTATGATGTTATTTCATCTGTTCAACAGCAACTGGGGACCAGTAAGAGGCAAACTTTTCAAAAGCAGTGAAGTGAGAGGTTGCTCTGAGGAGCTTAGAGCTCTAGAAGACTAACAGTGGTTTATTCTGGCCATCTCTTGGTTCCTGTTAAAGGTTCCACACAATCTTGTCTTTATGGACAGAGGCATGGTCTTTGAGAAGTTGTAAGGGTCATAAATCTCCCCAAGGAGAAAGGCTTCTGGATAGTGCACTTCATATTTTCCAGGACTATAACCTATATTGGGCCCCACTTGAAGGATATTATTTTATGGGTGTAAATTGGGGCCATCAAGATATCCAAATGAAGAATACAGGTCTTACAGAATTGTAAAAAAGTCTCTGGATTACCTTCTTATAATATGGAGAAGCTAGTGTCAGTAGCTTATTCCAGACTGTACCTGGAGTCCTCTGGGTTTTTTCTTCCCATTGCATTCCCAAAAAGCTGGCCCCTAGATTGTCTTAGGGTTGTTTTTCTACCCCTTGTCTCTCATATTGGGCACTATCTAATCTCGTGCCTCTGTCACTATGGCTTAATCTTGTCTGGTCAATATTTTCTCATCAATATAGTGGTAAAATCCAGTGCCCTCAAGAAGAGGGGCCCCTTTCAGGTCTCTTCCTACCATAAATTGACAGTTTACAGAGTTCAGGTAGCCCTGGAGAAGGACAGTGAAGGTACACCATACTCCTTCCCAGGTGAAATCAAATTGTTCCTGACTAGCTTTAGCCACAAAAAGAGAGGAAAAAGCATTGCCAAGGCTGAAGGACATATATCACTTAACTTAGCCCTGGGCTACCTGGTCTATAACATTGATGAGCTCAGGAAGAGCTCTAAAGATAGACATGATGATTTAGTTCAGCTCCCCATAATCCACTGTAAAATCTCAGGTGCCATTTACCTTCCTCATAGGTAGTACTGGATTATGTGTTGCAAGAGGATCTAGTTAAATGAAGTAATCCAGCTTCCTTCATCTCCATCACTAGGGAAGAATTATCTTACTTTCTCTGGGTACCCAATATTGCATGATATTAACTACATGAGATGGTTCATGTAAATCTTAGGGATTCTATTTGGCCCTACCCACAAGGCAACATGACCAAATGTTGCTGTAAGGGTGCCCACAAATTCCTATCCTGTAGCAGTCCTTCCTTCCATGCTCTGCCTTCTGTGACCTTCCCAGAATTGTCCAAAGGAGGCATACACTTGGGAACATACCTCAGGCTTGGGTAGAACCAAAAGGAATTGTATAAGGATTGTATGTGGGAAGGAAGCTATGTCAGGATAAAGGAAATCAGGAAACTTCTGTCCTACCAAAGTGCTCTGAATTTTATTTTGTTCTAGTGCTTTTTTTCTTCTCCCATTCATATGCATGAGAAGTCAAAAGAGTCTTGTGGTTGAAAAATTGCAAGTTCTAAACCAATAGAATCATGATATTTTGCTAAAATATAATCCTCTAAATTTATGTGGACTGGATGAATTTGAACAATTTTAAAATATAGCAGTGAGTTACAAGGTATCTCTAATCCTAAATCAGTGGAAAGGGCTTCTTTGGTTACCAGGCAGTTAAAAAAATTTTTAAAAAAATATATTTCAGAGTAAAGATATTCATTAATTTGGGCAGCTCTTATTCAAAGAACTTGGTACCTGGGACAAGGGATTTACTTCCATTCCAGTCAGGTCCCAGACAAACAGACAGACTCAATCCCTTCCTCAATTCACCCCTCCTCTATCACCACCAGCTATGATAAACATGTAAGCATTGCTTACATGGGGAAATCTACCAAGGTTCGTTGTTGTTTATTTGTTTTAATTTTACTATAGTAACTGGGCTGCAAGCTATTTGTTTTCTAAAAGAACTATGGCAAAATATGTTTGGAATTTAAGCTAAAACAGTAATGACAATGCATTCCACCTATAAGAAAGACATAATACCTCAGCTGAAGATTCTAGTTAAAGCTAAAAGGAATAAACACTGAAAAGCTTCACAACCTTCTTCCAGTGAAGCCATTCCTGGCAGGGACCAGAAGAGTCACAAGACCAGTAGGGAAACATCAGATGGTGGCCATATGAAACTAGGAAAAAAATAATGACCAACAGAAACTTTGTGCTAGATTACATTTCCAGGAAAGGCTATATCTCATGTAAGAATAATGCAGAGCATGCCCAGCAGGAACAATGCAAAGACATCACCAGAAAGTATCAGTGACCCCAAAGTATCAGAGATATGACTTGAACTTTTACATATGCATACAGGCTATGTTACTTACATTTGTGCCTATACACATATGCATTCTGGCCATCTATATTCCCTACTTAAATTCACTTTTTTGACTAATTGTATGCATATATTTGTGGGAAAATATGCCCCATGTTTAAAAGAGAAAATGATTTATCACTAGTTTACTTATCATTCACTTAATTAAATGTCTTTTACTTTGAACTAATTGTGTTCTCTGGCTGACCAGAAAAAATAAACACTTCAATCTGGGTTCATGAATTATGGATTTTAAAAGATATGTATCCAAAGACAAATTTTTTGGTGTTACTGATCAAACCTGACCAAAACCCAACTTTGGATTACTCCCATCATTCATGCCTTTGCTCCTATTTGCATGATGATTTGGTCAAGAGATTGAAGTATAGAGAATAGTGTTAGAGTTGAGTCTTTCAGATTTCAAGCACAGTGCTCTGTCCATAATGCAATACCGACTCTATAGTGTGGTGTCTACCCTAAGCATATGAAGACAGAATGAATAGAAAATAATTTATTCCAATGGCCATGAAGGCAACTCAAGAAGGTGCTGAGAGGCTTAGTCAGACATCAAAGATGCCAAGGTCATCTACTGTTTGCTGGACTATTGCCAATCATCCTGAATTTTGTCTTGCCACTGCACTTTGATGACTCTGTAAGAGACAGTGAGGCTGATGACTGCCTCACTTAAATCTAATTCATGCACAAGTCAAGATATCACTCCTTGGTATCATTGGTCTTCTTCATAAACAAAGGACAAATAACTGACCCAAAGAGAACCCTGAAATGATGGTATGTTTGTCTGAGGGACCTACTATGCGAATTGTGGAGAAGGGTGAATTGAAGACAGCAGTCATATCCCCTTAAGTCTTCCTCTCCAGACTAAACATTGCAAGTTCCTTCCGCCCTTTCTTATTTGGCAAATATTCAAGAATCTAAACTTTCCAGGTTGCCTTCCCCTGTCCTTTCTAAATGTGGTGCTCAGAAATTAGCACACTCTTCCAGACAAGAAGGGTTCATGTCCTGATGAAATTACAGAATACATCACTAAGGGCATGGTTAATAATCACACATAAAAGGAAACTGTGATAAAGCGAGACAGCGTGGTTTTATTTAAAAAGAAAAAGGTCAACTTATTTCCTTTTTGGATAGAATTACTAGATTGACAGATCAAGGGAATATTGCAGAAATACTTTCTCTAGATTTTAGCAAAGCTACAAACTATTGTTATGAACAAAATTGAAAGATATGGGCTAGATAATGATTCAATTTCTAGAATTCTGAACTGATTAAAAGTCCAGAACTATATATAAGGCAGTGTGATTTTTGAAGATTTCCAGTGGAGTGCTCCAGAGATCTATGATCTCGAGTTCGGGGGTCAGTAGTATCTCAGATTTTAGAAGGCTTCTTGATCTACAGTTTATAGATTCTATTCTCCTCCATTCCATTCTCTTTGGATCTCAGGATGACATTTTTACCACATCCCCTCTCTCATTCTCCACAACAATTCATTCATTTCTCAATCCTGTAATCTGGCTTTTGACCCTACAACTCAAATGAAGCTATTCTTCCTCAGATTTATAATGACTGTGATTGCTCAATTTAAGGGCCCTTTCTTGGTCCCCAACTTTCTTAATTTCTGTACCTTTTCACACCATCACTCATTTCTTGTGCTTTAGTTTCTCCGATACAAATCACAAAATTCAGAGAATTTTGCAAGCAAGATAAACTAAAGGTACTGAGAAAAAGACACACATTTATCTTCATAGGTAACACAGATGTGTGGGGGAAAAGTATGCCTGGAATATCATTCTGGCTTGACATCTCTCATTCAAGCATACTAGGAAAAAGGTGGATGGGTCAGCTGTGCATATTAAGAAGCTACCCCATCCACATTTTCCCTAGCATGTTTTGCTCACATGAGCAAATCCAGAAAGCAAAGGGGAGAAAAATGATGAAATGTATTTAGGTAAAAAACAATGGAGACAGAAGAAAAATGATATTTTGCCATCAAAGGTCAAAACAGATCACTTGGGGTGAAAAAAGAAGAAAATGATGAGGAGTCTGGCCAATTCTGGAATAAAAGCATGATACAGTAGTGAGCAGAGACTTCAAATATACAATTATACTCTGCAATAATCACATTAGCTATTTCTGATCCCTAAGAACTAGCACTTGTGGAATAGGTGGCTCTATCGAAAGCAAAGTGACATCACTTCTTGACTTGCCTTAGTGATTGGCTCATACTTCAAAAGTTAGAAAAATCAACAAGGGGAACCTGTGTACTGGATCTAATTCTCATTAATACAGGGGAACAAATTGCTGGTTTAGAAATAATTAGAAACACTGGGCAAGTTACTATTCCCTTATATGTTGCTTGATCAAGATAAAGAAGGAATCTAGGTATGGATTAGCATGCACCTTGGATTATGGAAAAGTAAAATTTTTTAAAGTTAAGAAAGAGAATAGGTTGAATTCCATTAACTAAAATTCTAAAGAAAGTCAACCCAGCAGTTAAGTAGTCAACTCAAACAAGTATTTATTAAGCACCTAAACTTATGTATGAAGCTCTGTGTTAAGTACTGAGGATACAAAGAAAAGAGGGAGGGAAACAGTCCCAGCTCTCAAGGAGTTCACAGTTTAATGGAGAAAAACAAAAGCAACTATGTACAAAGAAGATAGCTAGATTGATATGATATAATATTATATAATGGAGAAAACAAACTAGAAGACACTGTTATTTAGAAAGACTGAGAAAGGCTTCTTGAAGAAGGTAGAGCTTTAGCTGACACTTGAAGGAAACCAGGGTTCCTAGGAGGCAAAGCTAAGGAAGAAGAGAGTTTCAAGCCAACAGGATTGCCATTGTGAAGAGTGCGAAGGTAGTGTGCCCTGTGTGAGGAACTGAAAGTAGACCAGAGTGAAGGAATACAGTGTATGTGGAGAGGAGTAAGGTGTAAGGAGATTGAAAAGGTAGAAAGAATCCATGTTACTGAGAGCTTTAAAAGCCTAAAGTCAAAAAGGATGTTATTGATCCTAGGCTTTAAAAGCCTAAAGTCAAAAAGGATGTTATAAACAACTAGAGTTTATAGTATTCAATACATGGTGATATGGTCACATTATTCTTTGGAAAAAATCAGTTTGACAGCTGATTGGAGGACAAATTTGAATGGGAAGAGACTTGAGGCAAGTCTACCAAGCAGCAGGCAACTGCAATAGTTTAGACATGATGAGGGCCGTGTCAGAAAAGAAAAGAGTGTATATAATAATATGTTATAAACATATGCATGACAGACCTTGACTTTGGAAGCATAGGTTAACAGAGAGTGGAATCAAGGACAATATCATGATTGTGAGCCTGGTACATGGAAAGAATGGTGGTATTCTCAACAGTAATTGAGAAATTAGAAATAAGAGTTTGAGAGGAAAGATAGTGAATTCAGTTTTGGACATATTTAGTTTCATATGTCTTCAGAACATTCAGTTTGAGATGTGTAATAAGCAGTTGGAAATCAAAGACTGAAGGTTGGGAGATGAGTTAAGTCTGGAAAAGTAGAATAGAGAGTCATTTGTAAAGAAATGATAATTGAAACAATGAAAGGTGATGAAATTACCAAGTGAAATAGTATATATGGAAGGGAAAGAAGGCTGTAATGGTCATTTAAATGAGAAAATCTTTTCTATTCATTAATAGGCCCATGTGACCTGCTTAAATCACATGGAAGCCTAAGTCACATGTGGTGGGAAGAGTTTACTGAAGGTGTGGAATAAGAATGAGTGGAGCAGGAAAGATGGAACAAGAAGAGGCAGAGCTGGAGCAGAGCTGAGAAGTTTGTCAGAGAGCAGTCAGAGCTGGAAAAGGCAACTGGCTAGTGTGAGAGAGCTTATTTGTAATTTTGTTTAAGGGAGACTGTGATTTGTTTAATGGTTCTGGTTCACAGGAAGACTAATAGAGAGAAGGCTTGGGGATGGTAATGCCCTCTGCATTTCTATTATAGATAGATTTCTTTGTTACAATGATAGAGTTTGCTTTCTGTTGTCTAAATAAATATTTTGGATCTGTCTTCCATGTTCTATTTCATGATTCAGAATTGTGCCAGCATATTCATGGCTGCCATAGGCAATATTGGGTTGGCCCAGGACAGAACAATGGGGGGATGGGTGGGGCTGCAACAATAGCAGGAATAAAATGAATGAAGATAAATCAAAGGGCACAGATGGAGTCATCTGATATATACGTGAAAAACTAGAATAAAATGGCATCACAAAAAACAAGAAATAAGAGAGTATCAAGGAGAAGAGGGTGAGTAAATGTGCTAAAGGAAAAAACTGAGGATGGGACATGAAGTATGAGGATTGAGAAAAGGTTATTGTGTTTGGCAACTAAGAAATCATCAGTCACTTTGGAGAAAGCAGTTTCAGTTATATGATGATGTGGGAAGCTAGCACACAGTGAAGAGAGTGAGAGGAATGGAAATCACCAATTGTAGAAAGCCTTCACAAGGAATTTCATCATGAAAGGAAAAAGAAACATGGAATGATTACTATCAGGGATGGAAGAATCAAATCTCAGGAGGAAAATTCTGAAGGGAATTTCACAGAAAGAGAACAAATCCAATAGGAAGGAAAAAATAAAGTTTCCTATTTATCATAGGCTTAGAAAGTTAGAGCTAGAATGAACTCAGAGGCTATTTAGATCTCATATTACAAATGAAGATGCAGAAGCCAAAGGAGTTTAAATGACGAACCCAAAAATCAGAGTTGTTGAATCTAGAATCTGCATTCTTTGTTTTATATATATATATAATTTATATATTTATATATATAGATATATAATTATATATATAATTTATATATATATATATATAGATATATACACACACATACATACAAGATAGAAACAAGGACAGGAAACTGAATTAATACAAAAGCCCAATGAAGTCCTATTCAAATAGTGTTACTAGTGCTAGAGCTGAGGGGAAGTTGAGGTTGTCAGGGACAATTAAGGGATCCTTTTTAAATCTATACTGAGAGAAATAGAGGAACAAAGAAAGGTAGGGCTTGTATGTGAGGGTAGGGATAAAAAAGAAAACTAAAGAAAAAAATTTAAAAAATACAGATATACATTGAAACCAACTACATTGAAGTCTGAGCTACTTAGTTCTTACATTGTTTCTTTTTGCTCTTCTGGAGAAATGAGTTTCAAAATAGAAAGAATGACTAAAAAATGACTTACAAGATCCCCAACTGATAGATGGTGAAAGGATATAAACAGGCAGTTTTCAGAGGAAGAAATTAAAGCTATCTATAGTCCTATAAAAAATGCTCTAAATCACTATTAGAGAAATGCAAATTAAAACAAATCTGTGGTACCACCTCACATCTATCAGATTGGCTAATATGACAGAAAAGGAAAATAACAAGTGTTGGAGATGATGTGGAAAATTGAAAACTAATGCATTATTGGTGGTGTTGTGAACTGATCAAACCATTCTGGAGAACAATTTGAAACTATGCCAAAATGGCCATAGAACTGCATACAGTTTGATCCAGTAATACCACTTCTATATCACAAAGAAATCACAGAAAAAGGGAAAAGGAATTATTTGTACAAAAATATTTAAAGCAGTTTTTTGTGTGGTGGCAAAAAATTAGAAATTTAGGGGATGCCCATCAACTGGGGAATGAGTGAACAAGTGACAATATGAATGTAATGAATACTATTGTTCTATAAGAAATGATGGGCAGGCAGATTTCAAAAAAAACCTGAAAAGACTTAAATGAACTGATTCTTAGTTAAGAGAGCAGAACTAGGAAAACACTGTACACAGTAACAGCCACAATGTGCAATGATTGACTATGATAGACTCAGCTCTTCTCAACAATACAATGATCTAAGACAGTTCCAAAAGACTCAAAATGGAAAATGCTATCCATTTCCAGGGAAAGAAATATGGAGTCTGAATGCAGATGGAAGGATACTATTTTCACTTTTTAGGTTTCTTTTTCTTTCTTGTAGTTTTTCCCTTTTGTTCTGATTCTTCTTTCACAACATGACTAATGTGGAAATATGTTAAATATGATTGTAGTTCTATAACCTGTGTGAAATTGATTGTCATCTTGGGGAAGGGATAGGCAAGAAGGAGGGAGAGAAAAATTGGAAACTCAGAATCTTATAAAAGTGAATATTGAAAGCTATCTTTACATATAATTGATAAAAATAAAGTACTATTAGGTGGCAAAAAATAAATAAATAAACTAAAAATATTTAATTGACAGGGAGTTGATACCAGTACCTAGCTGCCTTTAATAAATTCATGTCGCCTAGCTCATTTGAAATAAATCTTTGAGTGATGGCTGATGTGTTTGTTGACCACTATTAAGGATATTTAGAAATTTAAAGGAAATGAGAGAAGTACTATAAGATCAGAGAACGACTAATGTCCTGATTTCCAAAATTGAGAATAGAATACAATCTGTAAAGTATTTAGAAAGATTTTGACTTTGATTCTTAGAAAAATTATAGAATGGATCATGGATGAGATTGTAAGTAACTATCCAGAAAAGTAAATGGTAATTACCAAGCCACCTTGGCTTTATCATTAACAAGTCACTTCAGATTACCTCTTATAACAGATTACTAAATTAATAAAGTAGAAAAATGTTGTAGATACAGTTTATCTGTATACTGGGGGAACTGGCCAATGAAGGCTCACTTGTTGTAGCAAATGTATTATGTGTGGCTACAATACACATAGAAGAAGCTTGATAAATATGCTTCTGGGCTGCATACTGAGGAGTTCTTCTCTTTCTTTTCCCCAGTATCCTCCACATATATACGCACACACTTCAGATCTTTTTCTCATTCCCTTATTAAAAGTCTTTTTAATGTTCTAATTAGTTGGAACTAAATGTACACATAAAAGATTTGAGCAAATAATCCCTTCCTATCTTTACCTGAAAACATCCAATGTAGGAGAATTGCTATAAACTTCTGGGTTGGGGATCAGCAATTTCAGCTAACTTTCTCCCTGTCAATCTGCTATGTATCTATGAATACATGGTGCCTCTGTTGCTGATGTGTTTCTTCTTCCCTACTCTTAAATGAATAAGCATCTTGAGATAGGAGCATCAAAGCAACCCGCATAACCAAGAGATCCATTAAAGCTATATAAGGTCCCACCAACAATAGTAAGCCCAGAATTCATTGTAGATGTAGCCAATTGAGGAGACCATGAAGCAGCCTTGAGGAATGAACTGTTGACTCAAAACAGAAAAGAGTCAGTCTAAATGAGAAAGGGATAGGCTTATTCATCAACTATACCAAAACTCAGAGGTAAACTTAATGGGATGAACTTAGCGAGGACTTATCAAAAAAAGAAAAGGATTGCAAAGGCTAGGAACCATCCTCCTCATCTCCTCAGAATGTTTTTTTAGTATAGGTTCCCAAAGGGGACAATAGAGCTCCTGATGGGGCCCTGAAACAACGGTTGGGGGTAGTAGCCTCAGGTGCAATTTGGAGTGTTAAATAAAAATAAGGAAGTGGTGGAAGAATAAGGAAAGAAGAGCAGAGAATTTTGAAAAAACATTTGTACATGTTTCATCTGTTGTGTAACAGAGTTAAAGTCATAGTGATTACATTATTTTTTAAATAAACACACAAAATTGAAGGTATAACTGATCAGTGATAAAGTCTACAAATAGGTCTTAACAAGTAAGTGATGGCAGGCAAGCATCCCATGTATTGTTGTCATGTTAATTTAAATGGAGAGATCATTCCCATTCCTTAATAGGTCCATGTGACTTGGCTGAGTCACATGAATCTGAGGTTGGAGGAGTTTGCTTAAATGGGTGGAACAGGAAGAGGCAGAGCTAGAACAGCTGAGAAAAAATTTGGAGATAAGAGTCAGAGCTTGGAAGGATGAAAACTGCAGGCTAGCGTGAGTGAAAGGCTTTATTTGTGATTTTGTTTAAGAAAGTCTGCTTGTGACTTGGTTAGAAGAGCTCATTTGTAGGAAGCTTAGCAGGGCAAGGCTTAGGGATGGTATTGTTCTCTGCATCGTTATTGTGTATAGGTTACAGTGATGGATTTGACTTTTTTTTGTCTGAATAAATGCTTTGGTTCTGCCTTCCATGTGGAGAGTCTGTGGTATTTCATGATTCAGAATTGCACCAGGATAGCGCCTATGGCAACCATGAATTTTGCATTGGTGCTACAAATGACAACAAGTATGGGATCATGAAATATCAGACCTCTATTTGGAAACAGAAAGGCAGAAGAGACAGAGGAAAAATGGATGTCCCAGAGTGGGGTGATTTGCCTTACTTCTCCCTGGCAAGAGAATGGGCTAAAGGCACAGGGCTCTGTGAAAACTGGGAAAAGAGGCTACAGAACAGAGAACTCAGAGACTTAGAAAGATACTTGCAGGTAATACCAATAGAACCAGGGAAATAAATAGCAGGGTTGTGTAGGAGAGGCTGGACCTTGCTAACAAGCTATGGAATTATATATAAAAGCAGAGACAAGCTGCTAGAGGCAAAGGCTCAGATGGAAAGGGAGTTGACCAGTTTCTAGAAGCTTTTCATCATTTAACATTCAAACTGTTCTTGATGAGAGCAAGCTAGAGATTTTCAGGTAGAAGGAAAAGCTGTTTGGGTTGGTTTGGCTCACAGGAGGTGAAAAGTTAACAATACAAAAGTGAATGCAGTCCTTCCACAGTCTGGCTTGATCTGGGCCCAAATACAGGCCAAGAACATGCGTTGGGAAGGAGAATGAAACAAGTGAGGAGCCTGAGGTTATAAGAAAGAAGCATGAGAATCAGGGGACCCCTAGTGTTTGAGGAAGTAATTGAGGATTATACTCAGCAGGAGGTCACAGATATTTCAAGTTGGTTCACCCGAAGGATGGGAGACTCATTGGTACCTTGGATGGTGAGAATCAGTGAAAAAGATAAATTTCCTCCAGAGAGAAGAGTAAATTGTGGATTGAAAGTCAGAAGAGATTGACAAGAATTATTTATGGCTCTATTGAGAGCAGGGGTAGATTTTAGAAGAATGAATAGCATTCCAATTAATGAACTATATAAAATGTATCGAGGAAAGAGGCTTGATTTTAGATTGAGCACGGAGATGAGAACTGCCATGAAGATCCTCCTGAAACATTGCATCCAAGCTCATTACACTTGCAAAGAGACTGGGAAATTGGCTAGGGCCCAGTCCATATTAAAGAAAGTATACCTCTAACCAGAATGATGACCCCAAAACTTCAAGTTAGAAAACAGTAAACAACAGTGAATAAAGCTATGATAGTGGGTTCATGGACTCCAGAAGCATGGCTGACCCTATATCTCCCCTGCTTTTGGTTATTGTTTCCTTGTTTCTTTTTGGCTTTTTCTCTGTTCACCTTGTTTGTCAGATTTCTTTTCTGAGATTTAGTACCTTCCACCTTCAGGTGCCTGATTATCTAAGGCAGATGTTACCCCTTGTCCAGGACTGTGATGGACCTGGGGTTGGCCAGGCTTGAGGTGCCCCCTAAAGAACTGACTTCTGGAATGGGACCTCTTGGGGCAGGGACATCTCTACATCCAATTTCAACAGGAAGTATCTATGGAAGAAGAGACCTTCACCCCTTCCCTGAAGATTTTGGGCCCATTTGTTTGATGAGGCCTGATTGGGTGTTTGTGCCCAAACCTCGCCCTAGAATATTGTTCTATGTACTCATTTGTTGTGATCCCTGTTATATTGTAAAATTCTGTTGACAACAGTTACCTAAGATATTGTTTTATATGCTTATTTTTGTGTTATCCCTGTTAAAGTTCTTTTGGTACCAGTTGCCCCACTGACCTGACCTATGTGATGAATACAAAAGATCTTGGGATAACATGTAATAGCAATTTAAATGGAGAGATCTTTAATATTCATTAATAGATCCATGTGACCTCCCTGGGTCACATGGAAGCTGAGTCAATGAGTCTGAGTCACATGGAGCCTATGGTGGAAGAAGCTTGCTGAATAGGTGGAACAAGAAGAGGCACAGCTAGAGCAAATATGAGAGGAAATTGATCAGAATCTAGTCAGAGCTAGGAAGGATGCAGGCAAGCAGACTGCTGATGACTATAGTGAGTGAAAAATGTTTGTGATTTTGTTTAAGGGAAGCCTGCTTTTGATTTGTTTAATGTACCTGATTTGTGGGAAGCCTAGTTGGGGAAAGCTTGGGGATGGTGTTTTTATCTGCATTGTTGTGTATAGATTTTTGTTGCTATGATGGATTTGGCCTTCTGGTGTTTGAATAAATGTTTTGGTTCTGTCTTTCATGTGGTGAGTCTGTTATATTTCGCAATTCAGAATTGGTCCAGGATATTCTTGGCTACTGTGGGCACTGTGAATATTACATTGGTGCTACAATCATCAGACATGCATCAGCAGGAATATGTGTGTGTGATGACTTGTTTGCAGTATGATTCTATAGGGTTTACATGCTGCAGTATTGCATCATCAGAATTTCCATGAAGGAGAAACCCCACAAATTTGCGATAAATTATTAAATTTAAGATGTGTCATTTTAAAAAATATATTTTGAGGGGGGTGGAGTCAAGATGGCGAAGTAGAAAGACTCACTGTATGCTAGCTCCGAACCCACAGCCCATGCATTTAATGTAAGAAGAGCTCCCCACAAGTTCTGGATCACTGCAGGGTGTCCAGAAACACAGTGGAAGAGATTTCCGTTCCAGAGAGCCCTGGAGAGCAGTCCGCAGGGGCCGTTGCACCCCAGAAAGCGGACCCCACCCCAGCACTGCCCTGGCCACAGCCCCAGAGAAGCTGATCCGAGCAGGCTTCAGGGACGGAGGCTCCGGTGGCTGGGAAGGTGCCTCCGCCCACAGACTCTACAGGTCAGTGAGCTAGATGTCTGGGCTGGACGAGAGGGGAGCGGGGTGTCTCCGTGGCTCGGGCCCCCTCAGGAGGAAGCACCGGAGGCAGAGGCGGGGGCGGCAGTGGAGGCAGCAGCGGTGGCGGCCCGGGGCTCCCCGAGCAGGCAGGCAGAATCTTCATTACTGAAGGTCTCTGCATAAAGCCCCTGAGGGAACAGAGCCTGGGAGACAGCCCTGCCCCCACCCCAGCACCAGAACTAAAGCTCACATTGAATAACAGCCGCACCTGCTGTGGAAAGCCCATTTGAATCTCAGACCCCAAGCACTAGCTGGGCAGATCTAGGCGGGGGGGGGAAGTGGACAGGAATATCAGAAGTCAAGTAACTGGCTGGGAAAATGCCTAGAAAAGGGAATAAAAATAAGACTATAGAGAGCTTTTTTGAGCAGAAGCAAATGATCCCAACTTTCAGATCTGACGACGATGAGGAAATATTCTTGCCATCAGGGAAAGACGTGGAGGGTGGGGCCTCTGTATCCCAGACATCCCAGGGGGTTGTCGGGTGGGCTCAGGTCTTGGAAGAGCTCAAAAAGGATGTTGAAAAGCAAGTTAGACAGGTGGAGGAAAAACTGGGAAGAGAAATGAGAGAGGTGCAAGAAAAGTATGAAAAACGGGTCAATACCTTGCTAAAGGAGACCCAAAAAAATGCTGAAGAAAATAACACCTTGAAGAATAGGCTCACTCAATTGGAAAAAAAGGAGTTCAAAAAGCCAATGAGGAGAAGAATGCTTGCAAAAGCAGAATTAGCCAAGTGGAAAAAGAGGTTCAAAAGCTCACTGAAGAGAATAGTTCTCTCAAAATTAGAATGGCACAGATGGAGTCTAATGACTTTCTGAGAAACCAAGAAATCACAAAACAAAACCAAAAGAATGAAAAAATGGAAGAGAATGTGAAATATCTCATGGGAAAAACAATTGACCTGGAAAATAGATCCAGGAGAGACAATTTAAAAATTATGGGACTACCTGAAAGTCATGATCAAAAAAAGAGCCTAGACATCATCTTCCACGAAATTATCAAGGAAAACTGCCCTGATATTCTACAACCAGAGGGCAAAATAAGTATTGAAAGAATCCATTGATCACCACCTGAAAGAGATCCAAAAAGAGAAATTCCTAGGAGCATTGTGGACAAATTCCAGAACTCCCAGCTCAAGGAGAAAGTCTTGCAAGCAGCTAGAAAGAAACAATTCCAGTACTGTGTAAATACAATCAGGATACTCAAGATCTAGCAGCTTCTACATTAAGGGATCGAAGGGCATGGAATAGGATATTCCGGAAGTCAAAGGAACTAGGACTCAAACCAAGAATCACCTACCCAGCAAAACTGAGTATAATACTTCAGGGGAAAATATGGTCTTTCAATGAAACAGAGGACTTTCAATCATTCTTGATGAAAAGACCAGAGCTGAAAATAAAATTTGACTTTCAAACACAAGAATGAGAAGAAGCATGAAAAAGTAAACAGCAAAGAGAAGTCAGAAGGGACTTACCAAAGGTGAACTGTTTACATTCCTACATGGAAAGACAATATTTGTAACTCTTAAAACTTTTCAGTATCTGGGTAGTTGGTGGGATCACACACACACATGTACATGCATGCATGCACACACACATACACACATGCACACACATGCAGAGACAGAGAGCACAGAGTGAATTGAATAGGATGGGACCATATCTTAAAAGAAATTAAGGTAAATGGTGAGAGAGAAAGGTAGGGGGAGGAAAGAGAGTGAAATGGAATGGGGTAAATTATATGTCATTTGAGAGGCAAGCAGGAGACCTTTTAGTGGACGGAAAAAGAGGAGAGCTGAGAAAAAAAAAAACAAGAAGATTACCCTTGTCACATTTGACTAAAGGAAGGAATAAAATGCACACTCATTTTGGTATGAAAACCTATCTTACAGTACAGGAAAGTGGGGGAGAAGGAGATAAGCAAGGGGGGAGATGATGGAAGGGAGGGCAATGGGAGGAGGGAGCAATCTGAAATCAACACTCAGGGAGGGACAGGATCAAAAGACAGAATAGAAACAATGAGGGGCAGGATAGGATGGAGGGTAATTCAGTTAGTCTTACACAACACGACTATTATGGAAGTCATTTGCAAAACTACACAGATAGGGCCTATATTGAATTGCCTGCCTTCCCAAAGGGAATGGCTAGGGAGGGAGGGATGGGGAAAATTTGGAACGCAAGTTTTAGGAACAACTGTTTAGTATTGTTGTTGCTACTAGGAAATAATACATACAGTTAATGAGGAATAGAAAGTCATCTGGCCCTACAGGAGAAAAGAGAAGATGGGGACAAGAGAAGGGAGGGATGACAGAAGAGAGGGCAGATTGGAGATAGGGAAAATTAGATTGCTCGGTGTATTGGGGTGGGGGGAGGGGATAAAAGGGGAGAAAAATTGGAACCCAAAATTTTGTGAAAATGAATGTAAAAAGTTAAATAAATAAAAATAAAAAAACAAAAAAATATATATATATTGAAATGATGCAAATTTTTAAAAATTAAAGGGTTAAAGAAAGTAGATTTCCAGGAGGGTGCTGAGTAACTTTTTTTAAGGGAGGCATGAGGCCAAATAAGTTTGGGAACTTCTGTAGCAGGAGAATGTGATTTCTATTTTGGAAAGGTGATATTGTACATGGGTCCCTGTTATGTTATGTTCTCAGTACATATCCCTTTAAAGAAGACAATTGATATTAATCACTCAATTGATATTTCATTGATGTCAACTGGTTAAATATTGGGAAGCACATCCATGGGGATTTATAAGTTAAAATGTTAAAAAACCTCTAAACTCTCACAATTACTCCTAGAATCTTAAAAGAATATATAATTAGTCACTCTGTAGGTACCTAGCCTTACAATGTGAGCTAAGACTCTTGGAAAAATACAGAAGGGGAATTTCACTTACATTTTAGTGAAATATTTGTTAAAGTATCCCATGCTCCTTTTTGGTAGAAAATATGGGGAAAATATGGACTGGATGATAATTTAATTAAATTGGTAACTGAATGAAGGTTCAAATTCAAAAAGTAATATTCTTTGGTTTATTGTCAATGTAGCTTCCAGTGAGGTATACTCTTTGGCCCTATGATCTGTAATGTATATCATTCTCTTGTGTTAATCCAAAGAATGCATTCATATATCCAGAGTTTGTAGATGACACAAATCTGGAAGGGACAGTTAATAGTGGATGATAAAGTCAGGTTCCAAAAAGATAATGAGAGGAGAGAAAATTGAATCTGAAATGAAATGCACTAGGGAAAAAAATGCAGAATTTTATACTTGTGTTCAAAAATTAACTTCAAAAGTACAAAATAATAGAGGAATGATTAGATAGAAATTTATCAAAAGAAAAAGATTTGAGGGCTTTAGTGGATTTCAAGCTCAATATGAATCATCTTCCAAAAAAGTAAATGTATGTGAACTTGGGCTACATTAAAGAAGCCTCATTAGGAATAAAGAGGAGACAGTCTGTCAACATGTTCTAGGCAGACCATAGCTCTAATATTGTGTTCTGTTACGGATATGAGTTCAAAAATGGCATTGATAAAGTAGATAGTGTCTATAGAAGGAAAGCCATTGTAAAGGGCCTTGAGTCCATCTTATATGAATATCACTTGAAGAACTTCGGGATGTTTATCTTGGAAAAGAAAATATTTAAGGAAGACAAAAAACTGTGCTCAAACATTTTAAAAATTGTGGCATGGAGGAATTAGACTTCTGTTTGTCCCCACAGGGCAGAATCAGGATCAATGGATAAAAGCTGGAAAGAAACAAATATAGGTTGCAGATTAGAAAAAAATCTTCCTAAAAATTGGAAGATTACAAAAGTGCTGAGTTATCCCTCTTTAGAAGTTTGCAAGTAGAGGTTTGATATCATTTGTCAGGTATATTACTATGAGGATATATTTAAGATATGGTTTGGAAGAGTTAACCCCCACAGAAAGTGTACAATGGACTAGATAAACCTCCTAATTTAATCTTCTGTGATCTGTGAAGCCCTTTACAATTTGGATCCATTTTTTTTTCTTTCTAATCATATAACGCTTTTGTGTTCTGTTTTAGTCAGATTACTCGGCAATATGTTTCTGATACAAAATATACCTTGCCTCTGTGCCTTTGTAAAAGTAGTATGCCATGCATTCCCTCTGTGTTAGAGAATTCCTAGCTTGCTTCAATGAATAACTCAGATGACAGTTTCTACATGAGCCCTTTCCTGTTCCCACAAGTTATTAGCTCTCTCTCCCTCTTGAAATTACTTTGCATTACTTTGTATATTTATATTTTGCATTTATTTGTCTGTATGTGTGTATATATACATATATACGTGTATATATACATATATGTATATATATGTATGTATACACACACACACACACACACATATATATATATATATATATATATATATATATATATATATATATATCATCCCTTTAGTAACATATAATTTCCTTGAAGGCAGGGGCTTTTGGGGGATAGGGGAGAATGTTTATATTTCCAGAGTAATCATATGGTATGTGCTTAATATACATTTATTAAATATTTTTTTTTAAATCAAGTGTGTGATAATAGATAAATCACTTAACCATCTGAGTCTTAATTTCTTTATCTGTAAAATGAAGATAATACCTACCTCACAACATTCTTATGATTACAATGAATATACATTAAGCATATTATATAAACGCCAACAATTAATGTTTCTATTAGATTTTCTTCTGGAACCTTTGACAATCACCTCTGTCAGTGATTCTTGCTTAGACGGTGTCAACATAGAATGATACTTGTCATCTACATTTTTACAAGCATTAAAACAGCCAGTTTAGGGGCAATACATAACCCTTTGGTTATCATCTTTGTGTTTATGGAATCCAACATTACTGTATTCTTCCAGTACAATTGAGTCCAAATATTTTGAGAGTCATGTTAGGGCAGGACTGTTAGACCAAACTGTCCAAGTCTTGTTGACTGTGGTTATCTGCCTTTTCACTTCCCTTTTTATGAGTTGCATATTCATTAATCATAACTAGAGGCCTAAGACAGGTGAATATTGTCTCCATGAAGAGCAATGTTTCTCTTAGTAGGTCCCATAGGTCTCTCTGTGTGCTGCAGTGTGGATATTCTTCCCCTAGCAGAGCTAAACAGCAGTTTTGATATTTTTTTTCAGAGCTGGATTCTCATCTTTCCCAGCATCTGAGGCAGAGCTAAGCTAAGATTTCTATTTTCATAAGAAACCAGAGCCCTAGGGAAGAGATAGGTTACAGTTAACATGCTTCACCGACCCTGTGAATTTACCTGGTCTCCTGCCTCTCCTTCCATCTAGAAAATATAAGGGGTGATAAACATAGTAGGTGCTTGATTGTTATCTGCATATTTAATTTGGCCAAATAACTTAAAAGCTTCTGACCTAACTCAAAAGCCTTTAAAATCTACATGAAACAAATTCTGTCGGTTTTGTCATGTTGATTCTAAATGGAGATCCACCCATAATAGTCCTATGGTGGTATGAAAGAAAAATGTTCAGGGAATAGGTCAATGTCAGACAACCCATATTTAATGAGATAAGATGATTTCATATTCCCTATGAACAACTAAGTATTTCTTTGGAGAACTGTGATCTCCATCCATTTTAATATCAGGTTTTAGGTTTTTTTTGTACAACAACAAAAACCAACATGTTTCCCCCTAAAACTCTTGGTCTATAACAGTCTCCTATGTTCATACCATTCACAGCATTCTTCCTATCTGCCTATCACCCTACCTTCAGGAGTACAGGAAAGATTTGGAAAGTACAAGTCAATTATCCACATCAGTTGCCCCTGACTGTTCAGATGATTTTGGAAGACATAAAATGAAAGTGAAAACAAACATTCAAGGCACAGCTGTCAGACTGACAGCCAACTCCTGTAGCAGAGGGAGATGCCAGCTTCACATGAACCCAGAGGTTAATGACACAGGTGTGTTTTAAAGCTTGATGGATAGGGGCACTGAATTTCACATCAGTAGCTTATGATGAGTGCCTGGAGGTGGTAAGGGAGCAGGATTGTCATCAATTAATCATGGCTGGATTCTCAAAAAATTTTGAAATGATGTATATCAGTTTTCTCTTTCTAGCTTTGTGGGGCAAAAAAATGCAAATATAGGTTTAAAAATAATCCTCAGTGGGAACAATCTCTCCTGGCACAATAAAAATCAATATAAAAAATATTACTGTTCTAGTTGAACTATTTGAATCATGCACTCTTATTCTGCAGGGGGCTTCATTTTGCTAGTGATTAACAATTTTAAATATTCTGTTGTTTGCTTTTTTTTTACTTTAAGTTGCTTTCTAAAACTTTCCCCCTTCTGATCTGAATTTCCACATCATTTGTGCAGGGAGCTTCCTTCTGAGAAACTTTACCTAAGCCTGAGGACAACAAATATTTATCAAGAAAATACTGCCAAACTTGTTGGTTTTCTGTCTGTTTTTGTTTTGTCAAGAGCAATTTGTATATTTATTATTCATATCATCTTGTAATATAAATGTCAAGCCCCTTGAAATAAAGGACTGCTGCCTGCCTCATTTTAATGTCCTGCTATTACCCTAAGATTCCATACACACGGTGCATTTAGGGGGGAAGGAGAGGCAAATCCATCCATCTATCAGTCGATCAATCAACATTTATTAAATGCCAACCATGAGCCAGTCACTGTGCTAATTACAAAAAGAGGGGTAAAAACAGTCCTTGCTCTCAAAGAACTTATGACCTAATGATTATAACTTGAAATGAAATTGTAACTTGAGCAAATGAAGTCAGTCAATGATTTTTGAAAATCCATACATATCATGCAACAAAATTTTTAAAAGTGTATATTAACTGATTGATTAGCTATTTACACAGATGCAGATAATATTTGTAAATATATGCTAGTATTTGATTGCTTATTATATTTCTAAATTTTGTAAGGAGATTCAAGTCAACAAACCTTATTAAGTGCTGACTGCATGACAAGCAGGTGGGTATATGACATAATGCATATGTGAAAGACCAAGTATGTTCATGCCAAAATGTGATCATTTGATATCTTTGAAGCTAATTCCAAGTTAGACCCTTTTCTATTCTCTCAACCAATTATGATGCCCACAATTCCTAAGACATTAATGTTGATTGGGGGGAGGAGGGAGAAGCATCATAAGGGAGAGAAAATGAAGATAATAACTCAGAAGGAGGACACAGTGGGTATAAAGTCACAAAGACTGGGCATTTAAATGAGCTGCTCTGCCCCAGAAGCTTCTTGTTTTGTGTAGGCACTGGAAGAAACAATATGAAAAATCATTCTGCTGCCTAGTGAATAGGGAAAGCCGGTAAAAACAGGGGAATAGTGTCAGAGTAAGCAGTTTATTCTAGTCAGTTTCAGTGCACATTGTGGACATGTATCCTTGGCATTACTCGGGGGATGGGGGTGGGAAGTGAAAACAAGGATACAGAAGTCTATTGTGACTTTAGAAATAATCTGGGTCACATTTGTACAAAAATATTTATAGCAACTATTTTTGTGGTGACAAAGAATTGGAAATTGAGGGGGTGACCATCAGTTGGAGAATGGCTAAACAAGTTGTGGTATATGAATGTAAAGGAATAATATTGTGCTATAAGAAATAATGAGAAGACAGACTTTAGAAAAACCTGGAAAAACTTAAATGAACTAATGCTGAGTAAAGTGACCAGAAACAGAAGAACATTGTACACAGTAACAGCCACATTGTGTGATGACAAATTTTGATAGATTTATCTCTTCTTAGAAGTGAAAGGATCTAAGATATCTCCAAAAGACTCATGATGGAAAATGCTGTCCACATCCAGGAAAAGAACTATGGAGTCAGAATGCAGATCAAAGAATATTTTTTGCTCTCTCTTTTTTTCTTCTTTCTCATGGTTTCTTCCATTTGTTCTAATTCTTTTTTACATATTACACACTATCTTAAGGTGGAGTGGGGGAGGAGAAATGAGGAGAAAATTTGGGACTCATAATCTTGTGGAAGTGAACGGTGAAAAATAAAAATTAAAGAAGGAATCTGGCCCAATATCCTTATTTTATAAGATAACAAACTGAGACAAAGAGAGATAAAGCCAGAACTAAAACTTAAGTCTTCTGACTCCCAGTCCAAGGTTGTTGGATTAATTTCTTTTCATAGGTAGAGAAGTCTATACATCTCCTCAGTAATACAATCCTTTAAATGAGGTCATTGAATTTTATTTTTACTTCAATGTCATAGTACATTGAGCTTATATTTCCCTTTCCCTTAGATAAAAGCTAAAAATAAAGAGGTGAGTTTCTGCTTTGTTCAAGTGTGAACCCAGTTTAGGCAAATGGAGGGGATAAAGGGGGAAAGAATGTTAGAATAAAAGGAGGCAAAAGAAAATTAAGGGAAAAACAAATGGTACTCCTTTTTGTCATCATTCATTCAGTCTCCCATTGTGACTGCTAAGTAACTATGGACCAACTGGTGACAACTCTTATAGAGTCATTCAAGCTCATCATCTTCTCCAAGATCCTCTTGGAGATAAGGTATAGTAGAAAATACTCCCCTATCCCCATTCCCAGAGGTTTGCTGGTAAACAAAAAACGAAACAAAAAAAAAAAATAGCATGCATAATACACTTTTAAATTTAATTTGTATTATTAACATTTTGTATATCACTCTAAATCTAGATAATCATCAAAACAAATAATCAAATCCCAATTTATTGTGTTGGCTGATTTCCAAGGTTTAAATGTTCACACTAAATATTTAAAAATGGCTCCTTAGAAAGCTGTTAGACTAAACTCCAGCACAATGGGGCAGGCTAAAACCCGATTAATCAACAAACATTTACTTATTAAGCTTATTTAAAACCAGGTAATGTACTAGATGCTAGGGACAAAAATATATAATTAAAAGAGTTACCCCCAAGTTCTTATCCATACTACAGAGATATAACACATCCACAGATAAGTGAAAAACTAGGGAAACTAGATATCAGAGTGAGTAAGGGTGGTGAACTTGAAGTCGGGAAAACCTGAGTTTAAATGCTGCCTCAAATATTCACTTTTTTGTGATCCTGGACAAGTTATTTAACCTCTTTCAGTAGCAGCTTCATCATGTCAAATAGGGATAAGAATACCACCTACCTCACATGGTTGTTGTGAGGATTAAAGGAGATAGCATACCCTAGAGTGCTTTGCAAATTTTAACGTGATGTACGTGTGTGTGGATAGACAGATAGACAGATAGATAGATAGATAGACAGACAGACAGTCAGACAGACAGACAGACAGACAGACAGACAGACAGACAGATAGATAGATAGATAGACAGACAGACAGTCAGACAGACAGACAGACAGACAGACAGACAGACAGACAGATAGATAGATAGATAGATAGATAGATAGATAGATAGATAGATAGATAGACAGATAGATAGATGATAGATAGATGTAAATTCAAGATAGATGTATACATGATAAATTAAAAAATTATTGAAGAGAGGGCATCAAAAACTGAGGGCATTAGGAAAGACCTTTTGAAACAGAAGGAAATTTATCTGAGGCTTCAAAGGAACCAAGGGATCCAACAGGGAAGAGATGAGTATGGAAATCCTTCCTGGAAATGTAGACAGCCTGGGCAAATGCAAGTAGACAAGAGATAGTACGTCTTCTACAGGTCAGCTAGTTTAGATGAAGTGTGTGGGGAAGTGATGTGTAAAGAGCCTGAGAAAACTTAAGAATTATTGTCCTGCCAGTAACCCAGGATGGAGAAAAGAGCCTGGACAATATCTTCCAGGAAATCATCAAGGAAAACTGCCCAGAAGTACTAGATTCAGAGGGCAAAATAGTCATCGAAAGAATCCACTGTTCCCCTCCTGAAAGGGATCCCAAACTCAAAACCCCAAGAAATATAGTTGCCAAATTCCAGAGCTATCAAGTGAAGGAGAAAATATTACAAGCACCCAGAAAGAAACAATTTAAATATCAAGGAGATACAATCAGGATTACACAGGACTTTGCAGCTTCTACATTAAAAGATCTAAAGAATTGGAACCCAATATTCCATAAGGCAAAGGAGTTGGGACTACAACCAAGGATCAACTACCCAGCAAAGTTCAACATAACATTTCAGGCAAGGAGTAAGTCATTCAATGAAGTAAGGGATTTCCAGAGTTTCCTGACCAAAACGCCAGAACTTAATAGACAATTCAATCTTCAAATGGAGGTCTCAAGAGAATCATAAAAAGGTAAACAGTCAGGGGGGGGGAACAACTTGCTACTCAATTAGGGCAAATTGTTTACCTCCCTATAAGGGAAGATGATATCTGTTAATCTTGAGAACTGTGCGTCTATTAAGAAATATAAAAGGGATAAGCACAGGGGGAACGGATATAAAATATATGATATCATGATAAAAAATATGATTTCAGTATGAGAAGGGATTGTAATAGGAGGTGTGAAAAGGAGGAAGCAGAAAATGGTAAATTACATCACAAGAAGAAGTACAAAATCTTAGTAGAGGGAAAGAGGGAAGGGAGATGAGCATTGTGTGAGAGGTACTCTCATCAGATTTGTTTAAAGGACGGAACAATAAACTTAAGTAGAAAATCCTAACTAGCTCTATAAGAAGTGGGAGAGGAAGGGGGAAGAAAGCGGAGGGAGGCTAAAAGGGAGGGAAGAAGCAATAAGAGTAAAGGGGAGTTAAAGGTAGGGGGGCTAAAAGAAGGAGGGGAAGGCGGCAAGAGGAGGTGGTGAAAAGTGAATACTACTGAGGAGAGGAATGGAGACAGGAGAGCTAAAAGGACAAATGGTGGGAAAGAGGATGGAGGGAAATACACAGATTGTAATCATAACTGTGAATGTGAATGGAATGAATTCTCCCATAAAACAGAGATTGATAGCAGAATGGATTAAAAGCCATAACCCAACAATACGCTGCTTACAAGAAACACATTTGAAACGGGGGGGATACACATAGGATAAAGGTCAAAGGATGGAGCAGAATATATTGTGCTTCAGCTGATGTAAGAAAGGCAGGAGTAGCAATCCTAATCTCAGACAAAGCAAAAGCAGACATAGATCTAATCAAAAGCGATAAGGATGGAAACTATATCCTGCTAAAAGGCACCATAGACAATGAAGCAATATCATTACTAAACATGTATGCTCCAAGTGGTATAAGATCCAGATTCTTAGAGGAGAGGTTGAGGGAGTTGAAGGAAGAAATTGACAGCAAAACTATACTAGTGGGGGACCTCAACCTCCCTCTTTCTGAACTTGATAAATCTAACCTCAAAATAAACAAGACAGAAGTTAAGGAGGTAAATAAAACTCTAGATAAGGTAGATATGCTAGATCTTTGGAGAAAATTGAATGGTAATAGAAAGGAATATACCTTTTTCTCAGCAGTACATGGAACATTTACAAAAATTGACCATGTACTAGGACATAAAAATCTCACAATCCAGTGCAGAAAGGCAGAGATAATCAGTGCATCCTTCTCAGATCATAATGCAATAAAAATTATGTGTAATAAAAGGCCATGAAAAGATAAAGCAAAAATCAATTGGAAACTAAATAATTTAATCCTAAAGAAGGAATGGGTTAAAGAAGAAATCATAGAAACAATCAACAACTTCATTCAAGAGAATGACAATAATGAGACAACCTACCAAATCTTATGGGATACTGCAAAAGCAGGTCATAGGGGAAGTTTTATATCTTTGAATGCCTACATAAATAAAATAGAGAAAGAGGAGATCAATGACTTGGTCATGTAGCTGAAAAAGCTAGAAAAAGAACAAATTGAAAATCCCCCAAAAAATACCAAATTAGAAACACTGAAAACCAAAAGAGAGATTAATAAAATTGAAATTAAGAAAACTATTGAATTAATTAATAAAACCAATAGTTGGTTTTATGAAAAAACTAATAAAATTGATAAACCTTTCATCAATTTGATTAAAAAAAGAAAGAAGAAAATCATATTACTACTATTTAAAATGAAAGGGCACACCTCCAATGAGGAGGAAATTAAAACAATAATTAGAAATTACTTCACCCAACTTCATGCCCACAAATTCGATAATCTAAATGAGATGGATGAATATTTTAAAAAATAGAAATTGCCCAGATTAACAGAAGAGGAAATTGAATACTTAAACAACCCCATCTCAGAAAAAGAAATTGAACAAGCCATCAATGAACTCCCTAGGAAAAAATCTCCAGGACCAGATGGATTCACAAGTGAATTCTATCAAACCTTTAAAGAACAGTTAATTCCAATACTATATAGACTATTTGGGAAAATTGGGGAAGGAGTACTCCCAAATTCTTTCTATGATACAAATATGGTTTTGATACCCAAACCAGGAAGAGACAAAACAGAAAAAGAAAATTATAGGCCAATTTCTCTAATGAATGTAGATGCGAAAATTTTCAACAAGATTTTAGCAAAACGAATACAGCATCTTATCAAGAGAATAATACATTATGATCAGGTAGGTTTCATACCAGGAATGCAGGGCTGGTTCAATATTAGGAAAACAATTAGCATTACTAATCATATCAACAAAACCAACAAAAACCACATGATTATCTCAATAGATGCAGAAAAAGCTTTCGACAATATACAACACCCATTCCTATTAAAAACACCGGAGAACATAGGAATAAAAGGAACTTTCCATAAAATAATAAGCAGTATCTACCTAAAACCTTCAGCAAGCATTATATACAATGGGGATAAGCTAGATGCATTTCCAATAAGGTCAGGGTTGAAACAAGGATGCCCATTATCACCATTATTATTCAATATGGTACTAGAAATGTTAGCGGTAGCAATTAGACAAGATAAAGAAATTGAAGGAATAAAAATAGCCAAAGAAGAAACTAAGTTATCACTCTTTGCAGATGACATGATGATGTACTTAGAGAATCCCAGAGATTCAAGTAAAAAACTACTTGAAATAATAAACAACTTTGTCAAAGTTGCAGGTTACAAAATAAACCCACACAAAAATTCTGCATTGCTATATATTAGCAACAAAGGCCAACAGCAAGAGATAGAAAGAGAAATCCCATTTAAAGCTTGAGTAGACACTAAAAATTACTTAGGAGTTTTCCTGCCAAAACAAACCCAGGGATTATATGAACACACTTACAAGACACTTTTTGCACAAATAAAGTCAGATGTAAGTAAGTGGAAAAAAATCAGTTGTTCATGGGTAGACCGAGCTAATATAATAAAAATGACAATTCTACCTAAACTAATCTACTTATTATGCTGGGGGGGCAGAGCCAAGATGGTGGAGTAGAAGGACGCACGTATACGAGCTCCGAAACCACAGTCCATAGAATTAATGTAAAAAGAGACCCCATATCTTCTGGACCACTGAAAGGGGTACAGAAACGGAGTGGAAGAGATTTCCGTTCCAGGGAGCCTTGGAGACCCGTCCCCAGGGTCCGTCACATCCTGGAAAGCAGACCCCAACCCCAGCGCTGCCCTGGCCGCAGCCCCAGAGAAGCTGACCCGAGCAGGCTTCAGGGACGGAAGCTGCGGCAGCCGGGAAAGTCCCTCCGCCCACAGAAGCTACAGGTCAGTGAGAGAGACGGCTGGCTAGAGGGGGGGAGCGGAGTGTCTCCGTGACTTGGGCCCCCTCGGGAGGAAGCGGCGGCGGCAGAGATGGAGGCAGGAAGCGGCGGAGGCAGAGGTGTGGGCAGCAGCGGAGGCAGCAACGGCTGTGGCCGGCCTGGGACTGCCCCCAGCAGCAGGCAGGATCCTCATTAAGGAAGGCCTCTGCATAAAGCCCCTGAGGGAGCTGAGCCTGGGAGGCAGCCCTGCCCGAACCCCAGCACCAGAACTAAAGCTCACATTGATTAGCGGCGCGAAAAGCGCATTTGAATCTCAGAGCCCAAGCACCAGCTGGGCGGATCTAGGCGGGGGTGGACCGGAATCTCAGAAGTCAAGTAACCGGCTGGGAAAATGCCTAGAAAAGGGAAGAAAAATAAGACTATAGAGAGTTTTTTCCAACAAATGCAAATGATCCCGACATTCGGATCTGACTAGGACAAGGAAATATTCTTGCCATCAGGGAAAGACGTGGAGGGTGGAGCCTCAGCAGCCCAGACACCCCAGGGGGGTGGCGGGTGGGCTCAGGCCTTGGAAGAGCTCAAAAAGGATTTTGAAAAGCAAGTTAGACAGGTGGAGGAAAAACTGGGAAGAGAAATGAGAGAGGTGCAAGAAAAGTATGAAAAAACAGGTCAATACCTTGCTAAAGGAGACCCAAAAAAATGCTGAAGAAAATAATACCTTGAAGAATAGGCTCACTCAATTGGCAAAAGAAGTTCAAAAAGCCAATGAGGAGAAGAATGCTTGCAAAAGCAGAATTAGCCAAATGGAAAAAGAGGTTCAAAAGCTCACTGAATTTAATAGTTCTCTCAAAATTAGAATGGAACAGATGGAGTCTAATGACTTTACGAGAAACCAAGAAATCACCAAACAAAACCAAAAGAATGAAAAAATGGAAGAGAATGTGAAATATCTCATGGGAAAAACAACTGACCTGGAAAATAGATCCAGGAGAGACAATTTAAAAATTATGGGACTACCTGAAAGCCATGATCAAAAAAAGAGCCTAGATATCATCTTCCATGAAATTATCAAGGAAAACTGCCCTGACATTCTAGAACCAGAGGGCAAAATAAGTATTGAAAGAATCCATCGATCACCACCTGAAAGAGATCCAAAAAGAGAAACTCCTAGGAACATTGTGGCCAAATTCCAGAACTCCCAGCTCAAAGAGAAAATCTTGCAAGCAGCTAGAAAGAAACAATTCCAGTACTGTGGAAATACAATCGGGATAACTCAAGATCTAGCAGCTTCTACATTAAGGGATCGAAGGGTGTGGAATAGGATATTCCAGAAGTCAAAGGAACTAGGACTCAAACCAAGAATCACCTACCCAGCTAAACTGAGTATAATACTTCAAGGGAAAATATGGTCTTTCAATGAAACAGAGGACTTTCAATCATTCTTGATGAAAAGACCAGAGCTGAAAAGAAAATTTGACTTTCAAACACAAGAATGAGAAGAAGCATGAAAAAGTAAACAGCAAAGAGAAGTCTTAAGGGACTTACCAGAAGTGAACTGTTTACATTCCTACATGGAAAGACAATATTTGTAACTCTTAAAACTTTTCAGTATCTGGGTAGTTGGTGGGATCACACACACACATGTACATGCATGCATGCACACACACATACACACATGCACACACATGCAGAGACAGAGAGCACAGAGTGAATTGAATAGGATGGGACCATATCTTGAAAGAAATTAAGGTAAATGGTGAGAGAGAAATGTACTGGGAGGAAAGAGAGTGAAATGGAATGGGGTAATTATATGTCATTTAAGAGGCAAGTAGGAGACTTCTTAGTGGAGGGAAAAAGAGGAGAGCTGAGAAAAAAAAAAAACAATTAGTTTACCCTCATCACATTTGACTAAAGGAAGAAATAAAATGCACACTCATTTTGGTATGAAAACTCATCTTACAGTATAGGAAAGTGGGGGAGAAGGAGATAAGCAAGGGGGTGGGGATGATGGAAGGGAGGGCAAAGGGAGGAGGGAGCAATTTGAAGTCAACACTTGGGGAGGGACAGGATCAAAAGACAGAAGAGAAACAATGAGGGGCAGGGTAGGATGTAGGGTAATTCAGTTAGTCTTACCACAACACGACTATCAGGGAAGACATTTGCAAAATTACACAGATATGGCCCTATATTGAGTTGCCTGCCTTCCCAAAGGGAATGGGTGGGGAGGGAGGGATGGGGAGAAATTTGGAACTCAAAGTTTTAGGAACAACTGTTTAGTATTGGTATTGCTACTAGGAAAGAAGACATACAGTTAATGAGGAATAGAAAGTCATCTGGCCCCTACAGGAGAAAAGAGAAGATGGAGACAAGAGAAGGGAGGGATAACAGAAGAAAGGGCAGATTGGAGACAGGGGAAAATTAGATTGCTTGGGGTATTGGGGTGGGGGGAGGGGTTAAAAAGGGGAGAAAAATTTGGAACCCGAAATTTTGTGAAAATGATTGTAAAAAGTTAAATAAATAAATAAATAAAAATTAAAAAAAAAACTAATCTACTTATTTACTGCCATACCAATTAAACTATCAGAAAATCATTTTCTAGAGCTGGATAAAATAATATCACAATTCATTTGGAAAAACAAAAGGTCCAGAATATCAAATGGACTAATGAAAAGAAATGCTTGGGAAGGTGGCGTAGTGCTACCAGACCTCAAATTGTATTATAAAGCAGCAATTATCAAAAACACTTGGTATTGGCTAAGAAACAGAGGGTTAGACAAATGGAATAGACTTGGCACTCAAGACACAGTAGGCAAAGGAATATAGCAACCTCCTGTTTGATAAACCCAAAGATCCCAGCTTCTGGGATAAGAACTCACTGTTCTGACAAAAATTGCTGGGAAAACTGGTTAACTGTGTGGTGGAAATTAGGCATACACCCATGCCTGACACTGTACACAAGAATAAAGTCCAATGGGTACATGATTTAGGTATAAAGATTGATACCATGAATAAACTGGAGGAGCAAGGAATAGTGTATTTATCAGATTTATGGAGAGGGGAAGAATTTTTTTCTAAAGAAATGATAGAAAGCATTATGAAATGCAAGATGGATAATTTTGATTACTTTAAACTGAAAAGTTTTTGCACAACCAAACCCAATGCAACCAAAATTCGGAGGGATGTAGTAAATTGGGAAAAAATTTTTACAGCTAAGCTCGGGGATAAAGGCCTCATTTCTAGAATATATAGAGAACTGACTGAAATATATAACCGTACAAGTCATTCCCCAATTGATAAATGGTTAAAGAATATGAACAAGCAATTTTCAGGGGAAGAAATCAAAGGTATCTATAATCATATGAAAAAGTGCTCTAAATCACTATTGATTAGAGAGATGCAAATCAAAACAACTCTGAGGTACCACATCACACCTATAAGATTGGCAAACGACAGAAGAAGAAAATGATAAATGCTGGAGAGGATGTGGGAGAGTTGGAACACTAATTCATTGTTGGTGGAGCTGTGAGATCATCCAACCCTTCTGGAGAACGGTTTGGAACTATGCCCAAAGGGCTACAAAAATGTGCATACCCTTTGACCCAGTAATATCGCTACTAGGACTGTATATCCCCAAGAGATCATAAAAATGGGAAAGGGTCCCACGTGTACAAAAATATTTATAGCAGCACTCTTTGTGGTAGCCAAAAACTGGAAGTCAAGGGGATGCCCATCAATTGGGGAATGGCTGAATATATTATGGTATATGAATGTAATGGAGTACTATTGTGCCATAAGAAATGATGAACAAGAAGACTTCAGGGAGGCCTGGAAGGACTTATGTCCTGATGCTGAGTGAAAGGAGCAGAACCAGGAGAACCTTGTGCACAGCAACAACCACAGTGTGCGAGAGTTTTTTCTTGTAGACTTGGAACTTAGTAATAACACAAGAACTTACTGAGAAAAAAAAAAAATCCTAATGTCAGTCTTCTAAGGCAAAATGCCTTCCACACTCAGAGAAAGAAATATGGAAGTCATTGGCAGAATGTAGCAGATCTTGTTTGTGTGTGGGTGGGCTTCAATGTATTATGTTTTGATTTGTTATATAATTTCTTCCATTTATTTTAGTTCGACTACATAGCATGACTATAGTGAAAATGTGCTCAATAGGAAAGTATATGTAGAACCTATACAGAATTGTATGCTGTCATGGGGAGGGAGGGGGTAGTGGGGGAAGGGTGGGATAAAATCTTAACTTTAAGAAAATGATTGTAACTTTAAGGAAATGATTGTAAAACATTTTAAAAAATAAATTAATTAATTAAAAAAAACAGAGAAAAAAGAATATTAATTTGGCAGATTTATGGAGGATGGTTTGCAGAGAGGAGAGAATGAGAGCATGGATACTAATGTATGTCAATGCAATAATCAGTCAAAAATAATGCATTAAATGCTTACTATGTGTCAGACACTGTGCTAAGTGCTGAGAATAACAACAAAAGCAGAAAGACAGTCTTTATATTCAGAGTTTACATTCTAATAATACATAAAAGGAGGGAAGGGAGAAAATACCTGGTAAGGGGCAGGGTAGAGAAAGTCCCATGGAAATGAGTCAACAGTTTAGTCTAAAGAGGAATGAACATATGTTTGTCCTAGAGTTCTTCCCTTATTTATTTTTTTAAATACTAAGATTTAATTTAAAATTAAATCACATTTAGTTGAATTTAAAATTTAATTTAAAAACAAGACATTTATCACATGGCTATGCATCCTAGCCTCTCCCAGATGTAGGCAGCTTTGTACTTCCTCTAAACTCACTTTTCTTCTCAACCTCCCTTTTTCTACTGAGGGCACCACCTTCCTTCCAACCAACAACCAGGTTTGCAAACTTGGTGGAATCTTCAGCTCCTCCTTGATACCCTGAATATGCAGTGTATTGCACCATCTTCTTGTCTCTACCCTCAGAACAGCCCTCCTATGCATCTTCTTCTCTACACTAACACAACACAGGACCTCATGATACTTTCTCTGGACCACTGTAATAAACTTCTCATTGGCCACATTGACTAAAGTCACTGACCACTCTGTCCATATTTGGCAGCAAATGTAATAACCTTTAAGAATAAGACTCTCCATGTGACTGCCCTCCCTATTAAGATATTCAGTCAACTTTGAACCTCAGAGTTACAGAAAATGAAAATGCCTGTGAATGGATAGTCTATCAGATATAAATATAGATAGAAATAAATTCAAGATACATGTATACATGATAAATTTAAAAATTCTTGAGGAGGGGGCATCAAAAATTGAGCGCATTAAGGTCTTTTGAAAGAGAAGGAAATTTAGCTGAGGGTTCAAAGCCACTAAGGGATTCAATGGGGCAAAGGTGATATGCCCAATAGAGGTTTGACTAACACATCTTTTTTATTTATTATTTTTCAGTTTTCAACAATCACTTCCATAAATCTTAAATTTTCTCCCCCTCTCTCTCACCTCACTCCTTGAAACAACTTGCAGACTTATATGGGTTATACACATACATTCTTATTAAACACATTTTCACATTAGTCATGTTGCATACAAGAATTAAAATAAATGGGAGAAACCATGAAAAAAAAAACAAAACAAAACATAACACAAGAGAAAATAGTTTGCTTTATTCTCCATTTCAATTCCATAATTCATTCTTTGGATGTGAATGGCATTTTGCCTCAAGAATCCTTTGGGAATGTTTTAGGTCCTTGCATTGCTATGAAGGGCTTAGTGTATCAGAAACAGTCCTCACACACTGGCTATTACTATATATAATGTTCTCCTGGTTCTATTCATTTCACTTAGCATCAGTTCATATAAGTCCTTCCAGGTTTTTCTGAGTCTGACTGTTCATCATTTCTTACAGCACAATAGTAATCCATTACATTCATATACTACAATTTGTTCAGCCATTCCCCAATTGATGGACATTCCCTCAACTTCCAGTTCTTGATCACCACAAAAAGAGCTGCTATAAATATTTTTGTACATATGAGACCCATTTTCCATTTTTATGATCTTTGTGATACAGCTCTAGAAGTGATATTGCTAAGTCAAAGGGTATGCACCTTTTTGTAGCCCTAATATTTTTTTAATGACAGGGAATATATTGTCATTTTTATAAGTAGAAGAAAGAAGCCAACAGATGAAGAGAAACTGAAAGTTAGAGAGAACGAGGATGATCAAAAGGGAAAGCTTCCTAAGAAAAGGTGAAGTCATATGATCAAGGCTACAAGAAGTGAGTGGAGTTGCTGTTGTCAAGAAGGATGACAAAATCTGAGACTGAACTAAAAGAAGATAACAGAATGGAGAATGAAGGATAATTTTTATATGATTATGATATGGAAACTGGAAAAGGAGAATGAGTTTCCTATGGTCTCGGTTTTCCACTGAAGTAGGATGCAAGGTTCTCTAATGAAAGGAAAGAGAGAAGGGTAGACAGAAGAGAAGTTTGGAGGCTGAAATCAAGGAAAAATAGAACAATTGGCTTGGAATGGTGAAGGCCTGGTTGATATAAAATATTGGATAACAAAATTTTGGTGGACCCAGTCATCAAAGTTGTATGACTGCCTCTAGCAAGTTCTATAGAATTGTTTCAGAAGAGTTTTCACTGATATCACAAGACAATCTTTTAAATATATATCTGTGAGTCTCTTTTACTTATCTTTAATGCTAGCATCAGGCTTTTCCCTATCTCATATAAAACAACACTAAATCAAAAAGACAATGGAGTAAAGCTCAGGGGCGAATGTTAAAATTCTACAGCAAAGAAATTTTGCATCAAAGCTAAACCTGTATTCTTTCTATTTCATCAAAAAGGAATATGACATATACATTTACATAAAATGATACATATCATAGGATAAGTTTTCAACATAAACCTGAAACGTGATCATTATTATTAACTCTACATAGTCTTTACTGAACATAGGCATTATATACCATCTCAAACAAAGTGTGATAGAAAGAGGTTGTCACTGAAAACAAAAAGGGGAATCCTATAAGAGAAAACAAAATTGCTCTAGGATTCATCATACATAATTTTTCTTTGATTTCTCTTCTTTATTCCTACCTGAACTTAGTCTGGAAAGATAAATTGGTTCTAAATTGAAGGTGAAGAAAAGATAGACGTAGAAAGAGGGAGAAGGAGGTGCATATTTTATCCTAGATATCAAAGAAGATTCTTAGGGAGGACAATGACATAGTCAGACTTTAAAAAAATATCAATTCAGCAACTGTGTAAAAGAAATATTAGAGAGAAAAGATTGATAAAAGTAAGGGTTAAATGCACAGATTTCAGATTCACTTGGAAAGATAGAATAAACTGAATCCATGGTAGCAGATTGTATTACAGAGAGGGTGACTAATCTATGTACAGGAGAACCTCAGTTTATAAGTAACCTGGTTTACTTATGCTTCGCTAGTTGAGGAAAAATATTTCACAAAATTTGTTTTGCAGGACTAAGAAAAATTCACAGTATGAACATTATGATTGGACTTGAACAGCTTGTGAAGGGATGGTGCTCAACTAGCATAATTTTTTTTTTTTTAAACCATGTAAGATTGCATGCCACCTCGAGGAGGGAGAGGAGAAGGTGGGAGGTAGGGAGAGAAAATTTAAAACTTATGGAAGTGATTGTTGAAAACTGAAAACAAATTAATTTAAAAAATATCAAAAACAAGTGTGGTTAGATTCCTAGTTAGAAGCAAAGTAAAGAAAACAAAATCAGTGAGTCAAAACTCACTGTGAAAACAAAAAATAAGTGATGCTAGAAAACAAAAAATAAGTGAAGATAACATAAGAGAGGACACTCCTGCCATTGAAATCCCCATGTTCTCATAGATGGAGATTCTCTTTCCAAGCAATAACCCTTCCTGCTCCTCCTCCTCCTCCCTCTATCTCCCTCATGCCAGCCATGAGTCTTCTCAAATGTAACATGCAGGTTAATTTATTTTATTTTTAGCTTATATTGTATACTAATCATTGCCATTGTATTTCAGGTACAAAAAGCTTACTTAAAATTATAGTTATTTTATATGAATATTTTTGGGGATGTGGTACCTATCATCTGACTTTACATTATTTTCTATGGGAAAATTTGCTTTGCAATAGGAACAAATCACATGATGAACAGAATCTCGGAACGAATTAAATTCATAACCTGAGTTTCGGCTGTATTTAGGGAAAGGAAGTTGTATAGATAGATGGAGATAAGGCTTGATACAGATGCTATGGAAAGCATTATAGGATGTCAAACAGAGAGAATAAAATAAATGCCCTGAAGCAATAAATATCATATTGAGATTAGATAACATAGATTTGTATTGTGCCCAATCAATAGATTTCTATAACTTTTTTCAGTGGTGCTGAGCAGCATACAAATTGAGTAGGTAGATTGTGGGAATAATTCAGTAGTGTGTGGGATGGCTCAGATCCCTACTTAATTAATTACTCAGAGGCCTCTCAAAGTGATGACAGAAAGTTTATTTATTCGATTCTCAAGAAGCAGGGCAGTCCCTGTGCCAGTTCACCTGGAGCAGGAAAAGCCGAAGACGAAGGAGAAGCAGTGATACATATAGACTCTAATGCAAGTCCCTCCCTCCCCACTGATCATTATCCTCATTAGCTGAGAATATGATCTTACATTCTAGACGCGAAATCTAGCCAATCCCTTTTGAAATGAAGACATCGAAGAATTATGTAAGTTTCATCCAATCATCGAGACCCTAATGTACTACACAGTTTTATATCCTTATATGGAATTATTGCACTCTAAAAATATTGTAACCTTGAGCCTCTCAGTCTTACCTCAGCCCTGGAAGAAGAATTATAATCTGAGAAGTCTTCACTAAACCTATTCCACTCGGTAGGGGGGTAGTTTGACAAAGTATAAGCTATGATAGGTCAAGAAAGTATGAAAGTAGAAGATAGTGTGCTTTACGAAGTTGAACTTATTAACTCATTAATTTCAAAGGGAGGAAAATAAAGCCAGAACAGAGGTGAGAAACTGAAAGCGTTGTGAGAGAAAGGAGGGAAGAAAGTGAAGTTACTTCATTCTATAATCAGTTCATACAATTTTCCCAGCTTTCTATGAAAGCATCCTCCCTTCAGTGTTTCTTCTATCACAAAGCATGAATACTTTTATCTGATTATGCGTATTTGTTAGTAGGGTTTTGCCTTTATTTTTTTTAGTAGAAGAGAATAGGAGAAAGAGAAAAATGCTTTTTTAATTAAAAAAATGTTAAAGACTAAGTATCAGGAGAGATGGAAGTATTTTATGGTCAATATATAGGGTTCCTGGTCAAACATCAACATATAAAGAAAGTCAGTCAACAAGTATTTGTTAAATCATTTATCAGAAAGTGCTCTAAGTACTTATAATGGCAACCAAATTAAGGTCTTTTGCAGTTCTTGTTTAACTAAAAGTGATTGAATAATGTGATTGGGGAGGACTTTTCACCTTGTGGGAAGCCTGTTTAGGAGAGTTGTTTTGTAGGAGGGTCCCTAGTACTTTTTGTTTTTTCTATTGAGGCAGGTCAGAGGGTCATGTGCTCTAGCTCTAAAAGTGTATAAATACTCTGAGGGTGAGGTTTTACTTTGGGGCTTACTGACTGAAAGTGTTTGTTTGGCCAGAGAGACTCTGAGAAGCTGCTTAACTGTTATTTTGCTTCAATTTTCTCTGCCACCCTCCCATCCCCCCTTCACCAAAACCAGAGGTTGATACTTCCCTCTCTGGTAACTGTATGTAATGGTCAGACATTTTGGAAGCATATCTGTTGATTTGATTTCTCTGTATTTTTTCTGAAATTTTGATTTTGACAGTACATACAGAATATATAAAAGTAAATCTCAGAGAAAAGGGGAGGTGTTGAGGGAAAAGTCCTCTTGTATATGGTGAGATTTCTTACTGTTGAGGTGGTTGTTCAGTCCTTGACTCTTCCTGAAATTTGAAAAGAGCCTTGAAGAAAGTGATAGAAGTTGGAGTTAGGAGTTGGGAGTGAGGAGGGAGAACATTCCAGCCATGGAGAAGAGGCTGTGAAAAGTTATCAAGTTGAAGTATCATGTACCAGGGACAGTAAGAAAGCCCAGTATTCTTACACTTCAAAGGATCTAGAAAGGAATAAAGTGAAAACTATGCTGGAAAGTATACTGGAAAGATAGAAAGATAGTGAGGTTGTGAAGAACTTTAAAATGTTAAAAATAGGGTTTTTATGTGACTCTAAAGGCACGACTAGAAGTGACTGAATGGTGAGGAGAAGAGATATAACAGTGAAGCAAAAAGGGAATTAAGTTTAATTTGGTCTTATTCCTTGTATTTGGTGGGATCATACAGCACTTTTATGATTACTAATTCCTTTTCTAGATGTTCACTAACTGTGCCTATAATAATATGTTCTAGAATGTTACAAAGAATCAAAATTGTTTTCCTATAATTTTCAGTCTTCATTCTCTTCCTTTTTTTTTTTTTGACAATGAGAACATCTGCTTTTCTCTGATCCTTAATTATTCCCTTTTTCTCTGATATTTGAAATATTGTTGCCAGTTTTTTGGCCCTGACATCTACCCAAAATCACAATTAGGGAAGTCTTTAATTGCAATAATAATATTTGAGGGCAAGAGAGAGAGAGAGAGATGCACAAGATTACACAGCTGGGTTTACACTTGTACTAACCATGCTGGAAAGAGGGGGCAACTTTTTGGAGTACACATTTCAATCCTGTAGTGTAGGAATAGGGTAGGAGAGATAGTGGAACCAAGAAGGAATTTTCCTCAGCAAAGGACCCATGGGAGTAATGACCTGGTATTAGTTGTGTTCAAAGGTGGCATGGGCTAGTGGAAGACCACCAAGATTTTGTATGAAAATAAAGAATATCTCTCGACTGAGGAAATGTACCCTGCCTCTCTGGAGGTCAATGCACTGGGCAAAGCCCTATTTGCCTGACAATAGTTATGTCTCTGCTTCTGCTAGTTCTCTATCAGGTGAGTTGAAATCATAAAGGGAAGCTCTGACTTCTTTTATGATTTCTTTGAATACTTTGAAAATTAGCTTCCCATTATTCTTTTTGTCTTGTCCTAGATAGCCCATGGATCATCCTCCATGGCAGAGAAAATTGAAGGAAAATAACAGCTAAGCAGCTCTACCTTTTTCCACTTGTGAGATAACATCTTCTTGTGCACTCTAAGCAATCTTTCATTCTTTGATCCTCCTCTGTTCCCCAACATAGCTCAACCAAACCATACAAAACTTTGTTGGGTTGTATGTGACTTTCTTCATTACCTTTTAGCTCTTTGTTGAGCTTAGTTTTCCTGGGATTTTTTATGATACTTTTATGTCACGTGTTCATGTTTATTTTACACATTTGCATGTATCTATCTTTTACATTAATCATTTTTTTAGAAGTTAGTTGCAGAGTTCTCTATGCATCTACACTGAGTGCTTTGATAACTAACTTCTCCTCATAAGAACTGTTGGTGTTGCCTCTTCAGAATTTTATTCTTTGGAGCTTCTTTTCCCTCCTGTGTTCAGTTTCCCTGCAGAATTTTAATTCATGGGATCTTCACCTGTCTTTTCTGTGAAACCTTTCTCAAATTATGGAGTGCATATCAGTGATTGCCTTTTTCACCCTCTTCCGATTGTGCATTCTCTTCCCCTCTTCTTGATATATGCTTCATTCTCTGTTACACAGACTCAGTATTGTTTATAGTACTTAATTTGAACCTAGTTGCCAGTTGTTGTTTTTATGTATACTATTATGGTCATTGTGTATATATTGTTATCTTGATTGCACTTTCTTCATTTCTATTACTTCAGACAAATTACAGCTTGTTTCACTGAATTCCCATTTTTTCTTATAGTACAATAATCATCCACATATTTATATTCTCCAAACCATTCAGCCATTTCCTATTGATGAGTGCCTAGTCTATTTACAGATCTTTGCTAGCAAAATAAATAAATAAATGACTCTGCTATGAATATTTTGTTATATATAAGACCTTTCTTTCTGTCATTGACCTCCTAAGCATATGTATGCCGGTGGTGGGATCACTGGATCATGTGATATGAAATTTAATAATCTTTTCTAGCATAGTTCAAAATTGTTTTTAAGATGAATTAGACAAGTTTTCTGCTTTGCCTGAGCATATCAGTATGTCTTTTTTTCTCATTGACTTTCTTTTTTATATTTTTGAAGTGATTGGGGTTAAGTCACTTGCATAGTGTCACACAGCTAACAAGTGCCGATGCCACATTTGAACTCAGCCCTCCAGACTCTAGGGCTCGTGCTTTATCCACTGTGCACAAAGCTGCCCCTCATTAACTTTCAAACATTGCTTCTTTTGTCATATTCCCTATTTGCTGCATGTGAATTGCTTTAAATTGTATATTTCCTATTATTAGTGATCTGGAATATATTTTCTTTATGCTGTTAATAGTAATTTTATATACTTACTATTCTCTGTTTTATATTTTAAAACTGTCTCTTGCATGGTTAAGAATTATCCCCATCCCACTCCCAACCTTATCTCCAAAATATAGCCCTATGTAGTTCCCTTATTTTTTATCATGTGACTTTTTGTAATATATTTCAGCTTACGTGACATAAGATGTTAAATCAACCCTATTTTTTTCCAATCTACCAGTTTTTCCAGTAATTAGAGTAGAAAGAGAAGCCCTTCGCTCAATGATTTGTGTTTACCAATCCATCAAGTGTTTATTTGCTTCTGAATCTAATTTATTCCATTGACCATTTTCTTATTTTTTTTCAACTCAGCACCAAATAGTTTTGCTGACTTCTGCTTAATAATGCAGGTTAAGAGTTGATACTATTACTTCCTCTTTATTCCCATTTTTATTCTCATTTGCCCCTTGCAATTCTAGATCTTTTATTCATTCAAATGTATTTTGTTTTTATTATTTTACCTGGTTACTTAAAATAACTCTGACAGTTTGAATAGGATAGCACTAAAAATACAAATTAATTTAAGTAGCGTTACCCTATTTATTCCACTGATATAGCCTATCCATCAAAAATGACTGACTCTCCAAATGTTTATCTTCCTTTATTTTTGTAAAAAGAATGTTCTTGTGGTAATACTCACTCAAGTATTACCCTGCTCCCACCCAAGACCGAGACAATTTTTCTGAAGATCAACTCTGTGACTTGTGCTGCTTATATAACTAACTGGAAGAATGTTGTGCCATGACACTACCTGACTTGAGCTTGTTGGACATGCACTTGGAAAATGACACTCAGGTCAAGAGAGGGAGAAGAGTTGTATACAGTTATTTTTAGGAGAGCCAGTCCCCATTATGTCTTGAGTAAGATCATTCTTTCTAGGACTGAGCTGAGGTCTTATCTTGATCCTGTACTCTTCTTTGTATATTCTGATCTATATAACAGCTCTGATTTCTATTAACTCTTCTCTTTAATGAAGAGGTTACTAGTTATTTGTGATGGACTGTTTTGTCTAATCTGTATTTGCTCCAAACTGGCAAGGGTAAGTTAAGGGATGTGTGTGTTTGTCTTTCATTGCCAAAGAAGACCATGCCATCAGAGAAATGATGACATGACTTGCACTTGACTTTGTTTTGAGTGGGGTCACCACTGTGCAGGTCACCAGCCTCACTTCTCCTCCAGAGTCATCTGAATCCAGTGACCAGATATATTCATCAGGATGACTGGAGATGACCCAGGATGAGGCAATTGGGGTTAAGTGACTTGCCCAAGATCACACAGCTAGTGAGTGTCAAGTGTCTGAGGTGAGATTGAACTCAGGTCCTCCTGACTCCTACCCTGGTGCTCTATCCACTGCACCACCTAGCTGTCCCAAGCTAAGGGATATCATTCCATATGAAAGTGATCAACAAAGATTTTATTCTGAATCCAAATATATTCCTCATACACTAGATATTTGAGGAATAGTAGATAACTGTAATGCTGCCCACAAAAGAAAACATGCCTGAGAACAACCTTGAGTTCTTACTTTCCTGGGTTGGTAATGGCATTTTGGGACTATTATTTCAAGACAGTCCCAGACAACATACTTCACCTCATTCTCTCTGCTTCTTCCATCATCTCTACAACTTCAATAACTGTCCTGCTACAGGTGTCTAGTTTTGAAACTATGAAACATCATCAAATCAATTATGCCATTATAAACGGATGAGATATACCAGCCTACTGCTCATCATCAAATTGCCCCTCCTGAGCCCACCACTTACTTCCCTATGTTTACTACCTCCTTTGGTCATTGAGGTTCTTTTAGTCATTCATTCATTTTACATCTACACTATGAAGCTTCTTAAAAATTGAATAGTAGATTTTAGATGTTACTGTGATTTACATAAAGTCATCTAAGAAACACAACCTTTATGTGAGAAACATGTTCTTGGTTTTTTGGTATTAACCATATGACTCTTAATGATCTCTATTTATACACCACTCAAATTATCCTACTTTATTAATATGTACATACAGTAAAGTCCAGAACCTTGACTATTACCACAGTATACCCAAACTATATATAGTATACTTAGGTCTCTTTAGTGGCAACCAGGCCTTCTCAGCATTCATGTACTTGGTCTTACTCCAAATTTGTATTAAGAATGAAATGTACTTTGAGTGTCCTAGATTGATACACATCTTCATTATTCAAGCACACACACACACACACACAGTTAGAAATCTGATTTTTGTTCCTAAATTGTCTGAAATTCTCAAATATGGCATACTTGACAATTACATTAATTCAATACTACCTTTCAAAAATATATCCATATTTATCATCTAATTTTACTTAGTACTGGCACAATTGGCACACATTCAATATAATCATTTACAGTTTACAATAACAAGCAAGTAATAGTATTAAAAAGTCAACCCAATTTTATTTCATTCATTTTCAAGTATGGCACATTCTCCTAATCTTTATTTTTTTCTCTTCTGCATTTCCTTCAATTCATTTTTTAAAGCTATTTGGTACTTCCCATTGATAATGTTTTAGAGCAGAAGTGTCCAACTCAACTCCCCTGAGAGCAAAACCAGATTAAAAATGTAATTGTGAAATGTTTAACAAAACAAATGAAGATACAATACAACATAGATATTGTTAATTTTTGGCTCTTTAGGTCATTATGTGGCCGACAAGGTTCTGTTTTCATATGAATTTGACATCAATGCTTTAAATGACATATTTAAAATAAGAGACATAAAATGGGTAAGCTGTTGTTCAGTTGTTTTTAGTCGTGTTTAGTTCTTCATAACCCCATCTGGGATTTTCCTGGCAAAGATACTAGAGTAGTTTTCCATTTCCTTCTGAGTGGAATAGGTTTAGTGAAGACTTCTCAGATTGTAATTCTTCTCCCAGGGGTGAGGTAAGACCAAGAGGCTCAAGGTTACAATATTTTTAGAGTGGAATAATTCCATATAAGGATACAAAATTGTGTAGTACATTAGGGTCTCAATGATTGGATGAAACCTGAATGTAACATCATATTCTCAGTTAATGAAGATGATGGTCAGCGGGGGGGGGGGGGGGGGGGGGGGGGGGGGACCACTTGCTTTAGGGTCTATATAAATCACTGCTTTTTCTTTGTCTTCAATTTTTCCTGGTAGAGGAATTGCCCGATTCTCGAGAATCTAATAAATAAACTTTCTGTCATCACTTTGAGAGGCCTCTGAGTAATTTAAGTAGGGATCCAAGCCATCCCACACAGTTTTGGGGGGCATATTCAGGGATCTGTGGCTTTCCAGAGAAACATCTGGTAACTCAATTCAAGGGCAGGTTCCCACCATGATCCTTGAAACTCAGGTTGTTGAGCCTCCCTCTCTGCAAAGGAATGACCCAAAGTAGAGGAACTCAGTGAGAACAGAAAGCATAAAGATAAGGACTCCAAAGACGAAGCTGTCTAGTGTTTAAAATGCCAACCGGTTGGTGTTGAAGGTTGCAGCCAGGCAACTTGTACACGTCCAACCCAGAGCTGGGGGTGGGGGCGGTTGTCTGGGGGTCTGAGGGTCGAATTCGAGAGTCTTACATAGACTCAGGGAGAAGGTGATGACTCCCAACCAAATTAGTGGACTGCAGACCCCAAGGGCAAGGGCCCCCCCTGGAAACGCTGCTGGGTGACTGCTAGAGGGTGGGCGATCCCCACTGAGAGCTAGCAAGGGAGCTAGCAAGAGAGCTAGCAAGAGAGTTAGCAATGGGAAAGAAGCAGAAGCCCCGAGCTTCGGAGCAGAGTTGAAATACCTGTAAATAGTCCCTTGGGAAATTAATTACAAAATTGGCACGAATTACCAAAATATAAAGGGAAGGATAAGAAGATGATTAAGTATTATTGTTTCATATGGGGTGAAAAAGACATCGGAGGAGGAGGCACAATCTGGCCCAAATATGGTTCCTCCCAGGACTCGGTTTGCCAAAAATTTAAACGTATATGTACTATTTTGTTTTGTTAAATGTTTTGGTCTGTATATGTTGTGTTGGTATTTCTGTGTGAATGAAAGTCTGTGTCTCTGTTTTATCTGATAAGGTGGTAAATTTAGCCAGCCAGGCAGCAGGAGCAGAAAGGCTGAGCTGGACTGTCCTTGAAATTCCTGAGCCTGGTGGGATATTGCAGGAACTTGATAGACTCATATGCAGTCCTAACTAAACCCTTTATATAATCATCTACTGGAAGGAAAAACCAGAACATATTCAATGGGACTCTGAGAGTGAACAAAGTTTTTTTAAATAACTGAAGGAAATTTTAATCTCAGCCCCGGTATTAATGTTACCCTCAGTAGAGAAGCCCTTTCATCTCTTTGTGAACACAGACAAGGGGGTGGCCTTGGGAGTCCTGGCCCAAATAAGAGGAGGGCAGAGACATCCAGTGGCATTTGTATCAAAAATGTTAGATCCAGTAACAAAAGGATGGGTATTTGTTAGATGCAACATTAAATTTAATGTAATTGTTACATGATTTTTAATTTGTAATTTATGACATATAGATTGAGGTTTTAAAAGGATGTGATAGAAATTTGATAATTTGAAACTTATATTTGGTTATAAAAAAAAGAGAGCAGTGAAAATGCTGATGTGTGCTATATAATGATATAATTAAGCTGGAAGGGAATTCCAGTGCAGACAGTTGTAGTTGGGGTGTGGAGGAAGGCTGGATGGTCTTGAATGGTGGGATTGAGAGTCTTAGAAAAATAAAGGTTTTGTTTGCAGGTGGTTTCAGGAAGTAGTGACTGTGTAAGGAAGTATTTTAAGAAGAAAAAGAAAAATCATGTAATTTGAGATGACTCTATCTGAAAGAATATCAGGTGATAATGTGCCCAAGTGGTGGTAAGCTGAATGGGTTAATGGCTTATTTTAAGTTTTAAGTAAACTTAAATAAGTTTAAATTTTGAGGTGATCCGTCTAAATATTGTATTAGGAATTGCATTCTTAAGTTAACTAATGAATTGGTTAAAAAGAGCTGTTAACGAATTTTTTGTGTGTATGTCCTTGTTTTAGCATTCTTATTGAGAGAATGAAAATGCTTTAAAAATGTACATGTGTGTGTGTATATATATGGGTGTGATTTTCAGGCCTGTTCCATCTGAGGATATATTAAGTATGTTAAAAGTTTATTTCTGCTGTTGAAAAGGAAATTTTAGCTAAAATTGTTTTTCCATGAATCAAGCATTTATTCTAAAGTATGTTTGTAAAAGAAAGTTTATGGGCAAATGTGAAAGGTTTTGGGTTTAGGTCTTTTTTTGTGATTTCTGTCAATTAGTTTCAAGGGGATTGTGATAAATTGTAAACTGTTAGTAAGAAAGGAAATATTTCTTGTATTAAGAAATACTTTGTAAAATCTTTTGTATGGTTTTTGGAAGGCCTACCTATCCAATTTATATTTGTAAGTTACAAAAGTGGGAAGAATTTAGTTTCTCTAATAGGATATGAAAATGCAATTGATGTCATCTGAAATTTATTGTTCGGGTTGATAGCTAAAACAATTTTGTTATCCCTTATAAAAATTATGTTTGCCATTTATAATTAATTCTAATGTTAAAACCTAAAGCTGGTACACTGTGTGTATATATGGAGAATGAAGCAGTCCTCAGGCTAGTAACAAGTACAGCCCCAGCAGCTGAGGAGATTGTATACAGAACTTGCTTTGGTGAGAATTTGAAAATGTATAAGAAATGATCTTCAGTGACTGGCTTGTTAGGGCAAATTTAAGATCAAAGATATAAGATAAAATCCCTGGGAACATTCTTTCTAAATCTAATGGGAATAAATAGATGTTGTATCATTGTTCCGTAGAACAAGATTGGCATTTAAAGTTAACTATAATTATATTTTAACTACAGAGAGATTCAGGGAAAGGAGTCCCTTACAAAAATAAAAAATAAAAAAATAAAATAATAAAAGTGGCCCCAGGTGGTCTGGGAGCTCCAGGAATGGTCCTGATGGGAGTGGCCAGTAAACTGGAGATTTGGACTGATAGAATTAAGAGTAGAATAGGCTTGGGCATAGTGATAGAGTGGACCTTAGGAGAGCCAATTCACATGGAGAAAACAAGGAGTTTTCAAGGTGAGGTTTTCCAGGGCCTTTAGACAAATGGGACTAAAATTCTTTTGGGATAATAGACAAAGGTCCCAACTTGGAATGAGATCTTTACATGTTACAAAATGATGTAAAAGCAATTAGTATTAAAACAATTGACTGAATTAATCACTGAGACTAAATCAGAGATATCTTCAGTTTGGGGAAAAAAATTTCAGTCTAATTTTCTTAGAGGTAGGTAGCCTCTGGTAATGTTTGGCATTGGAAGTTAAATGATTGCTTTGATTTGAATTCATTACATCAACATAAAAATTCAAGTTAGTGTCTGAACTTATCACATGTGTAGCTCATTCTTTTAGATGGAGCAGGGTTAGAAAAGGGATAAAGTAATTTGGGAAACAGATATAAATCTATTAGAGCAATGATTTATGATTGCTATTCAATCAGGAACTAGAACATGTATAGAAAGGCATGGAAGCTACTTAAGACTTGCTTCAAAAGATTTTCCTTGGCCAATGTGAAATTAGTCATGTCTGAAACTGATTATTGGAGCTTGCTATTTTAAGATTTTTATGGGACTATTAACTGACTGTTCTTCTGAGTCTAACTCCAGGTGCGGATAGCAAGAGAGGTGGTCTGAGCCACTGATCCATGATGCCAGTAAGCCTATGAGATGCTGGTATGAACTGCAAAAAGGTGATCTCATGGGAAGGCTGGGAAAGCAGCTGTTCAGCCTGGGCTGAGGTAGGATTCTCCTGACTCAATTTCCCTACTGACACCTGGTAGACTTTAAGCCTGGCTGAATGCCAGTTGACAATCTACTCCTGCCTGGAACTGATATGAAGTTAGGGAGATGTTTTTTCCCTGCAACGTCCCTACTCTTAATGGCAAATTCCTAAAATCAAAAGTTTTGTAAGTGATAATACCAGATCTATCGAATAATAGATTGTTGGTAGGGGAACATCTGAGGTTAAGTCTAAAATTAAGTTAATAGGTTAGGACTTCAGACCAACAACAATAAGTTAGGGTCCTTTAATTCTTAGTAATAATGTGGAGACAATCAGGTCAAGGGCTTGTGAGACTAGCATAAGTAGTTACTATTTTGTCTCGGTTGATGTTAAACAAAAAATGGTTTGTGGTCTATATTGTAAATGCTTTAAAAGAAGCATCATATGATCAGAAGTTGGAATTGTTGTATGATGTGATATACGCTGTGTTAAAAATGATTATTTATTGTATTTATGTAAGTACTGGAGTCTGGTATTGACTGCTTAGTGAAATCTCATCTTCCTAATGAGGGAATGAATAATGAATTACTGTGAAACATAGAAGCTGCATTTTAATGTGAATTTTCTTTAAAAAAAAAACATGACAATTTGTCAAAGTTTCAATTTTTATTTTTGTAAGAGTGATGGAATGGTAATCTAAGATGGTATTAAGTTCAGTTTTGTAGGAGAGTGGACATCTGGATTTCTACAAGAAGATAAAAAGAAGATGCTGAGATGCTGTGCTGAAGACTGTTTGAAGGAGCATCCAGACCAGAAAACTGTATACGATAATACTTCTCCAAGGACTGCTGTATGAGATGGAACCTCTAAATGGACAGTTCATTAATTTACCTTTCCCTTTAAATCTCTGTATCTGTACTTATAACAAGGGGACTGCCCCCTGTAATTTGCTAATGTGTCAGTCAACTTTGCTCCCTTCCCATGTTCATATAAAAAGGGAGATAGATGAAGGGAAGGATTCTTAGGGGAAAGAATGTGAAGAGGTATTTATTGATTGAATTTAGGTGTGGAAACAGGAATAAATAAGAGGGGGGGAGGAATATGGGTGGGATGTGCTTGAACCTTGAACTATCTATTCCCCCATCTCAATTCAGAGAATGTTTAGCATGATTGGGAAACCAGTAGACAAAGTTATGGAAGGCTATTGCATATAAAAATTTTAAAGTTGTTTACTATCATTTATAATTATTACTATTAGTTATTAAACTCCCAAGCCTCATGCTTGGAAGACACACTGTCAGTATTAAAAGCTCTGTTCAAAGCATGTGTGAGAACACACAAAATTTTGGAAAGGGATAGCCAATGAGGCCTGTATATAAATTTATTATATGTTTTGTTATTTGGGGAACTATACTAGGGTTATTGTTTGTTCTTAATAGAGCAGTACTGCCACATAGATTGATCTCAGATTATTTACTTGCAGAAGAAGGGGGATTTTGTGAAAAACTCAATCTGTCCACATGTTTGAAAATTCATGATAATGGAAGAATAGTGAAAGAGATAACCAAGAATATCAGGAAAGTTGCCCATGTTCCTGTACAAACTTGGAACTCCCTTTTCAATATGTCTTGGCGGTCTTGGTTTGAAGGGAGCTGGTGGAAGAGATCACTGTGGTTTGGCCTCATAGCAATTAGTGGTATTATATTACTTCCTATTTGTTTATCTTGTTTGATTTCACTTATTACTAGAATAGTTAGAAATTCTCTACTAAGGCTTGCTAGAGTAGAAGAGAGGACTGAAGGAGCCATTCAGTTGATGATACTAAAGAAGGAAGGATGGGCACCTGTGGAGACAAAAGATAGACGTGACCTTGAAAGGAATGAAGAAATTGATAGACAATGTGAGATCATGTTATAGAACTTTGGTTGAAATATCTGTGAGAAGTGTTCAGGTTAATAAATAAGAGGAGGGATTAAGTGGAATAGGTTTAGTGAAGACTTCTCAGATTGTAATTCTCCCAGGAGTGAGGTAAGACTGAGAGGCTCAAGGTTACAATATTTTTAGAGTGGAATAATTCCATATAAGGATATAAAACTGTGTAGTACATTAGGGTCTCAGTGACTGGATGAAACTTACATATTTCTTCCATGTGTTCATTTCAAAAGAGATTGGTTAGATTTCGCGTCTAGAATGTAAGATCATATTCTCAGCTAATGAGGATAATGGTCAGTGGGGGAGTGGGTGAGGGACTAGCATTGGGGTCAGCTTTTCCTGGTAGAGGAATTGCCCAATTCTTAAGTATCTAATAAATAATCTTTCTGTCATCACTTGGAGATGCCTCTGAGTAATTAATTTAAGTAGGGATCCGAGCCATCCCACACACTTCTCTACTCATTTTACAGATGAGGAAACTGAGGCAAAGGGGGCTAAATGATTTGCCAATGGTCACACAGCTAGTAAATGCAATATCTGAGTTTTCCCAGCTCCAGGCTTGGCACTCTATTCACTGCTCGATCTAGCTGCCAAAATAAATAGCTCCCTGACATAAAAGCTCATCCTCTCAGCTCAGTTACCATGACAAATCACAGATCCTTAATAGACCTCTCAGACCTTTCCTGATCTAGCCACTGCAAATCCTATTGATCCTTGCTTCTACTCTATATTGTCATTTCTACTCCAGCTCTTTGTATCCTGCAGTATTACTTACTATGCTTATGTATCTACTTACCTCTGACCCTTTGTGGAAAGGGAAAGGGAAAACCTAGTGCTGATCTCTTTTTAGATAGGAAGTTTTCTAGGATCATAAAATTGGTACTAGAGGGGCTTTAGAAGACAATGAGTCCAATATCCTTACTTTACAAACAAAGAGACTCAGATCTACTAAGTGACTTAGTATTTACATCCAGATCTTCTTGGATCATGCATACCTTGCCGCCCTGCTCTAAAGACTCATCACTGACCCTTGGTTGCACACAGATGGAACAAAGCATATTAATTTAATTAAATTTTTTGTAACTTTTATTTGTATCCTTTTTCTGGCTCAATATTATCAAATAACCTCAGAAGTGATTTTCTAATTGTCACTTGTAATTTAGGGTTCATGAAATATTAGTATAAGCAAATATCAAATAATGCTATCCTAATAGAGCTTTTGTCACCATTTATAAAATCATGTATTGGTGAAGACTCTACCTGCTTCACCGATTTTGTGAAGATTTTTCATCCTTACGTTATTTCCCCTAACAACAGTATATGTATATATGTATGTGTCTGTATTCTATGCATGTCTAATGACTGACCAACATCACAAACAAAAATAATCTTGTTTCAATTATTTTTGCCAGATGTTGCCTTAAATAAGTCCTTATTACTCAGGATGCAGTTAATATCGAGTTAACCTAGTCAGTTTTAAGTGGCCAAAGGCAATTCGTAGTTGTGTGTTACAAGAGTTTTCTAGTGAATTTATAAGAGGCAGAGTAGTTACTAAAGATACATTTTCCCCAAATGTTGCATTTTGTGAAATATTGATTCTACAAGAAATTGCTTATAGCAGAGTAGAAGCAGAAGTCTGAAATGAGCACTTTTTAAAAGAATGAGATAGAGAAGGGATGAGATATAGGAAATTATAGCTGAAAGACAAATTAAATAAAAACCTATCAAACAGTAAAACTATTTAAAAATGTTGTCCCCATTTAGAAAAACCTTAAAACAGTATACATATTTACAGCATATGAGAATCAGTAGAGAGGAAGATAATAGTGGTATGAATTTTATTTTTATTAATTTTTTTCTTAGTCTAACACTTTGAAAAAATTTTACTAGCATTATTTTAAGTACTCCCTTCACTGATACAAACTACAATTTTATCACTATGAAATTGTTTATTAACAAATTGTTCAAAATAAAACAAGTACTTGTTTTATGTCTATTCTAACATATTTAAATTGGATGGCGTGCTAGGGCTAAAGCCAGAAGGACCTAAGTCAAAATCTGGCTCCAAACACCTTTTAGCTATGTTACCTTGGGCAAGTCACATAACCCCTGTTGATCTAGATCTCTTCAATATAAAATGAGGATAATGACAATACCTACCTCCCAAGGTTGTTATGAAGATCAGATGAGATCATATTCCTAAAATATTTAGCACAGTGCCTAACACATAATAAATAATTAACAAATGTTTGTTTTCTTCCTTCTTGTGATTATATTTTAATTTGTATGGCTTCTCCAATTGCCTGCTGATTATTTTGAATGGGAGGTCCTTCAGACATCTCAAACTTAACATGTCCAAACCTTAGGTAATTATCTTGCCCCATGGCCCTACTCCTCATCTAAACACTCATTTTTTTTTTTTTTTTGTAAAGGATATTACCCTCATTCTAGGCTAGGATGATTACCCTCATCAATCTTGATTTACACCTTACAATCATCAATATCTTTCTCAATTATAATGAGAATAATTTCTATTGCGTGAATAAGAGAGTAGGATTAAATTTGTCATAAGCATAAGTAATTCCATTTTGTTTTAATCTTCCATTTTGAGATTGAATTGCTTTGAGCAAGTTGTTTTTTTTCTAAAAGTTCTTTCTTCAATAATAAGATAAGTACTTGTATACTTATTACTTAGTAAACAACATGTGTGTTCTTAAGCAACTGATAAACATATGGACCCTCCGATAAGACCACCAATGAAAAAGTATTACCAAAAACTATTTCAGTAGTTATCTACTGAATAACCAATCAAGTTATATGGTAAACAACTTAGCAAACTTTAAACAACTTAACTCATAGTTAGAAGTAAAAGAAACTCAGCAGATCCCCAGCCTTCAGCCTGCCCCAGGTGTCAAGTATGACTCTCCTCACATTTCTCCAAACATGAGCAGTCCATGTTGGCTGGTAGGCAGTGCTGATTGACTGATTGAAGAACACTTTGCAGATGACCTCTTCTGAGGGAGAAATACACCCTTAGGGTAGGCAGAGAAGGAACCTTGAATACTGAGTCTGGTATGAAAGAAGTTTGAAAGAACCTCTAAAAATCTGGTTGTTTGTTCTTAGAGGAGAGTGCATATAGTGATCAATGAAGTTTGATTGCATGCATTGAGGAGTCTATATGTAACAGTGTTTCTGTCTCACCATTTAGCATATATATTGTAAACCATGTATAAGAGGTGCATTCTTCATTAGAATCTTATATATTTAATGAGTTGCAAATTTTGTTGATTGTACCTGCATGTCTTGCACAAAATTTATTCCTTATGTTCCCTGTATTGTACTCACACAGTTAACAGTCTCAGGTCTGCCTCCCCCTGGGCCATTGCAAGAGGGGAGAGAGAAAGAGGGAGTGGGGGGGAGAGAGAGAGAAAGGGAAAGACGGGGGGGGGGGAGAGAGAAAGAGAGAGAGAGAGAGAGAGAGAGGGAGAGAGAATGAGAATCCTTTGCTTTTACATAGCATGACTTTCTCCCAGTATTCCTCACTCACACTCAACAAGAGCAACACTATTAAAAAAAAGAGTTGAATTCTTTGTTTCCGTTCCAGGCTAGATGAGGGATTATTGAAAGTTACATCTACTGTAAGAAGGACCTAAGGCGAGAGGCACCATCTTGCACACCCAAGGAATACTGATGGTTATAATAACAAGCTGTTCAAACTAATTAAAAATAAATAAATAGATAGGTAGGTAGATAAATAAATAAATAAAAATGGACAATCAAAGGAGAAAGAATCTAACCTTGGATAGCTACTATGGGAATAGAGAAGACCAGGGTTCATTTTCAGAGGAGGATAACAAAGCAAAAAAATAAAAAAAAAAAATCCCCTCTTCTATCCCAAAGAATAACTTCAAATGTTCAACTGCCCAAAAGGAGATTTTGGAAGTACTTAAAAAGGACTCTAAAAATCCAATAATATAGACTTAAGAAAAATTAGAAAAAATAAGAACAATCCAATAAAACCAAAAAAATTATGAAAAGTTTATCAACTGGAAAGGGGATCCAGAATCCTAAGGAAGAAAATGAATCCCTGACAACTAGAATTGGGCAAGGGGAAGTGAGTGACATTATAAGATACCAAGAAATAATACATTTTTAAAAGATGAAAAAAGAAGAGGGTATCATCTCATAAAAAACAAAACAACTGATCTGAAGAAAAGATCAAGAAGAGGAAACATAAGAATAATCAGACTGCCTGAAAGCTATGATCAAAAAAAAGAATCTTATTACAATAATATAAGAAATAATTAAAGAAAATTGCCCTGAAGTTTTGGAACAAGAGGGGAAAGCAGAAATAGAAAAAAAAAATCAATCACCGCCTGAAAGAGATCCCAGGAGGAAAAATTACAAGAACATCATAGCCAAATTCCAAAGCCCCCAAGTTAAGGAGAAAATATTACAAGTAACAAGCAAAATAGTTGAAATAATACAGAGCAACAATTAAAATTACACAAGACCTAGCAGTTGTTACAATAATAGACTTCAGTCTTGGAACACAAAAACTGAAGAACAAAAGAACTAGGGTTGCAGTAAAAAATAACTTACCCTGATAAGTAAAATATAATCCTGAATTTAAAAAAAAGAAGAGGATAATAAATGAATTGACAATCTTTCAGGATTTTGTCATAGAAAATCCAGAACTTAATAGAAAATCTGACACACAAGATCAAGGAGAAATATAAAGTTAACATCAAAGGCCAATTATAAGGGATTCAATATGGATGAGATGATTAATTTTTATATGTGGAAATGTAAACCATATGCTTAAGCTTGTTATTAGTAGTTGGGTAGTAGGAAGAAATGAGTATGATATGTTAATTCTAAAAAGCAAAATACAGAAGAAAAGGTAAAAACAATTATCACATACAAATGAAGCTTGAGAGGAAGAAATGATAAAGGGGAATCAAGTAGAGGTGGAGAACTGGTAGTGCTGGAACTGTGTTCTCATCAGATCTGTGTTAAAGTGGGAATAACACATACATCTAAAAGGATATAAAAGTCTTCTAAATTTATCAAGAAATGAGAGCGAGGGAATAAAACGGGGGGTATAAAAGGGTGTCTAGATGTCTAGGAGGACTGGGGAGAAGAAAAGGGAGTGACCCTTAGAGGAGTGGGTAGAACAAGGGAAAGGTGGGCTAAAGGGAGTGGATAAGGGAAAGATTCTTTAAAAGGTGTGGAATAGGAAAGGAGTGGTTAGTAGTAAACTGGAGACTGAGAAGGACAATAGCGAGAAAGATTAAGATGGAGGGAAATACACAAATAGTAACTATAACTTTGAATGTGAATGGAATAAATTCACCCATGAAACAGAAATGGTTAGCAGAATGGATTAAAAATCAGACTGATAATACACTGCTTCTAAGAAAGACAGTTTTAAATGAGAGATACACACATACTTAAAGTAAAAGGTGGGAGTATAACTACATTTCAGCCAACTGAAGAAAAAAAGCAGGGGTAGTAATCATAGTATCAGACAAAGTCAAAGCTAAAAATAGATTTAAATAAAAGAGATAAACAAGGAAACTGTATTATGATAAAAGATACCATAGATAATGAAGCAATATCAATATTAAACTTCCATGTACCAAACATAGCATCTTAATTTGTAAAACTTAAATGAATTAGATGGAAATAGATAGTACTATTATTATAATGGAGGATTTTTATATTTCCCTCTCAAATCTAACCAAAATAATATTAAGAAAGATGTTAACGGAGTGAATAAAATTTTAGATAAACTAGATATGATAGATATCTGGAGAGAATTTAATGGAAATAAAAAGAAATACACTTTTTTAATAGCTAAATGAAGAAAATCAGAAATATTAAATGCTTCATTTACAGACCATAAGGTGATAGAAAGATTATATCTAATAAAGGATGATGGAAAAATAGAAAAAAACTGGTTGGAGACTAAACAACCTAATCTTACAGAATGTATAAAGAACAAATAATAGAAAAAATCAGTTTCATTAAAGAAAATGACAATGATGTAATAACACATCAGAACATATGGGATATTGCAAAAGCAGTAATCATAGGAAAATTTATATCTGAGTGTCTATATTTATAAAAAAAAATAGAGAAACAGCAGACTATCATGACCTGGGTATACAAATAAAAAACTAGAAAAAGAACAAATTAAAAATCTTCCATTAAACACTAAATTGGAAATTCTAAAAATTAATGGTGAAGGTGAGATTAATAAAATTGAATGTAAGAAAACCATTGAATTAATAAATAAAACTAGAGGTAGGTATTATGATAAAAATCAATAGAATAGACAACCTATTGGTTGACATTATATTATAAAAAAAGAAAACTAAATTACTAAGATCAAAAATGAAAAAGGTCAATATACCACCAAAGAAGATAAAAGCAAAGCAATTATAAGGAGATATTTTGCGCAATTATATGCCAATAATTTTAACAACTTAAGTGCAATGGAAGAATATTTACAAAAATACAAACTGTTCAGATTAGCAGAAGAGGAAATAGAATCTAAAATGACCTATTTTAGAAAAAGAAATTGAACAAACCATTAATTAAATGCAAAAAAAAAAATTAGCAAAAGACTATGTGAGGTTAGTAAAGGTGAAAAGTCAAGGATGAAGCAAAGGTTCTCAACCTATCTGAATAGAATGGTGATCATAGGGAAATTTGGAAGAGGAGTAGGTTCAGAGAGAAGTTTTGGACAAGCTGGATTTGAGATGTCTATAGAACATCCAGTTTGAAATGCCATATAGGCAGCTTGTGATGCACAACTGAGTTAAGTGTAAAAACTAGGGTTATATTTATAGATCTGGGAGTTACCTTCTTGAGAACTATTTTTCTAAATCAAAAATAATAGCATATAGCATACAGTGTTATAACAAAGACCTTTTAAAGTTTTTAATAAAACCCCTGGGGTGTTATTTTGTGCGAATGTGGGTAGTGGTATAGTCAGGCTCCAGGACAGTACCCATTATATGGTTAGAAAGCTACAGCATGGGGGGATTTAATGTTGCCCAAGGATTCACCACAAAAGACTCAAATCTTATAATTGTGGACTGAAGCCATTATCCAATTAGCTACATTTCACTCAATAACTATAATACCCATTTAATTTAGCATCTGTGTACAGACAATCTCAAAACAGTGGAGGGCTGTATGTTCTATAGCAAAAGTGTTGAAACTCCACTTTGCATTACAAAGTATTTGTAGGAATTTCAGTATTCTTTACAAAAGATATACAATTCAAGATTTATTACAGAAGTTTGAAATTATTTGCAGGTATCATTCTTTGAACTATAAAGCTATAGAACATACCTGGTATTAAAAGATTATGAGTTGTTATATAGATTTCACCATCTATTCATGGACCTGGGTTAGACCAAGGCAAAATTATATTGTTTTGTTTTTTCAGAAGACAAGAGTTCTAGTCCAGACCCCCCTGTCATGAATTAGCTGCATGACCTTGGTTGAGTAACTCCTCTGGAACTCAGTTTACTCAACTATTAAGAAAAAATTAACTAAAGAGTTTGACCTAAGTGACTAAGTCTTTATGATATAGGTCATTTTGTTAATTACATCAGTGAAAATAGAAGTGGATCTTTTTACATCGTCATTTATCTTCTTGATAAACATATCTACAACAAGGAAGGAAAAGGTAAGTTTAATTTGAGATACATTTGTGTATAGCTGCACACTGAAGTAACAACAAACATTGGGAACCACAATGTATATTTTTAAATGAGTTTTGTTTCTTTGGCCTTTCTTCCTTAGGATTGGTCATCAGTTACATAATATTGTCAGTTGAAATGCATTATATTTTCTGGGCATATTTTTTCCAGAACTCAGAGTCTGATGTTATTTTCTCTTAGCAATTTCTTCACATACCAGCTTTCTTATATGCAAAACAAGGGAACTGATCTTTCAAGTCCCTCTAGCTCTAAATCTATGACCTTATGGTACTACAAATCCTGATCAATATTTCACTGGTTGTCTGGAACATACTGTCTGACTACTAGAAAGGGGGGAAGAATTTCAGTAACATAACCTAGAGTCTCATTCTTTAAGGAGAAGAGCAATTAATCAGTCAATAAACATTAATTTTATTAAATGCCTACTATGTTTCAGACACTATATTCATCACTGAAAAGATAAAAATGTTAAAGAAATAGCCTCTATCCTCAAGAAGTTTGTATATTTTGTTTGTATTCATTTGTAACATATATATACATATATACATATGTTCATATAGAGAGATATAATTTGTATGTTATTAATTCATTGATATAGGTAACTCTGTATAGAAAACCTGCATATATTAGCATCAATTCTGTAATTTGCAATTTTAGGGAAGAGTCTGGGGAAGCATGAATTTTGGTGGTTTGCTCAGGATTAGATAGCCAGTATGTGTCAAAAACAGAATTTAAATTCAGTTCTTCCTACCTCCTGAACCTCATCCCCTATCTATTATGCCAAGAAGATTGGGAGATCAAGAGACTATGTATAGAATGGTGTCTGAGCTGAGTTTTGATGAAAACTTGAAATTCTAAGAGGCAGAGAAGAGGAAGGAACTAATTCCAGGCATTAGAAACAGACAAGGCAGTACAAAGGCACTGAGAGGACTGGTGGAGTATCTGTCATGTGTGAGAAACAGCAAGAAAGTCAATTTGGCTCAACCATAAAGTGTGTGAAGGGAAAATAACATATAATAAATATGGAAAGATAGGTTGGAACAAGTATATGAAGGGTACAAAAGGTCAAATGAATTTGTTCTGCATATAAATTAGCATTGACCAATTTTTCAATGCTAAATACTTAATTGATAATCTTTTTTTTACACTAGACTCTTCCTAAAGACACTTCCTCCCCTCTTCAACCCTCCCCTTCATCAACAGGAACATATTCTAATTGTAGAATTTAAGCAAAACCAATCACACTGGCCACCTCCGCCAATGCATGCCTAATTCCTCACATATGTATTCTATCACCTGCCTTCCAATAAGGGGGAGTTTCACTAACAGATCTCTGAAATTATAATTGTCAAAGTTCTGGCACTAAGCTAAAGGGAATTATGTTGTGGTATCTTTCATAGAAGGAAATGAAGAAAATGTGAAGCAGTAAAACTTCTTGGTGGTTTTTGCAAAAGCATTATGTTAATCTCAGAGTACTGACCTAATTTTGGTGTGAATTTAGTTAATTATTTTTCCTTTTAAAGTATCTGCTTCAATTTCAATATCAAATATAATATTCTCTTTAAAACACTGGCTAAGTTACATCCCAAAGACAACTGCATTTAAATTATGTGAAGCAACACTTTTGTAAGGTTTAAGAAATACTTTGGGAATATCCCAGTTGAAAAGTGCTACACAATTATCATTATAATATGAGATTTTTCCCCCCACTGGGGCTGAATTAGATTAACTTGATTCTTTAATCTCAAAACAAAAACAAGGTGATTTGTATAACTAGAACTTTCCCTTTTTGTCTCTTCACTAACCCACTTCTTAAAAAAAAATTAAAAAAGAAACATTTATTTTTCCTGTAGGCCTATTTGTATGTATGCCAGTCAATTATACTTACTTTACATTTCCAACTGAAATGATTTCAGGGAGGAAAATGGCAAATTTCAAATAGAAGAAGGTGAAAATGGCAAAGATGAAGAAAGTGAAAATGAAGATGAAGGCTGAAAAAAAGGCAAAGATAGCAAAAGAGAAGAAGTCAGAGTTGAAGGAGGAGGTAAAGGAAAAGAAGAAGAGGAAGAAAAGAAGAATGAGGAGGAAGAGAAGGGGAAGAGGAAGGAGAAACAGAAGGAGGAGGAGGAGAAGGAGGAAGAGGAGAAGGAGAAGAGGAAGGACAAGGAAGAGAAGGAGAAAGAGAAGGAGAAGTAGAAGATGCAGCAGAAGACAACGATGACTTCAGTGCTGAAAAGAACCTTAGAGATCAAGCAGAACAGGGGTTTTAGCTTTCTTTGTGTCAGGAGCCCCTTTAGTAGTCAGATAAAGCCTATATACCTTTCTCAGGAAAAAAAAAAACAAAACTTTTAAATGCATAAAATAAAATACACTGGATTATGTGTGGGATGGGTCTTGAGACCCCTGAAAATATTTGATCAGAGACTTGTCTTAGGAAAGGCGAAAAGGAGTTTATTGCTTTCTCATGAGAAAGGGTACACCACCTCCCCACCCCCCCACCCCCCATTAGTCACACTAATAGCACTGGCCAGGGAGTACCAGGGAGTACAGAAAACAAGGTCTATTATACCCTAATGAGAGCTCCCCCTCCCTAACCCTTTCCCCTTATCCCATTGGCTGGGATCCAGGGGGTACAATCTATTTGCCGAAATCTTCCCCAGCAACAAAGAACATACAGGTTTGTTGGGAAGTTTTGCAAAGGTATGCAGTTTAGGCAGGCATGGGGTGAAGGGGGAAGGGGTGTAGGGCATATGCTATTCTTTTTCTACTACATGTTTGAGGCATGTGTGTGTTTGTCCTTCATTGCCAAAGAAGACCATGTCATCAGAGAAATGATGACATGCCTTGCTTTGTTTTGAGTGAGGGAGGGCTGTGCAAGTCACCAGCCTCAACTCTCCTCCAGAGTCATCTGAATCCAGTGACCAGATATTCAGCAGAATGACTGGAGATGACCTAGAGGAGGCAATTGGGGTTAAGTGACTTGTCCAAGGTCACACAGCTAGTGAGTGTCAAGTGTCTGAGGTGAGATGAAGTCATGTCCTCTGGTGCTCTATCCACTGTACCACCTAACTGCCCCTGCATGCTTTGGGTAAGGTCAGGAAGAAGGGGTAGTTGGGCACAGTACAAGATATGTTGCAAAGAGTGCTTCTCCACAAGGTTACCTAACTGTAGATGATATAAACATATCAAATCTTTTGTGAAATCCTGTCATTTTTACATTCTAATATCTCATGTGTGTCCCTCTTCTCTTCACTCATGTAGCCATAACTGTTGATCAAGCCCTCATCACTTCTGGCTTAGACTATTTTAACACTCTTCTTCTAGTTAGTTTCTCTTTCTCTGAGCTCTCTCATTCCCCACTAAGTTGTCAGAGTGAATTTCCTAGAGCTCAGGTCTGGTTTTTTTACCCTTTTACTCAATAAAGTCCCATGGCTCTTTCATGTTCGGAATCAAATACCAATATCCTCAATATCCCAAAAGTCTCAGTTCAATTTTAATCTTAAAACTGCTCTAAGACCTTTGAGCCACCCCATATAAAGTTCTTTTAGACATTTAAAGCCCTTCACAACCTTTTCCCCTATTTTTTCACACTTTGTTCCCATATACAAACTCAACAATCCAAATACAACTGGCCTATTTGCTATTGTTCACATAAAGCTCTATCTCCTAACTGTGCATTATGTTATCTTCCATGAAATGAATGTTCTTCCTCTTTAACTCTGATTTTTAGCTTCTCTGGCTTCCTTATATATTCACTAAAAAAATATCCTTCAGCATACTAATTTCTAGGACCCTTATCCCCACCCAAGTACCTTTCCTTAGAAATTACCTTCCTTTTGTACTGTATAAATCTTGTATATACATAGATATTTGCATGCTACTCTCCTCCCTAGACTGTGAGCTCTTTGAGAGCAAAGACTATGTTTTTGTCTTTTTTTAGCGGGGGGAAGGTACTCCTAGCATTTAGCACAGTATCTAGAACTTAGTAAGTACTTAATGAGGGTTTGGTGTTGGTGCTTTTTGCTTTTTTGATGTAGATTCTGTACGCCCACGTGAATCTGTCTAGATGTGGCTCACAGGAAGGAAAAAAAATGGGTATCTCCAGAGTTTCCTCTCCACACTTTTTCCCCTAGAGAGACTGATTTCCTCATAGAGACAAAATGAGAAGTTGGAGGCAGAGAAAGAGAGAGGAAATACTGGGCTAGAATTTCATCCATCTACTTAAATGTTATTAATCTAGAACCAGTTGTCCAACTCAAGGCCACTAGGCCTTTGTGGTCTAACCACAAAGTGAGACCTGAACCAGATTAAAACGTAATTGGGAAACGTTTAACAAAATCAAATTAAAATATAATATGATATAGATAATGCTAATTTGTGATTTTCTAAGTCAATATGCAACCGACAGAAATCTGTTTCTATTTGAGTTTGATACCACTGGTCTAGAGAAAGCAATTTTTTGGTTTAAGCTACATTTTTGGTAACAACTCCTTAATGAAAAAGGAGGCCACCAAGCAATGAACTAGAGGCTTGAACCCTCCCACAAGATGCTAGTTCCATAACAAACACATAAAGCAAACAACCATAAGCCTATTTATCCAAAAAAGACAGTAAGTAGAAATCAGAGAAAATTTATATATGAGATTATATGCCAGACAAGACACAGAGCAAATGAGGTCTCCTTTTGGGAGCAAGATAAATCAGTTCAACCAAGAGAGTATTTCAGACCTTACCCAAGAGGAAATTCTCTGAAGCCTCCAGTATAACAAGATAAGAACAAAGACATTATAGAAATTTCCAGGTGTGTAAGTTTTATCTTGTTTCCAGTGTCTTTTTCTCGGGAAACTCGAAAAAAAGTTAGAATGGCATATCTTTTCTTTTCCTGAAAGCTAGAAGTCAGAAGAGCCCAGATCTCTCTTCTTTTCTGCTCTCTCTTCAAAGTATGAAACATTAAGTAATTAATCTCTACAAAGGAGGAGAGAATCCACAATTAGCTGTTTGAGCCAAGGGTTACTTACTTAATATATGCTAGTTGATTGACTGATCTTCTGATCCTAGTCCAGGTGAGAATAGGGAAGAGACAAATGTAAGAAATCTAAAGAAATTGAAATCACCAGGTTTTGGCAACAAATTGGATAAAGGGGGTAAAGGCAAGTAATAAAATCTAAGTTTCTAATTTACGTGAATATGACTAACAAGAGGCAACTTGACTAGTCAGGAAGTGACCCTTAAGAGGAGGGTATTAGTTCAGAATAAATGGAGTATGATATTCTGGAACTCAAGAATGTAAAATGTTAAGGGTAAGAGTAGAAGGAGGTAGAATACAGAATTTGTAGTCAGGAGTGTAAATATTGCCTCTGCTACTTGCTACTTTCTTGACCTTGGACAACCCATTTCATTTCTCTGGATCTGTTTCTTCATCTATAAAATGAGGCACTTGGACTGGCTAGATGATATCTAATTTCCCCTTCAGCTCCAAATCTATATGACTCCTTCATAATTCTCAAAAAAACAATTAATTTTACATTTTTAAAAAGTAGCTGATCCCCAGTGTCCTCCAGGGTTCATTGAAGATAAGTTTCAGTTTCAATCCCTATATTCCTCAGGAAACAGTAGTAAAAGTGAGATTATGTGTAGGTGAATCTCTATGTTCATAGTAATGGCATTAAAAATTTTCTTTGTAGCATGAAAGATATTAATCCCTTCAAGCAGACTTAAATCAAAAGATTTCAGGATTCACTCCTCCTTCTCCCATTTATCTGTCTTCTACCATCACTCCTCTCTCAGAAGACAGAAATTCCACTGTTGTGGTTTCGTTACTCAGGTATAAAACATTGATCCCCAATAACCTGGGGACTTTTGCAGTTCTCAAAGGCAGGAATAATTTTATTTCTTTTTCATTTGTCCAATGCCTAGCATCTTACCCTGATGATAGTAAAAAGGTAATAAAGATATTCAGTGGATGAATGAATGAATGAACTGAAGGAAAGAAAGGATGGTATAAAACTGGAAGACTAGAAAACGCTGAAGACTAACTAGATCTATTTTTCACAATTTTCACTACTGACATCACTGCTTAGTCCGATTTGGTAAATGTATGTTAATGTATCAGAATTTTCTTAAGCCTAAAAGACATTTTCTTCAACTTTTTGCAGTAGTTAAAGATAAAGAAAATTAACACACACACAAAAAAAAACCTTATGAAGAATGAGAAAATATGACTGCAGGGGACAAAGAAAGAAGAGCAAGATAATACAGTTTCCCCTGAAAGCTCTGAGTCTTCAGGAAGATTCTGATACCAAAGGCTGTGATGCCAAAGTGGCATAATAATGAAATCTGTTTCCAAGCTTATTGATATATTAGGGATCTTCTGCTCATTGAGTTCCATCCTCATCTTTTCATTATCATTATATTCTTTCATCCAATTATAAATCAATCAATAAACATTTACTAATACAGTGTGCAGGAAAACTGGGGATACAAAAAGAAGAAAACAATTTTTTCCATCAAGGAGTTTATAATCTAATGAAGCAATAACATGCAAAGAGATATATGTCCAAAACTGGTTATTTACAGGATAACTAGGAAGTAATTATAGAGGGAAGTCACAACAGTTAAGATGGGTTAGGAAAAACTTCCAGTAAAAAGAAGGGGTTTTGCCTGGAACTAAAAGAAAACCAGGGAGAGCAATAGGCAGAGGAAAAGAAGAAGAGCATTCCAGGAATGGAGGACAGTGAAAGAAAATGCCCGAAGTTGAGAGCTGGAGCTTCTTCTACATGGAACAACCAAGAGGCCACTGTCACTAGATTAAAGAGTACAAGATAGGGAGTAAGGTGTAAAAGAATTAGAAAAGTAGAAGGGACCTAACTTGTGACAGGCTTTGAATATCAAACAGAGCATATTGTATTTATTCCTAGAGGAAATAGGGAGCCTCTGCAGTTTACTGACTGGGAGAAAGGAGGAGGGAGAGGTGACATGATTTTTTTTTTTTGACTAGGTCAGTTTCCTGCTCTTGGGAAGGCTAGAACTGGGAAACTGCTTGAGCTGAAGAGTTCTGAGCTTCAATGTCCTAATACTATCAGGTGTCTTCACTAAGTCCAACACCATTACTGTGAACCTCATCCCAATCTACACCTGGAGCGAAGGACACTGGGCTGCCTTGAAAAGGAGTAAATCAACACTGGTTGGAAAGGAAGGAAGAAAAGAAGACAAAGGTCTCAAAACAATCAGCAATGGAACTGGCTCTTAAGTAGCCAGTATACTTCCAACATAGATGAAATAAGGAGACCTAGTTTCAAAAAAAAAAAAAAAAACAATTAAGCAAACTAGTGATTAAATAAAATTTAGCAAGTCTAAGTCAAAATTCAGTTAAAAAAGAAAAAACAAAACAAAACTTTTTGTTTGTTTCAGTATTCCTATGTCTTGTTTTGAGCCATTCTCCTCTCCAATGAGTAGTTACACTTACAACTTCACCTAACATCGAAGGATTCTGCAACCTAAAATGATGATCATGATTATGTCACAGACTTCCATGTTTTTCCTTAAAGAAAAAAGAACACAACTTCTACTAGATTAAATTCTATTATTTTCCATCAATTTCAGTAAGCAGTCAAGTAGGAATGTTCTGGACTATTTTATCCAACATAATATTAAGCTTGCCACAAGCAAAAATACTCTCTTGTACCTCCTAACTTGTACCTCCTAACACCTCAAAAATAGAATATTCCCAGGAATTATTAAGATTACCATTATGATCTGAATTTCCCTATTGTTTATTCATGCATTGTCCCTCAGAAGTCATTTAGGATTTCTTTTAAGTTCCAAGACATTGGTTTTTCAGCCTACAATTAAGTTTTCCTTAAGGCTACTAGTCATTTTTTGTTACTTTATAAGTGAAAGAATTTGCAATTCTAAAACCTGACAAATGTCACTTTACCTTTTTTGGCTTCATTTTCTCATTTATAAAATGAGAAGGTTGGGAGAGATAATTTCTAAGTTCCCCTTTATCTCTAAATCTATGATCCTATGATCCCAAATATTTCAAGACAATTTAATGTCACTCAAGTAAGTTTTTCCAGTTTGGTAAAAGTTCAGATTGCATAGGCATTGTGTCAGTTTGCATGTCATGATGATCACATTTCATAGTCCAGTATTACAGTTTGGTATTCTCGTTAAGAAGGAATTACAATGCCATGACTGACAATAAATTTCAAATAGATAATTTTTCATAGAATCAAGAAATATAACTTAGAGGGACCTTAAACATCATTTAGTTTACTAGTTACAGCAGTTCTCAGAGGTTCATCTGAGTATCCCCAGGGTCCCCAAGACTTACATTAGGAAATTCAGGAAATTGTAACTATTTTCACAATAATACTAAAACATTTTTATCTATTATAATACTCCTCCTTTTTTCCAACTATGTATGTAAGGCTGGATTTTTTTTAATATACTTCAATCCAAAGAACATACTGCAATGAATTGAATCCAGAAGCAGGTATGAGTATCCATTTAGAGAATCATTACAGGTATGGAGAGAGAAATAGGAGCTCGTTCCCAAAAAAGGAAGCAGGATGATTTAGGTCATCACAGTGCATTCCCTCTGAGGGTCATGATTTATGAAGAGTGACCCCTAAGGTATTCTCTTCATTGGGAAAGACTGCTGACATTTTCTTCTATAAGGGAGGGAGAGAGAGAAGAAAGGACAGGAAAGAGGAAATAAGTACTTATAAAGTTCCTACTGTGTGATAGGAACTGTGGTTGTTGTGAAGATTAGTTTAGTACTGTGTCTGGCAAATAGTAAATGTTATATAAATGTTATTTTTTTCATTAGTATTATTTATTCTCTCTAGGTTTTTGAGACCTCACTCTTTCCTGGTTTCCATTCTACCTATTTGATGGCTCCTTCGTCTCCTTTTCTAGATCCTTTTCCAGACCACACACTCTAATAATAGGTGTCCTTCTGTCCTAGGCCATCTTCTCTTCTCTCTCTCTACTACTTCACTTGCCAATCTCATCAGCTCCCGTATGTATCATCTCTATGCTGATAATTCTCAAATCTTTCTTGCTTCAGTCTCTCTGCTGACTTCCAATCTCATCTCCTACTGCCTTTTCCTCAAGACATCTTAAACTCAACAAGTCCAAAACTGAACTGTTTTCCATTAAACCCTCCCTCTCTTTTCCCTTCCTTTTTACTGTAGAGGTCACAACCTAGTAGATATTTCCAACTTTTGACTATCACTCCCCCATATCCTATCTGTTGTGAAGACCTTATCAGTTTCACCTCTGCAAAATCTCTCAAATAAACCCCCTTCTCCACTCTAACACCCATAGGTGCAGGACTATTGTGTTAGCCTATTGGTAGGTCTGTTTCAGATCTCTTTCCACTGCAATTCATCCTCCATTCATTCACTACATGATTTACCTAAAGCTCAGATCTAATCATGTTACTCCTCCTCATTCCCCAATTCCCAAACATATGCTATAAACTCCAGTGGCTCCCTATTGCCTCCAGGATCAAATACAAAATGCTCTATTTGGCAATCAAAGACTTTTATAACATAGCCTCCTCCTACCTTTCCTGTCTTCTTACACCTTACTCCTCAACATATAGTCTTTGATCCAGTGACACTGACTTCCTGGTTATTCCACATAAAAGACACTCCATCTTTTGACTTGAGACTTTTTTTTTTCTGGCTGTCTCCATGTCTGCAATGCTCTCCATCCTCCACTCTGACTATTGACCTCCCTAGCTTCCTCTAAGTCCTAACTAAAATCCCACCTTCTACAGGAAGCGTTCTCTAATCCCTCTTAATTCTACTGCCTTCCTCCTGTTATTTATATACTTAAGTTTAATGTCATCTGAATAAAGATTGAAGCTTTCCTTCCTTCCTTCCTTCCTTCCTTCCTTCCTTCCTTCCTTCCTTCCTTCCTTCCTTCCTTCCTTCCTTCCTTCCTTCCTTCCTTCCTTCCTCCTCGTCCTTCTCTCTCTCTCTTTCCCTTTATCCACAGAGGGTATGGTACCTTACCTTCAGGTGCTCTGCCCAAAAGAATATAAATTTTGATTACTGAAACTTTGCATGATATCTTGGGATTTATAGACTCAATTTTTTTCTTAAGGATTTTGCCTTAAACCCACATCACTCTGGCTCTCACTGATTGGCCAGCAATGGGTCCCAGGTCAAGCTTCACTGGGTCTCTGTTTGGGCCCTGATTGGCTTAGAGTGACTGTAAATAGCAACTGTTTCTATTTTCATCAAAAATCCCCTCCCAGATTGATTTTTTTTTGACTAAGTAAACAAGGCCATTATCTGCCTCATTTCTTACCTATTCTTAATCACTGAAAGGGCTTTGCCTCAGGCAAACTGAGGACTGTTAAAAGACCTTATGCTAAAAAAGCCAAGGACTCCCACTTCATCCAGGGCCATTTTCAGTCATCCTAATATGTATTTTGCCACTGGACCCAAATGACTCTGGAGGAGAAAGTGAGGCTGGTAACTTTGCACAGCCTTCCCTCACTGAAATATCATTCACTTGCATGTCATGGTATCACTTCCCTGATGTCCTCTTCAAAGAACAAACAACCTCAACATAGTCACGCACGCACTCACGCATACACGCATGCACTCACTCACCTGTGAGGACTAAGAAAGGCCTCTTGCAAAACTGAGTGCTTAAACTTCCTTCTGAAAGAAGTTACAGACTGTACAAGGAGTTAAAGGGTCAGGCCATAGCCAGTGAAAAGGCAATGAGAAGGGAGATGGTTCAGTCTACGTGAGAGGGCAAGTAGAACAGCACAGTTGAATCAGAGAGTGTGTGGAGGACAATAATATGTAAGCAGTCTAGAAAGAAAGGATATCAAAGGTTGGGAAGAGTTTTAAAAGCCAAACAGAACAGTTTCTTTCCGAATTTACTGAGGAGAAGGAAAGAGATGACATGGTCAAACCTATATTTTGGAAAAATCACATTGGCATTGTGTGGAAATTGGGATGAAATGAGCAAAGACATGAGGCAGGGAAACCAGTGAAAAGGCTATTGCCAATAATCCATGTAAAATCTGATGAATGGCTGTGTGAATGCAGAGAAAAGGATAGAGAGCCAAATAGTTTATCTTTATCTGATACTGAAGAGAAAGAAATAACAAGATTTGCCAATTGATTAGATGTACAGAATGACTGAGGAGTCAAGGATCACACCCAAATGGTGAGTTTAGGTAAATGTAAAAATGATGACGATGCTTTCAGTAGAAGGAGCAAAGACAGTTAAAAAGATGGAGACAAAGGGAAAGTAACAAATATTTAGTGTGATCTGTAAGAATTGTGGCAAGAACAAGCATAATCTCTTTCAAATTGCTTACCATATCAAGGGAACAGAATTTGGAATTCAAAACTTTTTTTAAAAAAATTTAATTTAATTTGGGGAAAAATAAAATATTATACAAAATGGATTATGACAAGAATGTTCATACTCAAAATGAGGTCATGTTAAAGGAAGTCAAGGAAATCAAAAAGGGTTGTTTTGCCTCTATTTGTATTTTAAGATATATTGAAGGAAATGATAATGATGACAATGATGATAATGATGACAGCTAACATTTCTATAGCACTTACTATATTCCAAGCACTTGCTGAATACTTTACAATTATTATCTAATTTGATCCTCACAATAATCCTGCAAAGGAGGTACTATTATTATCCCCATGTGTTTGATAAGGAAACTGAGGCAGAGGTTAAATGATTTTTTCCAGGATCATACAGATAGTAAGAGTATGAGGCCACATTGAATCAGATCTTTTTTACTTCAGGCCCATCATATTATCTATTGAACCTCCTTACTGGGATAGAACCACTGCTCTAGATGGGTGTCTCAATAATAAATAACAACAGAGAAAAGGTACAACTGCTGAGTTCTTATATTCCTTCTGTTTTCTCTACAAAGGAGGATCTTTAGACTGGAAAGAAAATAAGAACATCTTGCTACCTTTCACCAATTCAGGTCACATAACCCAGATAAACTGTTTCGTTGGGTATTAAAAGAATTGCAAGATGTACTGACTGAGTCTCTGTCAATGGTATTTGAAAGACCTTTGGAAATTCAATAGCGAGAATTCCTTTTCAGGTCCAGATTGCACTAGATTGCTTCTGAGGTCTCTCCCAGCCTTAAAGGGATGTGATTTTGTGAGTTGGTGTTCTCATTCATCAGAAAGGAATCAGAAATATGGTGTTAAGAAACATTTAAGAAACATACCAGTATCAGGGTTTATTGTAAAGACAACTTGGCCAACCCATAAGATTTGTTCTCTCTGTAATCAAATTTGAATGACTGATAGTTTAGCTCAAGAAAGCACCTCAGCATCCCGTGTATATTATCTTGCCAGGTGATTTTCAGAATCTTCCTAAGACAACTCAAATGCAAGTGATTAACTTTCCTGGCACGGTACTGGCATACTGTCTAGGTTTTATTGGTATACAGTGATGAGGTCAGCAGAATGACTGTAAAACCTCAGTTTGGTAGGCAGTCTAATATTTCTTCTCTTCCACACTTTCCTTTGTATCCTCTCAAACACTGAGCTAGCACTGGCAATGCAAGCATCAGTCTTATCATCTATGTGGACTTCAATGAAATGTGTACTGCTAAGGTTAGTATATCTCAGCCTCGGAGGCTGCATTGTGTTCGTGGTCACCTGCGAATAGATGAATAGATAGATAGAAAGAGAGACAAGCAAATAAATAAATAAATAAATATGTGCACCAACTATCCCTCCACTTCAGTTTTGGCTTATAGCCTTTTCAGGTTAAATAACTTTCCCTCAGTGGAGCAGCTGATCTGGATGTTATTTTCATCTCTGTTGAAGTAACTGACAAAATTGCTGAAAACATGCTAAAAAGCATTGGAGCAAGCACACATCCCTGCTTCACTCTGTTGGTGACTGAAAAAGAGGAAGAGCATAATCCGTTATTCAGAACCTCGGCAAGCAAACTGTCATAAACCTGACATATGCTACTGATGAACTTCTCTGGATAACCAAATTTTGCCATAATTTTCCATAAGCCCTCATGACTGACAGTTTCAAAGGCTTGGTCAGATCAGTGAACATTTTGTACAGACCTTTGTTCTACTCCTGGCATTTCTCTTGGAGCTGTCCCACAGCAAACACCATATCAGCCATTCCTCAGGTCTTTCTGAAGCCACACTGGTTCTCAGGTAGACAATCATTTTCCAAGTGAAGGGTCAACCTATTAAGGAGGACTCTGGCAAAAGAGAGGCACCTCCCTTGATAGTCACAGGACAATCTATTTCCTTTACCTTTATAAAGATGGACAATGGAGGCATCCTTGAACTCATAGGGGATAACCTCCTCTTTCCATATAATCCAGAAAATTACAGTCAACTTTTGTCTGAGCAGTGGACACCCTGCCTTGTATATCTCAGCTGGAATAGAATCAGCACCAAGCTCTTTGCCACACAAGAGGAGCCTAATGGTAATCAAAACCTCTTCTTCAATTGGAAGTTTGACTAGAGAGGAATTGACTTCAGTCTGAAGTATAAGGCTATAATGGCTTCAGCATTGACTAATGGTCTATTGAGAACAATATGGAAGTATTCAGTCCTTCTCTCCAGGAATACGTCCTTAACAATAATCAATGTGACTGCAGCACTTCTGAGAAGCTGAGATGCACCATATGTCTTTGGTCCATAAATAGCCTTCAGGGAATCATAAAAGTGCTTTGGGTTGTTACTATCAGCATAAAACCAAATTTTGTCTGCCTTCTTATTGAGCCAAGAATCCTGAGTCTTTCTAAGTTTCACTTGCACTTTACTTTTGATGGCGTTAAATGCTGCCTTCTTAGAGACAGAAAAACTATCCTGCTGGCAAATCCTGTGGGGTTCTTATTTTTCACTTAGCAGCTTCTGAGTTTCTCCATCATTTTCATCAAATCAATCTTGATGTTTGTGAGTGTTCTGACCCAGATGAACAAATTATGTTTTGTACACCAAATCTCTGAAAGCTGCCCACTCCTTTTCTGTTCCACTGTTGCCTTTTCTGTGTTGGCTCAGCTTTTCCTCCAAGTCAGCAACAAACTGTTCATACTCAGAGAAGTGCATTAATCTGTTGACATTAAGTCATGTGGTAGTTTTCTTGCCTTGAGATCACAGCTTTTGTTGGATGTGAATATTTAACTTGGAGAGAGTCTATGATCAGTCTACTCTGTACCACATATTATTTTAATCAGTCTTACATCCTCTCTGTCTCTTCTTACAATGATATAGTCTATTAAATATGAATTTATGCTGAAAGGGTGCATCCACAAAGTTTTATTGTATTTAGATAAATGGAAGATGGTGATGAGAAGGTCATGAGATGCATAAATCTTTAATAGTAAGTGACCGCTGCTGTTGCTGTTTCTGATTCCTTCCTCTTAAGGACTCCCTCCCTGTGCCTTCTCTTGCATTAAAGTCACCTAGAATTACAAGCCTATCCTCTTTTGGAACATTGCTGATGAGGGTCTCCTGGTATAGGATGTGTTCAGGGAAGACTAGTATTTCTGGTATTGGGGCTGCTGAGCCCTTTTCAGGACTGCTTTCCACCTTTGTGTCCACATGATTCATCCAACTTTCACTGTTGCCTCCAAAAAGCTGTAGCATGTACAGTAGCCGCAACCTAGTAACTATTTTGGCAGACAGGTTAAATCATGGTGAGGGTAACTAAGGGACCTCAAATCCTTTGGTGAGTCAGGAAGTTGTCTACGGTAAGCATATGAATACATCCCTCCAGAGGAGTGGGCATATAAAAATATTTTTTTTTCCAACAGTCATGAAGACAGCTAAAACATGTGATATAGGGCACTTAGAGTAGGTCATCCATTGCATCCTAAGCCTTCATGAGTCATCTTGACTTTGTCTTGATTCTGATTACTCTAGAAGAAATAGTGAGGTCAATGACCACACAATTCTGCCTCACTTAAATCCAGTTTATGTACAAATTAAAAGACATCACCTATACCCATATCTTTTTACCATTTTTTATCTACCTCAAAGTCTTGTAGCAACAAGGAAGTGATGAAGCACCAGGTGTAGATATACTGTAAGCTGCAGGCACTACCCTGTACACAAGTGGCCCAGGCTATAGGATTTTCTTCACACTGACCTGAAGCAGCAGTGGGATTCAGTAGCCCCATGGGTGTCTAAGCAGCCTTTCTGAAGGACTGCACTGCTCACCTCCTGGCATGAGGAAGGGGCTAGAAAAGGTGACCTAACCAACCCTGGCTTGTTTACTCAGCAGGCAGGGATCCAACCCTGTGATCCAAACACAAAAAAAATGTAAAAATCTTTTGAAAAGATGATTCAACTCACCATCTGTACATGGAATGTCTACATGCTTATGGCCAAAACAAAATCCAGTAGACCAGAAAGACAAACAGCTTTTGTTGCAAGAGAACTCAGCAGGTATCATATCCAAATAGCATCCCTCAGTTAAAAAAAAGTTGGCAAATATAGGCCATCTTACCAAGGTCAGAAAGGATATACATTTTTCTGGAGTGGCAGTGATGAAGGGGAGTGCCATGAAGCTGGTGTAGGTTTTGCAATCAAAATTAATCTAGTCAACAAATTTGCATTTCTTCCAAAAGGAGTGAATGACAAGCTCACGACAATGTGATTGCCACTTGCAGGAAAGTGCCATGTCACCATCATCGGTGCATAATCTTTCCTCATGATGAACCCTGATGAGGTCAAAGAAAATCTGGTGGTAAGGTATTCTAATGTATTGTTCGATAAATGCATTTGGAATTATGTAAGAATAGTCAAATAACAAGCACTTATTAAGCATTTACTTTGTCCCAGGAACTGTGTGAAGTACTGGGAAGATAAAGAAAGGTAAAAGACTGTGTCTTCTCTCAACAAGCTTATAGTCTAATGGGGGAGACAATATATAACCAAGTATGTACAATCAAGGCACATGGGATAAATTGGAGAAAAATTAACAGAGGAAAGGCACTAGATAATAGAGTCAAGCATGATTAATTTTTGATCTAGTGATTCCACTGCCAGGCATATGAACTAAGGGGTTAAAGGTGGAAGGAAAGATTTCATATAACACCAATATATTCAGTAAAGTAGTTTTTTTGTATTTGTAAATAATCAGAAAAAAGTGTGCCCATAAGATTTGAGAACAGTTAAGTCGTGTTCATAATAGAATATTATTTACTTTAAGAAGCAACAAACATGAGAATAAAAGAAAAGCATACAAACTGATGCTGAACCAGGAAAATAACATACAGAAGGTATAAACAGAAATAACATTAAAAATCAAAAATGAATACTTTGTAACTATGCTGATCAAACTTTATAATTATAATGATAAAGATGAGAAAATATGCTTGCCTTTCTGTTGGAAAGGTTGGGTCCTATGAAGGGAAAATATGGCATGTACTAGCAGAAATATATTCAAGTATTGCATTAATTTTTAATTGCTTCCTTAGGGCCACTTTTTCTTTTAATCTTTGTTCTGAGGGATAGCCTCCTGAGAGGATACTTTTATAGGGTAAAAGAAAAAATGACATCAATTTTGTAAATTAAAAAAATTAAAAGTTATCAATTTGTAATTAAGAATGTTTTAAATCATCTAAAAATCTGCTATATGATTTCCTCTTCTGCCATGAATAGTAGAAAATAAAAGAAAAATCCACCATCCTAAGTGAAGTCCTAAATATGTGTTTCCTCCAATTAAACTATTCATCTTTAATTAAACCAGAATAGCTTCAATTTGGGAAAAAGCTTGACAGGTATTCTTTAAAAAGACAATAAACTCCTCCAGAGCAGGGTTTGTGTTATATTAATCTTTGTATTTCACATGGGGAAAATTTAATTGTTTATAAAACCATAAATATTTTTACACTATTTGATCACTAAAGCAAATTTCATAAGTGGAGGTTCATTAATTTGGTAGTAGGTATTTGCTGTGTACTATATTATATTATAAATTCTTGGTAATGATTAGTGATTCCATATTTATGATAGCATTTTTAGGAGACTGGGTAACCTTTGACAACTTTATAGGCTAATAAAAAGGATATCATTAAAAATACTTTTTGGAGTTACAATAGTAGATCCCACATTGGCCTTAATAACTTTATTTTCCTGCCTTCAGTAAGATGGAAGTAACCTTAAGAGAGGAGGAAATACAGGTTATGGCTGTGATTATGCTATCTGAAACAATTCTTGGTAAAAGTCAGGTAAAACCTTTTATATCAGCCTCTCCATTTGGCCAAACTCTTCTTTTTCCATTTTATTTCATCTTTTTTTTCCTCTTCTTACTCCCTTGCTTATGCATTAAGCTTGCCAGTTATATGCACATTGTATTCTAATAGTTGGACTATATTTAGAGTACAATATTTGATTCTAGAAATCACATTTTAGGGCAACAATTATCTGTAAACATCCAGAGGAAGGAGATAAGTACAGTGTAGGACCTTGAGAACATACCCTGTGATGAACTGAGAGTCTTTAACCTGGAGGGGGAAAGCAGGTTGAGGAGGAATTTATGTTTTCAAGTATTTGAAGGACTCTCACAGAAAGTGAAGAATATTGTGTTTCTTGACCCCAAAGAGCAAAAGTAGGACTAGTAGGTGGAAATTCCTGAAATAGATTTAGAATTGACGCAAAAGGGGGTAGCTAGGTGGCACAGTGGAAAGAGCACCAGCCCTGGAGTCAGGAGGACTTGAGTTCAAATTTGACCTTATATATTTGACTTCCTTGTGTGACCCCAGGCAAATCACCTAACCTGAATAGTCTTGCCAAAAAAAAAAAATGATACGAAGAAATGTACCAAATGATTTAGAGATAGAAAAAAAAATGAAATGAGATTCCTCAAGATACAGTGGAATCCTCTTTATTGACATTTTTCAAATGAAGGCTGGATGACTAATTGACAGGTATGTTGTGCCTTCTCATTTGGAAAGAGATTGGAATAGATCACCTTTGAGAGAGGGGAAATTCGGAGATAATGTTATTCTATTGACAGTAGCAACAATAATAGTTTAAACCAACTGGTGGCATTCATCTTTGGGATGCTGATTTGTTGTACTTTAATACTAGTTCTCATGGATTTAAATCTCACAAATATTATGTGATGAGGGACTGACCAATGAGAGGCCAATGCATGCAAGCATGTATGCTGGATCAGATATCCCCCTCATGGATTTTGGAGCATGATAGGTATTATAGGACTATTTCTAATCTTTATATCGCATAACTTTAGGTTTTCTGCTAAGTCAGGACTGAGAACACGTACAAAGGACTCCCAGAGAGGCAATTTGATCTTTTCCTACACTGGTTGTTTTTGAATGAAGAGGCAATAACTGCTATTGGTCTTTAGGTGGGGGCAGTGCCAATGGCCAGGTTGATATAAAGTCATAGGCACATGCTTGTTTGTCCCTATTGTGTCTATTTTTTTCTTTCCATCTGCCTAGGAATATTGGAGATGAAAAAAATAAAACTGTGCTGTGACCTTGTGAGTTTTAAAAGGTTATGAGATCAAGGTCCCGAAACTAGAGTTTTTGAACAGCTAATCCAGGTGAAGAGTGACCTCTTTATTCCTGTTTGTTCTAGTTGGATTGAGGGCAATTAAGAGCCAGTAGTTCATCCATCAGAGATGGTGCATTCGGGGAGGGTGTATATCTAAGTATTAAAAAATGCTTTTGTACTTCCTGTTATGTCTTTCAAATAAACATTCCTTTATTTTAAAAAAGCTGATGTTAATTTGTTTAATGTTGTTACTAGGTCAATCAATAATATAAGAGTATATCTGATGATTAATGTTGGGAAGATTGTACCAGAATGGAAGCTGGAGCTAATAGCTAGCACTTCAGAGATATCCCAAGTAAAAGACTTGGACCTAAAAGATAATGTCATAAACAAATGAGGGGGGATCAAGAAAGAAATTACCTTTCAGATCTATGCATAGGGGAATAGTTTATGACCAAGCAAAGAAGGGATAGAAAGGATTATAGAAAATAAAATGAAAAATCTTGATTACATAAAATTTTAAAGGTTTTGCACACACACACACACATACACACACACATACACACACACACATACACAGTAAAGACTAATAAAATGAGAAGGAAAGAAGTCAAGTAGGGGAAAGAAATCTTTGTAGGAAGATTCTTTTATATGTGTCCATTTCAAAGACGTAAAACTTTTATTGAAATTTATAATAAACCCATTCTGCAATTAATAAATGGTCAAAATATATCAATAAGCACTTTTCAAAGGAAGAACTCCAAACTATAAATAGGCATATGAAAAAATGTTCCAAATCACTAATAATTAAAGAAATACAATTTAAAACAACTCTTAGTTACCACCACCTAACATTCATCAGATTGGCCAAGATGTCAGAAAAGGAAATGAAAAATGCTGTTTGAGATGAGGAAAAATAGATACTCTAATGCAGTGTTGGTGGAGCTGTGAACTAGTCTTAACATTGTAGAGAGCAGAGTCCCTTATAGAAAGGTACTCAGTATACAAAGTAGATCAAGTTTAAGACAGCTATTTTTTCTGCCACAAAAGAAATACTTAAAACACAAAAGACCCATAAGCAATCTTTGATAAATATTTAAAACATGTTACAGAAACCTAAGTCCTGTCGTACTCTCCTAGCAAGTTTTACTTAAAATATGAAACACTTTGTAGTTTGAATTTAGTTGAATAGGCATTACACCTTCATGTCAGTTCTGTACCTTCTCCCAAAACACTCACTTAAGGTGAGCTTCTGGCAAGCAAGAGTATGACTTGAACTCATCTCCTTGTGGTGGCTATTTTCTACTCCAGAAAGCATTGTAGTAACTTTAGGCAGCACTTCTTGCAAGGAGGCCAATATCAACTAGGGAACCTAGGAACTCCTGAATTCCAGAGAGAACCACCAATCTCAAAAAAAAAGTCATGTCAGGACTGCTACTATGTCCCAGTGTGAGTAGTTTTAAAAGCCCAACTTATTTCTGCTAAGGAAACCATGAAAGAGGGCTCCTTCCATTCATGTGGTAGAAAAATGCAGGATGCAGGATGTTAGAACATCTAGGCACCTCCAAAGCACGCCCCTTACAAAACTAATAGAAAATTTTATACAACTACAAAGAATATCAAGGAGATCAAACTAATCAAGATTACAAGATAAGTTGCAAAATGCCAATTAAATTTAATTCATCTTTTGCCATTATAATTCTTGATGTTACCTCATCTAGATGTTAATAATTAATATTAACAATTTTGATAGCCAAAATTTTAACCCTACTGTGGTGTAATGAAAAGAATACAACTTAAAGAGACTCTATGCTCAAATCATACCTCTGTTGATTAGTACATTTGTGACTTTGGACAAGCAAGAGATTTAAGTCTCTCAGTTTTTCCATCTCTAAAATAAGGCTAGGGAGCCTCTACAATCCTTTCTATCCCTAGGGAATCAGTTCAAAAACACTTATTAGATACCTGGTATATACATACATATATATATATATACACACACACACACATATATACACACATATGTATAATATTTACATAATATATAATATTTACATAATTATCACATTTGCATATAATATATATATGACATTACTCTAGGTATTTGTCATTGAAAGACAAAAATGAAAGTCTTTATTCTCTTCCTCCCTCCTTCCCAAACACACATGCTTAAGAGTATTGTTTTTCCAATTCAATAAAGAAAGTTTTCTACTTTAATTTTATGAGATTGAGTTCCAAATTTTTTCTCCCTCCTTCCCTTTCCCCCTCAATTGCCCCTTCTCCAAGATAGTGAACAATGTGATAGAGGTTATATATATACAATCATGTTACACATATTTCCACATTAGTCATGTTGTAAAAGTCATCTCAGAACAAAAGAGAAAAACCAAGAGAAAGAAGAAAAAACAACAAAAAAGTGAAAATAGTATGCTTCCATCTGCATCCAGACTTCATAGTTCTTTCTCTGGATGTAGACAGCATTTTATACATGAGGGTTTTTTTTGTTTGTTTGTTTGTTCAAGTCAACAAATGTTTATTTTATTTTTTAATTAATTTATTAATAATTTTTTTACTTTTTGACATTCACTTTTATAAGATTTTGAGTTTCAAGTTTTTTCTCCTTCCCTCCCCTCTCCTCAAGAAGGCATACAATCTGATATAGGCTACACATCTACACTCATATTAAACATATTTCCACATATATCATGTTGTGAAAGAATCCGAATAGAAGGGGAAAACTAGGAGAAAGAAAAACAAAACACAAACAAAAAAAGAAAATAGTATGTTTTGATTTGCATTCAGACTCCACAATTCTTTCTGTGGATGTGGATAGCATTTTCCATCATGAGTCCCTTGGAATTATCTTAAATCACAGAATTGCTGAGAAGAGCCTAAGTCTATCAAAGCTGGTCATTGTACAATGCTGTTATTACTGAATACAATGTTCTCCTGGTTCTTCTCCCTTCACTCAGTATAAGTTCAAGTAAGTTTTTCCAGGTTTTTCTGAAATCTGCCTGCTCATCATTTCTTACAAAACAATAGGATTTCATTACATTCATATACCACAACTTGTTCAGCCATCCCCCAATCGATGGGCATTCCCTTTGTTTCCAACTCTTTGCTCCCACAAAAAGAACAGCTATAATTATTTCTGTAATGTCTTTTTTCTCCCTTTTTAATGGTCTCTTTGGGATACAGACCTAGTAGTTTTATTGCTAGATCAAAAGGTATACACAGTTTTATAGCCCTTTGGCCATAGTTCCAAATTGCTCACAGATTGATTGGATCAGTTTACAACTCTACCAACAATTCAATAGTATTCCAATTTTCCCACATCTTTTTAACATTTATCATTTTCCTCTTCTGTCATATTAGTGAATCTGATGGGTATGAGGTAGTATTTCAGAGTTGTTTTAATTTGCCTTTTTCTAGGTTTTAGGGTGTGTTCAGGGAGGACCAGGACCTTTGGTGTGATGGCTGCTGAGCCCTTTTCAGGGCTGCTTTTCATCTTTGGTGTCTGCCTGTTCCACCCAACTCTCACCGTGGCTCCAAGAAGCTATAGCTGTGCAGTAGCCATACCTTGGTAAGCTGTTTCAGCAGATGGGTCAAACAAGGTTGCCTTTTTTCTAATCAATAGTGATTGGGTTGTTTTTTTTTCTTAATATGACTATAGATGTCTTTAATTTCTTCATCTGAAAACTACCTGTTCACATCCTCTGACCTTCTATCAATTGGAAAATGACTTGTATTACAAATCTAACTCATTTCTCTATATGGTTGAGAAACAAGGCCTTTATCAGAAACACTGGCTGTAAAAATTGTTTGCTAGCTTTCTTCTTTCCTTCTAATCTTGGTTGCATTGGTTTTGTGTAAAACCTTTTTAATATAATGTAATCAAAATTATCCATTTTTTGCCTTTCATAACATTTTCTATCTCTTGTTTTGTCAAAAATTCTTTCCTTCTCTATAGATTTGAGAGATAAACTATTCCTTGATCTCCTGTGTGTTCATTCTTCCTTGCTGAAGAAGACCATGCCATCAGAGAAATAATGACATGACTTACACTTGACTTTTTTTTGAGTGAGGGTAGGCTGCGCAGGTCACCAGCTTCACTTCTTCTCCAAAGCCATCCAAAGCCAGTATTCATCAGGATGACTGGAGAAGACCCAGGATGAGGCATTTGGGGTTAAGTGAATTGCCCAAGGTCACACAGCTAGCGAGTGTCAAGTGTCTGAGGTGCTCTATCCACTGAACCACCTAGCTGCCCCTCTTGATCTCCTAATTTGCTTATGGTATCACCCTTTATATCTAAGTCGTGTATCCATCTTGATTTTATCTTTGTATATAATGTACATTTGGATCTATGCCTGTTTTCTGTCATACTATTTTCCAGTTTTCCCAGCAGTTTTTGTCAAATGGTGAGTTCTTATCTGAGAAACTGGAGTCTTTGGGTTTCTCAAAGAGTAGATTACTAGTCATTTACTACTGTGTGTTGTGTGCCTAACCTATTCCACTGATCCATGTTCTATTTCTTAGCCAGTATCAAATAGTTTTGATGATGGCCACTTTGAAAGTCTGTACTCTTGATGAGATTTTATTCTACTACAGGGAAAAGATATATATTCAGAGAGTTAAACATAAAATATATGCAAAATATATGCAAAATAACTTTGTGGGGTGATATTAACAATGTTAGGGCCTAATATAAGAGATGGCACTTGAACTGATCACTAAAATAACTAAGTTAGGGATGCTAAGACAGAACGGGGAGGAGGATAACAATTCCAGGAGTGGAAAAAAGAAGGGAGGTCACATACAAGGAGTAGCATGCGGACAAGTTTATCTGAAAAGTAGAATAAGTGAAGCACAGTCATGTGAAAAACATCTGGAAAGATGGGTTAAAGCCAAATCGTGGAGGGATTGAAATAATAGGTTGAGAAACTTCTACTTTATATTAGAAGCAATGAAGAAATCAATGAAGCTTTTTGAACAGAGGAGTGACATAGGTGTGTGCTTTAGGAATAACAATTTGTTAGCTATGTTGAGGATGGACTAGAGGGGGTAGACATTTGCAGGTAGCAATACCAATTAGAAATAATTTCAAATAGTAGAGGTATGTGGTGATAAGGGAGAAAAATGTAATGACTGAGTAAAGACTGAGTGAAGATAGTGAATACTAGGCATAGTGAGATTGACATGATAAAATTTGACTACTGATAGTTTATGGATAGTGTGGAATTATGATTTTTATATTAATCTACATAATATGTGTAATAAATATACGAATAATTCAGAATTCTCAAAAATTGCCTTTTCTAGTTTGTGAGTCAGAGCTCACAATGCAGCTGAAAAACGATTTATCAAATTTTGACAAGGCTCAAAATCACTGGCATCTTTGTGCCTGTGTAGCTGAAGTGAATCAAAATTTGTAGAACCTCTTCCTGTCACAGAATTCTGGTCTTGTGACCCACCAAGTCAAGACTCCCAAAGACTGGACTCCAGAATTGTTGTATTGTCTTCCATTATGGGAAACCGTGGGAAACTCCCTGTCCCTGGAAACCATTGTTTGTAATTCACCTTCTCCCCACTCTTCCCATTGTGATTTATGTATACAATCTATCTTCACTTCTGCAAGGTGGAATTGTGATCAGGAGAATTCCCATTTTGCAAATGTTTCCTCATAATGAAACTAATTAATTAAATGGCTACCTGATTACTGCCACTTTGTCTCTGGCCTTTTGTTTCATCCTTTGGTTAGAGACTGGCTCAGTAAGATTCTGTTAAAAATAGAGTGAAGAGTCTATCATGAAACAGGGTAACTCGAAGAACAATTGTGAAACAATTTAACAAAATATTGTGAAGCCTTCACAGAAATAGTGAAGTTAGGAAGAAGGGTGGATTCAGGGAGACAGCATTTTACATAAATTGAGTATGAAGTACCTATGAGGCATCCACAGAGCAACGGGCAGTTTGGAGGCACAAATCTAGCTAAAGAAAGAGAAGAGGACAGGATACGTAATTCTGGGAGTCATTTTTATAGAGTTGATAACTGATTCCATGAGTGTATAAAAAAGAAAAGAGAACTCAAGACATAATTTACACGGAAGCATACAGAACAAGAAAAAGAGTTTAATAAAGAAGGTTAAGGATGAGGAGGCACAGAAAGAAGAACCGGGAAAGAGAAATGTCAAGAAACACCGGGGAGGAGATAATATAGGAGTGGGTGATGGTGACCGGGTCAAGAGCTACAGGGAGGTCAAAGAAGGAGGAGGATTAAGAAAAAAACATTGTATTGAATACCTGAGATTGTTGGGAGATAACTTGGTAGAATGGAGCATTTTCAGATGAGAGCTGGGGTTGGGTTGCGGATGGCATCAAAGAGAAGAGAGTAAGCAGTTAAGGAGTTTATTCATTCACCTAGCATTAAGCACATACTAGGCGCCAGCACTGGTTCTGATGGCTTTTTTTTCCCTAGGAGTTTGATTGTGACTGGGAGGGCAGATACGGAAATACAACTTGCTGGTGACAGGGTCTGGATAGCAGGGTGTGTGCTTGTTGTGGTCATTATATCCCTACAAAAGTGACTGTAAAAAAGAAGCGCCGGCCCGGTGACCTCGGGAGGCGGTGAGATGTCCGGGGTCATTCACCTTGCAGGTGTCACTCTACTAATCCCAAGCCAAGTCGTCCATCCTCTGCACCCGGTGGCCTCCTGACATCCACCGCGGCAGAGCTTAATTAACAAGATGCTGGTATGTTGCAGACAGTGAATTTAATATAAGTCTCTTGAAAGAAAGAATGAGTCCCCATTTTCTAAATAATGGCAAAATGACTATATAACCGTTGCTTGGGCACCTTGGAAAAATACGCTATCCCCCACCAGGCCGTGACTCGACGTGGTCAATCCCCTAGGCAGCTCCACTCCGCCGCTCTGCTGCTCGGCTCAGCCCCTCCCCCCATCAGCAGGTGGCTGCCCCTGCGTGTGACGTCACCGGACGTTCCTTAAGCCACCCTTCCTGCCGTTTTATGGAAACAACAAGCGTCCCTAGTAGCCGGGGCGTCTCTGGCGATGTGCAAACTTCCGGTTCCCCCAGTGGCCCGGGCCTGGCCTCCGCCGTGGGTTCCTCCTCCTGGGCGTCCGCCTCCTCCTCCGCGGCACCCATGGTTCCTCCCGGAGCCCGGGCCTGGGCCGGGGCCGGGGCGGTGGGGCCGGCGAACACGGCGTGGTGAGCGGGCGGCGTGGGGATGATGCCGGCCTCGCGTTGCCGCCGCTGCTGCTGCCGCCGCTTGCTGTCGGCCGCGCTGCTGCTGGCGCTGAGCGGGCAGCTGTCTTCGCTGCTGCCGCTGCTGCTGCTCCTGGACGGAGCGGCCTCCCAGGGCCCCCGACAGTCCTCGCTGCCGCTTTCCCAGCCCCCGCCGCCCCGGGCCTCAGGCACTGCTCTCCCTGCGGGGCCCGGCGTCCCCGGCGCTGGCAGGACCGTGTCCCCTTCCGGGCAGCCTGGGCTCAGCGGCAATGGCAGCGGTCCGGGAGCTGGGCCTGCCGGGGTGGGAGGGGGCGGGCTGGCCGTGTCCCCGAATTCCAGCGACAAGCCTATGACCCAGAGGGCCCTGTTGGTGCTGATGGTGGTCAGCGCCGCGGTCCTCGTGTACTTCGTGATCAGAACTATCAGGTGAGGCCGGCCTGGAGGGGAAGGACGGCTCCTGGGGGGGAGGGTGCCCCTGCCGGTGTGCAGGTTCATTATGAGAGGGCTCTAATTACTCTGGTGATATTCCAAGTGTCAGAGCTGTCAAATAGGAGTCATTTCCAGATTATAGTAGCGATACAGCTCTGTTATGATGAACATTTAGTCGGAATTCCCTCCGCAAATCGTCTGTTATCTGGAGGGCCACCTCTCCAGGTGAAATTTTCACTTACAGCAACTCTTGAAACTTAGTGAAAGGAACGACCACATTAGCAAAATCTTGCGTCGCTTACAATGTTAAAATAGAATTATCTACAACACTTATCTTTGATAAAGACTTTTTACAATTTTACACAATTATGAGTATTTTCATGCTTTTGACAGCTTTAATTTTAGGATAGAACTGAGATGATGGAGGTAAGGCAGCGCTCCCTGACTTTGAACTCAGAGATCTTGTGTAAGTTACTTCCTGAGCAGTTTCCACATTTATAAAATGAGGAGGTTAGATAAGGTGATTTCTACCGACTCTTCCAGCTATCAGTCTGTGATTATGCACGAGTCCTGCTGTGATTTGCCACGCTTAGAACATAACGTTAATATTGAGTTTATTTTATTAACTACATTGACCAAGTTGGTGCAGGAGATGGAAGTTACAGAGAGGCAGCTCCGGCTAATGAACAACTTACTAAAAAATATCCTTGTTGTATTGGAGATCTTCAGACTGAAGAGCTATCTGTCTAGGATATTTTATACAAGGCTCATGCTTATATATGGTTATCTCTTAAGTCTTTTCTAAGCCAACCATCTGAGAATCTATCAGTGAATAGATACTTGTATAGAAAAGCTAATAAGTCACTTTTTACTCTCAAAGGGCCTACATTGTAGCACTGAAATGATACTTTTGTTAACTAACAAATGGAATGTTAACTGTTTGTCAAGTTAAGTGAGCATTATTTGTTTTTTGAGACACTATTTTAAGCAGTAGCGATTCAATTTGTATTTGCCTCCCTTAAAATGCATCACAGGAAACTATGAAGCAGTGAAATAAACAAGTAATTTTTAAAAATATTTTTGCTCATGAACTATTTCCCTCTCCCTGCAACTTCCATTGGGGAAAATGAAAAAAAGAAAAGAAAAAACAAAACCCTTGTGAAAAATACCGATAGTTCATCAGTATGTATATCTTATAGGGGCAGCTAGGTGGTGCAATGTTTAGAGCACTAGTGCAGGAGTCGGGAGAACCTGAGTTCAAATGTCACCTCAGACACTTGACGCTCACTAGCTGTGTGACCTTGGGCAAGTCACTTAACCCCAAATGCCTCATCCCGGGTCTTCTCCAGTCATTCTGGTGAATGATCCCTGGATTTAGATGGCTCTGGAAGAGAAATGAGGCTGATGACCTGCACAACCCTCCCTCCCTCAAAACAAAGTCAAGTGCAAGTCATGTCATTATTTCTCCGATGGCATGGTCTTCTTTGGCAAGGAAGGATGAACACATATATATCTTATATAAGTGTTGTAGATAGATAATGGGCTAGTCTCAGAACTGAATAGGAGAAAGAAAGCAAATTAAATCACTTTTGCTCCCTTATGTTACACTTCATTTTTTTTAAGTTTTATTGATGTATTTTTGTTGTTAAATTACAGATTTTTCAAGATTATCCTTCTCTGTGAGAGCTTTCTTGTATAGATTAAATAAGCAAAACTAATCACTAAAGGATTCCATTTAGATTCTGCTCAAGATCTACTTTATGAAAGTAATGAGTACCTTCTTATGTTTCATTTGATATTAATTAACATAAGCTAAATTCACATAGTGCATAGGAATGCAAAATAAATTCCAGCATCAGCCATATTTCAAAAAAAAATATTATTTATTCCAAATCCAGAGTTCTTTCTGTTAAGAAATGAGAAGCATGCTTCACTGGCCCTCTGTAATTGTGACTGATCATTGGGCTGATCAGAATTCTTAAGTCTTTCATAGTTTGTCTTTACAATGTTGTTATTGTATATTTTTTATTTTCTCCTGGTTCTGCTCACTTTATTCTGCATTCATTCACTCAAGTATTTCTAGGTTTCATTGAAACCTTTCCTTTTATCTTTACTTATAGCACAGTAGTATTCCATTATATTCACATCATTATAATTTGTTTAGCCATTCCATAATTGATAGATTCCTGCTTAGTTTCCAGTTTTTTATCACTACAAAAAGAGTTTCAATAGGTATTTTTGTACAAATTGGTCTTCTTTTCCCCCTTAATCTGTTTGGTGTATAACCCCAGGAAGATTATTCATCGCTCAAAGAGGATGCAAAGTTCAATACCTTTGTGGGCATAGTTGTAAATTACTTTCTTGATATGACTAGATCAATTCATTGTTCTCCCAACATTGCAATAATGTAATTATTTTTCCATAATTCTTCCAAACATTTGTAATTTTTATTTTTTTTTAATCACCTTTGCTAACCGTATGGGTGTGAGATGTCTCCTCAGAATTTATTTAATTTGATTTTCTTCAGTTTTTAGTAATTTGGAGCCTTCTTTCATATAGCGTTAGACAATTTTATTTTTTTCTTTTGAAAACCACTGATCATATGGTTGGTACACTTATCATTGGGGGATGGCTCTTATTCTTATATTCATGGATCTGTTCCCTGTGTATTTTGAAATGAGACCTTTGTCAGAGATAGCTGTGAAGATTTTTTCCCCAGTTGCCTTTTTGTCCCTTCTAACTTTAAGCTGTTAAACTTTGTGCAAAATTTTTTTAATTTTTTGTATTTATTTTTAATTTTTTAAATTTTATGTAATCAAAATTGTCTATTTACCAAAAGTCTTTCTTTCCCTTGTTTAGTTAATGAGCTGTGTCTCTATCCATGGATCTGAAAAGTCATTTCTTCCATGTTCCTCTGTTTTTTTTTAATGATGCTATTCTTTATGTCTGTTTTATGTCCATTTGGATTTATTTTGGTATATAGTTTATATGTTTGTCTGTACTTAGCTTCTAGTAAACTGTTTGCCAGTTTTCTCAGTTTTTTTTCCCCCTCAAATGGTGAATTCTTATCTTGTTAGCTAGCGCCTTTATCAAGCACCAGGCTACTATGTTTATTTATTTCTCTATCTAGTGTACCTAATCTCTTCCACTTATTTATCTTTTGGCTAACCAGTACCAAATAATTTTACATTACTGTTTTGTAGTATAGTTTGAGATATGGCATTACTTGACCTTCTTTCCACTTTTTAAATCTCTTGAGATTCTGTGCCTTTTGTTTATCCCAGTGAAGTTTGGCATTTTGTTTTCTAGCTCTATAAAGTCATTTTTTTATTTGATTGACTTGGCACTGAAATTTTATAAATTAATTTGTTAGTATTGTAATTTTTATTATATTAGCTCTCCTTAACAATGAAGAATGAAAATTTCTATGAATATTTGTGTAAAAAGTGTTTTTAGTTTTATGTACCTATCCTGTGTATATCTTCATAGACTCCCAAGCATTTTATACATTCTCTAGTTATCTTATGGAATTTCTCTATCTCTTCCTGCTGGGTTTTGGTGGTGGTAATATATAGAAATACTGATAATTTGAGTAGATTTATTTACCATCGTACAACCTTACTGAAATTACTTCAGTTACTTTTTAGTTAAAGTTCCAGGGTTTATATCATCATTTTAAAAAAGCAGTATTTTTATTTGCTTCAATTTCTTTTTCTTTTGGCACTGTATCAGATGGTCATGATAGTTCTTGTTAGAGAGGACTCTAGTTTGTTACCATTTCATTTAATGCTGGTTCTTTACTTTAGATAGATACTATTTATTTTATTTTATTTTTTTATTATTTTTTTTTAGTGTTCTACAATCACTTCCTTAAAATTAAGATTTTATCCCTCCCCGCCTTTCCCCCACTACCCCCTCCCTCCCCACGACAGCATACAGTTCTGTGTAGATTGTACATATACTTTCATATTGAGTACATTTTCACAATAGTCATGCTATGTTGTCGAACTAAAATAAATGGAAGAAAACATACAACAAATCAAAACATAATACTCTAAAACCCACACACATACAAACATGATTTGCTACATTCTGCGAATGGCTTCCATATTTCTTTCTGTGAGTGTGGAAGACATTTTGCCTTAGAATACCACCATTGGGATTTTTTTTTTTTGGTAACTTCTTGTGTTATTATGAAGTTCCAAGTCTACCAGAAAAAACTCTTGCACACTGTGGTTGTTGCTGTGCACAAAGTTCTCCTGGTTCTGCTCCTTTTGCTCAGCATCAGATCATGTAAGTCCTTCCAGGCCTCCCTGAAGTCTTCTTGTTCATCATTTCTTATGGCGCAATAGTACTCCATTACATTCATACACCATAATTTATTTAGCCATTCCCCAGTTGATGGGCATCCCCTTGATTTCCAGTTCTTGGCAACCACAAAGAGTGCTGCTATAAATATTTTTGTACCTGTGGGATTTTCCCATTTTTATGATCTCTTGGGGATATACAGTCCTAGTAGCGATATTACTGGATCAAAGGGTATGCACATTTTTGTACCCCTTTGGGCATAGTTCCAAACCGTTCTCCAGAATGGTTCGATGAGCTCATGGATCCACCAACAATGAATTAGTGTTCCAACTCTCCCATATCCTCTCCAGCATTTATCATTTTCTTGTTCTGTCATATTTGCCAATCTTATAAGTATGATGTGGTACCTCAGAGTTGTTTTGATTTGCATCTCTCTGCTCAGTAGTGATTTAGAGCACTTTTTCATATGATTATAAATATCTTTAATTTCTTTCCCTGAAAATTGCCTGTTCGTATCCTTTAACCATTTATCAATTGGGGAATGACTTGTATGGTTATACATTTGAGTCAGTTCTCTATATATTCTAGAAATGAGGCCTTTATCCCCGAGCTTAGCCGTAAAATTTTTTTCCCAATTTACTACATCCCTCCGAATTTTGGTTGCATTGGGTTTGGTTGTGCAAAAACTTTTCAGTTTAATGTAATCAAAATTAACCATCTTGCATTTCATAATACTTTCTATCACTTCTTTAGTAAAAAATTCTTCCCTTCTCTATAAATCTGATAAATACACTATTCCTTGCTCCTCCAGTTTATTCATGGTATCAATCTTTATACCTAAATCATGTACCCATTTGGACTTTGTTCTTGTGTACGGTGTCAGGCATGGTCTATGCCTAATTTCTTCCATACTCCTAATCAGTTTTCCCTTCTTATCCCAGAAGCTGGGGTCTTTGGGTTTATCAAACAGGAGGTTACTATATTCCTTTCCTACTGTGTCTTGAGTGCTAAGTCTATTCCATTTGTCTACCCTTCTGTTTCTTAGCTAATAACAAGTGGTTTTGATAATTGCTGCTTTATAATACAATTTGAGGTCTGGTAGCACTAGGCCATCTTCCCAAGCATTTCTTTTCATTAGTCCATTTGATATTCTGGACCTTTTGTTCTTCCAAATGAATTTTGATATTATTTTATCCAGTTCTAGAAAATAATTATCTGATAGTTTAATTGATATGGCACTAAATGAGTAGATTAATTTAGGTAGAATTGTCATTTTTATTATATTAGCTCGGCCTACCCATGAACAGCTGATTTTTTTCCACTTACTTAAATCTGACTTTATTTGTGCAAAAAGTGTCTTGTAATTGTGTTCATATAGTCCCTGGGTTTGTTTTGGCAGGTAAACTCCTAAGTATTTTATAGTGTCTACCCTAGCTTTAAATGGGATTTCTCTTTCTATCTCTTGTTGTTGGACTTTGTTGCTAATATATAGGAATGCAGAAGATTTGTGAGAGTTTATTTTGTAACCTGCAACTTTGCGAAAGTTGTTTATTATTTCAAGTAGTTTTGTACTTGAATCTCTGGGATTCTCTAAGTATATCATCATATCATCTGCAAAGAGTGATAACTTAGTTTCTTCTTTGGCTATTTTTATTCCTTCAATTTCTTTGTCTTGTCTAATACCATATTGAGTAATATGTGATATTGGACATCCTTGTTTCACCCCTGATCTTATTGGAAATGCATCTATCTTATCCCTATTGCATATAATGCTTGCTGAAGGTTTTAGGTAGATACTGCTTATTATTTTATGGAAAGTTCCCTTTATTCCTATGTTCTCCAGTGCTTTTAATAGGAATGGGTGTTGTATTTTGTCGAAAGCTTTTTGGGCATCTATTGATAATCATGTGGTTTTTGTTAGTTTTATTGTTGATATGATCAATAATGCTAATAGTTTTTCTAATATTGAACCAGCCCTGCATTCCTGGTATGAATCCTACCTGATCATAATGTATTATTCTCATGATAAGATGCTGTATTTGTTTTGCCAAAATCTTGTTTAAAGTTTTTGCATCTATATTCATTAGAGAAATTAGTCTATAATTTTCTTTCTCTGTTTTGTCTTCCTGGTTTAGGTATCAAAACCATATTTGTATCATAGAAAGAATTTTGGAGGACTCCTTCTTCCCCAATTTTCAAAAATAGTCTATATAGTATTGGAATTAACTGTTCTTTAAAGGTTTGATAGAATTCACTTGTGAATCCATCTGGTCCTGGAGATTTTTTCCTAGGGAGTTCATTGATGGCTTCTTCAATTTCTTTTTCTGAGATGGGGTTGTTTAAATATTCAATTTCCTCTTCTGTTAATCTGGGCAATTTGTATTTTTTAAAATATTCGTCCATCTCGTTTACATTATCGAATTTGTGGGCATGAAGTTGGGCAAAGTAATTTCTAATTATTGTTTTAATTTCCTCCTCATTGGAGGTGAGTTCACCCCTTTCATTTTTAATAGTAGTAATTTGATTTTCTTCTTTTTTTTAATCAAATTGACCACAGGTTTATCAATTTTATTAGTTTTTTCATAAAACCAACTATTGGTTTTATTTATTAATTCAATAGTTTTCTTAATTTCAGTTTCATTAATCTCTCCTTTGGTTTGCAGTATTTCTAATTTGGTATTTTCATGGGGATTTTCAATTTGTTCTTTTTCTACCTTTTTGAGCTACATGCCCAAGTCGTTGATCTCCTCTTTCTCTATTTTATTTATGTAGGAATTCAAAGATATAAAACTTCCCCTAAGACCTGCTTTTGCAATATCCCATAAGATTTGGTAGGTTGTCTCATTATTGTCATTCTCTTGAATGAAGTTGTTGATTGTTTCTATGATTTCTTCTTTAACCCATTCCTTCTTTAGGATTAGATTATTTAGTTTCCAATTGATTTTTGCTTTATCTTTCCATGGCCTTTTATTACATATACTTTTTATTGCATTATGATCTGAGAAGGTGCATTGATTATCTCTGCCTTTCTGCACTGGATTGTGAGATTTTTATGTCCTAGTACGTGGTCAGTTTTTGTAAATGTTGCATGTATCTCTGAGAAAAAGGTATATTCCTTTCTATTCCCATTCAATTTTCTCCAAAGGTCTATCATATCTACCTTATCTAGAATTTTATTTACCTCCTTAACCTCTTTCTTGTTTATTTTGAGGTTAGATTTATCAAGTTCAGAAAGAGGGAGGTTAAAGTCCCCCACTAGTATAGTTTTGCTGTCAATTTCTTCCTTCAATTCCCCCAACCTCTCCTCTAAGAATCTGGATGCTATACCACTTGGAGCATACATGTTTAGTAATGATATTGCTTCATTGTCTATGGTGCCTTTTAGCAGGATATAGTTTCCATCCCTATCCCTTTTGATTAGATCTATTTCTGCTTTTGCTTTGTCTGAGATTAGGATTGCTACTCCTGCCTTTCTTACATCAGCTGAAGCACCATATATTCTGCTCCATCCTTTGACCTTTATCCTATGTGTATCCCCCTATTTCAAATGTGTTTCTTTTAAGCAGCATATTGTTGGATTATGGCTTTTAATCCATTCTGCTATCAATCTCTGTTTTATGGGAGAATTCATTCCATTCACATTCACAGTTATGATTACAGTCTGTGTATTTCCCTCCATCCTCTTTCCCATCATTTGTCCCTTTAGCTCTCCTGTCTCCCTTCCCCTCCTCAGTAGTATTCACTTTTCACCACCTCCTCTTGCTGCCTTCCCCTCCTTCTTTTAGCTCCCCTCCCTTTTACTCTCCTTTATTCTTATTGCTTCTTCCCTCCCTCCCCTTTCTTCCCCCTTCCTCTCTCACTGCTTATAGAGCTAGTTAGGATTATCTACTTAAGTTTATTGTTCTGCCCTTTAAACAAATCAGATGAGAGTATCTCTTAAACAATGCTCATCTCCCTCCACTCTTTCCCTCTACTATGATTTTGTACTTCTTCTTGTGATGTGATTTGCCATTTTCTGCTTCCTCCTTTTCACACCTCCTATTACAATCCCTTCTCATACTTAAACCATATTTTTATCTTGATACTATTTACTTTATACCTGTTTCCTCTATGCATATCCCTTTTATATTTCATAATAGCCACACAATTCTCAAGATTAACAGGTATCATCTTCCCTTATAGGGAGGTAAACAGTTTGCCCTAATTGAGTAACAAGTTGTTTTTTTTCCCACCCCCATTTACCTTTTTATGATTCTTTTGAGACCTGCATTTGGAGATCGAATTGTCTATTAAGTTCTGGCGTTTTGGTTAGGAAGCTCTGGAAATCCCTTACTTCGTTGAATGACTTTCTCCTTGCCTGAAATGTTATGCTGAACTTTGCTAGGTAGTTGATCCTTGGTTGTAGTCCCAACTCCTTTGCCTTACGGAATATTGGGTTCCAATTCTTTAGATCTTTTAATGTAGAAGCTGCAAGGTCCTGTGTAATCCCGACTGTATCTCCTTGATATTTAAATTGCTTCTTTCTGGCTGCTTGTAATATTTTCTCCTTCACTTGATAGCTCTGGAATTTGCTCTCACTCCGCCATCATGGCTCTGCCCCCGATACTATTTGTTTTAAGGAAATAGCTGTATATTATGTTTTTTGCAGGAATGGGAATTTTACCTTGACAAAAGCTCAGTGATGCAGTGGATAGAGAGCCAGACTTGGATTCTGGAAGACTTACTTTCCTGAGTTCAAATCTGGCCTCAGACACTTACTAGCTCCATAACCCTGCGCAAGTCACTTAACCCTGTTTGCCGCAGTTTCCTCATCTGTAAAATGATCTGGAAAAGGAAATGACAAACTACTCCAGTATCTTTGCCAAGAAAATCCCAAATGGGATAATGAAGAATCATACATGTTTGAAACGACTGAATAGCCACAACAACAGCTAAATTAGTAATTTTTGGAAGATAACATTTGCTTAAAATGATTCTAGTTTTTGAAGTGAATTTTATACAAGAATGTGTTTGTCTGACTTTAAGATTATTTCTTTCATTCTAAAAATATTTTATTTAGGACCTACTATTGTTAATGCCACTGACTGGGAAGAAATATAAAAACAAATCATTGAATAGTGGAAGGAACACTGCCTTTTAAGTCAGAAGATTTATGTTTTGAATTCTGGCTTTGTCACTCTTTGTCTCTTGACCTTTGACAGTTTTACCTCTTTGAGACACAGTTTTCTCAAATGTAAAATGAAGGTGTAAGAGCAGATGATGTAAGATTACTAGCATCTATAAATTTTGTGGTCCTGAATAAGATGTGGTCCCAGCCCTTAAGTTGCTTCCAGTTTCGTGCATGTTTGCAAGAGTCATAGTTCAGTTTATTGATTTAGAGCTTTCTGCAGGGAAAACTTCATTTTTTCTACAGGTCCCTCAAAGTCCAGGGAAAGAGGGAAACAAAGATTTCTGGATTCAATTCTGAGGGTAGAGCTCTGTCAATTTTCTGAGTCAGCCAAGAAGTACTTACTAATGCACCAGGAACTATGTAAGTGCTGGGTATCCATAGAAAGGCAAAGAGATCCCTTCTCTCAATGAGTTCACATTTTTCTTTTCTGTCATATGAGCCAGTCAGATAGGTATAAAGTGGTACCTTAGAACTGTTTTAATTTACATTTCTATAATCAATAATGATTTATATTTCTCATATGATTACTGATAGCTTTGAATTTGTCTTCTGAAAATCACCTATTCATATACTTTGACCATTTATCAGTTAGGGAATGACTTAACTTTATTAATTTGCCTTAGTTCCATTTATATTTCAAAAGTGATGCCTTTATCAGAGAAATTTGCTGTAAAAATATAGTCACAATTTTCTGCTTTCCTTCTAATTTTGGCTACACTGGTTTTATTCGTGCAAACCCTTTGAAATTTCATATAATCGAAATGATCTATTTTATTTTTCCCATCATCCTCATTATTCCATTCTATCATAAATTCTTCCTGTATCCTTACATCTGATAGGTAAAATTTTCCATGCTCCTCTAATTTGCTTGACATCACTTTTCATGTCTAAATCTTGTACCCATTTTGACCGTATCTTGTTGTATTATTTGAAATGTTGATCTATACCTAGTCTTTTCCAAATTCTCTACAGTTTTCCAAGCAATATTTTGTCAGATGTTGAGTTCTTGTTCCAAAAACTTGGATCTTTGGGTTTATCAAAGACTAAATTATTCTGGACATTTATTAGTACCATACCTCTCTTGACACTAATCATGTCCTTCCTTATATTGTAGTTATTTATACAGGTATCTTATTCTGTTTTCTAGAACATCTTAAGTATTACTGGTCCAATATCCCTCAGGGCCTGATCCAGGGCCCTACAAATAATAGGCATTCAATTTCTTGAATTGAATTGAATTTGTCTGAGTTAGGCAGGATGACTAGAGTGGGAAGGAGTGGAGTACTCATGAATTGAATCTGTTATTTTTTTCTTAGTTTTGCTTTAATATATAATTTATTTATTTTTCAGTTATCCACTTTCATTTCCACAAGAATTTAATTCAAAATTTTCTCCCCATCTCTCCTAACTCCAGGACGGCATGCACCCTGTTCACCGCTTCCTCCAGTCTGTCCTCCCTTCTATTACCTACCCTTCTTCCATCCCCCCCTTCCCCTCTTTTTTCCTGTAGGGCAAAATAGATTTCTTTTCTCCATTGCCTGTATAATTTAATTTCCAGTTGCATCCTAAAACGATTTTTAGCATTCATTCTTAAAGCTTTGAGTTCCATATTCTCTCCCTCCTTCCTCAGTCACCCTCATTGAGAAAACAAGCAATTCAATATAGGTCATACATGTGTAACAATGCAAAGTAGTTCCATAATAGTTATGTTGTGAAAGACTAATCATATTTCCTTCTGTCCTATCCTGCCCTCAATTTATTCCATTCTCTCCCTTGACCTGTCCTCCCACATTAGTGTTTGCTTCTGATTATCCCTTTTCCCAATTTGCTGTACCTTCTATTATCTTCCTTCTCCTATTCCCCCTTGCCTTCCTGCAGGGTAAATAGATTTCCATATCCAATTGAGTGTGCATTTTTCCCTCCTTAAGCCAAATCCTATGAGAGTAAGACTTACTTGTTTCCTTTCATCTCCCCCCCTTTTCCCCTCCATTGTAAAAGCTCTTTTTTTCCCCCTCCTTTATATGAGATAATTTGCTACATTCTACCTCTCCCTTTCTCTTACTTCTAGTACATTCCATTCAGCACTATGTTTTTAGGTATTCTCCCTTCATGTTTCAGCTCACCCTGAGCATGCTCTCTCACTCCCCCACTTCTTTCACATACACCCACATAAACATACATACCTACACATATATAATATATACTTAATACATACCCATACACACCTTCATATATATATATGTATGTATGCCTGCACACACACACATACACACACACACGTATGTATATGTATATTCCCTCTAACTACCCTAATACTGAAAAAGGTCTTATGAGTTACAAATAAGATCTTTCCATGTAGGAATGTAAACAGTTCAACTTTAATGAGTTCCTTAATGCTTCTCTTTCCTGTTTACCTTTTCATGTTTCTCTTGATTCTTGTATTTGAAAGTCAAATTTTCTATTCAGGACTAATCTTTTTAACAAGAATGATTGGAAGTACTCTATTTCACTGAAATTCCATTTTTTACTCCTGAAGTATTATACTCAGTTTTTCTGGGTAGGTTATTCTTGGTTTTAATCCTATCTCCTTTGACCTCTGGAATATCATATTCTTTGGTTATCTGATTGTATTTTCACAATACTTAAATTGTTTCTTTCTGGCTGCTTGTAATATTTTCTCCTTGACCTGGGAACTCTGGAATTTGGCTAAAATATCCCTAGGAGTTTTCTTTTTGGGATCTCTTTCAGGAGGTGATCGGTGAATTCTTTCCATTTCTATTCTAGAATATTCTAGAATTTCAGGGAAATTTTCCTTGATAATTTCTTGGAAGATGATGTCTAGGCTCTTCTTTTGATTATGGTATTCAGGCAGACCAATAATTTTTAAATTATCTTAGATTTATTTTCCAGGTCAGTTGTTTATCCAATGAGATGTTTCACATTGTTTTATATTTTTTTCATTCTTTTGATTTTGTTTTATAATTTCTTGGTTTCTCATAGAGTCATTAGCTTCCATCTGCTCAAGGAAGATAATTTTAATGGCCTTTCCTGCCCCTACCCCTAATACCTTAAAGGAAGTCTCTGAAACCAAGGTAGGTATGACTTATGCGTGGGGTCTCCACCAAATGAGGATAATGTGTTAATTCCTTAAAAAAATACATTCTAGCATACAATGTGGAGATCAAGCTTATTTCCTTTGACAGAAATCATATAAGAACTATAAAAACACACAGGCATGCATAAACTAATACATAATACATCTTGTTTCACCTATTGTACTCCCTCAGGAAAGTCCTGACAAGTAGTGTTAAATGTGTTAAACGTGTATTTTACATTTCCCTTAGACCTGTACTATTTAAGCAATTCCAAATTCCAGTTCTTCTCTCCAGCCAAAGCATGACTCTTTAGTCTTTCAGCTATAGAATAATACTGCCCTAGTCATCTCCCCTGATAAGCATGCTGTTAAGAGAGTCTTTCCTCTGGTTCCCTCTGGGCCAGTCTCAATCACTGTTATTTTTATTTTTTTGAGATAAACAACAAGATTGTAAATATCCAATTCTCAGAAGCACTAAACAGAAATGTAGAAAGCAGTCAAGGTACTCATACACTTGGGTAAATATGTCTCCCATGCCCTTGTGCTTATGCTACAAACTACTGTTAATACTTGGGAGAAGAAAAGAAAGAAGAAAAATCTCCTCCTCCTTTCATTCACAATTGCTGGAAATCCTAGGGATAAAAATAAATAAATAAATGAAAAGAGTTAGGAGTCCAAAAAATTTGGAACCAGTATTTGAAACTTGATTCTACTTTTTACTATATGATCTTGCCAAGGAAATTCATCTCTCTGGGTCTCTGTTTCTGTATATGAGAGACTGGACTATTACAGAATTACAGAAATTGAGAGTTGAAATAGACTTTATCAGTCATCTAGTCTAACTTGTTCATGAAAAGAAGTCTGTCTACAACATACCTAATAGGAGGTAGTCATCCAGCTTTTGCCTAAAGATTTCCAAGGAGTGAAACCTACCAACTCTCAAGGCAGCCCATTTTACTATTGGACAGCTCCATCCAGCCTTAGGCGATTTCCCCTGATATGAAGTCTTACATTTTTCTCTTTTCACCTTCTTTCATTTCTGGTCATACTCTCTGGGACCATAAAAGTCAAGTCTTATCTCTTCTTCACCTGGTAGCCATTCAGATACTTTAAGAAACCTCTTATGTCTTCTTCAAGTATTCCTCTCTCTATGCTGAAACACCCTTCAGATATTCAACTGCTCTTCAGTGTCTTTCAACATCCTGGTTGCCCTCATCTGTACATTCCCAACTTTTCAATATGCTTTTTGTTTGTTTCATTGAAAAAAAAATTTTCTTTTAATTTATGGGATAAACAAATAACCAATAAAATAAATAAATAATGAGTAATAAATAAAATAAATAATAAATAAGTAAACAAGCATTTCCATAACCATGTAATAAAAGAGATAATTGTACATAAAATGGCAGATCTGTGATGTACAGCTTGCCATACCTTTTAAATACATAATAGTTACCATGTAATTTTTTTTTATTTTTTTTCTCTTCTTTTCCACCTATCCTCCTCCAGAGAGTGCTACCATAAATAGGTATATGTATGTATATGTGTGTATATGTAGAATTATTCTATACATACTTCCATTTATCAGGTCTTTCTCTGGATGCAAATAGGGTCTTTCTTCAGGTATCCTTTGTAGTTAGTTTGGGTATTTATGATAGTCAAAATGACATTCTCCCAAACAGTATTAATGTTATTTAATACAATGTTCTCTTGGTTCTTCGCATTTCACTCTTTAATAATTTTGTGCAAGTCTATTCATGTTTTTCTAAGCTCATTGAGCTAACCATCACAGTCTGAATCACTGGCTGAACGAGTTGTGGTACGTGATTGTGATGGGATACTACTATGCTATAAGAAGTGTTCAATATCCTTCTAAAACTGGAATATTTAGATGAGTACAGTCTTCCAGGTCTGACTAAGAGGAGGGTGGGTCTGTGCATTCCTTATTGTAAAAGCTGGGCCTCTTTTGCTTCAGTCCAAGCTCAGACAGGCCTTGTTAGCTAATATATCACTTCTGACTCCTTGAGGCAGCAGTGCACTAAACTCTCCACAACGTTTTCAGATAAAAAAATCAGAACCTTTTGCCCTTGTCTCATTTTGTGGTTATGTAAATGAGCCAATACTGTGAATGCTGTCTATCATCTTCTCTTAGAAACTGGCAGAAAATAGCAACTGGGTGATTATACATAAATTTAAGTATTTGTGTAAAATTATCCCATTATTCACTTTACAACCAAAAAGTGATCACTGGTTGACATAGCCTCTCCTAATAGAATGGAAGTGGAAGAGAAGAAAACTTTGTTTAGTTGCTTCTAAGTAAATTGAATTTCTCTGGATATAGATTGACATGGAAATGGAAATACAGTTTCTGCTACTCTCTTAAATGCTAGGGAATTTAGAATGTTAAGGGGCTTTTCAGTGCTTCCTGTGGAGCTTCTTTAGCAACTTCTGAAGATGCATGTGACTCTTTTCTGAAGATGACGAAGCAGCTTTCCTTCTTAACCACAGAGTGGGAAGGGCTGCTGATTCAGTGGCTGTTAAAAAGCCAGTGAATCCTCCCCTTGTCTCTGGATTTCCTATGAGAACTGGTAGACTGTGAGCTTAGGCAAGTCTGAGCCTAGACGCTGATTGCCTCTCCTTTTTTTGTGTTTCTTCCTAAGCCTAGGTGATTAAGTTTGGGATGGAAAGTTCCAGCCTTAGAGGCAACCTTGTATATTCAAGTTTGAGACTTTGGTTCTCTCAGAGCTGACTGGTAGCAGGAGTCTCTGCATTGAAGAAAGGGATCACTAATAAGAAGAGCTCTACCTATAGCCTACTTTGCACCTATTTTAGGGTCAGGTTCAGTGAAGGACTCAACAAGTCACTGAACTTTAATGTGCAGCAAGGATACAGTGACCTTTAGTTTCTCTAGATGAAGGGGGAAGGGAAAAAATATTTATATATTTATATAGAACCTAGTATGGTCAGACACTGTGCTAAGTGCTTTAGAAAATATCTCATTGGATCCTGACAATCCTGTGAGGTAGGTGTGATTATCATCCTGGATTTATAGATGAGGAAACTAAGGCAGATAACAAGTTAAGTGAGGTCAGATAGCCAATCTGGCGTTTGAACTTGGGTTTTCCTGACTCCAAACCTGACACTTTATCCACTGAGCCACCTAGCTGTCCCCTTAGGGGACCTAGGCACTTCAAAGCCTGATCATTGTGTCAGCAGAGTTTGGTGACCTATGTGATTTTGTGTACCTACCAAGTATGAGAGGCCTAGACTTCACACTGGGACTTTTTTTTATACCTCTGAGTGCCCCAGAAAACCAATCAGGGAAGGCAGGCCCAATCAAGTCCCCGGCATCTTTGTCCTGAGCCTCCCCCATGTATACTAAGACAGTGAGAAAAGAAACTATATGTCTGGGAAGCTGAGGCCAGTCAGGTACCAGCTTCCATCCTATCACAGACCTGGATGAAGTTCAAATAGTCTGTAGACACAAAAACAGGTGAAATGCCAATTTTGAAGTCTCACTTCATAGTATGTTTTTAGAGAGGGGGAGGGGGAGGATGGCAATAGTTATATGTTACTGTTTCCTTTCCAACCCACTGATCTGTATTGAACATTGAATATGCTTCTATTCCCAGTCTTTTGGAGATACCCTAGACTGGAGCCAAGCCTAAGCTTTCAGCAGTTTTCCTTAGCTTTCTGGGGTGGGATTATAATGAGTCAGAGCTGGAGAAAAGGAGTGTCTGCCCCAGGATTTAAGATAGCATGCAGATACTTTAATGATCATGTTGTCATACTACCATATTTTTACAGAGAAGAAAACTGAGGCCTAGGGAGATGAAATGACTTCTCTGGGATTATGTAGGTAATAAGTGGCAAAGTAAGAAATAAAGGAAATGCAGGTCTTAGCTCTATGTCCTTATTTACTGTACTGTCCATACTATTTCCTTTCTCTTGCCCCACTGTGATTTTTACTGTTTCCTTTTGTAAAGCCACTTAACTCATTATACTGTTCTGTTCTCTGAAAGTACAACTGATGCTGCAAAGTATCAAACTTTACATTGATCTAAAATTTTGAATGATCCAAAAGCAAAACATAATCTGTCTCAACAAACATTACAGAATACAACATAACATAACAACCTGGAAGAGCTACTTAGACATTTCTTATGCTCAGAACCCAGTGGAACCACACTGGTGTATTTAGACAAAAAGACAAAAGTTTAGACAGAAGTTTCAACCAGAAGCCAAAGAGTGCAAGACTTTTGAACAAAACAGGAAAAGACCCTATTCTTTGTGATAGGAACTTGTGATTTACCACTGCTATGTATCCTTTGTAGCTCCAGAATTACCACCATTGTACACTTGAATTTTGTACTTTTACCAGTGAAGAGGAAGATAGTACTGTTAGAAAAGAAAAGGCCATGAACCTAGAGATGAAATTTAAAGAAAAAAGATTTAAAAACTTAACATTAAAAATCAATATAATATCTATATTATATTTAAATTATTTGACTTCAGTTCCTTTTGTGTCAAAACACTTTTTCAGGTTAGTTCTCTATAATTTTTCATCAGTATTCTCTGTCATTAGCCTTTCCTCATATAATTTTAATTACTGTACTCTATGTGTGATAATGCAAATTTTGCTTTGTATTATTTCATAAAGTACTTTTTTAGGTTTCTGTATAATCCTCATATTTGTCCATTTAAATTATTTTCTATTATTCCATTACTTTAACGTATCATTAGTTACATTAACATACCATTTTCTGATTATTGCAACTTAATATGCTTTCAGCTTTTTTGATGGTTTTGTTTGTTTTTGCAATTAAATAAAATACTCCTATGAAATGAATAGGCAGCTCTTTTCACTGTTTTTGATAATATTTTTTGAATAAAGGAATCTGAGTAAAGGAATCAATGAAATCAAGCAGTAGTAGGATTTCTTCTTTGGAATTTTTACTGTTAGTTTTTCATATTTTAATATTTCCCTTGCTTTCTAGTTTTTATTTTCCTCCGAAGGATCCTTTATTGACCATATAAATATGTGATTTATATTTATAATATTAATATGGATTTATGGTATCTTTTTCTTCACAAGGAACTGGAATCCCAGAAGAGATAGGGGGAATGATAAGGGGAGAAAAGACAGATTACTGTCAATGGTAAAGTTAAAAAATAAACCAAACACTGGCACAGAAACAATCAAAGAGAGGTTCCCTTATTTTCTTGGAAAAAATGCCAGCAAAGCTGGCATCACCTGGTTGGTAATTCTTTTTTGCATTCCCAACTTAGTGTTCAGTGTATCAATCATGACTGACTGATAAATTATAAAAAAGTACAAAGTGGTCCAGTGAATAGAGTACTAGGGTTGGTATCAGGAAGAGTTCAGTTCAAATCTAACCTCAGAAATTTACTGACTTTAGGCAAGTCATTTAACCTGTCTGCCTCAATTTCCTCAGCTGTAAAATGAAGGTGATAATAGGATCCACCTTCTACTTTTGTTGTATCAGATGAGAAAATGTTTGTGAAGCTCCTAGCACAGTGCCTGACACAAAGTAGGAATATAAATTCTTATTACTTTCCTTTTTCATAGAATCATATACATTAGAACCAAGGTGTTGCTAAAGATTTGTTTGGAATAGAGCAGATATTATTCCTCTCTTCTTAAAGACGAAAGGTTATTGTTGGCTTTTAGATATAGAAGCACATGAATTTGATTGTTTATATGTTTTACTATGTAGAGATTTTCTTTATAGAGACTTTGCCCTAGGAGTTTTTGTGAAATCATTCCCAGAGGTTTCTTAGGGTGAAAATGTGGAGCCAGTGAGCCATCTTGTGTGTGTGTGTGTGTGTGTGTGTGTGTGTGTGTGTGTGTGTAGAACTTTATTTATAAATTTTGACTATTTATATTCAAATATCTATACATCATACTTTAAAAAAAAGTACTACAAAAGATTATTATGTTCCTAATAGGGGTGGAATTCCTACTGAAAATTCTTGGCAATTGTCAAAAATTTGTGAGTTAGTATTTTTTGTTTGTTGTTTTTTCTGATTGTAGAGTAATCAAATCAGTTTGCCTTTTTTGGACAATTAACTAGAAACAGAGAGAAAAAAATTTTCCAGAATACATTTTGAACAAAAAAAGGGCCAAAAATCAATTTGATGTCCAGTGTGAAAAATATATTTATTAACTAATTATGGCATTGGGACCAAAGTTTGTTTGTTTGTTTTTTTTCTTTTCTACTTTCTCATCCAGAAATCAACCAATTATGGGTGATCTCAAAGATTTACCCCAGGCCATGGTCTAATCAGACAGTAAAAGAAATTCTAAGTTTAAGATGATGGGGGTATTCCTGCTCTTTGTGTTTGCTTAGACAGGTCCTGGGAAAATGTTGATTCTTCTGTTATCATGACATGTGATATGGAAATTGATGTCTCTTTGACCAAGATTTGAATAACCTAAGTTACAGTACCCCAAGATAGCCCAATCAAAGGTGATTAGGCTTCCCTCAGAAACAGCTCCTTTTCAAAGGGCCTGTAAACTGTGACCCCACCACCATTAGGAGTCTTCAGTCTAAGAGAGATGGCTAAATGAGCATTTTTGTTAATAACCTACAGGTCTTATTAATGAAATTATTAAATTATCCAGAAATTATCCCTCAAACCTTTTTAAACATCATGCAAGCCATAATAAAAACAACCAGGCTAACCACTTTTCCAGTGTTTTATCAAGAGTGTAGGTTTTTGTTGTATAAAATAAATGCACAATACATATATATATATATATATATATATATATATACATTTTCCTCTAGCTTAGTTCTTACCTGTGCTGTTACTTGAATTTTTTTTTATTTATACATATTTTAATGCTTGTTTCATAAAAAAAAGTTCACTTCTAATAAAAAACAACACAGGTAGCCAGTGAATTACGTTGATATGCTCTCTCTCACTGTCAGAGTAGTAAAATGAAATAGACTTTTATTTTGTTATGTTTAGTTTATCTGCAGCATACACTTTTGCGTAAAATTTTATCATCCTTGTTTTAGTAGTTTAGTTTTATTTTTATACTGTAGCTTATGAGAGTCAGTGTGGGCTTAGTGGATAGAGAGCAGAATCTGAAATAAGGTTACACAGCAGGTTTTCTGTTATATTTTAGCTATGTAACACGAGGCAAGTCGCTTCATCCCTCAATGAGACAACTCTTTAAGATTGGGTTTCTTAACTTGGCGTCCTAGAATTTGTTTTACTACGTATTTTGATAACTAAATTTTAGCAATTTATAATCCTATGTATTTTATTTCATGCACTTAAAAATATTTAGAGAAGAAACCCATAGATTTCACTACGTTGTAAAAGGGACCAATGTTACACAGGTTTAGGGGTAGGGAGCCTGCAGCTATGAGCCACATGAGCCCTTCTAGGTCTTGGGTGTGGCCTTTTGACTGAGTTCTAGTTTTACAGAACAAATCCTTTTGTTAAGGGGATTTGTTTTGTGAAGTTTGGGTTCAGTCAGAGGGCCTCATTTGAGGACCTAGAGGGCCACATGTGGCTTCCAAGGCTGCAGGTTCCCCACCCTAGTTAAGAATGAAGTAAATTTCAGTGTGAGGTGGTGATCTGCATTGGTAGAGAGATTTTCCTTACTTGAAGTTCCCTAAATCAATAAAATCACAAATGTGATACAAAAAAAAAATCTTCACCTACTCAGAAGTGTAAATTATATCAAATTTCATTGTGTAGGAAACTCTTTGTGTTGAAATTGCTCTCTGCCAAGGTAGACCATTTTAGCCCAAGCTATATAGCTTAACATTCAATAGCTCCACATAAATGCCCAGTGACTAGAGTCATTCAGTTTGTTAAGTGACAGAGATAGAATTTGAATTTTGCTTTATGTTATTAAAAGAAATGATACTTACAGAATTTGACATTGAAACATGCAAGCCACAAATTACACAAAAATGCCAAACAGGAGAAAACATGAATATTTGTTTAAGGAGTACTGATCATAAGTCGCTATGGATCCTGTCATGTCCTGCTGTCTTCCAGGTGTCTTTCCTTTAATTCTAGTAGTTGTAGGTAGTGATTCCTATATTCATTAAGAGTCATTTTTTTTTTGTTTTTAAGAATAATGTCTCATATATAACAGTGACAAATTTTTACTTGAAATGTTTTCCAAATGAAAATGTGCATTTTTAAAGAAATATAAGTGCTTCTTAAAATCACAAATCCTGTAGTTTTTAGCAATTGTTTTTCCTTTCCTGTTTGAGGATAACAGTTGCAATAATAATAATAATAAAATAATGCACAGTCCATAGTCTAAACCTTTGTTTTTTGGGTTTTTTAAAAATTTATTTATTTAACTTTTTACATTTTTACATTCATTTTCACAAAATTTTGGGTTCCAAATTTTCTCCACATTTGTCCCCTCCCCCCCAATACACCGAGCATTCTGATTTCCCCTATCACCAATCTGCCCTCTCTTCTATCATCCCTCTCTTCCCTTGTCCCCATCTTCTCTTTTGTCCTGTAGGGCCAGATAACTTTCTAATCCCCATTACCTGTATTTCTTATTTCCTAGTAGCAAGAACACTATTCAACAGTTGTTCCTAAAACTTTGAGTTCCAACTTCTATGCATCCCTCCCTCCCCACCCATTCCCTTTGGGAAGGCAGATAATTTAATACAGGCCATATCTGTGTAATTTTGCAAATGACTTGGATAATAGTTGTGTTGTGTAAGACTAACTATATTTCCCTCCATCCTATTCTGCCCCCCATTGTTTCTATGTTTCTCTATGAGAGTAAACTTTATGTTTTTCTCTCAGCTCCCCTCTTTTTCCCTCCACTAAAAGTCTCCTGCCTGCCTCTTCTATGAGAGATAATTTGCCCCATTCCATTCCTCCCTCTCACCTCCCAATACATTTCTCTCTCACCACTTCATTTTTTTAAGATACGATCCCATCCTATTTAATTCACTCTGTGCTTTGTGTGTGTGTGTGTGTGTGTAATTCCACCAACTACCCAGATACTGAAAAGTTTCAAGAGTTACAAATATTGTCCTTCCATGTAGGAATGTAAACAGTTCACCTTTGGTAAGTCCCTCATCTTCTCTTTGCTGTTTACTTTTTCATGCTTCTTCTCATTCTTGTGTTTGAAAGTCAGATTTTCTTTTCAGCTCTGGTCTTTTCATTAAGAATGCTTGGAAGTCCTCTATTTCATTGAAAGACCATTTTGTCCCCTGAAGTATTATACTCAGTTTTTCTGGGTAGGTGATTCTTGGTTTTAGTCCTAGTTCCTTTGACTTCTGGAATATCCTATTCCATGCCGTTTGATCCCTTAATGCAGAAGCTGCTAGATCTTGTGTTATCCTGATTGTATTTCCACAATACTGGAATTATTTCTTTCCAGCTGCTTGCAATATTTTCTCTTTGACCTGGGAATTCTGGAATTTGGCCACAATGTTCCTTAGGAGTTTCTCTTTTTGGATCTCTTTCAGGTGGTGATCGATGGATTCCTTGAATACTTATTTTGCCCTCTGGTTCTAGAATCTCAGGGCAGTTTTCCTTGATAATTTCATGAAAGATGATGTCTAGGCTCTTTTTTTGATCATGGCTTTCAGGTAGTCCCATAATTTTTAAATTGTCTGTCCTGGATCTATTTTCCAGGTCAGTTGTTTTTACAATGAGATATTTCACATTATGTTCCATTTTTTCATTCTTTTGGTTTTGTTTTGTGATTTCTTAGTTTCTAATATAGTCATTAGCCTCCACGTGTTCCATTCTAATTTTGAGAGGACTATTTTCTTCAGTGAGCTTTTGAACCTCCTTTTCCATTTGGCTAATTCTGCTTTTGAAAGCATTCTTTTCCTCATTGGCTTTTTGGACCTCTTTTGCCAATTGAGTGATCCTATTTTTCAAGGTGTTATTTTCTTCAGCATTTTTGTGGGTCTCCTTTAGCATGCTGTTGACTTGCTTTTCATGCTTTTCTTAGATCTCTCTCATTTCTCTTCCCAGTTTTTCCTCCACCTGTCTAACTTGATTTTCAAAATCCTTTTTGAGCTCTTCCATGGCCTGAGCCCATTGAATATTTTATTTTGGATGTTTGGGATACAGAGGCCTTGACTTCTATGTCTTTCCCTGATGGTAAGCATTGTTCTTCCTCATCAGAAAGGAAGGGAAGTGATATCTGTTCACTAAGAAAGTAACCTTCTATGGTCTTATTTTTTTTCCTTTTTCTGGGCATTTTCCCAGCCAGTTACTTAACTTCTGAGATTCCTTTCCACACCCACCTTGCCTCCAGATCCTCCCAGCTAGTGCTTGGGGCCTGAGATTCAAATGCTGCTTCCCAGCCTCAGGGCTTTTGGTGGGGGTAGGGGGGCTATTCAGTGTGAGATTAAGTTCAGCTGCTGGGGTGGGGGCTCAGTTCCCTCAGAGGGTTTATGCGGAGACCTTCAAAAATGGGTCCAAGCTCCTGCCTCCTTTGGGAGCCCCTGTCTGCTGCCACCTCTGCTGCTCCCTCCCGAGGGGGCCTGAGTTATGGAGATACCCCGCTCCCCTCTTGGTCCGCCAAACAGTCTCTCTCACTGACCTGTGGGTGGAGGAATCTGCGTGGTCACTGGAGATTCCGTCCGTGAAGCCTGCTCGGATCTGCACCTCTCAGTGCTGCGCGGCCAAGGCAGGGCTGGGCTCTGCTCAGGGTCTGGTGCACGATAGACCTTTGGTGTCAGTTTTTCAGGGCTTTCTGGAACAGAAATCTCCTCCGCTCTGTTGTTGTGTGGCTTCTGCTGCTCCAGAATTTGTTGTGAGTTTTTCTTTACAGATATTTTATGGTCTGTGGGTTCGGAGCTAGCATATGTGAATCTTTCTACTCTGCCATCTTGGTTCCTCCTAAACCTTTGTGGCTTTCAATATTGTCCATGACTTTTTGTATCCAATATCTGTTGGTCATTTTAGATTTAAAAAATCATGGAAATGACATGATTTTAGGGTTGTAAAATTTTGTTGATCTTTGTAGTAAGACATCTTATTTTTACTAGAGGCACTGCATTTTAAAATATTTTCCTGGAATTTTATTATTTTACCTATTTAATAATAGTAGTCCCTCTGTTGTCTCATTTAATCACTTTTTTCTTGTGACAGAAAATAGCTTTTATGAATTGGTGGAGTCATTTTTTGAAAGAGATTTCTGAAACTTCATTTCACCTTCAAGGCCCATGAAAGTTTAAATTTGACCAATTCAGTTAAAATAAATGTTGAGATTAAACATTTCAGTGACATTCATCAATTATTTATTAAGCTTCTACAGTAAATGCAATATACATATATACACAGCAATTTTTTAAAAAACATATGTTAGACACTGGAAGATATACATAGATGATACAGATTCCTAACCCTTAGAAAGGTGTTTCCTTAGCGGAAAAGTTACCAGTTTTGCTCTAATAAATGTATACGTATATTTTTGATTACATTGAATTATATTAACTGTATATGTACGTGCGCGCACACACACACACACACACACACACATACATACACACTGTACTCTATGTGACACATTGGTGATAGTAAAACAAAAGTCTTTGTCCTCAAAGAACTTTTCTGTCTACCAGAGGGATACAACAGATACACAGAGATAAATAAATACAGATTAATTCAACAAAGGGTTTCCGGGAAAGGCCTCACAAAGAAGAGACCTGAGCTGAGACTTGGAAGTGTGGGAAACAAAGGGAAGAATTCTGTTTCCACAAGATTAAAACTCCTCCCAGCTTTGAGTGATAGCAGAATGTAAGTCAGAGGTGACTGGTTCTAATCAGAGATGTGACCTAGCAGAACCAGGCTTATGATCAGGTGAAAGGTCAGAAGCTTGTATACATACTTAAGGAGCTGTTTGAAGGAGAACCTATCAGGGAGGAGAACATGAAGGTTCAGGAGGCCACATCTAATGGGAAATTCGAATTGGGAACAGCATAAAAAGCATTGCATTTGTCTAAGCAAGCATACGCACCATTAGGGAGAGACCCATTCACTAGAAATGTAGAATAATTGGCTAACATAAAATGAGAATTTTCCTGGCTTCAGGGTGAGTATTGTTCTTTGTTTAGAATGAACATGTTTCTCCCACAGAAGGAAGATCAGGTTTTGTGTAGGCATAGTTGAAGTTCTTTGGAGCCATTCTTTAAAAGGTACTTTGATCAATGATGTCATTGATGCACATCACAAATTAGCCACATCCTCTCATCCTTTGTAGCTCTTGCCCTTAAATCTTCTCTATGATTTCTTGATTTTGGTTGGGTGGCAGTGGAATAAATGGGCAGTCATCTGTTATTCATTCTCATTACATGATAAGATAAGCTTCTTTTCTAATCAAATAGCTTCCTGACATCTATGTTTCTTCTTCTTAATTGACAATTCTCTGAATTCTAGCTATGCCCAGCAAATGTGCTTCTCTTTTGCCCTTTGTGTGACTTATATCCTTAATCTTTTGAAACAATGGCATTCCATCACTCACAGCCATAAATAATATTCCTACCTAAATGACTTATAGAAATTTCAAATTCAGGATGTCTGAGACAGAATTCGTAATTGTATTAAACTCTTCCCTCCAGATGCTCTATGCTTCTTTCTAGAAACTCAAGTTCACAGCCTGGGAGTTATACCTGACTTATCTCTCTGCAGTGAAGTGCCAAGTTTTTTGTTTGTTTTTTTTTTAAATCACACCTACATAACATCTTTCATTAACTTCTCTCTAATTGCGTAATCTCTGTTCTTAGTTCAGGTGTTTTGTTTTGTTTTTAGCCTCAACTCTACATTATTATAATAGTCTTCTATTTGGCTTCCCTGCCTCCAGTCTCTCCTAGTGTCTCATATATGGGTCCAAATAGTTTTCCTATTATATGTCACTCTCCTGCCTTACCTCTTGAAAATTGTCAATGCCTCCTTTTGCCTGAAGAATAAAATAACAATTCCTCATCCTGGAATTTAAAATTGTTTACCTACCTTTCCAGACATCTCTTTTTGCTCTTACAACAGACTTTATTCCATTCTAACTGGTCTGTTGGTTTGGTTGTTGCCTAGCATTTCAAGACATTTCATCTTCTGCCTCTGCCTTTGCACAAGTGATCCCTTACATCTGGAATGCTTTCTCATTTCAACTCTGTGTCATAGAATTTCTAGCTTTTGTCTAAATATTGCTCAGATACTACTTCCTCTATGAAGACTGCACCAACCTACCCCTAGCTACTAATGTTCCCTCTTCCCAAATTACCTTGTAATTGTATTCTTTATATAGCAGCTCCTTTCCCTTCCCCCCCTCCCTCTTTCTCTTCTCCCTCTCTCTTTCTACCTCTTCTTCCCCTTCTCCCTCTTCCCTTTCCCTCTCAATTCTTGCTCAAGAATAAGCCTTAAGCCCATTTCACTCTGGAGCTCATAGATTGGACAATAGAGCCCCACCCACCTACCAGAGTGAATGTAATTAAATTACTAAATAGCAACTGTTTCTCTTTTACCCGGGAACCCTGAAGGTCTTCCCCTCCCACTTTGATTTTTTTGTTATTTTTTTTCTATTAAAAGGGGCTATCCCCTTGAGTAATTATTTAAAAAGGCCTATTTGTTGAATTGGGTGTATCTCACTCAAAGTGAGAATCTGTTAGGACCCTAGCGTAAAATGGCTAAGGTCCAGGTCCCACATTACATCCTGGGCCATCTCCAGTGGTCCTGATGAGTATCAGGCCTTGGACCCAGATAACTCTGGAGGAGAAAGTGAGGCTGGTGACTTTGCACAGCCTTCCCTCACTCAAAGTCAAGTGCAAGTCATGTCATCATCTTAATGTCATGGTCCTCTTCTAGAACAAAGGACAAACACAACATTGGAGGAACTTAATAAATTAATGTTTTCTTCCACCTCTTGTAGGAGATTTTTCCTGATCTCTGTCTACTCCCCACCCCTAGGGCTTTTACTATGAAATTACACCTTCCATCTACTTTGTTTATAGCTTTAATGTATGTAGTTTTTTACATACTATTTCTCTTATTAGAATGAATGCGCTTTGAATTCTTTGAATTGGAATTATTTTTCTAATTGTATCATTGACACTGTACACTGCCTAGTTCCATAGTAGGCCAGATGATTGATTCAATTGTTTTTTTTTCCAAAATGACTATACCAATTAGTTCCAACAATAGTATATTAATATACTTAGTTGTCTTTCCACACCCCTTCAACCTTAACGTTTTTACCTTTTTGTTTTATCTTAACTAGTTTCAGGGCATAAAGTAAAACCCCAAAATTTAAATTTGAATTTCTGTTATTAATGATTTGGATTGTGTGTGTGTGTGTGTATACTGTATTTTTTTCTCCTTTCACTGTTTTAAATCCTTACAATCCAGTTTCCAACCTTATTATTCCACTGAAACTGCTTTCCCTGTGACTAATGATCTCTTACTTGCCAAATCAAATGTCCTTTTCTTAGTGCTCATTCTCCTTGATCTCTGAAGTCTCCTTTTTGGTTATTTCATCTCTAGATTTTGGGCATATCTTCCTCTCCTGGTTATCTTCCTACCTATTTTAGTTCCTCTGCCTCCTTTGTTGACTCATCTTCCAGATCATACCCTCTCACCCCATTTGTCCCTCAGAGTCCTCTTGTCCCTCTATAATACTCCACTTGGTGATCTCATCAGCTTCTCTGGATTTAATTACCATCTCTACACCTACAATTCTCAAATCTACCTATCCTGCCCTAAACTCTCTTCTGATCTCCAGTCTCATCTCTAACTGACTTTCTGACATCTTGAACTAAATGTCCAGTAGAAAGCTTAAACTGAATATGCCCTAGCAGAAGTTGATTCCATCTTTATGTTTCTCAGATATGTCCCCTTTCTCTCCTCTGATACTGTTACCTCTCTAGTGCCAGCCCTCATATCTTACACTGGGATTATTGCAGGAGTCTGCTTCTCATTTCTCCCCACTCCAATCCATCTTCCATTCAGCCACTAAAATGATTTTCCTAAGGCCAAGGTTTGATTATGTCACCACCCTATTCAGTAAACTCTTATAGGCTTCCCATTGCTTCCAGGTGCAAATACAAAATACTCCATTGGGCATTCAAAATTTAATCCAGTCCCCCCTCTTACCTTTCCAGTCTTCTTACACCTTACTCCCCCTTCAGTCCATTGTGGTCATCTCTTCTCTGGGCATTTTCTTTAGCGGTTTCCCCAGGCCTGGAATGCTCTCTGTCTACCACTCTGACTCCTAAGATCCCTGGTTTCCATTAAGTTCCAACTAAAATCCACCCTTCTATAGGAAGGCTTCACCAACCCTTCTTAATTATTCCTTCTGTTAATGATTTCCCATTTATCCTGTCTGTAATTTGTTTTGTATATGTTTGTTCACATTTGTTCCTTATTAGATTGCAAGCTCCTTGAGGTCAAGGACTCTTTTTTTGCCTCCTCTTATATCCCCATTTCTTAGCATAGTGCCTGGCACATAGTAGGTGCTTAATAAATATTGATTTGATTGATGTATAGTTAAGGTTTTTCTTTTAGAAACTCTTCACAACCTTTCTTCACTTCTCATTCATTTGTGTGAGTTTCTTGTATAGCTTGGAAAATTGAAATAAATTCATGATATTTTGATGTAAAGATTTTTCTCCATTCAAGTTTCTCCATGTCCTAATTTGTGACAAAATGATTTCCTATTCGTCCCACCCCCCACACCACCCCAGTTCTTATCAGATAAGGATCTCTCACTCCCCCATCCCCAGGACTTTAACTCCCTTCTTGTTGTTCTGTTATTTCAGTGATGGCCACTTTCCCTGACCCTCTTTCAGCTTTTCTGGCAAAGATACTGGAGTGCTTTGTCATTTCCTTTTCCAATTCATTTTACAGATGAGGAAACAGAGGCAAACTGAGTTAAGTGACTTGCCCAGGGTTACACAGCTAGTAAGTGTCTGAGGCCAGATTTAAATTTAGGTCTTCCTGACAAACCTAGATCAGGCCTAGCTCTCTATTCACTCTGTCTCCTAGCTGCCTCACTTAACTCCTTACCTTTCACTGCTTACTCCCATTAGGAGTAGGAAAGGCTGTGATTTTTCCACTCTACCTGCAGTTTCTTTCAAATTTTCTTTGACTCAGTAAGCCATGGGAGCTACTTCCCTGAGTAAAAGACTCAAACCTCAGGAAACCTGGGTGGGAGTATTTAAACTCTTCTTCCATCACTACCACTGAATTGAAGTTCAGAGGTTTCCGGTGACTTTCTAATTACCAGGCCCAGTGTTTTTTGCTCGAGGTTTAATTTTCCTTTACCTTTAAGTAGCATTTGGAAGTGAATACTCCCTTTTACCCTCCTTCCTGGCTTGGTTACTATGACATTATAATCCCATTTTTTGCTTTCTTCTGCCTCTTCAAGATGAGAATGATGCAAGGCTCTGGCTTCGTCTGTCTTATCTTCTCCTTCTCTTCTTTTTTCTCATTTGCTTTCCTAAGTTTTTTCCCTTAGGTGAAATGTCATAGATTCAGTTCTTAACAATTAACAATTCAGTGCCAAAGACCCTTAAATATGTGTTTCTATCCCTGCATTTCTTAGTACCTAATCTTCATCTATGCTCTCCCAGAATACCCAGTTACCAGATATGGCAGATGATAGGATTGAGTTTTGTCCTACCTCTCTTTTCAAAAGAGAACAGGATGAGATAAAAACCATCTTCCAAAACTATTTTTTCATTTCTGTCTGTTGAAGTCTTATCCATCTTTTAAGGTCCAATCTAAATTTAGCCTCTTATGTTGTGTAAAGATGGTTACTTACTTGATAAATTTTGAATTCAACTGTTTACTAGGGAACCGTTTATTATAGCCATACCTTAATGATTTACCTAAGTTATTACTGTTTGAGTCGCCTTGATGCTATAGAAAAAAAATCTAACTCAATCTATTGTTCCTCCTGAAGTTAATTTTACATGACATTCATTCTGCCTCTTTATCTAAAAAAGCAAGAATGTTTGAGACTACTTAGAGCAGTAGCGTCCAAAGTGAGGTCTTTGAAGTAACTGCAAGGGAGCTGTAGCTTGATCCTTAGGGCTGGAAGTTTAGCCATTCAGAGAGTGAGAAGCGGTCACAACCTCCCTTCCCCCATGTGGTAGATGTCACCTTGTTTTTATTTTATGCCCCCTCCATCCCCACCCACCATGCAGGCATCTACCTGGTGCTGTTTTTAGAGCACTGCACCTGGAGTCTAGAGGACCTGAGTTCAAATCCTATCTCAGACACTAGCTCTGTGGCCCTGGATAAGTCATTTAATTTCTGTTTGCTTATTTCTTCACCTGTAAAATGGGAATAATAACAGCATTTACTTCTCTGAGTTGTTGTGAGGTTGAAATAAAATAATATTTGTAAAATGGTTAACTGTGTGCTTGGAACTTAGTGGTTGGTTGTTGGCCTTCATTCTCGAAGAGGACCAAAATGACATCACTGTGATAAAGTGAAGTTTCCGTGTGTCCCACTGTGGCTGATCAGACCAGTACAAGCTTGGAATGCTCTACCACAGATTGGGCACAGAGAGTCCGTGTGAACGTTTGTGGTGTTTACTCCAAATTTGCGCATCCTACATTTACTTTGCACTGTTTCAATTCTGCTTTGCTCGTAGAGCACAGCACCTTTTCTGATGTGGGCATGCCATGCTGAGTGGTCCTGCTCCAATATCTCCCATGTTCCACAATCAAATCCAAAGTTCCTGAGAGAGACTTTGAGAGTGTCCTTGTATTGTTTCTTCTGATCACCATGTGATCACTTGCCCCATGTGAGTTCTTCATAAAATAGTCTTTTAGGCAAGCGTACATTTTGTATTCAAACAACGTAGCCAGCCCATCGGAGTTGCGCTTTCTGAAGCATAGTTTGAATGCTTGGCAGTTTAGTTTGAACTAAACTGGAACTTAGAAGATGCTATAAAAATGCTTATTCCCTTTCCTCCCTCAACAGTATCTGGCTTTCTGTGTCTGTCTGGGATATGGGTTCCTCAGGGATATAAAGATTAAACCTAACCCCAACAAGATACTCATAGCAGCTGTGACTGAGAGGAATTAGTAAGGTAATGGTGGTTTGTCTTAGAATTCTATGTGATTTCACTTTCATAGCATAAAAATCATTATCCTAAACCTTAAGAATTTTCTAATGAATGAGAAGTTGGGATTTCTGTTTTTCAGAAATTCAGAACTCCTAATATTTTCCCAACATTAGGAATTTTGAATCAAGAGCCCATTGCCCAGGAGGACCTGAAACAAAGTTTCTGGTTTTTTTCTTTTCTTTTCTTTCTTTCTTTCTTTCTTTTTTTTTTAGGCCTTTGACTTCTTGGCCTGTTAATTGGAATTGGCATTTTGAAAGCTAATGAAATGTTTACAGAGAATTTTTGAGATAACTGCTTTATAAATACAAGACATTTAATAATGATGATTGTAATTGCAAATAGCAATGACATTCATTGTGAAGTACAAAAGGATCACCTTTCTCTTAATAGTTTGGATATATATATGTCTCTTGATTTTTTTTACTTAATCAGTATGCACTGCTTTGGAACATTTTGAAAATAAATATGCTCATATTAATAAAAATCTAATTCATTTGATAGTTTTTTCCATTGACTCAGAGTGTCATGTGTATGTATATATTATATGTGTGTGTATATATATATAAATATATAAAATTTGTGTGCATATATGCATATATAAATTTTTTACACAAATAAAATATATGTATGGGGGAGGGGTTGGGTGTGTGTGTAGATATTATATATAATAAATTGGAGGTAGTCTCAAAAGGAAGGAACTAAGATTAAGGAGCAGTGGAAAAGGCTTTTTTTGTTTTGTTTTTTTGCAACACTTAGGGCTTTATTTTAGACTTGAAGGAAGCCAGGAAAGCCAAAAGGCAGATGGGGAGGAAGGAAAATGTTTCCCCTCCCTCCCTAAAAGCATTTGGCACAGTCAGTGAAAATGATTAGAGATGATATATTCTTATCAAGGAACAGTAGGAAAGTCAGTGTCTCTAGATCACAGAATATGGTATAAAGGTATAAAGTGTAAGAAAACTGGAAAAGTAGGAAGTGGGCAGGTTATCCATGAAGGGCTTTAAAAGCCAGAGAGTATTTTGATTCGGGAGGTCATGGAAAGCCACTGCAGTTTTTTGAACAAGGAAATTAAAGCTCCTTTTATTCCTGTGTTATCCACTGTTTTTAACAGGAATTGAAAGTTCTATTTTGTCTAAAGTTTTTTCTGCATCTGTTGACATAATCCTATGATTTTTGTTTTTTGTTATTGATATTGTCAATTGTGCTAATAGTTTTCCCAATATTGTGATAGTTGTTGTGTACAGTGATTTCCTACTTCTCCTCACATTGTATTATGCATGTTTGTGAAGATCTTATATTTCTTTGAATTCTTCACATTCAGCATTTCTTGTTGGTGCAATAATACTCCGTTGCATTCTTTATCCCCAGTTTGTTTATCCATTTCCCTGTTGATGGGCACCAACTATTTCTAGTTATCTATTACCGCAAAATGTGCTTCATGAATATTTTGTAACTGTGATTTTATTCTTTATCTTTAACCTGCTTTAACCAATAACACTGTCTCTTGGTCAAAAAGACACTTGAGTCACTTTCTTCATATTCCAAATTTTGTAGAACAATTGGACCAATTTACTGTTCCTCCAATAATGTGTTAATGTGCCTGTTTTCCTATATATCCTCCAGCATCATCTTATTTCCATTTCATGTTATCTTTCCCATTTTGTTTTATTTGATGTTAAGTTTCAGATTGGTTTCAATTTATGTTGTTCTTACTAGTGATTTTTAGCAGCCTTTTTTCATTTGGCTGTAAAAAGTTTGTAGAATTTTTTATGAAAAAATGTTCATATCATTGGATCACTTATTCATTGGGGAGAATGGCGCCTGACTTTGCACATTTTTCTTAATTTTCTATATATCTGGAATTTCAGACTTTTCTTGGAGAGAAGAGATATAACACAAGTACCCCCTCACCCTCACCATGAGTTTCTCTCTTTATATTGTCTGAATTTTCATGTGATTGAAATTACCTGTTTTTTTCTTTCTTTTTTCCACCTGAGTGCCCTTGTCTATTATTTAGTTAAGAATTCACCCTCTAAAGATAATTGGGAAAGATTATCTCACTCTAAAATTTCCTTTAACTTTTTTTACGGAAGTGGAGAGGTAAATAGTGTTTGGGAGCAGGCTACACATCTGACAAGGAATTCAAAAGAACAGGAATAAAGGACATCATTACAGAAACACATGCTTAGACGAGAATATGGGCTGGTTACCTGGCTATTGTTGTTCATTCTCGAAGAAGACCGTGATGCCATGACTTGTAAATGAATTGGATTTAAATGAGAGAGGGCTGTGCAAAGTCACTAGCCTCACTTTCTTCTTTGGAGCCATCTGGGTCCAGGGGCAAGATACAGATCATAATAACTGGAGATGACTCCCAGTCACCTGGCAAGAGCAAGAGAAAAGAGGTACATGGCCATAGGATCATGATGCCCTCAAGATGTAAGGGGGAAGTGAGGAAGGTAAATTCACATCAGATGGACCCTCTGTATTGAACTTTTGGGAGGACATAAGACAAGAGCCACACAGAATTGTTAGATGAGAATAGGTTGTGATCTTAATCATTGCACCTGAATTGATGAGGATAGGTTGTGATCTTAATCATTTCACCTGAATTGATGAGATCATGAGTCTACCTTTTTTTCATATAGGTGAACCATATCAGTGTTTCTCATGTCTCATGACTGTGTAGGACCTTTTGTCATGTATCCTGTATTCATTTGCAACTGTAGTTTCTGTTGTAAAATTCTAGTCTAAACGTTTTTTTTTTTAAACCTAGCTACTTTCCAGTTTTCCCTGTACTTCCTATTCCCTGAATAGAGAATCTCCAAGTTTCTATTCTTGATTTATTAGATACTAGACTACTGAGTGTAACTGCTTCTGATTCTACTTCCTCCCAATCCATTATTTACTGAGCATCTCTATTATTTCTTAAAATTGTCTGCCCCTATTCCAAACTCTACAGGTGTAGAAGTAGCCTGGAATAATAGATAGTGAGCTGGTCTTGAAGTCAGGAAGATCTTGGCTTGAGTCCTTCTTCTAACACTTAGAGCTTTGTGAACCTAGAAAACTCATGTAACTTCTTAGTGTAAATTAAGTTTCCTCATCTGGTAGTTCCATATGTCAGTGAAATCACAGGTACCATTTTTATCCCTGTCTTCTCTGTATAGTAAGCCTTTGTTAATTTGGTGTAGAATTAAATCTGAAAATTTAAGTATTATCCTATCATTTTTTTTGATAATTGAGTAGGAATCTCCATTTACTACCGGCTGCACTGTTTAGTTTTGACTCCACCACCGTCAGCATCATGCTCTTCCAGAGTAGGCTTATCACTAGGAAACTCGTCATCATAGGAACCACTTCAGCTTTGGTATTCATACTTCATCAGGACCCATAGTGGCTTCTGCCTCACTGATTGCAAGACTGAGCAAGAAACTCCTCTCATAGTCTCCCTTTATAGAGGAATCAAAATCCTGGCTATCTTTTCATTTGACACTAACTACCCTGCTTGGTTCTAACTGTAATTTATATAAGTCTTGAATATTTATTTGTTAGACTGACTTGACTTTCACATATTTTATGCATTTCTGTAGTTATTTTAAATAGGATTTTTCTTTTTTACTGCCCTATCCTACTGATTTCTGTTTTTCTTTTTGAAAAACGCTATTATTTCACAAACTTACTTTGAATCCTGGTGCTTAAATTATTTTCTCAAAAATTTTCTTTGCTAATTATCCAGGGTATTCTAAGTAAATACTATAATCTCAAATAGGATGATTTTGTTTTCTGTTTGCCAATGCTTATTCCTTTAATTTATTTCTCTTGTGTTATTGCTAAAGGTAGTATATTACCAGAACTTACATGCCAAGTAATAATGGAAAAAGGAGATAAACATTCTTTACCACTGTTTGTTAGGAAAGCTTATTCAACCAGCCTATGCTTTTGGTTTTAGATATATACTTTTAATCCTTTTTTGTATCATCCTTTATATAATTTTTATTTTTTATGTTTTTATATGATTCTTTTGTGCTTATTTTCATCTAGATGTTTAATTTTAATTATTGCTACATTATGTCAAAGATTTTATTATCACAGTGATTTGGGTTGTTTCTATTAATAGTGATCTATGATTTCCTCTCCACTTTATCTCTCCCTTTTTTAGGTATTAGGACCATGTTCTCTCAGAATAGCAATTTGGTAGTGTTTTCACTTCTTAAGAAGTAGCATAGGTGTTAATTCATCCTTCTGGATTAGTGGTCCTCCCTTCTCTAAATGACTTTCTTAAATGACTCTTTAATTTTCTAAGTTGCATTAAAATCTATTTTGTTTATTTGGACAGTTGAGATTTTTGTAGATTACCATTCATTCCTTTATCTTTTCGTCTTTCCTAGCATTTAATTGTGTATAGTAAGACCTAGTAATTCTTTGTATTTCCCCTCTATTATGAATATACTTTATTTTTAATATTGTTTCAATTGTCTTAACCAATTATTGGCCTTTTAATCTTCTCAAAGATTCAACTTTTTATTTTGCATTTCAATTACCTTTTAATTTTCCATTTCATCAGTTTTTTTTTTTCTGATTTCTCCTGTTTCAGAGTCTTTTGAACTTCTCTTGGGTTTATTAACTTCATTTTCTAGTTTTTTTAAATTAATGGTTAGTTTATTAATCATCTTTTTTCTGCTCACTATATATTATCAGTAAGAGAGAGCAGTTGTCCTTTAAGGACTCCTTTAGCTACAACCCTGACATTTTGGTGTGCTAATTATTATTTTCTTTTGCATAATTGTTGTTTGCTTTTGTACTTTTTTTTTTTACCTACTTGCTACTCAGAATGCCAAGTTGCCATCTAGTTTTATATATTCTTCTTTTGTTTCATACATTTTTTACTAGCTAGGTCTTGATTAATGTGAATAATGAATCCTCTGAAGTATTTTCATTATTCACATTTGAACAACTTATTTCCATTGGACTGGAACCAGTTACCATTATAATTTACATAATTATAATTTTGAAGAGTGAAAATTCACTTCTGTGACTTCTAGGGATTTATTATTCACACTAATATGGACCTTGCTATATATAGTATGTTATGGTCTATAATGGCTCCGCATTATTTCTACCATCAGTGTTTATTGTTTCCAAGTGTTCCAACACATTGTCTATTTTTACAAAAGTACCATGTAATTGTGGAAAGAGAGAGTGTGTGTGTGTGTGTGTGTGTGTGTGTGGGTGGGTGGGTGGGGGTGTGGGTGTGAATAGGTATGTGGGTGGGTGTGGGTGTATTTATTTAAGTTCTCACTATTCAGAAGACCATCTTATATGTTTTAGCTCTCACCTCTTCAACAGTTTGTTCAGTTACAATCCTTACACAATTTTTTAAAAATTTCTATTTCTGTTATATTAGGCCATTAAGAGAGGACTATTTAGAACTTCTAGGACTGTTTTATTACCTATGTAATAGTACAGTATTACAGTTCAACTAGCTTTTTATTTATGAATTTAGGTTTTTTGCCATTTGATGTGTGTGGATAGATAGGTATACATATTAAATAGTAATATTGTTTCATTGTATATGTTACCTTTAAGCACTAGAGGCAGCATGGCATAGTGGATACAGATGTAACCTTGGAATTCAGAAGATGTGAGTCCGATTACTACTTGTCATTTTATTGACTTGTGATCCTTGGCCAATTGTTCAACTTCCTACTGTCCTAGACCACTAAATCAAAGATGATTAAGTTTCAAAGCGGATGTTGATTTGCTTTGGCAGAGTGAATTCCCTTGTGTGGAGTACTCCTTAAATAGTGAAATCATGGGTTTTTTGTTTTTTTAAACTTTACATGTAATGTAGTTCTGTTTTACCTCTTGTGAATTATTTTTCTTTGTCTGACAGCAATATTGCAACTCTTTTAATTATTTTCCTTCTGTCTTTATGAAATTTACTTTAGATTCACTTGCTTGGGAGATAGCTCTGACTAGCCTGAACAAGTTCCTCCCAACTCTGCTCCATTCTTCCTGTTCCACTCGATCAGCAGGCTCCTCCCACCACATGTAATTTAGGCTTCCATGTGATCTAAGTAGGCCACTTGGGCCTATTTATGAATGGGAAATACCTTCCTGTTTAAATTGCCATTCCAAAGGCAGAGGTGAAGAGGAGCTCATTCCAGGCATGGAGAACAGTCTAAGGCAGAATATAGTGTGTGAGGAAAGCCAGAAGGTCAGTTTGATTGAATTCTAACATGAATGACGATTACATGTGTTAAGGCTGGAAAGGTCTGTTGGGTGTGTAGGTGTGAAGGATATTCAGAGGAAGGTTAAAAGGAAAGGCTGGCTGGGTTTCTGCCTGGTGAGTGTTCTCTCTGCAGCTTGGTTTCCTGACTCCTTGCACATGAAAGTCCCTTCTCTACCAGCTCACATATTTGCATTCTCTGTCTTTTTTCATGTGGGTGAACCAGATCATGTGTCATGACTGTAAAGAGTTGTTTCATAGGTGTGAGAGGACCTCAGTAACTGTACCCCAAAACAACTGGCTGTGTGGATTTAGAATGGAAAGGCTGACCAGTATCTTTCTGCTTAAGTACATCAGCTTTCAGAAGTTATTCATAAGCCCTTTATCTTATATGGTATTGCTTTTTTATTGATTCAGCTTTAATTACTATCATTTTATTTTTGTTTTGTTTTGGGTTTTTTTTTTTTTTACTTCACTTAGGAACAATTTCCTCCTTCAAAAACTTAAGGAACGAACAAAAGGGAATTATTCTTCCTAACAAGTAAGAAATGGTCGCTGGGGACATGTGCAAAAAAAATGTCCACTTGCTTCTAGAATTTGTTATATAAGACAGAAAAGCTGAGCATAGTCTATCATGTCCCCTGTTTAGCCTTTGAGAGATTAGGTTCAAAGGATGAATAAGTAGGATCCTATGGATTAAAATGCCTAAAGAAAGAGTCATCTGAGTAGGGACAAGAAACTCAAGTATGAAATTTCTGAAGACCAAAGAAATTATGTCAGGGAAAAGGAAGAAGGAGAAATACCTTATAAAAACTCACTAACTGACAAAGAAAGATTAAATAACAAAGGCTGATCCCAGGTTTGTGTTTAGAGATTGTAAATCTTGTCTGATATTTGAATGGTGTCAGGAGTGCGAAAGTTGAGAATGAATAAAGGCTGACAGAGAATCCTTTCATGGTGAATTCTTCATTGCAATACAGCAATAACTATCTTGTCTCATTTGGGATTTTCTGAAGCTTCACTGGCATTTCTGCTTTATTCCCTACAATGATTTTTTGTTGCCATTTTCTGTTAACCTAGTTTGAATATCTTTTTATGGCAAAGTCTTTCAAGCAGCCTTATTTTGAGTCACTAAAATAAAGCTAATTGTTTACATGATTGGTGTTATACTTCTTCCTTACAAAAGTTATAACTTTTTTAATAGGGTGTTAGGACTGAGAAATGAGTTTGTACCATCTTTGAGAACTGATTAATGTCTTTAGCCTTTTAATATTGACTTCTCCCCCTTTTCACCCTACACCAGTCTATATACATGTTTACTTGTTTATATTAGGCAAGCAAAAACCCCTCATAATCATAATCATTTTATTTCATTTTTCTCTTCCTATAGTTCCAGGACTGAACAACCCAATTTTTCCTCAGTTTATTCTCCTTGGGTGGGAATATTCAAATCACCCCAGTCTTCAATTAATTACTATTTAAAGGGCCTTATGTATGGATTGTTTCTTCAACAGTTCTTAAGGCATATAGTCATTCCTTTTAATTGACATTATTTCCCAAGGTCGATATTACTCAAAAAATCCTAGCACAGAGTATACTATTTCATTATGCTGAATACATCATTTTAAGGTGAAAAAAATATATAGCTTATGTAGGGTACCACTAGATGTGTGTGTAGTGTAAATAAGTGTGAATTTAAATTAAACAGTGTAATAATAATATAAGGCTAATGGTGAGTGAGGGGGAAGAGTGGAAGATCTTCCCTACCCATTAATAATAAGCCTCAATACCTTTTGTTAATTTCTATTGAGGCATTGAGTCAGAGGGTCCTGCCCTCTGGCTCTGAAAAGTGTGTATATTCTGAGATGAGGTTTTGTTTTGGGATTTACTCACTGGAAGTGTTTGTTTGGCCAGGTGAGACTCTGGGTAGCTGCTAAGGAGCTGCCCTGACTTTGAAAACCCAGATGCTCATGTTTCTCTCTCTGGTAGCTATGTATGTATGGTCAGACAGTTGGATCTCTCTGTTGGTCTTTCTGTTTGTAATTTCTGTGTTTGTATTTTCTCTAAAGTTCAGGATGCTGACATTTTCCCTTGAACTAAGTGCTTGATTAAAGTAGATTGTTGACTCCTCAAAAGTTTCTTTCCTTTTATAACAGCAGGTCTAAGAATCTGTACAACAGGCCCTCCTATGTATGCTGGGGTCCTTGCTGTTACAAACAGTTAAGTTACTATCAAATGAGAACCTTCCATACATTTTAACTGCTCTATACTAATTTTTTATCATGCATATTTTGTAGAATGAGAAGAAGAAATAGAAAGACACGAAGATATGGAGTTTTGGACACAAATCTAGAAAATATGGAATTAACACCTTTAGAACAAGATGATGATGATGACGATACAACTTTGTTTGATGCCAATCATCCTCGAAGGTAAATAAAAATTCAGACTAGACAGTGTAGTAGATAAAAAACTTACAAGGAGAATCCTCTTTTTTATATTATCTTCTGCCTTCCTAATAGCCAGTTTTCTCTGCTCTGGCCATTTTGGCTGCCTTGTCATCAATCTTTACAACACTAAAATTGCTTTGTTATATATATGCACACATACACACACATATGTGGAGTTATTTAGGAAAAATCCTGTAGAACCAAAGTGTTTATAAATATTTGTTGTACTTTGCTTGCCTGGCAAGGCTGTTGTGAAGATAACTAAAATAAGACCAGAAAGTTAAGTCAAAAAAGTAAATATCTCACATGTACTAGTGTACCTTGTACATAATTGAGCATTAGAGTTGTGTTTTTAAGAAATTTAAATGTAATGGAGCCATTATTATGTTCCTGCAAACCTATAAAAAATGGAATTCTTTCTGTAATACTCTTGTAAAACTTACTGGTGAAGAAATTAAATGATTTGTTCTCATGCTCAAAAATATGTTATAAGCTTATTAATTGAGTATAATCAATTATAAGCAATTAATTGAGTATAACCTATTTAAGGTTAAATTAAAGGTTTAATTACATAACTAAATAAAAATAGTCATTTTATTACTCTAAGGTATATGGAGTAATAAGAGGGTACCAAGGGTGCTACCCAATTATATATACCAATATATCTCTGCTTTCAGTCAAAACAAAGAGTAATATATAATTAGTCAACCAATCTCATATGTGTATGTACACACACATATTTACATAAATGTATATATGGCTTAAAATCTAATTGTGTTCTTAAGTAGATTAAATATTACCTTTTCAGTCTCATTCAAGCCTTTGTTTCACAGTATAAAAGACTTTATGGCAAAAAATGCCTACATGACAATCCCAGTGACAACTATGAAAAAATTGATTGGAAAGACCTTCCAATTATTGTCTATAAATAAGAACACTGTAGTTAATGAGTTAGGTAATAGATTACCTGATGGATTTATATTATCAGAATAAGTAGTTTTTAGCTATTCTAATTAACTTTTAAATTAGATTAGATTACTTTATATCAGTCCTGAATGGGTTAAGCACACCAGAATTGTTGGGTTTTTAACACTAATTCTAAATGAGAAAATAATGTGTTTTAGGCATTTTGTGAAAGGCATCTTGACCTTCATTAAATAGCTAATAGTATGAAAAACTGTCAAGAACATTTCATTGAAAATATACTTAATGCTTTAACAAGACTTCTTAGTGTCTAAACATTTGAAAGGATGACATATAAGTATAATATAATGGATTTCCATCCATATGTATATATTTTTTTCTTGAACCTCTGAAGGATATTGTCTCTGTTATTGTTGTTGCTGTCATTATTAACGTTGTTGTTATTATCATTATCATAGTAATACCTTATTTTTATAGAGGTTCTTTGAATATGAATTGGTATACAGGAAAGTATGATAGAACTAAGCAAATCTCAGTGAGATAGGCTACTGTCCACTGAAGAATTCCCTTGACTGATGCCTCATTTTCAGTTTGTAACTTTAAATAGTTTAACGGGCAAGGTTAAGGGGTGGTAGGAGAATGAGAATTAAGTTCCTTATCCAGGGTCACAGCCAGGATGTGTCAGAAATAAGATCTTGATTCCCAGGTTCTCTCTAATGTACTGTGCTCCCTATCCATGACATGAAGAACTCGATGTACCATTAAGGGTTTGAGTCATCTACAACATGTCAGCTCACCTTGATAAAGCTCCTCAAATATTTCTTTCATTCCAAAATCCCTTTAAAGTATAATATTATCCCCCATTTACAGGTAAGGAAACCAGTGTTTTTCGAGCTTTGCCTTCTACTACCATTATTCAGTAACTTCTTCTTTGAGGTTCATTCAGTCCATATTTACCATTACATCAAAATCTTGTTAACTGTTGCCCACAGATATCCAGGACATTCCCCTTGTTTACTTGCTAGGCTCACAGTCTTTCCTTCTTAACTCCTACCCCTAACCTCAAAGTTCTTCAGCTTAGTCATTTCACATGACCTACTCTTCCATCCCATTATAGCCACATGCAAAAATGGTTCTTCCCTTGGTCTTATCATGTGTAAATGCACTATTTCCATGTTCATGAACTCTGAAATACCTTATCTGACCACAGCCCATTGTTATTTCATCCCTCCCTCTACTTTAAAACCATAAACCACTTTACTCCTCAACATGACCTCTTATCCCACCCCTCAGGTCTTTCATAGGCCATCACCAGCAGTAATTATACTTTCCTTCCTTCACTTCCTTGTTTTTTTGGGTTTTTTTTGGTGAACCAGTTCATCTCTGCACTCTCATTACTGATCTTTACCTGCCAAGACTCAGCCTTGAATCACTTCTATCATTTGCCACCATTGCTCCTGCGTATGTGCTGCATAACAGAACTGGAGAAAATCATGAAAATTTTCATATTGAGTCCACTACATATTTATGTCAGATAACCTCAACTGGTCCCTCACTACAGTAAAACCATCCTTTTATACTTCTTTAATTAACTCACTATATAGCTCACCACAGCAGCTTATCTAAACCTTTTCATCCTTCCTCAAACCTCCTATGACTCCTCCTTCCTTCTGACATTTGAGAACCTAGTGTTACATGTCAAAGAAAAAGTTAAGGCCATTTTCCCAGAATCCCTTTTTCTTTCCTATTCCTCTTTTCTCATTATTAAGATGCCTCTCTGCCTTCAGTCGTGTCTCACCTGAGGTTAGGTTGCCCTTCTTACAAAGCAAATGCCTCCTACATGTGCAAGTGATCCCATTCCATTCCATCTTCTCCAGCAGGTTATCTCCTCCATCTTCCTTATACTTTCACCTATCTTCACTCACTCTTTTTCTGTTAGCTGTTTACAAATATGCCCATCCTTAGAAAACCCTCACGTGATCCAAGTGCATTTACACTAGCTAACATCCCATATCTCTTCTCCTTTTTTTTTTTTTTTTTTTTTGGGCTTAACTCTTGGAGAAGCCTCTCTGTAGTCCTCGGCTTCCTTTCTTCTCTCACTCATAACTCTTTGTAGTCTGTCTTTCAACCCCATCATTCTTCTAAAATTGTTCTCTTTAAGTTAGGAATAATCTTTCAATTACCAAACCTAATGAGCTTTTTTTAAATTTTCAGTCCTTATCCTCCTCCATTTCTTTGCAGGCTCTGAAATTTTAGATCACTTTCTCCTTAATACCCCTGTCTCTCTAGGTTTTCGTGATACTACCGTATCCTGATTCTCCTTCTACCTGTCTGACCGATTCTTCTCAGTCTCCTTTGCTGAATCTTCTTCCAGCCCACTAACGGTAAGTATCCCTCCTGGACCCTTTTCTCTTCTCCCTTCATACCATTTCACTTGGTGATTTCAACAACTTCCATGGTTTCAGTTATCATCCCTATACTGGTAATCCTGGGATCTACTTATCCAGTCCAAACATTTCTTCTCTTTTAATCTTCAGATTCACATCCCCAGTTGCCTGTTAGACTTCTCAAACTGGATGTTGTACAGATATTTTTAAATGCAACATCTCCAGAACTGAGCTCGTTATCTTGTTCCTTGAGTCCTCACATCTTCCCAAGTTCCTTATTATTATTAGGGGTACCACCATCCTCCCATTCTCCCAGGATTACAACTTAGTCTTCAAACTCTCACTTTCACCTCCCTTCTCCAATCTGTCACCAAGTTCTGTTGATTTATCTTTTTAACAGCTCTCATATATGTGCTTTTTTCTCCTTTGATATTGACTATCATTTGCTTCAGGACTATGTGACTGGTCTATTACAATAACCTACTGGTTGATCTCCGTGCTTCATACCTCTCTTTATTCTAGTCCATGTTTCACTCAGCTGTCAAGTTGATGTTCGTGGGCAAAGATCTGGCCATCCAATCCAGTAATCCAGTAAACATTTATTAAATGCCTCTGATGTCCCAGGCACTCTGCTAAACATTGGGGATACAGTTAAGACAAACTTAATCCCTGCCCTCAGGTAGCTTCCAATCTAAAGGGGCTGGGGGTTAACCTATAAAAGGAGGCAATAAAGCAGGGGTACCAGGTTATCTTGTTCTATGTAGTTGAAACCAGGCAGAGGAGCAGATGCAAAGTAGCCTGAGCTTGAGAGTCCAGTTTCTATCTTCTAGGCAGTGGGATGATTTTGGTACTCTACCCTCCAGTCCTCCAATCAAAGTATAGAGGAATCTGAAGGAGTTAATGTCAGTCCCAGCTTGACTTAGTAACATGGTGAGGAGATTAGAAATGATGTGCCCCTGGGAGTAGAATCTTGTTCCTAAAGCTGAAATCAGACAAGACTACAAATGCAAAGTGCAATGGCCATATCAGCTCCCATTCAGTAAACTTCAGCTCCCTGTTACCTCCAGTATCAACTATCACATCCTCTGTTTAACATTCAAAGTCCTTCATAATTTGACCTCTTCTACCTTTTCAGTCTTCTTGTACCTTACTCACTCTCAGGTACTATGTGGTCCTGTAACTGCCCTCCTTGCTGTATTCCATCTCCTGATTCCACTATTCCCCAGGCCTGGAATACTCTTCCTTCCCATCCCCAACTCCTGACTTCCATCAAGTCCAGCTAAAATCCCATCTTTTTTGCAAAAAGCCTTCCTTTATACCCCTTTAATGTTAGTTCCTTCCTTCAGTTAATTTTCTCTAGCTTATTTGTTCATAGTTACTTTCATGTTTTTTTCCCTGTTGGGTGTAGGCTACTTGAGAGACTATCTTTTGCCATTTTTGTTTCCCTGGTACCTGGCTGCTTATTGATTGACTGATTTCTTTTTAACACATGAACATCTCATAATTGAAACACAGTTCCAATACCAAGTCTATTACTAGGATATATTGCTTCTCTGACAATGGTTAAGAATATGAATACATAGGATCCTAGAAACTTATCATTATAGGCAAATTCAATTCTTGGAATACAAGAATTACAAGAAAACAGTCATAATCTAGAAGCTGCCTTTCAACATCGTTCTTGCAGAAATGGTAAAGTGTAGTCATCATCATTGTTCTTATTATTCCTGTAAACCTCATTGGTTGACATTTAAAGTAACAAAAATTTGCTTTTTACTGTAATTGATAACATAGCTAAAATTTATTAAATACTGTTTTCTCACTTAGGCTAATATAACAGAATGTCTGCTTGGAAAAAATAAACTAAAGTGAGAAGTTTTGAAAGTTTTAAAAATATGTATTTTCTTTTGATTTTCATTTGCCTATACTAATATAGTTGAGATGTATATCAAAATAGTTTCATTTGATAAATTGATAAAAATAACCAGTACATATACATTTCCTAAATTAAATTTCCTAAATTGACAACTTTGATTATCTCATTTTATTGTTCTCTTCCCACTTCCACTAAAACTTTGTGAAGTAATAAAACTGTACTTAGCTATGTAAAAAAGAAGGGGTTTTAAAATATTATTACCTACTTTTTTGGTTGCAGATAAGAATGTGCCTTTTAATGAGAAAACTTTGTTGGTGAACATCAAAGGAAGAAGTTTGTGATTAAGGAATAAGAAGCCAATATCAGTCACAGCATTGGGGGTATTTAAGTTATGTATATTATGACCTTTAATATGTTGTTGAAATTAATACTGTATCAGTTTCTTGCATCTTTGTATATTTAGGAATGTTCTATTAATGAGCTCAAATCTGAAGAAAAAGAAATGCAGTATAATAGAAATCTACTTGAAAATTTACATTAAAATAGGGTGTTTTCAGCTGTTTTTTTTTCTTTTTACTGCTTTCCATAATGTGGTGATCAGTTTCTGTTTATATGCTAATCAGCTCATATTAATTGTTTTGCTGGTGTAATATTTTAAGTAATTAGCAATTGTAACTACCCACTGAAGTACAAATTCTATAATTTAATTAGATTTTGTTTTTCTCTAACAAAATGTATTTCCCATTTTGGGGGAAATGCCTGATGTATTGCTTTGTTTCTGAGTATTTTTTAATTATATAACTATATGAGTTATTGTATGCAAGCAATAAATGTGATTTTAAATTGTTTTAAGTGTTCTAAAAGGAATATGAAAGGCAGTGTCATTTGAAGATAAAATCTTATTTCCAAAATACCTAAAAGTTATGTGGTATTATTTCAATAATATGTATTTCTCCTAATTTCTAGAAAAGTTTTGTGACATTGTTACATATTACTTATATTGCCACTGCATACAATTCTATAATTTCATAAAATTGAATATATGTAAGATATACATTTCAAGGACTTAAAAAAAGATTTTTAGACTCAAGATATTTCCAGAAATCATTAAATTTCAAAGATTTTCCACCATGTGTTTTCTTTACATGTGTATTCAGATGTATGGAAAACTGAGATAATTGTATAAATGGTAAAGGCTGTAGTACTCATTGACATTTATATATTACCTTAAAATTTGTAAAACATTTTGCATAGATTATCTCATTTCAGTCTCATAGCACCATTGTGAAGTACCTATTATATGTTATGATATATGGCTGCGCACATGTTCTGTAATGACTATTACTTATAGTACTGATCCCCATTTTGCATTCTTCACCTCTACCTTTTAGGTAGTTTCCTTCAAAGCTCAGCTCAGGCATGAATTACTTGAGGTTTTTCCTGATACTAGCTGCTAGTGCTTTCCCCAATCAAAAAATATCTTGTGTATGCACATACCCCCATATGCATACATATACATATGGGGGTATGTGCATACACAAGATATTATACATATAATTTAATGTGTATATGTACCTAGACATATGTCTGTATACACACACCTATATACGCTTTATTATATGCATACATATTTCCCCTGGTGAATGTAAACTCCTCAAGCCCAGAGATCTTTTTTTTTGTGTTTGTATCCCTGATAGATAGCACTGTACCTAGTACATGGTAGGCCCTTAATATATAATGGATTGATTGAACTAAGCTTTAAAGACAGGCTGAAATAGAGTCTTTGGAGGCCATGTAGGTAAGTACTATTCTCCTACAGGGAACCAAATAACAGGTAGAGTTTCAAAACGGGACAGAATCATTAAAGCCTTTAACACGATGAAGCCTTCTGCTGCATGAGGGCTCTAAGGTAGAACAGCTCCATGTTCTCCAAGAAATTAACAAGCAGAGCCACAGGGGTCAATGTCAGGTAATCCAAGAGGTCAGAGGAAGAAAAGCATAGTATTTGGTATTCCCCACTGAGAAATACTTAGGTGGCTATTTACTGATAACAACAACAGAGTTCTTTATCTTCTGATCAAAAATAAAATAGGAAATCTGATGGTTACAAGAAGTTAGGTGACTATCCCTGGGGACCCTAGACATAAAATCCTAACTGAGCAGGGAGGGTTTGGGCTAGTCACCTGACACAAGAACCACTGTTTGGATAAAGTTAGGAGGACCAGAAGTAGTATGTTATTATTATAAGTAGTATGTTAGTATTATAGTTATACAAACTATTGGGGGGAGGTGTGAAGGAGTCCTACCAAATTCCTTTTATGACCCATACAGTGCTGATACCTAAACTAGGAAGGAGCTATAAAACAGAATACTACAGACTAATTTCACTAATGAATGTTGATGCAAAAATTTTAAATAAAATACAAGCAAGGAGATTACAGTAATATCTTAAGGTGATATCATACACCAAGTGGGATTTATACCAGGATGTAGGGCTAGTTCAATATTAAGAAAACTATCAGCATAATTCATTGTGTCAGTAACAAAACCAACAGAAATCATATGATTATCTCAATAGATGCAAAAAAAAGTCTTTCACAAAATACAACACCCATTCCTGTTAAAAACAGTTCGAGAGCATAGGAATAAGTTGAACTTCCCTTAAAATAAGCAGTATTTATCTGAAACCATCAGCCAGTATGATCTGTAAAGGGGATGAGCAATAAGTCTTTCCAGTAAGATTAGGGGTAAGGCAAGGATGCCCATTATCACCAAGATTATGCAGTATTGTACTAGAAATGTTAGTGATTTCAGTAAGAGAAGAAAAAGAAATTGAAGGTAGAATAAGCAATGAGAAAACTATCACTCTTTGCAGGTATTATGTTATAATTGAAGAATCCACTAAAAAACTAATTGAATTAATTGACAACTTTAGCAGAGTTTCAGAATACAGAATAAAACACATAAATTATCATAATTTCTCTATATTACCAGCATCAAGAGATAGAGACATTTCATTTAAAATAAATGTAGACAGTATAAAATATATAGGAGTCTGCTTGCTAAAAGAAACCCAGGAACCATATGAGCACAATTACAAAATGCTTTTTACACAAAGTCAGATCTAAACAACTGGAAAAATAATTGGTTCAACAGTATCATAAAAATGACAATTCTATCTAAATTAACCTACTTTATTCAGTGGCATACCAATCAATGTACCAAAACAATTATTTCTTAGAAATAGAAATAATGATAAAATTTATTTGAAAAAATAAAAGGTTAAGAATACCAAGAGAATCAGAAAAAAGTACAAAGGAGGGTAGCCTCACCCTACCAGACATCTTAAACTCAATATATGCAAAATTGAATTTATAATTTGCCCCCTATCCCAACCCTTTTATCTTCCCAACTTCCATCTTACTGTCAAGGGGCAGCATTCTCCCCATCAAACAATTAGTCCATAAACATCTTCTATGTGCCAGGCATTGTGGTAAGTATTAAGGATACAAAAAAAAAGGTGAAACAAGCAAACAGTCTCTGCTCTCAAGAAGCTCATAGTCTAATGAGAGAGACAATATGAAAACAACTAGGTACAAAGAACTTAGGTTTTGAACCTAGTGAAAGGGAGTCATACATACCCCTTTATCTCCTCTGATGTACCACTGCCCTGCTTCAAGCTTTCATTGCCTCATCCCTGAACTACTGTAATGGCCTTTTGACTGGTCTCCCTTTTTCAAGAATCTACCCTCACTTACCTCACTTACCCATTCACCTGTCAAGCTGATGTTTCTAAAATGCAGGTCTGTATACCTCCTTCCTTCAATAAACATCAGTGACTCATTCCTCTAGGATCAAATGTAACCCTTTACAGCCTATGTTTTCCATCTTTCCAGTTTTCTTATATTTTACTCTTATTTCTGATAGTACTTTGTGATAGACACTGACTCCCGTGTTATTCATCACATATCATACTTTTATATTCTTACTTTTTACTGTCTCCCATACCTGGAATCTTCTCTCTTCTGATTTCCTTCTTCTGGCTTCCTTCAAGTCTATCTCAAATCCTGTCTTCTGAGGTCTTTCGTAGTCACTTTTAATGATACTGTTTTCTCTCTGAGGTTATTTTACTTTACTCTTGTATGTATCCTGTATGTACACAATTGTTTACATGTTGTCTTCCCCATCAGAAAGCAAGCTTCTTAAGGTCAGGTACTTGTTTTTGCCTTTCTTTGTATTCCCAAAAATTAGCTTAATGTCTGGTACATAATAAGCACTTAATAAGTGTTCCTTGAGTTGTAACTGATCTGAAAAATATGCCAAACAGAGATAGTCTAAGACTTATCAAACTACCTGAAAGCTATGATGAAAAAATTAGGCTAGACATGATATTTCAAGAAATCATAGAGGAAAACTGCTTATGTCTTTTAGAACCAGAGGGAAAAGTAAAAATAGACAGAATCGCATCATGAAAGAAACCCCAAAAGGAAAACTTATAGAACTTTATAGACAATAATACAGAGCTTCCAAGTCAAAGAAAAAATATTGGAAGCAGACAGACAGAAAGAATGAAACTACTAAGAATCCATAGTCAGCATCATATAAGACCTACCACAATTAAGGAGAGGAGAATTTATAATACAGTATTTCAAAAGGCCAAAATTTTCCAACAAGAATAACCTACCTCCAAAATTGAGTATAATCATATGGGGGGAGGCGGAATGAACTTTCAATAAAATACAGGAATCCCAAATATTCCCGATTAAAAATAATAGAATTGAGTAGATTCTTTGAATTACTAATACTGGAATCAAGAAAATCACAGAAAGATAAATACATTTGAACAGTTGGAGAAATCCATTAGATCTATTAAATAGATGGAGAAACAAGTGTACCATCAGAACCCTAATGTCCTTTAGAGACTTATATGATCAGACAGAGGGCCTAGGAATAGTCCTGTTATTTTTTGGTGATCTTAAGACAGTAAAAGTGAGGGAGGGATTTTCTACTCTGGAATAGAGAGGGGAAAGGAACGATTTTTATGAATTCACATAAATCGAGTACATAAGAACAAAGATGGAAAAAGACATGGGGAAATTGCTTAAATTGGCCCTTATTTTCATCTGAACTGGAAAAAGGAGAGTCAAATATGTAAATCATATACAAAATAAAAGATTTTGTGGAAAAATACATAACCAATTTGGAATCAAAGACAGAAGAGAGAATGATTAAGACAGGGAAAATTCAGGGAGATATTAGTTATAAGCAAAATAAATACGCATTAAGTAAAAGATGTTTATAAAGGTTGGCTTGCTTTTTAATAGATATTGATGAACAGCAGATGCAGAATAAGTAATTTTTTTTATAATCCTGAAGATGAGACAAATAAAAGCAATTTAAAAGGTGTAACCCATTTCAATAAGGTTCCATTTCCAGCTTCATATTTAAAATTAAGAGGCAGCTAGTTTAACAGATAGAGCAATGGACTTGAATCAGCAAAGTTTCGTTTTAAAGTTGGTCTCAAATTAGCTATGTGACCCTAGGGAAGTCATTTAATCTTAGCTTGCCTCACTTTCCTCATTTGTAAAAGGTAGATATAATAGTATCTACTTCCCAGAACTAAAAATAATAGAGTTTTTGTGAAGATAGAATGAGATATATTGGTAAAATATTTTGTAAATTCCAGTAGTAGTAGTAGTAGTAGTAGTAGTAGTAGTAGTAGTAGTAGTAGTAGTAGTAGTAGTAGTAATAGTAGTAGTAGTAGTACTAGTAAAAATTTAACACAGCAAGAACTCCTTAGCTGATATGATCTCTGTATTTAACATGAGTCACAGAAGAATCCTCAATTACCAAAGTAATGAGTGTGCAAGCCACTCTGTTATCTAAAATTTTAGCACACAACTTTAAACTATTCCCTGAATAGACTTCATTTCCTATTTTGGATTGATTAGAACAACAGTGGGAGTGTTATTGGTTGTTGAAGGCCTCTGTGGTTATGCTCAGAGTATTAGCTGATGGCAGATTTCCTCTATAGATGTAAGACAATCTGGTAATCACATTGGAAGAAATAATTTTAAAGTAACTCAGAGTTAACTAAGTGCATCTGAAAGGAAATTATAGCTTCCCTAAAGGCAAATAAACATACACTGAGGCACAAAGACGTTATTCTCTTAAGGCAACAGAGTTAAAGTAAAAATTGTCTTTGTTACTGCTAAGATGTATTCATCTCCCTATTGTCTGTGATGCGAGTATTTGTATTTGCCCATTTCTTTCACTTCTTCTTTGTATATGTACACTTATATAATTAAATTTTGCCAATTAGTACAAATACATCGAACAGATTTTTAAACTTTCTGTTCAGATCTAAGGGTTGTCTTTTTTAATAGCTACATTGTATTTTGTCCATGTTGTTTGGTTTTTGGGTTTTTAGTCCTACTCTTAGGTGAATCCAATTACATTACCTTTGGTATAAGATTTATGTCTCTCCTCCAACCTATTGTAAGTGTGCACATGTGACACCTACCCAGTTTTCTCATTTCTCTGGAGAATGGCAGCTTTGGTAACACCAAATTTCAAGTCAGATGGGGGGAGGATAAAATCTCTCTATATCTTTCCTTGCTTTCTTAACCCTTTCTTTTATCAGGCAGCCAATTCCTACTTTTTAAAGAATGGCCAAATAAAACTATACAAACTAGAAAGTATGACTTGATGTCAAAACCAGCATATTATATTACGTACTAATCTATTATGTGTTCCTCTGGCTACCATCTCAACAGGAATCTTGTTGTCCAGATGAAAAACTTTTAAATGGAGGACTTAACCCTCTCACCCCCAGAAAATTCTCATCTGGGGACACTGCTGTCCTGGTTAGTGGATGTCTCAGTTGTCCACTAAATCTATTTTCCCTAGAGTCCATGCCTCGCTTCACACTCCAGCCATCATTTGGCCATCAGGCTTATTGTTACATGTATATTCACATCCCTCTCATTTTCCAGTTCTTGAACCATTAATTCTGCTAATACTAGTGTCAATTTACTCCTCTGTGAAGCCACTCACTATCCAAACCAAAGTACCATATTCTGGCCACAAATTACCTGTTGGAATATAAGCTTCTTCAAGACAGAGACTGTCTTCACTTTTCTATTTGTATTGCCAGCATTCAGCACAGTGCTTGGCACATTTTTAAGCACTTTTTCTTAAGAAATATCCTTTTATTTATTTGTTCTTCATTCACATGCTATGTAGAAAGTCAACAGAAAACCTTTCCATCCACCAGCGCTGTGCCTGGACTTACTCTCTGTTATCCTCACTATCCTGGTGGTACTAAATCCCTTAATTGCCAAAGAACAATCTCCTCCCTCACCAAATTCAGTAGTTCATTCTGTGATTCCCCTCCACTTCAACCCTACCTCTGATGTCCTATCATCTCACTCTAGATATGCTTGCCCTTTTTCAGTTCTGCTCTTTAATGAACAAACTTTCTTTAACTTTAAACTTCTCCTGTTGCTTTCATATCCTGGCACTTACTGAGATTTGGATCTTTTCAGACGACACTGTGTCTTTAATTTTCAATGCTTCTTCTTTCTATAACTTCTAATTTAGTAATTCCAGTCAGGGAGTAAAAATAGTCCTTGCTCTACTTTGCCATTTTCAGATTCTCCCTCTACCACCATCACTTAGCCATATCTATTCCTTATCCAGATCCTAATGTCTATCATCTATCAGACCACAAGATATTCCTCCCCTTCACTCAGTGAGTTCAGGATTTGGTTTATGGTGTCCCATTCCTCCTCAATTCTTGTCTTCTCACTAGAGGACTTTAATATATGTATTGATATTTCTTCAAATGCTCTAATTTTCAAGTTGCTTAATCTATTCAGCTCCCATGGTCTACTGCTCTGTGCTTCAGCCATTCACATAAATAGTCATGCCTTTGATCTTGCCACAACACATGTTCCTTGTCTATGTTCAAGAACTCCAAAATGCCTGAATCTGATCATATATGTTTAAATCACTCCATTTCACCCCGTGGAATATCCCTAATCTTATGCTTCATCTTCACCATGACTTGCAATTTCACTATTTCTTAAAACATCCCCAGGCTATTAACCTTTCTTTAGCAATACTTTCTTCCCTTCCCAATTTCAACTCCTTGTTGAACCAGTTTATTACTCTGCTCTCCTCCTGAACTTCTTTCCTTCCTTCCTTATTACTAATTACCTTGCCACAATTTAACCCAGGATTACTCATATCATCTTCTCCTCTGCTCCTGTCCATACTGCTGAATGGAGAATTACACCAAACATCCTTGATACAAGTCAGAAGGATGGTTTGTTAAGAAGGAATACCTAATTACCTAATACCTAAAAATAAGGTATTAAGTATAAAGACATGTGTAAATTACTATGGACAAGGATGATGGAAGATAGTAATAATGGTTGCCTCCTAAAAAAATTAGTGAGATTATGTCCAGGAAGTTTGGTATGAAATCCACACTAAGTATAATAATCCTAAGAACATTCATCAATGGTGCTAGCAGGACAATAGATACCATTTTTTCTCCAAATGATTTATTGATTCTATAGTCAGTGATGGTAGATTCTAACAACTCATTCCCCAATATGGTAGAAAATAGAAGTTATTCTTGCCAAAATAGAATCTAGAGGAATATCTGAGTCAGAACAAGAGTCAATGGAGAAAAATCTACATATAGAAAATCATATCTAATTTACATGGTAACATTAAAGAACAAATTCACAAGATATTTCATGGAGATATAGATATTAATGAAATGGAGAAAAAAATTGAAGATAAAACTATTCCTTTAGTAAAGCAATCAAGGAGATATCAACAACAACCACTTTTTTTCTTTCTACAAAGATTAATATAGATTGTCTATACATGTATCCTTTGATGAAAATTAGAGAAGTTCATGGGTAAGCTTTTTCAAACTATTTTCTTGAGAAGATCACACATTCACCATCATAGCTGACTGTAAGGTGCAGAAATACCACTGTTTATTGTTTGCTAATTATTTTTAAAATGACACAGTAGAGGAAAAGGTTACCTTTAAGGCTTTACTCTAACATTGAGTCTCTCATATATGGGAGAGAAACAGCATGCTACAGTGGACAGAGTGATGGATTCGTGTGTGTGATTGGACTATCTGGTTTCAGTACCAGCTCTGCTACTTACTATCAATGTGACCTTACGCAAGTTACTTAATTCCTCTTGACCTCAGATTTCTCATCTGTAAAATGAGGAAATTGAACTAGATATCCTCTGAGGTCCCTTCCTACCCTAAATCTATAATTCTATGACTATATTGTTAAATTTTAAAAGATTCCTTCATATTGCCCTGGAAATTCAACACATACCACTGGAGGAAAAGTTCTGTCTTCAGTAGCTCTTTGATTTAAGTTCAAGTGAAGCATAAAGCAGAGATTGAATTCCAAAAATGTTTTCCACTGTCAGGAAGAATGTTCTGTGAAGGATCTAAATGGAAGAGGGATTCCCTAGAAGTGATAGGTTCCTACAGATGCTGTCTTTTGTAAATGACATAAAGTTTATTTCATTAAATCTGTAAATATTACAGGATCTCCTAAATGAGATGTGATTATTCAAAAGAAAGAGGCCTAAGAATCAGGAAAAGAAAAAAGCAAATGGATGGAAAATGCCTACCTTTCATATTGTTTAATTCAATTGGATAATGAGTCCCTCAAAAAAATGTGTCTGGAATATGAAGGATGATACTCTCATCCTTTCCCAGTCACCAACTGAGTGAAGCACAGCTACATGATTGTTGCCATGCTGCTATGCTCCCATGATGTTTTCTTGGATGTTTTAGATACCTTCAACAAGGATAAAAATCGAATGAGATCAGCTTCCACAGCAATGTTTAACTATTTAACTTAAAAAGACTGTAAGCCAAGACTATATTGGAGGGAGAGTGGGTGTGCAACTTTTGTTTACAGATGATTGTGCACTCAAAAGCTTCTGAAGCCAAGATGCAACAAAAAATGGATTGTTTCTCTGCTGCCTGTGCTAATTTTGGCCTGATAATCAACATGAAGAGAACAGAGGTCTTCCACCAGCCAGCACCACACATCCATACATGGAGCCATTAGTCATGGTAAATGGAGAAATTTTGAAGATGGTAGATGAATTTGCTTACATTGGCAATACACTTTCCAGGTTTGTCCATGTAGATTAAGAGGTCACCAGATATTGCCAGTGCTACCTCAGCATTTGGGAGATCCAGAGAAAGTGTGGGAGAAAAGAGGTATCAGGCTGCATTCAAAATTGAAGTTCTACAGAGCTGTTGTGCTAAATTTATTGTTGTATGGCTGTGAAATCTGGACAGTACACCCAAACTAACTCACTTCCACCGCAATTGTTTCAAAAAGATCCTGAAGATTGTCTAGTGAGAACTGCTTAGCATTCAAACTCTATTGCAATGAGCACAATTGATGAGCTGGCCACGGAGTTTGAATACCAAATGCCTTTGCATAAAAGACTATTTTATGGAGAACTCACACAGAGTAAGCACTCATAAGGTGATAAGAAACAGTATAAAAATATTTTCAATGTATCTCTGAACAATTTTAGTATTGACGGTGAGACATGGGAAATACTGGCCCAAGACTGTCTGGCATGGTGTACCCACATTTAAAAAGGCACTGTACTCCATGAGCAAAGCAGAATCATAGAGGCACAAAGAAAACATGAGTTGCACAAATCTAGAACTATTTCCATTTGAAATGTTCTAACATATCACTTGTGCCCAATCTGTGGTAGTGCTATCCTGAATTTGTATTGGTCTGATCAGCCACAGCCGAACACACCTACCCTGACTCCAACATGGTATTGTCGTTGGTCTTCTTCAAAAATGAGGGATGTATAGCAATATCTGGAACAGGGACTTGAAATAGACAATGAAGTTGGCCCAGAACTGAAAAGTGAGAGAGTGGCCTAGATTACATTTAGGAATGTACAGTTATTTAGACTATCTCCAACTACCCCCAAACATAAAAATTGATATTTTTTTAACACAAATAGTATTCCTATGGTACAGTATAGTTGTCAATCTTGGAACCCAGAGAATTTAACAGAATCAAAGTCACAGTTAAAGCAAAGGTATTGGAGAGATAATGAGAGAACAAAAGGACTGCAGCATTAGAAATGGTATAAGGAATATCATCTGGGAAATGTAGGCTTAGAGTTGGAAATGAGTGTGTCAGTTCATGAGAATAAGGTATAACTAAGGGACAGCGAGATACTATTCTGGTACCCAAGCAATATAAAAAGATTTAGAAATAGTCCCCTCCCACATCAAGTTGGTCCTTTGTGGGGATCCATGGGATAAAACTGGACAAGAATCTCACAGTTTTGTTAAGGTAGGAATGTATTATGATCTACGCTGATGATGGTAATATTCATATTGATGAGATTATAGATGCACTGATGCCTTGATATGCTGGTAAATATTTATGTATAAATAAATGTATAGAATACATATTTTTAAATTTAATCTGCATTATTGGTGTTTTCTCTATCATTTTCTTCAGTGTAACTAATCACTACAATAAAACAGGTCCTGACTTGTAGCATTTGCCTATTTCCCAGGCGTCAGTGCCCACTTTGAAAATTAAATAATTGCTCTTCAGAGCCAGCACACTCCTGTATATGTAATGAGAAAATAATTTACTGTTTCTTCAAGCTATCATGCTATGTCAACTCTTAGAAAAAATTATCTGTGTTCTTCACCTTCACTTTATCATTTCCTACTTATTTCTTTTTTTTGGAATTAAAAAAAAAGTTCACATAATTTTACAGTGCATCTCCCCAACCCCAATCTGATCCTCCTTCATAACTCTGAAAAATAGTTATGACAAAATATATAATATATGAAATCCCCCTCCTTCCTACCAAGAGTAGTGAAAGCTTTTGTCGTGATTATTGTTGCTTTGTGTTCTCTAGGACCAAGCTAGGTCATCCCTATTAATCTACATTCACTTTCCTTTTAGTCTTTATTTTTTCCTTTTACATTACTATAATCTTTATGTAACTTGTTCTCTTGACTCTCTTTTCTTCACTCAGAATCATTTTGTTCAAGTTTTAGCATATTTCCCTGAATTCTTCATTTGGCATTTTTTACAGTTAAATAATAAACCATTACATCATACACCACATTTTTTTCATCCCCAAATCCAGGGTGCCCAGTCCATTATCAGTTTTGAATTTTTTTATGACCATAAAAAAAAAAATGCTGTGAATATTTTGTTAGATGGAAATACCAGCTATCATTACCACCACCACCATCATCATTATCATTGTCATCATAATCATCTAGAATCTTTATTTTGGTGACCTCTTTGTCATATATCTCTAGTAGGATCTCTAATTGAAAGGCTGTGAAAAAAAATGATTTTTCTTGCATAATTTTAAGTTGTTTTTCAGAATAAATTAATTCATAGCTCTACCAGTAGTATGATAGTACATTTGAGCCTGAGATGCAACAGAGCGTAATATGGATCAATTCTCTGCCCCTTTTTGCTAATTTTGGCCTGAAAATAAAACACACATAAAACATAGTTTCTCACAGTCAGCACTGCATCATCTGTACAAGGAGCCATCAGCTACAGCAAAATGGAGAAATTTTTAATGCTGTGGATAATCACTTCCATATAAATTGTCCTACTAAGGTTCTGAAGATCACCTGGCAAAATAAGGTACCAAATACTGAAGTTCTTTATGGAGTTGAACTGCCAAGCATTCAAAATCTATTTCAGACAGTGCAACTCTGATGTGTTGATCATGTTGTTGAAATGGCAAATGTATATTTGCCTTGACAGAAATTATTATCAATAACCAATTATTAGTGTTGGGGGAAATCTAGGCTTTTTTTTTTTTACCTATTTCCTCATTCAAAGTCTTGTGAAGGATGGAACTGAAGAGACATTTTCCTCAATCTTGACCAGGATCCCACCCAAATGGGAGAGCTTATTTCTGATTAAAGAGTAAAGAAAATATTCCAACCCATTGTTCTACTCTGGTATGACTGGGTAGAGGATAGATCCCTTTTTTCAAATGACTGGAGACCTAGTAGTCTGGGTGGAAATGAGTCCTTTGTTCAAGACTGACATGATAAAAGCCATGCTTCCCCAACCCCACATTAGAATAAGCCCATCTCTCATAATATTTACACTCATTTCTGAGTTGATTTCCATCCATCAGCAGCTTCCATGATTCCTCTTTGGTTACAAGAAAAATCACTGGTCTCAGTTTATTGACTATTTGCTAAACGTAATTAATGAATTGTTGAAGAGTTACCCAGAAACTCAGATTTTTCATTCTCATCCTAAAAGACTATTTCATGAAGACCTCACACAAGGCAAATGTAAACACGGAGATCAGAAAACAAAACAAAACAAAAAACCTATATAAGAACACTCTCAAGGCCTCTCTGACGAACTTTGAAATCAGTTGTGAGACATGGGAGACACTGGTACAGAACCACCCAGCATAGTATGCTTGTGTCAGAGAAGATGCTGTGCTCTGTGAACAGAGCAAACTTTGCAGTAGCTCAAAAGAAATGTGAGATGTGCAAATTAGACACCCCCATGTTTATCTGGAGTATTTGTGCCTGACCTGGGGTAGAGTCTTCCGAGTAGCATAGGTCTGATGAGCCATAGTCAGACACACTCTACCTTCATCCCAACAGAGTAATGTTATTTTAGCACCCTTTAAACATGAAGGATGGCAACGAACACAGCCAGTTCCTATTTTACTACCATATCCAATATTTTCAGTTTTAAAATCAGGCTTTCCAAGTATTGACTGCCAGATAAAACCTCAGAATGCATTTCTCTTACTATGTGGAATATTTCTTTACATGATTATTCACTATTTAAATGCTGTTGTTGCTCAGTTGTGGCCAACTTTTTGTGACCTCATTTGGGGTTTTCTTGGCAAAGATACTGGCATAGTTTGCCACTTTCTTCTCCAGCTCATTATATAGATGAGGAAACTGAGGCAAACAGGGTTAAGTAGCTTTTCCAGTGTCACACAGCTAGTAAATGTCTAAACCAAGATTTGAACTCAGTTATTCCTGATTACAGGCCAAGTACTCTTATCTCCTGCCCCCCTACCTGCCTATAGATGTGTTTTTTCAAAAACTCTCTTTATAAACTTTTGCTATATTTCTATAGGGAAATGGTTCTTGGTCTCACATGTTTATGTCAATTCTCCATATATTTTGGGTATCAAACTTGTATTATAAACATTTGAGGTAATGATCTTCTATCCTCAAATGAGTTTCTATTTTTATTTTTGTTGCATTAACTTCTGGCAAAATCTTTTAAATTTGATGTTAATGAAAAATATTTTATCTCATCCCTTGTCTATGATTGGATTAAGAATTTTCCCTTAACCATAGGTCTAAATGATTTTTCCTTTTCTAATTAAATATGTGTATGTGTGTATGTATATGTATGTATGTATATATCTGTGTGTTTAAGTTTAGTTATTATGTCTTCTTGGACTTTATTGTGATGCATTCCAACTGCTCTTTTTGTCTGTGTGTTCCTGCTCTTCCTACACTGCTTACAGGGACAAGATTTTGGCTGCTGGTAGGGAGTAAGAAGACTACAAGCAGAAGTAATGAGATGTGGCAGCAAGGGGAAAGTGGTGTGGACAAAGTGAGTAGATTTACAAGGTCAGCATGACCTTCTCCTTCCTAAGGACTACCACTGACTCTTGTTTCTCTTCTTTACAAATGAAAGTTAACCCTGGGAAGCAGCAATTAGAGGATGTTAGTCAGTAGCAGGACACTAAAAATAGAAAAACACCAGCTGTAGAAGTTTCATTTTCATGAAGGATCCCACATCCCTGCCCCATCCCATCCTGAATCCTCACACAGCCTTATTGGATGGCATGAATTAAATGTCATTTGGGAATCATAGTCACATTTTCAAGACTCCAAAATTAGGTCTGTTTTCTAGGATGAATTTTCAAATGTATACACACACACACACGCACACACATATATGTGTGTATGTGTATATATGTATGTCATTTTTGTATAAGAAGACTTGAATAAAAGGACAAAAATGCAAGTGAAAAATAGCATACTCCAGAGGTGGAAAGGGTGCTTCATCATTTGTCCTTTGGGATTTTCTTAGATCATTGTATTGCTGAGAATAGTTATGTCATGCACAATTCTTCATTGAACAATGTTGTGATTGCTGTGTGTAAAGTTCTCCTGGTTCTGTTCACTTTGCATCAGTTCATGTAAAGCTTTTGAGGTTTTCCTGAAATCATCCAGGTTGTCATTTCTTGTAGCAGAGTAATATTTCATTACAATCATGTACCATGTACCACAGTTTGTTTAATCGTTCTCCAGGTGATAAGGGATCAGTTTCCAAATCTTAGCCACCATAAAAAGAACTGCTATAAATATTTTTGTAAAAATAAGACCTGCTCCCCACACCTTTTTTTAAAATGTCTTTGGGATATAGACTAGCAGTGGTATTGCTGGATCAAAGGGTAGCCACAGTTTTATAGCCCTCTGGTTATAGCTCTAAATTGCTCTCCAGAATGGCTGGATCAATTCATAACTCCTCTAACAGTACTTTAGTGTCCTAGTTTTCCCACATCCCCTCCAACATTCATCATTTTCCTTTTTTGTCATATTAACCAATCTGACAAGTGTGAGGTGGTACTTCAAAGTTGTTCTAATTTGCATTTCTTCAACAGTAATTTAGAGCATCTTTTTTAATATAACTGTAGATAGCTTTGATTTCTTTGTCTGAGAGCTGCCTCTTCATATCCTTTAATCATTTGGGATGATTTTTTTTTTCAAATAAAAATATTTCTGTCCATATTATTTTCTACATTTAGTTCCAAGTTCCTTTGTGAATGAATGATTACCTGGTAAATCAACACCCATGATATGAAAATCAATTGATCAGTGAACACATATTAAGTGCCTACTGGTGTGCCTGGCACTATGCTTAGTACTGGAGATACAAAAAGAGGCAAAAGATAGTTCTTGATCTCGAGGACCATCCAATCAGGGAGAAAACATGCAAACAAATGTATACATAGCAAGTTATTTAAAAGAGAAATAGGAAATAATTAAGAGAGGGAAGGCACTGGAATTAAGAGTAATTGGAGAAGGATTCCTACAGAAAGTATGATTTTAGAAAGGGCTTAAAGCCAGGGATGTCAGTTTTCAGAGTAGAGGAATAGAGAGTTTGCCAGGCTTGAGGGACAGCTGAGAGAAGAAAAAGGAAAGTCCATGCAAACAAAATTGTATATAAAAATTTTCAGCCAACATTGAAGAATATTCTTAGCATCCAACTTGGCCTCGAAATGGAAGGAATGGAGGCAAGGGATGCTGTAAATCTTCCTATGAGATTTTGGGGGAGCGATAATTGGGGGGACAGTAGAATCAAAGATAATTTCACAATTTTCTTTGTTTTATGCAAGAGAAGCCCTGTCTCTGATGTCTGTCAATGATATTTTACTCACTTTTCCTCATTTCCTAGATTAGGATTGGTGGAGAAGTAAAAAAATAAAAATTATGTTACATCTACCTCTCGATCTAAGTTTTCTGATTTTTTGGCGTTGTAATTGGTTGAGAAGACAAAAGGAGAAAAAAGAAGAGAAAAGTTAGTTTGTCTCCTCAGATGGCTGTCTTTGAAGAGTTATTGGACCTTTCCATTAAGATAGGGGCCTGCCTCTTGGCTTTGACTGGATCCATTAAACATTCATATGAAAACCTCCTACACCCAGGATTTCATCCCTCTGTACTAGTATAAGGGCTAAACAAATAACCAAGTTGCCATTGTTTGTCATTATGACTTACCTCTTACCTTTTTGCAACTAGGCTCCAAACTCTAAAACATGCAGAGCTGCAATAAACAGATTAATACTCATTCTCTCAAGGCATTTTGTTTTTGTCTGAGGTGTCTTATATCTATGAGATGGGCCAGCGAGCAGTATTAAATGTGTACATGAAAGTATACAAGATTAACAAGCAATTTCAATTCATTTACATTCATAAAGTAGGAATAATATTTATAGTTTAAAAAATTTTTAATAGAAAGCAACCTTCTATACATTTGGCTGTCAAAAAACATGTGGCAGGATATAGTAGCAGAGGTTACACAGAAATAATTATTATTATTAATGTTTATTGTTAACAAATTGCAGTAGTTGTAGTGAATCTGCCCCTAACAAATTCTACTCCTTTTGCATTTAAAATTCATATTTTAGATTTAATGGTAATTGAATGTATAAAGGGCACACATGAACTGCGTATTGTTATTATTCTGTTCTTTCTGACTCTTTGTGACCCCATTTGGGGTTTTCTTGGCAAATATCCTGGAGTGGTTTGCCATTTCTTCTCCAGTTGATTTTATGGATGAGGAACTGAAGTAAACAGGGTAAGTGACATTCCAGGATCACAATGCTAGTAAATACCTGAAGCCAGATTTTAATTCACCAAGATGATTCTTTCTGACTCCAAACTCATCACTCTGTTTTCCACCTACCTACCCCTATGAAAGAAGGGGAAGTAATATCAGTTTAACTGTTAAAATTCATCTCATGTTATGATTTAACGGACTGCATACTCTCTGCACTGATGTCTTTGAGTACAGGTGAACATTCAAATGTCGCTATGTATAACACTAGGAAACATGATTTATAAAAGAAAACTTTTCCACGTCACTCTCCCTATTACAGCAATATATAGCACTAGTGGTACTGGGATTAATCTTAAAGCATTTGAGAGTCACCTGAAACGACAATGAAGAAAGTATAAGTATTTATTGGGTGCCTAGCTCTTTCCTACCTGCTGGTAATAGAGTTCCTGAAGTCAATGAGCTTACATGCTAACAGAAGAGGCAAAACATAAAAGATAAGTGATGGCCAGGGGAGAGTGTTTTGTCCTCAACAATCACAGGGATGGTGAGTGACACAAAAAGACAATCCAATGACCTTTTCCTTCTCTAACATGTCCCAGAAATCTTGTTATCATGGAAGATCAGTGCAGCCCCACAATCTGCCCCTCAGAAGTACCCTATATCCCCATCTCTGATTGGATGGCAATAAGCAAAGTGTATTTGTGGTCCAAAGAAGTCCTGCCTCAAACAGCCAGATCTGGTAGTGAAGGTAGGGTACTATTATTTTTCAGGCTGCCATCAATATAAATAGGTATTGGACTTGACTAATAGCTTTATAAGTGACAATCTTTTAGAGTATTGATCTTTTCTACACATTGAGTTTATTCAATGACTTTCTACCAGCTTTTGGCTCTTTTATTTAATTTCTTGCTTCCAGCCTGACTCAGGTTCATTTGTAACAAATACACCACAGAAATAAATGTTGACAAAATAAAACCATGACATTGTGAGATTTTGCTTTGAAAGTGATAGTTCTTGTTTAGTAGAGTGTCTTTTCTTCGGTCATTTCTATTTATGTGTTTGTTGAATGCTTGCCTAATGTTTTTCTTTTTTTATTTAAAGTTTTTTTCAGACTCTTGTTTACCTAGTCTTTTCCTCCAAATTACTTTGGTATCTTTTTAATCATCATAACCAGTGTCAATTAGATTTTAAGGTTTTTAAATTTTTTCAAGTAATTTATTTTTCAAATTACATGTAAAAAATTGTAACTTTTTAAAATTATTTTTTGAGTTCCAATTTTCTCTCTCCCCCTTCATTGAGAAGGCAAGCAATTTGATATAGGTTATACATGTGCAATCATACAAAAGTATTTTCATATTAGTCATGTTGTGGAAGAAAATAAAGACAAAAAGAAAAAAATACAGTAAAACAAAAGTAGACTTTGATCTGAATTCAGATTCCATTAGTTCTTTTTCTGCAGGTGGATAACATTTTTTTAGTATGAGTCCTTCATAATTTTCCTTGTATTACATTGCTAAGAATAGCTAAGTCATTCATAGTTGATCATCATACAATATTGTTGCTACTCTATATAGTGTTTTCCTAGTTCTGTTCACTTTACTTTGCATCAGGTCAATCAAGTCTTTCCAGATTTATTATGCCCATTGTTTCTTACAGCACAATAGTATTCTATCACAGTATAAATAATTTTGAAACAAATCTTTGATTTTACTGGTGTAGGACATTCCTGGTTGGGAGTATTATCTAATAAGTGCAGATAGGCACATTTTTTGTACCTTATAGACTCTCAGAGAATTGCTAGAGCATCAAGGGGTTGACTGACTTGTCTACGGTCACAAAGTCAACATGGGTGAGAAGCAGGACTTGAACTGCTTTATTCCTGTTTCTAAGACCAGCTCTCTCTATATAAAAATCTGGATATCATTTCATTATGTAGCTTTTAAATGTAATATGGTTTCCCCGCTTATCATTGTTATGTTTACCTATTTTTATTAACACATCTACTTTTAAAAATTCTGCTGTTATAAATTTTATTTTAACAATTGTAATGTTGTGTGTATTTTTTAAATTTCAAATTGGTTTCATATTCACAGCAAATAATCCGACTTTATTTTCCAGTCCTGTTCACTCTTTTCTATGTTATGAATGAATTCATCATATTCATGTTCATAATTATGATTGCCTGTCTTTTTACTCACATTGTGGTAAAAACTATTTCTTCTCAATCCATGTTCTTTAGAAGAATGAAAGAGATCACCTCTCCCTCTGCTCCCAATCCCAAACCAAATATCATTGCATTAATATCCTTCCTTCCTTCCTTCCTTCCTTCCTTCCTTCCTTCCTTCCTTCCTTCCTTCCTTCCTTCCTTCCTTCCTTCCTTCCTTCCTTCCTTCCTTCCTTCCTTCCTTTCCTTCCTTCCTTCCTTCCTTCCTTTTTCTTTTCTCCATTCTTGTAATCATTCCACAGCAAACAGCATCTTTACTATCATCCAAATGACTTACAGGTGTAATGAGTGCAAGGGCTTGTTTATTATTGTTGGCAACATAAAACAACTCATTCAGCAGTGTAAAATATCACTTTCATGTTTTTCTCCCTATGAAGTATCTCCCTTGCATATATTGCTATCATTTAAGGTTTACTGAAAGATTTAAAACTAAGATAACTTTGTTTAATTATCCTCTGATCATAAATGTAAGGAGAGGTATAAAATAGGAAGATACACTTGCTAAAATTGTTTTATACTATGATGAAAATCCAAATGAATATAAATTCTCTATGGATGGTAATGTCATCAAGATTCTCTTATTTGTGGAACAAATATTGTTTGTATTAAGTCTGAGAATACTTAAGGGTCATCTTGATGAGATTCATAATTAAAGGAGTTTGATATAACTGTCCTCACAGGGATTAAAAAAAGTGGATAAAAATGTCATTGCCTAAGATATGTGCACACATGTATGGTGTGTGTATGGCATGCAAGCATAAATGTATGTATACATATATATGTTTTGCATGCACACACCTATGTATGTGTGTAACTGTGTGTGCTTGCATGTATACACGTTTTACTTATATAAAACAGCACAGTGACATACATAGTAAGTTCTTAATGAATATTTCTTGACTTACATGAGCATATACTTGACACATGAGCATATATATATTGCATATATACACATGTTCATATTATATGCATACACTAACAGTGTGATATATATGACTACTACATGTGCTTAGAGACCCATTTACTCATCTGTGCATGTATGTACAGATATACATAAAGATACGCCTATTCACAATTCATAGGAAGGCAAGTGTATATAATATGCATATATGTATACATAAATTATAGTTTGACTATAGACACACATGCATATCACTGTCTATTTTCATATATATGTAAACAATTATGAACATATATGTGTCCTCATATGCGTAAACATATACATCTACGTGCTTTTTCTGAAACAGTACAAATAGGACACATGTGCATTATAATGTGTTTATGTATATACATAAATGTGTGTATATGCATTTATTAATCTGTCTATCTGATATCCACATTTGTGTATGCATACACACACTATGTATATATGTGAACCTTGGATGTGCTTTTTGCATTTAACTTCATATCATAATCTAGCAATAAAGCTTTAAACATAGACAAGCACTTTTATATCACACCCCTTAGAGATGCATGATGGAGGAAACCTCTTTTTGCTCATAAGAATAATGCTTAATTGACTAAAATTGCCATCCTTAGATTTCTCCTTCCTGTTGACCACAATGTTGAAGGACAACTCACTGAACTCTGGACAGTAAGGAATGCCCTTCCCATCTTTGGTTTTGCTTTGAACACACGGCTTCCTAGGCAAACTGATATCTTGGAAGGAACTTCTTCTTCTTCATATCTTCTTTCCTTTGGTTCGGGACTTCTCAGACTTGGTGGTTGCCTAAAATAAATGACTCAGATTACCATACCCTGATAGCCTAATGTTTAGATGTATGATTAGATGGAGACAAGGAGCCAGGTCCAAAAAAGCTAAGGTCCACTCTATCCTTTTTTTTTTTTTGATGTATTAGGACACAATATGCCTTCACCTTTGTTAAATGTTCAGTGACTTATAAATGCCTCATTTCATCCCAACATGGATCCTGAACTTAGAGGGCATTGATGTTCAAGTCAGGCCTCCGACAACTGTGTCTATTCAAGAATCATTTCTGTGCCAAATCTGAGTTTGAGAAGTAGGGAAGTGGTTTACTTTTTCATTCAGAGTGACCTCCCCTTATTCTTCTGAAAGTGATGTGTGTGTGTATATGTGTGTGAGTGTGTGTGTGTGTGTGTGTGTATGTATACATGTGGGGGAGAACACATGAGGAGCTACAGGGGACACTCTTTCAGAAATATAACCAAATTAGAATCATAGAATGTTAAATGTGTAAGATATGGAAAGCACTTTAAAGAGTGTCCATTTGAACCCCAGCTCCAAGAAACTGAGGACAGAGCTAAAGTCACACAGTTAATGATAGCAATGAAACTACATCCTACATATTCTGAATCTAACTAGTGTTTTTTTTTTCCATTGAGCCATGAAGTTTTCTACACTGAAAATGAATTGCTCCAAAATATACTCCTGATCTCATTGTAAGTGGAATTCATCTTTTTATCACCCATGCTAAGAATGAACCAGAATTCATTTTGTTGTATTATGTAGATAGAAGCACCCTTCCTGTTAACTTATCTTTTGGCTGGCATATAGAGATTTGGGTGATTAGAGATAAGTAATACAAGGACAATTGGATGATCCTACATATTGCAATAACAACTTTTTATAAAATTATAGATTGGTATATTTCACATTTCCTTTGCTCAAGAACTCATAGAAACATTCATTTAAACAGACTATCAAATTCAAAGAGCTGTAAATTATAAAACAGACAATTCTCCTAGGAAATCAAGCCATTCTCACTGAGAAGCCATGCGTTTTCTTTGCAAAATTGTAAATGGCATATTTGTGGCTTCCTGAGCAACCACCAGGGCCCATAAATTATTTAAACATTGTCACCTTGACTTTTACAGCTAAATAAACTGTGTGGATACTCATGCTCTCTTTAGCATTGATTTTTCAGATTTATCTTCTCATAGTTTTTTTTTTTTTAATTTGGCATATGAATTGAAGGACCTCTCCTTGTATTATTCATTAAAAGTAAACATTAAATTCAGTAGGAAGGAAGGAAGGGCCTGTAAGTGCTTCACTTTGAATTTTCTTTTGAATAGATTATATATAGTCTGATTTTATAAAATTCATATATCTGTCTGTCAAAAATTTAATTCTGTAACTTTTAACTCAAATAGTTTTATAGTGTTTGCATTAAAGAAAATATACTGCTGAAGTGACAGCAACATTGTTTTTCTCATTTTGTTCTATAACTTATAGATGATGAAATTCCAAAGAATAAATTAGTTATTCATTAAAGGTTAATGCATTAGAAATGGAAATATTTGGGAGTAACATGCAATTTTATGAAAATGCCTTATGAATTTTTAAATAGAAAGAAGCATGAAATCTTAGAAAACAAACTGTACTAAGAATCAGAGAGCCCAAGTTTCAGTTTTATGACCTCTCACTAATTGTGTGCTGATTATTACAAAATTGCAACCTTTATGGGCCTCAGTTTATTCTCTAATAAAGTGGCCCAAGTGATATTTGCTCTGATATTTGTTCATGGGCTCCTTTGAGAATCTAATACGATGTCTGGAATATACTTTGCAATCATGTTTTGTCAATGTTTGTTGCTGAATTATAAAGTGCTATGTAAATCATAAGACATATGTACACAAAACTAATTATTTTGTCTTCCTACAAAGTTCACTTAAATGAACTAGCTTATGTACCTTTATGTATAAAATTTAATTTAGATTTCCCCTTCCCATGTCCCTCCTTGAATTTTTGTGCCACAAAATTTAAAAAAAATAAAATCTTTGATGAGTCCCATATCTGAAGTAATTCAACATTTTTATTTTTTTAAATTTCTTTATTTATGATGAAATAAACGACAGGAAGCATGGCATAATGAAGAGAATACTAGACTTGGAATCAAGAAGATGTTAGTTTAAATCTCTACTAAGATATTTAAAATAACTGTATCATCTAGGCAGTTTATGTGACCTCTATGACCCACAATTCCCTCACCTGTAAAGAAGATATAATATTTGTAGCACCTAACTCTTAGGGTTGATGTGAGGCTCAAATGAGATAAAGTATGTAAAGCTCTTTGCAAAACTTAAAGCTCCAGGAAAATACCAATCACTGTTATTATTCTCCTTTTAAAAATGTTTTTCAATGATGTTCGGACATATGGTATATAGGAGTGGGGAACCTGTGGCCTCGAGGTCACATGTGGCCCTCTAGGTCCTCAAGTGAAGCCCTTTGGATGAATCCAAACTTCACAGAACAAATCCCCTTAATAAAAGGATTTGTTCTATAAAACTTGGGCTCATTCAAAAAATGACACCCAAGGGCCTAGAAAGCCACATGTGCCCTCAAGTTTCCAGCTTCCCTACCCCTGGATAGTAGAAAGACTCCTGACTCTGTAGTCAGAGGAAATAGATTTCCATTGCATCTTTAAGAGTTACTTCCTCTGTGATTGTGAGCAGATGATCTAACCTCCCTAGGTCTGTTTCCTCATATGTAAAATAAAAGTATTGGATTAGATGGCTTCTGTGGTTCCTGCCCACTCTAAAATTCTGATCTGAAATATTTTTTACTGAGACATTCTAGAAAGAATCAGTCACATGATCTACTATTATCCTATTATTACATATTTACATTTAATGTTCTGCAGACCATTACAAGGGGAAGAAATAAATGCTTTTAATAATGAATACGCATATTTAGTCATAAGGTCTTCTATAAATTTACTGAAAACATCTTCAGTAGCACATGGTGGGACAGAGGACAGTGGGAATAAAATGTATGTCATATTGCTTCTATAGGATGCTGATTTTTCTTCTTCCTCCTCACGATTCTTCTACTCCTCCTTTTCCTCCTATTACTCTTTACTGTCATTTTCTCATTCTTCTCATCTTTTTCTATGGGGTTCCAATAAAAATGATTTTGAAACCGATAACCATCTGGTGTTGTTAATCTCTATTTAATATTCTAAATCCTATTGCACAGATAAATAAAATAATTACTTCTGTAATTTATAGTTGAATAAAAGCATTAGGATATGTTTGTCTACTATAAGTAAATCACAATCACCCTCAGGATACTAGACAACAAAAATGATCCACACATCATCCTGTTCCCATGGGATAGTGATCTGTTTTTCTAGCTCTGTGTATTTTTGATGCATTTTGTTCAATGTCATGTGGAGATTATGAGTATTTTGCATGGCAACATTGATTTAAAATGATGTCCTTAAATTTTTCATGGATAAAGGCATATTTGGACAATTTTGGGTAACAGTTCACTTTATAATGATCTATTTCTGGAATAGTTTATTGGATGAGTTTTCTAAGTTATTCTGAGGTCAGCATTTCTATTAGGATTTGCTATTTTCAGTCTGTGAAAAATAGTGCACAACCTCATTTTTAGTTTGTCACCATCAGGTTTTCTTTAAGGAGCTTAAATGTAGTAACAATGTAGATTATGCAAGGACCCTACAGATATTGTGCAGCATATCACATCAGTTTATAAAAATTTATTATTTACATCATACACTGTAAGATGTGATATGATATATTAATTCATTGTGGTTATGGTAGTTCTATTTTTGATTATTCTTATTTGGCATAATTAGTAAATTAGTTGAATTTATGTGATCAAACTCAAAAAAGTTTTTTTGGAATTTTAGTCTAAGTATACTACTTCTCTTTTCTATATCATTTGCAACCTTGGTGCTATTCTATTCAAGCAATTTTTAAAACTAAGTATAAACTTTCTGAGTTTATATTAAAAGATTTTCAGTGACCTTAGTTTATTCAACTTTTCTCTCTTTAAATTTTAACAGTACCAGAATTTCATAACTTATTTAGGCCAATCAACAGCTATCTAGCTTCTTATGTAATAATAGTTTTTTCTTAACTTTTATTTTACATTTTTTTTTACTAATTTTTACTTAGTTTACTAAAAGTTACTTAATAACTTTACTACATGTTAGACAGATAGCACTGCCTACACGAATTGTAACACAGGAAGGCTTCTAGCACTAGCAGGTTCAATCTTGATCTGGGCAGCTAGAAGTTTAGCATCAGAGACATAATAAGCAATTAATTAAGCTTACTTTATCCTTGTCTTCTCAAAGGGGTTGCTGATAATGGGAGCACCAACTCCTACAGCATTCCCTAATTAGTCTTCTTGCAGGGACAGGCAAGAATATAATAGGAGTCACAACTCCTACACATCCCTTAAGTCCCTTGAGACTTGCACACATTAACAAATCTCCCCAAGTCTTTTCATGGGGGCCAAACAAAGCACACACAGCATTCTAAGCCTAAACCTCAATGGGGGCCAGTCGAGGCTAGCACAGATGCACATTCCCCTTATGCATTCTTATTCCACCATACTGACCAATGCCTACTTGATTTATGGGGTGGCAGACAAAGAAGAAAATTTGCCAGTAATTGCCTCACAAGTTTGCATTATCTCATCATTATATCTCACTGTGAAGTCACAGTGAATATTTACAACTTTAAGCACAAATGTTTATATTGTTTATCATTATATAATGCTGCACAAGCATGGTGGATATGCTTACAAAACATAAGTGTGGGAAGCAGAGATTTGTTATAGCCATGAATCCTGGTAACTAGTGGCTAAAAAGTATAATAAAATCTACCTTACTTACACTAAAACTCACCTTAGGTACACTATATTAGTCATGTTAGACAATTCCTTGAATAATATCTGTTTATTTGCTTTAGTTTCAATTGAAAGGGGAAATGGTAAGACAATACTATTCTCTTAGATGTATTTCCTTTGCAATTGTGTTATTTATTCAAAGTTGAGGAATTACAGTGAATCTAAGTTTGTTTGATAAAAATTATTTCAGAGATGGTAGTCACTCATCTGTAAATGTTTAATAGAGAAAAACATTTTGGAAAGGGCTGATCACAGATTTCCTCCATCTGTTCTGTTTTGTTTTTTTTAACAACTAATTTTTGATTTTTTTTTAACAATCAATTCATTAATATTTTCAAGTACTCACTGGCTGCATTGTATGTGTGAGCTTTTCAGTGAAGGCTTTGGGGTAAGTTTGAGAGATGGAAACTAAATTAGAGAGTCTTAACCTCTAAGAATCACAGGAAAAAAAGGAGTAAATCAATTTGTCAAATACAGGAGAAAAGCAATTGATGGAATTTAGAGAGAATTTTTTTCTAGGTTTTTTGCTCCTCATCTTTGATGCCCTTGTAAACATAACTTAATAAGGAAAATAATTTGGTAAATCCCAGTAATCTTCTAACACACCTCTTGATCAACTTTCTAAACACCTTGTGAGCATGTGCTTTTCTAAATAACTGCTTTAATTTAGTTGAATAATTCAACAAACATTTATTAGGTGACTGGAAATGGCAAACCAATCCAGTATCTTTATCAAGAAAACCCAATCCACAGTATTGCTGCAGTACGGAAGGTCACAACGAGTAGGGCATGACTGAATGACAACTGTGCTAAGTACTGTGCTAAATTCTGGGGATAAAAATAAGAAAAGAAGATTGGTCTTCAAGGAGCGTAGAGTCTAGTGGGGGAAGACAACACACAAAAGGAAGGCAAAAAGGTGAAAGCACCATGAACTACCTGGCATGAGTCAAAGTCAAACAGAATAGTTAATGGAAAATGGAGTTATGAGGGAAGTTGTGAACCCTCTATGAATGAAGGCTTTGGAAGAAGTTTAGTTGTCCTCCCCCAGTCTTCCAATCTGAAGTGAGAGGCAGTTTAAGGTCGGTTAAGAAAGTGTAGAATATCAAAGCCTGTGTCATTCTTCCAAAATATACACATAGTTATGTTCTCTAATATTTAGGTAATGCTTACTTATAGTCTCTGAAGTACAACTACTTAAATATGCTCACATTTTGGCAATGTTTGTTCATACCTATTTTATATCAATTTTATAGTTATTTTTTAAGGATCTCTTTGACTTCTTTTTACTCCATAGTATTATAGGTTATGTATGTAATCTATCAGACTGAAGCCCTAACCCAGCAAAATGTATTTTTTCATCTAATGCTTTTCATGAGTTGATACTCATCAAAGTCACATCTTACTGTCAGTAACAGTTCCAATATTTAGCATGTTTAATCTAAGCACTAAAATGAAGCTAGCTTAAGTGGACAATTCAGTGGAAAATTGCCTTTTTTAGGGAGTACAGGTGTGTGAGAAGACTTCTGTGAAATTTTACAAAGTTAATTAAAATCTCACTAGAGAGGATAGAATTAAAATGAAAAAAAAAAGAAACAAAACATGAAATATATTTTTAACCTGACCAAAGTGGGTTGTTTTTTTTTTTTTGCTGATTTATGTATTTAATATGATGGCTTGTTTTTAATTTTGAAAATTGTTCAGTTCAATGAGGGCAATGAAATGGAGAGATAATAAATGCTTAAAATTAAATACTTTAAAATACATAAATTTTGGGATGACATTTTAAAAAGATGCTATAAAAATCACCATTTAGTAGGAGCCTTATTCATTATATAACTGAGGTGATACAAATAGCTGGGAAAGGACTGTTGGCTGGTAGGTTTCTATACTTTCCATCAGTGATCATTCTTGATCCCAAAAAAGAGGTATGAGACTATATCACTTTCCCTTCCTTACAGAGGAAGAGTCCACAGGTATAGACTACCACATATTTCAAATTTGATTGGTATGCTGGTGAGTTTTTTTAACTGATTTTTTTTTCCTTTTTCTTCTAAAATAATATTTTCTTGTCAGGGTCAATGCTTTGGTAGATTGGGGATAGGGGAGAGAGAGTGGTATTAGAAAATGAAGGTGATGAAAAAAATTTTTTTAAATTAAGTAAAGGCTATGTAGGCTCTATATTTTAAGTACTATAATGGGCCAGATATGACTCAGACTAGCTTAAAAGTTCATACTTGAGAATAGTATGACATGAGACATTTATAGAGTGTCTAATAGCTGGCAAAATGTTTATTGAGCTGAAGAATGGAAAGGACATGCAGAAGGGCTGAAGCACTAGTTTAGGCAGATGTACTCCGTTGACCTCCATATCTATATACAAAAGTATCTGATGAACCGGGTGAAATGATTCACAACCAACTGGATGTCTGAAGACTAGCTTCTTTTTGTGCTCTTACAGGACCTGGATTCTGGTATCAGCCCTCATTTCTGGAATAATCAAGATGTAGGACACATCTTTGCCTCTTAGGGGACAAAAAGATTCTATTTTATGTGGCATACACCTTCATAGATATTGTTCCTACCACAGGAATTCTCTGAAATCTTAAATAAAATAAATTTTCAATAAACACATTAAAATGTTATGAAAAGAAATGAAAACACATTAGTACATTATTTTATTCAAAAGTACACATTTTCTGATTTTTCTTAATATCTTATTCAACTTGTGTCTATCAATTGGAGAAATCTGGGAGAACCTGAGGAAGATTTGAAGTGAATGATGAGAGATAAAGAAGGAAAAAAGTTCTGTATGAAGGAGATTTGAAAAGAAGATGTATAGTAGAAGAAGACTCAATAAGGAGAAGTAATTGGTAAAGTAAGATAATTTTTTTAAAGGTTAGATAAAATGAATTTTCAAGGCAAAACAGGTTAATCAGAAGTGTAAAAGGAATTTTGTTTGGCTAGTAAGTGGTGAAGAGTTGCTAAAGTCACATCTGAGGTGAGTTGTTATCATTCAAAGAACCATGGATAATAAAGAGCAAAATAAAAATTACCAGAGTTAATACCCCAGGTAAAGAAGGAAAAAATAAGAGAATATCCCTTACTCTTGAGTTCAAATCACTTGACCCAGATGAACTACATACTCAGGTAGTGATACTGAACGAACTGGCAGATATTGTTGCTAAGTCTCTGCCAACAATAGTTGAAAAAGCAATAGTAATGTTACTAGATGACTGAAGACCAAATGTTGTTTTCATTTTCAAAAAGGGAAGAAAATAGAAGCTACAAACCCAAAGCCTACAAATATAAATCTACATAGTCAAAAAAATTACTGTTTCCTAATGAAATTCTATCACATATTATTAAAGACATTGTTTTTTCTTTTAATATAAAAAGGCAAATGATGGCTACTAAAAGCTAGCATAGCTACATCAAAAAATCTCATAGGAAACTAAGCATTACTTTTTTTTTAGACAAAGTCACTAAATTAGGAGATAAGAAGGCATATTATAGGGATAACCTTGATTTTAGCAAAGTATTTGAAGTCTATCACATTATTCATGTGCAAAAGATATAGAGATATATTGTAGATGATAATAAAGTTAGATAGGTTCAGAATTGATTAACTGTCCATAAAGAGTATAATCTTTATTGACTTGAAATTAACTTGAAAGGATTCTCTATTGGAGTATCTGAGGGGCCTATGTTTGGTTTTGTGACATGTAAGATGTTTATAATTATCTTTTAAAGATAGCATGATTATCAAATCTGCAGATAACACAAAGTTTATAGGACTAACCAACATATTGAATGAAAAGTCAGGGTTTGATAATTACCATCCATTAATAAACTAGGCAATTATGCTGAATCTAATTAAAAATGTTTGCTAGAAATACATATGAAGTCATATACTTGGATTCCAAAAAGTAACTTCAAATTTATAAGATTCAAATCAATTTGACAAGCATTTCTTAAACACCTACTACACTATTACTGAAGGGATCAGAAAGCAATATGTGTTTCTCAGTTGGGTATTGCACCTTTGTAAAAAACAAAAATGATCTCATAAACAGAAGCAGAAGGATAAAAATATTAAATATATCCTTTACTAATTTCAACAAAATACAAACATATAAATAACTGACCTTTGAAGAAAGCAAATTTAAGTGAAGATGAAGCAAAGTGAAACAATTTGAGAATCAATGAATAAATCATAGAAACTATAAACACTTTCATTAAGGAAATCAATTGGACAACATATAAAAAAATTTGGAATATGGTGAAAGCATTCCTCAGAGGAATATTTATACCTTTAAGCACTCACCAACAAAATAGATAAAAATATAACTAAAAAAATGGAAAATAAAGTAAATAAAAAAGTAGAAATTCTGAAAATCAAGGAAGAGAATTGATAAAAGAAGGAACAGGATTGTCATAGGAAAAAGCCTTAATAAAAAAGATAATATTAATGTAAAAGACTATAGTAACTTTGTGTTTGACAATGTAAAAACATGTTTTGATATTCATTACTAGTTGTTTTCATTTCAATAACAATAACAAAGTAATTGTTAGGAAAGCTAAAAAACAGTTTGATAGAAATTGGGCATATAGCAATATCTTACACTATATACCAAGACAAGGTAAAAAAAAATGACCTAGATATAAAAAGAGATATTACAATAAAATCTGAAGAACGTGGAACATATTACCTATCAGACTTATGGACAGGTGAACAACTTATGAATAAACAAGAGATGGAGAGCAGGACAAGGTGTGAAATTGATGATTTTGATTACAATATTTTGCATAAATAAAACAACTGTAGCCAAGATCAGTAGGAAAAAATGAAAAGTGGGAAATATTTTATAGATAATTTCTCAGGTAGTGGTCTCATGCCTCAAATACATTAAAAAAAAAAACCTTTTCAAATCTATAGGAATATAAGTCATTCCCCAATTGATAAATGGTCAAAGGATATAAATAGGCAGCTTTCTAATGAAGAAATAAAGAGTTTATAGTCATATCAACATATATTTTAAATCATTACTGATTAGAGAAATGCAAATTAAAACCACCTTGAGATATCATTTTTCACCCATCATATTGGTTAATGGTTGAAGAGGAAAGTGATAAATGTTGGAGGGGATGTGGAAAAATTGGGACACTAATTCACTGTTGGTGGACATGCAAATAGATCCATCTGTTTTGGAGAGTAATCTGAAATTATACTCCCAAGGTTATTAAATTTTCTATACCCTTTGACTCAGAAATACCACTACTAGATCTGTTTCCTGAAATGATTAGGGACAAATGAAAAAGAACCTATGTGTTCTAAAATATTTATAGCAGTTCTTCTTGTGGTGGTGAAGAACTAGAAATAGTGGAAATGACTGTCAATTGGGGAATGGCTCAACAAGTTGTGGTATATGATTGTGATGGAACAATACTGTGCTATGAGAAATGATCAGTTTGATGACTGGAATAGCAAGGACCCTGGCATACACAGGAGGACCTGCTGTATAGGTTCTTAGATGCACTTTTCTAAAAGGAAAGCAACTTTTGAGGGATCAACAATTTACTTTAATCAAGCACATATATCATTCACTTAGTTCAGGGGAAAAGTTAGTACCCTAAATTTCAGGAAAAATACAAATAAATTACAAACAGAAAGAAGATCAGACAGGGTTTCTGTCTGACCATACATCACAGATCAACAGACAGATCTAACAGTCTGAGTATACATACATAGTTACCAGAGAGAGAAGCACCAACATCTGGGTTTTCCAAGCCTCTGTAGCAGCTTCCCAGAGTCTCATGTGACTCACAAACTTTCTTCCAAAAACTAAGCCCCAAAACAAAACCTCGACTCGGAATATTTATACCCTTTTCAGAGCTAGAGGGCAGGACCCTCTAACCCAGTGCCTCAATAGACATTGACAAAAGGTTTATTTTAAATTTAAAAAGCCTATTAATGGGTGGGGAAGATCTTTAACTCTTCCCGTGTCACACACCCCATTAATCTTAAATTACCATTACAATGATCTTAGAAAATCATGAAAATGAAAAACAACTCACAAGAAATAATGAAGAGTAAAATTAGCAGAATGTAATAAATAATTTCAATTCAAAGATCTTTCTCATTCATTAATAGGCCCATGTGATCTGCTTAAATCACCTGGAAGCCTAAGTCACATGTGTTGGCCAGGAGTTTGCTGAACAGATGGAACAGAAAAGGTGGAGACAACTAGGAAGGAGGGAAGGAGGGAGGGAGTGGGGGGAAGGCAGAGGAGAGATGATGCAGGCAAGCAGGCTCAGGCTCATGAGTGTTTTCTTTTGAGAAGGCCTGGGAAGGGGTGGGAGAGGCTTGGGATTGGCTTTGCTCCCTGAGGTGATCATATGTATTAACTTCTTGGTCACAATGACAGATTTTATTTTCTCATTCTGGGATCTGACTTTCTTGTGTCTAAATAAATGTTTTTCTTCTGCCTTCTATTAAGAGTTTTTTATATTTTGTAGCTGAACTATGTCACCACCAGTGCTGTGAATATTGCTTTGGTGATACACAGAACCAGAAGAATGTTGTATACAGTGACAGGAATATTGATTTAAGAACAACTTTAAGTGAGTATGTAATTTTGACTGCTATAAATGCCCAAATTATCTACAAAGGACCTCTGAAGGATAGATACTATCTGCATCCAGAGAAAGGACTGATTAATAGAAGTATATATACAATGATTTTACATATATATGTTTACATACATATTTATGTCTTGTGGTAACCATCTCTAGGGTGGAAGGAGAGGGACAAAAGGGAGGGACAGAATTATAGGATAACTTTAATATATATTAAAAAGAAATTTTACATAATAAAATTATAGTTTCATGGGCAATCTTTTTTTAAGTTTACTATGTTATAGAAATTTTTCTATTTCTTAAGTTCAAAATCAAATAAAGAAAATGTAAAAGAAAATGAAAATGTGCTTATTCTCAAATCTATCTTTCCTGCCCCAATCTCCCTACTGACATCCAATCTCACATTTCCAGTTGCATTTCAGACATTTCCAATTGGATGTCCAAAAGATATCTTAAACTCATGGAATCTAAAATGGAGCTCATTAGCTTTCCCACTAAACCACACCCACATCCTTTCCCAGGCTCACAACCCAATGGTCATCCTGGATTCCTCATTCTCTTCCCTCTGTATAGATCTGTTAACCAGATCTTTCACCATTGTAACATCTCTCCAATGCTCTCACTTCTTCCCTAGATATTTGGTGTCACCATGTGCCAGGTGCTATATGCTAAGTACTTTGCAATTATTATCTCATTTGTTTCTCACAACAACTCTAGGGCATAGACGCTGCTATTCTCCCCAGTTTAAAGATTAGAGAGCTGAAGCAAATAAGAGTTAAATGACTTACCCATAGTCACATAATACTAAGGCTATCTTTGAACCCAGGTCTTCCTGACTCCAGGCCCAGAGTTCAATCCACTATTGCCAACTAGCTCCCTCCTAAAGCAGGCCTGCCTTTGATACATACTTGGATGTATGGTGCCTTTTTTAATGAGGAAGACACTACCAACAGCTTCATGGTGTTTTATTATCAACTATGTTTGTTATTGTTGGGAAGGCACCAGAAAAGCTTCTAAGTCATCTTCCAAGACTAAAGATAACAAGAATACAGGAAAGAAAATGAATTTTTCATTTCATTTGGAAGCCAAACAAAAATTGCAAGAGAAATCTGACCTTTCAAGATTTGAAGAGGAGGAAAAAAAATAAAGTGTGAACTATCTTTGTATGTTTACACTGAAATCTTGTAGTGTAAAAAATGTTACTGATCCATGATATGCAGAGAACAGTCACATCTGGCTTTATTTTTAAGACATTTTAAAATAACATTTTTTCCCATATGGCACATGTAGGATATTGAAAATGAATGAGAACTAGCTATTTTAAGCAAATTAGAAGTGTAACTGGAGCCATAATACAATTCACTTTTTCCATTATGAATGATTTCAGTGATTGTCATTTTGCCCACTGTCCTGGCATTCCTGACACTTTGACTTAAGAGTAATGTCAGGTGGGTGCCATAACAAAAACAGAGGTATATTTTGGCAAGAGACGATGATGAAGTAGAAATATTTGAGCAAGGGATAAATTGAGGAAGAAGAAATGTAGGATAACAGAAACGGTGTCAAGTACTGAGCTAGTACTGAGCCACATTCACCCTTGACTATTAAGAAAAAGTTAACGTCAACCGAACTGTGTTCTTATGATATCAATAGGAGTTTTCCCTGCTTATGACAGTGTTGAACTTTAGAAATATTGATGAAATAGTGCTTTGCTGAACTGGATGCTTTATAATCTTCTATGCAAGACCCTGAAACTGTGATGGTACAGTACTAAGAGATAATGCCCTCCTCGGACAATTAGATGTCAGAATTGATCCACCAGGCAAGAACTTATTTCTTTTCTGATCCCATTTGCAATGCTTGACCATAAAATGCCCCAGGGTAGTAGATATGAATGGACTCATACTCCTTTCTTCATTTCCCCCATGGAAACTAGCATTGATGGAGCTTTATTTTTAGGAAGTAGAAATAAATGAAGCCAATAATTAAAAAGCATTTATTAAGCACTTACTATGGGCTAAATATTGTATTAAGAGATAAAGATTAAAACCCCAAAACAACCATTTTTCCTGCCCTCAAGAAATTTGCATTTTAATATGGGAGACAACAGATAAGAGTGGAATGACAATAAGAGAGGCATACTTTGATCTGGGAAGTTATTGAGATGGCAGTTGAAGTTATGAGGAGATTAGACTGCCCTCATTATCTTTAAATCTTGACCTTGCTTCCACTTAACTTTTCTACCAGGAACAAAGTTGAGTTGATTTGATCATGATTCGTGATTTCCAGAGTGAGATGGGGATGAAAGGATTATGTGAGTGATGACCAGGTGTTTTGTGAGACAGAGGAGGGGATGGTTAGAGAGTAGAGAGTGAAGGGAAGTATGATGGTTATGGCTTTCCCGAAACTACCTGGAGAGGCAGTCACCAATCAGGACAATGAGGTCCTGGAGTGAAAGCGTCTTCTAGTATAGAAAGGTAGTTTGGCAAAACTCATCAACAAATATTGTATAACACTGATAGTTTCTGCAACTGTTGAGCTTGTTTGGTAAATTAAGTCAGATTAAGGTAAGCAGTCTGTGTTCTATGCCTTGTTGCTTAGAATTTCTATTTCAGATAAATTTTCCTTTTTCACTACTTCATTGTGATGTCAAGTGAAAAATTTCTGAGATCGTAGGAAAGTAGTTCAGAGGGAATGAAGTATACAGGAAGTGACTTAGAATTGGGGTTAGCTTGATGGAAACAATTAAAGGACAAATAGGCAAATAATTCACAGGTAATGAACGATTGGTTAGACAGTTAACACTGTGAGGTGGAGAATGAGAGAAAAAGTGAACCTTATACTTTTAATCTTCTGTGGTCAAATAAACATAACCCCTGAGGGAAAGTGACAAGGAGTAACTCAGTCTAGGTGTCTTCCATCTGCCCCAAAGGACTTTCCTCTGCAGGTCGAGTCTACCACTTCTGCTGCCACTTAATAGTTAACTAAATTAGGTAAACAGAGGAGCCCAAACTTCTCAGAGTAAGTATACCTTCCTTCCTCATGTGAAAAGAGGTGCAAAGTGTCAATGGGGCTAGGCCAGGTCTTCCAGCTTCCTGAAAGAAAAGATATTTATCTGTGCCCACACAAAGCAAGTTCAGTCTCCTACTATGGGTGTGATCTCCTCTCCATAATGTGTAGAACTTCCAGTGCAAAGACTAACCTACCCTTTGACTTCAGACCTTCCTTCTCCTGCTGCACCTGTCCCTTGAAGAAAGAAAAAAAGGAAAGTACATAGGGAACAGGATTTCTTTATTATCCTATGAAGATTTGATTTCCATCTCCTTCTGTGCTCTTTTCCTCCCTAATCTTCAATCTTTGGAGAGAAGAGCAATTGTTAAGTTGGGTCTTCCATCAGACCATTAGACCATATCTCCCCTTTCATATTACACTTGCCAAGAGCCTGATTTCTAGCCTCTACGGGGAAAAGGAGTGGTTGCTGTTTAGTCATTTTAGTTGTATTCAACTATTCATAATACCCTTTGGAGTTTTCTCAACAAGATACTGTTTGGCATTTCTTTTTCTTGCTCATTGTACAAACTAGAAACTGAGACAAATAGGGTTAAGTGACTTGCCCAGGGTCACACTACTCATAAGTGTCTGAGGCTGGATTTGAACTTTAGAGAGTTGTTTACTCCTTTCCTGGCCTGCACTCTTGTCTGTGAGCAACCACTATCACTCTATTCTGCCACAGAATTGTCAAGTTGGATGCCTTCTCCATAATTGCCATCAACTTTGTCATGCCAGCACTCCTTCTTGCCCCAGGACCACCAACCAGGACTATGACTGAGATCCACAGCTAGATTCTGCTGCTCCAGAATTTGTTTAGAGTCTTTTAAAAAAGTTATTTTGAGAGGTTTTCGGGGAGAGCTCAGGCAGGTCCTTGTTTCAACTCTGCCATCTCTCCTCCCACACCCCCCACCATGGCCAAAGTTTTTAAACTTCAACTGCATTATTTGCCTTACAGTGAATAATCTGAATTAATTTACTTAAGTAATGTTTGATTTTACCACCTTGCTGTCCAAAGAACTCTCAAAAGTCTTTTCTAGCAATATAATGTGAAAGCATCAATTCTACATAGCTCAACTTTTGCTAAAGTCCAGGCTTCATAGCCATACATTGCTACTGGAAAAACTACAACTTCCACTATATAGACTATTGTTGGCAAGATAATATCTCTGTTTTTTAGTACACTGTCCAGTTTTGCCATAGCTTTCCTTCCAAGGAGCAAACAATTTTCAGTTTTGTGGCTGTAGTCACCATCTGCAGTGATCTTTGAACCCAAGAATCTAAAATCTGACATTGCTTCCTTTTCTTCTCCCTCTATTTTCTAGGAAGTGATGGTACCATTTATTATGATCTTAGCTTTTTGTTTTTATTCTTGTTTGTGGGTTTTGTTTTTTGGTTATTCTTTCAGACAGCTTTTTTACTCTCTTCTTTCACCCTCATTAAGATATTGAGATTGTTGATATTTCTCCAAGCAACTTTAATTCTTGTTTTTGATTTGCCCAGCTGGCATTTAACATGTTATACTCTTCATAGAAGTTAAATAAGGTGACAATATGTAGTTTTGTTATACTCCTTTTTCAATCTTAAACCAATCAGTTTTCCATTTTCACTTCTACCTGTTGCTTGTTGACCTAGATAGAAGTTCCTCAGGAGACAAGTAAGATGACGTGGTACTTTCATCTCTTTGAGGATATGACATAATTTATATGTGCAAAGGCTTTAGTGTAGGCAATGAAGCAAAGTAGATTTTTTTTTTCTGGAACTCCCTTGTTTTTTCCATCATTCAGCAAATGTTGGCAGTTTGGTTTCTAGTTTCTCTACCTCTTCACTTCTGTCAATTCTTGGTTCACACTCAGCTTGCAGAATCTTAAGCATAACCTTGGTGGCGTGTGTGAAATGAGTGCAATTCTTTTCTATTCCCCTTCTCTAAGATTGGGAGGTAAACTGATCTTTTCCAGTTCTTTGATCACTGTTGAGTTTTTCAAATTTGTTGTATATTGACTGCAGCATTTTAATAGAATCATCTTTTAGGAATTTAAATAGGTCAGCTGGAATACTGTCACCTCAAATAGGCTTATTTTTAGCAATGTTTCCTAAGGCCCACTTGACGTCATTCTTCACAAAGTCTGGCTCTCCATCAGTAATCACAACACCAAGGTTATCAGTGATAGTAATATCTTTCTGTATATTTCTTCTGTGCCACCTCTTCTTAATCTCTTTTACTTCTGTTAAGTCCTTAGCATTTTGTCTTTTATTATGCCCCTCTTTGCATGAAACATTTCCTCAATATCTTTAATTATCTTGAAGAGATCTCTTATCTTTCCCATTCTCTTGTTTTCATCTATTTCTTTACATTGCTCATTTGAAAGAGCAACTTTAATCTCTCCTTGCTGTTCTCTGGAATTCTACATTTACTTGAACATGTGCTTCCCTTGCTCCTTTTCCTTTTCCTTTCCTTACCTATTTGTAAAGGCTCATCAGACCAGCATTTTGCTTTCTTGCTCTTCTTTTTCTTTGCAATATTTTGTTCTTGTTATTGCTGCTGCTACTGTCACCTATACAATATTGCAAACCTCTGTCCATAGTTCTTCAGGCACCGTATCAGATCTAATCCCTTAAAGCTATTCATCACTTCCACTTCATATTCACAAGGGCTATTATTTACATCACACCTATACACACTGATGGTTTTCCCTATTTTCTTCAACTTGAACATAATTTTTGCAATAAGAAGCTCATGATCTGATCTACAGTCAGCTCCAGGTCTTGTTTTAACTTATTGTGTAGAGTTTATCTATTTTTGGCTGAAAAATATATAAGCAATTTCATACTGATGATGACCATCTGGTAATGTTCATGTATAGATTTAACTTTTGGGTTGTTGAAAAAGAGTGTTTGTTATGACCAGCAAGTTGTCTTGACAAAATTCTATTAGTGTCTGCCTTGCTTCATTTTGTACTCCAAGGCTATACTTACCTGTTATTCCAATTATCTTATTTCTACTTTACCATCCCAATCCCCTAGGATGAATGTAACACCTTTTTGGAGGGGATGTTATTTCTAGATGTGAATATTCATAGAAGTGATCAATTAAGGACTTTCCTTAACATCAGTGATTGGAGCATAGACATGTTTTACCGTGACATTAAATGATTTGCCTTTGATTCAAACAAATATCATATGGTCATTTTTGAGATTATGCCCCAGTGCCTCTTTTCTTACCCTTTTTTTGACTATGAAGGCTAGTCCATTCTTTTTTTTTTAGGGATTCTTGCCCAGGGTAGTATATGCAATGATTGCCTGAATTCAATTTACCTATTCCTATCCATTTAAGTTCACTGACACTGAAGATATAGATGTTTAATCTTTTTACTTCCTATTTTACCACATCTAGTTTATCTTGGTTCATAGATCTTACATTCCATATTCCTATGGAAAATTGATTTTTATAGCATTAGATTTTCCTTTCATGATCAGACATATCTGAGGCTGAGCATCATTTCATCTTTGGGCCAGCTGCTTCTTCAGTTCTGGAGGTGTGTGTAGTTGTCCTCTACTCTTCCCCAGTAGTATTTGAGACACCTTCCAAACTTGGGAGCTTATCTTCTAGTGTAATATCTTTTATCATTTTTACACTGTCCATGGAGTTTTCTTTGCAAAGATAATTGAGTAGTTTACCATTTTCTTCTTCAGTGGATCACCTTTTGTCAGAATGCTCCACTATGACCTGTTCATCTTAGGTAATTAGGCATAGTTTAGCTCATAGTTTCATTGAGCTATGCAATCCCCGCTACCATAACATAGCAGTAATCAAGAGGGGAAAGGCATGCTAGGCACCCACAATTAGACATCCCCAAAGCATTTCAAACTCAACAAGTCAAAAATTTACACCTTTCAGGCATATTTCACTAAAACTTTCACTCCTATTTGAGGTTATCACTTATTGGGTTTGTTAGACAAGGGATCTTTATTAAGATATAACTAGAACACATGGCCACTAGAGTCTCACTCAGCTTACATTCTGTAATTTTTTTTTAAACCAACCATTCCATTTAGTTTGTCACAAGCCAGAACTTGTGGTTTAAATTGTTTGTGGTAGTGTTGTTTAGAGATTACTGAAAATTCCAAGAGTAGATGCTAAAGAAATCTTCAATTCAGTGTTTGTTAAATTGAAATGATTTGAGTCAATAAGAGTGGACAACAGGTGCTACAGACATAGCCTATAAATTTTATTCCTGTCTTACCTACTTACTTTCTGTGCAAATTGTAAAATACTAAAGTTTTCTGAACAACAGTTATATCTAGCCAGAGCTTTTTCCAGGGAGTTTTACGGGCTGAATAAATTTCAGTAAAATATTTTAGCTCATTTAAACTCTATCTTAATTTAACGTAAGTGATTATTGTCTTTTGCTATTAGTGATGGGGAAGAAATAGTTGCTAAATAAGTAGATGATAATTTGGAAAAATGGAGATTTCATGAGCAAAATAAAAATATAATACAAAAGGATGTTAAAGGACCTTCCTTATTTGAAAAGATGTCAACATGGTTGTAGCCAAAACACTTCTGCGAGTCATATGACCTGCAATAGGCTAAAGAAACGCAGAAAGGAGGAAAGTGCACCCTGAATGGTAGTCTCTTCTATATAATCCCTGACAATTAGTATTTTGACCTCCAGTGTGGGGAGGATTCTATTAGGAACCCATATGTTTGGCTTTGAAGCACTTGACAATATTGCTCCAGCCTATGTTTCTGGGCTCATGATAACAGATTACTCGTAATTTGCCTAGGGTAATCTAGACAAAAGGGAGTACACGTAAGACCTGGCAAAGTGGAACATAATGAGAATTCATCATGGGTTAAATTCTTCCTAGGTTGATCTAGTTGGGAGGGGCAACAATTTCATCTCATCATCCACCCTGACCTTTAGAGAACTAATCTCTAAATGAGGAAGGCTAAGAAATCCTAGATCTCCCTAATAATTTAGTTATTTAATAATAATTTCTCTAGTAGACATGTATATGTGTTTCTGTGTATACATGCATGCACAGATACATTTTAATGTGTGTGTATATGTATGTGTGTATGTGTGTGTGTGTGGTGTTCTTTTTACCCTTCTCTTTTCTCTTCCACCTAAATGTCTAGTTCAAAATTTTCATTCAAAATCTTCCTTTTCCTTACCTCCATTTTCTTAGTTCACATAAATTACTTTTGCTACACTTTTTCACAAGTATATTTCCCTTGCAATTCTCCTTTCTTGCAACTATCCTCATTTCTCTTCACATCTAGTCTTTATCAATTTCATTTTCCAGTTCACTTGTGTTCTTTAAAATGATGTTGCTTTTAAGAAATCAATTGAATTTTTCATAAAAAATATTATATATTTTAATGTTTCTTTTCAGTCTTTGTCCAAGACTGAGAGATGAAAGTCAAAGCCCTCATTAAAAATAAGTCAGCCTCTCATTACAATATTCATTTTTCTCATCACTTGTTAACTAATCAGAGTTGAATGCCACTCTCAGGAACACCTACTCTTCCAAGGGTGTATAAGTGTTAAGTGGGTTCCATAAAGGGTCTCTGGCAGTCAATAGTGGCACTAACCTATTCTATTAATTATTGTTATGATGATGTTATGTCTCTTGAACTTTTTACACATCACATCTATCTATCTATCTATCTATCTATCTATCTATCTATCTATCTATCTATCTATCTATCTATCTACCTATCTATCTATCTATCTATCTATCTATCTATCTATCTATCTATCTATCATCTTCTATCTCTCTATACATGTACACACATTAATGTAGATATATACACATAAACATTCACCAACCATAGTTCATTATTTTTCTATCTCAAGGAGGAATCTCTAAATCTATTCTCTAAAACCAATACTGTTCTTTACTCTGAATCTGAGTAGTTTTTAGTGTAATTTTTAAAAATTTATATTGTTGTAGCAATTATATACATTATTTTCCTGGCTCTACTTTTTCTTATCAGCATTAATGCATATAATTTTTTAATTTTTTTTTCTGAATTTTTCATGTTTTTAGCTTCTTACAACATAATACTATTCCAATTCATGCATATGCCATAATTTTTATAGTCGTATATAATAAATCAAAGGGAACTCACTTTTTTCCCAGTTCTTTGCTATAACCAAAAAAATTGCTACTACAAATATTTTGGTTTCTATGGGAACTAACTTTCTCTCTTTGACTTCATTACGGATTTATCCCCAGCAGTGGGATTGCTGTATAAAAGAGTTTCATAAGTCAGGTACAGAAACACATTTCACTCATTAGGAAAACAGGAGGGAAAGAAGTAAAGGGAAAAGACAAGTGGAATAAAAGGGAGGCTAGATTAAAAGAAAGAATAGACAGAAGCAAAACAAACTTTTAACAAAGGGGCAGGGAACAAAGAGAAGAAAAAGTCCAAATTTCATGGCTCTACTGTCATTAATAGAGAAAAGAGAATAAAATTTCCTAGGACCATAGATTTAATGCTTAGAATCTATCTAGCTCAACTCCCCCTCTTTTATGGAGGAAGAAACTAAGATCTACAGAAGTTAAATAGCTCACACAGGCACTGAGTAACAAACTAAGGGTTTGAAAATAAATACTCTACTGACAAATCTTTTCCCTTTTTCATTATTCATTCAGCAAGTATTTATTAAGTGCTGGCAATATGTCAGAAATAAGTTTTTGTTTGTTTTTTAAAATGAATTTATATTCAAAATAATTGTCTTTGCTTAGATTATGTATTTTCTTGACAAGAATATCAATTATATGCTGCTTGAAGTGTTTTGGATAATCTTTGCATCCTTCGTTAGCAATTGATTTACATAAATTAATATTCCATAGGAAATGATGTTACTATGTGTTGTCTAATCCCATTGTCTGATGTAAATAATTTCATCAAAAACATCAAGTTCTAACTATGTCAAATGCATTTGCTTTCTTTTCATTTTTGTTCTTATTTCTAATTTGGTATTGTTTTTGATCTTTTCTCTAATAAGACAGTGATCTGACTGGATACAAATAACTGTTTCAGATCCTAGATCTGTAGTTAATCATTTTCTATCTTTTAAAACATAAGAAGTTGAACTTTTTAGTGATTTTTGGTTCTCTCCTTGTCCAGTGCCTTCTCTAACAAAGTATTCCTTACTTTTAATCTTGAGGTTTTTGTGTCATCCAAAATCATTTGGCACATTTAATTTTCTACTCCTGAACCTTGTTTTCAAATATATTTCTCACTATTTTCTTCAATAGAAAAATTTACATTCCAACTACATAGGATTAAAATATATATTGGCTTAATTTGAAAGTTTTCATTTAGCTATTTATTGTTTTTTCTATCTCTTCATTTTCTGCAAACTATATTTGTTCATAAATTACAATTATTTTCATATTGGTTTTCCAGAAAATGCTATATAAGATTATCAAATGTCAAATGAAAAGATATTTTATACATCTTTGGTGTATTATGAACCCAATTCTACCTACTTCTTTCTCTGCTTTTCCTGTGAACTTATAAACAATCTTGCCATTTAGCTGCAATTTCCTTTATGTCTTCTTATTTCACTTATAATAGGAAATGTCAAGATTGGTAGCTTAGTTCCTCCAGTAGACTATCTCCTTGATAATCTGGACTAAAAACTAGTATTTAAAATAGTAACAACAAATCAATATTTTTAACTCTTCAAAAAAAACCCAAACAAACGTGTTTCTTAATGTAATTGGGAGAGGGGTCTAATTCATGTACCTATTATCATACCTTTCCATTTGAAGAACTGGAAGCTGTTTGCAGAACTGTGATGATATTATAGGAGAATGTCTTGGAGGTTCTAGAACGTGTGGCTATTTTGTAATTGATTTTGGTCAGATAACTATGTGATAAGAAAAGGCTCTTTGATCGACTAAAGAATCATTCAGAAAGGCCTGTCAGCTTCAGCCTCCTCCTCTTGATATCAAGGGCATCAATGCCCATGAGATATGAAAGACATGAAATCTCCCTTGGCATCCTAGTGTTCCAGAGTTGATGCTTGCAGTCAAACCAGTGATGAGGCTCCAAAAAGCAAGGAGTGACCTTTTGTACCCTAGCACAGTGGTGCCTGAGACAAAGAGAGCATCTAATAGCAATATTGCTTCTGGACATGATGTGAAACCAATATAGGATAGGAACTAATCTAAGTTGAGTTCACTCTCTCTCCTGAGACCATTCCATCATATTTACTAAATCCATACTTCATTAGTTCTGTTTGCCTTCTTCATTCCTTTTTCTTCCAAATACCTAATTGCTAAACATTAAGAAATTGTTTCTTTTTAAGATGACTCTATCAGGAAATACTAAAATTGTTTTCTTTTAAAAAATATTATGATTGAATCAAACATTAGTGTGGGTGCCAATGACAGTAAATTCAGATGAAATAGTCTCACTTTTCTGTCTCCACGGAGCAGTCACTTTATCTTGTATGTATTTCTAGCTTGTAGTATCTTTACCTCTCTGTTCCTTTTCAGAGTGTGAGCATTAGATTTACCATGCATGGGTGCTGTAACTTCTAAAGAAAGAGCAACAGATATGAAGCTGAATGGGGAGAATGATAACTTTAATGAATGGCAAAATATTGAAAGGAAGGCAAGGAATAAATGAAAGTAAAAGATTCTACTAATGAGCATCCATATGAGTATTCAAGACAGTTTGAACTAGCATTTCAAGTAGAGTTCAATAAAGTAAATGAGGACCCTCTACCACATACCTTTCATAAATAGTAATTATTACTTTGGCAATAGAGTAAGAGCAGGAAAAAAAGAAACTTATAGGTCATTCAGTCCAAACTTTTCATTTTATAGATGATGAAACACAGACCCAGAAAAGTTAAGTGATTTGCTAAATTATACAAATTTGGCAATCTAAGTACCTCCCACTTTGTTTAGTTATTCTGTCACCACATTGTTTCTGGAAAACATCTAAGTTAATAACATGAACACATACACACTCACACACACATACACATACATACACACACACTCACATGCACAGAAACCTAGCATGAGTTGTCAGGATGTTGCTCATCTTGTTAATCTAATGTTAATGCAAAATTCACATAATATGCAAATAACTCCAAATTGCAATATATTTTAAAGAGATCATCTGATAGCATTCACCTTTTTTCCTCATTTTTTTCTTCCTCCTCCTCTTTTCTGCTTCCTTTTCTTCTTTGTCTTCCTCCTCTTTCCTGTATTTCAAGCTTGTGATTTTATTATATAGTATGGAAACTCCCTCCAACAATACAAGTAAATCAACAGCTCCTAGTTAACTTCTGGTCTTAGAAAGTTGCCAGCAGTTCAGACAGTTTCACTCACACAGCTAGCATGTGTCAGAGCAAGACCTTGGATCTTAGTTTTCCATGTGCCAAGGTTTGTCTTCTATCCATTATGCTATAATGTCATATCATTATATATACACACACACACACACACACACACACACACACACACACACACAAACATACATTTTGTCCCTCTTATAGTATAATTAAGGTTTTTATGCAATTTCATTGTTGAGAAAAAATGGTTATCAAGTGCCACACTATTTGATGACTTGTTTCTCTTTTTAAAATATCAAATATTTTTCAATGGCAATGTTAAAGAGAAAATTTGCCTATAATCCAAAAGTGCTGTAGTGGGAATTTTTTTTCTTTTCTTTTTTTGCCATCTGTTCATAACCTTTGTTCTTTTATTTAAAGTGTAGTAAACCTCAGTTGTGACACTTTGAAAGTGATGTCCCAGTGTTCCATATTTCTTCATCATCAGTGATTTCTCTACCAAACCCCCAGAGTTAACAAGTAAACGAAATAACTTTTTTAAAACTCAGGAGTTGCAAGCTCAATCTTTTACTAGGGAATCAAGCTGTGTTCTTTCTACTTCATACTCCATCACCAGCAAACAAAATCCCAAGATCAGGATTTTACTGGTAGCACTTCTCCTGCTATATTCTGTAGAATAGAATTCTGTTTGCCTTCTCAGCAAGGATGACAATAGTGCAAATTTATTTTTGTCAGTAAAAGAAGCAATTTTGCTTTTGAATGCACACTAAAGAACAAGTATGCTTAGTTACAAAATGCCATTTTCAGGTGTGAAAGAAACTTTTCTGGTCACCACTTTACTTTTTAAAGAAACGGTGAATTAGAAATGAATGGCTATGTGGTACAATGTGGGGAAAATGTAAGATTTAGAATTACAGAAGCTGGGTTCAAAGCCTATCTCTGCTATTTATTCCACATCTGAGAGTAAACAAGTCATTTAACCATTCTTGACCTTGACTTTTCAATTTTTCAATAAGAAAGTGAAGACATTGGACTAGAGGAACTCTAGGGTTTTTTCCCAACTTTAAGTACACAAAGTTACGAATGGGAGATTTTGAATCTCATTAGTAGTTGTAAATTTCACTCACCCTACATTTTTAGTAGTACTGGTTTAACATAAATAAGTGGGGCAGGATTGATTTAGTTTACACTTAGATGAACTACTTTTAGTCATATTAAGAAGAAAAACATTCTGGTCTTTATGACTTTTCCTATTCAAGGCTAAAGTCAGTTACTCAATTTCTGAACTTGTGTTAGGGTCAAGGGTATGAGAAATGCAATTAAATAATGCAATATTTGGCCTATATTGAATTGCCTGCCATCCCAAAGGGAATGGGTGGGGAGGGAGGGATGGGGAGAATTTGGAACTCAAAGTTTTAGGAACAACAACTGTTTAGTATTGTTGTTGCAACTAGGAAAGAAGACATACAGTTAAGGAGGAATAGAAAGTCATCTGGCCCTACAGGAGAAAAGAGAAGATGGAGACAAGAGAAGGGAGGGATGACAGAAGAGAGGGCAGATTGGAGATAGGGAAAATTAGATTGCTTGGGGTATTGAGGTGGGGGGAGAGGATAAAAGGGGAGAAAATTTGGAACCCAAAAATTTGTGAAAATGAATGTAAAAAGTTAAATAAATAAATAAATTTTAAATTATAATATCAAAAAAAATAATGCAATATTTATGAGCACATTCTATGTGTGAGGCACTACACTAGCAGAGGAGGACAAAGACCAAAATGAAAGAAAAGTTCTTGGTTTTGAAAAGATTACACATTAAGAAGCCTAAGATTCATATCTAATAGGAAGTTGATTGTCTACAGTATTGTTAATATTCACTTTGTTTTGTTTTCAACAAATTTTGATCATTGGTTTCTTCTCCTTAGACACTGTGAGTGGTTCATCCAGGGTCACAGAGATAATATGTATTTTTCTGAGGTGGGATTTGAATCCAAGATTTTCTTGACATCTTCCTCTCTATACATTCATTCTGCTTTTCTACCTCTCAGTGCTGTAAGCAGCTCTCTAAGGCTATCAGTGGCAGAATAATTGCCAGTCTCCATTGTTGAAGGTAACTTTTACCAAATTATTATCAGAAACTCCCTACTCTGAAATGATCACAGAACTGGATCAAAAAATTGGATGTGGTGTTGGATGTGGCCTTGACCTTTACTAAGAACACTACCAATTTATTGCATAAAACATATGAACCTTTCTAAAACTCGGAGTTTATTTTTAGACAGCTAACACCATTCTTGGGGTGCTTAATCTCAGTTAGGAATATATATTTTATAATGACTTCCCTTCTTTATTAAAGTCTGTCTCTGATATGCCTCATGGAAGTGGTCCCAGATTCTCAAAAATTATGACAAGAGACTCAAGTACTAACTGCCTCCTCCCAAATTGAAAAGAATTTCTTTTCAGGTCTAGTGAAGCACTGCATTCTGCTGTCCAAGAATCAGCCTTGCTAATTTCAAAAAGGCCCATAACTAGGCTGGGCACTGGCAATGAATTTTTCATCTTCTGCAATTCTGAAAGGTCATCTATTAAGCTTTAAAGAGGTTGTGATTTCCATCAGTGAAAGGATTACCCTCATGGATAAAACCATATATCCTTGAAATATTGAAATACATATTTAGTGAACATTTCAAGTATGTGTATATGTTTGATTGGTTTCTTTCTGGCTGCCTTTAGTATTTTCTTCTTCACTTGATAGTTCTGGAATTTGGCAATGACATTTCTTGGGGTTTTGAGTTTGAGATCCCTTTTGGGAGGTGAATAGAGGATTCTTTCAATGACTATTTTGCCCTCTAGATCTAGCACTCCTGGGCAGTTTTCCTTGATGATTTCCTGTAAGATGTTGTCCAGACTCTTTTTTTTCATCATGGCTTTCTGGCAGGCCAATAATTTTTAAATTTTGTCTCCTGGATCTATTTTCCAGGTCAATTGTTTTCCCAATTGGATATTTTATATTTTCTCCTATCTTTTCATTCCTTAGATTTTGTTTGACTGATTCTTGCTGTCTCATAGAGTCATTAGTTTCTACTTGCACAGTTCTAATCTTTATCAAATTGTTTTCTTCAGTTAACTTTTGCATCTCCTTTTCCATCTGTCCAATTTTTCCTTCGAAGGAGTTATTTTCTCCAGTTAATTTTTGTACTTCCTTTTCCATTGGTCCAATTTTCCCAGTTAGGTTTTGTGCTTCCTTTTCCATTTGTCCAATTGTTCCTTTTAAGGAGTTATTATCTCCAGTTAATTTTTGACCTTGCTTTTCCATTTGTTCAATTTTCCTTTTCATAGAGATGTTCTCAACAGTGAATTCTTTTTTTATAATTTTAAAATCATTGGTCAGTTTTTCTTCTATTTTCTTCTTCAGCTGTTCCAGGAGAGCTGTTTGTGCACACTAGCAGTTCGTAGTTCCTTCTGAAGTTTCAGATGGAAGTACAGTGTCACCACTGACCTCTTTGGTATTTGTGTTTTGGTCTTTATCCCCATAAAAAGTTCTATGGTTTTTTTCACCCTTCTTTTGCTTTTTCTTCTTCATGATGGTGATTGTACGTTGTGGCTTCTGGTTCTTTCAGTTAGAAACTGTAGAACTTGGTGTTGAGCTGACTTGTGTGAAAAAGCTAAGAGGAGGTTTTTGTTTTGTGTTTCCCTGATCAGCCCTGGGGTTAGCTTTGTTAAGTGTGGGGGAGGGGTAGTCTGGTCACGGGAGATCTCCTCAGCTAAATTGAGGCAAAGGCAAGCTCAGGGGATAGTGATCTCACCTGCCCTATTGTCTTCCTGTTTTCCCTGGCGTGCTGAGTCACACCTGGATCCTAGTGTGAGTTTTCACCCCTCCTGGGGCTCCTCTCCTGGTGCTGAGGCTTGCCTAGTGTGAGTTTCCTCTGCTCTGGGTCCCCTTTCCTTCTGGTTTGCCTCAGCCACAGTAGGAGGAATCCCCCTTAGCTATTTTCCTAGCATTAATTGTTATGAGACTGTTTGGCCCCTCTGCTGTTTCCACTGATCCAGGATTTTTCTGGGGAAATATGGTTCTTTCACGGTCATCAAGGGGGGAGGAGAGAGCATTTACTGATCACTCCACCATCTCGGCTCCCGGAAGTTCAAGTAGGTGACTTACAAATGTTTAATCTGTGGGCTGAAAGTCTCGGGAGCTGCTGTGCTGATATCTGGTGCTCAGTGGCTGTCGCTTGTGGGGCTCTGCTGGTCTCTCACCCTGGGCTGGGGCTCTGCTGGTCTCTCACCCTGGGCTGGGGCTCTGCTGGTCTCTCACCCTGGGCTGGGGCTCTGCTGGTCTCTCACCCTGGGCTGGGGCTCTGCTGGTCTCTCACCCTGGGCTGGGGCTCTGCTGGTCTCTCACCCTGGGCTGGGGCTCTGCTGGTCTCTCTGCTTCTGCCTCAGGTTCCCATGGTGTCAGATGTGCTGCACTGTGCTCTGTGGGCTCACCCTCGGGTAACAGATCCTTCCCGTGGACCTTCCAGTCTGCCTTGGGCTTTGAATCTGCCACAGTCTGTCTCCTATTGGATTCTGCACCTCCAAAATTTGGTCAGATTCTCTTTTTAGAGGTATCTGAAGGAGTTCGTCTAAGAGCTTAGGTGAGTCGTTGCTCTCACTTCCCATCTTGGCTTGGCCTAACTCCAGTTATGTGTATATGAATAGACTCCTAATTGCCTCTTTTCTCCATCATTAGACACTCATTGGCTGTTTACATATGAAGAGTAGAATGTATATACCTTTCCCTATATGCTCTCTCAGTCTGACTATTCCCTTCCTTCCAGAAAGCAATCAAAATGACTTGAAATAGGACCAAGAAATGGTTAGTAAAGAGTTTTAACCTATCTCCCTTTCATTCACCCCTCTTCACTATTTAGCTAATTCTGACAGCAAATCTCTCTCTCTCTCTCCCTCCCTCCCTCCCTTCCTCTCTAGTCTTTCTCACCCATAGAAACACATTCTGTTATGCTATAAACCTTTTACCTTTTTTTCTTATCTCTTTTAAAATTGAGGAAACAAATGTCACTGTTTTTCTTTTCTTTTTCCTTTTGTGTGACAGACAAAATCAATTGCTACCCCCATCTCACCATCCTTGACTGATAAGATTAATAGTAATGTAATTGTGTGACAACAGTGACAGCAATAATAGTAACAAAGACCACCACCACCACTTTAATTTCAAGACTATAAGACTAAGAGCAGGTTGAAAAAAATATTTTAAGTGAAATCAGACATCATGATGAACTGATTCTCTCAAAGTTTAGAATTCTTGAAAGTGCCCCAAATGCCCTCATCATCTCCATAAAGTTCTCCATTTACTTCCTTGTCTTCCTCTAATTAAACCTTTTTTTAAATTGAAGCAAGTCTATTTCTTATTTGTTTTCTTTTTGTTTTAATTTTTTTTTTATGCAGCAGCAAGGCCCATGTTACTGTGGATAAAGAGTTGACCTAAGAGTTAGAAAGACCGATTCAAATCTTGCCTCAGAAAAATGCTCACTATGTACAAGTAACTTAAGTATGTAACAATGTTCCCAAGTAACTTAACAATGTTCCCCAAAATTTTCTAAGACTAAAAGCTTCAGAGTTGACAACATTCTTTGTAAATGAAAAAAAAAACAACAAATTTCTCCTCATCCTTTAGCTTCCTATATCAATGAAATTACAGTTCTTTTTTTAAATTATCTGTATTTGTAGATAGATATATCTAGATATAGACATAGATAGACAGACAGATAGATAGATAGATAGATAGATAGATAGATAGATAGATAGATAGATATGGAAATGTATAATATTTAAACTTTACTTGGGAGTAAACAGGAACTGCTCCAGAAATCTAGCCATTATTTGTAATTTTCTTCCTATTCTTCTGGAAATACAGCTTATCTTTTAAAAATGGAACACACCTTGGTCTTAGCTTATCACTGATTACTGAAACATGACTTCTTCTGTCAAAGAGATTTCCATATGATGGAGGAAAAAACAAATAAGCCACCATGGTGTTTTGAAAGAACTACTATGTTTCCTTTTCTATCCCCCTTTTTCTTTTTCTTTTTGTTGTTACTGTTACTGTTGTTTGCATTTCAGTAAAAGTGAGAGGAGTTCTCCCAAATGGGGTATGAACTTTATTCTATGTGGACAGCAAAGGAAACTTACATTCCCAAAAGCAGAAAGCACTTAGAATGGAAACTGTCAACTTTCCTGAAGAAGATTTTTTTTTCCTAGAAAATATTAGATCAAGATTTATTCATAATTTGTTAAATAGTTAACCCTATACCAGATAACAGAGTTTTTTTTAAATTTGATATTATTTGCAATAATACAATCCCTAGAAAGTATATAGAGTTTAAAAAAATGAAAATAGATTCACTGCTTGCTTAAATTAAAGGTCTTACAGAATCTCAGTTGTAATAACTTAGTTGAATACATGGTATACAAGGAAATCTGTTTCCTTAATATGTAAGGAATGTTTGTTTTTATCAATGATAGACAAACACAAGAAGAAAACTGGTATACTGAATCAAGAGTTGGCCTCAAAATCATGAGGACCTGACTTTATATCCCAGCTCAGTGATATGCTGACTACTTGACCCTGGAAAACTTCTGACTGCTCTAAACAACTCTCTAGACCAGGGGTTTCTATTTGTTAGTTCACAAACCACTGAAAGGTTCAAAAATATGGTCACAAACCAAGGGATTTGTGATAAAATTTTAAATAGTAAATAATTTTTATTTGTTACAAATATGTTTTTCTCTGAGAATGTGAATGTGTATATTTGAAGCATTATGTATTATTTGTTTATGCAGTGACTTGAAATCATCATAATCAAGAGTACAACTGTTGGTGTTCATATAGTAATTACATGGATCTGACTGCTTCCTTCCAAATAAGTGCAACATATTCTTACAGTTTCTCAATTTATCGTAATTGTTTTTCCAAAACACCCAAAAAAAAAAAAGGCATTTAAGCACAAACCAATTTCCAGTGGATGGTCAGATACATGTATACATCCTTATTTGCATTACATTCACTGCATCAGTGTAGCTCCCTCACTGCCAGTGATTACCCTATAATTGTACTTGAATGGCTATAAAATCATGTAATTGAGATATTACAAACACTTTTTTCTTATGTCAGATTATTAGAAAACCTTCATCAGTGTGCACACATGTTACAAACTATCTTGAAATCCTCACAGACCATCAAAAACATTCTGGAGAAACAAAGCTTATGTTGCCTCTCACTGCAGTGTTAAGGCTATTTTCCAATTTAAACTTAACTTCTGTTTAAGTTGCTATTCTTATGTCCGGCAAATTTTTAAATGACCTAGCTAAATGACAACATTGGTTAGTCATTCAATAAGGTTTTTGCAAGAGTGTAGACAGTGAGTCAGTGGGAAAAAGAAGAAAGGCATATCTGAATGGATTCTTTTTTTTATAAATGTTAATTTATGTAGAAATGTTTACATATGTACAATTGAACTTTAAGTACATTTATTATTTAATATGGAACTTCTCCCTAACCAGAATAAAAATAATTATTGTATATTGTAATTATTCATTTTATCTTATTGCTTAGGTAGCCATATCTTCTGTGGTCTGTATATGCTAATAAAAGTACTGTTTTGCTTTCAGAGAGTATCCCAATGCCTGTCTACTGTTACAAAACAAAGCTGTTTGCAAGTAAACATTTTTATATTAATTGTAGTAACACAATGTTGTTGCATATTTAATTAACTTTAAATATAAAATGAAATTTTATAGTGTTTAACATTTTTAATATTTTAGATTTTTTTTTTAATATTATAGCTTCCCCAAAGTGGATCTTTAGATAAAGAGTAGAAATGGATCCAAAAAGAGAATATCAAAAAATGTGTTAATGAGGACTCTCAAAGAAGTCATTTAGATTCAACACACAGTAAAATATATCTGATAGATCACAATTCTGAAACAGTACAGAATGCTGTTTGAGATACTTGTATTACAATGGTACAAAAAAGAGGATATATAATGGGTACATTAAGTGTAGTTTTTCATTTCATGGAGATAATGAATTTCCATTACTGCACTGTTTAATTCGTGGAGAAATTCTGGCAAACAGGAGCTTAAAACCTCTTTTTTTGTCTTGACATTTTTAATCAAAACATGAAAGCTATTTGATAAGCTTGTTGATTTTTTTAAACAGAAAGAACAAGACTTGAAAACATACAACATTGGTTCATTACCTTCTGTGAATAAGAAAGAAAAGTGATTGAAGCTTGATATTTAGTAAGTTATCAGCTTTTCAGGGGGAGAAAGCTCATGCTAACTGCAGAAAAATTAATTTTACATGTACCAAAACAATTTACAAGTGTATTTTTTGGGGGATGATTAAATTAAAAAGTTATAGATCATACCCATTTCTAACAATAGCATCTTTTCCAATACACAATTTATCCAATAATGTCAAATTTATTGTAGGAAGAACTTAAAAAAGTGACATTTATACTTTGCAATTAGATGAGACAAGCAATGTTTGCAACCCAGTAATTTTAACTGTATTTGTATGGTATCTGCAAGATAGTAATATGGAAGGGCATGTGCTGTTTTGTTGTCAATTAGCAGGACTTATAACTGCGAAAGACATTTTAAATCTACTAATTCATACTTTGAAGGGAAAAAAATGTCCTCTTGTGAAATTTACAAGGTGAAGCAAAATCAATAACTATTACATTTGTAGGTGTATGTAGGATTAAAAGTTATTATGAATATAGTAGGGACATGAGGAAACATTAATAAACAAGTTTTGGGATCAAGGAGATTTCTACAATAACTTAAATTAGATGATACCATCAAAAGAATTAATTTCATAAAATCTAGACCCATTAATTCCCCATTGTTTACCATTCTATGCAGAGAAATGGGTAGTGAGCATGTTACATGAAACACATACAGATGTACAGTGGCTTTCCTATGGTAGAGTTATTATTTGTCTCTTTGAATTGAGAGAAGATAAAGTGCCTCCTTCACTAATCAAGTGGATACAAAAATGAACATATTTAGAATACAGTTTTAAAAAAATAATGGATTAAACATAGTATGGCATATAAATGCAAACATACTAACTCTTTAAAACAAAGTAAAGAACATGACTAAGAAACTAGAATTTTGTCACCATGTGTTGAGAACTATAATGATTTGTAGTGTTACATAATTTCTTATTAGAAAATAAATTATCTTTGGATAAAGCTGTCACCAAGATATTAGTAATTGTCTTAGATTTTTGGAAGTAATTTTCAATTGATGCTTTCCTGAAATTTTCAATAAGTTAAATTGAATTTGTAATACCAAAGGATATATCTTTTATGTCTCTGGCTGGTGATTTCATAATTCATGAAAAGAGTAATTGGCATATCAATGAATTTTAGATTTAAAATATAAAGAAAATGACTATTTGTTTCTTTTCCTAAAGACAAAAACAAAATTTCCCTCTTTTAAGAAGAGAGTACTTGAAAATTTTCTCCTAGCATTTTCCACCTCATATTTCTGAGTGAGCATTTTCACTTTGTTTTTAAGTCAAAATGCAGAAATAAAATGGATAAGGAACTAGATTTAAAAGTATATCAGGTTTTGAGCTAAATATTGCAAGTTCTTATTCAAATAAAAAATATGACTATAAACTTAATTCCACTTAAGTTTATATGTTTGTTTATTATGTACTGTTAATTATCTCCCAAATAGAAATGAATTAAAATGTTATTTATATTCAACAAAATTTGTAAAGCAAAAATATATAAAATGTTACAAATTTCAAATAATAGCATGTGGGTCATGATGGACTACTTCAAAATTTTATAGAATATGCCACATACAATATTAATAGCTACTTTAAAATTAGAGTTTCATGAATTTATATTGAGAGGTTTCACAATTGTATGTAAAATAATTTTTATTTTATAGTTATAATCATATAGTATAAATTTTTATCAGGACGTTTTGGGGGCAAAAGTTACTATTGTGGTTATTGACAACAAAGAAATAAAAAAAAATGAAGTTTATTGCATTACTCTGCAGTTCTTGATACTTTTTTTTGTTATTGTTATGAAAGAAATTCATCAACAAAAAATGTCAGAAAAAAGTGTTCTAGACTCTAAATTACAAGAGCAATTGTCTATTTGCACTTGGTAACGTCAGCTTCCTCCTAGGAAAGCTCTCTAAAGTAATGAAATCACAAGTACAGTCTTTAAAGAAATTGATGAGGATGTGGCAAACATCAAAATAGCCTTCTATGACTTTTACAGAAGGCCAGTCATGACTAGTGGTACAAGAAGAAGGAAAAGAGAAAGGGAAATAGTCTTATGCTTTACTTTCATCATTTTCAATTTTGCTACAGCTGGTATGAGCAGGGACACAAATAAAGGTAAGATGAAATAAGTGACCTGTCTTGCTACTTTTTATAAGCTATTGGATCCCTTCTGCTACCTTTAAAGGGGGGTTACACTATAATATTTACATCACAATGGAAGCACTAGGAATATTAAAGAATTCATCTCTTGCCTAAGTAACAGTCACTGAGCTAGCATCACTGGGATCCTCTCCGATATACACCCAGAGAGACAAGTTCAGGTCTAGATTTCATTAACATTTTCTCTCTTTCATGATCTTACCAATGTTGGCCAACAACCTGGCTCCTTTCTACTGTTTTCATAAAGATGCTGAACAACAGATATTTCCATATAGAAATGTCCCTTCCCCCTACCCCACCATTCCTTTTAAAAATGCAGGATGGTCATAACATGTTAAACACAGTCATCCCCATTGAACATCCAAGGACTTTCTGGATCATTATACATTCCAAAGGTTCTCTTAAAAGTATAGTCTTGCATGTAGACATGTGACTTAAGAACTCACACTTGAAATTAGACCTGTCAAAGGAACTGCTATGAATATTAGCCATATATAAGTCAATAATTTTCTACTTCAGAATCATCAGTTTTATTACTCATACGGCTTTCATTTTAGTTCTGTAGTGACTATAGTCTTGTTCTCCTGCTGCTAGATCCCTAACTGGACCTCAGTGACAGAGATAGGATCTGGATTTCTTCTGAATGATCATTCCATTATTCGTCATCAAACCTCCTAGATGTGAATTTCAGGGCTGATGAAATCATTACCAAATGTCTCACTTTTTAAAATAGCCACCCTAGATCTTGGTCTTACTTCTGAATCTTTGGTTAATTGTATTTGTGGTCTACTTGTCCTTTCTTCCATAGATAGATCTCTATGTTTTGAATCAAGCCTTGAATTCATTCCTATGTGTCCATATCCTCTCAATAGTGCTTGGAAACCCAACCTTTTCTTGATTCTTTGATTCTGTGCATTTCTGTGGTGTGTCTTATCCCCTCTGTAGCCACCAGAGATGGCCAAGTTTTGAAAGTTGTCTACTTTTCTAGTAACTCAGCTCCCTATCCTTTATTGTTTAAATGTTTTGCTTGTGTCTGACTCTCTGAGACCTCATTTATGATTTTCTTGGCAAAGATTTTCTTGTGTCTGACTCTCTGAGACCTCATTTATGATTTTCTAAATAGCTTGCCATTTCCTTTTCTAACTTATTTTACAGGTGAGGAAAACAGGGTTAAGTGGCTTGTCTGTGGTCACACAGTTAGTAAGTATCTGAGGCTGGATATGAGCTCAGGATGACGTTTTCTTGATTTTAGGCCTGGCATTCTATCCACTGCACAATTTTGATGCACTCTAATCTTAAAATGAAGAAGAAAGGAGTGTCTTTGAAACCATATCATCCAGAGCATGGCAAAGTGATTTCACTGGAACCGTGATAAAGAATTGTGTCCAAATTAATGAGAAAGCAGGAGTGCTAGAACAGAAGATCTAGGGAGATCAGAGCCTTGTAGCAGAAAGACTTAAAGTAGAAAAGGAAAGAATGTGGAACAGATAGCTAGCAGAGTGTGAAAGTCCAAGAGAATTCTTCTGTAACTGATTTATTTTTATAGCTTTGTTTCTTTTTCATGATTAAAAATTCAGTCTTTTTTTTTTATGAGAAAAGGGATAAATCAGGTCAAATTGCCTGCTGACACTGGGATAATATAATCATAGACAGTAGAAATAATGCCAACATGATACAGATCCTCAGCACCACCTGGATGGTATCCATTTTTAGTTGTCATTTTTTGTTCTCAGTTTAAAAGCTGTTTTCTTGTGCTGCACTCTTGGTTATATGAGCAGTGATATTAGGTATCATACAGTGAGACTGCAATGTCAGGGTTGGGGATGGATGACAGGAAATCTCTTGCTTTTCACCTGGTCTTAAAGAAATTCTTCTCTTCGAGGAAAGTTGGATGACTGACTGTCAAAATGCACTGATGGGATCAAGCTGGCAGATTGAGAGGCCGTAGCAGTGATTGTTCAGCTTTCTTAAAGCCGTGATCAGACTGCTGGTCTATTCCACTTAGCTGCTGAGCTCTGGTGTAACTATGGTATTTTACCTTCTTTTTTCAAAGTTAAGAGTATTTGTTTCCCCAGTAGTTTCTTTCTTTCTTTCTTTCTTTCTTTCTTTCTTTCTTTCTTTCTTTCTTTCTTTCTTTCTTTCTTTCTTTCTTTCTTTCTTTCTTTCTTTCTTTCTTTCTTTCTTTCTTTCTTTCTTTCTTTCTTTCTTTCTTCCTTCCTTCCTTCCTTCCTTCCTTCCTTCCTTCCTTCCTTCCTCTCTCTCTCTCTCTCTGTCTCTCTCTCTCTCTCTCTGTCTCTCTCTCTCTTTCTCTCTTCCTCCCTCTACTTCCCTCCCTCCCTCTTTCTCTCTTTCTTTCAGTATTCTCAAAGTCTTAGACAACATATACATACAAATAAAACATCATTAATGACAACAAAAGGATATGTGGAATAGTGGATAGAGAGTTAGCCTTGGAGTGAGGAAAACTGGAGTTCAAGTTTAGCCCCGTGGCACTCATAGTACAGTTTAAGATCTGATACTGCTAAACCTCCTTTCTTTATATTTTTTTCATAGTTCTTTGATATCCTTGACCTTTTGTGCTTCCAAATGAATTTTGCTATTATTTTTTTCTAACTCAGTAAAATAAACTTTGGCAATTTAATAGAAATGGAATTGAATTTTTCCTTTTTTTTTTTTTTTTTACTTTAGGCAAAATTGCACATTCTGCTGTATTATCATGGATAAGTCATTTAACCTCTCAGTTTTTAAGGTTAACAGGTTGCAGAGCAGTTGTAAATCTGCACTGATAGAGGGAGTTTCCTCACTGGGAGTTCTTTATATTAATAAAATCACATCTGGAACAATGACCAATTCACTAATTTGAAAATAGTGGCAATTTTTACAGGACCTGGACTGAAGTTAACCATGAGAAAAAAATAATTGTAGATATAATTAGAATGATAATGTTCAAAATATCTGAGAGTAAATGTTTTTTTAAGAATACCATCAGTGCCTTTCCTCATATCCTCCCTCCCCCAAATATTGCATTCACATGATTGCAGGTTTATTCCTTAGTGAGGGTAACTACCTTGAGGCTCTTGCAGTCGTCTATGAGCTTTACCCTACTTAAATCAGAGTTCAAAAGCATGCTTCTGGGTGTTCTCCTTAATGTTCAGTCAGTAGACATGAATCACTTATAAAAATGTTTTAACTGAGACTGCATAGTAAATTCTCATAAGTATTCTCTGCCATAAATGTGGAACACACTCTCCCACAAATATACAGCATTTATGGGAAGAATGAGCACAAAACAGCATAAAGTGATAGTGAAGTACAAATACAGAAAACACATTTGACTAAAGCAACTCACAACTGTAGAATTGTTTAGCTTTGAAGTACTTTTCTCCTGGTAAAGTTCAGCTCCTTCTCTTTTTTTCAAAATGCATGAAGCTGCTTTTAGCCTGCAATGAATGCCTTTCTATATGGGGTCTATATGGAATACATATCTCTGCTCTTCCAGTTATACCCCAAATTCTCTCAAATGGAAGATCTAACTGCTTCATGAAATGTCTGCTTCTGGGCAAATAACTGCTGCTCTGTGTCATATCCCAAAGAGAGTGGAAGAGAAACAAAAATAATCTTCCTCCAACTTCCTGAAACTCAATATTAGTGGTAGGATTCTTCCTTCTTTACTGGGCCTTTGCCTAACCTGATGTCAAGTGACTAGACCATGTCTTTGAAAGGTCACACATAGGTATGTCCAGTCATTATTCATTCAATGACATTGCTCATTTCTGATTCACTCAAGAATCAGAAACATCTCATAAAGTGCTCATCTAGTGTATCTGAATGTTTACAATTAGTTTAACATTTTATTATTGGTCTTTTTCCTGTGGTGATGACTGGATGCTTGAGAACACAATTCCTTACAAAGTACTTTAGGAACACATATGCATGCACACACACAAAATTAGTATTGATAGATTAATTACATATCAATTATTAAATGGACAAATTACTGCGGGCAAAAATCTATCAGCCTAGTTTCAGTTACTCTCTATATGTCAAATGGACAAATATTTTTGAAATAGTGTAATTTTTTCATTAATTCACTTAGTATTCCCTCTAGCTATTATAGGAGATTGTATTACAATTTCTTATCATAAAGTTTATCTGTCATAAATCTTGCAAGATACTGATTCTGGGCCTATGGACAAAATAGTTTGATTACTATTTTTGCCACAGTGAAGTTAACCTAGCGTAAGAGGAAAGGAAAATATATTCTTCAGCAAATATCAACAAAATTATCAGCACACATCTGATTACTGAATTGCTTAGTGATCATTTTTAGCATTATGGTACATGAAGGAGAAAGAACAGCTTGATTTTTAAAGACTGCATTTGCAATAATACTAAGAAAAATAAAGTCTTGCTTTGACTTGTACAGTGAACACATGTGCTATTGGGAATCACAGATGAGAAAAAAATAGGAAAGAGTAGAATGTCACCTTGAAGAGTGGTTTCTATTTTGTCTGTTTTTTAACAATGGAATATGGCAGACTCTTTGAGAGCATAAGTGTCAAATCTGGAAAATAAAACAAACTCCTATACCTTCATATAAAGAACCATTTTGTTGGAAGGAAAAAAATGAGATTTAATTATTCATACGTATTTTTTTCTTTGTGTTATCTTTGGTTTAGTGTTCAATGAATGAAGCTGATTTAAAAAAAAGTAATTTATTTTTAATTTTCAATATTCACTTCCATAAGATTTTGAGTTTTGAATGTTCTCTTCTACCCTCTCCCCAAGGCAGCATGCAATCTGATATGACTCACCTTATATATACATATTAAACATATTTTCACATAGTCACGATGGAAAGAAGAATTAGAACCAATGGGAAGAACCACAAGAAAGAAGAAAAAAAACAAAACAACAAAAGAAAAGGAGAGCAAATATTATGTTTCCATATATATTCAGACTGCAAAGTTCTTTCTCTGGATGTTGATAACGTTTTCCATCATGAGTCTTTTGGAATTGTCTTGGATCTTTCTATTGCTAAAAAGAGCTAAGTCTATCAAGGTTAGTCATCATACAATATGACTGTTATTGTGTACAATGTTTTCCTGGTTCTACTCATTTCACTTTGCAATCAATTTGTACAAATCCTTCCAGTTTTTTTCTGAAATCTGCCTGTTCTTCATTTCTTATTGCATAATAGTATTCTGATACATTCATATACTACAACTTGTTCAGTCATTCTCCAATTGATGGATATTTTATTAATTTCAATTCTTTGCCTCCATAGAAAGAACTGCTATAAATATTTTTGCATATGTGGATTCTTTTACAATTTTTCATAATTTCTTTGGAATAGATCTAAAAGAGGTATTGGTGGGTCAAAGTGTAAGCCTAATTTCATAGCCCTTTGGGCATAGTTCCGAATTGTTTTCCAGAATGCTTGGGTCAGTTCACAACTCCATCAACAAGCATTAGTGTTCCAATTTTCCCACATCTTCTCCAACCTTTATCGTTGTCTTGTTATCCAGTTTGATGGGTGTGATGTGATATCTCAGAGTTGTTTTGATTTGCATTTCTCTAATTCATAGTGACTTAGAGCATTTTTTTTTATATGGCTACAGATAGATTTTTTTTTCCTCTGAAAACTGTCTGTCCTTATCCTTTGACCATTTATCAATTGGGGAATGACTATATTCCTATATGTTCTATGCAGTTCCCTGTATGTTTTAGAAATGAGGTCTTTGTCAGTGATACTGGTTGTGAAAATTGTTTCCCAACTTTCTGTTTCTTTTCTAATGTTGGTTGCATTGGCTTTGCTTGTGTAAAAACTTTTCAGTTTAATGTAATCAAAATCATCCATTTTGCATTTACTATCTTTCTATCTTATTCCCCCCTTCAATTTATCCCTTTCTCTCTCCTTTCTCCCTTTCCCTCCTTACTAGAGTTTTGTTTTGGACCACTGCCTCCCTCAATCTACCCTCCCTTTTCCTCCCCCTTTACCCTATTATTTCCAATAGGGTAAATTATATTTGTATACCTAACTGATTATGTTATTCTGTCTTTGAACCAAATCTGATGAGGGTAAGGTTCAAATAATGTTCATCTCCCTTCCTTCTTTCCCTCTGCTATAATAGGTTTTTGTGCCTTTTCATGTGATATAATTTACCCTTGTCTGCCTCCTTCTTTCCTCTTCTGCCAGTACAATCCCTTCTCACCACTTAATCAGATTTATCATTTCATCAAAATCAACTTATACTCACACCCTCTGTCTAGATATACTCCTTTTAAATGGCATTAAAAACTGCATAGTTTTCAAAAGTACAAATGTCATCTTCCCTTGTAGGGTTGTAACCAGTTTGCCCTCATTAAACTTTATTTAACTTTATTGTATTTTTTCTTTCCTGCTTACCTTTTTATGTCTCTCTTCAGTCATGTATTTGAAGATAAAATTTTCTGTTGAGCTGTTTTTTTCATCAGGAAGGTTTGGAAATCCCCTATTTTTTGAATATCCTTCTACTCCCCTGAAAGATTATGCTTAATCTCTCCAGATAGTTGATCCTTGGTTGCAATACAAGCTCCTTTTTCCACACCCTCTGATGTTTTAATGTAGAAGCTGTAAGGTGCTGTGTAGTTCTGACTTGTTTCTATGATATTTAAATTATTTCTTTCTGGCTGCTTGCAGTATTTTCTCTTTGACCTGGTAATTTTTGTATTTGGTAATATTTGTATTTTCAGTTCATAATCTCTTTCAGGAGATGACCAGTGGATTCTTTCAATGACTTTTACCTTCTGATTCGAGGACCTCAGCACAATTTTCCCTGATAATTTCCTGAAAGATGCTATCCAGACTTTTTTCTTCCTCACCAATAATTTTTAAATTTTCTCTCCTGGTTCTATTTTAGAATTCAGTTATTTTATCAATGAGGTATTTTACATTTTCTTCTATTTTTTTTTCATTCTTTTATTTCTGTTTCACTGATTCTTCATATCTCACAGAGTCATTACCTTCCAGTTGCCCAGCTCTAAATTTTAACAAATTGTTTTCTTCTATTAGATTTTATACCTCTTTTTCCATTTGACCTATTTTATTTTTTAAGCATTTGTTTTCTACAATCAAGTTTTGTCCTTCCATTCTAAGCTATTCACTCTGTCTTGCATCCCTCTCATTTCTTTTCCTAATTGTTCTTCTACCTCTCTTATTTGACTTTTGAAATCCTTCTTGAGCTCTTCCAAGAAGGATTTTGGGGCTTGAGACCCATTCATATTATCCTTGGAACTTTTGGATGTGGATAATTTGGTAATGTTGTCCTTGTCCCTATCTCCATAATAAGAATCTATGATCATTGTCCATTTCTGCTGTTTTGCTCATAGTGTTTGCCTAATTCCTGACCTTTAGAGTTGAGTTCTCCTACTGAAGTGCAAAGGGCACTGACCCAAGTTTCTTGTGCTAGAAGCCCAAGATCTGGTCACTGCCTTTGTGTACCTGGCCACTGCCTCACATGCTGGCAACTGGAGCCTGTAGGGGTTGGTAGTTTACTTAGTGCTGAGGTAGGGTCAGCAGCATTGGGGCTCTCAGGGTGGGAATGGGGAGTCGCTCACCTGGGCCTTGTACTTGAATTTTTGACTCCTGATTAAACTCAAATATTTGGCTGGTGGAGGATGTCTGAAGGTCTGGAACTGTGCCTCCTGGAGTTGTGTTTCCTGAAGTTGTGCTGAAACAATGGGAGATTTGGCTGCTGGAGAACTCTGGCACATGTAGTGATTTTCTGAGCTGGGGTTTGCCAGTTCCTCTGCCTGTGCTGAGGCATTGGATGGAGAGTGGGGCTGGGGTTGGTGCTTGCCTGCTCCACCACCCGGGGCCTCAGAATCTCCCCCTAGTTTGCTGATGTGGGGCTTTCTGGGACACATTCTGTCCTGTACTACTCCTTCTTCCCCAGACCTAGAGGGGTCTTTCCCATTAATCCCCCAAGTTTCTTGGCCTACAAGACTACTGCACCGCATCTTTCTGCTGGCTTAACTGTTCTAAGGTTTTTCCTGGGGTGATATTTTCTGACTTTCCGAGGTCAGTAAGAGAACATGAGAACAATTTACTTCTTACTCTGCCATCTTGGCTCCCAGAAGCTGAGACCTCAATGAAGATGATTTTAAGGAGATCCAGAGAGGAAATTATGTTTGCAATGCTACCAGAAATCATGATGGATTTATATTAGGCTGAGAGCATGTGTTCTAATAGAAGGAATCTCAAGACCCTAAGGATAATGTGGTCATATAAAGATGGTTGAGATTTCACAAATGAATTTCAGAAAGATTATTTTTTCTTTAGTTATCCTAATGTGCTACTAACTATTACATGGAAGAAGTTAAATGACAATAAAACAAATATATTCTGGTACCATTCTCTCCAGGGCCTGTAGGCTATATCTTTACTATCATGGTTCTTTGATACCCTCAAGGCCTTGGAGTATTTTTTCTATACTGACATAAGTTTTAACACTGCCACCCCATACCATCCCAGATGTATTTTTCATTTTCAGGGGCTAGTCTCTATCCACATAGTTCCATTTAAACCCAATATCAATTGACTTTTAGAAAAGGATATTTACTATATAGGATACAGATCTCCTTAATTCTAGTGTTTTCTTTTTTCCCCCTAATTTATCCTATATATATATATATAACTTGTCTGTACTTAGTTCTTTTCATGTTGTTTCTCCCATCATATTATAATTAGGGTTGGGGGAGCCTGTGACTTTGAGGCCACGTGTGGCTTTCTCAGTCCTTGGATATGGCCTTTTGAGTGAGTCTAAGTTTTACAGAACACATTCTTTTATTTGTTCTGTGAAGTCTGGATTCAGTCAAAGGGCTGAACTTGAGGGCTTAGAGGGCCGCATGTACTTTCAAGACTGCAGGTTTTACACCCCTGAATCTCTTTGAGAACAACCTTTCTTTGTATCCCCAGTGCCTGTCACATATTAGGTGCTTAATAAATGTTTAGTGATTGACTGAGATATGGTAATAAAAAATTTACAAATATTTTCTCCAACATGTTGGGGGCATACTCTATACCTCATTCTTTGAAGAAGCAGAGGATTGAGTTAGAAAGGAGGAGAAATTAAACTAAGTTCCTACATAGCTTTGGTTCCGAAGGTTATATTCCTTTTGTCACTTTGATTACATCCAAAGGCAGAGTCACTGCCAGATATGCCTTTCTACTAGGCTGGGGTCAAAATTATCTTCCCTAAAGATTGATTCTTTCTTTCTCCTTGTTCCTCTGGGCATTGTTAAATTAATTTTAAAATGTTCCATATGTTAAATGACTCATTACTGGCCTTTGTATTATACTGGTGTACATATTGTATTATATCTCATTAGCCCCAGTTAAGAATAACATCTGTAGATCAGGTGCAATCTAATGACATGTCTAATAGCTACAAACATTTTGAAGTAGTGATGAGCTTAATTAACATTTTGGAATATTTGCAAAAACTGAAATACGACATTTAAAAATATCTGTGATTTCTGTGATGAAGTCATAGGTACTGTTAACATTATTATGGTTTGTTGCCTATATTCAAAATAGAAGTAAACACCACATTTCAGTTAGAGGTTAGTGAAACTAAAGATTTTTTTTGTTTTCTTCTTCAAGTTTACAGACCTATTGAAATCTATCCATGAATCCCTTGGGACATACCAACCTCACATTAAGAACCCTTACCCTAGATACAGAGTAAATCTGAGGTCAGACAGTCGTCAAATGATTGGTTATCTAGGCTTCAGTTTTCTTAGCATTTGGTGTGAGTGAGACTATATTTTTAAAAAAAGAAATAGTGAAAAAAAGGAACTAAGATTAAGAGAGGAAACATTACAGTCTTATTGTTTTTCTCCCTCATTCTTGTTTTTAATTCCAAAAGTCTTTTAGAATAGATTGTAGCCAAGAAAAAGCTACAGCAATAACCAAATTTTCTGAATTTAATTCTTTGTACTTTTAATATTTCTCTGTTTTTAGTTCTATCTCTGTCTCCATTTCTGTTACTCTTTCCTCATTTTTTTCTGTCAATCTGCCTTTCTCTTATTCTGTTTTCCAGTTATGTGCTCATAATAACTTCATAGATTTCCCAACATTTATGCACACTGTGAATTTTCTTCACCTTTGGTGGAGGGTAGATGGTGACTCCAAAGTTAGCACTTGCCTTGTTTTGATCATCCTCATCTGACAAGGCAGCTTTTCTATGACCTTGAAGTCTGCATTTTCCACTCATGAAAAGTGATTCTCTAAAGGCACAACAAGCAAAAAAGATGTCAGAGTTAATATTGTTGAACCTTTAAGGAAGGCAGGGAGAATTCAGATGAGAATTACAGGGAGCTGGTATTGCATATTGGAAAGAATACTAGCTTTAGTGTAGAAGTTGCTAGGTCTTGTGAAATCCTGATTGTTTTCTACAGTATTTATTTTCTCTTAATCTTAGGAATTTTGAAACTTGACTGTGACATTCCTGTAAGTTTTCTCCCTGAGATTTCTTTCAGATGGTGATGAGTGGATTTTTTTTGCATTTATATTTTACCTTCTTGTTATAGAACTTAAGGACAATTTTCTTTAATTATTTCTTGTAATACTGTAATAAGGTTCTTCTAATCATAACTAATAAGTAGTCCAACAATTCTTATATGGTCTCTTCTTGATCTGTTCTCCAAATCAGTTATTTTTCTAATGAGATGTTTCAGATTCTTTTCAGGTTTTCTGGTTTTATAGTATCTTGGTGTCTTATAATGTCAATTGATTGTCCAATTTTAGTTTTCAAGGAGTTGTTTTTTTCCTTAAAATTTTGTACTACTGTAAAATGAGGAAGCTGGAATACATGAGCTCTAAAGTCCCTTCCAGTTCTATGTCCAATGATCTCATGAAGCTCTCCTAGTGTTCTTGTTATCTGGCTGACTTTTTGTTCTACCTCTTTATAACTACTTTCCCACCTTTCAATTAAGTGGAGGAGAAAGAGATAACAATAAATATAATTGAATAAAAATAATTTTTACAAAGCCTTGCAGAGTTCATGTGTTTTATCTTAAGTCAGTTTGTCTTTTAAGTTCCAGATAGACACTATTAAAATAAAGTAAACTTTTAATACTGTCCTGAAGTTTGAATTTATTCATATTTAGGTTTTCTTATAATTAAATTTGGCTTCTGTGTAATCATGCCTGTGGCAGGGTGAGATATAGCTCAAGCAGTCATTTTTATTACCTGGGATTTAGAATATAAACTTTATATATATGTGTATATATATGTATATATGTATGTATGTATTGTATGTATATATGTAATATGTTTTATATATATACATATATTATATATGTTATTGTTTTATCTGGAAGTTATAACAATATTTTTAAAAATATCACTTCATGGTGTATCATATACACTACATTTATTTGTATTGTTCACTATAGACATTGCATTTTTTAAATGTTGAAAGCTCTAAATCATGGCACAAGGACTAACATAGCTTATTGAAGTCTTTCCTCATAGCTCTATCATTGAAAATTAAGGTAAATATCAAACATAGTAGCAAAGAAGTCTTTCATGAGCATTCTGAGAAGAGTGACATTTTAGTATATTTCTAGATACATAGCTATGCTATGATGATAAGTAGTGGATCATTTAACCAGCTAAGGGATGTGAGTAAGGAATAAATATAATCAAGAAAATTATAAATTTAAATTTCATTATGCGATTTTACCCACCTCCAACAACATACTTCTATGTGCAGGAAAAAAGGTTAAATCTTATATGGATTTATGAATCAAAATTCTCAAACCACTTGAGAATTCTGTGCAAGTTACTACAGATATAATGGTGCATATTTCAAAAATAGATTGAAGCAGAATATATTTTAAAGTAATCTGTGAAAGCAATGGTTATCCTTAGAAAACAAGTACTTGCCATAAATATTTTTTCGTGGAAAATAATTAATCAGTGACATCAAAGTAGAAATTAGAATAAAATAAAACAAAGTGTTCACAAATTGGTGAGTCACTCCTCACTTTAGTTATAATCCACACTGGACTTCACTCATTGGTGAGATAAGACTTTGAAACTTTACTCCTATTATTCATAGACCCAAAATATGTCATTTTGAAAGATGTCAGGGTTACTGTCCAGTTACTGTTGCATGATAGCAATGTAAATTGATTATTCCATCAATCCCTTATTGTTTTCCCTAGCTGGCCAGCTCCTAAGTCAACTTGCTATTGCTGCCAGCCTGGCTTTGGAGGATAATATTCCCTAAATAGCCTTTGTAGAAAATAGCTACATGTGACTGACAATGAATTCACAGACTGTTGCAGTCCATTTGGGACTTAAAAGGGAACTTCAATCATTACCCCTATGTTAAAAGCAATAGTCCTGTATTTTGGTGCATTAAAGGGAAACTTATGTAGCTTAACAAGAAACACAGAAGGCTTTAAACATGGGAGGGGGAAGCAGGAGCAACGAAGAAAGGATACAAGGTAGCATCCTGCTCAAGACTGCAGCAAAGGCTGATGCCATCAAAATAGGTTTATGAAGGATAGGGAAGGGACACAAGTATGTAGCTAGAACGTTGGGCATCTTCATATACATGGCAAGAGGAGGGAATCTATGGACTTAGTGCATCATTATACAAAGTTTCAGCTATTCCTCTAATGAGTGAAGCTTCTTGGCCTTTCTTCATTTCTTCCATATTGACAGCTTAGCAATGAAGACAAGGATTGTGGGGTTATAAAGAGGGACAGGGTCTTGCTCAGTCTTATAAGTTGACTTCCTACACAAATAGAGAGAGGTATTGATGAGCAAAGTTGCATTCCTAACAACCCACAAATCCAGGGATATGGACTCACCCCTTTCACTAAGAGTTCCTGGAAAAGATTGATCCTTAAGGAGAGGGTGAAGCTTCTTCTCATGGTATCTGGGTCATCATACTCCTACCCCAGAGTAAAATTCTGGCAATAATCACTTAAAACTTAGGTTTGTCTCATGACTAGGGTCTCCCTAAAGGAGAATAAGAATGTCTTCTCTAGAAAAGTACTTGATGTACACATTAAATAAAATCTAGGAGAGTTATTTATTTCTTCTCCTCACCCCGAACAAACACAGCAAAAAAACTTAAAACTTTAAATAGGTTTTGAAAGAGGTTTAAAGCATGAAATAATAATCTCTTACTACTATTATACTCTCCCCAAAGGTTGATGTTCACAACATTAAAGCATGAGATAATTTAGGAGATTATTAAACAGGTATTTCACTTTCACTTTTTTCTTCATTTCACAATTCTATACTGTCACAAATCCCTCAGGGTCAATATCACCTGGCAAGTCACAACATAGCTTTTACTCATCCTTCTTTCAGTGAATCTCTTTTCTGAGAAATATTGTAGTAGCTACAGTAGTTACGGGGCACCTTATGCTGATTGAGGAATCTAGAAACACTTACATCTCAAATTCATGAGGCATAAGCCAGGACTCGAAACTTCTATCTCATGATAAACACTTGATGTCCCAATTACAAAACATAAAAGGCAGTTAGGACTCTGAGATCTAAAAGCAGCTAGACAAACACATGACTTTGCTTCCTTTTGCTAGGAATTAGCCATTCATACTTAGAGTAAGGCAAAGGGGGTGGAGGAAGTAGAAGGTGAAAAAGAAAAGAAGAATCCCTTCTCTCCCATCAAGTGAAATCCAGGGAAGACCTGCAGTCCAAGACACAACTTCATGTGAAATGAAGAGAATAATGAGAACAAATTGTACCTTCATTTAAAGGCTATTAAATGGTCAATTTCTGCTGCTCAGTGGTCAGTCTTCCTTTCTCTAGGCCCCTGTGACAGGATGAAGAGAGAGTAGTACAAAGGAAATAACCAGATGTCTGCTTTTACAAGAGGCCAAAGCATATGTTTTTTTAGAAGAACTCAGAGCACAAGTCTATGCAAATCCTATGCCCCTTGCAGGTCCACTAAACATAATCCATAGGGTAGCTCCACTGTAGTCTAATCCCTTGACACACATGTAAGATAGAAATGACTAGTATGGAATATTGTAGGCATATAAATTGCCACAGAAGAGTGGTTGTGCAAGGAAGGAGAGAGAAATTTTATTTGTTTTTGCCCATCCAAAGAATAGTTGGGTCCAGAAAACCACAGAGATTTTCTAAACTTTCATACAGACTACATGGGAAACACTTTTTTTTTTTTTTACCATTCAGTTTCCTGGAATTTTGGAGAAGCAAATGCATAAACTAAATATTTACCCATCATTCTTCTGAAAGACACAGACATATGAAGTGGGAAGATTAAGAAGAAGAACAAAAAGAAGTAGGAATGCTTTTTTGCTGTTGCAAGGATTTAGAAGTCTAAAAAGGTATGAATCAGACATTCAGGCTGGTACAATGAGAAGTCTCATATTCACTTCATTGCCTCTCCAAGTCTCCAGAAAACTGTAATCTTCAAAGACCATCCAGAATAGCAGAAAGGAGGATGACCTAATTGAAGCTAACTCTGGAAGACTGACATAGATTCTCACAACAGTATCATGAAGGCAAGAAGAAAAATATAGCTTTGGAAAATGATAGTAACAATAAAAAGTTTCCCCCCTCCTTTTTCATCATTTAAAGTAATTTTGTACAAGAAGAACAAAATAAGATAGGTCCATTGAATGGAAAATAATGGTATATTGATAGACAAAAGAGAGGAATCAAAGCTACCATTCTTGCGTTTTCTTTAATCTTCAGAATGGAAAGGGTAAAATCACCATAGTTCAGATGGAATTAAAATATACAATTGATAATTTACTGATGGGATTGCTGTACCCTCATCAGTGACTTGGATGAAGCCATGGTTAGCAGGTTTATCAAATTTACTTATGACAAAGAGTTGAGAAGAATAGAATTAGGATCCGGAAGAATAATAATAAACTGGATTTATGAGTCAAATGTAATATGACAAAAATTTTAATTCACACAATTTATAGTCAAAAACATAATCTTTACAGATACAGGATAAGGAATACAGAGCAGTTCATCAACTTCTTCATCATAAAAAGAGGGGGTTAAGCTAGGCTTCTGACATCCTGTTCAGCTCCAGATCTCTAATGCTAATTCTTTGTGGAAAAAAACATGGACAAAACCTTGAAGGATTTGGATAATGGCAAAATCTATGTGATTCAATAGAGTAATGTAGCTGACTCCAAAATTAATGAAACATTAGACTATATAAGTACATAGATTTGGATATAGAAGGGATAGTGGAGGCTATTTTATTCAGGCAGCCTATATAGAAGCACCTTAACTTACAGGCAGCTATTTCACCAAATGAAAAGAGCAATATGCTCCTAGTGAGGAAGATCTCGGTTCAAATTCTGCCTCAGATACTTGCTAGCTGTATGATCCTGGGTGAGTTGCTTAATTTCTCTCAGCCTCAATTTTCTCAGCTATAAAATTGGGATTATAATATCACTGATCTTCCAGGATTGTTACAAGGGCCAAAGTGTTTATAAATAGGTAAAATTTAAAATCATATATACATGATAGCTCTAATTATTATATATTTGACTTGAAAGTAATAAAGGAACTTTGGAGTTTATTGAGCTAGAGGATGATTTGATTAGATCTCACCTTCTGGAAAATCACTTTGGAAAGCAATGTGAAGAATACATCGAAATAGGAGATTTGAGACAAGGAGAACAATTAGGATGCCATTTTAATATTCTAGGCAAGAGGTTATGAGATCCAAACTCAGGGTGATGAAAGTGTAAGTAGAGAAATGGGAGTGTATGTAAGAGATATAATGGAGAAAGAAATGGAAAGATATAGAAACTAAATGGAAATATGAGGTAAATGAGAGTGATGATTCAAGAAGATGTTGGAGATTATGAATCTAGGTGAGAGGGAATTGATATACACCCATAGTTAATGGACATAAAAATAACCAGTGTTTGCATAACTAGAAATCAGACAGGTAGATGGAGAACCAAGAAAAAGCTGTCTTGAATACCTAAAGTAAAGATATAACAAATAGAAGGAAAATGTCAACAGTAAAGTCCTACAGAGATATCAAGAAGAATGATTCAGAAAATGACATTCAATTTGGCAATTTAGAAATGTCAGCTTGGTACAAAGCGGTTTCTGCTGAATTGTTGGGTCAGAAACCAGATTGCAGAGGTTTGTAAGAAACTAGGAAGAGATAGAAGTGATGTGGACAGCTTGAAGAAAGAGTGAGAATTTGGAAAAGTAGTAACAGGACAGAAATCAAGTGGAGTTCAGAAAGAGTAAAAGTTCAGAAAGACAAAAAGGATTCTGTTAGTCATCTTGTTCAATTTAATGCATACTTAAAAAATTGTACATGTTAAATTCAGGGTTTCATATTCAGTTCTTTTTTTCTGTCCTTTTTATGTGGAATTGGTCATATGTGTTGATTACTTATCAAGTTTATAAAAATACTTAAGTATTTTAAAAAATCAATTAGAAATAAATAGAAGGAATTGTTAAAATTTGAGGTGTCTAGTTGAGATTGGGGGCATCATTGCTCTTATTAATCCTTTGTTTTCAAAGAAGACCAGTGACATCATGGGGTGATATCTTGACTTTCATTTGAATTGGGTTTAACTGAGGCTGAGCTGCACAAAACCATCAGTCTCACTCTCTCTTCCAGAGTTATCAAAGTCCAGAAGAGGACAAAACTCAAGATGACTGGTGATAATTCAGGATACACTAGGTGACCTTGGCATCTTCAATGTCTAACTAAACTCTTAGCACTTCAAAGTGCCTGCATCAGCTGCCTTCATGACTATTGAAACAAATTGTTTTCATCTGCCTATTCTGCTGGGGGAACTCTTCAAAGGCTTTGGATAGATAAATGTCCCTTAAATCACATATGGGCTAAACCAGGTTGAGGGTGACTGACAAGTTTCAAACTCTTTAGCAAGTTATAGGGAATGGGATAGCACAAATATTAATGGACCCAGCAGCATTGTAGTTGTGATTTTCTTTTGCTCTGTCCAGTAACTTGTAATTAAGAGTAAAGATCATGGATGATGGGAATAATTTAGTGTTGTAGTTTAACCAGGCACAAGAGCTTTGAAATTAGAGAGTAGAGGATAATATGAAATTGAACTGATTTACTAAAGGATCAAAAAAAGGAAAGAAATGAGAATGTAGGTAGATAAAGGGTAAAGGCTGGTAAAAATACTGAGTACACGAATTTAAAGTCACTACATTTTGAAGGAATAAGACATAAGATATAGAGATTTCAGAGTTATTGAATATGGGTAATGGTAAAATCAAGGGCATAACCAAATTTGTGGTAGCTGTCAGCATGAAGGAAAAGATCATGGGAGCTGACTGTATTTTGAAGAATGGAAAAATATGCATTCTGAAATTCCTTTGCAGGAATTGGAGTGGAGAGAGATTGAGAACCAGGCACTGAACTCATTGAGACAGGAAGGAGAATGTCTTGGTCATTAGTAGACAAGTCATCAGGAACTGAATTGAATTGTAAATTTGAATAGCATGAACTTCAAAGAAGAGGGCCTTGTTTGATTATAATCAGAGAGACTGGAGGTGAAGATATGGAACAAGAAATACTTTTATCTCCCTACTATGACTTTTTAGTTCAAAGATATGGGAAAAGGTATAAACAGTATTGAAAAGGATGGCAAGGGATGCAGTTTCATCTGAAGAGAACATTCACAGTCAATTCTAGAAGATGGAAAGAACATGACATGAACATTCTGATCCTAGCGATTTCCCCCTGTAAGATATTCAATATGAAACACATTCTTTTGGTTACACACCTTCATTCTTTTTCTGTAATAAATTTATTTATTTAACTTTTTACATTCATTTTCACAAAATCTTGGGTTCCAAATTTTCTCCCCATTTGTCCCCTCCCCCCACCCCAATATACCGAGCATTCAAATTGCCCCTATCACCAATCTGCCCTCTCTTCTATCATCCCTCCCTTCTCTTGTCCCCTTCTTCTCTTATGTCCTGTAGGGCCAGATAACTTTCTATTCCACATTACCTGTATTTCTTATATCCTAGTAGCAAGAACAATACCCAACAGTTGTTCCTAAAACTCTGAGTTTCAACTTCTCCCCATCCCTCCCTCCCCACCCATTCCCTTTGGGAAGGCAGGCAATTCAACAAAGGCCACATCTATGTAGTTTTGCAAATGCCTTCCATAATAGTTGTGTTGTGCAAGACCAACTATATTTCCCTCCATCCTATCCTGCCCCCCATTGCTTCTACTCTCTTTTTATCCCATCCCTCCCCGAGTGTTGACTTCAAATTGCTCCCTCCTCCCATTGCCCTCCCCTCCATCATCCCCCCCACCCTGATTATCTCCTTTTCCCCCACTTTCCTGTATTGTAAGATAGGTTTTCATACCAAAATGAGTGTTCATTTTATTCCCTCCTTCAGTCGAATGTGATGAGAGTAAACCATGTTTTTCTCTCAGCTCCCCTCTTTTTCCCTCCACTAAAAATCTCCTGTCTGCCTCTTCTATGAGAGATAATTTGCCCCATTCCATTCCTCCCTCTCTCTTCCCAATACATTTCTCCCACTGCTTCATTTTTTAAAGATATGATCCCATCCTATTCATTTCACTCTGTGCTCTCTGTCTCTATATGTGCGTGCATGTGTGCATGTGCATGTGTGTGTGTATGTGTGTGTGTAATCCTACCAACTACCCAGATTCTGAAAAGTTTCAGGAGTTACAAATATTGTCTTTCCATGTAGGAATGTACAGAGTTCAACTTTGGTAAGTCCCTTATGACTTCTCTTTGCTATTTACTTTTTCATGCTTCTTCTCATTCTTGTGTTTGAAAGTCAAATTTTCTTTTCAGCTCTGGTCTTTTCATCAAGAATGCTTGAAAGTCCTCTATTTCATTGAAAGACTATATTTTCCCTTGGATTATTATACTCAGTTTTGCTGGGGAGTTCATTCTTGGTTTTAGTCCTAGTTCCTTTGACTTCTGGAATAGCATATTCTACACACTCTTGGTCCCTTAATGTAGAAGCTGCTAGATCTTGTGTTATCCTGATTGTATTTCCACAGTACTGGAATTATTTCTTTCTAGCTGCTTGCAATATTTTCTCCTTGACCTGGGAATTCTGGAATTGGCCACAATGTTCCTAGGAGTTTCTCTTTTTGGATCTCTTTCTCTTTTTGCCCTCTGGTTCTAGAATCTCAGGGCAGTTTTCCTTGATAATTTCATGAAAGATGATGTCTAGGCTTTTTTTTTGTTCATGGTTTTCAGGTAGTCCCATAATTTTTAAATTGTCTCTCCTGGATCTATTTTCTAGGTCAGTTGTTTTTCCAATGAGATATTTCACATTATGGTCCATTTTTTCATTCTTTTAGTTTTATTTTGTGATTTCTTGGTTTCTCATAAAGTCATTAACCTCCATCTGTTCCATTCTAATTTTGAGGGAACTATTTTCTTCAGTGAGCTTTAGAACCTCTTTTTCCATTTGGCTACTTCTGCTTTTGAAAGCCTTCTTCTCCTCATTGGCTTTTTGAACCTCTTTTGCCAATTGAGTGAGCCTATTTTTCAAGGTGTTATTTTCTTCAGCATTTTTTTGGGTCTCCATTAGCAAGGTATTGACCCCTTTTTCATGCTTTTCTTGCATCTCTCTCATTTCTCTTCCTAATTTTCCCTCCACCTGTCTAACTTGATTTTCAAAATCCTTTTTTAGCTCTTCTATGTCCTGAGCCCATTGAATATCTATTTCAGATGTTTGGGATACAGAGGCCTTGACTTCTATGTCTTTACCTGATGGCAAGCATTGTTCTTCCTCATCAGAAAGGAAAGGAGGTACTATCTGTTCACCAAGAAAGTAACCTTCAATGGTCTTATTTTTTTTTCCCTTTTCTGGGCATTTTCTCAGCCTTGACTTGACTTCTGAGATGCCTTACCACACCCACCTCACCTCTAGATTCGCCCAGCTAGTGCTTGGGGTCTTAGATTCAAATGCTGCTTTCTAGCCTCAGGACTTTCAGTGAGGGGTGGGGCTGCTCTTCAGGGTGAGATTAAGTTCAGGTGCTCAGATGTGGGCAGGGCTGCCTCCCAGGCTCAGTTCCCTCAGGGGGTTTATGTGGAAATCTTCAACAATGTATCTGAGCTCCTGTCTGCTTTGGGAGCCCCAGTCTGCTGCTGTCTCTGCCACTGCCTTCTGAGGGGGCCTGAGTTATAGAGACACCTGCTCCCCTCTTGGCCAGCCCAGAAGTCTCTCTCACTGACCTGTAGTGCCTGTGGGTTGAGGGACCTTCACGGCCACCAGAGATTCCATCCCTGAAGCTTGCTTGGATCTGCTCCTCTTGGTGCTGTGCGGCCAAGGCAGGGCTGGGCTCTGCTCTGGGTCCCTTGCACGATGGACCTTTGGTCATGGTTTTTCAGGGCTTTCTGGAACAGAAATCTCCTCCACTCTGCTGTTGGGCGGCTTCCACTGCTCCAGAATTTGTTTGGAGTTCCTCTTTACAGGTAATTTATGGGCTGTGAGTTCGGAGCTAGCATATGTGAATCTTTCTACTCTGCCATCTTGGCTCCTCCCCTGGTTATCTTCATTGTTTAAATTAATTCCCTGTATACTATTTATGTGTCACCCTTTGAATCATAGAACTATAGAATATGATGGAATTATATAGGATTTGAGAGTTGTAAGAAAATAACATAATTTAACACTCATTTTAAAGATAAATCATAATGTAGAGAAATTAAGTTTCTTTCCCCAAGTCAAACAGCTAGATAGTGGAAGAGTGAAGACTAGAACTCAATCATGGTGACTTCCTCCTAATTGCCTTAATAAGAATTTTAATAAGCTTTTATGATTGAGTGAATTATATATAAACCTGAAAGTTTTTAAGCTATTTATGAATTCAAACCATTATTCTTATCATTTGAATTCACTATATGATGCCATCATGTGATAAGAAATTTCAAGTTCACTAACATTAATATGACACAATTAATAGTCAATTTTCCAAATTTTTGATTATTTATTTTTGATTATTGATCAATCACTCTAGAGGAATTTGGAAGATTTTGTACATACATACATACATTCATATATATATATATACATATACATATATACATATATATATTCAGTCACCTAAATAAGGACACATATACTATACTTATTTATTATTTATATTATTATGTTATATATAATACACATTACATTATATATAACACATATAATATGTGTTCCCTTATTTAGGTGACTGAGTAGACTTTGTTGCTATGACTATGTATAACAAATCTATTTCTTTCTCAGCTCCTGAAAATCAATACAGTTTGTTGTTACAATCATCTGGCTATAATCCACACATAACTAGAGGGACAAGTAAATAGATCAACTATACTAAAGATTATTTTTATTTCACATCTATGAATGGACTGATTTTAAAGGCTTTTATGCCACAATGTATTGTGAATATCAGTAATTATAGACTTTGAATGATGTTAATCACTAATTTAATTGCATTTAGTGGTTTTTATTATCGATTATATGAAACCATTGATTACTTCTCAATTTTAGCATCATTACATGAATTGATTTTTACTTGGTTATTCCTATAACTGAAAAAAGCATAAAAGATGTTCGGCATTTTATAGGAAAAAACAAAAGTCAAAATATCAAGTAACCATTTTTTTGTAATTTCACTATTAAGCTCCAAATTATTTCTCATATGATGTTTTTGATGTTTTTTTCCCTTATTTTCATTTACATTAATTTTTTTTCAGTGATAGGTATATGGAAACTCACTTTTCCCAGTTTTCATTTTTTAAGAAGCATTCATAATCATTTTTACTGGTTCAACTGCAGCCCATTAACAGTTTTTATAATGAACTACTTAGAATATGAGGAAGTTGGTTTGAGAGGTTGCAGATTTTGTCTTTCCTTTTCAGTTCAATATGATGTTTTTCTGTTCATATAGAGGATTTACCACTTGGACATTCATATTGCAGTAAATTCTTTAATAAAGGTTATCCATACTTCCATACTCCATCCACAGGATGGAGGTGACTCTTTAAGTTTATATCAGTGGAACACAAATTATGGTGTGACCAGACAAGGTGTGCAGATTTTTACTGTATGTTTAGGGATTAGTGACAGATTTTGCTTATCATCTGAGAAACAACCTAGCTCAGGGCAGAAAATCTAATTGAAAAGATGTTGACTACTAGGTAATAAAAGCTACAACAAATTTGGGGGTGTCCACCAGGGTACATAAGGTGTTGACATCAGTGTTAACAGAGGGACAAAAATCACAGAACTTTTTGAAATATTGGAGATATAGAGTAAAACTTTTTGCAGGCTTTTACTCTGAATTGGATCAGTGAAATACATCTCAGGTAAAAGTCATTATTTGCATATTACATAAGAATTTGGCAAGAGGGCTGCCTACTTATGAGAAAATATTTGGGTTTTTTTCATATGAATAAACAACAAGCTAGTATTTAAGAATAATAAAATGTAGTTTAAAACTTTTTTAAAACCTTAATTTTATTTAACCTTCAGAATACTCTAAAGAGAAAAATGTTAATATGTTTACTTTCAGATGTGAAAATGGAAGCTCATAGAGATTAAGTAACTTGACCAAACCCATAAAATTTATTAATGTCAAAACTGAAAGATGAAGTTGCAGAAATTCATGTGAACAGAAAATTACATTAGGTAAAGATCTATTTTCAAAAAAAAAAAGAAAGAAAGAAAAGAGCTACAAATGCATAAATCAGGGATTGTGAATATATCAGGTATTTGATATTTTAAGATCATCTCCTTGATTCAGTGCTTATTAAACTCTAGGTCACAACTCCATGTGAGATTTGAGAAGAGGTGAAGAGAAGGAGAGTAGAAACAATATAAGTCCTGCTTGAGATAATAAGCAAATTTTAGTGATCTGAGAATGACTTTCACAATCACCCAATCAAGTGCTTATTAAATGTCAATGTTGTTGTTAGGTATGGAGATATAAAAACAAAAGTAAAATATTCCTTGCTCTCAAGAAACTTACACTCTAGTGGGAAAGAGAACTTGCACATGACTAAGTATAAAAAAACACAGAGAAAGAAATACAAGGTAACCTTGAGAAAGAAGATATTTAGAACTGAAGGAACCATGAAAGGAGTAATGTGGAAAAGTAGAACTCTGAGTCTATGTATAAGTCAAGGATGAGAAGAAATAGAAGTGGGATGTAATCATGTTTTAGGCATTAGGGAATTGCCGGTGCTCAGTCACAGAAATGAGAGAAGAAATAGCATGTCTGAGGAATGGAAAGACCTGCATGACTGGTACATGAAGTATGTAAAGGAGACTAATGCTTAAGAAGGCTGGAAAGCTAGCATGAAGTCAGACTGTCACAGAGGGATAGGGCCTAAACTTGCAATTTCACTGGTGTAGGGAACTTCAAAGGAATTGTTTACTCTAAACAATTGTGTCCCATACTGAAAAAAATCTGCAAATCTCTAATTCAGTTTTGCATTTTTAACATCATGCAGATCTACTTTGCTGTATGCCATAAATGTTTAATTTTGTAAACCAAGCATTATTTTAATTGTATTGTGGGAGTTGCTAAAATGAATTCCTCTATAGGCAAAAGATGCATTGTTGAAGGATATTTTAACTTGTGTAACAAAACTGTTGGACTTAACCTGACTTCCCTTGTCTCACCCCTAAGTGCTCTACAGGCATGATAAATTGATGCCATTACTCCCAGGAGCTATTCACTTTTGGCAACCATCTCCTTCTTTTCCTCAATAACTCCCGCAGGATTAAAGGTCAGAATTACTGGGGAAAAGCTCTACCCACTACTCACAAAACTGCCTATAATCAGACTTTCTACTGTATTAACTCTGCTGACTCTCCCATCCAGAACTATCTTTGCTTCAAATAAAAAGTATTACCCATTATGGCTTTGGAGTGATGTATGAAATATATCTGCAGTGATGAATAACTTATAACTTTTTAATGTAGAAGTATCACTCAACATCAAATCTGTAATATAATCTTATCCATAAGACCCTTTCTCCAGTTGGAGTCATTAGTTTTAATGATACTTGATCCAGCAGAACAACAGTGCTCCATATTCAATTGACAAAAATGGTTTAACTCCTTGGCAGCTCCACAGGATCTTGCATTAATTAGACTATATTCATATTATTATATATTTTGTAATAATTTCTGACCAAATATTCACACAGGTGCAGCCAGAATATTTTCTTCAGGAAACATTAAAAAAAATAGAGTTCTGCTCAAAAAGATCTCTCAAAGTAAAATTATCTGCTTTATTGAAATTAAGAATGATATTGATTTCACCTATCCTATTCCAAAAAGCAGCAGCAGCAGCAGCACAATGGACACTGGAGCAATTCAATTTTAAGTTTGAGTTTCTTGGATGCAGCACTATGAGAAATACAATAAATGTAAAGAGCTCAAAGCTGCCATTATGGTATTCTTCTTATGAAACATGATCCCTAGTGAATAGACAAAAGGTTGGAGGAGAGATTCTGCCTGGTAGAGCTGAAGCTTGAAGAAAAGTGAAATAAAAACACTTGGAGAACGGTAAAACAAAGAAAGATGTAACTGAAAAGGTTTAAGTTAGAAACCAAGTATAAACCAGGACGAGTGAGAGAGTGACCAGCAAGGCCCAAGATGAGTGCAAAGCATCAGTCCAGTAAGTAACACCTTTCTTTCTTCATCCTTCTAGTGGAAAAGTCCATTGGCAGACAGTCTTTGACTGGTGCTTTTCCTATTTCTGATTCAAAACATTTATTTCATTCCTTATTTTTTGGGTGAATTATTCTCTAATTGCTTACTTTAGTCAGTCAATCAACAATCATTTGAACTCAGGTCCTCCTGACTTCTGTACTGGTGCTCTATCCACTGCACCATGTGCAAATCATGTCATTATTTCTCTGATGGTCTTCTTCGTTGATGAAGGACAAACACACACACACACTAATCATTTATTTTGTGTCAGGCACTATGCTAAGTTTCCTCAAAGAACTTATAATATAATGAGGGAGACAACATGCAAACAACAATGTGCAAACATGCTATATACAAGTTAAATCAGAATTAATCAATAAAAAGAGAGTGGCCTAACCACAGCCAAATGGAATAAATAGTTTGGACTGAGGCAGTCTATGATCACTGCCACTTTAAGAACTTTGGAGAATTCCAAAGGATGTTCACTTCCCTCCAGTTCATTTCCCCATGTCTGCCTCTTTATTAATATCCTTATTGCAATCTTTTTTCCCATAAAAATCCACAATCCATTGTTATACAATACATTTGTATTGGCAAGTCATTAGAATTTAGTGGAATTGAGGAAGGCTACCTATAGAAAGTGGAATTTTAGCAAAGACTTGAAGGAAACCAGGAGCAGGAAATGAGAAGGGACAGTATACCAGGTATGAAGGATGGCCATCAAAAATGCTTGGACCTGAGAAATGGAGTTTTTGTTTGAGCAATAACAAGGAAGCCAGTGGAGGAAGGAGAGAGAGAGAGAAAAGAGAGAGAGAGAGAGAGAGAGAGAGAGAGAGAGAGAGAGAGAGAGAGAGAGAGAGAGAGAGAGGAGGGAGGGAGGGAGGAGGAAGGGAGGGAGGGGGGAAAGTATAATAAGACTATAAAGATTAAAGGGATTAAAGACCAGGTTATTAAGGACTTTGAACATCAAGTGAGAGGAATTTATATTTAATCATGGAGGCAATAGTGCACCACAGGAGATTATGTTGACATGATTATACCTGTGCTTGAGAAAAATTCCTAAGGTTACTGAATGCAAGAAGAACTGGAATGAGGAGAAACTTGTGGCAAGCACAGGCTTGTGGTGGCATTGGCAGAGGAGAGAAGGGGAGATATATGAGAGATATTCCAAAGATGAAATCAACAGGACTTGGCAATAGATTGAATGTGAAAATTTAGAGATAGTGAAAAGTTGAAGATGACACAAATATTGTAAGCTTAGGGGATCGGGAGTATTATAGTTCTCTTTATATTAGGAGAAAAATTTGGAATGGAGGAAAGTTTGGGGAGAAAAATAAATTCAGTTTGAGACATGTTGAATTTAAGATACCCATAGGATCTAAATTTGAAATGTCTAAGTGATGGTTGGAGATGTGAGACAGGTTATCAGAGAGATTATGTCTGGGTAAGTAAATTTAAGAAATTATCAGCATAGAGAAGACTGGAATCCATGGGAGTTGATAAGAAGATCAAGTGAAATATTATAGAGGGGAAAAAAATGCCAAGACAAAACCTTGTGGGACATTCATGTTTAGTAGGCATGAATGATTTGGATGAACATCCAGTAAAGGAAAGGTTGAATAGGTGGGAGATTCAGGAAAGAGTTTCCTGAAAACCTAGAGAAAAGAGATTATCAAAGAAAATAGTGTCAAAGGTTTCAGTGAGGACAAGGACAATGAGAATTAAGAAAAGGCCTTTGAATGTGGCAATTAAGGAATCTTTAGTAACCTTGGAGAGAACATTTTCATTTGAATGATGAAATTGGAAGCCAGAATATAGAGTGAGAGGATCAGAAGTAGAGGCACCTATTATAGATAGCCCTTTCAAGAAATTTTGCCATAAAAAAACATGAGAGATACATGACATAGTAGACAGAAGGATTCAAATGAGAGATTTTTGAGGATAGGGAGAAACAGGAATATTTGTAGGTATGAGAGAAGTGGTCAGTATATAGGGGAGATGGTAAAGATCAGTAAGAAAGTGGGCATGACAAAGATGGAAATCTGCTGGAGGAGACAGAATGGGATAAATTTCCTTAGCAAGGAGAAAGGCCATCTTTTCATGTGAGACAAGGGTGCAAGAGGAGATGATGGCAAAAAGTATCAGAGTGATATAAGGTGAGAAAGAGAGGTGAAGAGAGACCTTTCAAAGATTGCCTTAATGTTTTTCAGTAAAATATGAAGCAAGGTTCTGAGAGAGTGAAGGGAGGAAAAAATCAAGAAGTTTGGAAGAGCCACTGTAGGGAATGAGATTGTGAGTTAAATCTTATTTAAGGTGTTGAAGAATTCATTTCCTTCTCTCTCCTAACAATCCGCATACATAGGATTGATGGAGGAGGGGGAAAGAGGGGGAGAGTGGGGGGGCAGGGGTTGGAAGGGAAAAAAATTCAGGACCCTTGCTTCACATAAGCATCATGGAACAAAACAAATTCCTACAGTGCTAAGTCCAAAAATTTTGTTTTTTATTCTGCATAGTGATCATTAGTGCTTGACTGAGGAGGTGTTATTCTTTACCCAGGATATGCTGAAGCCAATCCATACCAACCGGTCAGAGATGGCTAAATTTTCAGTGTATTTACACTGTGGAAATCGCAAAGGCCACAAATTAAGGCTTGGTTTATTGCTTTCTTGATTGCCTAGACTTAAGAAAGTAATGAAGTAATAGGAAAAAATGTTAATGATGTAAATTAAGTCTTGTTTTCAGAGAGCAGCTTGATAAACATTTACCAGCACACCTCTGTCTTTGGCAGTCCTCCAGAATCAGGGTTGATCACTTAGCTGATCAAATATCTTAAATCTTTGAGGACTGTTCATTTTTTACAGTATTTATATTAAGGTAAAAATTATTCTGATTCTGCTCATTTTACTGAACCTCAGTTTATATGTCTTTTCATACATCTTTGAAACTCTCCTTTTCCTCATTTCTTATAGCCAATAGTCTTCCATGACCTTCATGTATCACAATTTATTCATCCATCTCTTTACTGATGGGCACTTCTTGGGTTTTCATGTTTGTCACTTATACAAAGAGCTACTTTAAATTTTTTTGCACATTTAGAACATTTTTCTATTTTTCTTTGATTTCTGTTGAATGAAGGCCTATTAGCAATATACTTGGATGAAAGGATACAAAGTATTATGAAACTTTTTATGCATAATTTGAAATTGTATTCCAGAATGATCCATCTAGAGCTCCACCAACAGGACACCACTGTGCTTCTCAGCCACTCTGACATTTGTCATTTTCTTTTTTGCTATCTTTACCAATCCTAAGTGTGAAGTGGAACCTCTTGCTTGCCTCAAATTATTATTGATCTGGGGCATTTTTTTTCATGTGTTTCTAGATAGCCTGGGTTTCTTCCTTTGAAAACTCTGTTCATCCTAGGCTATTTTCACATTCCCGGGATCCTTTCCATCTTTTCTGGTGAAAGAATAGCAAACATAATAAGAGAAATTAAATGAGTATTGTTTTCTGAACTATTGCTATCTTTCAACCTGTTTAATCTTAATCCAGCTCCATTTTATGGGAGAGTTCATCCCATTAATATTAACAGTTATGATTACTGTCTGTGTCTTTCCCTCCATCCTCTTTCCCACCTTTTGTGCTTTTAGTTCACTCTTCTCCCTTCCCCTCCCCAATAGAGTTTTAATTTTTGACCACCACCTCTCACAGACTTCCCTTCCTTCTTTCAACTCCTCTCCCTTTTACTCACCTTTACCCTTGCTACTTCTTCCCCCCTTTTTAACCTCCCCTCTGCTTTCTTTCCCCTTCTCCACCTACTGCCTATAGAGCTAGTTAGATTTATATACTTAATCAAGTTTGATGTTCCCTCCTTAAACCAAATCAGATGAAAGTACCTCTCAAACAATGCCCCTGTCCCTCCCCTTTTTCCCTCTACTGTAACATAATTTTGTGCTTCTTCCTGTGATGTAATTTACCATTTTCTGCTTCCTTCTTTTCATATCTCTTTTTACAATCCCTTGCCACCATTCAATCACATTTTTATCATCACTTCATTTACTTTATACCCCCTTCCTCTGTCTATGTATACCCCTTTTATATTTCATAATAAACATACAATTCTCAATATTAACAAGTATCATCTTCCCTTATAGGGATGTAAACAGTTTGCCCATATTGAGTAACAAGTTTTTCTTTTTTTCCCCGTTTACCTTTTTATGCCTTTCTTGAGACCTACATATGAAGATTGAATTTTTCTATTGAGTTCTGGCCTTTCTATCAGGAAGGTATGGAAATCCCTTATTTCATTAAATGTCCATCTCCTTGCCTGAAATATTATGCTCAATTTTGCTGGATAATTGATCCTAGGTTGTGGTCCCAGTTCCTTTGCCTTACAGAATATCATATTCCAATTCCTTTGATCTTTTATTATAGAAGCTGCAAGGTCTTGTGTAATCTTGGCTGTAGCTCCTCAATATTTGAATGGTTTCTTTCTGGCTGCCTGTAGTATTTTCTCCTTCACTTAATAGTTCTGGAATTTAGTGACAATATTTCCTGGTGTTTTTAGTTTGGGATTCCTTTTGGGAGTTGAACAGTGGATACTTTTGATGACTATTTTGCCTTCTGGATCTAGGACTTCTAGGCAGTTTTTCTTGATAATTTCTTGGAACATATTGTCCAGGCTTTTTTTTTCATGAAGGGTTTCTGGTTGGCCAATAATTCTTATATTTTCTCTCCTGGACCTATTTTTCAGGTCAGTTGTTTTTGCAATTATGTATTTTGCATTTTCTTCTATCTTTTCCTTCTTTAGATTTTGTTTGACTGATTCTTGATGTCTCAAAGAGTCATTAGCTTCTACTTGTCCAATTCTAATTTTTATCAAATTGTTTTCTTCAGTTAATATTTGCATCTCCTTTTCCATTTGTTTAATTATTCCTTTTAAGGAGTTACTTTCTCTAGGTAGTTTGTGTACTTCCTTTTCCATTTGTCCAATTTTCCCAGTTAGGTTTTGTGCTTCCTTTTCCATTTTAAGTAGCTATTCTTTTCAGTCAATTCCTTTTCACACTTTCCTTTTTAAGTAGCTGTTCTTTTCAGTCCATTCTTTTTCATACTTTTAAAATCACTGGCCAGTTTTTCTTTTATTTCTCTAATTTGGCTTTTAAAATCCTTCTGCAGCTCTTCCAAGAGTGCTCTTTGTTCTTGGGACCAGTTCATAGTCCCTTCTGAAGTTTCAGATGGGAGTATAGTCTCAATATTAACTTCTTTTGTATTTGTGTTTTGGTCCAAATAAAGAAGGTATGCCTCTAACCAGAATGATGACCCCAAAACTTCAAATTAGAAAGCTGTAAACAACAGGAAATGAAACTATTATAGCAAGTTCATGAACTTCAGAAGTATGACTGATCCTATAACTATGCTGCTTCTGGTTGTCTCCTTGTTTCTTTTTGTCTTTTTGTCTATTATACTTGTTGGTCACATTTGTTTTCTGCTGTACCCTCCACCTGTAGATGCCTGATCACTTAAGCTGGGGGTCACCCCCTGTCCATGACTGTGATGTGTCACCTCTGGACCTGGAACAGACTTAGTTCCAGATTCCAGCTAAAGAAATGACCCCTTGAATGAGACCTCTTGGGGCAGGGCCAGCTCTATGTCCAATCTCAACAGGAAGCAGCTATGGAAGAAGAGACCTTTGCCCCTAACCTGAAATTTTGGGGCCCCATTAATTCAAGGAGGAGAATGATGGGTTGTTTTTGCTCAAGCCCCACCCTAAGATATTGTTTTATATGTTTTTTTCTATTATCCCTATTAAAGTTCTGTTGATACCAGTTGCCCTGTTAACCTATGTAATGGATAATAAGAAAGATCTTGTGACTGAATGTATCAATAATACATTTTTGCTTATTGTTAATGTAATTTTTCTTCTTAATGCAAAGATTTTTCCTATCTACTAATGGGTTGATATGACTTGCTTAAGTCACATGGAAGCCTGAGTCACACGAGTGAAGTCACATCAAAGAGGAAGGGGTGGAGCAGGAAGAAGTAGGGCTAGAGCAAAGCTGAGAGGAAAAGGTCAGAGCAGTCAGAACTGAGGGAGACAGAAACTTGGCAGCTGGGTAGCATGATTAGGAGAATTTGTGGTTTTATTTAAGGGATCCTGTTTGTAACTTAAGGAAACTGGTTTGTGGGAAGCCTAGCAGAGGGAAGGCTTGGGGCTAGTGTTGCTCTCTGCATTGTTATTGTGTGCAGCTTTCCTTGTTACTATGATGGATTTGGCTTTCTGGTGTCTGAATAAATGTTTTGGTTCTTTCTTCCATATGGAGAGTCTGTTGTATTTTGTGATTTAGAGTTCCACTGGCATATTCATAGGCACTGTGAATATTGCACAGTCAATTTGCTACTGGATTTGCTATACAAACAATTAGGAATTTTTCTTCCTGTACTCCTTCTAATTAATTGAATATCATCCCCCCCATTGATATGTAAGATTCAGCTAATAAATCCAAAACTGAATCCATAATAAGCCTGTTCTAATTTCCCTCTTAATTTTTTTTTGTTCTAAGAGGAACAATTTTTGTCTTCCTTCAGACAAATTTCTTATCTATTTGTCTTCTTGATGGACTTTGGAAACATATTAATGTGCCATAATGCAGGTCATTTTATTTTAAAACAAGGCTAATTTTATCCCTCTACTGCCCCAAATTTATCTTGGATTATAGCTTTTTGAGCAAGGCTTGTGGGATATATGTAACATCTTGGATAATCTCAGGCTCAGTGACATTTGAAAAAAGGAGATAAGGCTAGTGATAAAGTGGAAAAAAGGAGAAACCAGGAAAGAGATTAAAATGTATTTCTTTTATTTCACCACCAAACACATATGCAAACACCATGACCAAAGGGATTCAATGTCACCAGAAGAAATGTTCACAGCCTGTAGACTGCCTGGCTGTTTCACTTCATAGACTACACTTTCCAAATCCTTGGTCTTGATGTAATACCAGTGATACTAACAGTTGAGTTAGAAAACCAATTTTAAGAATTCCTGACTAGCTTGCTTATCAGAAGTATTTTTTCCAGTTAAAAGATTCTGCTTCCACAAACAGGACTTCTAAGCTCAATTTAAGTATGATTTAGAATTATACAGAATCACCATTTACCTAGTTGACTTCTGTTCTGGTTGTTGGTCATCATATTCTGGGGGGAAAGAGCATAGAATGCACATTATAGAAACACATAGTCCCGGTTTCAATACTAATTCATCTTATGCATGATATTTGTTCTTTCTGGACATCAATGTTCTCATAATTATGACAACTGGTGATAAAAATACTTGACAAAGTTGTTGTAATGATCAAAAAATATAATGAGTGAAAATTCTTAAAATGTCACTGCTATGACTTCAAAATTCAATCAGTCTTTTGTTTGAATCCCCTTTGTATGTCAAATAAATGGTTATTGAGCCTTTCATTAAACACCTTTGTTAAGGAAGAAATTATTTATCCAATTCTAGTTTTTAAAAGACTCTAACTGTTAGGGAATTTGTCAGTAAGATACACATGTCTATGTAAGACATACATACTCTCTCCAAATATCCCTGAGCTGCAATTTTTAGGAGCTCAGAAAGGCAACTTCTTCCTGATCACTTTAAAAAGGAGAGTTAACTCCTACCTTATATTTGCCAACTTATTTCCTTCTCTAACAAAAGCTGATTATGTAAAAGATCATCACAAATGGTGAGTAAAGAATAAACCAAATTATCCAAATAAATATACATCAAATGCTATAAAGATTAGGGTATAGCAACAAGCACACAATCATGAGGTTTGTTTTTTTTTTAACGTGGGAATAAGTTGAGATCTCAGTTCAAACCAAGAGAAGCTTAATCTCACCCAGTGGAAAGTCTTCTAAGTTTCTATGTAGGAAATCTAGAAATGAAGGACATAATGACTTCCACTATACATCTGCAACTTTTAAAATCTTTCTTTTCCATGTGTTTATCTCAAAGAATCTTTGTTTCTCCAAGAACCACATGCTTCTTCTAAAGATTCTCTGAAACCAAATGTGATCTTCCCTGAAGAATCTTTGCTCTGCCCCATCCTACCTACCCACTCCATCCCCCGATTCTACAGAGATGTGCATTGCCTCAGCATTCTCTGTACTTAAACACTGTATTCCAAGTACTGCCCTAAGTACTGTGGATACAAAAGAGGCAAAGAGACACCCCCTACTCATAAGAACCTCACATCTTCTTCGGATTATAGTCATATGTAAAACATCACAGGTTGATTACAAGAAGTATATTCCTTTATATCATCCTGAAATCTGCATCCATGCCACTTCTCTCAGTTGTTCTTATTTCTGCCCAGGTTTGGAAAGAAGCAAATCTAATCCCTTTTCTACATGGCAATTCTTTAGGAAAATTAAAGACAGTTATTGTGTTTATTTTTTAAGTCTGTTCTCCCAAGCCAAAGCTCCCTAGTTCCTCCAACTGATCTGCATGTGATGTGGTCTGAGCTCCCCTCCTCATACTGGTTACTCTCTTGTGGATGCACTTGAGCTTTTGTATGCATGTTATTCCTAACGGGTAATATATTACACACATGTGAATGACGATAACACTTTACTTGTCTAGATTTCCTTTTAACCCCTTCCATTTGCCTGCTATATAGAGAGTGAGCTAGGTACTGGTGGAAGATTCAAAGAGCAAAAAGACAGTATTTGCTTAAGGGATAGAGCCCTGTGGCTAGAATCGAGAAGACCCAAATTCAAATGTGTTTTTAGTTACATAACTCTGAGCAAGTCATCTAACCTCTGCCTGTCTCAGTTTTGTCAATTATAAAATTGATGCAATAATGGTACCCATCTCTCAGGGTTGTTGCAAGGCTCAAATGAGAATATAATTATAAAGAACTTAGCTCACTGCACATAGTAGGCCCTATATTCATGCTTATTCTCTTCTCTCCCTTTTCTTGCTTGTATGAGGTTTAAAAATTAAATGTAAGTGACTACATATATACAAATACCCATCTTGGAAAATGTAATAAGATTTGAAATCATCCAGAGTGCTGTGTAATTTCAAGAAGGAAAAATCACTTTTGACTGGAAGAGTTAAGAAACAGTCCTTAGCTTGAGTGATATTTTAACTGGATTTCAAAGGATGTGAATAATTTCTTTTCCTTTTTTTTGGTCATGTGAGCCAATCAGGGTTAAATGACCTGCCCAAGGTCACACAGTTAGTAAGAATGGATGTGAAGAATTTCAACAGAAAAATCAGGACTAGAAGTAGGATTTGAGAATAGATAATACATAGAATAAACAAAAAGTTATCTGTGAAAAGATATGCCTAGATATCACTTGGAGATAGCTAGTAGTCTAGATGGCTAAAATATAATTTGCATAGTATGAATTCAATTGATGTAAATAAGGAGCTTCGAAGGCCAATTAGAACCACTAGACAATGCTTAAAGTAGTAAGATATTTTATTTGGTTTACTTAAAGGAATGGACTTTGTATTAGCAAGGTACTTGAAATCAGGGAGGGAAATGAAGAATACACTGAGACAGAGACATATTTCAAAACCAGGTCTGGAAATCGTCAGGCCGGGAAGAAATTAACAAGGATTGAATGTTACAAAAATAGTACCTTGTGTATGATAGGTATAAGATCATGTCAGCAGGAGGGCATCCACAGTTATCCAGTGAAAGGAGAGTCCTAAGACTTGGCACGTGGTTACACTAAGGTCTTGCTGAGACCACTAGACTCATGCCTCAGGACCACTTAGGAAGCTCTAGTATCAAGATAGCTTGGTTAGCTCAAGGGGCATGTCAGTTCATGTGTTTTGTAGTGAAGTGAAAGGTTGTGTTCAGGAACATCTGAATGGTTTCTCTTCCTCAAAATTACAAGCAAAGAGACAAAATTTTGCTTGGGAAATGGAAATTTCTAGGTCAGAATATTCCAGACATGGGGAAGTGTAAAAGTGAGGAACAGGGCAGAAAGGAGAAGGTACCAGTAGAAGAAAGGGAAATGGAGGGAAACATTCTGTTGGACAGAGAAGATTGGAGGTTTTCTGGATTATGGCAAAGAAACTTTATAGACAATCCAGAAAAACTCTTGATTTTACACATGAGGAACTACACTTTTATTTAGTGACTGACTAAAGTTCACACTGGAAATAAGCAGCACTGCTTGAATTTAAACCCAGGTCCTCAAGTACTTTCTGTTTACAAATCCAATACTCTTTCCAGAATATTGAGAAGATGTAACCAAATTGTGGTGTATCTTCAGTACTTTTCTAATGAGTTTGCACATTAATGGGTAGGCAGAAAAAAAGTATCGATATAAACGTTATAGGACTATAGATACTGATGCTTATGTTTAGGTGGTGAACAATTCTTCATTTAATAATTGTTTCTGAATATATTGTATTCTCCTGGAAGACTGAAAACTTTGTAATAACAGGACTTGTCTTTTCTAAAATCTCTAGTTTCCTTGGCACCTAGCATTAGATCTATACAAAGTAGTAACTTAACTTGCTAAATTTGCTTTCATTTTAATTAATTTTGTTGAACTTTTATTTTGTTAATTTTCTTTATTAAACAAATTACTCCTAATCAAATTAATATTTAATGATTGGTTATTTAAATTATTTAAATATTTAATAGATTTAATGATAAATATTTAGTTAAATGAAAATTTAATTAATTAAATTCAGTTAACTTTTATTTTATTAATTATGTATTTTATTATTCATATATTTATGTTATTAAACATAAATTTATATTTATTCTTTTGAGTTTGCTAAATTTGCTTTATATTTACCTTTGTGGTCACCATTTTTTAGACTGGAACTGGAGCTTATCTATACAGTCTGGGTTCCTTGAAATAAAAGCTTCAGTGCTATTACCAACATAGAGATCATTGATAATATCTACATAACATCCTTATGAGGCTGGGGAAATAATTTGCCTAAGACTATTCATGAACTCAGAAGAGTCCTGTAATTAAATCTCAAAACCCCTCAAGTAATACCTACAGTCGGTTTAAGGCCTATACTATGAAAATAATAATAGTACAAAGTGATGAAAGTATAAATAATTTAACTTTTACTACTAATATGAGTATTGAAAGTTCTGTCAGTGCTTGAGTTTCTCTATGTTTGCCTTCTATTTAACATCTTGTCTCTTTAAGAATAATTAGTTTTGGGTTATTCATGTAACAAAAGGACTTGAGCTCTCTGAAGTTGGGGTTTAACTTAAAGCATCCATTTATCTGAGGAAGCCAACCTTGGCCAAAAATGGGAACAGTAGAAATAGTCTTTTGAGCTCTCAGGAGTTCAGGTACGGATTATAAATCTTCCAAAGAGTAGCAAATTCCTTTAAGATTCAGTTCCAGTTCCACCTGCTGCTTTTTCCTATCCCACAAACACATACTTCCTAGCACCTTTTCTCTGAGATGACTTTATATACTCTGTCTATAAATCTATATCTATATCTATATATCATATTTGTGCAACGTTGTTTGCATGCTATCTCCATCATTAGAATGTGAACATCTCAAGGGGAAGGATAATATTTTGCTGCTATATTTCTTAGCACTTAGCACAATGTCTGACACATAGTAAGGACTTAATAAATACCTGTTAACTGACTAAATTTATTTTAAATATGTTTTTTATCTCAAATTCATCACTGTGTTGCCACTGAAAAGCACATATGGTCATTCAATCAATCAATGAACATTTACTAAGTGCCTGCTCTTCACTAGGGCAGCACTATGCTAAAAGGTCACTACTAAGGACTGTCACAAAAAGGTTTAGCATTGTCACCTTACTGATTTTCAATTACTGAAGTAAATCTCTTCTTTCCTGCATGCTTCTTAGAAATTCTTTGACCTTCTTAATCAAGTGTAGTTAAAGCACTGAGCTTTGAGCCGAGAAAATCTGTGTTCAAATTAAGCCTCTGATACTTAGAAATGTGACCCTGGGGAAAATGACTTAATCTCCCTGATCCTCAGTTTCCTTATCTGCAAAATGGGAATAATAGTAGTACCTACTTTGTGAGAGTGTTGCAAGGAACAAGTTATAAAATGATAGCAATAACAACATTTATATAGCACTATGTACTACTAGGCACTCTACTAAGCTCTTTACATCTCCTTAGATGCTTCCAACAACCACGTGAGATAGGTGCTATCATCATGTCTACTTTTACTTGAGGAAACTGGGCCAAACAGAGGTTGACTTGCCCAGAGTCATACAACTAATAAGTGTCTGAGGGCAGATTTGAACTCAAATCTTTCTGATTCCAGACCTAGCATTCTATCCACTGTGTCATTTAGCTGACTATATAAACCTTAAAGTTCTATAAAAATGCTAATTATTATAGTAATTAAAATAAAAAATATTATTTTATTTACTATTATGCTAATTATTATTATTCCACAGGTGGTACAGAAAAATAAGCAAAGCATAAAGAACTATATCCTTATAGGTTGTTGTTCTATTCCTCTTTTCTTCACCCTTCATAATACTTCATTTGCTGATCTCATTAGCTCCCATGAAATTAATTATCATCTCTATACTGATTCTTCTCAGATCTTCACATTGTGCCCCAAACTCTCTGCTGATCTTCAATCTCACATCTCCAACTGCCATTCAGACAACTCAGTTGGACAGCCAGTAAATGTATTAAATTCAGTATTTCCAAAATTGAACTCATTATCATTCCCCCAAACCCTCTCTCCTTCCCACCTTCCCTATTACTCTAAAGGGCAACACGATCCTACCAGTCTTCAGGCTCTCAACCTAGGAGTCATCCAGGATTCCTCACTATGTTTTACCCCTCGTATTCAAATAGTTGTCAAGGTCTTTCAGTTTCACCTTTGTAACATCTAACACTCCTATCCTTTAACCTTGTGCCCTCTCTAGTGCAGTCCCTCATTGCCTGCAATATGAACTACTGTAAAAGCTGGCTGGTGAGTTAGCCTGCCTCATGCCTTTCTCTAATCCATCCTCCATTTAACCACTAAAGTGATTTTCTTAAAGCACAAGCATGCTCATGTCACTACCCTACTCAATAAGTTCCAATGATTCCCTATGGTCTCCAAAATGTTCCATATAGTATTCAAAGCCTTTCATAACCTAGCCCCCTCCTACCTTTCTAGCCTTCTTACATTTTACTCCCTTACATGTACTCTTCAATTCAATGATACTGCCTCCTGGATATTCTGTCAAGACATTCCATCTCTGAACTCCAGGCATTTTCTCAGTTTCTCATGCCTGGAACAATCTCCATTCTCTGTTTTGACTATTGATTTCCCAAGCCTCTTTTAAGCCTTCCCTAAGCCCTCTTAAATCTAGTGCCTTCCATCATAGAACAATGCCTGACACTGTACACCAGAACAAAATCCAAATGGATACATGATTTAGGTATAAAGACTGATACTATGAACAAATTAGGGGAGAAAACTACAGTTTATTTGCCATATTTATGGAGAATGGAGAAATTTATGACCAATAAGAGGTAGAGAACATTATGAAATACAAAATGGATAATTTTGATAACATTAAATTGAAAAGTTTTTGCACAAACAAAACCAATGCAACAAAGATTAGGAGGGAAGCAGAAAACTGGAAAAGAGTTTTTACAACTAGTGTCTGTGATAAAGGCCTCATTTCTAAAATACCTAGAAAACCGAGTCAAATTTACAAGAATACAAGTCATTCCCCAATTGACAAATGCTCAAAGGATATAAACAGGTGGTTTTCAGAGGAAGAACTTAAAGATATCTATAGTCATATGAAAAAATGCTCCAAATCACTACTGATTAGAGAGTTGCAAATCAAAAAAAACTCTGAGGTACCATATCACACATATCAGATCTGGTAACATGAAAAAACAGAAAGATGATAAATGTTGGAGAAGATGTTGGGAGAGTTGAAGCAGTAATTTATTGTTGGTGGAACTCTGAGCTGATCCAACCATTCTGGAGAGTATTTTGGAACTATGCCCAAAGGCATATAAAAATATGCATCCCTTTTGGTCCAGCAATATTGCTTCTAGGGCTATATTCCAGAGATGATAAAAATGGGGAAAGCATCCACTTTTACAAAAAATTTATAGCAGCTCTTTTTGTGGTGGCCAAGAACTGGAAATTGAGGGAATGACGATCAACTGGGGAAAGACTGAACAAGTTGTGATATCTGAATGTAATGGAATTACTATTGTGTTACAAGAAATGGTGAACAGGTGGACTTCAGAAAAACCTGGAAAGACTTAACTGATGCTGAGTGAAGTAAACAGAACCAGGAAAACATTATACACAGTAACAACCACAGTGTGTGATGACTGTTTCAGATAGATTTAGCCCTTCACAGCAATACAAGGACCTAAAACATTTGCAAAGGACCTTTGAGGCAAAATGCCATCTATATCCAGAGAAAGAATTATGGAATCATAATGCAGAATGAAACAGACTATTTTCTCTTTGGATATGTTATGTTTTGTTTTATTTTTTTTCATGGTTTCTCCCATTTGTTTTACTTCTTCTATATAATATGCCTAATATGAAAATATGTTTAATAAGAATGTATGTGGAGAGCTCATACAAAATTGCATGCTATCTTGGGGAGGGAAGGGAGAGGGAAGGGGAGAAAATTTAAAACATATGGAAGTGATTGTTGAAAAATAAGAAAAAAAGTACAAAATATTTAGCATCTTTCTTCTGTTAATTATTGCCTATTTTTCTGCATCTAGTTTGTTTTGTACATATTCTTTGCATGTTTTCTCTACTAGGTTGTAAGTTCCTTGAGGTCAGGGAGTGCTTTTTGTCTCATTTTTTGTTTCTCACTTAGCAGAGCTCATGGCACATAGTAGCTTTTTAATAAATGTTTATTGATTAATAAGAGATAGTAGAGTTAGTCTTCAAAGAAATCTTAGAAATCATGCCAAAATCAATGAACTCTAGCAAATAAGTTTATGTTGAGGGATATAAATAGGGAGATAGAGTAGTTAAAAACTGTGACATACTGTGACAATTAAAAGCAAATCGGATGGTGAAGAGGAAAAACTAGAATGCATAATGAAGCAACAGTCTTTTTTACTAATTTACAAATCACCTATCTTGAATCATAAATTCTGCCTTAGTATGGCTTTTTACTTGGGTTCAGTCATAACTAGTCCCCAGTTTGTACAATATTCCTCTCCTAAAAATATTCAAGGAAATAAATACTGAGGATCAAAAAGATATCTGAAATTATCTTTCTATTTTGGCAGAGAGTAAAGGTTTTGTGAAATGAGATCACGTGATATTTTGTTATTATTCTTCAAACACAGTTGATTGGAGCATATTTGCCTACTTTTCTTTCCCTCTTCTTCCCAACCAGCCTATGTACAGTTACTTTATTGACGGGTTCCAAATAGTATCTCCCTCAGAACTTTCTAACCTAAGGGAATAATGGAAATCTTTCTAGTGCTGAATTTGAGTATCTCTGAACTCAACTTTGCTAAGCTTTAGCTAAAAATAACAATCTAGCTGTCACTCTTTGCTGGAAGGATCCATATGCCACAAAAGGTATCCCTTTCTCCTACCAACTCACTTTGAAGTAACTTTGAGAGTTCTCTCTATTCAATAAAATTGAAGACTCTATTAGAAATCCACCAGCTTACAAAGACATTAAAATTAAATGGAGGCTTTCAAATGGGCTTCAATGCCCATTTTTCTTTAAACTTTTCAAAATCAATGGAGAGACTGGGGCCCAGGCCCTCATCTGGTGGGAAAACTCCAAATCAGTGAAAGTAGCTGTTCACTCCCAGTATCACGTCATTTTCCAAGTCCTGTAAACTTCTACGACACATTCTGCGTATTACTCTTCTATCTAGTCACACCTCACTGTTACATCTCAGTTCAGATTTTCATCTCTCACTTATACATGGTAAGAGCACTCTAATTGGTATCCTTACTACCAAGATCTCCCCCTCTCTAATTATACTTCACAGAATTAAAAAAAATAATCTTCAAAAAGAATAGATATTTTGTTTATGAATCGTCAATGGTTCCAAATATACTGAGAAACTCATATACTTTCATGGATTATACCTATTCAATCATTTCTTGTTTCAGGCAGCCTTGTGAAAGGTAGTATATAGTAAGGAATGAAGGGATTATTTCTAGGAATATGGATTCATTGCTAAAGTCTTTGTAATGGAAGATGAAGAGTTTCCTATTTGACTACTAAGCTAGGCTCAATGGGTATACAAAAGGGGTGAGCTGCCTCATCAAGTCTCTCTTTTAATTTTTGGCTATGAAGCATGATGATTGCTTAAGAGCTTTATCTAGAGATTCAGACAAAGGAAGAGTAGCTACTCTGTCTCCCACCTGGCCTCCGTGTGACCATGAGGCCATGCCTACCTCTGATTCTCTTTGAGTTTATTTTTTCTTGGTCAGAGGCAAAGGAGTATCCTGAGAAGGAAATATTACAGTGACTTTTTGAAAGATCTGGAGATTTGTGTCCATAGTAACAGTGCCACAGAAACATCAATGGTGTTCACCAGAATTGCAGTAGCTGACAATAGAGAACTCTTCAATGGAGAATTGGATCATGATCATAAAAAAGATGAAACATGACATTTTTTTTCCCCAACAATGTTGATGCCAAGCCTAAGTGACATGTAAAATGGCTAATTAATGCTACTGTAAAACTACTTTGAGTTCTGATATGGCTATAATACTATTCTCCTAACTTGCATTAATTATCTGTAAGTTGTTCTGATCATTCCATTCATTTGTGATGTGATCTCTTGCAGAAAGCATTCCTTTGTATATGAGAGAGGGAATTGATTTTATGTATTGGGTGCCTCTTTTGCCTTTCCTTCGTGGTGATACTGACATAAGCCATAAAGAGATATCCTTCACATGAAGCTTGGTGGAGGTAGTGTCTAGCTGCTTGGTTGTTGTCCTTTGTTCTCAAAGGGGAGAAAAATGACATCACCATGATGAAGACAAGTTTCAGTGTGTCCAGCTGTGGATGATCAGACCAATATGAGTTTGGAATGCTTTACTACACATTGGGCACAGATAGTTGGTGTGAACATTTGGGGTGGATACTCCAAATTTGCACATCCAATGTTTCCTTCATGCTGTCTCAATACTGCTTTGCTCATAGAGTACAGTACCCTCTCTAATGTGGGCATGTCATGCTCAGCGTTTCTGTGCCAGTGTCTCCCATGTTGCACAATCAAATCCAAAGTTCTTGAGAGAGACCTTGAGAGTGTCCTTGTATTGATTTTTCTGACCACCATCGCCTGTCCCATGTGAGTTCTCCATAAAATAGACTTTTTGGCAAGCGTACATTTTGCATTCAAACAACATGACCAGCCCTTTGGAGTTTCACTCTCTGAAGCATATTTTGAATGCTTGGAAGTTTAGTTCAAGCAAGGACCTCAGCAACTGCTACTTTATTCTACCAGGTGATGTTCAAAATCTTCCTAAGAGAGTTCAAATAGTACTGGTACACTGTTCACATTTTACAGGCATACAACAATGAGATCAGCACAACAGCTCTGTAGACCTTCAATTTGGTAGTCAATCTAATACCTCTTCTCTCCTATAATTTTCTTTGGAACCTCTCAAACACTAAGCCAGCTCTGGAAAGACATAAATCAAGATAAATTGGAGGGAAAGTTGAGCCAACACACAGTTGGCAAAAATGGAACAGAAAAGGATTGGGCAGCTTTCACATATTTGATGTACACCACTGCATTTGCTCATTTGGGTCAGAACACTTGCAAACACCAAGACTGGTTAGATGAAAATGACAGGGAAATTCAGAAGCTGCTAAATGAAAAATGAGAACTCCACAGGATTTACCAGCAGGATAGTTCCATTTCTAAGAAGGCAGCATTTAATTCCATCAAAAGTAAAGTATAAGCAAAACTTAGAGAGATGCAGGATTCCTTAGGGAGATGCAGGCTCAGTAAGAAGGCAGATGAAATTCAGTTTTATGCTCATAGTAGCAATCCAAACAATATAAGAACATTTATGATTCCCTGAAAGCTATTATTTATGGATCAAAAATCTATGGTGCATCACAACTACTTAGTGCTGATAGAGCCACAATGATTAGTGATAAGGACATGAACCTAGAGAGATGGGCTGAACACTTCCATAGTGTTCTCAACAGACTATCATCAATCAATATGGAACTACTGACCTCAGGTTGAAGTCAATCCCTCCTTAGCCGAACTTCCAACTGAAGAAGAATTTTTGAGGGCCATTAGACTCCTTTCATGTGACAAAGCACCTGGTGCTGATGCTATTCCAGGAGAGATTTACAAGGTAGGGGGACCATTGCTCATACAAAATTTGACTGAAATTTCCCAGGTTATATGGCAAGAAGAAGTTATCCTGCAGGAGTTCAAGTATGCCTCCATTGTCCATCCATATAAAGGTAAAGGAAATAGATTGTTGTACAACAATCACAGAGGGGTCTCTCTCTTAGTACCTAGCTGGTAAGTATAAGACTGGGGAGAATAATCTTCCTAATTATAGCAAAGCTCCTTGAATTCTAAATCAACCGAACTGCCTGCTTGGGTACAGGACAGGTAGAGCCGGTCCTCCAGCCCTGAATTCTTAATAGCATATCCTTTATGTTATTGTTCAGTTGTTCAGGAGTTTTTCAGTTGTGTCTGACTCTGTGACTTGATTTGGTGTTTCTTGGTAAAGATGCCAGAGTGGTTTGACATTTCCTTCTCCATCTCATTTTACAGATGAGCAGACTGAGGTAAACAAGGTTTAATGACTTGCTCAGGGCCACATAAGTGTCTGAGTCCAGATTTGAACTCAAGAAGATGAGTTTTCCTGACTCCAAGCCTGGTGTTCTAGCATGCCACTTAGGCACCTCACATCCTAGGCTAAAATTAAAAATAAGTACTTTGAGCTGGTATCTAAAACTCTATACAGTATAACTCCAACCTCCCTATTCAGCTTTACTTCACATTAATTTCCTTTACTTACTGCCTCTGCATTACGGTCAATCTGGATAACCTAAACTCTCTGTTATACAGGCCCACAAAAATTGTGCCCTTCCACCCATTTCCAAAATGTCCTCCTCAAGTTCACCTTTTAGAGTCCATGACGTCTTTATCTTTTTAAAAAATACTTTTAGTAAAAATAAATAAATGAAATTTAATAAACAAATACTTTTTGATGTATTTTAACATTGTCTACATTCTTACTGTATTCTTTGCTCTACTCCCTTCCAAGAGAACAATTACATATAATAATGGACAATTTAAAAAAAAAAAAAAAGTAGGAAGAGAAAAAGAGCAAAATCAATCAACACATCAAAAAGATATGTGATGTAATATGCAATCTTCCACACACATAGTTCCCTCTCACTCCAACTCTGCGACAGAGTAATAGGAGCATTTTTTCATGTCTCTTCTTTAGAGCTAAATTATTTTTTATAATTTTCTTGCTCTACTTACTTCATTTTTCATGAGTTCATATATTTTTATCTTTTTTATATTCACCATGTTCACTTTATTACAGCACAGTTATACTCCATTAATTTAGTATACCACAACTTATTTATCCATTCCCCAATCAATGAGCATCTACTTTGTTTCCAAATTTTTACTATCACAAAAAGTGTTGATATAAATATTCCGGTGTATGTGGGGGCTTTCTTCTTATTGATACCTACCTTGGGATATAAGCCTAATAATTATGTCTGTAATTCAAAAGGTATGGGAATTTTATTTATTTATTTGCATAATTCCAAATTGCTTTTTTCAAAATGGTTGTACTGTTTCATAGCTTCATCAACAAATTCCCCAGATTCCATATAACACAAGGTTTCCACCTCCCTTTACAGAACATCTCTCTTCATTCCTAGGAATATTCATCAGTGGAAGCCCCTTCTGCTACCAAAGCAAAACCTCTCTCCTTTCCCCTCCCCCTCACTTGCTCCCCTGAAACATCATAGGTGTAATTTTCCTCATTTCTAGGCTTTGATTTGATCCAGGCATATCACAAACTTTTCTCTATCCAGTTACTCTACTCTTCCCTTTTCATGAACTATCCTATTTTGTAATGTACTTCCACAAATCAAAACCCAAAACATTGTCAGGTTCTCTCTACAAAACCCAGAACCCCCCTCTTCATTATTATCTCCACCCACCTTCTACCTTCCCCTTTGTCTCCTTGTATATATTTAGAAAGAAGTCTCTTATTGGTTTGTCTGCTGTCACTCTATTGCTGTCTTTATGATTAATTCTATTGCAGTTTCATTTGTTTGCTCATATTACATTTCTATTGTCTGGGACTTTTGATAAGCAAAAGTTCAGTTCTAGTTTTCTTTCTAAGAATGTTTCAATTACCTCTTTATTATTGAATCTCCATATTTTTTAACTTATGGCTAAGTTCACACTTGCCAGACTATATCCTGTGTTCCGTTGCTTTTTGAAATGCATTGTTGCATTCACTCCCATATTTTCTGGTGAATGGAGAATAGTTTGTGTTTTTCAAATTAGCTTTCCTTTGTATTTGGAGGTCTTTCTCCTGATTGGCTGCAGAAATTTTTGTTTCTGGATTGATTTGTTAAATGTAAACAGTTACAGTCATGGAGTTTGCAAATATTTTGTGTTACTTTTTCTAGAGGCAATCTACTGATTCTTTCATTTTCTATGTTAAAAACTTGTATTATTTCTTGAATTATGGTGTTCAAGTTTTTTGATTTATTATTTTCCTCTGGGAGATCTATGATGATTAGGCCATCTCTACAAATCCTTTCTTTAAGATCAATATATTTTTCTTAGATAAAGAGAATATATTTTTTTATTTTGGGATCTACATATACATTCTTATTAAAAATATTTTCACAATAGTCATGTTGTAAAAAAAATAAAACCAATGGAATGAACCATGAGAAAGAAGTAAAAAACAAAAAAGAGAGATATCAGATAGTGTGCTTCGATCTGCATTCAGAGTCCATAATTCTTTATTGGGATAGATAGCATTTTCTGTCATGAGACGTTTGGAGTTGTCTTAGAACTTTTCGTTTTTGAGAAGAGTTAAGCCTATTAAAACTAGTCTGTGCAATGTGGCTGTTACTGTCTGTAATGGTCTCCTGATTCTGCTTAGTTCACTCAGCATCAATTCACATAAGTCTTTGCAGGTTTTTCAGAAGTTCACCTGCTCATCATTTTTTATAGCACAATAATATTTCATTGCATTCATATACCACAAATTATTCAGTCTTTCTCCAATTGATGGACTTCCCCTTGATTTCCAATTCTTTGCCACCATAAAAATCCTGCTACATATATGGTTGCCCATGTGAGTCCTTTTCCTATTTGTGTGATTTCTTTGGAATACAACCCTAGAAGTGGTATTGCTGTGTCAAGGAGTATGCACATTTTTGTAGCCCTTTGGACATAGTTCCAAATTGCCCTGCAGAATGATTGGATCAGTTCATAATTTCATCAACAATACATTACTGTTCCAATTTTTCCACATCTGGAACATTTATACTTTGTCTCTATTGTCATATTAGCCAATCAGACAGGTGTGATGTGGTACCTAAGAGTTGTTTTGATTTGTTTCTTTGATCAATAATGACAGAGTATTTTTTTATAGACTATATAGACTATAGATAGCTTTAATTTCTTTCTCTGAAAACTGCCTGTTCATATCCTTTGACTATTTATCAATTGGGGAATGACGTGCCCTTGTAAATTTGTCTCATTTCTCTAAATATTTTGGAAATGAGGCCTTTATCAGAGACACTGGTTTTAAAATTTCTTTCCCAGGTTTTTTACTTCCCTCCTAATCTTGGTAACATTGGTTTTGTTTGTGCAAAATCCTTTCAATCTGTTGTAATAAAAATTATTCATTTTGCATTTCATAATGTTCTCTATCTCTTATTTGGTCACACATTCTTCTATTTTTCATAAATCTGACAAGTAAATTATTCCTTGCTCTCCCAGTTTTCTTATAATATTAGCCTTTTTATCTAAATCATGTAAACATTTTGACTTTATTTTGGTATACAGTGTAAGATGTTGATCTATGTGCAGTTATGCCATGCTATTTTTCAGTTTTCCAGCAGTTTTTGTTAAAAAGTGATTTCTTATCCAAGAGCATATATTATTTTAATGATATTGAGGCTATTTTTGCTTTTTTTTCTCTTCTAAATTATTCTTCATTTCTGAGTATTTACACTAGTAATCATATTTTTCATTTGTTTCTTTTATTTTCCATCACAGGTTTAGGTTTTTCTATTATGTCCATTATTTTTTTTTTTCTGTGAAGGCCATTGTAATGTTAATGACATTTAAGATCTTCCCCACCCAGGTCTCATCTGACCCCCATTAAGGAAAGCTTGCTTAAGGGAGGCTTGGTTGTAGGAAGACTGTATACATTTAGGTACTAAGTTGATTAAGCACTGCGTCATGAGGATTGTGATGTCTTCTGACTTTGAGAAATGATACATATTCTCATTTGCTATTTCACTTTGGGGGTTCACTTACAAGAAGGACTTTGTGATTGCTTGATTGAAACTCTGAGTAGCTGCATGTGCAGATCCCGCAACTGCTCAGATGTATAGGCGCTCTCAAAACAGTGACGTATGTAAGGTGTAATAGCAATATTTCTTTGATTCAGGTAGTCAGAACCCTGTCTATTGTCGGTCTTTATGTTAATTTCTCTGCTTCCATTTTATCTTATGTTCATGGTGCTGACTTTTCTCCTGAACTACTCAAAGTAATTAAAGAAGATTGCTGCCCCCCTTAAAAGTTGCTTTCCTCTAAGAAAAGTAGATACAAGAACTTACGCTAACAGATCATCCTGGGTATGACAGGGTGCTTGCTGCTACAGCTGTAAATTCTGCTCTTATGATGACTTCCTTCTCTTTTAGACACTCAGTAACAGCATCTTATGGTTCCATGTTTTCAAATTCCAGAGGGTCTTTTGTGTATCAAATGTTGAATTGTTCTCGTTGGTTTTGCAGTATTTTTTTTCATAGGGACTTGAAGTTGTTTTCCACATACTGAGTCAACATTCTTTTTGTTGTTAATATTTATTGTTAATTTATCTGTATATATTCAAGGGCTTTGAGTTGCCTTCTTTTGGCAATTTTTGATAGCTTCAGGGTTTTTCCCCACTGATTACCCATATCGCTCACTTTCTGATTCCCTTCTTTCTGATAGTGGTTTCCCTGAGGGCTGAATCTCAAAGCAGTTCAGTCATCTCTCAAACTTGGCAATTCATGTTTCCCGGTCTAGATCTCTGTCCCAAGTGGCTTTTAGAGATCAGAACTGTCCCTAGCTGGATGTTATACTTTTTCCCTCAGACTTAATGTGATGACATATAACCTCCCAACATATAGGATCCTATCCTATTCCCACTGTTCCTAAGTTTTCTGGCCTAGTATCAGTAATTCAAAGTGTTGCTATTTGGTGGTATGGAGCAGATTTTTGTAGTTTGATCTCTGAGTTTGGGGAAGAGGGGAAGGCTATGGTGAGAGTTTGAGCTCCAGTATAAGGCCAGAAAAATGTCTTATCCCTTTCTCTTTCTTCTTTCATTCTTCTGCAGAAATATTTTATTGTACAGAGTGCTGCCATGGCACTCTTGCATACATAAATGAGAACATAAAGAAAATGAGAAAGCAGGGCAAGATAGTTTTACAAGTGAAGTTGATCAAAAATTGAAAGAAAAATTAGTATCAACATTACATATATATTTTGCAAACATAGAAAATGAAGGGATACGACCAAATTCCATGATATAAATATATCATTATCTTTTACCACAGGGAGAAAAAATATATAAAGAAAACTATAGACTGTAATTCCTGACAAATTAGGCATAAAAATATTAAGTAAAATATTAGCAGAGAGGATACAGCAACACATTAAAATTATATTTTATAATCAGATTGGTAAGATTTATGCCAGTAACTTAGAATCAATATAATATAACAATAAAACACAAAATGTCATGTGATTGGGTATGAAAAATGTTAAAGTATATAATATTCATTTCAGTTTATAAAATCATTTTGAAATATAATGAAAAAAATCTGAACTTATTATAGCAATAATATCTATCAAAACTAAGGCATGGTCATTTGTAATAAATGAATGCTAGAGGCTTTTCTAAAAAAAAATCAAGGGTAAAACAATGATGTTTGTAATTGCCAATTTTTTACATAGGTCTAGTAATTCTGCTTATATAAATAAGGCAAAAAAAGTTTGAAGAAATAAATATAGAGAAAGAGGAAATGAAAATTTTGTCAATAATATGATGGGTCAACTTAGATGACAGGAGAGATTTAATTAATACTAACTGAAATAATTAATAACTAGCAAATAGCTTTGTTTAAAATGAATCCATACAAATAAAAAATCATTTTCTCTATGTTTCTATATGCTATATATATATACCTAGCCAGAAAAAAATGGAAAGAAAAATTCAGTTCAAAATAGTTGAAGAATTCATAAGATAACTAGGAATACATCTACCAAAATGCATACAGGAATTATATCAATACAAGTATAAAACATTATTTTTATGCAAATATAATCCTAAATTGTCAGAGTATTAACTGCTCATAGCTGAGTATTCCTAATATAATGAAAAATGACACTTGCAAAATTAATCTATCTATTCAGTTTCATACCAATCAAACTGCCAGAGGGTTACATTATAGAGATAGAAAAACAATAATGAATGATAAAATTCACCTGCAGGGACAAAAGATCAAGAATATCAAGACAATAATAATTTTTAAAAGGCTAGGTAGGAAAGGAGTCTAGCAATACACAAAAAATAGCAATCTCCATTAAAATCATGTGGTAATAAGTAAACATTGAAAATTTTGGTCTTTGGAACAGATGAGGAAAACAAATTTCAGAAGGAAATAAATATAGTTGGATATTTTTTGATAAATATAATGACTGCAACTCCTTTGGTAATACCATTATCTTCCAAAAAAAAAAAAACTGCTTTGAAAACTAGAAAATACTTGGACAAAAATTAAGTATAGGCCAAGAATTTTTAACTTTTTTTTTTTAGTCTCATGGACCTCTTTGGCAGTTTGGTGAAACTTCCAGATCCTTTTCAGAACAATTATTTTAATATCTAAAAATACAACAACTAATGAAGGAAATCAATTATATTAAATATAATTTTCACTAATATCTTATGGCAAAATTGTGGTACACGAGTATAATGCAATATTATGGTACTGTAGAAAATGATCTATATAATTAATACAAAGAAGCATGGAAATGTCTACATGAATTGATGCAGAGTAAAGCAAGCATAACTAAGCAGTTATTTCTTTTACTTTTAGTATATAAAATTATTTAGTATTTCATTTTCCTTAATTATAGGTAAAAATAATTTTTAGTATTTCATTTTCCCCAGTTATAGGTAAAAATAATTTTAACATTTGTTCCAAATTATTTGCCTTTCTCCCTACGTTTTCTCATCAAGATGGCAAGAAATCAAATATAGGTTATACATAGCTATGCAAAACATATTTCCATATTAGTCATATCATGAATAGAGACATTTATCCCCCAAACACACACACACACACACAAGCACACACACACACAGATACACACAAAAACACATGAAAAAATAAGCTAAAAATGTATGCTTCAGGGGCAGAGCTAGTCTCCCCCCAAATCCCTCCAAAAAACTGTAAAAATAACTAAACAAATTCTAGAGCACCAGAAGCCACAAAATGACAGGCTGAAGCAAATTTCCAGCCCAAGATAATCTAGAAGGTTGAGGGGAAGGGTCTTTTGCACCAGTCTGGGAGTGGAGTACAGTTCAGCATGAATCATGCTGGGTACTGATTGAGCTGTGGCAGGCCTTGGGGGACTGAATCACTGATGGTTACTGTGATTCCAGACTTCTCAACCCATCAATGCTAAAGACAGCTTCAAAGGTCAGTGGGAAGGGTCTCTCACTTGGCTGAGAGGTGAGCATTTTCTGACCTCCGTCCCAGGCCCAGTTCAAGTCCCTGTCCCAGACCCAGGGTGCTTGGAGCCACTGCTGAAGCACAGGCTGCTTCTGGAGCCTTCCACTTGACAAAGTTCCAAAGCCAAGTAATTGTCTGGGGAAATGAGCAAATGGGGTTTTTTTGGGGGGGCGCGGAGAAGAAACAGATTATAGATTTTTACTTTCTTGGTGAAGAGGTCTTTTATTATATCATTGTTGATAAGGAAGATCAAAATATGCCATCAGAAAAAGGCAACAAAACCAAAACTCCTGCATGTAAAGCCTGTAAGAAAAATATAAATTGTTCTCAGGCCATGGAAGAGCTCAAAAAAGATTTTGAAAATCAAGTAAGAGAAGTAGAGGAAAATTTGGGAAGAGAAATGAGAGTGATGCAAGAAAATCATGAAAAACAAGTCAACAGCTTATTAAAGGAAACCCCCAAAATGCTGAAGAAAATAACATCTTTAAAATTAGATTAATCTACATGCAAAAGAGGTCCAAAAAGCTAATGAAGAGAAGAATACCTTAAAAAGCGGAATGATCCAAAGGAAAAAAAGAGGTCCAAAAGCTCAGTGAAGAAAATAATTCTTTAAAAATCAGAAAAGAGCAAATGGAACAATTAGAGAAATCAAGAAATTATAAAACAAAACCAAAAGAAAGAAAAAAATAGAAGACTATGTCAAGTATCTCATTGGAAAAACAACTGACCTAGAAAATGAATCCAGGAGAGATAATTTAAAAATTACTGAAGTACCTGAAAGCCATGAGCAAAAAAAGAACTTAGACATCATCTTTCAAGAAATTATGTGGGGGCAGAGTCAAGATGACAGAGCAGAAAGACATACATATACTAGCTTCTCCCACACAGCCCATAAAATACCTGTAAAGAAATACTCTCAACAAATTCTAGAATAACAGAAGTGGAGGACAACAGAGTGGAGGAGATTTCTAGCCCAGGGTGACCTGAAAGGCCAACAGGAAATGTCTGTCCCTCCAGACATGAAGCAGAGCCCAGTCCAGCCTTGGTCATGCTGTAGGGCTCTGGGAGGAGGATGCGAGCAGGCCTCGGGGGACAGAATCCCAAGTTGCAATAGCAGCAGTTCGCAGATCCTTCAATCCACAGGCGCCAAAGGTCAGTGACAGGATTTTTTCGGCTGACCAAGAAGGGAGAAGGGCCTTCTCATAGCTCTAGCCCAAAGACAATGACCACAGAGGCCACATTGGGCAGGTAGCAATTCCCACAGCAGCCCCTACAGCAGCCAGCAGCCATTGTTGGATTGTAAAACCCCTGGGGACACTGAGCATCTGATTCTTACCTCAGCCCTGTATAGAGGCCTTGCAGCATCTGACCTTTATCTCACACTGAATGGTGGCCCTGCCCCTGCAGTTTATCTGAATCTCAGCCTCCAGTGCTGGCTTGGTGGAACTGGAGGAGAGGTGGTTATAAAGAGAAAACTCTACTGAGATTCTGAGAACAGACCAGTGTACATGCTTGACTGTGCCACCTTGGAGGAACTAAGAACTTACAGGTCCCCAGAATATACCATACTCTTGACAAAGGACCCAAAAGTCAAGTAACTGGCTGGGAAAATGCCCAAAAATGGAGTGGAAGAAGGGGAAAGTTAGAGGGAGTAAGTGAACCTTCCTTCAATTCTATTTAGCTTCAGGAGGAAATAACATGTACATTCAATTTGGTATTGATGTTTATCTGACCATACAGGAAAGCAAGGGGGAAGGAGATAAGAGAGAGAAGATAATAGAAGGGACAATAGATCATGGGAAGAGATAATCAGTAGCAAAAATTTTGGTAGAGGGACAGGTCAAAGGAGGAATTTAATAAATGAAGGGCAGGACAGGATAGAAATATAGTTAGTCTTTCATGACATCAGTGTTATAGAGGTGTTTTGCATGACCACCTATGTATAACCAATATTGAATAGCTCGCCTTTTCAATGAGGGTGAGTAGGGAGGGAGGAAGGGAGAGAATTTGGAACTCAAAGCTTTAAAAAATGTATGTTAGAGGTTGTTTTAACATGCAGCTAGGAAATAAGATGTATAAGCAGGGGGTTATAGAATCTATCTTACCCTGCAGGAAAAATAGAAGGGAAGGGGATGGGGGTTGATAGAAGGGAGTTCAGATTGGAAGAAAGGGCAATCAGAAAATATGCTGTCCTGGGGTGGGGGTAGGGACAAAATGGGGAGAAAAACTGAAATTCAAAATTTTGTGGAAGTGAATATTCAAAACTGAAAATAAATGAATTTATATAAATAAAAAAGTATGCTTCAATCTGTATTCAGGTATCATCAGTTCTTTGTCACAGGATGGATAGCATTTTTCATCTTAAGTCCTACAGAGTTGCCTTGGATCATCACATTTCTGAGAATAGCTAAGTCACTCACAAGTAGTCACCTTACAATATTGCTGCTACTTTGCAGTATATTTCACCTTGCATCTGCTCATGTAAGTCTTTTCAGATTTTTCTGAGCTCATCATGCTTGTTATTCCTAATAACCCAACAGTCTTGTCTCACAAACACATAGCGCAATTTGTTTAACTATCCCCCAGTTGATGTATATCTTCCCAATTTCTAATTACCTGCCACAATAAGAAAGCTTCAATAAATATTTCTATACGTATGTCATTTTTCCTTTTCTTTAAAAAAAATCTCCTTTTAGATGCAGACCTATCCTTCAAAGGATATGAATGGTTTTATAGTTTTTTTGAGCATTGTTCCAAATTACTCTGCAGAATGGTTGTACCAGGTCACAACTCCACCAATAGTACACTAATGTCTCATTTTCCTACATCTCTTCCAACATTTGCCATTGTTCTTTTCTGTCCTATTAGCCAGTCTAATAGATATGAAGTAGTACCTCACAATTGTTTCAATTTGCATTCCTCCAATCAATAGTAATTTAGAACACCTTCTTATACGGGTATAGATAGCTTTGGTTACTTCTTGTGAAAGCTGTTCAAATCTCTTATCAACTGGGGAATGGTTCCTCCTAATTTTATATATTTGACTCACTTCTCTATATATCTGAGAAATAAGACCTCTATCAGTGAAACTTGCTTCAAAATTTTTTTTCACAGTTATGATTGTTAAATATTTCCCTCTGTCCTATTCCTCTCACGTATTTATTCTTCCTCTCCTTTTACCCTGTACCTCCTCAAAGTGCTTTGCTTCTGACCATCCACTTCCTCCAATCTGTCCTCCTTTCTATCACATGCACACACACACACACACACACACACACACACACACACACACACATCTCTTATCCACTTACCCTCCTACTTTCCTATATGGTAAGATAGATTTCTATAACCAATTGAGTGTGTATGTTATTCCCTCAGTCACCTGATTCAGATGAGAGTAATGTTCACTCACTCCCCCTCGCATTTTTCTCACCTCTGTAAATGCTTTTTTTGTCTTTTTACATGAGATAATTTGCCCCATTCTACAACTACCTTCCCCTTTCTCCCATTACATTCCATTTGCTCACCCCTTAATTTTATTCTTTTGACATCATTCCTTCAAATTCAACTCAGACTTGAGCCCTTTGTACAAATATACTCCTAACTGCCCTAATAGTTAAATGTTTTTAGGAGATATAAATACCATCTTTCTATATAGGCATGTAAAGAATTTGACTTAAGTGCCTTATGATATTTCCCTTTCCTGTTTACTTTTTTTATGCTTTTCTTGAGTCTTCTATTTGAAAGTTAAATTTTCCATTCAGCTCTGGTCTTTTCATCAAGAATGCTTTGGAGTGCTCTATTTCATTGAATGTCTTTCCCTCCCCCTCCTCCCCCTCTGCCCCCCGTCCCAGGGGATTATGCTCAGTTCTGTGGAGTTGGTGATTCTTGGTTTGGTTGTCTTATGATTGGAGTTGTCAGATTTATTGGCATATAATTGGGCAAAATATTTCCTAACCCTCCTCTTCATTGGTAGCAAATTCACCCTTCATGTTTGATATTAGAAAGTTTCATTTTTCTTTCTTTTTTAAATTAAAATAACCAATGCTTTATCACATAGAACTTTTTTTCTTCATAAAACCAGCTCCTAGTTTTATTTATTTGCTCAATAGTTCTCTTATTTTCAAGTTAGTTAATTTCTATTTTGGTTTTCAGGATTTCCAATTTGATGATCAATTTTAAATTTTAAATTTTTCTTTTTCTGTTTTTTTAGTTTCATTCCAAATTGAACTACACTTTCTCTATTTTACTGATATAACAGCTTGGAAAAATAAGGTTTTTCCTTATACCTGTTCTTTCTGTCTATGTCTATTTCTTCTAATTACCCCTATAATGATATAGTTCTTAGGAGTTACATGAACCATCTTTCCATATAAGAATAATCTAACCTTATTAAAAATTTAACTTTATTAAGTCTCTATCAGAGGCATAATTTACATGTCACCAAGATAACAAAGAAAAACCAACCAACATGGATACTATGAAGAAAAAACTAAAGTAATACGATGTTGGTCATCAACATATGCATCAAGTCTCCTTGTGTCGTAGTAATCAAATTCCAATATCCATTTAAGTAACACATTTCAACCTGAATCACAGATGTACCATCTAGTCATCTAATCTCTGGAAATATCTTCTCTTGAACATTGTCAAATAGGTGTCACTCTTAGGGCAGCTCTGAAGAAGGCTCCACTTCAGTATATCTGTTTCTCTGTTTCAAGTCACTTGCAGAAATTCTTGGATGTTTCTTCTAAAATCTTTTGTAAAACAGTTCTCACTACAATTTATTATACTCTTTAATCTTTCCAATAACTTTTAAGTTGTTTAAGTCCAAGTCATTCTTTATTTCAGATTTAAGACTCAAAGGGAAAAAATTAAGTTTAACTTCAACTTTACAACATACAACTATCCAGTGGTGTAAGTTATGAAAATTTTCAAGTAGATATATTAAAGAACTTCAAATAACTACTGAGAAATCAAGAACTAAACATTTTAAATTACCAAAGAAGTTCAAACTCTGAAAACTTTTAAAAATGTAACTACCTGAACTTGTGGCTTTCTCAAAACTTTCCACTCCAGCCAATTTCTTCCTCTGTCATCTGTGTTTCTCTTGTTTGTTTCCCTGATTTGACCAAAGTCTTCCAGTCTTGGCTAGACAAGAACTTGAGATCAGCAGTGCTTCCCAGCGAGGGAACTGTATGTTGAGATCAAGGAACCATGATGAAATATGAGGTGCTCAGGTCCAAAATACTGACACCCCAGGTCCTGCCAAATGAATTTCAACTCAAGCCTTCTTTCAGTTAAAGTGAAACAGAATTTATTAAAGATCTATCATACTGGGTTAACTCTTAAGGAGCCTAAGCATTTGTGATCCTTGTATTGACAAGTGGGCCAGATAGAATCTCAGCTAGACAGAATCTGAGCTGGATTGAACCTGAGTCTGGGTTGGTGACTCTTGGTTATAATCCTATCTTCTTTAACTTCTGAAATATCATATTCCAGTTTCTCTGATCCTTTAATATAGAAGCTGATAAATCTTTCATTGTGCTAAATGTGTTTTTACAATACATGAATTGTTTCTGTCTGGCTTCTTGCAATATTCTCTCTTTGAACTGGGAACTCTGGAATTTGGTTATAATATTTCTAGGTGCTTTCCTTTTGGGATCTCTCTCAGGAGATGATTAGAGGATTCTTTCAATTTCTATTTTCCCTTTTGGTTCTAGAATATCAGAGAAGCTTTCTTTGATAATTTTTTGAAAGGTTAGGTTCTTTTTTTTTTGTCATGGCTTTCAGTAAGTCCAATAGTTTTTAAATTGTCTCTCCTGGATCATTTTTCAAGTCAGTTGTTTTTTCAGTAAGATATTTCACTTCATCTTCTATTTCTTTCATTTTTTTAGTTTCATTTAATTGTTTTTTGTTTGTTTATTATTTTATTTATTTTTAGTGTTCTACAATCACTTCCATATATATTAACATTTTCCCTTCCCTCCCCCTTTCCCCCCTGCTTCCTTACTCCCTCCTTGAGATGGGACACAGTTTTATATAGATTCTACACACACCTTCCTATTAAAAACATTTTCACTATAGTCATGTTGCATAAAATAATCAAAATGAATGAGAGAAATAAAACAAACCTATTTTGTTAGGAAACATAATAGGAAAGAAAATGATCTGATACATTCTGTGATTGAATTGCATAGTTCTTTTCCTGAATGTGGAAGGCATTTTGCCTTAAGAGACTATTGGGAATTATTTAAGTCCTTGCATTGCAATGAAGTACCAAGTCTACCAGAAAAATTCCTCACACACTGTAGTTGGTGTTGTGTACAAAGTTCTCCTGGTTCAGCTCCTTTCACTCAGCATTCATTCATATAAATCTTTCCAGGCCTCTCTGAAGTTCTTTTCATCATTTTTTATAGTACCGTAGTATTCCATAACATTCACACACCACAATTTATTCTGCCATTCCCAAATTGATGGGCATCCCCTTGATTTCCACTTTTTGGCTCCCTCAAAGAAAGTTGCCACAAATATTTTTGTACATGTGGGACCCTTTCCCATTTTTATGATCTCATGGGGATATAGTACTAGAAGCAGTATTGCTGGGTCAAAGGGGATGCACATTTTTGTAGCTTTTTGGGCATAGTTCCGAATTGCTCTCCAGAATGGTTAAATCAGCTCACAGCTCCACCAACAATGTACTGGTGTTCCAAATCTTCCACATCTTTTCCAACATTTATCATCTTTCTGTATTGTCATGTTAGCCATTCTGATAGGTGTGATGTGGTATCTCACAGTAGTTTTGATTTGCATCTCTCTCAGTACCCTCAGGGGCTTTACTAGAAGACTGTCAATAATGGATGTGGGCTCCTGCCTGGTTTGGGAGCCCCTGTCTGCTGCTGCCTCCGGAGGGGAATTGAGTTATGGGGACACCCTGCTCCCCTCTCAGTCAACTGAAAAGACCATCTCACTGACCTTTGGTGCCTGTGGGTTGAGGGGTCTACGCTGCCACTGGAGATTCTGCCTCTGAAGCCTGCTCAGATTTGCTCCTTTCGATGCCACGTGGTCAAGGCAGGGCTGGGTTCTACTCCATGCCCGTGTGCGATAGACCTTTCCCATTGGTTTTTCAGGTCTCTCTGGGACAGAAATCTCCTCCACTCCATTGTTCTGTGGCTTCTACTGCTCTAGAATTTGTTGAGAGTTCTTCTTTACAGGTATTTTATGGGCTGTGGGGTAAGAGCTAAGGGTTTGTGTATCTTTCTACTCCCCCATCTTGGCTCCTCCCCTCTGATGACCTTATTTTTCTTATAGGCTTTGGTGGTAGCAGCTTTGCCTTTGAGGATCTTTTAATTAGTTATCTTTTTTCTGAATATGTTTTTTGACCTTCCTTTCCTCCATTGTAACTTTCTATGGCCAGATTTGTTTTTTCTGATTTTTGCTCATTTTCCTAGTCTATGTTTTGTCCTTTAACTCTTTGTTGAAGTGGGTCTTTTCTGTCAGGGTTCATGGTACATTGTTGCAAGCTTCAGGGGATCTATGCAGCTATATTCATAGATATTTCTAGAGAACAGTAAGTTTTCTAGTCCTTACAAAGTGGTATGATCTAAGGAGAGATGTATTCACTATTTTGTTGTCTTGTGCTTTGCTCTGTGAGTCACCACAAGTACTCTTTTCTGCCCTGGAATTGTGATGTGTGTCCCTACTTCACTGCTGCCACAAGCTCTGGTTTGATGCCTGAAGAATTGATTTATGGTATTTTTTAAAGGTATTCTTAGGGGTTTTGACGAGAATTCAGGTGGGCTGTTGCCTTATTTCTGCCATCTTGTCTCTGTCTAACACATATTTCCTGTTCAACAAGGGCTGATCAATTGACCATTTGTGTATAAAAGGGTATCAGTCCATATATAATTTTTAATCTGTTAATTCTTACTTCCCTTCCCTCATTAAAAATAAAAATCCAAGGTTTGCTGGCAGACAAGAACATGTCTTCATAGATCCTGACTTTAGTACTCTGACATTAAAGAATTAATAGAACCATATTTCAAACTCTAGCCCTCTGATGCCTGAATCATTTAGATCTTGGAAGTGAAAATACTTCTAATAACTTTATCCTCAATGTGAGGAAGAATTACTCCTTTTTAAATATAAGGAAGGAACCAAGTCCTACACTTTGACTATTCTGATCTTGGTGGACCTATATACCCACTGTTTACATTGAGACTAACAGTGTCAAAAATCTAAAACCCCTGGTATGATCTCTGAGTAATTCTTTTTAATTAAAATTACTTACATTTTTTTTATCTCTTCAACCTTCCTTTTCCTGACTATTTGAGATGAATGTACACAATAATTCCCTTCTGCTAAATTTGGCTTTTGATATATATGGTCTGTCCGTAGGTTGACTTTATTTAAGTTTGACCTCTGAACCCTTGTACCCTACTTAGTGCAGATCTTAGAAATGGGAAAAGGAAAGGCTAGCTCCACAGTTCTATGATTCACTAAAGGCTCATATGATGGCTGGTATTTTTAGCAATAAGGCATTTTTAATTATGCTGTGTACAATTTGTTTAAGCCATAACTTTGTAGTGTTGTAGAAATATAATTTTTAGATGAACTAGGAAACAAAAAATCATATGACTTGCTTTATTGAAATATTTGTTTTATTGTAGTGATTTAGAACTGAACTTGCAATATTGGAGGTATGCCTGTATTCTTTGACTTTTAAGTCAGTAATAGTGGCAGAGTAAAGTGACAAAATAATGTTTTATAAAAAGCATTTAGGAGTAAGAAGTGAGACTGAAGGCTTGTAAAATATACATAAGCATCATCCCTCTAAGTGATTAGAACTTACTTCAAGAACAGAACTGTGAAGCACTGTACATTTCAAACCCCCAATAATGAAATTAATTATAAGAGAAAGGAAGTGAGAATTACATTTGACTTTTCCATTTGTGAACTATTAGACATGTTAGGGCAAAAAATAATGTCTATTTATACAAAAGAATAAATATTATAAGCCATGACAAGTAGTTCAGTCAATTCTCATCTGATATTAAAACAAGTATTTATGCTAAAAAAAAGTGAGAAGTGGATAAATAACAGATATTAATATATATTGCTTCCATTTTCTAAGATAGTTTAAATGGTATAAATTATTTAGGACCATGAAGAGACTACAATTCAAGTCATCTAGCAAACTTGAGTTCCTTTCCAGCTAAGAAATACAGTTACTAAGAACATAGACAATTTAGAAAACCTTGTTGTTTTTTAAAAATATTTTTGGAGGAGAAATTATAAGCAACATTATCTTAAAGACAATGAGAAACCACGAAGAGGAAAAAACAAAACAAGTTGGTTGAGCGTAATCCTGAACTGTGTCAGAGGTTGGAGAATGGAGTGATGTAACATATTAAGAATGCAAGACAGTTCAGTAAACACTTGAAAATAAATGTGAGGCTTAAGAATAGGGAGCTGCCTGTCTTCTACAGATTGAAGTCTGGGTCATGACCCCATATGGAGTGGAGAAATTGAATGTGGGGGGTTGTGAAAAATTTGGCAGCACTAAAAGATTTCTGAATGCACAAACAAAAATTAGTTCAAAATTAGATGTGTAATGAATTCAAGGTATTTCTGGCAGCACATGCCTGGGTTGCATTTAGAAACTTCACTTCAGCCTTGGTTCTGAACATACAACATGCTCACTTTGCACAGTGCATGCAACACCAACAAATGCTGCCAGAAACACCTGACTTCAGGTATTAGACTATTGTATGTTATCAATTGCAGTGTTTTCCCTGCACATACAAAGTTTCTGATCTTATAGACAACTAATAGTTTAATTTTGGAAAATAAAGACTTTTAATATTTTCCTACCATCATTCATCAACATGAAAGTATCAAATTAGTTTATCTCTGGATTGTATTGTGTTAGAATGTTAGATATTTAAAATCATTGTTATCCTCTTCTTTTACAGAAACATAACTGCAGCAAATAAATATGAGCTCTTCCATAATATTTCTCTACCATCAGTTTGCAAGTGCAAACATTGAAGTTTGCACATCAAATTTTTAAATTAAGCACAAACAAATGCAATTTCATAAACTAAAACTAGTATTTATCTGAGAAATTGTTAAGAACATTTATTTATATTTTAGAATAAAATATTTTTCAGTTATAGATAAATGCCTAAAATTAGACAGAAGAGGCAAAAATACTGATGACAAAGCAGCAAAATCTTTGTAACCAGGTCGTAGTACACCTAAATAGAGAAGAAAAAGAAACATGTCTGACATTTTTTAAAAACAATGATTTAAATATGTCACTTTTATTGAAAGACTTTCTCTGTCTCTAAATAACTAAATTACCTCTAACATAGATGCTATACCCAATTCTCATCTCTCATTCTCCCATTCCCAATCTCTTCAACCTTATATCACCCATCTTCCACTGAAATTCTGCTCCCTCCATTTACTATGTAGTGCAGAATTCATACTTCCAAGTAATTAGAACTTCCATTAATTTTGGATAGCGATATCTTACACTTTTTCATCTACTAAATAGCCAATCTCTCTAGCACTGATTATGTCTTCACTCACTCCCCCTAACACAGAGTCCTTGAAAGAGAAGGCATGTTCTTTCCTCTCCAATGCTTCTTCTAGATTTAATACCATTACTTGGAAATATCTGCTCTTTGGAAGTTAAAAGTTTTAAGCCAGTCGAGATCATGGTGGTTCTTACATTCTCTGGCTAAGGTCATTTCCCCTCCTTTATCAACTAGTTCCTCATCTGGCTCAATTCTTCCTGTCTTCAACTAATGTCCTTATACTAAGGGATTTTTTATATCTACATCAATATGCCCTCAAAATGTCTAACCTCACAATTCCTTAGTCTCTTAAAATCTCCTGGCCTCCTCTTTCACATGTGAACCACACACAACGTATATCTGGATCTCACCATTATCCATAAGTATTCACTTCCTTAAAAAAAAATACTCTGAAATTCCTTTATCTGATTATACCTTCTCTCTCCAGAAATCTGAACTCTCCTAAACCTATTCTTCATTCTCATCTAGACCTCCAGTGTCCCCCCTGCCCCGATAATTTTGTAGGCAATTGCTCTTCTTCTCATTTAACTTTCTACATTTTCAATCTTGATTCCATAATTAGCACACCCTTTATTCCTCTCTAATAGATATTATACCTCACTCCCCAGAAAATGTATTCTTTTGTCTTCTCAAGCTTCCCAGAACTCTCCTCCCATCTCTCAGCTTGCCTTTAATGAGAAAACTACAGCTAGTTGAGGTGAGCTCCCTCTTCATGCCTTTTTAACTGTCTGTTGCTCTCTCCTACTTTTTCCTATTCTTTGAAAATGAGGTGGCCCTTCTTCTTGTCAGTCACCTTTTCTACATGTGTCCTTCATGTTTTTCCTCTGGTATTCTCCTTAGTCATCCCCTTTTTGGAATCTTCATAATCTCCATATTAGTTCTTTTTCTTCTAACACACACAAGACTTACATATCCATAAAACTGGAGAAAAAATATGGATACCATGGAACAAACAGTAAATTAGAGTTTAGAGTTTGTGATGGAGAAAAGAAACATTGAGCATAACATGACATGCACCCTAGATTTTGGAAGAAAACATTAAAGCTTTAGGGAGGATCCCATAAATTAAAGTTCAGGAGAGGAAGTCAGTTGCGTGAATGAGGAGAAGCTCTAAAGAGTAATATTTTGAAGATCTGAAATCTGAAAAGGATAAAAAAGACAATTTATCTGAAAAGAATAGTAAAGATGCAGATAGAACTCAGCAATTAATTTATGTTTTTAAAACAGATATTCAGAAGATGGAAGTCATGACAGGTAAGAGTTGACAAATTTTTCTTTTAAATTTACAATATTATTGTAAGAGTTATGGCAGTAAGACAATTCCAAAAGATTGATGAGGAAAAATGCTATCCACCCCTAGAGAAAGAACTGACGGAGTCTGAATGTAGCTCAAAGCATAATATGCTCACTTTCTGTATCTTTGTGATTTTTTCATTGTAGTTCTGTGTCTTTAACAATATGACTAGTATGGTAACATGTGTTGTATGATTGAACATGTATATCCTATATCAAATTGCTTACTGTCTCAGGGAAGGAGTACGTAAGGGAAGGAGAAAGAAACTTTCAAACTATTTTTTTAAATGAATGTTAAAAGATGTCTTTACATATTCCTGGAGAAAAAAATAAAATATTATTTAAGAGTGTAGTAGAATGTTGAAACTGAGAATGAGGTGGGACTGGAAAGAAAAGCTAAGGGAAATGAAATTTGTCTATGAATGTGCATATTTGCATGTATGCATACATTTATGCATTTCTACATAAATGTGTAGGTGGATGGGTATGAGAAGAAAGACAGAGACAGAAACAGAAGACTGAGATAGAGAAAGAAAAAGCAATAGAAACACAAAGGACAGATAAAGTCACAGACACAGAGAGATAGAGACAGACAATTAGACAGAAAGAAATGGAGAGGGAAACAGAGAGAGAGTGAGATCTGAATGGTTGAGAGGGATGGGATGACAAATGAGGACACAGTGAAGGAAGAACCTCTCCATTCTTCTTTTCCTTTCATTTTGTCTCCTAAGGATAATCATATTTGTATTGAATAAAAACCAAACAATGAATCAGGGAATAGCAGAAAAGCACCTGGCTGCAGTAAATGAGCTGGAATTATATGAGCAACATTCTCAGGCACTGAAAAAAAATAATGACTTGAACACTTTGGTATTTGGAAGATCATGGAGATGAGCAGAGGACACAGAGAAATAGAAGAGGACAGATCTTTATTTTTATTTTTTTAAGGAGGCAAGGAAATAGAATCTAAAAATTAAAGGACACCGAGCTTAATTTATCTTGCTGGTAAAAATGCAGGATGTATATTTACATATATGCTTCATGAAATCTGGAAAAAGAAGTAGTGATAACAAAGAAGACAATGTAGTTTTATAAAGAAGGGGTCATACCTCATTTACTTTTTTGACAGGTAACTAAACTGGCACATTGGAAGGATGTGGAAGATAGAGTTTTCAGAGATTTTAGATGAGCATTTGATCAATTTTCATGATTTTCTTCTAGAAAAGGATATTTGAATGGCTTAACTCAAATCATTAGTGAATGTAAGGACATCTCCAAGAGAATGCCCCAGGGATCTGTGCTATTTAAAATTTTAAAATGCATTTCAATAAAGGAACAGAAGGCACAAATATAACTTGCAGCTGAATGAATGAAAAAAATGATTTATTAAGTGATTAATTTGTGCAAGGACTCAAAGCAAGGCAGTATCTGCTATAATGGAGAATTTGGGAAAACAACATATAAAAAAGATGAGCTTCAGCACAGATAGAAAGGGACCAATGTTCTAAGAATGGGGCAAATGCAAGGCTAGACATCCTTAAGGTCCATCAGGGCATCAGATGTCAGTACATTAAACAGAGCAATTTGGCAAGTGGCAAGACATGGAGGACTTTAGGATCCAATGTCAGGGAACATAGTAAGACCTGGTGGTCCTCCAGATTACAGAAAGGAAAATAGTTGTTTATTTCTATTTCTTCCAAGTTATTGGAAAAAGCACCTCACTCTTCCTTATTGTTAACCATGGAGAGTGTAAAGTTTGCCTGGAGTTCAGTGGCATATGGGGAAGGGAAGGGAAGGAAATAGTAAAAGAGGATCTCCTGCTGAAAGAGTCTAAGTTAGAAAATATGCTATATATATTTATTTATTTAACTTTTTGCATTCATTTTCACAAAATTTTGGGTTCCAAATTTTCTCCCCATTTGTCCCCTCCCCCATCCCAATACACCAAGCAATCTAATTTCCTCTATCACCAATCTGCCCTCTCTTCTATCATCCTTCCCTTCCATTGTCCCCATCTTCTCTTTTGTGTTGTAGGGCCAGATAATTTTCTATTCCCCAATACCTGTATTTCTTATTTCCTAGTAGCAAGAACAATACTCAACAGCTGCTCCTAAAACTTTGAGTTCCAACTTCTCCCCATCCCTCCCTCCCCACCCATTTCCTTTGGGAAGGCAGGTAATTCAATATAGGCCATATCTGTGTACTTTTGCAAATGACTTCGATAATAGTCATGTTTTGTAAGACTAACTATATTTCCCTCCATCCTACCCTGCCCCCCATTGCTTCTATTCTCTCTTTTGATCCTGTTCCTCCCCAAGAGTGTTGATTTCAAATTGCTCCCTCATCCCATTACCCTCCCTTCCATCATCCTCCCATCCTGCTTATCCCCTTCTCCCCCACTTTTCTGTATTGTAAATAGTTTTCATACCAAAATGAGTGTGCATTTTACGCCTTCCTTTAGTCGAATGTGATGAGAGCAAACTTCATGTTTTTCTCTCAGCTCCTCTCTTTTTTCCTCCACTAAAAAGTCTCCTGCCTTCTTCTTCTATGAGAGATAATTAACCCCATTCCATTTCTCCCTCTCTCTTCCCAATATCTCTCTCTCACCATTTATCTTCATTTTTTAAAGACATGATTTCATCTTATTCAATTCGCTCTGTACTCTCTGTCTCTGTGTGCATGCATGCGTGTGTGTGTGTGTGTGTGTGTGTAATTCCACCAACTACCCAGATACTGAAAAGTTTCAAGAGTTACAAATATTGTCTTTCCATGTAGGAATGTAAACAGTTCAACTTTAGTAAGTCCCTTATGACTTCTCTTTGCTGTTTACCTTACCATGCTTCTTCCCATTTTGGTGTGTGAAAGTCAAATTTTCTTTTCAGCTCTGATCTTTTCATCAAGAATGCTTGAAAGTCCTCTATTTCATTGAAAGATCGTTTTTTCCCTGAAGTATTATTATACTCAGTTTTGCTAGGCTTTGACTTCTGGAATGTCCTATTCCACGCCCTTTGATCCCTTAATGTAGAAGCTGCTAGATCTTGTGTTATCCTGATTGTATTTCCACAATACTGGAATTGTTTCTTTCTAGCTGCTTGCAATATTTTCTCCTTGACCTGGGAATTCTGGAATTTGGCCACAATGTTCCTAGGAGTTTCTCTTTTTGGATCTCTTTCAGGTGGTGATCAGTGGATTCCTTCAATACGTATTTTGCCCTCTAGTTCTAGAATATCAGGGCAGTTTTCCTTGATAATTTCATGAAAGATGATGTCTAGGCTCTTTTTTTGATCATGGCTTTCAGGTAGTCCCATAATTTTTAAATTGTCTCTCCTGGATCTGTTTTCCATGTCAGTTGTTTTTTCAATGAGATATTTCACATTCTTTTCCATTTTTTCATTCTTTTGGTTTTGTTTTGTGATTTCTTGGTTTCTCAGAAAGTCATTAGACTCCATCTGTTCCATTCTAATTTTGAGAGAACTATTTTCTTCAATGAGCTTTTGAATCTCCTTTTCCATTTGGCTAATTCTGCTTTTGAAAGCATTCTTCTCCTCACTGGCTTTTTGAACCTCTTTTGTCAATTGAGTTAGCCTATTTTTCAAGGTGTTATTTTCTTCAGCACTTTTTGGGTCTCCTTTAGCAAGGTGTTGACCTGCTTTTCATGCTTTTCTTGCATCTCTCTTATTTCCCTTCCCAGTTTTTCCTCCCCCTCTCTCACTTGATTTTCAAAATTCTTTTTGAGCTCTTCCATGGCCTGAGCCCATTAAATATTTATTTTGCATGTTTGGGATACAGAAGCCTTGACTTTTATGTCTTTCCCTGATGTTAAGCATTGTTCTTCCTTATCTGAAAGGGAGGAGATTGTTCACCAAGAAAGTAACCTTCTATGGTCTTATTTTTTTCCCCTTTTCTGGGCATTTTCCCAGCCAGTTACTTGACTTCTGAGATTCCTCTCTACCCCTGCTTTGCCTCCATATCTGCCCAGCTAGTCCTTGGGGTCTGAGATTCAAATGCTGCTTCGTAGCCTCAGGGCTTTCAGCAGGGGCAGGGCTGCTATTCAGTGTGAGATTAAGTTCAGCTGCTTGGGTGGGGGCAGGGTCACTGTGTGGTGCTCAGTACCCTCAGGGAGTTTATGCGGAGATCTTCAACAATGGATCCAAGCCCCTGCCAGCTTTGGGAGCTCCTGTCTGCTGTTGCCTCTGCTGCTGCCTCCTGAATGTGCCTGAGTTATGGAGACACCCAGCTCCCCTCTCAGCCAGCCCAAAAGGCTCTCTCACTGACCTTTGGGCCTGTGTGTGGGGAAACCTGTGGGGCTGCTGGAGATTCTTTCCCTGAACCCTGCCTGGATCTGCTCCTCTCCATGGCACGTGGCCAAGGCAGGGCTGGGCTCTGCTCTGGGTCCAGTGCACAATGGAGCTTTGGTGTTGGTTTTTCAGGTCTCTCTGGAACAGAAATCTCCTGCACTCTGTTGTCCTGTGACTTCTGCTGCTCCAGAATTTGTTGAGATTTCTTTTTTACAGATACTTTATGTGTTGTGGGTTAGGAGCCAGCATATGTGAATCTTTCTACTCTGCCATCTTGGCTCCTCCTCCTGGATATATATTTTTGCAAATCTATCAAAATCAACTCCACAAGTACAGTATGATTGGACAGCTGTTTGTCTTAAAATTATTTGAACATTTTGTTGGACTTGAAACTGTATGAGTCAAAAGTCTGAAATAACAGACAAAAAAGATTAGTTTGAATTGTGATTTTATTAAGGGAGGGAAAACTTTGAGAATATTATGTTATTATTGTTATTATATAATGTTGCTGCATGCTGTACTGGTCAGAAGATACTTGCTACATTCATTAATGTCTAGGTTTCACAGTTTAGGAAGGATATTGAAAAACTGGAGAGTATCTGGGTAAGGACCACCAAAATGGTTGAAAGGTTCTTGAGTTCATGACATATAAGGATTGGTTGAAGAATCAAAATGTATTCAACCTGAAGAAGAAATAATTTGGTAGGGTGTGTTTGTGGTGGGGAGGGGGAACAGCTGTCTTCAAGTATTTGCAAGGTTATTATAATGAAGGAGAATTTCATTAGTGGTTGATGCCAGAGGATAGAATTAGGATTAATGGTTGGAGGCTGGAAGAAGGAAATTTAGCTTGATGTTAGAGGCTTTTTGGAAATGTCCTTGAAATTAGAGTTCTGCATCATAATAATGTGCTACCTTGGAACACACAAAAACCACTAAATGGTCACATATTGAGTGTCTCACAGAAGCAATACTTTATCAGGTATGGACTGAACTATTATTGCTTATATCTCTTCAAAACTCTAAAATTACATTATTCTATGGTTCTAGAAAGTTTACTGAAAACTTCGTAAGAGGCTTAATTCATCTAGATTAGTTCAAGAACATTTAAGGCTGAAACTGGAAGTAAACAAAAAGAAGAAAAAACTGAAGACTTCTATAAGAAAGCATTTTGTCCTTCAGTGACAGGGCAGTCACGACATTTGAACTATAACATGTCAGTCCCGAACAGCTTGAGGAACTTGAAATCTCACTAAAATAAAACAAAGTTAGGAAAAAATAGCTGAATTAAATGAAATGCATAGATGAAATTATTTTGGTAGGAGACACAATTTTGATGGAGTAGAGTGATTATATTTTTACTCTGAAAGAGTAAAATAAGAAGGAAGGAAGGAAGGAAGGAAGGAAGGAAGGAAGGAAGGAAGGAAGGAAGGAAGGAAGGAAGGAAGGAAGGAAGGAAGGTTAGAAAGATTTAATAAATGCTTACCATGTGCTATTTACAAATATTATCTCATTTGATCCTCACAAACCCTGGAGCAAATAGAGCTTAAGTGACTTGCTCAGGATCACAAAGCTACTGTGTGTTTGAGGCTTGATTTGAATTCAGGCCTTCCTGACTTTAGGCCCAGTACCTTTTTCACTGCACCACCAAATGCTTGGGGGGAAAACCTTGGACTTTTTTTATTATCAAAAGGCATGCTAACTTATATCAATAAATATTGATCAATATTTCTACTTTCATATCTGAATAAATTCTTTATGAGATGACTTACACATCTATTAAGGCATGGAGAAGTAATGGATCCAGGGGTGAGGAACCTTTGGTTTTGAGGCCACATGTGGTCTTCTAGGTCCTTGGGTATGGCTTTTTCACTGAATCCAAGTTTTACAGTTTTAAAAACCTTTTATTAAGGGAATTTGTTCTGTGAAGTTTGGATTCAGTCAAAGGACCACATTTGAGGATCTAGAGAGCCACATGTGGCCTTGAAGCCACAGATTCCCCACCCTGCATAGACTATCACAAAGGATGGACAGGTAGGTGGTGCAATGGATAGAATGACATGCCTGAAGTCAAGAATACTCATCTTCCTGAGTTGAAATCTAGCCTCAGACACTTAGTAGCTATGTGACCCTAGGCAAGTCACTTAACTATGTTTACCTCAGTTTCCTCATCTGTAAAATGAGTCAGAGGAAGAAATGGAAAATCACTCCAGTATCCTTGCCAAGAAAATCCCAGATGGGGTCACATAGTGTCAGACAAAACTGAAGTGACTGAATAATAATAAATGACAAAGAATATTCTACAGAAGGCCACATTTTCCACATTGTTCAATTATGAGGGGAAAAAACAACCACTTGGATGTTTGGCTTAGGTGGCATGGGGAGAGGGGAGAAATAAAAATTGCTTTCCTATATTTGAAAAGTTAATACATAGAAGAAAAATTAGACTTATTTTGTTTAATTTTATTTTGCATAATATGAAGATTTGGACAGAAGTGGCAGAGAAGTAAATTTAGGCTTGATTTGAAGGAAAACTTCATCCTAACGAAAGAAATCTCAAGCTTGAATAATTGTCTCAGGAATTAAAAGTTTCCTTCTGACTGTAAGTCTTCAAGAAGGAACTATCAGATTACTTTTGGAGCATGCTAAAATATGAACAGTACTTTCCTCTGAGGTCCCATTCAACTCTGAAATACTGTAAAGCTTTGATTCTATGAAAGAGGTAGAGATTACAAGATCTCACTCTGTTCACTGGTTGTTTTATTTACTCTAAAGAACCAAATGGCACCTTCAAGATTTCTTCCAATAAAGTGTTTCCAATGGACATGTTAAATCATGTAAGATCCTTTGAAATATTTACAAAGAGAGACAACTCTTCTTATAAATATCAAATGAGGCACCAAAGCATATTTCTCAAAGGTTTAGTTTTTTTGCAATTGTAATGGAAACTGGCCATTATGGAGTCCAAGTGAACAGAGGGGTTCCATATATATATATATATATATCAGATGCTATTCTTTGTAATAGCTATCATGTTGGTTGTATCAAGCCCCAGAACATTGTAGAGACCTCTAATGAGCTATACTCGTCAAAAGAATTTGGTTTATCTGCATAGGAAAAACTAAATAAATAAGCAAAGTTACACAAATTATGATAAGCATATGAATGAGCTAACTATAAAGTTGACCCTTTGGTACATGTACTGTAAATAGATACTGAAGATGAGCAATAAGAGTAATAAATTGAAACGGAGGTAAGTGGACTGTGTTGTCTTTTGGAAATTGCATGGTACTTTTTTGGGCAACTAGGTGGTGTAGTGGATAGAATGATGGACCTGGAGTTAGGAAGACTCATCTTTCTGAGTTGAAATCTGGCCTCATGCGTACTAGCTGTATGATTCTGAGCAAGTCACCTAAACTTATTTGCCTCAGTTTCCTTGTATGTAAAATGAGCTGAAGAAGGAAATGGCAAATCATCCCAGTATTTTTGCTAAAAAAAACCAAAAGGAATCATGAAAAGTTGGACACTACTGAAAATGACTAAACAACAACAGAATACTTTTCATTATCTCAAGTTTTCCCTCAAATAAAAACCCTATAATTTTCTTCTCATGTTTCTGTGTTTCTGGGAGTTAAACTATATATACTATGGTCTCCAATGAATTGAAGTTATAGGTTAATGGTAGATTTAAACAGATTTCAACAAATCATGGACTCAGAATCACATTGCAAATTGTGACTCTTGACAGAGAATGATGACCAGAAAAGGAAGCAGAATTGTTATGTAGTGACAGTGAGAAATATCCAATTATATTACAATATCATCTACATATCTATGTCACAGTAAGAGATTTAAAGAAAAGATTTCATCATATCGGTTAAATACACTGCAAAGTGGGACAAGTGGTGCATAAAATGAGACACCATAACTATTGCAGTTTTCCCTGATGGATGAAATGTCTAATCCCATGAGATCAGAGATCCTTCAAAGTATAGAACAAGAACATGTGGGAATCTCATAAATTATGTTTTCCAGTAAATCAAACAAATCAAATGATTTTTCTTGCCTGCAAAAGAGATAAAACATGAAAGTTGAAACTGGAAGAAAGATTTTTACAAAATGAATTTCTTACCTGGATTGCAGGATCTTTCTTTGAAAATTGAGTTTTAAATGGCAACTTCATTTCTACGTTCTATCTGTGTCTGTGAGGTCATAATTAATTACAACAAGATCTTGATTTTCAGAAAAAACGTAGATTCACTGAAGGTCGTATTCTGAAAACTTTTATAGAAACAGCTTTGAGAGTTGTATGTGTGTGTGCTAATCTTCTTTTAAACATCATTATGCTTAGGTCTCTTTCCTCCTGAGGCAGCTAATTAATCACAGTCAAAAGCTAGGCTAATACTGGAAATTTCCGATTCTTAGACACATACATAAATAAATACATTCTGAACTCATATAATACATCTTCAAATTACTCTAATATGTTAGTCAATTATTACAACAAATTTAAACTTCTTGTAAAGATATCTATCTTTAGTCTCTATTAACCTTTATAGTTATAGGAAATACTAGTTTCATGTGTTCTGAGAGTGGAAGGAAAAGAGACTTCCTTCTCCACCCTTTCTTAGAATTCATTCCCCTAAGATAGCCTGCTTCAGACAAAAGTAGAGCATTATGCCATGCACCTAAACATTTTCTGTTGTGCTTTTTAAAGAATCTATAATGCATCCATGAACTTGCTTGGACCTATTGGAATGTGAGTTTCTGCACCCTATCCATCCAGATGTTTATTTTTCCTTGAGTGACAGCATCGTAGACTCACTGATCTGAGGGAATCTCAGAGATAACATAATGTATACTTGAGAAAGAAGTCCCATAATAATATCTCTGAGAAATAAACATCCAGCTTCTACTAGACCACCTCAGTGATAAGAAATTCAGACTCCCAAAGCAGACTATTACATTTAGGAGGGTTGCTTTTGTCTTCTGTTTTTGTTATTTTTTAATGTAGCAGGAAAGAAAAGAGGTGATTTCACAGAGCACATTCTTTGACTCTATGAGGATGTATATATGCATTAATTCTTGCTTAAGGACAGGTGCTTTAATTTAAATAGATGGTGAAACAACTCCTAATTGTGTTTTTGCATTTCTCAGTTATGAAATTAGAAAGAATTGAATCATCAGTAGGTTTTAAGAGCTATAAAAAAGCTCTATCTCTTCCTACCTCTCTGCACAACTGTATCCTCCCACACCACATTTTTCTCATGTGTAAGAGGGACCTGGCTCTCCACTTCACTGCATGCATACATGACTTTCTTTCTACTTACTGTGTGGTAATAAAAGACCTATGTTTTGACTGCTGAGTCAAAACTTACAGGGCATACAAAAATCCTTAATGCAGAAATTCAATCTCTTTGGTAGTTCAAAAGGAAAAGGCAACATCTTGGTTGTCTCCCATCAAATACTTATTCTACAACAAAAACACAGATAGTAAGATAACATATTGATCTGGACAAGCCATAAAGTACAAATCAGAGATGTTATACAGTCAGTTAATAAACATTTTTAACACCTACTATGTGCTAGGCACTGTGTGAAGAAGTAGAGATACAAAGAAAAGCAATAGTCCCTGTTCATAGGAAGCTCACACCCTAATGAGGGAGAAAACATGCAAACTATATATAAACCATATATTAGATAAATTAGACATAACCAGAATCAGGAAGTTACTAGCATTAAGAAGGGTCAGGAAAATCTTATGGAAAATGGAATTTTATCTGGAATTTGAGGAAGTCAGGGAAATCAGAAGGAAAAAATGAGGAGATGGAGAATTCCAGGCATGGAGGAACATTCATCTTTGTAACACCATAGTATCCTAAACTTCAAGCTTACATAGACTGAGCTAATTTTGAAAGCTACCCAAAAATATTGCTCCATTTTGGTCATATGTTCTCTCCTATGATTGATATATTAGGAAAAAGATAACATTATACCCTTATCCTCACAGAAAATGCAGACAACACAAAATGTATTTGAGGAAGGCCCTATAGGATAGATAAAATTTATCTTTCTCTCAAGTAAACATCTTCCTCCAAGGGCCTAAACTCCTACATATTGATTGCACCCTTTTTTGGTTAAGTTCCTCTTAGAAGCAAAATAAACTTGTGGTTTAAGCAGGCAAGTATTCAACATTTTGGTGAGTCCTACATTTTATTGCTAAATACAAACACATATGTATACGTATATATGTATTCAACTTTATGGTACTACCTTGATGATGTGGACTACCCAAAAGGAAAACATATGACTGTTGGTGAAGTAGCCCTTTCCCAGTAAACCCACACCCTCCAAGGCACTAACTTTTCACTGTTCTTTAAGCAAAGTCACACCAGTCTACCAAGGTGCACTTAAATCCTCCTTCCTCCATGAAATCTTTTTGAACTTCACTAGTAGAAGCAAACTTTCAAGCAAAATCCTATAGCCCTTAACTGTAAAATGTGTTTGCACTTATATCTTGCTTTGTAATTCTACTCTGCGTGTATGTGTGTGTATGTGTGTGTCTGTGAGAGGGGTACAGAGACAGGGAGAGAGACACACACACACAGAGACAGACAGACATACATACAGAGACAGAGAGAGAGAGAGAGAGAGAGAGAGACTGAGAGAGATTTTCATCTATGCATCTCCCTGAGACCATAGCATGGCCCTTGTCTATAGCAGTCTTGCAGCAAACATTTAATTAATCAAGAATTTAATTCATTTTAAAGAAAGGGAAACAGATGGACAAAAAGTTTTAATTGCAGGGAATCACATTTATGGCACAGTTTGTTGAAGGGTCCAGTACATTTCAGACCTACTTAAGTGCATCAGCTACCAGATTATGCTACTTCCCTGTTAATAGTATTGGTTAAGAGACTTCAGGGATTTCTCAGACACTTCTCTTCAGAGAGTAGTTATCAAATTCAAAGTGTTACTCCAGTTTCATTGCTTCACAGAAAACTGAGGAAAAATACCTAATTCTCTGCTGGGTCTTAGGAACACTCCAGCATCAAATGGTATATTGCATGTATCATATGCAACTCTTAATTTCTGATTCTGCCTTTGACTTGGAAATCTAATTCAAAATAGAATTTGATGCAAACACTTTTTACTCAAAAGAAACATTAAGATGAATGAAAACATACAAAATCCTTTTTATTTATTTGTAATGAAAACAAGTCAAACCTTGGTTTTTGGAGTTGGCAATGTATGGGATTGATTAAAACTATCAATAAAATCTTCTCCAAAGAGGAAAAAATAACAAGCAGACATTTCAACTCAGTTTAATTCAAATAATTTCAGGGCCTGTTACGTACAAGACAAAACATGGGCTATGAAGAGATACGCAAACTTCAAAGACAGAGTCCTTACTTTCAAGGAAAGTACATTCTACTAAAAGGAATAAGATACAAATAATATAAGATGAAAAAGTGCACATGCAGTAAAAGAAAGAATGATCAAGCGCTATGAAAAGTAACAAATCACTAATAACAAATTTAAATTAAAACAACTCTAGAGCTTTTGCTTCATATGTGGGCAAAGATGATAAAAAATAGATATAGTCAATATTGGAGGGGAAAACAGGCACACTAATACCATGAGGGTGTAGCTTTGTAATTTACTAACCAATTTAGAAGACATTTTAGAGCTCTGTTATAAAAGTGATAAAATTATTCATACCACTAGTCCCAGGGATCCCACAATTGCATTATTATCCCACCGAAGTCAAATACAGAAAGTTCCTGGACACTAAGGAAAAAGTAGCTTTTTTTTGATAACACAAAAGAAAAGTGGGAGCCCATTAATTGGGGAAAAGCAGAACAAATTGCTGCATATAATGTAATGTAATATTATTGCACTTTGAGAAATGACAAATATTACAGCTTTTGAGAGACTTGTTAATATTTGTATGATGAGGCACTGGTCAATGATGACCCAGTTATTGAAGCTTACAGTCTATCCACATAGAGATTTGGTGAGATTGATTGCGGAAATTCATTATTAAGGGGCCTTTTTACTCCCAGACTCAGAGCAGGAACAAGTAGCCTTTGTTTTCTTTTGGTCTACTATGTGATAATGAAAAAACCTTTTAACTGGTTGCTAAGCAAGAATTATGTATAGATTCTCTCTCTCTCTCTCTCTCTCTCTCTCTCTCTCTCTCTCTCTCTCTCTCTCTCTCTCTCTCTCTAAAAAAGAAAATGCTGTGATCCACCTTGTATTAATTCATTTCTGATCTCAGGTATATAAGTATCAGAGACGGACCTTTTGAGCTTAGAAAGGTAATTAAAAGCTGTCAAAAGTCCCTTTGAGACCTTTAGGACCTGCAGCTAGCTACAAGTAGTCCAACCCAGAGGGGAGCAAGTCATATGAATCAATCCACTTGTTCTAACCCAAGAATGAATATATCAAGTAGAAAGCAAGGCAATGTTAGTGAACTTCTTTGGAACTCCAAGGGAGCAAAGAATTCCCAGAACTAGGTGGCTTTGGGAGCCACCTAGATTTAACAATCACCTGAAGTCTGAGTTCATTAATTTTGAAGGACTGAGTCGATGTGTGAAGAGGAGAAAGTCTTGGCTTTGGTAGGTGCTGTGCTTCTGTCCTTGCCACATCTTTTCAGTAAGCATTCTACTTAATAACAGCTAATTGAAGTTAATTGGTTGAATGGTATTAGAAAGGTGAAAACTGAATGATATTGTGGCAGCACGCCAAAGGAAAGTTTGTGAGAAACCACACCCTGCTCCTTAGGTTTATCCATTGACCTAAGATTGGCCTAACTCAGGCCAATTTACTAGTATAATTATACCATTATACTCTTATACTAGGTATAATGTTCAAACCAAATAAGACACTGACAGGTCACTCAACAAATAAGAAAAATAAATTAGCTTAGTCATAGCAAGAAAAGGCTATTTAACAAGGACAGGCATGGAGGACACCTCAAATTGAGTCAGCTGAGTAAAATCCCCTTGACTCACCATTACCTACCAAGCAGGCATCACAGTGTGCCTAGAGCAATTTGTAACTGGTTTGTCCTTAGGAAGTTATAAAGTGATGACAACAATATTAGCCATTAGTCTCCCACACAAACCTAGTCTTGAGTATTGACTCCTTTAAAAAAAAAGTCTGCCAATTTTTTTGGGAGTAGGAGTTAGGATATTACTCCCACTGCTCCCTAGACTCCTGCAGAGACTGAGATGCTTGGGGATCCTGACTTCAGACTCTGAGTATGGGTTAAGAGAGGGAGCCTAGCATACGGGCTACAATTACACGAATTGATACAGAAAGAATTTAGCTTAAGACAGTGAATTTTATGGACAATAACCACAATAACATAAGGAAAAAACAACACTAACCAATAAAAGAATTCAATGACCAAATGCAATTCCAGATTAAACATAGGATTATAGATTGAGAGCTCGAAATATGATTAGACATAATCTCCCTAACTCCTTCACTTTACAAATGAAGTAACTGAGGACCAGAGATGCAAGAGACTTGCCTAAGGAGGACTTACAGGGAGTAAGCGGCAGTGCTGGGATTTGAACCTGGGCCTTTTGACTCCAAATCTGTTGATCTTCCAACTATACTTCCTTTGTCTCATTAGAGAAGTGGAGGACCAGAAGCTTAGAGTGAAGTATATACCATTAGACTTAATGTGTGAACATTTTCTAATGAATAATATTTCTTTATTTAAAAGGAATTTTCTATTGGGGAATTATTAGTGAAAAACAATGATGCCTCTTTTTCTTTTTTGAAAGAATATCAGTAAAACATTTATTTTAAAGTGAATCAGAATTCCTGAGTGAGAGAGATTGTTTTGGGTTGAGGTTGTATGGGTAGGAATGAGGAATCAGTGGGGGAAGTAGTATTTATCTGAATGAAGTCTTGAGGGATATACATTTTCTGAGAGACATCAAGTCAATAATTTCCCGTCCAAAACTATGTGAATTCACTGGGACACTGAAAAAACCCAAGCCCTAACCTTTTCCCATTCTCCTTTGTGGTAATTACAAATTGGTCTATGCTTCAGGGGTGATGATGATTGGATCATGTCAAGTAGAATGGTACTTTTCAATACAACAATTACCAATATACAAATCATTGGGCCATACCCCAATCCTAGAAAGCATATTAAGATAATGTCAAATTTCTGTAATTGTGGGTTATGACAAGTAACATTCTCTTTTTTACTAAAACATTCTCTGTAAATTTAATTTCCCATCACAATCTCCTCAAAGCATTTCCTGCCAACTCTTGTGGCTATGCTTTAGGGGTAATTTCCACTTGAAAATGTGCAGAGAATTTATAGGCTCTCATTAATGCTAATGGTTCTACTGAATATAAAATATATTTAACCAAGAGGTCTTTTGGATTGCATTTACGGATCTCATCTAAGCACAGCTGGCCTCAAGGCAAGATAATGCATATAGCAGTTTGAGGGTACAGACCATTCCTGTCAAAGTCCATATGTTTCTTACAACCCAGGGTGGGGTTTTTAGAATAATGCTACATTTGCCAAAAACTAGAAATTGTTGAATTTATTTTGCTTTTGTGGTTGTTGTTATTGGCAGAGCAAAAAAGGCACAGCCATTCCTGTTTCTTCTGAGTTTGGCACTGGATCCAATAGTTAATGAATATAGTGGTGGGAGGTTATCTTTCCCCTTCAACAACTGCGTCTGCTTGGCATTTGTTTTCACAGATACTTAACTGTTCTTGTTTTCTTACCTCTTGGGCCAGATGGGATCTCAGCAGCTCATCTATTAATTGTTTTAGCCCGGTGGAACACTCTTGACATAGACATATCAATGTTGTTTTCTGGTCTATTAATTTTATTTTAAAAAAAATTCCAGATGCTGAGTTGGACATGCACTCTCTAGTAGTTGTGAGAATCTTGGGGTCAATAGTTTTTATACCAATGCTAATATGAAAAGCTATCATAGTTTTTTTACCTTGTCACCATAAAAAGGACAAAGAGATTTGCGAAGAGCCAATCATAATTCAGGTCCCCACTTTTATACTTTCTTCCTCATAGGCTCCTAACACTTACTAGTATATTCAGCATTTTCTATATTCCAGTTTGCCATTAGCCAAAACCAGAACATGTTGGAAAGCCCTAAAGTTTTCCCTACAAACACATCTTGGGATCAGGGCAAGCCAAGGGAGAGATTCTCAGTGTCATTTCAAGGTCTAACGAACCAGACATCAAACTTTAGATATCTGTAGGTGACAGAAACACCATACAAAAGGTATGAAATTTCCTGTGTTATGAATTTAAGATAGGTCTGGAGACATCTGTGAGGCCAACAGATTTCTCAAATTCCAAACCCAAAGAGTGATTTCAGAGGCCCATAGATTCCATTTGAGTTTAGAGAAGTGGATTAGAGGGGTTGGAACCTAATAGATACTTAGGTGCTTAGTTATAATGCTACTCTTACAAGTTGCAAAACTGACCAACTGGATATCCTCAGGGAAAAGCTTCAGAATTCTTCCTTAACTAATCCTTGAATCAGAACAGGGGCTCCATAAAAAAGGATGTATTGCTTTAAGGAAAGTTGTTTCTAGTCTGATATAATGACAGCGTGGTGTATACACACATTGTTTTGGGGTTTTTGTTTGTTTATCTGTTTCTTCTTTACCCTAACAGGTGTTTTGAGTCCACAATCATCTATTACCACAGTATCAAGAGCTTTTATGGCTGAAATAACCCAATGAGGAAAGAAGATTAAGGATGAAATTCACATTGGAGAACAAAAGACTCTTTAGTAAAGAGTGCAACAGGGGTGTATTTAGACTAAGAGAAGAAGTTCATATGGTCAGATTCACCCAAGTTTCTTCAGAACAGAAACAGTCACATTAACTGTCATTGAAATAAGGAGCTTGGCAGTGTGTCATATCACAACACTGTTCTGTGAGATTATTTGTGGTTTGGAGAAAATTTAACACAGCAATGAATGTGGAGGCAAACTATTTTTCTTTTGAATAGTCATCTTAGAGGGAATTTTTACCTCCTTAAATTTAAATGATTATGGAAGAAAAGGGAAATTGTGAAATATGCATGTGAGAGTTGAACAAATGCCTTTGGATGATAATTTCGCACTCTTTTTTAATATCAATGTTTATTTTTTCTCCTCCATCAAAGATTAATAAAGATTAAAATATTAATTTGCAATTAATAATTGCAAATCTTTGTAAATAGTATTTTTGTTCTGAACACTGTGTTGTTTAATACCAAATATGCCATGTCAGCTCAAGGCAGCTGTTTAGGAAGCCACAGTTGGAAAGAAAAGATTTCAAATAGGCAGGTTAATTAGGTGTATGGAACACTTGCCTCCAGACGAGTCTAGAGCTTCTTTGGAATTGCATGTTTCAGTAACTGTATTATGCTAAGATATGTAACCTTACCAAACTTACATTTTCTTTTTTAAAAATGTGGAAAACTTAATTACTAATGTTGGTTGTATTATTAGGTCAAGTTAGTTTTCACTGATACTGGGAGGGGGAAATAGTAAGAATCCCGTAGTAGCATGCAATGTCCTATAATTATTCTCCATTTCTGTTGAGAGCACCACTATTTTTCATTTCATTCCCAGGTTCCCAACTTCAGTGTCATCATTGACTTCTTACCTTTACGTCACACATCCAGTCATATGTCAAATCTTATTTTACTTCATCTTAGAGATATTTTGCATATACCCTTTTCTCTTTACTCACACCAGCACCATTTTAGTTAAGATTTCTTTCCTGTTCTATTTAGAAAGTCTCCTAATTGATTTTCTTGACTTAAATGTCTCCTTTTTTCCAGGGAATCTTCCACATATATGCCAACGGGATGTTTCAATTCTTACCTTATTACTCCATTCCTCAATAAATTTCAGTGACTCCTTATTACTTTTGGGATAAATGTAGACTTTTCTGTGACTTATGTCTTTTTTTGTATCCTCAACTCTTAGTATTGTGACTGGCACCTAGCAACTGCTTAATAAACATTTATTAGTTGATACCACATGATTTTTGAAAACTAAAATAAAAACAATTTTTCTCTTCAATGAGTGGAAAATCGAGGTTAGCTAGATAAAGGAAAGAGAGGGCATGAATTAGTTGGAAGCAGAATAAACTTCCTGATTCAGAAGAGGAGAATAAGAGAGGAAGTAGGGGAGAAAAGCATAGTCAAGAACTAGAATCTAAGGTAGTGTCTTAATTTACCTGTTAGACAATTGGAGAATAGCTGAACCAATTAAGATATTTTAATATAATGCAATATTGTTATACCATAAAGAAATTACACCAAAAAGAAATTATTTTAAAATCCTGGGTAGCATGAACTGATAGAGAATGAAGGAAGCAGCGATAGAAGAATAATTAATTCAGGGACAGAAACATTGTAAAGAAAAACCACTTTCAAGACATAAGAACTGATAAATGAAATGATCAGTACTGTCTCCAGGGATCTATGATGAAGAACATTCACCTATGGTGAAGCACTCAACTTCTGTCAAAGAAATGATGGTAGTACAGAAAGAGATACATTTTTTTTTGGATGTGACCACTGTGTGGATTCATTTTGATTGACTATGCTTGTTACTAGAGTTGTTGGTTTTTAATATTATTATTATTAAGGAGCATGGAATAAGAGGGTTAGCAATTAAGGTTACTGAAAGAGGGTCATTGAAACTTTTTTTTTTTAATTAACAGAAGAAAGTTCAGAAGGAAGTACAGGCAAGATGAATTTTGAAGGTAACATATAAAAAGTGTTGGGAAAACTGGAAAACAGTATGGCAGAAATTGGGTATAGACCAATATCTCACAGTATTTACCAAAATAAGATCAAAGTGCATACATGATCTATATATAAAGAGAACTACTACAAGAAAATTGGAAGAACATGGAACATGCATTTTATTACAATTCCATTTATTTTCTTCTTAGAATTATACTTAGTTTTTCTTGGCTGTACTTCTCTTTTCTGTATAGTTCTCTATGGGGAGTTTTCGTTTTCATGCTATAACCATGATAGTCTCCAATGGGATACTATAGATCATGCTAGTCTTCGACCTCTTAGACAACTACACCTGTGGGGGTGCCCAGATATTGACTTGGCTCTGCTACCTGCTCTGGTTATCTGTCCTCTGAGAAACACACTGTTCTTGCCACTCTGCATAGTGATTCTATGGGGGTTGGTTTTCTCTGCACTTCTGTGCTGAAATCTGCCATTAGGTACCAGGTTATTAGAATTGGAGCTGGCTTGCAAAACCCTTATTCAGAGGACTGGCTGGCTTCAGATTTCCCCTCCTCTTTCTGTCTCTACTGACTCCTGGCCAGTTACTAGAGTTCAGCTGCTTTCCCTAACTTGACCACTTTTCATGCTGGCACAGCCCCTAGGTTTACTTTGCATGATTTTGGCTTCCTAGATTTAGCTTCCTCTTTCAGTTTCCACCTACTTTCAAAATTTCTACATTGGGTAGAAGAGCTTATTTCTGGGTCTTTTCGGATTTCTTTAGAATTTGACTCCCTGGGAAAATTTTCATTATTTGTTCAGGTTTCTGTGAAAGAGTTGGACCTCTCTACTATCTTTTAAATCTCTTCCTATTTAAATAAAATAACTTAAAATATAATTTTAATATATAAGATTTTCTTTTGATTGTGCACCGAAAGGCAAAAGAAAGGTCAAATAAGAACACTGAAAATAAAATAATAAAAACATAAAAAAAGAAAGATCAAATCATGGGATATTTCATCATTTCAGGTTGTAACAGTGGCAGCTTATGCACCAACATCTGTTGCTGGGCATTAAGAACTAGAAAAAATATAGGAACAGCTTAATAAAATTCTTAAAGCTAAATCAACACATCTTTTCAGTATTCTGTGACTTTAGTGTAATGTTAGAAGAAGGGAGGCCAGCAAAAAAAAAAATCAGCAGGTTGTAGTTTGAATTCAATCTGTGATGTCAAAGGCTTGTAGTTAGACAGAAACCTATGAGGATGACTAATGCCTATGTAAATTTTATTTATATGGAACTTCTGCAAACATTCTCTGTCTGCCTCTTATACACAGTACAAATGTCAGGGGGATGGGGTATTTTTGCCTATGTGCTGGGTCTTAGATCGTGTGATGACAAAGAATCCCCTAACTGACTGCTGGGCCTAAATAGATTACTTAGGGTCTTATAATATGATATGTTCAAAAGTTCTTGTATTGTTCAAAGAACAAGAACTGAGTAGATAGACAAAGGAAGTCTCCACTTCACCATGCTTCCTTTGTTTCAGTTTTGAATTAGGAAAACTAGTTTGAATTTTGAAGACTATTCTTGAGAGTTAGACAGTGGAAGGATAAGTCCCCTATCTTCTACTGGCCCCAGTGTACTGTGAGCATACATACTGCTTAGGAAAGTTTGTTTGTGGAATAGAGGCACCTCTCTTTATGTTTCCTTTCCTAAAGTAGTTGAACTTGTGAGTTTCAAAAAATGTCTGAAAGTCTACATTTGCAGTGGCAGCATCATCCCCCAGGATCTCAGTGTCAATTGTGTTCAGCAGAGCATGTTTTGTTTCTATTTTTGTTTTTTTAATTGATATCAGTGACTGCATTGGAAAGAATGGCCACTGAAAAAAAAGGTCCAGTTTGAACAGTTCAACAGATGCAAAATATTTTATTGTCATGAGGAATAACTGGTACAGTGGAGACAACTTTTATGTAGGAGAAAGAAGTTATGTTCTGAAGAACTAGATATATTTAAAAAGACCTGTTCCAACATTAAATGTCAGTATTAAAAGAGATCAAGTTGCTAACAGATGGAACTGCTTGAAGGAAAAAAAAAAACAGCCTTACCTGTCACTTCATTGAAATGCTAAGTTCCCAGCCAAACGAACAATATTCACAAAGAAGATGAAAAAAAAATGTGAGAAACTTGTTTGTCTTCAATGTCTGAACAAATCTGGATGAATGTACAAAGCCTTGGTTCTCATTACAGGAGTCTCCACTAGTAGGAGACAAGATAGGAAACTAGATAGTTGTAACTTTATAATATAATCTGTTGTCCAAAGCATCAAAAAAAGCCTCATATTGTAATATTATTATAATATAACACTTTTCATAATAATATTATAATGTGGGGGAGGAGCCAAGATGGCAGAGTAGAAAGATTCACATATGTTAGCTCTGAACCCACAGCCCATAAAATACCTGTAAAGAAGAACTCCCAACAAATTTTTGAGCAGTGGAAGACACACAGCAAAGTAGTGGAGGAGATTTCTGTTCCAGAGAGACCTGAAAAACCAACCATGGCACCAAGAGGAGCAGATCCAAACAGACTTCAGGGAAGGAATCTCCAGCAGCCGTGCAGGTCCCGTCACCCACAGACACCAAAGGTCAGTGAGAGAGCCTGTTTGGCTGGCTGAGAGGGGAGCAGGGTGTCTCCATAACTCAGACCCCTTTGGGAGGCAGCAGAGGACAGGAGCTCCCAAAGCAGGCTGGAGCTTGGATCCATTGTTGAGGGTCTCCACATAAATCCCCTGAGGGAACTGAACCTAGTGCAGTGACCCAGCCCCTACTCGAGCAGCTGAACTTAATCTCACACTGAATAGTAGCCCCCTGCCCCCATCTGAGCACTTGAATTTAATCTCACACTGAATAGCAGCCCCAACCCTGCTGGAAGCCCTGAGACTGGGAAGCAGCATTTGAATCTCAGACCCCAAGCACTAGCTGGGTGGATCTGGAGGCAAGGCAAAGGTGGAGAGGAATCTCAGAAGTCAAGTAACTGGCTGGGAAAATGCCCAGAAAAGGGAAAAAAAATGAGACCATAGAAGGTTACTTTTTTGGTGAACAGATATCTCCTCCCATCCTTGCAGATGAAGAAGAACAATGCTTACCATCAGGGAAAGACATAAAAGTCAAGGCTTCTCTATCCCAAACATCCAAAATAAATATTCTATGGGCTCAGGCCATGTAAGAGCTCAAAAAAAATTTTGAAAATCAAGTGAGAGAGGTGGAGGAAAAAATGGGAAGAGAAATGAGAGAGATGCAAGAAAAGCATGAAAAGCAAGTCAACACCTTGGTAAAGGAGACCCAAAAAAATGCTGAAGAAAATAACACCTTGAAAAATAGGCTCACTCAATTGGCAAAAGAGGTTCAAAAAGCCAATGAGGAGAAGAATGCTTTCAAAAACAGAATTAGCCAAATGGAAAAGGAGGTTCAAAAGCTCACTGAAGAAAATGGTTCTTTAAAAAAAATAATATTATAACGTTATTTCTTAAATTTAGTTTCTACAGACTTACTCTTGACAATATTATTAATGACAGATGCCAAAATATTATGACCTAAATAATAATTTACTTTACATTTTCAAACAAGAATAAATTAGACAATATAAAAAGCAGTTTTTAATTGCAAAACTATCCATCTCCTTAGCATTAAAGCAAAAAAAGTTATAAGAATTTTTAAGTAAATCATAATGTTCTGGGAAATGGGAAACAAAGTAATTGTATCTGAGAAAATCAAGAAATATTGTTACCACCTCTGCCAAATCACTTAGGGGAGGTCTATGACTTTTAAGTGCAGTATGATAGAAAAAAAGGATGAAGAAAAACAATTTCAATTATTTTTAATCATTAACTGGAAATTACAAAAGCTTGTCATTTTTTAGAGAGCATATATTTAAACTCTAATTCAAAATATTAATTAATTGGAAAATTTAGATTATAACAAAGTGGTCTGATTTTGAAGTAGTAATAATTTATCTTTCAGTGTAAAAATAATAGTCATATTACTTTAATATTGATATATCAGAGAAATGGCAAGAAACAAGCAGAATAAAGCTCAGTGGGGATAACAATAATAATCAAGCTACTTCATTTTGCATTTCAAGAAACTGTGATTTTATCAGCATAGTTAATCCCTCCTGAAAAAGTTCAAACTCCATTTCTGTCTTAGAAGGCCCTAGAGTTGTTTTAAGCAAAATATCATCATCTTTCATTCAACTTAGTGATAAACATTTGGAAATTGGGTGATCTTTCAGGTCATATAGTTCATCATTTTTCTACATTTGAAGACTTTCTTGTTTGGTAGGACCTGCCAGAACTAATTCTGGGCATATTCTTCAAGAATCCAGTGTCATACTACTATGTCATACTAGTATGGATGCAGTATTTGCAATTATGGAGGGCAGAGAGAAGGAAGAAATTTGACATGCACAGTAAGAAAGGGCTTCTTTGTTTTTTTTTTATTTGTATTTGCAGTTTAAAGCTAAATCTTCATTTCAATTCCTTAATAATAAGGAATAATAAGAAATAAGTAATGCAGTCCTGCTGAAAAAAAATACACTGGGGTTGATAAGTTTAAAATTTAGAACATCTACATGATATATACACATAGGTATACATACATATATGTATATATATATATACATATATATGCAATTTAGCAACCATAGGAAAACTTACCATAAATCTGTTATTGAATATAGGAATTAATCTCTCCTCTCTGATATATGAGGAACACAAAGAACTTAGAGAATGTCTAGAGATAAGAAAATAACCCTTTGGAGAGCTCTTAGAATTTCTTGGGAAAAGAAAAAGAAAAGATTAAAATGCATCAGGGAAAGACAACTAAATGATGACTGAGCCCCCTGCATGCATTTGACGGGATATGATATGAATGTTCTTCTAAGCATTCCCTGATAACCAACAAAGGGAATGTACTTAATAGAAAGTATCTCCATTATATACAAAATAAACCCTAAGAAAGTAAATATTAATAAAACCTGAAATGCATTATCACTGGCATATAAAATATTAATTTGTGCATTTGCTACAAATAAGGCATAATACTAGGCATTCTGGGTTATACGCTATTTTTGCAACTCAGTACTTCAATGTATATTCTAAGCTGGACTGACTACATTGAAATCTGTATCCCGTCTTAGACCACAATCTAGAGAGTACTGCATTACAGTGCTGAACACTAAACCATAGTTTAGAAGGACACTAGTAAGCTGGATACCATGAAGAGAAGGGTGACTGAGGTAGTGTGGATCTTTATTTTGACAATGACTATCTACCTTTGAAATAGTCACAGCCTCTCTGGGTCTCATTTTATTTATGTACAAAATGAGCAGTTTGGACTAACATAAGTTCCTTCATAACTCTAAATCAGAAATCCTACAAGATTGCTTCTTTTTAAATTTTTTTCTCATTTCATTTTTATTGAGTATTTTATTTTCTCCAACTACATGTAAAAACACTCCTTAATATTCATTTAATATAATATTCATTTCTAAAACATCTCTTCCTCCTCCCCAATCCCCAATTCCCTCATTGAGAAGGCAAGCAATTTGATGTAGGTTATACTTTTGTAGTCATACAAAACATAACCATACTAATCATTTTGTGAAAGAAAACGTAGATAAAAAATCTCAAGAAAAATCAAGTTAAAAGAAAGTACCATTAAATCTGTATTCAGACTCAGTTCTTTCTGTGAGGAGGAATAGCATTTTCTCATGGTAAGTCGTTCAGGGTTGTCTTGTGTCCATTGTATTGCTGAGAATAACTAAATCATTCACAGCCATTCAATTGCTGTTATTTTGTACACAGTACATTTCACTTTGCATCAGTGAGTGCTCATCTTTCCAGGTTTTTTGCAGAGCATCCTGCTCATACCATTCCATCATAATCACATGCCACAGCTTGTTCAGCCACTCCCCAATTGGTGTACATCACAATTTCTATTTTTCCCCCAGAAAAGAGCTGCTATAAATACTTTTGAATATATGTCATTCTGTTCCTTTTAAAAAATATCTTTTGAGATGCTAGGTCAAAGAATATGCAAAGTTTACCCTTTGGACCTAGTTCCAAATTGTTCTACAGATTGGGTGCATGAGTTCACAACTCCACCAACAGTGCATTAACGTTTCATTTTTCCCACATCCACTCCAATATCTGTCATTGACCTTTTTTTGTCCTATTAGCCAATCTAGTAGGTATGAGGTTGTATGCCAGCACTGTTTTAATTTACATTTCTCCAGTCAATAGTGAGTTAGAATTTTCTTTTCATATGGCAATAATGTTGATTACTTCATCTAAAAACTGTTCATCTATCTTGATCATTTATCAGTTGGGGAAGGCTTTTACTTTTCAATTTTGACCCAGTTCTCTATATGTTTGAAAAATGGGGACTTTATCAGAGAAACTTGCTTCAAAATTTTTGTCACAATTACTATTAGTAACTGTCATATTCCTTCCCCATTTAGTCTATTCTCTCCCTCCTTGCATCCTATACCTCCTCAAAAGTACTTTGCTTCTGAGTACCCCTCCCCCAGTCTGCCCTCCTTTCTGTCAATCCCCCTTCTCTTATCCCTTTACCCTCCTACCTCCTGTAGGGTAAGATAGATTTCTATACCCAGTTAAGTATGCTTTTTATTCCCTCTTTGAGTCAGTTCTGATGAGAGTGAGGTACACTAGCTCCCCTTACCTCCCCACTCTTCTCTTTCAATATAAGAGGCTTTCCTCATCTCTTTTATGTGAGATAATTTGCCACATTCTATCTTTCCTTTTTTCTTTCTTTCTCCCAGTGCATTCCTCTTTCACCCCTTGATCTTACTTTATAGATATCATCCCTTCATATTCAACTAACACCTGTCAGTCCTCTGTCTATATATATCTTTCTAACTACCCCAATAATGGGAAAGGTCTTATGAGTTATGAATAACATCTTCCCATGTAGGCATGTAAACAGCTGGACCTTATTAGATCCACTATGATTTCCCTTTCCAGTTTACCTTTTTATTCTTTTCTTGAGTTTTGTATTTGAAAGTAAAGTTTTCCTTTCATCTCTGGTCTTTTCATTAAAAATGCTTTAAATTCCTCAATCTCATTAAATTTTCATTTTCCCCCTGAAGGATTGTACTCAGTTTTGAGGGGTAGGTGAATTCTAGGTTGTGATCCTAGCTCCTTTGACCTCCAGAATACCTAAGTCAATGGAATCTTTAAAGCAGAAGCTACCAAATCTTGTGTTATCTTGACTGTGTCTTCACCATACTTGAATTGTTTCTTTCTGGCTGCTTTCGATATTTTCTCCTTGATCTGGTAACTCGGGAATTTGACTATAACATTCCTGTCAGTTTTCAATACCTATTTAACCCTCTGATTCTAGGATATCAGGGCAGTTTTCCTTGATAACTTTTTGAGAGATCATATCTAAGCTCTTTTTTAAAAAATCATGGATTTTGTATTCTATTTTGGTTTTGTTTTATTGTTTCTTGATTTCTCATAAAATCATTAGCTTCCACTTTCCTAATTCTAATATTTAAGGAATTGTTTTCTTCAGTAAGCTTTTTGGATTTCATTTTCCATTTGACCACTTCTGCTTTTTCAGGTATTCTTTGCATTGATTTCTTGGGTGCCTTTTACCATTTGGCCTAGCCTGTTTTTTAAAGTATTATTTTCTTCGGTATTTTTTTAATTTCTCCTTTACCAAGCTGTTGACTCATTTTTCATGATTTTCTTGCATCACTCTCATATTCCTTCCCATTTTTTCCTCCACCTCTCTTACTTGATTTTCAAAATCCTTTTTGAGCTCTTCCATACACTGAGATCAATTCGTATTTTTCTTGGAGGGTTTGGTTGCAGGAACTTTGACTGTTTTGTCTTCTGAATGTGTGTTTTAATCTTCTTTGCTACTGTAGTCATTTTCTATAATCAGAGTTTTCAATTTTTTTCTCATTTTATCAATCTATTCATTGACTTTGACCTCTTTCTTAGAGTAGGGCTCTGCTACCAGAGTGGAGAACACACTGTTTTCAGAGAAACTTCTAGGAACCTATAATTTTTCAATCCTTCCATGGTGGTATGATCTAATGGGAGGTGTTTACCATTCTTCTGTCTTATGCTCTGGTCTGTGAATGAACTTTTCTGTCTGTGAGAAACTGTGAAGAAGGTCCCCCCTCCACTGTAGCCATAAATTCTACTATGATAATGTTCCTCCTTGCCTGGGACTGCCACTCAAGACTGTTACCCAGATCAGAGAAGGGGTAAAGCAGCAGAGTTCTACTTCAGTACTAACAAAAGACCCCTGAAATCACATTTTGACCTGTTGTTTGACTCTACTACTACTGTCTTGTGAGCTTAGAGCTCCAGAAGCAGCCACTGTCATGGCTGATTCAGTCACTTTCAAAGCCTGTTCCTGGTTTGCTGTGACCAGACTTGTTCTGGCTGTGACTGCCTTCCACTCTCACCCAGCTGCTATAGATCTTTCCTGCCCAGTTGTCTTGGGCAGGAAATTTGTTTCACTTGTTCTTTTTGTGGGTTCTGCTGCCCTAGAATTTGTTTAGAATAATTTTTAAAGGTATTTAGATAGATTTCAGGGAGACCTCAAGCAAGTTCCTGCCTTTACTCCTCCATCTTGGCTTTGCCTCCTAGAAGATTGTTCCTACAGAGAAGCATCAGGGAAATTTCATGAAATGTATCACATTTAACCTAGATCTTTAAACAGGTCTGTACCACCTGAGGCCCACAGACTGCACAGCAAAGAGTTTTGGGTGGCCCATGAAAATATAGATAATGTTTGGTTTTACATTTTTGTAAACTGTCAGAAATCCTTTAGCATGCTGCAAATGGCCAATAGGCATCAGGTAATGCAGGCTTGCCTTAAAAGTTGGGAAGGATTCTTAAATGTAGATAGACTTGGGTGGGAACAAGGAAGAATATACCTTTTTGATTCCAGGAAAGTGTTATTCAATAAATGATAAATAAACCATGTTGATTGGATGGTAGGGAGTGTGAAAGGGAATAATAGAAGATAATACCAGAAAACTATTTGGGGCTATGGTCAAAGGTGATGATGTTATCAATTTGTATTAAATCATCATCTCAACACAGATGACTTTCAGGTTTACATATTTATATACCCAGCTGCAACATTGCCATGTCCTGTCCTGTCCTCTCCTCCCCTCTCATTTCTTCTTCTCTCCTCTCTTCTCCTTTACTCCCTTTCCCTCCCCCTCTCTTTCCTTCCCTCCTTTTTTCCCTCCTTTTTCTGTCTCTCTCTTGAAAAGGAAAAAAAAAAGATCTTAAATTGTCAAATTAATTAATCCTCCCCCTCATTCTTTTGGCAACACCGTAATTTAATAATTCAATTTAATTCAACATTTATCAAGTTCTTTCTCTGTGTAAAATAGACTCAGTTCTGGAACTACAAAAGCATATATTAAAAATCCCCTTTTCTCAAGGTGCTGACATTCAAATGGGGACTATTATATCTACACAAGTATATATACGCAAAGTATATGTATTTGAATACACACAAATAACAAGAGGATATTCTCCTAATAACTGTATAACAGGAAAGACTTGAATCAGAAAATGGCTTTTGAGCTCCACTTTGGTGAAATCTATGAATTCTGTGAAAAGGAGGTAGCAAAGGAATATATTGTAGACATGGAAGACCACTTGGACAGATATAATTAATTAACATTGAAATTGCATCTACAGGGAACAAGTAGTAGGTCAGTTTGAGTGGAATAGAGAGTAAGTGAAGGAGATTGATATGTATTAAGACTGGAAAGGTTTATGGAAGTCAGATTGTTGTGACTTAGTTGTCAGGCTGATGAATTTGTATTTGATCATATAGACAACAAAGAATCTTTTGATTTTTTTTTTGTTTAATGTGAAGAGATTGACTTGATCATATGTATTTTTAGAATATCAATTTGTCAGGAATATGGAAGATAGATCCAAAGAGGAGAGAGATTAAAGGTAGAGAGAGTGATCGGAAGGCTTTTTCAATAGGCTATGTATGAGGAAATGAAGACCTCAACTATGAGAGAAGTTGTGTGAGTGGAGAGAAGGAAGCATATCTGAAAGATACTGCTGAGGCTGGATTGACAAGAATTGGCAACTGTTTGGATATTTAGTTTGAAGAAGAAAAAGTAAAGAATGATCCCATGGTTGTTAGTCTAGGTAAATGGAAGCATGGTGGATCATTCTATGGGAAGAAGAAAACTTGGAAATTTGAGGGTGGAATAAATAGGTGTTATGAGAATTTATTGAGTTCTATTTTAGACATGTTGAGTTTGATATAACTATAACACATTCAGAGGGAGATGTCAGTTTTTGCCAGTTTGCAAGATGACACTAGAGATCTGAGAAGAGGTGGGTGGGAAGGGAATGAAAGGGAGGGCAAAATAAAGAAAAAAGAAGAGAAGGAGAGAAGAGGAGAGAAAAGAGAAGAGAAGAGAAGAGAAGAGAAGAGAAGAGAAGAGAAGAGAAGAGAAGAGAAGAGAAGAGAAGAGAAGAGAAGAGAAGAGAAGAGAGGAGAAGAATTTAGGGAGCATGATATAGATAAGGAGGCAAAAAAGATTAAGCAGGTGATTTGACAGATAAAGAAATGAAGGCAGAATAATTTTACAAAAACCCTGATAAAAGAGATTATCTATTAGGAATGGGTGGCTAAATATAAATCTGAGAAATAGGTCAAGAAGGATGAGGATTGAAAAAACACCATCAGAACTGGCAATTAAGAAATCACTGGTAACTGTGGAGAGAGTAATTTCAATTGAGCAATGATGTTGAAAGCAAAATTGCAAAGAACTGAGGAATTAATGAAAGAGTAGAAAGTAGAGATATTGAGCATAGGCAGCTTTTCCTAACAGATTGACTGAGAAAGGAAGAAGGGTTTTAAAACAATACCTTGAGGGATTGGCAGTGTCTCATGAAAGTTTTCAAGAATGAGGGAGACTTGATCATATATAAAGGAAGTAGAGAAGGAACTAGATAGGAAAAGATTGAAATTAACGATGGGGTGATTAAGATTGCAATCTGTAGGAAAAGAAAGGAGAGGATTGACTCACCTGTGTAGAGGATTTGGTTTTAGCATACGGACCAGCTCACTGTCAGAGTGTGTGGGAAAGGAGGATGATTGGAGATGATGTGAAGACATTTTGAAACAAAGAGAATAGAATAAGAGGGATCTCATAGTCAATAACCTCATTTTTTTTCACTAAAAGCGATAGGTACTCAGATGGTGTGACTCTTATAGAGGGAGGGGTTTAAGAGGGAAGAGAACATTCGAAATAGCTTTTGTGTGGAGATAGTGAATATATTACGGAGAAAGAAAAGAAGTCTTGTTGCAGTGAGAGCTTGACTGAGGAAAGAAGGAAGGGAGGCAGGAAACAAGGAAACAAGTAGCTTTTAAACACCTACTATACATCAGACTTTTTCTAAGTGCTTTAAAAATTAATCCTCACAATCCTAAAGAGCTTGTTCTTTCTAATATATTTTCTAACATATCCCAAATCTATAAATCTCAATTTCTATTTGCTCTTTTGCTTAGATAAATAGGTTATTCATCATTCAGTATGTGTGATAGTTCTTTCAAATGTTTGATAGGAAGAGGCTAATTAGGAGCAAATAAATTAAAGGATTAATTTTGCCCTTAAGAATGGAGGAGGAGCTTTCCTTATGAACCCTTAAAAATCATACTCCTAGACTATCAATATTTAAGGGGCAAGTAGATATAATTCTAGTCCAATAATTCTCTTGGGGATAGGTGAAGGAAGGAGAAAGTGCCTAGTCACTACCTTTCTCCTGCTCCCCTCAAAGTTGAAATTGCAGTCTCCCTTAGAGAGGGGTGGGTCAGATTCCAGAGGGATCTATCAAGATCACCCTGAGCCATGCTTACATACTTAGAAAATTTATATGGACATACATATCTTATGTGAACACACACATATCTTGCAAATGTAACAGAGAGGCAAGCAAAGAAAAAGGTGGGGGGGAACTTTTTGAAAAAAATATTTCAAAGCCTTGAATCTCTGGAGATGTTGGTTTGATTCAGGTAAAAGGTAGCTCTTAACATTTTCTGATTCAGCAGTTAGTTAAATTGGTCAGTTGAATCTATGGAGAACTAAAATGTGGTAAATTAAGTTTAATATTTTACATATAGGGAGAAATCTTGACATTTTTACAATCTATAACATTTTCAGAGAAAGAGGTTCCTCTCAAGGCAGTCAGCACTGACATGACTGACTGGACCTGGCAACCTATCAGACCATGAACAAATAGATCTTTAGGTACTGCTAAAGTCAAACTCTTACCTGCAAGAGAGTCCATTAAAGCTTGTTCTCTGGAGTTCTTTCCTTTGGCATTCAGATGACTATGGCTTTATTCAAAATGAGGGTCGGGATCTTATACATTAATTCCACTTAATTAGCTTCTTTCATGGCTTAAGTTTCTGTTAAGTTAGTTAATTAATAACCTGCTTACAAATCAACTGTTCTACTCTGTTCTGCTGAGTTCACAAACAGATTGACTCTTTTCCTCTCCAAATATCTCTGACTTCTTGTCTTCTGTGGTGAATCAGCCTTGATGTATAAGCTCCCTGTTGAAATAGATCAGCTAAGCTATTAATTTTATTCTATGCATTTTTATCTCCAGAAAATCAAGTAATTAAACATCAGAGATTGCTCTGAGGTGGTATGTTTTGTTGTTGAATAGAAATACACAATTTCTGGATCAAATATTAAAATACATTTCATAGAATTTACTATATTAATATGTAATTTCTCATATTTACAAACTAAATAAAAAAACTTGAGTAAAATGTTCACAGAATTACTAATGTGGCTATCACCTCATATTTCCCTTGAAAAAGTATTAAATTAAACAAATATTTATGAAGTATCTGTCATGGTAATAATTCATTATAATTAGTAACTTCAAGGTTTCTAAAACATCTCATCATCTTATTAGAACCTTACTGTAACCTGTGAGAAGCTATTCTCATCCTCATTTAACAGGGAAGAAACTAAGGCAAATTAAAGGACTTGTTCAAGGTCTCACTATTTGTAAATATCCAGGACAAAATTTAAACCCAATCCTTCCTCATAGACCATTTATCTAACTACTACCCCACAATTTACTTTTCTTTCTCATTTATATTTTTGGGGAGTCATTTGGGGTTAAGTGACTTGCCCAGGGTCATACAGAGAGTATCTAAAACTAGACTTGAACTCAGGTCCTCCTGATTCCAGGGTCATTGCTCTGTCCACTCCACCTGTATATCCCCCTTCCCTTTTAATAGAGAAATAAAAACAATCAATTTAGGTCTTAGTTCCTTAATATTAGTCTATAATATTTATATCAGTTCTTAGTATTAGGAGTTATACTTGTCTAATATGACTGCTGTAACCTATCTCACAATGTGAGGTAAATTCATTTCTGATTTAAAGTTAGACAGAACTTGCCAAATCTAATAAGTGATTGAATCTATTTATTGTTTCTTACATTCTGCAATCACTGTGAGAGAAATGATTATTTCTTTCATATATCAATAACTAATTAATTAGGACCAACATGTTTTCACCTTTTCTGCTTCCTCAACCAGAAATAAACCAGTGTGGGAAATCTTGGGCAAAGACTTATTCAATCAGGAAAGTTAAGATCTTATCCAAGACAGCAAAGGAATTCTAAGGTTAGATGACTGAGTGAATTCCTGCTCATTGTGTTTGGTTAGATAGATCTGGGAAGATGTAGATTGTCACTTTTATCAGACAGTGATATGAAAATCGATAACTCTCTGACCAAGATTTGAGAGCTCACTACCATGTACCCCAAGATCCTCACTGGAATAAACCCACATCTCATTATAATATTCATTGTCTCATTAATTTATAACGAATCAGAGTTAATTGTCATTCTCAGGAATCCTCACTCTTCCAAGGGCCACTGTTATGTGTTCTGTGGTCCAAGAGAGATGGTCAAATGACCATTCCTTTTACTGATAATATGCTAGTATTATTTATTACCCAGAAATTATGTTTCTTGAACTTTAAAAATGTTACAACCAGTATAACTCCCATTTTGAGAAACTTCCCCAGTAGAAGAAATTCTTGAGCATCATTAAGTAAGGCACATTATAACCTTTTTGAATGCATAATAAATAATAGGAGGTGGCAAAGGGAACAGTGTTGAACTCAGATAAAGTCAGGAAAACTAAAGTCAGATGAACTGTGTGACCCTAGGCAAATCATTAAACATTTCTTAGTCCCAGTTTCCTCATCTGTAAAATGAGGACAATAAAAACTACCTCATCTGAGGATCAAATGATAAAAGTTATGTAAGAAGTTTTACAAACATTGAAGTGATATACATATGTGAACATATGGAAATATGTGTGTGTGTATATTATGTATATGTATGCATTATATATAATTATGTACACACAAGCTTTCATTATGGAATGTTCTAAAGTTTTTCTTTTGACTATATATCATTTGATATATATATCATTACAACGAAGTCCCCTGTGCAGGGAGATAATAACCACTAGCAAGGTCATGACCAAGGATACATCATTTTTGAGAGGGCAGGTAACCCAGAAAGAGAAATCTTTAATTTGGCCACCTGCATCTATGATAAGCATTGTTCCCAAACCCCTTGATGTATAAATTTTGAAGCAAGGAATGGTAGTTATTAATTAGAAGAAAGGCTTTTTTTCTACAAAATGAATGGAAACTGATCCCTATTGTAGAGGCCAGGCATTTCATGAGTGAATAACAGTACCTTTAGCATAGTACTAGTGTTGACAGATACCATCACCTATAAAACTCAACAAGGACATCCCTTTAAAGATTTCTATGAATCTTCTGTCCATGCTTTGAGTTGGAAATTAGGCTGATTTTCTCATAGAGAAAACAAATATATGATAATTTTCATTAATATTGTTGTATATTTTTCAGTAGATAAACATGCTGTTACTCTGTATTGTAATGATCTTCAGTTTGCAAGGACTTTTGTTCATTTCTAAGTATATTTCAAAGGATTAGAAGGAAACTGAAGAGAGAGTGACCTCCAAGAAAGAAGAATTTATTAAGTGCCTACTATGTGTAAGCAACTAAGTTAGGTGTCTTACTATTATATTCCATTTAATTCTCACAACAACCCTGAGAAATAATTGTCCCCAGAATTAGGTGACTTGCCCAGAGTCTCATCGCTAGGGTCTAGAGATGGGTGAGAACTCAGGTCTTCCTGACTCTCAGCCAAGTGTTTATTGACTGCTTCACCTAGCTTTTTCCACTAAAGCAATTTGGCATGTGTAACAAGCCTCCAGGCCTGGAGGACAGCTAATGCAAAGTCAGAAACAAGAATGGGAGTATTATTTGTAGAATTGTAAGTACATGAATATGACTGTACCATGGAAAGGAGTAAAGTATGATATGAATATAAAGGTTAAAAGGTGACAGCTTATGAAAAGCTGTAAAGTTTATATTTTGTTTTCAATACACCGGGGAACCAATGGAGCTTATTGATTAAGGGAATGACAGTAAAATCTACACTTTTAAAAAAATCATTTTTGGTGGCACATTAGCTTAAGAAGAGATTGGGATTGGGGGACTAAATAGGAGGCTGGTGTAATAGTCCAAGTACAAGATGAAGAAGGCTTGAATTTGGGATCAAGATGGTAGTTGCATGAGTGGAGGGAAGTAAGCATATAGAAGAGACTATATGGAGATAGAAACAATAGGACTTGATAATTGATTGGATAAGTGGGATAAATGAGAGTGAAATATCAAAGATGACACTGAAGTTAAAAACGTGAATAAATAAAACGTTCCTAGTATCTTTGACCATAAGGAAATTTGGAAGGATTGTGTGTTTTGGACAAAAGATAATAAATTCAATTTTGGACATGTTGAGATGCCTGTAGGACATTGCATTTCGTATTGCCCAATGGAGCACATCCACACTTAGAAGGCATGATATGCAGAGGTCCACTGATAAATGTTTAGCAATAAGCTCTCCAAAACAAACAAAAGAATTCAACAGTTTTCATGGCACACTTTTAGGCTTAATTTGCATTAGAAATATTGTCTTAAGTCTGGATAATTAACAAAACAATAAAACAACTCTTTATTTGTAATGTTTGTTGATTTCTGAGGTATAGATACTCATGGTGAAAATTTAGCAATCTAGTCTCAGAAGTCAGTTAAAAGCTGACTCCGGACATAACCCTGAAAACATAGATCAGAAACTATGTTCCTCAGACCAGATCCAGTCATTTGCTTGTTTTTGTAGTCTGGAAGCTAAGAATGGTTAACATTTTAAAATAAGGTAAAACTTTACTTTAAAATGTAAAAATATCATTCTTAGCTCAAGGTCCCTGCATAAACAGGCAGTAGGCAGAATTTGGCCACAGTGTCAAAGTCTGCCCAACCCTGGCATGGATAACAAATCAGACAAGGAGCAGGCAGACAGGTAGGAGGAGGAAGAAAAAGCAGAGATAGCAGTCCATAGTGTCAAATGCCGCTAAGACATCAAGTAGGATAAGAATTGAGAAAAGATCATTAGATTTGGTATCAATGGCTCTCCCAGGGCCTCATAAGTTATTACTTGTTCCCTACTTACTAGATATCATATGCAGATAGGGGTCACCTAAGTCCTGTGATATCCTTGTTGAATACCCTTTCTATGCTATGAATAAGTACACCTCTTTTTGTTAAATTTTGAATGATACACCAATGTCTTATTTCAATTCAACATCAAACTTAAATTGTCAGGAGAAGGCCTGAGTCAGGTTTACTCATTACAGTCCCCATTCCAGTCATCAAGATTCCAATCTATACCAACCAAAGTTTCCTAGTTGGCCACTGAAACGATAGGTTTTGGATGTACTATTTTAATAATTAATTTATAAACATGCTCTTCTGAGAGATTTGCTCACTCATTAGTAGCATTCAAGGACTACTGAGCCATGGCAAGTCATAATTTAAGGTCACATACTGTATCATCTAAGGTCTGCATCTTGTTTTCATTCTAGGCATTCCTCTCTTTCTGGGAGCAAAGGGAAATGCAAACTGTTTTGTAAAATGATGTTTTGTTTTTGTTCCCAATTACTTATAAAATTTCTTAATATTAATTTTACTTTTAGTTTTGAGTTCCAGATTCTATCTCTCCCTACCTTTGCAAAATGGTACAGAATCTAATATAGGTTATTCATGTGCAATCATATAAAACATTTCCATATTAGTCATCATGTAGGAGAAAACTCAAAAAAAAGGAGCAAAGAAAGGGAAGGAAGGAAAGAAAGAAGGAAGGAAGGAAGGAGGGAGGGAGGAAGGAAAGAAGACTACATAAAGAATTGAAAAAAACTTCAACTGAGGAATAGTTGCATGAATTCCAGTACATTAAAGTGATGTAATATTATGAAGTTATAAGGAAAACCGTGTTTCTACATAGAAATATGCACATACCCATGCATATATTAACATATATATATAAATATACATTCAAGCACACATGTATGTGTACACAAATAAACAAATATACATATATAGGTATATATAAATAAATTGTTTTATATATGTATATATACCCAGAGAAGCACAGAAGACTTTTAAAAATTTATATAAAGTCAAATAAGCAGAATCAAGTAAACAACTGATACAATAACTACGCACATAAAAATGGAAAGTAAAATAACGGTAAAACAATTGAACCTGAGTGTTCAATTACACTAATTAAGCTTGACTCAAAAGAAAAGATATGAGAAGCTATCTTACCCACTTTCTTTGCAAGTTGGGGAAAGATGAGTGTGAAATCTTGTATATAATATCAGTTGTTCTTTCTGTGCTGGTGGGTTTAGCTGGGCTGCTATTTTCTTTTCTTTTTCTAACTTTAAGAATGGACTGTTGGACTCAAGTAACAAGCATACTGTTCTCTTCTCACTCTTTCTCCCTAAAGGTCTCATATGCTGGGGATTCAGGCATGAAATTTGGAATGAATTCAGTTCTTGGGGAGCCTAGTCTCTGATGATAAGAGAGCTAGACTTTCTTTGTAGCATCATGTCGTATCTCAGTTCTTGCCAAATAATTTAATACTTAGGTTTATGTTTATGTCTAAGTCCCGCCCCCCAAAAAAAGGGAATTTTAAAAGTACTTGTCATTCTTTATAGGACAAGAATTTATGTACTAAACATAAACAGGATGCTAACCACAGACTACCCATTTACTTAACATTAAAAGACAATCACTTATGTTATTATTAATATTATGAAGGAGTTATTACTACTGTTACAGTCTACTGGGAAGCTGATGCTTAAATACTGATACTTAAAGCTGATACTTATCAGAACATAAAGAAGTTTGTAGGATTGATAATTAGGCATTTTAAATTGCATTTTAGCTTTGCACTATCCAAAAAGTCTCATTTGTTTTCTTGTGGTAAAGTGATCAGCCTTGGGCCAATCCCAGTGTAGGTAGCTATCCTTTCTGATTCAAAAACTTTTATCCCTTTCAGTCAGCTCTACTCATCTGACTCACAAACTCATTCAATCACTTCCAAGACTGGACATTTCTACCTTGGAACTGATGTTCAATCACTTATTGGGGAAAGAAGAAAAGAAGAAAAAGAAAGAAGAAAAGACATGAAGGAGGAACCCAGGGTCAAGGTTGCAATGTAGAATTAATGTGAGAGTAGAAATGGGGAAAAGCAAAGATCATCTTCAAAAATCCACAAGAAAATGAAAGCTTTATACTTACAATATGGGAAAACCAAAGCAAATGAGTATGAACTAGAAGCAGTCTTTTTTAGTTCAGAAGTGAGTATTTTTTTCATCACTAAAGAGGTTTTCAGCAATCATTCAAGGTAGAATCAAGCTCCAAAGTTCTTATGTGATTGACCAGGACTAAGAAAGGTAACTTCTGCATTCCACACAATAGTATTTGTTACACTTTTGCATTAATTCTTTTTTTGGTCTAGTTGATTCAAGAGGTGTCCCAAGCATGGATTCTGAGTTCCAAATTCTCTCCCTCCCCCTCTCCCTTGCCTCTCTACTCCCTGAGGTGGCAAGTGCTTTTATATAGGTTATACATGTGAAGTTATGAAGAACTTATTTCCATATTTGCCACATTGTAAAAGAAAACAGGTAAAAATAACATGAAAAAATAAAGAAAATGGATAATATATGCTGCAATCTATACTCAGATTCCATCAGTTCTTTCTCTGGAGGTAGGTAGCATTTTTCACCATAAGTCCTTTGGAATTGTTTTCAGTCATTGTACTGCTTGGAAGAGCTAAGTCATTCATAGCTGAACATTGTACAGCTCTGATGTTACTGTGCACAGTGTCCTTTTGGTTCTGCTCATTTCACTCAGCCTCAGTTCATATAAGTCCTTCCAGGTTTCCATGAAAGCATCCTCCTCACCATTTCCACAGGACAATAGTATTCCATTACAATCACATGCCACAATTCGTTTAACTGTTCTGTAAGTGATGAGCATGACTCCTTAAATCTATTCATGGGTTATATAGGGATGTCTACTCCAAACATGTAAATACTTCCTGGTGGAATGGACAAATGAAAAGAATTTGTTCCAAAGGCCATGAAAGCATGTAAAGCAAGTGCTGTGGAGCATTTAAAGTTTGGTCAGACATCAAAGATAACAATTTTATTCACTGGATCCTTGGTCATCTCCAATCATCTTGTCTTTTATCTTTCCACTGGACTTCAATGACTATGGAAGAAAGAATGAGGCTGATGACTTCGTGCAACTCTCACTTAAACACAATTCTTGCTCCAATCATGATATCATCCCATGATGTCATGGTCCTCTTTGAAAGTGAAGGATAAACAATAAATTAAATAGCACATAAAAAAAATTTAGCAAATATTTCTAATTAATATGCTTTGCATTGATGAATATGAAATAAATTCATTCAAGACAATCACTATTTAGACAAAAGTGAACATTTTCATTTGTGATTATGAACACACAAAATTATATGAGTATAAGAATAATTATGAAATGTATAAGTCACATGTAAGACTCTACACAAATACCACAATTATGCAGTATGTCAACATTTTATAAATAGCAAAGCACATATCACAACAATAAATTATATAAAGCACAGAGTAAGATATAGTTCAATACAAATAATATATATTCACTATTATTGAATTATATTTGGCTAGATAACTAATCATCTCTCTAGTTTACCCTACTCATCATACATGAGGCTAACCACTAGCATAATGCTTTTTACACTCAGACTTAATCTCTAAATTTCTAGCTTATTTATTTTTAATATCATGTAGTGGTAACTTTATACTCCTAGATAGCTTCAGCTCCATATTAAAATCCTCTATTAATAAACTCTGCTTTTTCACTGTAATAGGTGTATCAGTATAAAATTGGTTTGATTTTAGTTTCAGTTTCTCATCTTTTCAACTTCTTTGAATGAGATACATGTAGTAGACCCATCTAATTCTCTGAGGTATACCAACAAGCAATCAAATTTGAACTGTGGTTATCCTCAGTTCTAGTCATAATTGTTTGTTTTTAAATTATATAACAGCAATTTTTTTCTTGCTTTATTGACTCTGAAACACTGAGTTTCAGCATTTTATAATCTTGCCTTCAATGTAGCAACTTATCTTGGATGACTTGGGATACCTGGTTTCATCAAAAGTTGTACATATAACTTTTTTTAAAAATCATCTGTATTCTTAACTTAATAAAGACCAAATTAAACGGGATTGCACATGAAACTTCACATTAAACTGTCTTTTATGTGCAGTTTCCTTTTCTTTTTAAGTATGTAATAAATAAGTAGTTTTCAAAGTTATTCTGCTTATCTATGTTTCCTTTTGCCCTTTCTATTCTCTTTTCTGCATTTTTAAAGTCTCAATGACCCTCTTTTCTTTGTATTCCTTTTGTTACCCTATACCTATCTCCCTTTCTCTTTATCCTCTCCTTCACTGCAAAAAAGAAAAGGAAACAAAATAGCCCTTGAAACAAATAGGTACAGTCACTTAAAAACAAGTCACATACTGGCACTGACTGAAACTATGTCTTACTCTATGCCTGTAATCCATTACTTCTTTGTCAAGAGGTAAGTAGCATGGTCATCATCAGTTACTCTGAAATTCTAGTTGGTCATTATACTGATCATTGATCTCTATCTTGGCCCTGGACCCACATGGCTCAGGAGGAGAAAGTGAAGCTGGTGACTGCACAGTCCTCCTTCATTTAAATCCAATTCACTTGTATGTCATGGCCTCACCTCCCTGATGTCATAAACAAAGGGCAAACAACAATAACAATCAGTCCTCTGAACTGATCATTGATCAGTTGATCATTGTACTCATCAACATTTTTTAAGCTTTTCAAATTTACTTTTATTTATCATATTATTGTATTACTAGTTCTACTGGTTCTGCTCCTTCTATTCTTCATCAATTCGTACCAGTATCCACAGGTTTTTGGAAAACATTCATTTTCTCATTTCTTATAGCAAAATATTATTCCATTACATTCACAAAGCATAATCTGTATAGCCATTCTTCATTTTATGGGCACCTCATTAATTTGTAATTCTGTGCCACTACAAAAAATATTGTTATCATATTTTCATCCACATGGGTCTTCTTTCTTTCTTCCTTTTATGTCCTTCACTGGGTCAAAAGGGTCTACAAAATGTATTTACTTTTTGGACTTCATGCCAAATTGCTTTTCAGAGTTACTGAACCAATTCATAACTCTGCCAACAGTGAACACAATTATCTGATTTTTTGTTCAGTTGAGAATCTCATGGTTATGAACATCTAACTGATTATTAGGTTTCTCTACTGGTTTAGCGATAGCATTTTTTTTTTATTTCATAATCTGGTTTATTTCTTAGAAACAAATTCAGACTTCACATAGTTTCTTAATTTTCAACTTTGGTTCCATTGGCATTAACTTACTCCATTTGTTTGTTTTTGTTTTCTTCTTATACTTACTATAAACCTCAGCTTCTGGAGTATAACTTTGTATCAGATCTCTGACCAGCTCTACAATCCTCAGTGTCTGAGGCTTTTTTATGGTGAAATAATGTGGTTTGGTCCTTGCCCCTTCTCTTTTTCTTCCTACTTACACAATTCTTACCTGGGAGTTCATTCCATCTCTTGCTCTGACTCTGACAGACCCCAACAAAAATGTCACAGATCAAGCTGGTTACAGAACACATATAGGTTAAAAGGTCCCTGGGGCTATCAGAATGCTGTTCCATCTTTGTCTCTTTTAGTGGCTCCAATAGATAATCTGAATCTGGGCCTCTTTCAGGGTCCACAAGTACTTGCCAAGGACTGCACTAGCCATGTCTCTCTTGAGGCCTCTAGTACAAAATTTCAAGATACTTTGTTGACTTCTTTGGCTGCTCTGGGTCCAACCTGAAGGCACAATTTAGATTTTCTGCAATGGCTCTGGTGTGAAATGCCAAAGTTTTTACTTTAGGCTTCTGAGAAGGCCACATGTATGAATGTACTAGCTGGCCATGTAGCCATGTAAACTGACCCTATGGTCACTTTTTTATTTTTTATATATTTTTCTTTCCAGCATTTAACACAGTGATTGGCAGATAGCAAATGATTAAAAAGTGATTATTGACTTTTAGCTATTGACTTTTGGTTCAGAAAAGAGTGAAATGCATGAAATAAAATAAACATCCTACACTCTTTAACCTTTAGGAAATGTGAACTTGTATGCTTTCTTTAAAATTAATTTATTTTATTTTTCAATATTCACTTCCATAAGTTTTAAATTTTCTCCCTCTCTCTTTCCTCCCCCTTCCCCAAGACAGGATGAAATTTGATTTGGGCTCCACATATACATTCCTATTAAACATATTTTCACACTAGTCATGTTGTATAGAAGGATTAGAATGAGTGGGAGGAACCATGAGAAAGAAAAAAACTAAATGAAATGAAACAAAATAATAACAAAAAAGGAGAACTCTATTTGGTCCTGCATTCAGAATTCACACTTCTTTCTCTGGATGTAGATGGAATTTTCTATTATGAGTTCTTTGGAATTGTTTTAGGTCTTTGCATGCATGAGGAAGGCTAAGTCTTCTAAGTCAGTCATCACATACTGTGGTTGTTACTGTGTACAATGTTCCCCTGGTTCTGCTCACTTTACTCTGCATCAATTTATACAAGTCTTTCCAGGTTTTTCTGAAGTCTGCCTGCTCGTCATTTCTTATAGCACAGTAGTGTTCCATTACATACATATATCACAAATTGTTCAGTCATTTTCAAATTGATGGGCATCCCCTCAATTTCCAGTTTTTGGCCACCACACAAAGAACTTATATAAATATTCTTTGTACCTATGGATCCTTCTCCAATTTTTATGATTTCTTTAGGATACAGCCCTAGAAATGGTTTTGCTGTGTAAATGGATATGCACATTATTATAATCTGATATATGTGATATGATTTCTCAGAGTTGTTTTGATTGGCATCTTTCTAATCAATAGTGATTTAGAGCATTTTTTCATATAATTACAGATATCTTTTATTTCTTCCTCTGAAAACTACTGGTTCATATCCTTTGACCATTTATCAGCTGGGGAATGACTTGTATTCTTGCACATTTGACTCAGTTCTCTATATATTTTAGAAATGAGGCCTTTATCACAGACACTAGTTGCAAAAATTCTTTCCCAGCTTTCTGCTTCCCTCTTAATCTTGATTGCATTGGATTTGGTTCTGCAAAAGCTTTTCAGTTTAATATAATCAAAATTTTCCATTTTGCACTTCATAATGCTTTCTATCTCTTCTTTAGCCAAAAATTCTTCCCTTCTCCATAAATCTGATAAATACAGTAATCCTTCCTCCACCAATTTGTTTACAATATCAATATTTATACCTAGATCATGTACCCATTTGGACTTTATTCTTGTGTATGGTGTCAGGCATTGGTCTATGCCTAGTTTCTACCACACTTTTGTCTAGTTTTCAAAGCAATGTTTGTCAAACAGTGAGTTCTTATCCCAGAAGCTGTGGTCTTTGGGTTTATCAAACAATAAATTGCCATATTCATTGACTACTGTGTCTTGAGTATGCAGTCTATTCCACTTGTCTACATATTTTTATAAATTTGACTGAGTGCTCTATATATTTGAGGAATGAGAACTTCATCAGACATATTGGTTAGAAAACTTCTTTACCAGTTTTCTGCTTCCCTTCTAGTCTTGATTGCACTGGCTTTGTGCAAAAACTTTTCAATTTAATGTAATCAAAATTATCCATTTTGCATTTCATAATGTTCTCTATCTCTTGTTTGCTCATAAATTCCTCCATTCTCCATAAATCTGACAGATAAACTCTTCCATAATTTGTTTACATTGTCAACTTTTATATCTAAATTGTGTACCCATTTGGACTTTATTTTGGTATATGATGTCAGGCGTTGGTCTATGCTCAACTTCTGCTCCACTGTTTTACAGTTTTCCCAGCAGTTTTTGTCAAATGATGTTTTTTTCCCCCTCAAGTGCTGAAGTCTTTGGGTTTATCAAACAGTAGTCATCTTGGAGTCACTGACTACTGTGTCTTGTGTACCTAATCTATTGCACTGATATAGCCCTCTCTTTCTTAGCCAGTACCAAGTAGTTTTGATGATTGCTGCTTTATAATGCAATTTAAGATGTGGCACAGCCAGGCCATCTTTCCTAGCATTTCTTTTCATTATTTCCTTGATATTCTGGGGCTTTAGCTTTTACAAATGAATTTTTTATTATTTTTTCTAGTGGCATAAAATAATTTTGGTAGTTTGATTCATATGGCACTCAATAAGTAAATTAATTTCGGTATAATTGTCATTTTTATTATGTTAACTTGGCCTAATCATGAGCAATTAATGTTTTTCCAGTTATTTAGATTTGATTTTATTTGTGTGAAAAGTGTTTTGTAATTGTATTCTTATTATTCCTGGATTTGTTTTGGCTGGTAGAATCCCAAATATTTTATAATGTTTTCAGTAATTTTGAGTGGACTTTCTCTTTCCATCTTTTGCTGTTGGACTTTGGTAGCAATATATAAAAATGTCAATGATTTGTGTGGGTTTATTTTATATCCTGAAACTTTGTTAAAGTTGTTTATTACAGTTCTCAGGTTCTAGCAGCTGGAAACTATATAATGCTATAGCTTAGCTGGTGCTGTGCTGGAGGTGTGTGCTGAGGGTCCTGGTTTTGACATTTGCTGGTTCCACTGCCCTGGGTCTCAGGACCTCCTGCTGTTTTCCTGAGTTGGGGCTTGCTGCTGATTTGCCTGGATGCTTCTCATGCTGTACTGGTTCCTTTCAGCCACAGCAAGAGAGACCTTTCCTGTTAATACCCAACTCTCCTGAGCTAAAAATAAACTGCTGCACACCATCTTTCTGCTGGCTCTACTGTTCCAGAATTTTCCTTGGGGTGGTATTTTCTGGGTTTTTCAATGTCAGTAAAGGAGAGTAAAAGAAACTTACTCCTTATTCTGTCATCTTGGCTCCTGAAATTCCCTCCATATCTGAACTTGAATTCTGTAAAGATTTTTGTTTCATTGTATTAGAGAATCATGTGAACAATGTTGATTAAGTTTCTCCTTTTTAATGGAGAAACTCAAAATTGTGAAAAGTATTGCCTAATTTTTGAAAACCTATCCACCTCTACTCTCCTCCTCCTTTGGAATTCTGGTTATTTGCCCATTTGTCAATGTTGTTCAAGCTCTGTTAATTCAAATTGAATTAATTTGATCAAATACCCTGAGGTAGTTCAACTAAATGCTTATAAAAGTTGAGACCACAGGCATAATTCACACTCACATGTACACAACCATGATACTTTGTATTGAAAGTAAACTTTAAATCTTCTGATTAATTAAGTTTTCAATTCATAAGCTTGGCTGTGTTCCAAAATTTGATGTAATCAGCATGAAATCATCAGTAAACAGATATTTACAAAGTTTCTAGAGGATTTATCCATGTGAAAGGAATGACTTTTTGGTTTTGACCCTGTGTTGAACATAAAAAAAGATGATGATTAAAATGTATTTGTTGATCTTGGAGAGTGCCAAAAGATGGAAAGATCATGAAAGGAAAAATGTCGAAAATACCTGTTCCTTTCTTCTGGAGCAAGCATTCCAGAAAATACATCAGGAGGGGTAGGTAATTTTAGAATGGGATGTTGGAATTTGGGGATGAAGGAAATGAAAATATGGGAAAGGTGCTTACTAACAAAGGTGATAAAAATAAAAGTGAATTGGGGCTTAAAGAGAATATATTTATTGAGTTTATTTCCCTCTTTATGACCAGGAAATACTGACAATTAGAGAGTTGTGAAACAAAGTCATCCCCATTGCATGTTGCATGATTTTAATTTGTGCTTTAAAGATACCTTATTGACCAAAAGCATTTAAGAAGGAAATCTATAAAAAACATGAGTTACCTATTGCCTTATTTTCATCAAAAGGAATGCCCCAGGTTCTATAGATATTTCTAGAGTCTTTGAGGCTATTAATAAGTTTTTCATAGCCAAAACAATGTATATGAAGAGAATACTCAAAAGAACCTACATTCTACATAGTCATACTGACCAGTGTTGGCACTGAAGAGGAGATGGGAAGATAGGGAAGTAGGGGCATGGAATATTGGATATGTTGTCATACATGATTGCTTTTTTGATTGGCTTTGTGTATAAATGTGGGTTAGCTGTATATAACCAGTGTATATAGAAATGACTATCCCTTCAAAAATAAGAGGCATCAGTATAATTTTTAAAAATTAATTAATAGAATATAGTGACAATATCTGATACCATTCCATATATGTATTCCACCTCTCTAATAAAAAAAAAGTAGGAGATATACTTTCTCATTTTTTCTTTTTATAATTAATTTATTTGCTTTCACTTATCAACAATCACTTCTGTAAGTTTTAATTTTTTTTTTCTGCTGCCTTCTTCCTCTCCCCCTACAATGGCATGCAATCTTGTATGAGTTTTACACATACATTCTTAATAAACACATTTTCACATTAGTCATGTTGCATAGAAGAACTAAAATGAATTAGAGAAATCATGAGAAAAACCAAGCCAAAACAAAACATAACAAAATAGAAAATAGTCTGCTTCAGTCTGTATTCTAACTCCATAGTTCTTTTTCTGAATGTGGATGACACTTTGCATCAAGAGTCCTTTGGAAATGTTTTAGTCCTTGCACTGCTATGAAGGGTCAAGTCTATCAGAAACAGTCCTTGCATACTATGGCTGTTACTATGAATAATGTTTTGCTCACCTCATTCAGCATTAGTTCATATAAGTCTTTCCAGGTTTTTTTCTGAAGTCCACCTGTCTTTCATTGCTTATATTACAATAGTATTCCATTACATTCATTTATCACAACTTGTGCAGTCATTTCCCAATCGATAGGCATTCCCTCAATTTCAAGTTCTTAACCACCACCAAAAGAACTGCTATAAATATTTTGTGCAGGTGGGTCCTTTTCTATTTCTTTTATCTCTTTGGGTTACAGGCCTAGAAGTGGTATTACTTGGTCAAAGAGTATGCACATTTTTATAGTCCTTTGGGAATAGTTCCAAATTGCTCTCAAGAATGGTTGGGTCACCTCACAGCTCTACCGACAACATCTGTTCCAACTCTCCCACAACTTCTCCAATATTTATCATCTTCATTTTTTTGCCATGTGAGCCAATCTGAGAGATGTGCTATGGTACCTCTCAGTTGTTTTGACTTGCATCTCTCTAATTAACAGTGATTTAGAACTTTTTTTCATATAATTATAGATATCCTTAATTTCTTCCTCCGAAAACTGCCTGGAAATCTTTTGACCATTTTCTAAATGGGCAATGACTTGCATTCTTGTAAATTTGACTCAGTTCTCTATATATTTTAGAAATGAAGTTTTTATCACAGAAATAACAAAAATTCTTTCCCAATTTTCTGCTTCCCTAATAATCTTGGTATAATTGGCTTTGTTTGTGCAAAAATGTTTCAATTTAATGTAATCAAAATTATGCATATTGCTTTCCTAATGTTCTCTGTCTCTTGTTTGGTCATAAATTTCTCCATTCTCCACAAATCTGACAAAAATCTATTGCTTGCTCCCATAATTTATTAAAAGTATTAGCCTTTATATCCAAATTGTGTACCTATTTGAACTTTATTCTGGTATACAGTGTCAGATGTTGCTTTATACCCAGTTTCCAGGACACTATTTTCCAGTTTTCGCAGGAGTTTTTGTCAGACAGTGAGTTCTTATCCCAGAAGTTGGGGGTCTTGGGTTTATCAACAGTAGACTGCTATAATTATTGACTACTATGTTTTATGTACCTAACCTATTTCACTGATTTATGCCTCTATTTGTTAGCCAGTACCAAATGGTTTTGATGATTACTGCCTTATCATACAGTTTGAGATCTGGTATGGCCAGGCCACATTCCCTAGAATTTCTTTTCATTAATTCCCTGGTTATTCTGGACCTTTTGTTCTTCCATATGATTTTGAAATATTTCTAACTCTAGAAAATAAATTTTTGGTAGTTTGATTGGTATTGCATTGAATAAGTAAATTAATTTAGGTAAAATTGTCATTTTTAATATAATAGCTCAGCCTACTCACAAGCAACTGATGTTTGTCCAATTATTTAGATCTGACATTATTTGTTCAAAAAGTGTTTTGTAATTATGTTCATACAATCCCTGGGTTTGTTTTGACAGCTAGAATCCCCAATTTTTTTTTATATCTACCATAATTTTAAACAGAATTTCTTGGAGGGAGGAGCCAAGATGGTGGAGTAGAAAGATTCACGTATGCTAGCTCAGAATCCACAGCCCAGAAATTTCCTGTAAAAAAGAACTCCCCACAAATTCTGGAGCAGAGCAAGCCACGCAGAAACACAGCGGAAGAGATTTGCGTTCCAGAGAGCCCTGGAAAGCCGTCCCCAGGGGTCCGTCGTGCTCCAGACAGCGGAGTCCACCCCTGCGCTGCCCTGGCTGCATGGCCCCAGAGGAGCAGATCCGAGTAGGCTTCAGGGACGGAACCTCCCGCGGCCGCGAAGGTCCCTCCACCCACAGGTGCTATAGGTCAGTGAGAGAGACATCTGGGCTGGCCGAGAGGAGAGCGGGGTGTCTCCGTGACTCGGGCCCCCTCGGGAGGCAGTGGCAGAGGCAGCAGCAGAGGCAGTGGCAGAGGCAGCAGCAGCCCAGAACTCCCAGAGCAGCAGGCAGGAGCTCCATTACCGAAGGTCTCCCCATAAACCCCCTGAGGGAACTGAGCCTGGGAGGTGGGCCTGCCCCCACCTGAGCACCAGAACTTAAGCTCACATTGAATAGCAACTATGCCCGCTGCTGAAAGACCAGAGGCTGGGGAGCAGCATTTGAATCTCAGACCGCAAGCACTAGCTGGGCAGATCTAGGCAGGGGTGGAGAGGAATCTCAGAAGTCAAGTAACTGGCTGGGAAAATGCTCAGAAAAGGGAAGAAAAATAGGACCATAGAAAGCTATTTTCTTGGGGGACAGATGTTCCCACCTTTCAGTTCTGATGACAAGGAACAATTCTTACCATCAGGGAAAGACGTGGAGGTCAGGGCCTCTGTATCCCAGACATCCAAGGTGGATGTCTGGTGGGCTCAGGCCATGGAAGAGCTCAAAAAGGATTTTGAAAATCAAGTTAGACAGGTAGAGGAAAAACTGGGAAGAGAAATGAGAGAGATGCAAGAAAAGCATGAAAAATGGGTCAATACCTTGGTAAAGGAGACCCAAAAAAATGCTGAAGAAAATAACACCTTAAAAAATAGGCTCACTCAATTGGCAAAAGAGGTTCAAAAAGCCAATGAGGAGAAGAATGCTTTCAAAAGCAGAATTAGCCAAATGCAAAAAGCGGTCCAAAAACTCACTGAAGAAAATAATTCTCTCAAAATTAGAATGGAACAGATGGAGGCTAATGACTTTCTGAGAAACCAAGAAATCACAAAACAAAACCAAAAGAATGAAAAAATGGAAGAGAATGTGAAATATCTCATTGGAAATACAACTGGCCTGGAAAATAGATCCAGGAGAAATAATTTAAAAATTATGGGACTACCTGAAAGCCATGATCAAAAACAGAGCCTAGACATCATCTTTCATGAAATTATCAAGAAAAACTGCCCTGAGATTCTAGAACCAGAGGGCAAAATAAGTATTGAAGGAATCCATCAATCATCGCCTGAAAGAGATCCAAAAAGAGAAACTCGTAGGAACATTGTGGCCAAATTCCAGAGTTCCCAGGTCAAGGAGAAAATATTGCAAGCAGCTAGAAAGAAACAATTCCAGTATTGTGGAAATACAATCAGGATAACACAAGGTCTAGCAGCTTCTACATTAAGGGATCGAAGGGCATGGAACAGGACATTCCAGAAGTCAAAGGAACTAGGACTCAAAGCAAGAATCGCCTACCCAGCAAAACTGAGTATAATACTTCAGGGGAAAATATGGTCTTTCAATGAAACAGAGGACTTTCAAGAATTCTTGATGAAAATACCAGAGCTGAAAAGAAAATTTGACTTTCAAACACAAGAATGAGAAGAAGCATGAAAAAGTAAACAGCAAAGGGAAGTCATAAGGGACTTACCAAAGGTGAACTGTTTACATTCCTACATGGAAATTCAATATTTGTAACTCCTAAAACTTTTCAGTATCTGGGTAGTTGGTGGAACCACACACACACATACACACACACACGCTTGCACATGCACACACACATGTACACACGTGCATGCACATACAGAGACAGAGAGCACAGAGTGAATTGAATAGGATGGGACCATATCTTAAAAGAAATTAAGGTAAATGGTGAGAGAGAAATGCAGTGGGAGGAAAGAGGGTGAAATGGAATGGGGTAAATTATATGTCATTCAAGAGGCAAGCAGGAGACTTTTTAGTGGAGGGAAAAAGAGGAGAGGTGAGAAAAAAAAAACCATAAAGTTTACCCTCATCACATTTGACTAAAGGAAGGAATAAAATGCACACTCATTTTGGTATGAAAACCTATCTTACAATACAGGAAAGTGGGGGAGAAGGAGATAAGTAAGGTGGGGGGGATGATGGAAGGGAGGGCAATGGGAGGAGGGAGCAATTTGAAATCAACATTCTGGGAGGGACTGGATCAAAAGACAGAATAGAAACAATTGAGGGGCAGGATAGGATGGAGGGAAATACAGTTAGTCTTACACAACATGACTATTATGGAAGTCATTTGCAAGACTACACAGATAGGGCCTATATTGAATTGCCTGCCTTCCCAAAGGGAATGGGTGTGGAGGGAGGAATGGGGAGAATTTGGAACTCAAAGTTTTAGGAACCAGTGTCGAGTATTATTGTTGTTGCTACTAGGAAACAATAAATACAGTTAATGGGGAGTAGAAAGTCATCTGGTCCTATAGGACAAAAGAGAAGATGGGGACAAGAGAAGGGAGGGAGCATTTAAGAGAGGGCAGATTGGTGATAGGGAAAATTAGAATGCTTGTTGTATTGGAGTGTGTGGATGGGACAAATGGGGAGAAAATTTGGAACCAAAAATTTTGTGAAAATGAATGTAAAAAGTTAAATAAATAAATTTTAAAAGAATTTAAAAAAATTAAAAAAAATAAATAGAATTTCTTTTTCTATGTCTTGCTGATGGACTCTGCTTGCAATATATAGAAATTCAGATGATTTATGTGGGTTTATTTTGTATCCTACCACGTTGTCAGAGTTTATTATTTCAAGTAGTTTTTTACTTGATTCTCTAGGATTCTCTAAGTATATCATCATATCATCTGCCAAGAGAGTTAACTTAGTTTCTTTTTTGCCTATTCTAATTTCTTTAATTTCTTTTTCTTCTCATTGCTAAACCTAAATTTTCTAGTACCATATTGAATAACAATGGTGATAACTGACATTCTTCTTTCATCCTTAGTCTCCTTGAAAATGCATCCAGCTTACCCCCATTACATATAATGTTTGCTAATGGATTTAGGTAGGTACTATCAATTATTTTGAGGAAGGCTCCTTCCATTTATTTCTATGCTCTCCAGTGTTTTCAACAGGAATGGATATTGTATTTTCTCACAAACTTTTCCTGTATCTATTGAGATAACGATAAAGTTTCTTTTAGTTTTATTGTTGATGTGATCAATCATTTTCCTAATATTGAACCTGCCCTGCATTCACGATATAAATCCTACCTAATCAAAGTGTGTTATTCTCCTGGTAACTTGCTGTAATCTTTTTTGCTAATATCTTATTTAAATTTTTTTGCATGTATATTCATTAGGGAAATGGGTCTATAATTTTCTTTCTCTGTTTTGTCTCTTCCTGGTTTAGGTGTCAGCACCATATCTGTATCATAAAAAGAATTTGGTAAGACTCCTTCTTTGCCAATTTTCCCAAATAGTCTACATGATATTACAATTAACTGTTCTCTAAATGTTTGAAAGAATTCACTTTTAAATCTATCTGACCCAGAAGATGTTTTTCTAGGAATTTCATTCATGGCTTGTTTCCTTGTTTTTTCTAGGACCAAGACTGACCACTACAATTAAGTTTGAATTTGTTTTAGTATACCTTTACATTATTTTTTTACCACTCTTCCTCTCACTCACACTGGCACTTAAGATTCTCGTCTCAGGGCACAAGTGTACTTAAAACTATTGTTCTCAGGCACATTTATATTTAGTAGTCAGAGAACAGATGAACTAATTCAATTGTGTTGTGAGAAGAGTAATTACAAAATTCATTCCCCACTAATTTGATGTGCACTTTCCTATAATACACATAACATAAATGGGAGCACACATAGAGTAAACAAGTTCACAATGATACACTTAGGGAACAAATGTGGTCAGTGTACCACAGACCTCCATTGCTGCTGGGTCCTCATGTCATTTATCTTCTCTTGGTGTTGTCATTCAACTTGTCTTGGGTACAGCATCTCTGCTGGGCAGTTCACTCCTCTGTCTCCCTGGAGCTCCACAGATCAACTCTCAATGACTAAGGCTCACTTCTAGCTTACAGATTTCCTCTAATCTCCTACCTTAACTCATTTAGCCTCTTCCCTACTGGATATAATACAATATCTGCTGTTGGGAGAGTAGCTCTACTGTAATATTCCATGACTGTTATGGGTTTAGAGGTACAATAAAAAAAATAATACTTCTGTCTTCACACAAAAATGGAGGGATGATTGCCTTTATTCAACTGGGTTCTTCCAGAGTTGGCTGACTTGACTGCCAGATCTCATATTCCTCAGAGTTGTCTGCTGCATGAGTGAACTGAGAAAGGGAGTTTTGCAATTTAAAGGGCTACTAGGGTCATGAATGAGCTAGTTGCCCTCTAATACCATTAATTTAATTAAACAACTTATACATTCTAAAAAGAGTAATAAAGCATAAACACTTTACTGCTACTTTAAGACCTTAATACCTTAATGTCTCTTGGTTTCTTCAGAAAGCACAGCTCTGATGGGCTGGCCATGTTTTCTGAATGCAAAACATATGCTTGTCAAAATGACTGTTTTATGATGAAGTCTCACAGGGCAAGTGCTCATAGGGTGGTCAAAAGAAACGATACAAGGACACTCTCAAGGTCTCATTTAAGAACTTTGGAATTAATGGTGTGATATGGGAGACACTGGCACAGGGTTGCTCAGCACGCCATGCCCACAATCAGAGAAGGTGCTATGTTCTATAAGCAAAGCAGAATTGAAACAGCTCAAAGGAAACATAGAATGTGCACATTTAGAGTATCCATCCTAAATGTTCACATAGACTATATATGCAGGACCTGTGGTAGAGCATTCAGAACTCATATTGGTCTGATCAGTCACAGTTAGACACATTGAAACTTGACTCTAGCATACTGAAGACATTTTGGTCCTCTTCTAGAATGAAGGACAGCAGGTAGTCAATCAATTTTATTATCTAACAGAGATATTAACATTCTACAATGTCATCATCTGGGCTCAGGGGAATCCTTTAGGGACATCCTGTTCAAACCCTACTCCAAATCATATACTATTTTATTCATATACTCTAGCATTCTAGTTTTGCTTACTTAGCATTTAAGCACTTAAAAACTAGAAATTTACGTGGTTTATGGTTTGCAAAGTCATTTTCAAATATAATCTTGTTTGATCCTCACAAGAGTTTTGCAATTTAGGTGCTATTATCCCCATTTTATAGATGAAGAAATGGAGGCTAAGTGAATAAACCAAGGCAACACAGCTAATAAGTATCTGAATTAGAATTTATCTTGTGTCTTTCTGACTAGTAGTTCAGAATTTAATCTACTATACAGTACCTCGGGTTATAGAAATCCTCCCAAAATCACAGAATTTGAGCTTTGTAAGGTACCATAATGGCTACCCTGTTCAAGTCAATAGTGAAAGGAATTATCCTTACAATATATCTAGCAAATGACCTTCCCACCTCTACTTGAAGACCTACAAAGAAAAGGACCAGGTTCTTAAATTGTATAGCTGCAATGAGTAGGAATTTTTTTTCCTGATTTCAATACTAAATTGACCTCTTTGCAACTTTTATTGCTTTGCTTTACTCCTTTGCTCTTGTATGTCCATATAGAACAAATCTAATTCCTCTTTCACAATTTATACCTCTTTGGAAGAATGCCTTTCTATTTTCTCTTTTATATTCTCCTGTCAATTATTTGTTTAGGAATTATCCCCCCAGCCATAAATGCAAATTTTACCTCTTTGCATTCTGATGATTTTATGGGACTTTTTAGTTTTAGGTTGTCTACTACTTTATATCTAAATGTTGTTTTTGGCATTGGATGTTTGTTGAAACTTAATTTCTACCAGAATATTTTCCAAGTTTGATAAGAATTATTTTTAAATGGGGAATCTTTTTTCTTCCACAAAGTGTAGGAAATATTATATGTATATTTAAAGGGTTTTTTTTTCCCTTAACATTCTTGGTTTGATTGGTATGTGACTATATACAGTAGTTTATAATACTGTTTTTTGTTCTTCTTTCTTCATTGTAAATTTCCTAGTTCTACTTTATTTTGGTAATTTGAATGGAACTAGGAAAATTATATATATACACACACATACACACATATATATACATATATATGCATAGACACATATATTATGTATACATACACACATATTATATATACATACACACACACACACACACACACACAATACCTGTTCACCAAGGAAGTAACGTTCTATGATCTTATTTTTTCCCTTTTGGGGGCATTTTCCCAGCTATTATTTGACTTTAGAGTCCTTTGTCAAGTGGAGGATATACTCTAGGAACCTGTAAGTTCTCAGTTCCTCCATGGTGGCACAATCAAGTGAGAGGTGTTTCCTCCCCAACACAAGTGCTTCTCAACACCCCAGGGCCACCACTCAGAACTGAGCCCCAGATCAGCTGCTTGATTTCCCCAGGGTCTTTAGCCCAGTGTTTCAAAAATGAATACTTGCTGCTACCCTGGGCCTGGGACTAGCGTCATACCCTGCTTCTTTCTCACACAGGTGAAACAACTTTCTTACTGACTTTTGAAGCTGTCTTTGGCATTTGTGAGTTGAAAAATGTGGGAACTGCAGCTACTACTCAGGATTCTGCACCCTGCAGCCTGCTTCCGTCCTGTCAGAGTTGCTGCATGGTCAAGGCTTGGCTGGGCTCTGCTCCGTTTCCAATGCGATAGACTTTTCTGTTGGCCTTCCAGGCTGCCTTGAGCTAGAAATCTTTTTCTCTCTGCCATTTTGTGACTTCTGCTGCTCTAGAATTTGTTTAGTGTCATTTTTACAGGTATTTTATGGGCTCTAGGGGAAGAGTTTCTACAGGCCCATCCTTCTCCTCTGTCATCTTGGCTCTGCCCCTATCTCTTTCTTTTTGCTGTTCTTTTAACTTTATCTTTATAAATTTAGCTGTTGTGCCATTTTGATGAAAATACAATTAAAATACATTGTTACATTGTGATACCTTAAGCACAATGTACTTTCCATTTATCCCTCTTGGTGGTGATCATTTAATTTTTACTTTATCTGACATTATTACTCATGTTGGTTTTTCAAAAATCACCTGCAATGTAGTATATTTTGTTTCAGTCTCTTATTTTATTGAATATATGCCTGTCATTTCTATGTGCTCTCATAGACCTCATAATGGGGTCTTCACACAAATGGGCAAGACACACAAAAACTATGTACAAGGTAAATTTTAAATAATCAATAGAGAGACTATATCATAATTAAGAGGGGATTGGAAAGGACTTCTTCAAGGTGAGTTTTTACTTGGATTTTGAGAAAAGGACATTAGACTTGACAATTATGCAAGCTAGGTATCTGTTAGTATTATTCTTATTTTGCAGAAAAGGATCTTTAAATTCTAAGAGATTTACATGACTTACTTGGTATCACTCAATCAATCATTATCTAAAGGAGGATTAGAACTCAGTTGTTCCTGACTTACAGTGAAGTGCTACCCACTATACTATGTTAGCCCCTTTAGGGACTATATCTTCATTGGAACATTATTAGATTTGGGGAGGGTTAGATGAATAGGACATATGATAACATCAACAAATATCGTAAATCTTATTTATCTAGTAGGATCTTATGAACTTGAAAATAAATCTGAAAAGGAATCCAAAGACAATCTAGTTCAACTGTTTCAATTTGCAGGTGAAGAAATTGAAACTCAAGGAAATTAAGTGACTTACCCAAATCACATTAATCATGTAAGAGGGGAAATTTGAATCCAAATTCTTTGCTTCTAGTGTCAGCGCTTTTTCACTTATACTAGTTTACGGCTCTTTTCTCTTTTTGTTTTTATCTATTGTTTCTCTCTCTCTCTCTCTCTCTCTCTCTCTCTCACACACACACACACACATGCATATACACATGCATATATAGAGTACATATTATATATATATATGTATGTATATATGTGTGTATGTATAAATAGTCCCCTGTTGTCATTCATCATGTTAGCATTCTCAACTCAACTTCATTTCCCATTTGAATGCCTGCAACACATTCAGTCCTGTCCCTCTGCCTCACAGATTTTCTCCTTTCCTTGAGGATATAGTTCAGCCACTATCTTCTGCATGAAACTTTTTCAATACTTACAACTGGTGCCTTCCCTCTTATACAACTTTGTATTTATTAACTTTGTATTCATTATGTGTATGTATATTCATATATAGCATTATATATGTGTGTATATAATGTATTGTGTGTATAGGTACATGGACCTATCCTTTGTTCTACTTTTTGTTTTCCCACCACTTGGCTTAATGCCTGACACACAGTAAACTTTTTAAAAACATGTGTTTCTCAGTTGTCTCCTGATTAGAACATAAGTTCTTTATGTTTTACTTACATCACTTGTTCCTAACCAAGTGCATCAGGCATCAGTGCATCAGTGCCTGATGCATAGTAAGCACTTTAAAATATTATTAATTTATTAATGGTAGGTCCAATAGATACTTCCCATAAATCCTTCCATCTTCCCCAAACATCTATTTTTCACAGATTTCAGATCCCATATGTGTCTCAGATTCGCCGGCTTTAATTTCTGACCTAAAGCAGTAATCCCCTTTCCCCTAATCCACAGGAAGATTTATTCACTAAAAGACATATAGTCCTCAAGGCTAAGCCAAGTGAGAACACTAGGCCTTGTGTTAGCAGTTATCTCCTCTAATCTAAAAATTCCTTAGGTAAGTTCTCCATGAGGAGATTTGTTTTTAACAAACCAGAGGATACCTTACCCTTCAGGAGGTATTATACTTCTGGTTTCTATGATGGTTGCCCCCTTAATTTCATTTAATTTTAAATTGTGTTGGTTAAACACTGTATATAATCAATTTATTTATAATAACATTCTATCTTGATTCATTGAAAGTATATAAAATGGGAAGGGGAGTTGATCAAGAATTCACCTAGTCATTTTGATCAGGTTTCCAATGAATTTGATGGGATTATATGTCATGAATATTATTTGAAATTTCTAAAGGACAGATCCTCAAGGAGAATATTAGTATGCTCCTTCCTTTCTTGCTGAGATAACAATCAGGGATTATTTGATGCTCCTTCCAAATGGATTGACTAGCTGAGATTTAGGACAAGTTTTTATTCCAAGAGTTGTCTTTTGTGTCACCATCTAACATAACATTACATATTTTAACAAAATATGACATAGCATAGTGTGACATAAGTATATATTCATATATTTATATGCATGTATGTATATATGTATATATCTACATTCAATCTCATCCTGACTTGGGGACTTTCTTTTTCCTTCTCCCTTCCTTCCTTTCTCTCTTTCTTTTTCTCTCTTTCTGTCTTTCTTCCTTCCTTCCTTCCTTCCTTCCTTCCTTCCTTCCTTCCTTCCTTCCTTCCTTCCTTCCTTCCTTCCTTCCTTCCTTCCTTCCTTCCTTCCTTCCTTCCTTCCTTCCTTCCTTCCTTCCTTTCTTTCTTTCTTCTTTCTTTCTTTCTTTCTTTCTTTCTTTCTTTCTCTTTCTTTCTTTCTTTCTTTCTTTCTTTCTTTCTTTCTTTCTTTCTTTCTTTCTTTCTTTCTTTCTTTCTCTTTCTTTGCCCTGTCATGTACTTGGTCTTTTAGACAGGGAAGCCTGTGCCTGCATTGTCTTTAATATTAATGTAAGGTTAATGGTGAGTTGGGGGAAGAGTTAAAGGTCTTTCCTGTCCATTAATAGACCTCAGTACCTTTTGTGAATTTCTCTTGAGTCACTGGGTCAGAGGGTTATACCCCTCAGCTCTGAAAAACGTCTTAATACTGTGAGGTTTACCTTGGGGCCTACTTCATTGGAAATGTTTGTTTGGTCAGATGCAACTCTGAGGTAGCTGCTAAGGAGTCCCCTGGCTTTGAAAACCCAAATGTTAGTGCTTCTGTCTGGTAACTATGTATGTATGTAATGGTCAGACAACTGGATCTGTCTGTTGATCTGTTATATATGCCTTGCTTATGGTCAGATAATTGGAAGTCTTATCTGTTTGTCTTTATTTCTATGCTTATATTTTCTGTGTTGGTATATGTGTTTGATTAAAGTGATTGCTGACCCCTCAAAAGTTGCTTTCCTTTTAGAAAAGTGGATCTAAGAACCTGTATAGAAGGTTCTCTTGGGTATGCTGGGATCCTTGCTGTTCACATTGTCTTTTCTCCAGAAAATGGAAATGGCTACCTTGGAGCAGAATCACACAGATGGATTTCTTCAAAAACAAAAACAAAAGCAAATAATGAGATGATGGATATGCCCAACAAGCCCCAGATGAGAGTTAATAGACAATGCTTCTAAACCTCAACCTCACATGTGGGGAAAAAGGATTTTCTTTTTGTAGGCAGTGTAATCCCTTAATCCAGTCTTAAAGAAAAGGAATTTCATGCGTTGCTTCTAGTTATTGGGGTTATTTGTGTAAGTAACCTCAAATGTGAGAAACTGTTTTGAGTGTTTGGGTATCAGGTCTTTGAGAGAAAGAACAGAATCACACACATAGTTCCTGAGTAATATTGCCTCTTTAAAAAAAGAAAACAACACAACACCAATCCAGGTGACTTTGTGGCAGGAGAAGCAAGAAGAGAAGATTTAAGACAATTTCAGGTAAAAGAAGATGACTTTTTAAGCTGTTCCTAAAGGATGTTAATCTTCTTAAGGATGTCCAAAGTATAGGGTGACACAATGACTCCTGGGAAGACCAATTAGAAAGCAATATGTGGAGGAAAGGAACTCATCAGTATGCTAAAGCTTAGTTTTTATGGTAATACCAAATTCAGTTTTCTTCTGAAGGATTATTAGTTATGTGAGTGCTTTGTTTAGGGCCTTTTGTGAATTCTTTACATCTTCTGAGTTTTCTCTGAAGGTAAAAGCTGTCATAATTATTATTCATTGATTACATTGTTTATAGGGGAACTGAGAATATGTTTTACTTCCATTGGTAAAAAACAAGATGCAGGTGTTATTCTGGAGGTTTATACCCTGTAGATTCTAAGATGGAGGTCAGTAATTATGAGAAGAAACAAAAATGACCCAATAGGGGAACAAATCCATGTCATGTCAGAATTTTGGGGTGCCCTGAATCATGGTTTATAAACATATATGCCTTTTCTAATTGACTAAACACTATTAATCGTGATTTTTTGTTAATTACTAATAGATGTTTATGCCAACTTTTAATGGGTAACACTTGCACTTCTGCTAATTATAGTTGTTTTATCAACAATCACCAGAATTGCTCAGACTTTTACCTTTTACCTCATTTTTTTTCATATTTCTGGTCAACCTGCTCTGTTCAACCACCTTTATTACTTCTTTTTTATGCCTAGTTGGATTTAATTCTTTTCATTTAATACTGACAACTTCTCTTAGAAATACTGTATCCTATCCCTCTTACAACTTGAGAAGGCAACTCTGCTCACCAATAAGGCATATCAGTGCTGTGCACAGTAGGATGCTCAATTAATAATTGATTTGTGAATGATAAAGTTTAAAGATACTCAGTAATTAGTGAATAAACCATTTTTGATCAAGTAAAGTCTCTACCCACAAAACTTCGAAGAGGTATTTCCTTTTTTTATGTAGATGAGGGGGTACTAAAGATTCCAATGTCTTCTCAAAGTACTTATGATACATGAGTTTAAACTATACAACAGTCAGAATTCATTATTTTATTTTAAATGAATATATTGAAAAATAGGCCAACTTCAGAGTAAATCAGACCATAAAATAATTGACCATGTCAAAAATGTTAATACAACAAATACAGTGTTTATATGTATGCCTAAAGAACTCAAGATGTGTTCAGAAAGGATTATTGAAATTCTTCTTGCTTCATGTCATAGGTTTCTATTTGTAACATGTAGTTGTATTAGATATATGCCACTTTAAATATATGTTGTATAGTTTCATATTGCTCTAGCATTTAGTCATATTTTTAACATTTTCTTACTTTCATAATTTAGTTTAATAGGTTTGGGGATGTTGGAGTCTGTTTTGCATTAATAAGCACATATGCCAATTGTCAACACTGTTTCACAGCTTGATTCTTGTACTCTACTCTATGATCAGAGAAAAAACTTTCATTCATCATCTGCCTCATCTCAGTTCTGATACCCTCTGCAACCACTGTCCATATCTGAGATTATCAAAGAGGAATCTACGTACTCATAATTCTAGTGCGATTATGCACATTATCTAAAGGGATAAGTTATAATTAGTAGATCATGCATATACACTTCTGTTGTCAAGCATTTTTGCTTTGAGGCTTAAGTTTTTGGAGGGAGGTCTAACAGTCACTTGGAAATTTTGTTGGGAATGGCAGGGACCTCAGAAATGGAGAGGTTAGAGGCAGCATACAAAGAAAAGCCAAAATGTTGCCAAGTATAATCTTTGAGAGAAGTAGAATAAGTCAAACAGAACTAAAACAAAAACGGGCCTGAAGTCAGAAATGATAGATCTGTATAAACGTTTTATTTGCTCCACCAACTTTTCTTATCCAGGATTATAAACTCCTCCATAGTCTCAGAGCCATTGTGTTGACCTCATTGTTGTATGCCTTTGAAACCTGAATATATACCAGCACCATGCCAGGAAACTGAATCTTTTCCATTTGAATTGTCTTGGGAAGATTCTGAAGATCACGTGGTGGGATAAGGTACCAGACACAGGTCCTTACTCAAACTAACTGCCAAGCATTCAAACTCTGCTTCAGAGTGTTGTGTAACCTGGATGGCCTGGCCATGTTGTTCAAATGCAAAACATACACTTATCAAAAAGACTTTTATGGAGAACTCACACAGGACAAGTGATCACATGTTGGTCAGAAGAAGCGATACAGGGACACTCTCAAGGTCTCTCTCAAGAACTTTATAATTGATTTGTGACATGGGAGACACTGGCACAGGACTGCTCAGCATGGTATGCCCACTTAGCACAAAAGAAAAACAAACCACAGGATGTGCAAATTTAAAGAATGAACCCAAATTTTCACACAGACTATTTGTGCCTGACCTGTACTAGAGCATTCTGAGCTTGTATTGGTCTGATCAGCCAGTCGGACACATTGAAACTTGAATCTAGCATAGTGATATCATTTTGGTCCTGTTTGAGGATGAAAAACATCAACCAACCAGTCTTTAGCGAGGTTTATGTGTGTGAACTTCACTGATGTATGGATTTATAGCAACCACACACGAAAAGAAAGAAAGAGGGACTATGTCTTCATAGTGCTACTTACTCTACCTTTAAAAAATATTTATTGGAAGGAATGGGACATTCAGTTTGATCAGAATTCATCACTTATATGTGTATACATAATTTTCTCTATTATTTTCTTCACTACTTTCCATACACTATATGAAGAAAATTGAATTCTCCATTGGTGTCTTTTTTTATTTTTGTATCATATTTATTTCCAAATAAACTTCTTTCCTTTTCTCCTAATTGGCTATTTCCATGTAACAAAGATGGGAAAAAATAATCATCAGCAAAAAACATCATTATATTGTCTAAAATTGACAGCTTGTGAAATATTCTATACCTAGAGAACATACCTCTCTAATCAAAGAAGGGAGATATATTTTCCCATCATTTCCAGGCATCATGCTTTGTCATTACATTTGCATAGCATTTATTCATTTTATTGTGCTTTCTTACTTGTATTGTTCCTTCCTTGCTGTAGTCTTTATGTATATTGTTTTCCTTCTACTTTCTTCACTTTGTATAAGTTCATAACAGTCTTAGTACATTCATCTGAATTCTTTGTTCTCCTAATTTCTTACTTCTTATTTCTTATGGCACAGTATTATCCCATTATTTTCAGCTACCAAAATATATTTAGATGTCCTCTAATAAGTGGACACTTTGTTTTCACTTTGGTACTACCATAAACTGTTTTGTAAGAAATATATTGGTAGATATGAGACATTTCCTTGTGTTTATGAGTTCATTGGGGGTATATGCTGGGCAATGGGAACTCTGTATCAATTGGCATGCATGTTGGAATCATTTCTTGTATAATTCCAAGCTTCTTAACAAATTTGTTGAACAAACAAGACAATTGAATTTTAAAAGTATGCAAGTTAAGAAGAAAATTAAGCTAACACCATGAGGATTTAGCATTTGAATCTGAATGATGAGGAGGATAGAAAATGCCCCACTGACACTTTTTGGAAAGTTGGTGGCTTTGGAAAGCTCAGTGGATAAAGTACTGAGATTGGAGTCAGGAAGATCTGAGTTCAAATGTGACCTCAGATACCTACTAGTCCTGTGACTCTGGGCAAGTCATTTAACCTCTGTTTGTCGATCTACTGGAGAAAAAAATGCCAAACTACTCCAGTATCTTTGCCAAGAAAACTCCACAGACAATAGTGATTTGGATGGTTCACAGAGTCAAGCATAACTCAACAACTTTTGTTGAATGTTTCAGTTATAACAGTAAACTAGGTTCTCCACTCCTCTCCGCCCATTGCTTTGAGCTTTCATGTAGGCATAATCATCAGGATGCTTTCGTTCTCTTAATTACATGATAATTCAATAGAAAAAGCAATGAATTTGGAGTGAGAAGACCTAGTTTCAAATCTTGATATTGCCTTTTACAACCTGCATGTCCTTGAGCAAATATTTTAACTTCTATGGACTTCAGTCTGATTTGTAAAATGAATGGATTGATTTTTAGACTATATGTCCTTGCTTTCGATCTATATACTCAAGTTTTATTTTTTTCCCACAGATAGTTAGGGATACATTGCACATCCATGTAGAGGGCTTACCTTATTAGTTCAATCCAAAAATCCATTCATTCAAATGGCCCACCTGATATATTTTTCATACCTTCAGTCTGGAAGAGCAAAATGATATGATATGATATTGTGATTAAGATTATTTGTTTTAATAAAAAGGGGACAAACATTTCCCCATTTAGTTTTTCAAGAATATACAGTCCAGTTCACATAATGAATAGGAATGCTAGATTATGTTAGCATGATATTATAGCAGAGGAATGTCCAGATAGTATAGCATAGCATTGTGTTTCGGTTCCATAGAACCTTTGTCTCTTGATGCTCCATATGGTGGCAATTAAGTTCACCTTCCCTGCTGAGCACTGAAAAGGAAAGGAATCATGGGGAAGCCACATTAAAACATTTAATTACTTTATGCTTTAAATATAAGCTTTCTGTAGGAAATGGAAGGGTGTTTTTTTTTCTAATTTTTCAGCCACCTTGTATTCTCACTACAAATCTCCTAAAAGGCCCACAGACTTGCTCACTATTTAACCACTTATGCGTAGAAGTAAATGACTAGGAATTAGGGCTCCCTGGAGCTAACTAATGAGCTTTCAAATGAAGGTAAGTATTCCAAGATATTTGAAAATTGAAGAACTAGGAGAAAAGAGATGTAAAATAATTGGCTCCCAAAAATATTCTTTATAATTTGCAGAATCATAGTCATAGATTGAAATTATCAGTTAAGAACAGCTTTGTATCTCAAAATAATCATAAAAATTCTCTGGTAATTATGGTAATATTTTCCAACATAATTAGCAGGGAAGATAAAGGATTTTGCAGAATTTTGTGTATGTGTGGTGTGTATGTGTATGTATATGTATACATATATATTCATACACATACATATATACATGCATATGTATACACACAGATACATAAGATCTCTAAATTTGCAATGTAATTTAAGTAAAATCTAGTTTATATGTGGGTGTATAGATATGTGTGTGTGGGGGGGGACATTTAAGTGGGAGTGTTTATATTCACTATTTAAAAGAGACCACCATCTTATGCTATATATCAACATCTTACATCATTTATATTCTAGATTTAAACTGATCTTTCTTCACTTTGAGAAATTGGACAAAGTCCTTCCTAAGATCTGAATGTGTAAAGAATAGGCCGAGTTTTTATGCAGCTCTCCCCATTCCTTATCTTGTTTTGTCTCCAACTGAGGTTATGTCAGGAAAAATTTCAGAAATTAGATCAAATATAGTTTTTGTCTACGTCCTCATAGACATAGATTCTAGGTCTTATACAATCACTCAAAGTAATACACACACATACACACACATATCTATCTATCTATCTATCTATCTATCTATCTATCTATCTATCTATCTATCTATCTATAACATTTATGCATTTATGTTAGTATGTATGGCACAGGATAGCCTTTATTCCACCTAAAGAAAATGTAGAAAACTTATGGTAACCCATAACAATTAATCTGTCTCTTCCCTTTCAAGTAAGTCCCAATTTCTGAAGCTTAGAGTTCTCCAAACTCATAGCACAATACCATGCTTGAATTCCCCTTTAAAGGAAGATGAAATTAAGGTAGTGGGAGATGTAACCATTCATGTTCCCCACCCCAAATTTCCAGTTAATCCATTTTTCATACCAGAGACCCATATAAGATTATTTTATTATCCTATGTTTTATACTCTTCTAAATGAAAACACCTTTGGATTTGCTATACAAAAGACCTCCTGATCTTTGTTGAGTCTTGCTTTCCTATAAGGTATTCAGCTTAATCACACTAAATGGTATGAACTCCTAAGAACAAAATTACATTATGGCTGCTAGAAACAGACTAATCAGACCTGCACTAACTGTAAACTCAAAACCAAAAAAAAAATGTTTAATGAGACAAAGTTAAATGATTTTGCTCCCATATAATGTGACTTGAATGCCCTCCCTATTTCTCCAGCTGTGGGACTTTGTGCATGATTTTCTTGACTTTAAGTTTGCACTACTCCAGAATCTCTCCTTCCCTTGATTAAAGCCTGGATCCCCAAACTCTCAAATTTGAAAACACTAGAAGTTCTGACACTGGTTTTGTCCAGGAAATCCTTGTCTTTCTAGAAGGTGGAGTTTCAGGATTGAATTGCCTAATAGAGCTGTCTTCCTCTCTCTGAAGGCTGAGGTAAAGGCACTTCCTTTTCCCTTTCCTTCTTCATCTCATTTTCCCTTTCCCTTTCCTTTTCTCTTCCCATCCTTCACCCAGGTTATCTCACCATCTACTTGCCTACCTCACCTGTGCTAGTACTGTCCATACTGGGTATTAAACTTAGATCTCTACATTAGGTCTTCCTGAATCCATTGCTCCTTCCTTTCATATAGTTCCTCCTTCAAGATTTTCACAATAAAACTACTTTTCCAAATCACCATTGCTCTATTAGAATATAAAACTCTTGGAAGTGGACTGTATCTTTAAAAAAAAGTATACCCAGTTCTTAGTGATGTCTAGAATACAGTAAATACCTAATAAATCTTCCTCTTTTCTATCATTCCCATTTTTATCTTTTTTGAAATTGGATAACACACTTTACTTTTTTCTTTTTTTATTATTTATTTTTTTTTAATGTTCTACAATCCATACCATAAAACTCAGATTTTTACCCTCCCACCTACCTTCCACTGCCCTCCCTCCCCAAGATGGCATACAATTCTATACTTTCCTACTGAATATGTTTTTGCTATAGTCATGCTATGTAGATGAACTGAAATAAATGGAAAAAATCACACAACAAATTAAAACACAATACACACACACACAAACATTATCTGCTATATTCTGGGAGTGAATTCCTTAGTTCTTTCTCTGAGTGTGGAAGGCATTTTGCCTTAGAAAACCATTGGGAATTTTTTTTTAAGTTCTTATGTTATTATGAAGTTCCAGGTCTACCAGAAAAAACTCTCGCACACTGTGGTCATTGCTGTGCACAGAGTTCTCTTGGTTCTGCTCCTTTCGCTCAGTATCAGATCATATAAGTCCTTCCAGGCCTCCCTGAAGTCTTCTTGTTCATCATTTCTTATGGCCCAATAGTACTCCATTACATTCATAAACCATAATTTATTCAGCCATTCCCCAATTGATGGGCATCCCCTTGATTTCCAGGTTTTGACAACTACAAAGAGTGCTGCTATGAACATTTTTGTACATGTGGGACCCTTTCCCATTTTTATGATCTCTTGGGATACAGTCCTAGTAGCAATATTACTGGGTCAAAGGGTATACAAATTTTTGTAGCCCTTTGGACATAGTTCCAAATCTCTCTCCAGAATGGTTGCATGAGCTCACAGATCCACCAACAATGAATTACAACTCTCTCACATCCTCTGCAACATTTATTATTTTCCTCTTCTGACATGTTTGCCAATCTTATAGGAGTGATGGGGTACCTCAGAGCTGTTTTGATTTGCATCTCTAATCAAAAGTGATGGAGACCACTTTTTCATATGATTATAGACATCTTTAATTTCTTCCTCTGAAAGTTGCCTCTTCATATCCTTTGACCATTTATTAATTGGGGAATGACTTGTATTGTTGTGCATTTGAGTCAGTTCTGTATATATTCTAGAAATGAGGTCTTTATCCCTGAGATTAACTGTAAAAATTCTTTCTCAATTTACTACATCCCCCTGAATTTTGGTTGCATTTGGTTTGGTTGTGCAAAAAAAACTTTTCAGTTTAATGTAATCAAAATTATTCATCTCGCTTTTCATAATGCTTTCTATCTCTTCTTTAGTAATAAATTCTTCCCTTCTCCATAAATCTGATAAATTGCTCCTCCACTTTGTCCATGGTATCAATCTTCATACCTAGATCATGTACACATTTGGAATTTACTCTTGTGTACAGTGTCAGGCATGGGTCTATGCCTAGTTTCTGCCACACTATTATCCAGTTTTCCCAGCAATTTTTATCCAACAGTGAGTTCTTATCCCAGAAGCTGGGGTCTTTGGGTTTATCAAACAGGAGGTTGCTATATTCCTTGCCTACTGTGTCTTGAGTGCCAAGTATATCCGCTTGTCTACTCTTCTGTTTCTTAGCCAGTACCAAATGGTTTTGATAATTGCTGCTTTATAGTACAATTTGAGATTTTGTAGTGCTAGGCCACCTTCCCTAGCATTTCTTTTCATTAATCCCTATGATATTCTGGACCTTTTGTTCTTCCAGATGCATTTTGATATTATTTTATTCAGTTCTAGAAAATAATTATCTGATAGTTTAATTGGTATGGCACTAAATTAGTAAATTAATTTAGGAAGAATTGTCATTTTATTATATTAGTTTGGCCTACCTATGAGCAACTGATGTTTTTCCACTTACTTAAATCTGACTTTATTTGTGCAAAAAGTGTCTTGTAATTGTGTTCATATAGTCCCTGGGTTTGTTTTGGCAGGTAAACTGCCAAGTATTTTATATTGTGTACCCTAGCTTTAAATGAGATTTCTCTTTCTGTCTCTTGCTGTTGGAGTCTGTTGCTAATATATAGGAATGCAGAAGATTTGTGCGGGTTCATTTTGTAACCTGCAATTTTGCCAAAGTTATTTATTATTTCAAGTAATATTTTGTTTGAATCTCTGAGATTCTCTAAGTATATCATCATATCATCTGCAAAGAGTGATAACTTAGTTTCTTCTTTGCCTATTCTAATTCCTTCAATTTCTTTATCTTGTCTAGTTGCTACAGCTAACATTTCTAGTACCATATTGAATAATAGTGGTGATAATGGATATCCTTGTTTTACCCTTGATCTTATCCCTATTGTGTGTAATGCTTGCTGAAGTAAGTAGATACTGCTTATTATTTTATGGAAAGTTTCCTTTATTCTTATGTTCTCCAGTGTTTTTAATAGGAATTGGTGTTGTATTTTGTTGAAAGCTTTTTCTGCATCTATTGAGAAAATCACATGTATTTTGTGAATGTTTTTGTTGATATGACCAATAATGCTAATAGTTTTCCTAATATTGAACTAGCCCTGCATTCCTGGTATGAATCCTATCTGTTCATAATGTATTATTCTCATGATAAGATGCTGTATTCATTTTGCTAAAATCTTATTTAAAATTTTTGCATCTACATTCTTTAGAGAAATTGGTCTATAATTTTCTTTTTCTGTTTTGTCTCTTCCTGGTTTAGGTATCAAAACCATATTTGTATCATAGAAAGAATTTGGGAGGACTCCTTCTTCCCCAATTTTCCCAGATAGTCTATATAGTATTGGGATTAACTGTTCTTTAAAGGTTTGATAGAATTCACTTGTGAATCCATCTGGTCCTGGAGATTTTTTCCTAGGGAGTTCATTGATGGCTTGTTCAATTTCTTTTTCTGAGATGGGGTTGTTTAAGTATTCTACTTCCTCTTCTGTTAATCTGGGCAACTTGTATTTTTTAAAATACTCATCCATCTCATTTAGAGTATCAAATTTGTGGGTATAAAGTTGCACAAAGTAACTTCTAGATATTGTTTTAATTTCTTCCTCATTGATGTTGGGTTCATCCTTTGATTTTTAATATTAGTAATTTGATTTTCTTCTTCCTTTTTTTAATAAAATTGACCAAAGGTTTATCACTTTTATTAGTTTTTTTTAATAAAACTAACTATTGGTTTTATTTATTAATTCATTAGCTTTCTTAATTCCAATTTTATTAATCTCTCCTTTGGTTTTCAGTATTTCTAATTTGGTATTTTCTTGGGGATTTTCCATTTGTTCTTTTTCTAGCTTTTTCAGCTGCATGTCCAAGTCATTGATCTCCTCTTTCTCTGTTTTATTTATGGAGGCATTCAAAGGTATAAAACTTCCCCTAAGAACTGCTTTGGTAGTATCCCAGAAGATTTGGTAGGTTGTTTCATTATTGTCGTTTTCTTGAATGAAGTTGTTGATTGTTTCTATGATTTCTTCTTTAACCCATTCATTCTTTAGGTTTAGATTATTTAGTGTCCAATTGATTTTTGGGTTATCTTTGCATGGCCTTTTATTACATATGATTTTTATTGCATTATGATCTGAGAAGGATGCATTGATTATCTCTGCCTTTCTGCACTGGATTGTGGGATTTTTATGTCCTAGTACGTGGTCAGTTTTTGTAAATGTTCCATGTATCTCTGAGAAAAAGGTATATTCCTTTCTATTCCCATTCAATTTTCTCCAAAGAGCTATCATATCTACCTTATCTAGAGTTTTATTTACCTCCTTAACCTCTTTCTTGTTTATTTTGAGGTTAGATTTATCAAGTTCAGAAAGAGGGAGATTGAAGTCCCCCACTAGTATAGTTTTGCTGTCAATTTCTTCCTTCAACTCCCCCAACCTCTCCTCTAAGAATCTGGATGCTATACCACTTGGAGCATACATGTTTAGTAATGATATTGCTTCATTGTCTATAGTGCCTTTTAGCAGGATGTAGTTTCCATCCTTATCTATATTGATTAGATCTATTTCTGCTTTTGCTTTGTCTGAGATTAGGATTGCTACTCCTCCTTTTCTTACATCAGCGGAAGCACAATATATTCTGCTCCAACCTTTGACCTTTATCCTGTGTGTTTCCCCTGTTTCAAATGTGTTTCTTGTAAACAACATTTTGTTGGATTATGGTTTTTAATCCATTCTACTATCTGTCTCAGTTTTATGGGACAGTTCATTCCATTCACATTCACAGTTATGATTACAATCTGTGTTTTTCCCTCCATTTGTGCTTTTAGCTCTCCTGTCTCCCTTCCCTACTCAATAGTATTCACTTTTCACCACTTCCTCCTGTAGCCTTCCCTTCCTTCTTTTAGACCCCCTCCCTTTTACTGCCCTTAATCCTTATTGCTTCTTCCCTACTTTTTTGCTTCCCTCCCCTTTTTCCCCCTTCCCCTTCTACTGCCTACAGAGCTAGTTGAGATTATCTACTTAAGTTTATTGTACCCTCTTTGACACCAATCAGATGAGAGTACACCTCAAACAATGCTCATCTTCCTAGCCTCTTTCCCTCTACTGTAATTTTGTACTTCTTCCTGTGATGTAATTTATCATTTTCTGCTCCCTCCTTTACACACCTCCTGTTACAATCTCTTTGCATACTTAAATCATATTTTTAACATGACATCATTTATTTTATATCCATTCCTTCTATGTATATCACTTTTATATTTAATAAAAGATACACAATTTTCATGATTAACAAGTATCATCTTACCTTATAGGAAGGAAAACAGTTTGCCCAAATTGAGTAACAAATTTTTGTTCCCCCCCCCATTTACCTTTTTATGATTCTCTTAATACTTGCATTTAAATATAGAAGTATTTATTCTATTAAGTTCTGGTGATTTTGTCAGGAAGGTCTGGAAAGCCCTTACTTCATTGAATGACTTTCTCCTTGCCTGAATCCTTAGTTGTAGTCCCAATTCCTTTGCCTTATGGAATATTGGATTCCAGTTCCTTCCTTCTTTTAATGTAGAGGCTGCAAGGTCCTGTGTGATCCTGACTGTAGTTCCTTGAGATTTGCGTTGTCTCTTTCTGGCTGCCTGTAGTATTTTCTCCTTGACTTGATAGTTCTGGAATTTGGCAATGATATTTCTTGGGGTTTTGAGTTAGGGATCTCTTTCGGGACATGAATGGTGGATTCTTTTGATGACTGTTTTGCCCTCTGAATCTAGTACTTCTGGGCAATTTTCCTTCATGATTTCCTGGAAGATATTGTCCAGACTCTTTGTTTCATCATGGCTTTCTGACAGGCCAATAATTCTTAAGTTTTCTCTTCTGGATCTATTTTCCAGGTCAGTTGTTTTTCCAATTAGATATTTTACATTTTCTTCTATCTTTTCATTCTTTAGATTTTGTTTGACTGATTCTTGCTGTCTCATTGAGTCATTAATTTCTACTTGCCCAATTCTAATCTTTATCAAATTGTTTTCTTCAGTTAACTTTTTGCATCTCCTTTTCCATCTCTCCAATTTTTCCTTTTAAGGAGCTATTTTATCCACTTAACTTTCTTCTTCCTTTTCCATTTGTCCAATTTTCCCAGTTAGGTTTTGTGCTTCCTTTTTCATTTGACCAACTTTTCCTTTTAGGGAGTTATTTTCTCCAGTTAATTTTTGTTCTTCCTTTTCTATTTCTTCAATTTTCCTTTTCAAAGAGATGTTCTCATCAATGAATTCTTTTTTTATAATTTTAAAATCATTGGACAGTTTTTCTTCTATTTCCTTCTTCAGCTATTCCAGAAGAACTATTTGTGCATGCGAGCAATTCATAGTCACTTCTGAAGTTTCAGATGGAAGCACAGTCTCAGTACTGACCTCTTTGGTATTTGTATTTTGGTCCTTATCCCCATAGAAAGATTCTATGTTCTTTTCATGCTTACTTTGCTTTCTTTTGTTCATGATGATGATTGTGTTCTGGTGTTTTCAGTTAAAAGCTGCAGAATTTGGTGGTGAGCTGACTTGTGTGAAAAAGCTAAGAGCAGGTTTTTGTTTTGTGTTTCCCTGATCAGCCCTGGGGTTAGCTTGTTAAGTATGGGGGAGGGGTGGTCTGGTCATGAGAGATCTCCACAGTTGAACTGAGGCAAAGGCAAGCTCAGGGGATGGTGATCCCAGCTGCCCTATTGTCTTCCCCTTTCCTCTGGAGTGCTGAGATACACCTAGGTGCTAGTGGGAGTTTCCACCCCTCCTGGGGCTCCTCTCCTGGTGCTGAGGCTTGCTTGGGTCCTAGTGTGAGTTTCCTCTGCCCTCTTTCCTCTGTCCTTCTGGTTTGCCTCAGCCACAGTAGGAGGAATCCCCCTTAGCTATTTTCCTGAACATCTCAATTGTTATGGACTATTTACCCCCTCTGCTGTTCTTTCTGATCCAGAATTTTTCTGGGGAAATATTTCATGGTTCTTTCACAGTTATCAAGGGGGGAGGACAGAGAATTTACTAAACACTCTGCCATCCTGGTTCCCAGAAGTTCAAGTAGGTGACTTACAAATGTTTAATCTGTGGGCTGAAAGTCTCAGAATCTTCCACGCTGATATCTTGTGCTCAGCAGCCACCACTTGTTGGGCTCCGATAGTCTCCCAACCTCAGTTACTGCTCTGCCAGTTCCACCTGCTGCTGTTTCAAGTTTCCCAGGACACTTCCACTCTACTGCACTGGATGCTCTGTGTTGTGCACTGTGGGCTCAACCCCAGGGAACAGATCCTTCCCGTGGACCTTCCAGTCTGTCCTGGGCTCTGAATTGGCCACAGCCTGTCTCCCACTGGATTCCACACCTCCGAAATTTGGTCAGATTCTTCTTTCAGAGGTATCCAAAGGAGTTTGTCCAAGAGCTTAGGTGAGTTGTTGCTCTCACTCTGCCATCTTGGCTACACCTCTTCAATGTTTCCACACTTTACTTTTTTAAAAGATACTTTTTTACATCTATCATATTATTTTCCCTGATTGTTATCCCTATCTGAACAGAAAAAGTACATTTTCATGGTCATACACCAAATTTGGGGCAGAGCAGTAAACATCTTCCAGTGGATCATGTGATACCTACAAAAAATGGGAAAGAAAAACTATTTATTATTAGTTGAGCTATTTAAAAATCAAACACATTCTTCTTGAGCTGCCATATTTATTTGGTCAAACATGATTTTAGTTTAGGTAGGTTTGAAGTCATTAGAGAATGTGAGACAAAAGGAATGATGAGAAAGTATGAGAGACAGATACAAGTAGCTCTAGCTGTCTGAAGAAATGCTAAGAAAAGAGTTTCCTATTACATTATGCTCCAAAATTGCTTTCCTCATTCCCCCACCTTAAATTATTCTAACTCCCAACTGTTTAAAGATGCAATGGGCCATTTCTAAGATCCCAACACAAAAGGAGTTAAATGGTTCATCTGAGTTTCTAAGCTTTAGGAGTTCACTCAAAACACTTTCTGTGGTTCTTTTAATTAAAGAACCAGAATGAGCACCTGCCTCATCTTCCTTCTTATGTCTTCAGAATCTGAAGTCTCTTTAATTTACATTAGAGAGAATAAAATAAATGGGACTTACAATGTTTCAGAAATACAGCTATATTTACAGTAAAAGGAAGGGGGAAGAAAGTTTTCCTTTGTAATGTTTTTTTCAATTTCTTGCAAACCAATTTTTCATTTAAAGGAAAAAAAGGCCATTAAAAGTAATAGAACAATCGGCCACTATACAAAACAGAAGACATCTGTAAACATCAATTTACAACTAGTTATTTACAACTGTAGAATCCAAAATATTAAATATCTGTCTACAAAGACAAAGTGGAATGGAGACAATCAGCTTGATAACTAAGGGAGAGATGTTTCTGTTGCATCTGTTCCCTTTCAGAAAAAAAAAAATGGTTTTTAGCTTGAGTGGATCAGATAATAATCTTAATTTCCCATTTAGTTTGGGGGGGACACTGTAAATGGTGACACAGCTGCACTGTTTAGCTCAATTCGTTTGGCAGATGTTGATGGTCACAGAATTGATTCACAGCTATGAAGGTTTCTGATAATGCTACTTGGGTAAACCAAACTCAGTGGTTCTGTTATACAATGACTTCCTTGTTTGGCCACAATCTAAACACTGCAATCTGTTCTCTTCAGTATGGATTACTATGTTTATACAAAAGCAAGGAAACAACTTGAGAGGAAATTAAATGGTATGTTTGATTCTCATTGGCATAGGCCAAAATCAAACAGTCTTAATGAAATTTTTGCATCACCCAGTTGAAGAAGCTGCTGTGTTTTATTGTATTGAGGAAATTCCTCTCCTGTCTTCCCTTCCTCTTTCTTCCTCCCCTCTCATCTCCTCCTAAGTAGTTGCTGCTAGTAATTATGGTAGTTAGGTTTGCTGAATGCAATATAACTTTCATTTCAACTTTCACTAATAACACAAGATGTCATGTTGAGAAAGACATAGCTCTCTCTTGCCACTCCCAAGATATAAGCAAGTGTTGTTCCTCCTCTTCCTCCTTCTCCAAGCACACTGTCCAAGCAGAAATATAGATATCTCAACCTTATTTGTCCATGTTAATATCTTTGGTATTGTTCCAGTCTCACTTATCTATCAATGATTTTTTCACTGCCCCCCCCACCTCATTACTGGTTATTTGATGCTCTGGTGGCTTTTTGATTTTTAAAATTTGATTTTTAAAAAAATCATCAACTAGAAAACCATCATCAAATATGAACATTTCTCCATTCAAAGAAGACCAGAAGAGGATTATAAATGAAACTGTGACACTACTATATCCAACTTCATACGTATATATGTGTATATGTACATATATATATTTATATTCACACACATATGCCTGTATATATACATACACATGCGTATATGTATGTGTCTGTATTCACACATGCATGAATATGTATATATGTACACATATGTATAATTCAATTTATGTACATAAATAATGTATATATTGCACAAATATATATAAATACATAAATTATACATGAATAAAACGAGTTGCTTATAATAGTTTTATAATTTTATGTAGAATTCTCTTCTGTTCTTTGAACAAGGAAACATTTGTATATTTTGGTCATTTTCTAGTTCATAATAAAGCAAATTTTAAAAATGAAAATTCTATGACAATAAACTATAAATATCATAATTTGTGCAATGAATATGCATAAAATTTAGTCTAGTCATAACAAATTGACCTACTTAGATGAGTTCATGAGTGAAATTCATACTCCTGTTACATACAGTTCTTATAGCTTATAATGTTCCTTTTTCTTTTTTTTATGTATCATTTTCACTAAGCTCCCAGACTTTGAGGATTATTATTCAGATGTTCAATCATATACAACTTTTGATGGCCCTATGACCATGCTCTTCTGTCCTCCACTCTCTCCCAAAATCTGTCCAAGTTCATGTTCATTGCTTTTATCCATCCCATCCTCTGCTGTCCTCTTTTCCTTTTGCCTTTGATCTTTCCAAACATCAGCATCTTTTCCAACGAGTCCTGTTTTATTATGTGGCCAAAATATTTAAGCTTCAAGTTCAGTATTTGAATTTCCAGTGAATAGCCTGAATTTTTTATTTTATTTTTTTTTTACTAATGACTAACTTGATCTCCTTGCTGTCCAAGGAAATCTCAAAAGTCTTTTCCAGCACCATAGTAAGGAAGATTTGATTATGTGGTGCTCACTTTTTCATATGAGGTCCAATACTCAAAGACATTTATTGCTCCTGGAAAAGTCACAACTTTGACTATACAAACCTTTGTCAGCAAAGTCATGTCTTTTTTTTTTGTTAGCATGATGTCCAGATTTACCTGGATATCATACTAAAGAAGTAAATACCTTTTAATTTCATGGCTGCATTCACCATCTGAAGTCATCTTCAAGCCCAATAAGATAAAATCTGATACTGCTTCCACTTCTTCTCACTCTATTTGCCAGGAAGGGATGGATCCAGTTTTCACAAACTCAGTTTTTTGGTTTTTTTTTTTATTTTAAGATTCTTACCAGCTTTTTTAAAAAACTAATTACGTTAGTTTTATTTTTCAACATTCACTTCCACAAGATTTTGAGTTCCAAATTTTCTCCCCTTTTCTCCCCTCCAACCACCCCAAGACATCATGAATTCTGATTAACCCTTCCCCCAATCTGCCCTCCCTTCCATCACATCTCTCCCTTCGCTCAACTCCTTCCCCTCTATTTTCTTATAGGGCAAGATAGATTTCTAGATCCCATTGACTGTATATCTCATTTTTCAGTTACACATTAAAACGATCTTTAACATTCATTATTAAAACTTTGAGTTCCAACTTCTCTCCCTTCCTTCCTCCCCTCACATCACCACTGAGAGGGCAAGCAATTTGATATAGATTATACGTGTGTAGTCTTGCAAAACAATTCCATAACAGTCAAGTTGTGAAAGACTAGCTACATTTCCCTCCATCCTATACTACTGCCCATTTATTCTATTTTCTCTTTTGACCTTTTAAAAAGTGTTTACTTCTAATTACCTCCTCCTCTCATTTTCCAGATTAGTCACTTTTCCAATGAGACATTTCACATTATCTGCTATTTTTTTCATTCCTTTGGTTTTATTTTATAGTTTCTTGATTTTTTTATAAAACCATTAGCTTCTATCTGCTCTGTTCTGATCTCTAAGGAATTATATTCTTCAGTGAGCTTTTGGACCTCCTTTTTCATCTGACTAATTCTGCTTTTTAAGGCATTATTCTCTTCACTGGCTTTTTGGATCTTTTTTGCCATTTGGGTTAGTCTATTTTTTAAAGTGTCATTTTCTTCAGCATTTTTTGTTTTTCCTTTAGTAAACTGTTGACTCCTTTTTCATGATTTTCTTGCATCATTCTAGGTTTGCTTCCCAATTTTTGCTCTGCTTCTCTTACTTTACTTTCAAAATCCTTTTTGAGCTCTGCCATGGCCTGATACCAATTCATATTTTTCTTGGAGGCTTTGGAATTTGGATCTTTGACTTTGTCTTCTGTTTGTATAGTTTGATCTTTCTTGTTACCAAAGTACGATTCTATAGTCTGATTCCTGCTTATTTCCACAGGCACTTACTTGACTTTTGACATCAGACATGCTAAAGACTCAGTCTCTCCGAGGCCTGCTTAGGCCATTTCTGAGCCAACAAGGTCCATGTTGGCCTGCCCTCTGCTCCCACCACAGAATAATAGACACTTTCTCTCGGCCTTCCAGGCTGTCTTGGGCTGGAGATTAGCTTCACTCTGCATTTTAATGGGTTCTGCAGCTCCAGAATTTGTTTAAGTTACTTTTTGCAGGTATTTGACTTGCCGTGCAGGGAGAGTTCTAGCAGGTCCCTGCTTCTACTCCACCAGTTCCCCCAGGCTAGCTTTTTTAATCTCTTCTTTCACCCTCATCAAGATGCTTCCTAATTCTTCTTCAATTATTCCATCCAAGTGGTATTGTCTGCATATCTAAGACTATTGATTTCTCCAAGCATTTCTGGCTTTTGATTCACCCAGCCTGGCATTTTGTATGATGTACTGTGCTTGAGCTGAATAAAGTGACAATCTATCACTTTTTCATACTCCTTTCCCAATCTAAAAGTAATAAGCTTTTTTTTTTCTCATGGTGAGTTCTAACTGTAGTTTCTTGACCTGCAAATAGGTTCCTTAGAAGACAAGATGATCTGGTATTCCCATCTCTTTGATGACTTACCACATTTTGTTGTGATCCACAAAGTCAAAGTCAAAGGTGTTGGTGTAATAAATGAAATAGAAATAGATTTTCTTTTTCCCGAAGCTCCCTTACCTTCTCCATAATACAGTAAATGTCAGCAACTTGGTAGGTAGTTCCTCTGCCTCTTCTAAAACCAGGCTGATTTTCTTGTTATCTTTGCAATAGTCTGTTAGTTGGTCATTGAATCAGTAAGCACCCCAACATACACAGGTGGGCCTACTTTCACAGGTTCCTAAATCTGCATTTATGAAAGGAAAGGTAACTTTCAACAGTCACTTTAAGTGGTTTAAACAAATGCATCTAGACACATGTTTTTATCTTTTACATTCACAAAGTTACCAAGTCTTCCCTCTATTCAGCAAACAACCATTTTATCTTCATCAAAAGCAACAGAGAGGGCTCAAGTGCCTGAGTCAGAGCAATATTGTTTTACAATTTACATACATCCCTTGTTAAAGAAAAACTTTACATCTGAGCAGTCAGGTGGTTTGAGCATATGACCACTCAGAGTTTCAACCAAGTAATCACAAGATCCTTCTCATATGTAAACCCCCAAAGTAAAATACTAACGTCCCAGTATATTAGTTATACTTGGCTTTTGATTGGCTCAGAGTCAGCAGGCACAAAATCCACATGACTCAGCACAGCTCTGAACCATCAAGGCTCAAAGGGAACTGAGCCCTCAGGTGCTCCCCATCTAGTTTGAGCCTGGAAAGCAACTCCAAATAAGCAAATTCTACTCTGCTTGCTGCCTCAGTCCTTCTGTATAAGGTAGGATTTGAAGGAATCCAGGAAATTCTGACTTCCCACAATGACATTTAGCAAAACAGCTTATTAGAACTTTTCCAATTTTCTTACGTTTATTAACTTTGTTGTTATACTTATATATATTCTTGGAAAGTCTTATTCATTTATGTCATATATTCTTTTTAATATTTTATTTGTTTCCTTAATAGGATTGTTCCAATTACATATAAAGATAGTTTTCAACATTTTTTTTTGTAAAATTTTGAGTTCAAAATTTTTTCTTCATTCTTTTCTCCCTACCACTCTCCCAAAGAAAGCAAGCAATGTGGTATAGGTTATAGAAGTACAATCATGTTTAACATAGTTCCACATTAGTCATGTTGTGAAAGAAGAATCAGAACCAAAAGGAAAAACTACGACAGGAGAAAAAAAAGTAAAAACAGTTTGCTTCCATCTGCATTCAGACTCCACAGTTCTTGCTGTGGATGTGATTAGCATTTCCATCAGGAGTCTTCCGGAATTGTCTTGGGTCATTGTATCGCTGACAAGAGTAAAGTCTATCATAGTTAATCATTGCACAAAGTTGCTGCTGCTGTACACAATGTTCTCCTAGTTCTGCTTACTTCACTCAGCATCTGTTCAAGTAACTTTTTCCCAGGTTTTTCTGAAATCTGCATGTCCATTATTTCTTATAGCATCATACTATTTTATTACATTCATACACCACAACTTCTTCAGCCATTCCCCAATTCATTGGCTTCCCCTTGATACCCAGTTTTTGGACACTGTAAAAAATAGCTCCTATAAATATTTTTGTACATGTTGGTTCATTTCCCATTTTTATGATCTCTTTGGGATACAATCCTAGAAGTCACTTTTTACAGGCATTTGGCTGAGCAGTTTATATTTTTTTCTAAATATTCATCCATTTCACTAAGATTGTCAAATTTATGGGTATAAAATTAGGCAAAATAATTTCCAATTATTTTTTTAATATTTCTTTCTTCTCTTGTTGCTAAAGCTAACATTTCTAGTACCATATTGAATGTGATGATAATGAACATCCTTGTTTCACCCCCAATCTTCTTGGAAATGCACAAAGCTCATCCCCATTACATATAATGCTTGATGATGGTTTTGGGTTGATGCTGCTTATTATTTTGAGGAAGCCTCCATTTAATCCATTCTGCTATCTGCCTACATTTTATGGGAGAGTTCATCCGCTTTACTTTCAAAATTATGATTACTATACTTGTTTTTCTATCCTATCCACTCCCAATTTATGCTTTTGTTTCTCCCTCCCCCTCCTCAAAAGTTTCACTTTTGACCACCACCTCCCTCAGTCTTCCCTTCCTTCTATCATTCCCACTCCCTTTTTTCCCCTTTCCCTTAATACTTTTTATTCCCTTCTAACCATTCTCTCCCTTTTCTTTTCCCTTTTACTGCTTATTGGACAAGTTAGATTTCTTATTGGACAAGTTAGATTTCTAATTAATTATGTTATTCCCTCTTTGAACCAAATATTATGAGAGTAAAATTCAAACAATGCTCACCTCCCTCCCTTTATCTCTCTACTATAATGTGTTATTGTGCCTCTTCATATGATATAATTTACACTTCTCCACCTCCTCCTTTTCTCTTCTCCCATTACAATCCCTTTTCACCCCTTAATTAGGTTTTTTTTATCATCACATCAGTTAAATTATGCCCATATGTTCTATCTGTGCATATCCCTTCCAAATGTCATAATAAACATTCAATTTTCAAGATTAACAAGTATCATCCTCCCATATAGGGATGTGAACAGTTTTCTCTTATCGAATAACAAGTTTTTCCCTTTATTTACCTTTCTCTGATTCTCTTGAGTCTTGTATTTGAAGATCAAATTTTCTATTGAGCTCTTTCCTTTTCATCAGGAGGGTCTGGAAATCCCTTATTTTATTGAATGTCCATCTCCTTATCTTAATCTTACATAAGATTATATTCAGTTTTGCTAGATAGTTGACCCTTGGCTGTAGTCCAAGCTCCTTTGCCTTATGGAATATCATATTCCAAGTCCTCTGATATTTTGGTGTAGAAGCTGCAAGGTCATGTGTGACACTGCTTATAGTTCCTTGATATTTGAATTGTTTCTTTCTGGCTGCTTGCAGTATTTTCTCCTTGACCCGATAATTCTGGAAGTTGGCAACAATATTCCTTGGCATTTTCAATTCAGGATCCCCTTCAGGAGATGATCAGTGGATTCTTTTGATAACTACTTTGCCTTCTGTTTCTAGAACCTCAGGGCAGTTTTCTTCTACTGTCTAAGATCTTTTTTTTTTCATCAAGGCTCTCTGGTAAAACAATAATTCTTAGTTTCACTCTCCTGGATCTATTTTCCAGTTCAGTTGTTTTTTCCAATGAGATATTTTGTTTTCTTCATCCTTTAGATTTTGTTTTGACTGATTCTTGATGCCCCATAGAGTCATTAGCTTCTCCTTGCCCAATTCTAATTTTTCATGAATTGTTTTTTTCAGTTAGCTTTTGTACTAACTTTTGCAATTGTCTAGTTTTTCCTTTTAAGGAGGCATTTTCTCCAGTTAGATTTTGTACCTCCTTACTGATCTGGGTAATTTTAATTTTTCTTTTTCATTTTGTCAATTGTATTTTTAAATACAAAAAAATTATATCAGACCATTCTTGGATGAGCTCAAAAAAGATTTTAAGAGCCAAATTAGAGAGGTGGAAGAAAAATTCACCAATAATTTTAAAATGATTCTTTCTTTCTGTGACTCGCTACTCTGTGGAGTGTATGGCCTAACCCTATCTCCCAGAGCAATGATGTATTAAGGTGGATTTTATGTACAGCTTGTCCTCTGACAGACCAAGGCTGGGATCTATTACCTGATTATTGCAACTGGAGATAGCTTTCAATGCCACTGTTCAAAGTGCTGGTTGACTTTATGCATGAATTTCATTCTCCTTTTCCACTGGCTTCTTGACTAGTTTCCAATGTTAACTTCTTTCCCTGTGTGACCCATCTTCCAGCATCCTCTAATAATGTTTACCTCACTGGTCACCGGAGTCCCTATTTCTGGCCATTTTACAAGTCTCTGCCTTCTTCTGACCAGTGTGTGTGTGTGTGTGTGTGTGTGTGTGTGTGTGCACATTTCTGGACTGGATAGGAGAGTTTAATTTTGAATAGTTTCCACTTTCCTTATCACTTAATTTTCTGGAGCCTCTTTCATATATTTTGAGGATTGCTGTGTGAACTCTGGGCTCCTACATTTCACATTACATTCTAAACAGAAGTATCCTCAGTGATTTATGTTTATAAGTCCATCCTTTAATCCCTGATCTTAGTTCTTTGCCCCATGCTAAGTATTTATTTCCTCATATAAAGTCCTCCTTTATCATTGGTTTGAGTTCCCAGTTTACCCTATCAATTTCCAGAACACATGAGAAGCTGAATATGGTTTACTTAGGAACTTCCCATTATTAAAGAAGCTGGACATCTTTAAGAAATAATAGTAGCTTCTTAAGTGATAAGGCATTAAATTAGTACTATATATCTTTCACCTGCATTACATCAGCTTACTCCTTATTTTATTCCTATTTCTTTTTATGCAGTACTTAAAGCACACTTATAGCCTAATGTTCCTTTACACTTGTATAGTAATGCACTTTTAACACTTTTATCACATCATAAACTAGCACAGTGACAGTACTTTAATGTTCAACTGCTGCATTATTAATAGAAGATACTTTCCTTTTTCAGAACTGCCTTGAATTTGTTGTGATCCAACAGTTATTATAATACAATAAATATGATGTGAATCTGTTTGGGAATTCAAAGAACTTGGTGAACAATTAATGTAGGAGGTATAATTTGAACTATTTCTAATCAAACAAATCCAATGATCCTATGTAAATGGAACATTATTTTGTATCGAATGACTCTACTATATCAAAACTGGTTCATCATGCTTTGCATCAGAAAAAAAATAAATTTATGGATAAAACTCTGAACTTGCTGACTTTGTAGTTTAAGTCACCAAATAAGAAGTAACTTAGTGTGGTCAAAGAAGTTCTGGACTTTCTCAAAAGAGACCACTGTTCAGATCCTGACTCGGACACTATTGTAAAAACATGAAAAAACTCTCTTAAAGTTTCTCAATCTCAGTTTTCTCATTCATATGCTGGGTATACTGATACCTGATGCAAGGGTTGTTTTTTTAAAGCGTTTTGCAAATCTTAAATCATTCTATAGATGTCAATTATTGATAATGGTGGGCTACAAAATAACAGTCTAAATGCATATTGATATTTTAAAATTCATCATATAAAGTTTCAAATATTAGTTCTGTGATTCAGGAACCTTAATTTGTTAAATGTTGAGAATGCTTCAAATCACTGAATCAATTTTTTTGCTCATACACTTCTTTAAAAATTTCATTTTTATTCTTAACAAAAAGATTCATGTGTATGGTTGTTTTTGGGAATTGTTCAGATTGAGACATTTCTCCCAACGGATTAAAATGAAAATGGGAAAAAATAAATAATGAAATAAGAACCATAAGTTATGCTCAAGTATATGCAACATAAAATTGAATTATTTTAACATTGAGAATACTTATTAAACTCAACCTCAAAGTATATTTTAAAATAAATTTTCAACTATTTCGTTCAAGGTTGCATTTTTATTTGATCAGTTATGAAAACAGGAAATGAAATTTAAGGTTGGGAAGAGAGTTATTGCATAAATAAGCTAGTGCTACAGCTGATATTTATGGAAGCTCTTTCATTCATCTTTTCATGGTCTTTCTGCCTATGCCATATAAATATCTTCCAGCTTTTAACTTCATGTTTGTTTATTTTGTCTCTAAACTGTGTCAATGTATTAGATGGAACGGGACATTTTGTTAGATATAAGGCAGTCTGAGAATCTGACCTACTGACAATCAAATGGAAGACTTTTAACTGAAAAAAAAAATCTCTGTTAGTAATAAAGGAGACAAACATTCTGAAACAAAGTCAAGAAAAATGGTTTGGAAAAGAAATGAGGCATCAAATAAAATGAATAAATATTCTTAGTATTTGCTTGCTATTGCTCATGTTTCCATGGGATTAAAATATACTAATGGGAAGTTAATTCAGGAATCAAATATTTTGGCTATTTTTTGTTCACCAGAAGAACTGACAAAAATTTATTTCAATGCTTCTTATTTTTCCCCTCAAAATATTAAAAGGTAACTAATATTTTATAAACTATGCCCTAATTTTCCTTTTCCTTTCCCTCCTCATTTTTCCTCCTGTCCTTCTCCATTTTCTATCTTTAAGTCCAATGCAACACACCTATATTAAACATATTGTATGCAATGTGATATTGTGCTAAGTATAAGGACACAAATACCCTAGCCTTACGGAGCTTACAGTCTATCAGAGGGGAAGAATATGACATTTAGAGAATATTACATTTAAAGAAATAAATTCCTGTCTAATATTTAAGGAGGGAACATTGATAAGTGGACAGAGATATCAATGAAGGTTTTATATGGACGTAACACTTGAGCTGAACCTTGAAAGAATATTAGAAATCTGAAAGAGTAAGTAAAATGCTAATCTATTTGACATAGATAACATAGCTAGCTAGATGTGAAATATGTGTACACATCTATAATTGATCCTTTATTCTTTTTTAAGCTTCATTTTTATTATCTTTAATATAACATTTTCATGACTTTAAAAAATGTGAAAAATCCCAATTTTACCATCTATGCCAAGGATGTTTGGTACATGGAACCTGCGTCAATGAGAATGGATAGGGAAAGACAAAACAAAGAAAAGAAAAAAACAACATGAGGTACAAGAATTTAACTTATTATTTGAAAATTACTTAAGAATAAATTGCAGTTGGTTTGACATATAGACAAATAATATGCAAATGACATTCAATTTATGTTGATCTCAGAAAAAACCTCAGGGAGAACACTGAATTAATGAGGAATGAAAATATTGCATATCAGATATTTTCTTGTGTTATATTCTAATTCATTTGACAATGTGACAAAATTTTACTTAATAAGTTCTTGACAAATATATTCAAGACTAAAGGAAATAAATTAGCAATCACCTCTGTTTTCATTTTTTTTAACACAGTTTATAACAGATAAAGCAATTGAAACTTTTGGTTAGGTGATATATCTTTTCCAAACATTTACAATATGGAGCACAAAAGAATTTTTTTTTCAACATTAACCACCTGAGATACAGACAATATTTATGTTGCTAACTTCACAAGCTCTTGACCTAATTGTCTCCACAGTATTACTAAGAAGTAAGGGACCCTAACTTAATGTTGTTGGTCTAAAGTCCTATGCCTAATAGCTTAATTTTAGACACCCTCGGATGTTCCCCTACCATAATCTATAATTGAATAGATTAAGCTTACAAACCTTTTGAGTATAGGAAATTTCCACCAATAGTAAGGATATTGCAGTGATAGAATATCTCCCCAACTTCATGTCAACCCCAGGCAGGATTAGACTATCCACTCGCATTCAGTCAGGCTTAAAGTCTACCAGGTGTCCGTGGGGAAATTGAGTCAGGAGAATCCCACTTCAGCCCATGCTGAACAGCTGCTGTCCCACCCTTCCCTTGAGATCACCTGTGCAGTTCATACCAGCATCTCATCAGCTTACCAGAATCATGTATTGGAGGCTTAGATTGCTTTTCTTGTTTCCCATACCTGGAGGTAGACTCAGAAGAACAGTCACTTAATAGTCCCATAGCATCAAAAATGGCAAGTTCCAATAACCAGGTTTCAAATATGATTATAGCTTCACTTTGGCTAAGGAACATCTTTTGAGGCAAGTCTTAAGTGACTTACATGTCATTCTATACATGTTCTAGTTCCTGGTTAAATAGCAACCATAAAACCTAATTTACCATTAAAACCTTGACTTTTCCATCAATGCCAAATTTTACCTCAGGTTACCTTCCTCTTGGAAATTTAGACTGAAATTCTTTTCTCCAAACTAAAGATGTCATTGATTTATTCTCAGTAATTAACTATCTATTGTTTTAATACTAATAGCTTTTACCTCACTTTGTAACATGTCCAGTTTTCTCCCCATCACTCACTTCACCCTGCTTCCTAAAACCTTGTATTCTGATTCTCCTTCCCTAAATGTACCCTCCCCTCTATAACACCCCACCCCTCTCCTATCCCCATCTTCTCTCTATTTTTTTTAATATAAATTTAACTTTTTACATTCATTTTCACAAAATTTTGGGTTCCAAATTTTCTCCTCATTTATCCCCTACCCCTACCCCAATACACCAAGCATTCTAATTTTCCCTATCACTAATCTGCCTTCTCTTATATCCTCCCTCCCTTCTCTTGTCCCCATCTTCTCTTTTGTCCTGTAGGGCCAGATGACTTTCTATTCCCCATTAACTGTATTTCTTATTTCCTAGTAGCAAGAACAATACTAGACAGCTGTTCCTAAAACTTTGAGTTCCAACTTCTCCCCATCCCTCCCTCCCCACCCATTCCCTTTGGGAAGGCAGGCAATTCAATATAGGCCATATCTGTGTAGTTTTGCAAATGACTTCCATAATAGTCGTGTTGTGTAAGACTAACTCTATTACCCTCCATCCTATCCTGCCCCCCATTGTTTCTATTCTGTCTTTTGATCCTGTCCCTCCCTGAATGTTGACTTCAAATTTCTCCCTCCTCCCTTTGCCCTCCCTTCCATCATCCCCCCCCCCTTGCTTATCTCCTTCTCCCCCACTTTCCTGTACTGTAAGATAGGTTTTCATACCAAAATGAGTGTGCATTTTATTCCTTCCTTTAGTCAAATGTGATGAGGGTAAACTTTATGGTTTTTTTTTCTCACCTCTCCTCATTTTCCCTCCACTAAAAAGTCTCCTGCTTGCCTCTTGAATCAGAGATAATTAACCCCATTCCATTTCATCCTTTCTCCTCCCACTACATTTCTCTCTCACCATTTACCTTAATTTCTTTTAAGATATGGTCCCATCCTATTCACTCTGCATTCTCTTTCTCTGTATTTGTGTGCAAGTGTGTGTGTGTACATGTGTGTGCGTGTGTACATGTGTGTGTGGTCCCACCAACTACCCAGATACTGAAAAGTTTTAAGAGTTACAAATATTGTCTTTCCATGTAGGAATGTAAACAGTTCACCTTTGGTAAGTCCCTTATGACTGCTCTTTGCTGTTTACCTTTTCATGCTTCTTTTCATTCTTGTGCTTGAAAGTCAAATTTTCTTTTCAGCTCTGGTCTTTTCATCAAGAACGCTTGAAAGTCCTCTGTTTCATTGAAAGACTATAATTTCCCCTGAAGTATTATACTCAGTTTTGCTGGGTAGGTGATTCTTGGTTTGAGTCCTAGTTCCTTTAACTTCTGGAATATCCTATTCCACACCCTTCGATCCCTTAATGTAGAAGCTGCTAGATCTTGTGTTATCCTGATTGTATTTCCACAATACTGGAATTGTTTCTTTCTAGCTGTCTAGTTGCTTGCAGTATTTTCTCCTTGACCTGGGAATTCTGGAATTTGGCCACAATGTTCCTAGGAGTTTCTCTTTTTGGATATCTTTCAGGTGGTGATAGGTGGTTTCCTTGAACGCTTATTTTGCCCTCTGGTTCTAGAATATCAGGGCAGTTTTCCTTGATAATTTCATGAAAGATGATGTCTAAGCTCTTTTTTGGATCATGGCTTTCAGATAGTGCCATAATTTTTAAATTGTCTCTCCTGTCTCTCTATTTTCCAGGTCAGTTGTTTTTCCAATGAGATATTTCACATTCTCTTCCATTTTTTCATTCTTTTGGTTTTGTTTGTGATTTCTTGGTTTCTCAGAAAGTCATTAGACTCCATCTGTTGCATTCTAATTTTAAGAGAACTGTTTTCTTCAGTGAGCTTTTGGACCTCTTTTTCCATTTGGCTAATTCTGCTTTTGAAAGCATTCTTCTCCTCATTGGCTTTTTGAACCTCTTTTGGCAATTGAGTGAGCCTATTTTTCAAGGGTGTTATTTTCTTCAGCATTTTTTTGGGTCTCCTTTACCAAGGTATTGACCCATTTTTCATGCTTTTTTTGCATCTCTCTCATTTCTCTTCCCAGTTTTTCCTCCACCTGTCTAACTTGAATTTCAAAATCCTTTCTGAGCTCTTCCATGACCTTAGCCCGTTGGATATCTATTTCAGATGTTCGGAGTACAGAGGCCTTGACTTCTATGTCTTTCCCTGATGGTAAGTATTGATCCTCCTCATTGGAAATGAAAGGTGGAAACATCTGTTCCCCAAGAAGGTAGCCTTCTATGGTCTTATTTTTCTTCCCTTTTCTGGGCATTTTCCCAGCCAGTTACTTGACTTCTGAGATTCCTCTGCACCCCCGCCTAGATCCATCCAGCTAGTGCTTGGGGTCTGAGATTCAAATGCTGCTCCCCAGCCTCTGGTCTTTCAGCAGCGGGCATGGCTGCTATTCAATGTGAGCTTAAGTTCAGGTTCTCAGGTGGGGGCAGGGCAGCCTCCAAGGCTCAGTTTCCTCAGGGGCTTTATGTGGAGACCTTCAGTAATGGCCCTGAGCTCTGGGAGTCCCTGGCCACCACTACCTCTGCTGCTGCATCTGCTGCTGCCTCATAAGGGGGCCTGAGCCACGCAGACACCCTGCTCCCCTCTCGGTGAGCCTAGACGTGTCTCTCACTGACCTATAGAGTCTGTGGGTGGAGGGAACTTCGAGGCCGCCAGAGCTTCCGTCCCTGAAGCCTGCTTGGATCAGCTTCTCCGGGGCCGTGGCCAGGGCAGCACTGGGGTGGACTCCGCTTTCCAGGGCGCAATGGACCCTGGGGACGGCTCTCCAGGGCTCTCTGGAACGGAAATCTCTTCCACTATGTTTCTGCACCCCCTGCAGTGATCCAGAACTTCTGGGGAACTCTTTTTACATTAAATATATGGGCTGTGGGTTCGGAGCTCGCATTCGTGCATCTTTCTACTCTGCCATCTTGACTCCACCCCCGGGAGCTCTTTTTACAGAAAATTTATAGGCTGTGGGTTTGGAGCTAGCATATGTGAGTCTTTCTACTCACCATCTTGGCTCCTCCCCCCTCTTCTCTCTTTTCTTGCAGGACAAGATGAATTTCCATACCCCTATCCCTGTAGTTCTTATTTCCCAATTACATGCAATAAAAATTCTCAGCATTTGTTTCTAATACTTCAAATTCCAACATCACTCCCTCTCCCCCTCCCTCCCCAGCCCCACTGAGAAGGGAAGCACTTCAATACAGTTCAATACAATATGTGTTGTTTTGCAAAAGACTTCCATAATAATCATGCTGTGTAATACTAATTATATTGCCCTCTGTCCTACTCTATCCACCCTTATTTCCCCCCCTACAATTGACCTTGTCCCTTCTTGAAGTGTTTATTTCTAGTGACTCTTTTCTCCCATTTGCCCTCCCTTTTAACATTCCCCTCACTGCACTTGTCACCTCCTCTCCTACTTTCCTGTGGTGTATATAAATTTTCAAATCAAATTTAGTGAGCATATTATTCCCTCCTTCAGCCACATGTAGGGAGAGTAGCTTTATTTCCCCACTTACCTTCTCCCTTATCTCCTCCATTGAATGAGATTTTTCCCATCTCTTTTATGGGTTATAGCCTACCCCATTCCATTACTCCCTTTCTCTTCCCTGAATTTTCCTCCTTCACCCCTTAATTTTTATTTTATTTTATTGTGTGTGTGTGTATATGGATGTCATCTCTTCTGATATAACACACCCTGTACTCTCTATCTATCTATGTGTGTGTGTGTGTGTGTGTGTGTGTACAATCTCTGATAGTACCCAAATACTGAGAAAAGATTCAAGAGTTAAAAATATTTTCTTTCCATGTAGTAATGTAAACAGTTCAGCTTTAGAATGTCTTTTATGATTTTTCTTTTCTGTTTACCTTTTCATGCTTCTCTTGATTCTTGTCTTGGGAAGTCAAATTTTTAAATACAGATCTGCTCTTTAATATGAAATCTTGAAAGTCATTTATTTCACTGAATAACCATTTTTTCCCTTGAAGTATTATATTCAGATTTGCTGAGTAGGTGATTCTTGACTTCAATCCCAGTTCCTTTAACTTCTCAAATATCCCATTTCAAGCCCTTCGATGTCTTAATGTTGAAGCTGCCAAATCCTGTGTTATCCTGATTGTATTTCCACTGCACTTAAATTGTCTCTTTCTAGCTGCTTGCAGAATTTTCTCCTTGATCTGGGAACTCTGAAATTTGACCACAATATTCCTAGGAGTTTCTCTGTTCAGGTTTCTTTCATGAGGTGACTGACAAATTCTTTCAATATTTATTTTGCCCTCTGATTCTATAACATCAGGGCAGTTTTCCTTGATAATTTCATGGAAGATAATGTCTAGGCTCTTTTTTTTGATCATGGCTTTCAGGTAGGCCAATAATTTTTAAATTATTTCTCCTGGATCTATTTTCCAGGTCAGTTGTTTTTCCAATGAGTTTATTTCACCTTATCTTCTATTTTTTTTTCGAATTTTTGGTTTTTCTTTACTAATTTTTTGATTTAACTCATAGTCATTCGTTTCCCTGGACTCAATTCTCTTTTTCAATGAATTATTTTGTTCACTGAGCTTTTCACCCTTCTCCTCCATTTGGCTAATTCTGCTTTTTAAAACTGCCTTCTCCTCGTTGGCTTTTTGGACCTCTTTTTATTTGAGTTAGCCTTTTTTAAAGCTGTTATTTTCCTCAACATTTTTATTTTTTTGGTTTTCCTTTAGTAAGCTGCTAACTTGTTTTTTAAGGTCTTCTATTGCCTGAGCCAAGTTTAAGTCCCCTTTGGAGGCAGAACCCTGGACTTCTTTTGACAGTATGCCTTGTTTTTCCTCATCCAAAAGGATAGGGGTAGATACCTGTTCCCCAAGAAAGTAACCTTCTATGGTCTTAATTTTTTTTCTCTTTTCTGGGCATTTTCCCAGCCAGTTACTTGACTTCTGAGTTTCCTCTCCACACCTACCTCTCCTCCAGTTCTGCCCAGTCAGTTCTTGTGGGCTTTGAAAACATCCTTGATAAAGTCATGAGAAACAGATTAAACAGGCTTTCTCAAATTATTTTCTTTAGCAGATATTTTTGTCTGATGCTTGTCTTTTGAGGAAAATAATTCACAAAGATATAGATTACAAAAATCCACTGCACTAATTGTTCATTATTTTTAAAATTATTTGATTAGGTAGTACAAAATATTAAAATAATTTCCTCCCTAGATGATGTCTCCTATGCATATGCCAAAATCATATAAAATGCAGGGAAAGATGAATAATTTTTAAAAATCATTCGTTAGGTGTTTACCATAGGAATTCTACAAAGTATATACAAGTAGAAAAGCAAGCCCAGTCCCTAATTCCAAGAAGCTTTCATTCTAATAAGTGGAGAGAATTATGTAGGAGGTTTCCACTCTAAGTTATAAAATGCCCTTAGGATTTGGCAGCAAATGAAACAGTAATATACCTTTTTAAATATCATTCCCATTGAAAAAAACACATAAATCTATTTCTAATATTGGATCATTTGGTGGTACCAGTGACTTTGGTAGTGATAACTTTCTTTTCCTGGTCTTTATTAGCCATGGCTGCTAAAGAGGTAGGACCTGCAGTAACAGAAGCAGTTGTTATTTCTATAAGTATTATTAACCTTGATGATGACTGCTCAATGAACTTTTGATTATTAACATCAATAGAGGCATGAAATAAGAAAATATTTACTTTGCAGAGGTGTTTTTTGGTTGTTGTCCTTCATTGTTGTAAACAACCAAAATGGCATCACCACGGTCAAAATAGTAAATTGATATGAGTGATGTGTTTCAATTCACTCATAAATTGGATTTAAACAAGGCAGAGTTTCACTGGACTCACTCTTCTTCCAGAGTATCAAAGTTTAATGGCAAGACAAAATTTAAGATGACTGGTGATGGCATCTTTGATATCTAACCAAGTTCTTAGCACCCCATAGTGCCTACTTCAGTCACCTTCATGACCATTGGAACAAATCGTTCCCATTCACTCATTCTACTGGGAGAAGTTTTCACACACTTTCAGTAGATATCCTCTAACTCACTGAAGGGTTTGAGGCCCTTCGACCACTCTCAGCCTGGTTTAGTCCATCTGATGAAACAGTTTATTGGGGTGTGCCCACTGAACATACAACAGCTTCCTGGAGCCACAGGTAAAAGCTGAGTGAATCAAATGGACATCAAAGGTGAAAAACAGTCCTTAAAAGGGCTCTAAACAAAGAGGTTTACCACTGCCATGGAAGATGTCCATCTCAGTCTCCATTCATCAGATTCCTTATAAAACATAGACTTTCTTTATGCTCCCATTTGAGAATAACAATCAAAACACGGAACAATTCTGACTTCAATCCATAATCACTGAATAGTGTTTATCCCATAATGTTCTGGTCTGAAGGTACTGTACCAGGTGGAGAGAAGTGTGAATGTGACAGGTCATAAAGGAAGTTGAATGTGATAGTTGTTTTGGATAGGATATAAACTAGGTCCAGCTGGCCCACAATCGGAAAGATAGAGTAGGCTAGTTTAATTTATACTGATGCTCTTATCAACTAAGACAAATCAGCTTTATCAGTGCTGCCCTTAAAAAAAAAAAAGATTCCTTGTGTTTATTTTGTATGTAGAAATCTCTGCGGCAGCTAGGTGGAACAGTGAATACACTTGCCCTGGAGTCAGGAGGATCTGAGTTCAAATTTGACCTCAGACACTTGCTACTTCCTTGCTGTGTGACATTGGGCAAATCACCTAACCCCAATTGCCTTGCCTTCCTCCCTGACAAAGGGAAAAAAAGGCAAGACAAAACAGAAGAAATGATCTCAGACTACCTGTGATTCAATTCCTCAGGTAGGCTGGGGAAGCCTAATTCTGGAGAGTAGTGAATAGGAACACTAGCTGGCTGCAGTTGCATAGCCTGAATTTGCTGTATTCAAAAGGTACTGGTTGACCTAAACTAAACCCCTCTCTTCTTCCTGATGTTTGTCCTCCTTATGTTGTCCTGAGCCCTGTCCATCTGAGGTCAACATGTGGCCTATGAATAGGGGCCTAGGTCTTTTTTCCCTTTTCCTTTTCCCTTTCTTTTCCCCTCTTTTTCTCCTTAGAAGTATCTCCAGTGTGGTATCTACTGGCTAGCACTGTTCCTTGAAATATAGGTGGCATATTTGTTATTTGTTTTAGGTAAAGAAAGTAGAAGATGACTGAGATTTTGTGAACTTTTAAGATATGAAGATCAAGCTACTTGAATGACTAGAAGTTGATTCCATGACAAGATTAGTAACCAACCAGTCAAACTTTGGGAATGGAGGGAGGGCAATGGTAGCTGAAATACAGATTCACCAGGTAGCAGTGTTGCATTTGTATGTGAATTTGGTGAGATCAATTTTGTATTGAGATTGCATAAAATGTGAGTCCACTCTTCCCAGAGATTAGGGTACTATAAAAGACAGTATGAATCCGTGGTGTTTGGGGGTAAATGTACATATTTCTCTTTTTATTGTTTCTACAAAGTAAATAACCCCTTATTGATATTAATTGGTTAAAGGAACTGAGGAACCAATGAGTGGAAATTAAAATTAGGGGCTTGGACTGATATGGGGCTTGAGTTGATGGTCCTAGAGAATAGAAATCTGAAACCCTCAGGGATGCCCTTAGGACCCTGAATAAATGATGTAGTTGCCTAACTCTGGGAGAATAAAGCCAGAGAGTACTCATGTATATTTGGTATGTACTCATTTATGTGATGCACACTGATTTCCTAATAGAATGTAAACACTGATGGCAGGCAGAGGCTTGATTTTTGTCTTTATATCCTCAATATCTGGGACAATGCTTGTTACTTAATAGTAACAGAAAAGATGTATGTTTATTGACAGATTTTTTTAAGCTTTAAAAGTCCAGAATGTAAAAATAAATAAATAACCACATTGTTCAAAAATTAATGATGAATTCAAATCTCCACACTCATATGAATTATAGTACTAAGGACTTTGTAAATATGATCTTGGAATCGATAAGTCACTTTGAAAAATCATAATGTGAACTAGAAGACTGAAAATTAAAAAAAAAAGGTCCTGATGTAAAAGGGATAATTCTAGAAAATGTAAACAAATATCTGTGATAGTAAACATTCGGAACTCAAAATCTTGTAAAAATTAAATTTTTCTCCTAAATTTTTTCTTGACATGTAACTAGGGCAAAGAAAAATACTAGTAAGTATCATCTATATCTTTCTTTAGTGGTAGTTAAGTTACACAATGGATAGAAATCAAAGTAGAGTCAGGAAGACCTTAGTTCAAATCTGACCTCAGATATTTATTAGTTGTCACTTAAAGTCACTTAAATACTGTTTAGCTCAGTTTTCTCAACTCTAGAATGAAAATAATAGTATCTACCTCTCAGAGCTGTTGTGAGGATCAAATGGGACAACAGCTATAAAGTACTTAGTACAATGCCAACACAGGCAAACACATATGTTTATAAATATTTATCTCCAGAGAAATCATAGGAGTCCTTGGGCTACACTTTGGGAAAGTTTCATTTAGTATATCTATAATTAATGTTTTGTTCACAATACAAGCATATCATCAGAGAAATATATGACTAGAAAATGAGGTAGGTCAGGCATGTAGTGAGATGAAAAGATAACTCCTGGAATGTCTAGATATTCAATTTTGTATAAATAATGTAAAAGAAAACCAAGATGCCCCAAAAGTTTTGGGGCTGCTTGTGGGTGATTCAAATGAATACATTAGCAAGGGTCAAAAGTTGCAAAGAAAAGTTGTGAAGAGCAAAATGGAAATTACTGTCATTGTAAAATGTTGCTAATTTGATAAGATCATAGAGCTACTGAAGTAAGTAATAGCAAATTCTAAAAGTCTTTCTTGAAACAACTCAGAAGCTATACCATTGACATTCAAAAATTCCAGGGACTAAAAGTGAAAAGTTGGATCTACAAAATCATTAGATTAGATTAACTCTTCTCTACAGTTCCTTGGAACTTGGGAATTCCATGACTTCTCCCCTTCTTTGATTTCATTGGACCCAGGACAAAGCAAATTCCTAAGGTAAGATAGGATACCATCAAACTGGACTTTTAAAGAGAATGGAAATCCATAGCACTTTTAAGTCTAACTCCTTTCATAATGAATTAAATTCATTTACCACAAAATGAAAGTAATTACATTTTAGGAGCTTAATTTGACTGCCCATAGCAATTTATAAGTCTTGGTAGTGAGGCTTCTAGCCATTGGCATATATTCAATCTATCATATTGGTTCCAAGGGAAGGGACTGATTTTCTTGGTGATGCTAAATTTATTATAATGGAACAATTAAATTAAAAAGGTAACCTTGGAGAAAGGTGAGTTAGTAATATAATAACTAAGGTCCTTAGGAGAAGTAAGCTTAAAGTAGAAGTCTATTGACCTCTTTTTCAGAATTATTGGTCAGTTTTGTACTTGAAAAATGAAGCAGAAAAAAAGAAAAACTAAATAATTCAATCAATAAGACACAACCTTGCTTTAATCATTTGAATGTTTTAGTCAAAATTATTATTTTGACATGATAGTCAATTATTTTAAATCTTCATTTTGCATGTATTTGTCTTACTTAAAGTAAAACTGATGATGAACTTTAGCATACACATTATAAATACTTGAGAAAAGGTAGGGATATTAATATACCCTTTATATATCATAATAAAATAGTTATCTGTAAAACAAACATGAGCAAAAATTACACACCTAAATAGAAACTTTAAAAATTACATATCAAATAATATATTGTGAAGGAAAAAAAAGTAGAGAATCTATTAATGCCAATATGAAAGGCAATGTGAAAAATGAGACAACATACCAACATTTTTGGAATGTAAGTAATTCCTCAAAGGGAAATATATATACATATACATACACATACACACACATAAACATATATACATAAATATATATATACACATATATACATGTATATACACACATATGCATATGATAACTAGGGAGTTTTCAGTCATCAACACCTTTCTTTGGAGAGGAGAAGGAAAAAGAGAGGGAAAAGAAAAGGATGAGCTGAGTTACCCAACTCACTGGGTTCCCCTTCAGGTAGTTTGAACTGCTCACATAATGTGTTTGTCCTTCATTCTTGAAGAGGGCCATGATCTCAAGAAAATGATAGAGGAGAAAGTGAGACTGGTGACCTGGCATGGCCCTCTGTCCCTCGAATCAAAGTCTTCTGTAAGTCATGTCATCATCTCCTTGATGGCGTGGTCCTCTTCGTGTACAAAGGACAACAAAATAGAAAAACAAAAAGATTAACCAACTGAACTGAAAAGGCAACTTTAAAAAACCTGTGAAGTCAACATGTCAATCCCAAAACAAGAAATATTAAAAATCAGAGAAGTATAATTTAAAACTTTAAAGACTACTGTGCTGTTAATGTATTTTTAATGGAAATAATGTGTTTTTAATGGCATCAGAAGATCTTTCCTATCCATTAATAGGCCTGTGTGACCTACTTAAATCGTATGGAAGCCTAAGTCACATAACTTTGAGTCACATGAAGTCTGTGGTGGGAGGAGCAGGAAGGGAGGAACAGGAAGAAGCAGAGCTGGAGCAGAGCTGAGAGGAACTTGATCAGACTGTTCAGATCTGGGAAGGACAGAAAAAAGCAAGTAGCTGGCTATGAGTAGGAGAAGGGCATTTTGCTTAGGGGAGCCTGTTTGTGAGATGATCTGATAATGTGCATAGACCTCTTAATTACTATGATGGATTTCTTTTTTACTATGACGGATTTGGCTTTCTGGTGTCTGAATAAATGTTTTGGTTCTGTCTTTCATGTGGAGAGTCTGTTATATTTTATGATTCAGAACTGTGCTGGCATAGTCATAGCTGCTATAGATGCTGTAGATATTGCATTGGGGCTACAATTGCTAAACGGAAATATTGTAGAGAGCTGTTTTAGTTTAGTGATGAAATCAAAAGCCAATATCTTTGCCAAGAATTAAAGGAGAAAAAGTAGACAAAGCAAATATAGTTTTACAGGTTTTGCTGAGAAAGGGAGAAGTGATAGCTTATGAGATCCTAGTTTAAGGATATAGGAGGGCCTAATTAAGTTTGTTTTTCAACAGCTGGGGAGACTTAAGAATGTTTAAAGGTAGCAGGAAATCAGTCAATAGATAGACGTTATTTCAAGATGTGAAAGAGAGAAGCAATGATTGAAGTAGCAGTCTTCTGAAGAATGAATAGGATGGAATCAAGAGTACATGCATAGGGATAAGCCATGGTAAAAAGAGCTACTTCTTTGCCAGAAATCAGAGGAAAAGAAGATAAAATGGGGAAGAAGGGGAATTATATCAGTAATTAATGAAAAATAAAGCAAATACTTAAAAATTAATGAGGAACTAAAAGGAAATGCAGTTACCAGAAGTTACTATATAGAACAATGTCAGCAAAATGGAAAAGAAATTGATGATTATCTAAAAAAAAACCTACCTCATTAATATAAGATGAAAAAGAGGTCTTAAATAATGTAATCATAGAAAAATGAATTGAGAAAACCTTGAAATAAAAAAAAAATAGGTCCAGTGCATTTATAACTGAATTCAATAACATATTTAAAGAGTGATCAATGCCATGCTAACAAAAGTATTCTTTTCAGTAAAAGATAATACTGCAATAAAATTCTTTCCTAAGACAAATAAAATCCTAATGCCCAAATCAGGGCATCATAATTTTGAGAAGGAAACTGTAGATAAGTGTCATCAACAAATATTGATTCCAAATTATAATTAAAATGTGAGCAAAATCACTGTAGATTTCTGTAACAATCATTAATTATGAACCTATTATATTTATTCCCAGGGTACCGTGATGGGCTGAATTTAGGAAATTAATTAATCAAATTATGTAACTGCAAAACTACACTATTCTCTCTCTCTCTCTCTCTCTCTCTCTCTCTCTCTCTCTCTCTCTCTCTCTCTCTCTCTCTCTCTCTCTCTCTCTCTCTTTCATATAATCAAAACCCAGAACTGTCATTACACACAAAGGAGATATACTGGAAACTTTCCCAGTAAGCACAATGATGAAGTAAGGATTTATTTACTCTTTATTATTTAACATAGTACAAGGACTTCTGGCTATAGCAATACATCAAAAGGGAGAATTCAAAATTGTAAGCATTAACAAAGAAGAGATAGAATTATCCCCAACTGCAGATAACATGATTTATTTGGGAAATCTCAGATAAGAAAAAACACTAAATAGTTGATTAATAGCTCCAATAAAACACCAGAATATAAAACAAATCCTCAGTAATCATCATAATTTCTCTATAGTAAGAATACAAACTGTGAAGAAATGAAAGATATCAAGAAATGTTTATCTAAACCTGTCATTTAAAAACTGACCTAACAAGACACATGATCAATCAATCAATAAACGTTTATTAAACACCTACTAAGTTGGAGGTGATGCGGGAAAATTGGGACACTAATGCAGTGTTGGTGGAGTTGTGAACTGATCCAGCCATCCTGGAGAGGAATTCGGAATTATGCTCAAAGGATATCAATCTGCTCATCCCCTTTCAATCACTATCTCTGCTAGGTCTGTATCCTAAAGTAATACCAAAAAAAAAAAAAATGGGAAAAGGAGCTACTTGTGCAAAAATATTAATAGCTCCTTTTTTGTGGTGGCAAAGAATTAGAAATGGAGGGGATGTCCATTAATTGGGGAAGGACTGAGTAATGTGTGGTATATGCATATAATGGAATGCTATTGTGCTATAAGAAATGACAAGCAGGCAGATTTCCGAAAATTCTGGAAATACATGTACTGATGCAAAGTGAAGTGAACAGAATGACAACATTGCAAAATGATCAACTATGAATGAATTAACTGTTCCCAGAAGTACAATGATCCAAGACAGTTCCAAAGAGCTCATAAAGAAAATTTCTGTACACATCCAGAGAAAGTATTGATGGCATCTGAATGCAGATCAAAGCATACCATTTTTTCTTTTCTATGTTTCATTTTCTTTTGGTCTGTTTCTGCTTTCATAATGTGACTAATATGGAAATATATTTTATAAGACTGCATATATGTAACATATTGAATTGCTTATCATCTTAGAGAAAGGAGGGGTGAGGGAAGGAGAAAATTAGGAACTCATAACTTTTAAGGTTAAAATTTGTCTTTACTTGTAATCAGAAAAATAAAACGATATTAAAACACATCTACTAAGTTCCAAATACTGTTCTAAGTATTGGGGCTTCAAAGGAGGCAAAAGATAGTCCCTGTTCTCAAGGAACTCACAATCTAATGGCAATTATAATAATATTATTGCTAATATAATAACAAGTAAACAAATATATACAAACAACTGCTAAGAAGATAAATATAAATTAGTAAAGAGAAAGTAGATAATAGAATTAAGAGGGATTGGAAAAGGATTCCTGTAGAAAATAGACTTTTAGTTGGGATTTGAAGGAAACCAAAAGTTGGAGATGAGGAGAGAAGGTATTCCAAACATGAGGATGCCAGAGAAAATGTCCATGGTTGACAGAGTGCCTTGTGTGAGGAACACCAGGTAGGCTAGTGTCACTGGAACAAAGAGTACATGTCAGGAAGTAAAGGATAAGAGGTATCCTGGTCATAAAGGAATTTGTATACCAAATGGAGGATTTTTGTGCTTGAGACCCATAAAAATATGAAGGAATACTTAATTAGAAAAATATTCATTATTTATGATTGGACCGTGCCAACATGATGAAAATATTGTTATTAACAAAATTAATCTGTAGATATACCAAACTAGCAGAAAGATGTTTTGTATAATTTGACAAGGTAGTAAAACTCATTTGTAGAAACAAATATCAAGAATTACATGCTGAATGATGAAAAAGTGTTGAAGATGGCAGAGTAGAAAGACTCACGTATGCTAGCTCCAAATCCATAGCCCATAAATTTCCTATAAGAAGAACTTCCCACAAATTCTGGATCACTGCAAGGTGCACAGAAACACAATAGAAGAGATTTCCGTTCCAGAGAGCCCTGGAGAGCGGTCTGCAGGGTCTGTCATGCCCCGAAAAGCGGAGCCCACCTCAGCGCTGCCCTGGCCGGTGGGCCCCAGAGGAGCAGATCCGAGCAGGCTTCAGGGATGGACCCTCTGGCAGCCATGAGGGTCCCTCCATCCACAGGCGCTACAGGTCAGTGAGAGACACTTCTGGGATGGCCGAGAGGGGAGTGGGGTGTCTCCGTGGCTCGGGCCCCCTCAGGAGGCAGCGGCAGAGGGAGCGGCAGAGGCAACCTGGGACAGCAGGCAGCAGCAGGCAGAAGCTCAGGTCTCTGCATAAACCCCCTGAGGGAACTGAGCCTGGGAGACTGCCCTGCCCCAACCCACCCCATTACTGAAGGTGTCTGCATAAAGCCCCTGAGGGAACTGAGCCTGGGAGGTGGCCCTGCCCCCACCCCAGCACCAGAACTTAAGCTCACATTGAATAGCAGCCGCTCCCACCGCAGATAGCCCTGAGACTGGGAAGCAGCATTTGAATCTCAGACCCCAAGCACTAGCTGGGCAGGTCTAGGCAGGGGTGGAGAGGAATCTCAGAAGTCAGGTAACTGGCTGAGAAAATGCCCAGAAAAAGGAAGCAGAATAAGACCATAGAGAGCTACTTTATTGGGGAAGAGATGTTCCTTCCCACCTTCATTTCTAATGATGAAGTACAATGCCTGCCATCAGGGAAAGACGTGGAGGTCGGGGCCTCTCTATCCCAGACATCCAAGGGGGATGTCCGGTGGGCTCAGGCCATGGAAGAGCTCAAAAAGGATTTTGAAAATCAAGTGGAGGAAAAACTGGGAAGAGAAATGAGAGAGATGCAAGAAAAGCATGAAAAATGGGTCAATACTTTGGTAAAGGAGACCCAAAAAAATGCTGAAGAAAATAACACCTTGAAAAATAGGCTCACTCAATTGGAAAAGAGGTTCAAAAAGCCAATGAGGAGAAGAATGCTTTCAAAAGCAAAATTAGCCAAATGGAAAAAGAGGTTCAAAAGCTCACTGAAGAAAATAGTTCTCTCAAGATTAGAATGGAACAGATGGAGTCTGATGACTTTCTGAGAAACCAAGAAATCATAAAATAAAACAAAAAGAATGAAAAAATGGAAAAGAATGTGAAATATCTCATTGGAAAAACAACTGACCTGGAAAATAGATCCAGGAGAGATAATTTAAAAATTATGGCACTACCTGAAAGCCATGATCAAAAAAAAGAGCCTAGACATCATCTTTCATGAAATTATCAAGGAAAACTGCCCTGAGATTCTAGAACCAGAGGGCAAAATAAGTATTCAAGGAATCCATCGATCACCACCTGAAAGATATCCAAAAAGAGAAACTCCTAGGAACATTGTGGCCAAATTCCAGAGTTCCCAGGTCAAGGAGAAAATATTGCAAGCAGCTAGAAAGAAACAATTCCAGTATGGTGGAAATACAATCAGGATAACACAAGATCTAGCAGCTTCTACATTAAGGGATCGAAGGGCGTGGAACAGGATATTCCAGAAGTCAAAGGAACTAGGACTCAAACCAAGAATCACCTACCCAGCAAAACTGAGTATAATACTTCAGGGGAAAATATGGTCTTTCAATGAAATAGAGGACTTTCAAGCATTCTTGATGAAAAGACCAGAGCTGAAAAGAAAATTTGACTTTCAAACACAAGAATGAGAAGAAACATGAAATAGTAAACAGCAAAGGGAAGTCATAAGGGACTTACCAAAGGTGAACTGTTTACATTCCTACATGGAAAGACAATATTTGTAACTCTTAAAACTTTTCAGTATCTGGATAGTTGGTGGGACCACACATACACACACACACACGTACACACGTGCACGCACACACACATACACACATGCATGCACATACAGAAACAGAGAGCACAGAATGAATTGAATAGGATGGGACCATATCTTAAAAGAAATTAAGGTAAATGGTGAGAGATAAATGTAGTGGGAGGAGAGAGGGTGAAATGGAATGGGGTAAATTATATGTCATTCAAGAGGCAAGCTGGAGACTTTTTAGTGAGGGAAAAAGAGGAGAGCTGAGAAAAAAACATGAAGTTTACCCTCATCATATTCGACTAAAGGAAGGAGTGAAATGCACGCTCATTTTGGTATGAAAACCTATCTTACAGTACAGAAAAATGGGGAAGAAGGAGATAAGCAGGGAGGGAGGGATGATGGAAGGGAGGGCAATGGAAGAAGGGAGCAATTTGAGGTCAACACTCTTGGGGAGGGACAGGATCAAAAGATAGAATAGAAATAATGGGGGGCAGAATAGAATGGAGGGAAATACAGTTAAGTCTTATACAATACGACTGTTATCGAAGTCATTTGCAAAACTACACAGATATGGCCAATATTGAATTGCCTGCCTTCCCAAAGGGAATGGGTGGGGAGGGAGGGATGGGGAGAATTTGGAACTCAAAGTTTTAGGAACAATTGTTGAGTATTGTTCTTGCTACTAGGAAATAAGAAATACAGTTAACGGGGAATAGAAAGTCATCTGGCCCTACAGGACAAAAGAGAAGATGGGGACAAGAGAAGGGAGGGATGATAGAAGAGAGGGCAGATTAGTGATAGGGAAAATTAGAATGCTTGGTGTATTGGGGTGGAGGGAGGGGATAAATGGGGAGAAAATTGGGAACCCAAAATTTTGTGAAAATGAATGTAAAAAGTTAAATAAATAAATAAATTAAAAAAATAAAAATCTTTTGATAATTTAAAGGATCTGTGAACCACTGAATATCACAATCTTTGAGCAATTAAAAAAAAATAGGTTACCCAAAAAAGAAAAAAATTGATGCACAGTGGTGTAAATGCACAGTAGTAAAGATGAATTTCATGGAAAATAAATCATATAACAGATTTATGACCAAGAAGGACATGAATTAGAAGATAACAAATGGATAGCCTGCATAGAAGATCTTCACTATGTTGATTGTAAGCCTAGAGAGTATTTTTAGGATGACATGAGCAAGTCACAGAAAAGAAGTAGTATGGAGATGTTGTGTTCTACCCTGTTGCACCTAAATCAATAATTACATTAAAGAACTATGTTATTTGTCTTAAGAGAATTACAAATTAATTCAAAGATAAAGGAAGATACAAACATTTATTAATGGAAAGAACACTACATTTGGAGGCCTAATGATCAAGTTCAATTATCGCTGTTGCTACTTAGTATCTATGTGGCCTTGGGCAAATCACTTTATCTGTATGAACTTCAATTTCTTCATCTCTATGATGTGTCAGATTGAAAAATACAACAAATAAAGGGAACATCTGTTGCTATTATTCTATATTTTGCTTTTAAGAAAAGAAGAAAATTTACCGGTGTTTCAGATTTTTTACAAAAATTTTTTGCTCAATTCTAGACAACATCACCAAAAATCAAACATACCAAAGATTTATTAAAGTAAAAGAGTCAGTAGCTTTTTCTACTAATAGAGAGGTGATATGTATGTGTTTCTTGTGTTCTTAGAAAGCAGTTTACCACACTTAATGGATTAAATGATTATATTGTAAAAGACTATTACAAATTATTGATGTATGAATTTCAGCAATGATAACATCAGTGTATTGGGATGTTATGTATAAATGTTATGTGTAAATGTAAATGTTATCATGACATTTTCTAGAGGATAGTGAACAAAAGCATTAGACACACGCTAGCTATTTTAATTGTCATCTAAAAGATTCACCAGTTCTTTTATGTTGAATAAACTATTGTGTCACTTTAATATCATTTTCAAATTGTTATTCTTTTTTAAAGAAACTTAAAATAATTGAACTGTTTTACTACAGAATTCAATAAAAATGTTAGCAATAATTTCATTTTATTGTTTTTTTATCAATATATGCAGACAAGAAACTTGGATAATTTTTTAATCTACATTTTTCTAGACAGCATTTTATGTTCTTGTGTAGGAAAGGAAGAGAGAGGCTATCATTTCCTATGACATCAAGAAATGGCTATGAATGAAGTAGCAGATAAGCAGACTATGGCAGACTGCAACTTGATAATACTGCTTGTCCATAATTGCCTTGACTGTGACTTGGGATTTCAAAAAAAATCACAGAATATTAGAGCTAAAATAGACATTTCAATTCATTTACATCAATCTTTGGTCTATTCAGAACACCTTCTAAAACTCCATAAAGAGATTGTTATACACTTTCTCTCTGAGTAGTGACAGATAGCCCATGTTTTGTTGACTGTTTTTTTTTTTAGATATTAATATGGAAAAAGTGCTGGATTCAGAATCAAGAAAGACCTTCTGTTTCAATAAAACGATCATGATTGCTCAAGATTCTTGCAAGGAATGCATTTGAAAAACAAAGCATCTTATGTGTTTTGCTCTGAACAAAATACTTTCATTAATGCCCCATCATTTTTCTATCACATTACAGTTCCAGCAAGTCCCACAAATTTATGGGGAGAAGTTTGATTAAAATCACTACTTTTTTTGATATTTTTTGATATTTTAGGCAAAACTAAAACAGTAAATTTGTATGAATATGTGTGTATAGGTGGAAAAAAATTGTTCTTGGTTAACAAGTTATCCTATCAGCATATATTTTGCCACAAGCTTTCCAGTTCACTTTCAGTTTTCTCTTAAAAGAGTTGTTACATCATATCCTCATTGAGGAAACAGGGTTAAATCTGGAGAGGAGGTTGCTGAGGATTTCCTGATGTGCTTTCTGAATTCATTCTTTGATAATTAGAGAAACAAATGTTGTTGATGCACCGGGATTCGGGAAACTTTCCTAAGAAATTTCATCTCCTTTTGATGAAATAACTCTCAGTCAATCATATTCAGAATTACAAGGGTTTTGCTGAAATGGATTTGGAAGCAAAGAAGGAAAATTGTGTGTGTGTGTGTATGTGCATACATACGCATATACATAAATATATATATATATATATATATATGCCTTCCTTTGCTACACTTTTCCATTAAAAAAAGAAACTTGACTAAAAATAACAAATAAGTTATCCTTATTAGTTGCTTATAGCAGACACAATATCAAGAAAAACATTATTGTCTCAGAACATAAAAAAAAAGAAAATGGGATATTTTGAAGTTAAGACTGATTTTGAGGCAAATGTAAGCCATTTTTTTTTTCCTGGGGCTGCTTTATTTTCATGTTGGTATGTACTCTTCTCTTTGAAGAATGCTTCTCTCCACTCCTTCTCCGTCCAAATCCCTAACTACTCTGAAGCCACTCCTGTGACATCCTTCCTGTACAGATTCCTAAACTCCTCAGCTTTCCATTTTTACCAATCAAAACTTACCCTTTCTAATTGCTCACAACCTTGCTCTGTTCTAGGTGACAGCTAGATAATTTGACAACCAAATCAATGCTAATGTGTTAGTGGGTGTTAATAGCTTTATATGCTATAGGCTTCCTTATTAACACATTAGTATTTTATGCAGGGTCTTACTAATGACAGTGTCAAAGGAGCTGACAATTTAGTAGACTCCTATTTTTTTACGGGTAAAGCTAAGTGGTGCATTGGATAGAGTGCCCAGCCCAGAATCAAGTAGATTTATCTTTCTGAGTTCAAATCTGGAATCAGACACTCTCTGTGTAATTGTAAACAAGTCACTTAACCTTGATGCTACAGTTTCCTCATCTGTAAAATGAGCTGGAGAAAGAAATGGAAAACCACTCTAGTATCTTTTCAAATAAAATTCCAAATGTTTTCACAAAGAGTCCAACATGACCTAAACTGCTGAACAACACCAGTTCTATGTAGGTTGTTTCCTAAAATGTCTAACCTTAGGTTGGAGATAGTGGGAGCTGCAGACAAGCTGTATTTCCTTCACTCTATGAGGAAAGGTAGTATAACCTCATAGAGCCCTGGAAAAGTACACAAGTTCTGAATTTTGAGTTTAACTTGACCTCTGTCTATCCTCTCTTGTATTCATTTCCATCATGTTTAAAATGAAGGATCTAAAGCAGAGGTAACTTTTGGCTCTTATATCCTATAATTCATGAAAAAAGAATGTTGATTATATACATTTATATGGGTATGTGTAATATTACAGAGACATATATTTGCATATGTTGGTGTAGTTGTTGATACATGCATAAAACATGTACATGTTTCTTTTTAAATTAATTTTTAAGTGTTTCTTTGTAAATTTAATCTTTTATTAATTTCCTGATTATGTGTGAAAACAAGGCTTATTTGTTTTGTAAAAATACAAGTTCTGAATTCCTTCCCCATTGTCTCTTTCCTCCTCCCTCATTGAGAAGGCAAACAATTTGATATGGGTTATATACATGCAGTCAGGCAAAACATATTTCTGTGTTGGTCATACTACAGCTTGTTCAGTCATTCCCCAATTGATGGACATTCCCTCAATTTCAATTCTTTACCCCCCAGAAAGGGGGTCCTATAAATATTTTTGTATATAAAGGTCCTTTTCCTTTTTTGTTTTCTTATATCTTTTTGGATACAAATCTAGCAGTGGTATTGATATGTCAAAGGGTATGTATGGTTTTATAGCCCTCTGGTCATATTTTCAAATTGCTCTACAGAATGGTTGAATCAGTGAACAACTCCATCAACAATGCATTAAAGTCTCATTTTTTTCCAGATCATCTCCAACATTTGTCATTTACTTTTTCTCATCTATTACTCAATTTAATAGTATAAAATAGTAGCTTAGAATTGTTTTAATTTCATTTCAACAATCAGTAGTGAGAGCATTTTTTCATATGGCTATAAATAGCTTTGATTACTTCATCTTAAAACTGATCATATCTTTTGATCATTTATCAATTGAAGAATGGCTCTTATTTTTACAATTTTGATTCAGTTTCTGTGTTTTAGAAATGAGGCCTTTATCAGAGAAACTAGTTTAAACTTTTTTGTCACAATTATTATTGTAAAATATTTTCCTCCAGCCTATTCCCTGCTCCCATTTACTCTATTTTCTTTCTCTTTTCACCCTGTCTCTCCTCAAAAGTATTTTGCTTCTGAATACCCCTTCCCCAATTTGCCCTCCCTTTCACCTACCTCCTCTTTCCTTTTTCTCTTCTCCGACTTTCCTGTAAGGTAAATAAGATAGATTTCTGTACTCAATTGAGTATGCATGACATTCCCTCTTTGAGCCAACTCTGATGAGAGTAAGCTTCACTCACTCACCCTTACCTCCTCCTTTTTCCCCTCCACTGTGAAACCTTTATCTTGCCTCTTTTATATGAGCTAATTAACCCTATTCTACCTCTCCATTTCTCTTTCTAGTACATTCTTCTCTCACCCTTTAATTCTATTTTGTAGATTTCATCCCTTCATATTCAACTCACATCTGTGTCATCTGTATGTATGTGTATATATATATATACATATATATATATATATATATATGTTTCTTATAACTACCCTAATTATGAGAAAAATCTTATGAGTTACAAATATCATCTTCCTATGTAGGAATATATATAGTCCAAATCTGATGAACCTTTAAAGTAAATACTGTTAAATCTTGTGCTATCCTGATTATGGTTCCATGATACTTCAATTGCTTCTTTCTGGCTGCTTGAAATTTTTTCTCCTTGACATGGGAACTCTGGAATTTGGTTATAATATTCCTGGGAGGTGGAGATCTCTTTGAGATCTTTTTTTGGGATCTCTTTCAGGAAGTGATCAGTGGTCTATGAGTGAAAACAAGTACTTTTTTTCCCCTGGAACTGTTAGGAGGGTCCCTACTTCACTGTGGACAAAAAGCTCTAGTGAGCTTGTGCTCCTCTGTACTCTGGGACTACCCCCCAGGACTATGACCTGGATCCAAGTATGGGCAAAACAACAGAGCCCTGCATCAGTGCTAGCAAAAAGATCTCTCTAATCTCCTTCTGACCAGTTCAACTTTCTTACTATCTGTGGGCTGAAAGCTCTGGAAGCAGTTGCTGCTGCTGATTCAGTCAATCTGAAAGCCTGCTCCTGATTTGCTGGATCTGGCTGTGTTGTCATGGCCTACACTGGACTGTAACAGACATTTCCTGCTGACCTTCTAATTGTTTTTGGTGTCTGTGGGTGGAGAGGTATGGAAATTGCCAAGTCCTGCTCCAGGTTTGCTTGGGTCTAATCTGTGCTAAACTGTGCTCAACTGTGCTCCTCTCTCATTCCAGTGCATCTACCTTTCCTGCTGACCTTCCAAGTTGTCTTGTGCTGGAAATTTTTTTCAATCCATCTTTTTGTGATTTCTGCTATTCTAGAATTTGTTTACAGTTATTTTTAAAGGTATTTGGAGAGTTTTGAGGGAGAACTCAGGTGAGTCCCTGCCATTACTCTGCCATTTTGACTCTGTCCTCTAGAATGACCCAAGTCTATATATTTAACCAAAACCTTTACACTGAACATTAGTTCTGAATCTCCTGTCTTGATGAACATCTCCTGGCTGTCACACTAGTACATCACATTGGATGTTACCTCCCCTATATCTTTTGATGTTACCCACATTTTCCCAACCACCAAAGTTGAAAACTTTAAGGTCATTTATTACTTTTCTCTTTTCCCCTCACCCCACCTCCATCTAATTGTTAAATATTGTCTATTCAAACTGTAAAACAAGCTGAAACATCTCCCCTATTCTACAATCGTACTGGGATACACTGTTTTAGGCCCTTATCACCTCTTATGTAGATTCATCTTATAGTCTTTAAGATTTTCCCTTTCTTCTAGCATCTCCCTCAATTAATACTAACTGAAATGCAAGTTCCATTAATAATAATTCAAATAATATTAAAGACAAATTTGTGAAGTTAAAAAATGAAATCATTCTTTGTTTTGAGTATGAGTTTGTAACCAAGATTTTACATCTATCTGTAGTTGAAGGAATAAATTCTTATATGAGTCTTCTTGTAAAATCTTTTTGGTAGTCAATGAACCAGATATTTAGCTCCATGGCTGTGGTTCAATATATGCACACATAGCCAGCCTTCTTTCTTTATGACCAGATCATTTAATATATAGGCACGCTACTTCTAGGAGCACATATCCCTATCATGTAGGTGGGAGCTGTCTACTTTATTTGACTATATAATCATGGGTGAGAGCAGTCTCCTTAGATTAGCTATGTAATCAGAACTTGGTGCTTCTTTAAAACTTCTAGATAGGGACAGGATCACTCCCTTTCTAGCATACTCTTACTAGAGATAGTAAATAAGGTGAAGGTCACATTCCCTCAAAATATGAATGATCATGAATTCACTGGCTAGGGGGAAGATCTTCCTTTCCTGCCTTTCCTGTAGCAAGCCTTTGAGGACCACAACAGTTCCAAGAGTTCTTGATGGCCTGATAAGCCCACTTTATTGTACTAATGGACCAAAGGTTGTTTGTTTGGCCCTCTGGGATTTCGTACAATAGCCCCAAGGCTTTCGGGTCTTAGGTAAACATCTTAGTATTTGACAAACATCCGGAGGCAGTCACTGGGGCTGGTGTTTGTTAATGAAAGAGGACTGGTGAAAGTAATCACAGCACAAACTAGCCACGAGTATGGAACTTAAGGCTGCATAACACATAAGGCTTGTACTTGCTAATAATAAATGGAGCTTGTAACATCTCTGTCTGCCGCCTCATCACTGCGTGCCTGAGATCGAGACGTCCCCCTGGTCGGGGTTCCTCCACTGAGTGGACCATAGCACTTTCCCACCTCTCCTTTTTTAGGCCCTGTGACCCTGAGAATCAGGATTGAGTGATTATATTTGTCCTGTTTTGTTTTTCTGTTTCATTTTTAGGTTCAGAAGGTAGAGAATACCAAATGGATCTTGATTCATCAAACCATGGCAACCTCAGAGCTAGGATTTCAGGCAAAAACCCAGCACAAAAACCCTGAGAAGTCTGGATGACTGAAATTTGAAACTAAGGGGAGTTTTGGACTTGGAATATGAGACTCTACTGTATAAGAACTGAGCTAACCTGTGGATTTAATTCCTTCCCTTACCCATATTATGAAGTAATAGAAGGGGATAATATGTTCCCAGGTATCTTTGAAGTAACATATTACTTTTTTTAAATGTTTATCTGACTGTTAAGTGCTTAAATGGAATTGGAGTGGAAGGGATCCTCTTACTAACTGAAGAAAACCTATTAGGGTGTGATGGGGTTGGAACCAATGGTAGACAGCCTAGATGCTACTGAACCCTGATATGTGTACCAGAGTCCTAGTATGTGAAATATAACATACCTAATCTTTAGGTAGCAGAAGCTTACATACAAAATAAATTGAAGAAATGAAACCAGGTAATTCAAGTCAGTTCTTTTCACCATTCTCCTCCCTTATTCCTCTTGTCTTTGCACCCCATCCCCAAAACAGAACAAAATGAAACCTAATTATAATTGGGTCAAAACTATTGTTTTCATTGAAATTCAGAGATTTTCCTTGGTATGCCACCAAAATATTGGGATGTAACAATTCTGTGAAAAAGAGTATCCCCTCTCATTTCTGTTTTGGAAATTAAAGACCTTAAGTCTTTAAATTAAGTCCCTTAAGTCTTTAAAAAAGATTTTATATTGCAAAACAAAAGAAATGTCACTATTTACTTAAAGGTCATGTTTGTGATTTTCACTCTTCCCTTTGGGAGTCTGTTATAGCCATTAAAATGACATGATATAAAATATGATATAAAATGTATTTGATATAAGTGACCTTTGTACCTCATGGTGTCAGTAATTTAAAAATGGAATCTTTAAAATAAGGTCATATTCAAGATAAAATAGTTACTCTGAAAAGACAGATTCTTAAGTGATTTTTAATGGAATATGCTGTCTTACCTCAAAAAATTATGTAGCTTTTGCCCTTTTCCAAAAGTCTATTTTTATGATGTTCAAGATCCTGTTATAACTAATTGTGTTTCGAAAGTCATTTTAGATCATAGTTTCATAATGTACAATAGTAATAATAATGACAACTGCAATGATATGTTTATAGAGAAACTCATAGAATGTTTTTGTCACACCAAAATTATAAATTACTATGAGAGTGCAAATTCCAACACTTAATTTTTTATGACTTATAGAGATGTTTCACTTAGATTTGAATTGAAGAATATTAGCTTATTAACTGGTATATGTGTATGTATCCCATTGTCCTATAATATTATTCCCCCAGAATCATTGAATCTGTTGCACCCCAGCCTACCAGGCATTCAATCACTCAACCTGATATCTTTGATCTTTCATTATATTTCCTTTTAAGTGGTTAGTTTTGTCTCTCTTCATAAATATGGTTTGACTTAGGTATTATAAAACCCCCCTGCCCACACTCAATACTACAGCACCTTGCCTCTTCAACTTTTTACTGTACCTACACTACGACTTCCCTCAAAGACCTTGAATTCTACCAGGGAAGGTGGATGTGACATGTGCACAAATAACCATAGTACAGAATAGAAATTAAGGAGCATAGGGAACAAAGGGAGTTCCAGAAAAGTGCCCCCAGGAAAACCTGAGTGCAGAAAAATACACTTCCAATGAGGGGAATCATGGAAAGATTTACAAAGTTGTAGCACATGAAATAAATCTTTTAAAAAGAAGATTCTAAAATCTAGAGATCATTTGGAATTATTTTTCAAGTGGGTTATGTAGGGAACAACCTGAAACAAATCATGACTTCAGGAAATAAGGTGATAAGCTTAGAGATAGTTATAAATTAAAATATAGAATGTGTGAAGTATGGGGATATGCAATAAAACTGAAAAGGAAGATTGGAGTAAGATTATGGAGGGTCTAAATTTCAGGCAAATGAGTTTGTGTCAGCAACAGGGAAGCCACTCCCTTAAGCAAGGAGGTGACATGGTTCTATCGGTTTCTTTTAAAATTCTTTTGGCAACTGTGTGGATGGAGGACGGACTAAGGAAGAGAGAGTCTGAAGGAAGGATGAATCATTAAGAGACTATTACAATAGTCCAGGAAAGAGTTCACAAGAGCCTGAACTAGAAGTTATTATGTGAGTGGAGAAAAGGGGAAGGTGCAATAGATGTTTTGGAACTGGGATTTACAAATTTCCAAAAATGATTGATTATTGTGGTGGGGAAGTAAAGTATGTAAATAACTGTGATATAGGGTGAGTGATAGATGCAAAGGTCTAAAACATATGAAAAGAAATCTGAAGGAATGATCACTTAAATATGAATAGGTCAGAGAAGGCATCCCAGAGAATATTGAATCTGAATTGGATCTTGAAGGAAATGACTTCAACAGATTGAATTAGGGATGTGCAAAATTTATGGAATTGACCTGAACAAATGCAGAGATTAAGAGCAAAGATGGCAAGAATCAGGAAAGCAGTAGTTTGGTTTGGTAAGTTTGTGTTTTGCTTCCAAATCCAGTGCTCTAGTACCACACCATATTGCCTTAAATAAATCCAGGACCAGTCTTATTTCTCCACAAATTCTGATGAATTAAAATAGGGTACCTTTTCTATTAAACTGGTAAATGTGTATGGCTACCTCCTACTATATAATTACATTGTCTTTTCAATCTGTCAGCAGAATTAAAGATATTACAAAGTTAATATTTACTCAACACAGCATTTTACAAATGTGTTTTATATATCTCAAGTCTAGATAAAAAGATATCTTTCTGAAGCAATTAAGAAACATTTATTAAAAAGCACAATGTTATGCACTGGAGGTGTAAATAAAAACATGAGGCAATGAGACAACTATCATGTGGTTTATATTCTCCTATGGGAATTCAATATATTTTATGAGGTCAAGTGAAGAAGCTTAGTTTTACTGTTCACAAGTGTAATAAGACGCTTAAGACAGTGGATTTTCACAAGCTTCAGTAATATTCAATGATAATATTGATTTAATGTAATTTTTCCCCCAGAGGAGATGAATGACTGTATGATAAGAGAGCAAGGACTTGTCTTCTTTTCCTGGGGTATGACTGCATGGAATGAAATGTGGTCTAGAACTTTTGGATTGACTAGGTATAGGATAATGTGGTGATAATAGACATTATCCAATCTGAATGAACATCTTTGCCCCAGGACAAATCTCAAAGCTGAATAGATTAATTCCCATGTGGTAGAAGGGATGCAGGTCTCTGGCAGTTTGGTTCTGGAGGACTTCTGAGCTTGAAAGAGAGAGATAAAGAGTAGAAGGGCAAGCAGTAAGATGTTTAAAGCAAAATCAACTGATGAACAAATTTCTGGTAGTGAGATTCTTCAAATTTTTGCACTGATACAATTCTCAAGCTCCTAGGTTTCATCCTCTAATCCCAATTTTAAAATGGAATAAGACTGTGATGGAGGATTTTTGTCATGGTTTGCATTCAAACTTGAAAATTTATTGGTATAAGGAAGATAAGTAGGAATAAAATAAGATATAAAGAAATTTATATTGACATGCCTCTTAAAATTGAATTGCAGAGTATTATTTTTTTACTACAAGAGCATACTAAAAATATAATTTTTAGATTTTCTTTGTTGCTCTTTGTTGTCTTTATAAGTCTCTTTCTGTGAGTACCAATTTCTTTTAAAGTTTTCATCAGTAGTTCACAGAATGAAATCTTTCTTTTTCTTTGACATCATGAATTATCAAAGCATTTCCTCTAATGCTAGCTTTGTACTATCACAGACAATAGATCATCTGGATACTGACCACTGGAAGATTAGATCAGATGCCATGGGAATTCCTTTTCATGTTTGCAGTACTTTATTCAATATATACAGCATTCAAATGTCTGTTTTCTAAAGGTGAGCTTCCCCGTAGTGGAATGATTGTTGCTGATTTGATTTCATTTTCATTTACTTTAGATGAAATAGCTTACAGCTTTCCAATTGGATATGGCATCTAGTTATTTCTGGTGTCTGCTTACCCAGTTCTCTGGTTTTCTGTAACTGCATTTGTCTCCTGCAGAAAACAGTACACAGCAAAATATCCCTCTTGATAAAAGATGTTCAGTTCTTCCAAATGACCTACACAATTGTGTCTTGCATTTTTTAAAATCAGTGCTATGACAAACCTCTTTTTTCTACAAGAATTAAAATATAATAAGCTATACTTGATACTTGGGATAGCAGAAGTGCAGTTATAGATTTGAAGCAGAGATTAAGTCTTGTGAGGATATACAGGCATATTTATATACATATAAAAGTGAAGTCAATTTACTCTATATTTATGAATTTCCAAAGGTGAGGTTGATCATAACATATACTTTGCTTAAAAAAGTGTATCATTGAACACATATGTATATATATATATATATAATAGACAATAATATAAATTGAATTACATACATATGTGTCTATATGTGTGTACTGATGCATGTATGAATGTATATGTGTGTATACACATGCGTAAGTGAATTAGTGTAGGTTTGCTTCCTTTTATATTTCTTCTGAAGTCTCCTTTATTCAAATAAAAAAGAAATAACTTGGACATACAGGTATTAATCATCAGTGGCAGGATTTGAGCATATGTCTTGTGACTCCAGATATTCCTTCAATTGCCTAATTCTACCTCTTGACAAATTGTGAATATAACAAAATCTGCCCCCATAAGTAAAATAATAATGGAAAAATCATTTAAACACAAGCAAGAAGCCTTGTATTCTACTGCTGGCCCTATCATTAACTAGCTTTGTGACCTTGGGCAAGGTGACCTTTTGCAGACTTCATTTTTCTCCTCTGTACGTTGTAATTGGAAAATTGGAAGCAAAAAAAACTGAGATTGTACTTTCAATCAATATGAATGGGTCCTTTTGGGGTGTTCTTTAGAAGGAAAAGATGTTAGATCTTGGGAAAACAGTAGTGTCATGGGAAAAAATATCTCTTCTCTAAGTTCATGTAGTATCTAAATACTGCCAAATAGATATTTACCACAATGTAGAAACTATGAAGGTGAAAACTTAGGTTTTATTGTTATGCTCCAACATAGATTCAGTCCCTAGAAAAAAAAACATGAACAATTATGAGGATTCTGACAAGGCTTCTCATAAGAAAAGTTACATCAGAGTGACAGAAAAATAATTAACTTACACATTGCAATCCTGTACATTCCTCTTAGGCCATAAAAGTTTAAAATAGACAGCTCCATAATCCATAATTTCATCAATGTTATAAAAGCTGAACAAACTTAGTTAACCAGAGTCATAATCTCATAATCTCATAATCCCCTAAAATAACAAACAACTTAACCAAACAAGCTCCATAGGTAAATTAAGTCAAGTCACAGATTAAAATATATTAGAGAATACACAAGAGGCTGATTAAAGAGGAGGATTTATACAACACCAAGGAGTCAGGGACTGAAGGGATCCCTTTTCTGACTTTTAATCCTTCATACTCAAAGAGGACCAAAACGTGTATCTGATCAGACCAATACAAACTTAGAAGGCTCAAGCATGAGTCAGGGACAAATAGTCTGTATGAACATTTGGAGTATAGATGTCTCTAAATTTGTGCATCTTGCTTTCTTTTGAGTTATGCAATTCTGCTTTGCTCTTACAGTATAGGGTCTTCTTCTTACGGATCTGAAGCATCAGTGAGATTCAGCAACCTACTGAGTAACCTTTTTTAAGGACCACACTGCTCACTTCCTGTCATAAAGAATGGGTTAGGAAAGGTGCCCTAAAACTTCTCTGCTTCACCAAACCTAACCCTGACCTGCTTATTGTGTCAGACAGGGATCCTACCCTACCATCTAAGAGTGCCTAGAAACATAAGATACCAGACACTGAAGTCCTTTCTCAACCTAAACTGCCAAGTATTCCAACTCTACTGCAAAAAGCACAACTCCAACAGGCTGGCCATGTTGTTTGAAAGCCAAATGTATGTTAGCCTAAACAACTATTTTATGACAAACACAGGGTGAGGTCAGATGTGAGGTCACATGGAGGTCAGAAGAGGCAATACAAGAATATTCTCAATGTCTCCCTTAAGAATTTTGAAATTGATTGTATGACATGGGAAAGACTGACAAAGGACTTCCCAGAATGGCATGCCCTCATTAGAGAAGGTGTTGTGCTCTATGAACAAAGCAGAATTGAAGTAGCTCAAAACAAATGCAAAATGTGCAAATTTAGAGAATTCACCCCAAATGTTCACATGGACTATTTGTGCCTAACTTGTGGTAGAGTATTCCAGATTCATACTGCTCTGATCAGTGTCAGTTGGTTGCACTGTAACTTGACTCTACATAGTGATGTCATTTTGGTTCTCTTTGAGAACAAAGGACAACCACTAATCAACCAACCAAGGTTCATAAGTAAATTTTTGCATCTCATTTGTTCAAGTCATGTCCTGACCAGATAGTAGTAGACATGAAAATTTGAGCTCAGGCTTTCTGACTCTCACATGGATGATCTTTCTGCTATTCCTTTCTTTCTGGCCACAGAAAGTCAATAATTCATATGATTCATAATTCACATGATTATAATGTACCTATGTAGTACCCCCAAGAAACAATGTCAAAACAAGATATGTGCAATGAAGAATTAAAGGTCATATGTAGGGCAATGGAGGGAGCAGAATTTGATTTAGCTAATAAGATGGAAAAGGAGCTGTGAATAGAATCATTCCCAAATGCTTGGCCCACTGCCCCACTTTCTCTTTTCTCTCCTCATGCAAGATCTGTGCACCCCTTAGGAAGAAAGGCAACATGATGCTGATATGAAAAATAGGGCTAAGGAACTGGGAAAATGATAATAAAACAGAACCATTTCAGCAAAATAGAATTTCTGCCTTCTGCTCTGTAAATAGTAAACACAAACTTCAGAAATTAGCCATGTTTCCCCCTCACACCCCCACTCTTTTAAATTAATTTGAGCAGTTAAACAGATTGCATGTTTTTACTTCCCTTTGGCATGCTGAAGAAGTTAATCATCTCCTGGACCTCTGGGAAAGGGGACTGTTCTAGTTTCATGTACAGTCTCACACATAGGGGCCCTTTATAAACAGTCTAACATGTATTTATAGGTTACATTAGACTTTTATTATATAGATATCCAAACCACCCAGATAGAGAGAATTTAAAAGTGAGGAAAAGGCTACCTATCAAATAAAACTTTTCAAAGCCAAAGAAGATTCATCAAAGAAAAATTTTCCATAGAATCAGCAAGGACATAGCACCATAACCTGCATTCATTTGCATTCAGACACTATCTAAGAGAATTTCACTCTACTTTTTTGATACTCAAAGGCAAAGAGGCAATCAAAAAGTCCTCAGAAAAATACTGGTCTGGAGGACTTCTATTAAAAATACTCCTACCTTTTATTGGATGGTTCCATTAACTAGATAATGATATTTAGTAGGGAAATATTTCCTGACCAACTGGATCAAATACAATCCAGATCCTATTCCAAGAATTCCTATTCATGACCAAAAAGTCCAGAGATAAGCTATTGTGTCAAAGAGATCTGAAAAAGACATTTGATTTAATTCTGTAGAATTTTGCTCTTGTTATTCTTTCTGAAAGTGCCTACATACCACAAAATGACATTCGTGTTGTCTAATTCTCACAGAGATCAAATGAGTGAGAGTATGTTTCCATCTGAACAAACAATCCACAATCCATGTAAAATGCAACTGTCTTTCTTCATCTATAATTTCATTCCCATCACGCCCTATACAAATATTAATTCCCGAATTAAGAGATTTTTTTATCTACAGTTTAGTGTTCACCCATTTTCTAAAGGTCTGTCACAAAATTAATTGAGAAGGTTTGTTACTGCTAAGAATATCATATAGTCTTAGTCTGGGAATAACTATCATTCTACTAGAGTTAATCTCCAAAGGACAAATAACATTGTACAAATTGCCAAGAAGAATAACAATCTATGATGAAATGGAAGAAAAGGATTGGTGCCCAGTTAGAAGGCTTTTGACCATTTAGAATAAATATATACTGATGAGATCCCAAGTAGAGGACAATTCTTGAATGTACTATTTGAAAGAATTTCATGATTTTATCTTTAAAAGATACAGTAAAGCTTCCCTTAGAAAAAAGCAATTGACAGAGGGAGAAAGGAAAATTGCCATGAAGGTATTATAAGGACTTCAAGTGGTGATGTGTGTATTGAAGCACATTTGTTGCTCATTTTATCTATGTGTGTACATAAAATGAAATATCCTATTGGCACAAAGTGTATCATCTGATGGATCACTGAAGTTTTGAAAAGATACACTTTATTTCTTCAAAAAATAAAACAGGTCAAATTGTCAATGACCTGTTCCATTATATATGATGATTTATAAAGTGAATTATGTTTTAAACATTATTTATTAATGATTCTTCTTATAGTGATAGAAACTGGGTCTGTATTTTCACTGCTAAAGAGAATTCTCAAATAAGGAAACTTTCTCTACTAACGCAGTTTGTCTCTGTCAGTTGTTAATCTTACAGAATTGTTTGAAGCACCAAGAAGGTAAAGGACTAGCCCAACCAGTAGGCATAAGAGGGCTTGCACCCAGGTTTTTCCTGCCTCCAAAGCAAGTTCGATATCTACTAGGATATATTGCCTCTTACATTTATTGAATTATTTAATATTTACTTACTATATGATAGCATAATATTTTCCCTATACTTTTATTTTTTTTTGAGTCATTTTTAATTTGTCTGACTCTCTGTGATGTTATTTGGGGTTTTCTTGGCAAAAATATTGGATTAGTATACCATTCTTTTTCTCCAGCCCATTTTATATATAAGGAGGCTAAGGCAAACAGTGTTAAATGAGTCGTTCAGGGTCACATTGATAGTAACTGTTAGAGACTGGGTTTGAATTTCTGTCTTCTTGATTCCAGATTCAGGACTCTATTCACTGCATCGCTTTGCTGCCCCTTCTCTATACTATTTGATATTTACTGGTAGTATATTCCGTAGAATATATAGAGTACTTAAAATCATTGAATAATGGATTACAAGATGGGCCTACTCTAAGAACAAACATATGAGTTCTGCTTCCCTTCAGATAGAACAATACTAAATCATATTTGTAGAGAACTTCTAGGTTTACGATGTGCTTCCCTCACAATAGCCTGAGAGCATAGATATTATAAGCAATAGTGGTATCTCTGGGGACTTGTTTTGCTCACAAAACTCTTAAAGATCAGAGCTGGGACTCCAAGTCTTCAGCTAAAGAATTCAGTGTTCATTTTACTATCTAATTCATACCATGCAGATAGCCTATCTCTTCTTTCATTTTCTACATGTCAAAAATTAGCTTTAAAGGGACTTATATGTATCTTTGCAGTTCATCACAAGCTGCATCTTCTAGGCACTCGCATTCCTAGCAATATTCTTGAAGTACTATGCCATTTAATTATAGCATAGATAGAACAATAGTGATATATCCAGTTATCTATGCTTGTATTCACTTCTATGTATCTATGACTGGCTTGATCTTTTGCTTAATATACTCACAGCTATCATCATACACCTTTCTCTCTTTTCATCCTGATAAGAATTAGTTGTTTCATATCAGCAGAATTTTGTTATTGAGATCGTTTGATCAATCTTAAAAGGACTTTTATAGAATTTTATAGAATGGGATTCCACTTAACCTCTGAAATCCACTCTCTCCAGTGAGTATATGGCTCTGACTGTACTGTGCTCCTCTACTAAGCTATTGTATATTGAAAATTATTTTACTTATAATATTCTTGTCATTTCACTTTTCCACCAGTTCCTAATTATAATAGGCCCCAAATACACACACACACACACACACACACACACACACACACACATAGAATCAAAAGCAAGTAAAGGAAATTGTATGATCAAGGGCATGAAGGTGAGAAACTTGGATTTTTTTCTTTCAAAGTAACTTAAAGTAAAGCCTTTGCTCAGGACGTAATTTTGTTTCTATCTAACACTATTTTCTAGACCCTGTCTGAAACAGGAATGTAAGTGTTATTGAAAGTACATAATAACTTAAAAAAAAATTGAATGTTTGGCAAATAAATTTAGTTAACAATCTTATTGGATCTGAAGTTTTAGAGATAAAAGGAAACTTACAAATTATTCTATGTAACCGCTTCATTTTACAGGTAAGAAAAATGAAGCCAAGAGAGGTTACCTAGCTAATAGCTTGCAAATATTGGATTCAAAGATATGTCCATATCATGAAAGATTCTTAAGAAATCTATATCAGGCCTCCTAAATATTCACCACAGCCTTTTTCTTACTCTATCAACACTCCAGACCACCATAATGCACAAACGTGGACCACTCAATTAGATCCACAAATTCAAGTAAGATCCCTTTCTTCTTTTTAAGTATTCGTAAAAAGACTGCCTTTGAACATCACTACCACACATAGCTGCTGGAAGCCTACTGTTCAGTAATAGGCTCAAGCTTTTCCATAAACACTAGCCATGGTGCTGAAGTTTCTCTAATTATAATACTTGCAAAACTGGAATGTCGATTATTTATAAAGTTGGTTTTGTTGAGGATACACAAATTAAAAAATAAGATACAAGTTGAACAAATGAAGACAATTGTCATTAGCTTATTCTTATGATCATATAACACAGGAAAATTTATGCTTCTATTCCTTTTTGTTCCCTTTTGTTGTCAATGCTTTTGTTTTTGTTTTTACTATGCTGTGTTATTCTAGCTAAAAGTTGGATTGTGATTCTGAGGATTTTTTATTTATATTATTTTATTCATTTATATAATTTTATTTTTATATTGTTTTGTTATTTTATATTGTGAATTTAGTCATAAACAAACACATTTTAATCATGAACAATCACAAATATTAGGATATAAAAAGAACAAAAAATAAATTTGAATATGAAACCATGATAAAAAATCTCATTTATATTTTTCTGCTAGTTTGGCCTTATTCACTCTTCATTAGTTCATATGTCTTTCTATATGTCTCTGAATTAGTTGAATTTCTATTTGTCCTTGGTTGCCAGGAGAAATATCAACAGTCTCAGATATGAAGACAATATGACTCTGATGGCAGAAAATGAAGAGTTAAAGAAGCTTTTTGATGAGGGTGAAAGAAGAGAGTGTAACAGCTGACTTAAAGTTTGACAGAAAAAAAAACACAAAACTAAGATCTTGGCAAGTGATCCTATCATTTCCTGGCAAATAGAAGAAGAAATGGAAAAGTCTCAGATTTTATACTTTTGAACTCAAAGCTCACTTCAGACCATGACTGTAAACATGAAATTTAAGAGAGGCTTGCTCCTTGGAAGGAAATCTGTAGAAAATCTGTACAACATATTAAAAAACAAGGACATTACCTTGCCAACAAAGATCAATATAGCAAAAGCTATGTTTATTCCAGTAGCAATATATAGCTGTGAGAGTTAGACTATAAGGACAGTTGATCACTGCAAAATAGATGTTTTCAAATTATAGTGCTGAAGAAGATTTTTGAGAGTCCTTTGAACAGCAAAGTCAAATTAGTTCATACTTAAATTAATTTGGGAATTCACTGTAAGGTCAAATACTGAAGCTTAAAACCTTTGGTCCCATAACGAGAAAATAAGACTCATTGGAAAAGACTCTGATAGTGGGCAAGATTAAAGGCAAAAGGAAAAGGGGTTGACAAAGGATGAGATGGATAGATTATATCATGAAACAGCAAACAAATATTTGGAAGGACTGAGAGATAGTGGAAGACAGAAGGCTCTGGTGTGCATGGTGTATGTGGGATCACAAAGAGTCAAATGCAACTGAGCAACTGAATAAGAATTTCTTTGCTCATATTTATTGTTTCTTACACTACAATAATACTCACTGTATTTTTATTCCACAATTTGTTCAATCATTCCCCAATTAATGAGCATGGTTTCCTCTGTTTCCTTATCTCTAAATCCAAGTAGGTTTTAAGGGGAAAAGAATCTTTTTAACCTCTGGACTTCTATTATTATAGCCACTCATCAACTATGCATTTTGTGCCAGAAATCCATTTATTTATCTATTTAAATATAAATTTATTTATTTAACTTTTCACATTCATTTTCATAAAATTTTGGGTTCCAAATTTTCTCCCCATTTGTCCTCTCCCCCCACCCCAATACACCGAGCATTCTAATTTCCCCTATTACCAATCTACCCTCTCTTCTATCCTCCCTCCCTTCTCTTGTCCCCATATTCTCTTTTGTCCTATAGGGCCAGATGACTTTCTATTCCCCATTAACTGTATTTCTTATTTCCTAGTAGCAAGAACAATACTCAACAGTTGTTCCTAAAACTTTGAGTTCCAAATTCTCCACATTCCTCCCTCCACACCCATTCCCTTTGGGAAGGCAGGCAATTCAATATAGGCCATATCTGTGTAGTTTGGTAAATGACCTCCATAACAGTCGTGTTGTGCAAGACAAACTGTATTTCTCTCCATCCTATCCTGCCCCCCATTGTTTCTATTCTGTCTTTTGATCCTGTCCTTCCCCAAGTGTTGACTTCAAATTGCTCCCTCCTCCCATTGCCCTCCCTTCCATCATCTCCCCCACCCTGCTTATCTCCTTCTCCCCCACTTTCCTGTATTGTAAGATAGGTTTTCATACCAAAATAAGTGTGCATTTTATTCCTTCCTTTAGTCAAATGTGATGAGGGTAAACTTCATGTTTTTTTCTCAGCCTCCTCTTTTTCCCTCCACTAAAAAGTCTCCTGCTTGCCTCTTGAATGAGAGATAATTAACCCCATTCCATTTCACCCTCTCTCCTCCCTCTACATTTCTCTCTCACCATTTGCCTTAATTTCTTTTAAGATATGGTCCCATCCTACTCAATTCACTCTGTACTCTCTGTCTCTGTGTGTGCGTGCATGTGTGTATGTGTGTGTGCGCACACACATGTGTACGTGTGTGTGTGTATGTGTGTGTGTAGTGCCACCAAATACCCAGATACCGAAAAGTTTCAAGAGTTACAAATATTGTCTTTCCATGTAGGAATGTAAACAGTTCACCTTTGCTAAGTCCCTTATGACTTCTCTTTGCTGTTTACTTTCTCATGCTTCTTCTCATTCTTGTGTTTGAAGGTCAAATTTTCTTTTCAGCTCTGGTCTTTTCATCAAGAATTCTTGAAAGTCCTCTATTTCATTGAAAGACCATATTTTCCCCTGAAGTATTATACTCAGTTTTGCTGGGTAGGTGATTCTTGGTTTGAGTCCTAGTTCCTTTGACTTCTGGAATATCCTATTCCATGCCCTTTGATCCCTTAATGTAGAAGCTGCTAGATCTTGTGTTATCCTGATTATATTTCCACAATACTGGAATTGTTTCTTTCTAGCTGCTTGCAATATTTTCTCCTTGACCTGGGAATTCTGGAATTTGGCCACAATGTTCCTAGGGGTTTCTCCTTTTGGATCTCTTTCAGATGGTGATCGGCAGATTCCTTCAATCCTTATTTTGCCCTCTGGTTCTAGAATATCAGGGCAGTTTTCCTTGATAATTTCATGAAAGATGATGTCTAGGCTCTTTTTTTGATCATGGCTTTCAGGTAGTCCCATAATTTTTAAATTGTCTGTCCTGGATCTATTTTCCAGGTCAGTTGTTTTTCCAATGAGATATTTCACATTACCTTCCATTTTTTCATTCTTTTGGTTTTGTTTGGTGATTTCTTGGTTTCTCAGAAAGTCATTAGACTCCACCTGTTCCATTCTAATTTTGAGAGAACTATTTTCTTCAGTGAGCTTTTGGACCTCTTTTTCCATTTGGCTCATTCTGCTTTTGAAAGCATTCTTCTCCTCATTGGCTTTTTGAACCTCTTTTGCCAATTGAGTGAGCCTATTTTTCAAGGTGTTATTTTCTTCAGCATTTTTTGGGGTCTCCTTTAGCAAGGTATTGACCTGTTTTTCATACTTTTCTTGCATCTCTCTCATTTCTCTTCCCAGTTTTTCCTCCACGTGTCTAACTTGAATTTCAAAATCCTCTCTGAGCTCTTCCATGGCCTGAGCCCATTGGATATCTATTTCGGATGTTTGGGATACAGAGGCCTTGACTTCTATGTCTTTCCCTGATGGTAAGCATTGATCCTCCTCATCAGCAATGAAAGGTGGAAACATTTGTTCCCCAAGAAAGTAGCCTTCTATGGTCTTATTTTTCTTCCATTTTCTGGGCATTTTCCCAGCCAGTTAATTGATTTCTGAGATTCCTCTTCACCCCCACCTCACTAGTGCTTGGGGTCTGAGATTCAAATGCTGCTTCCCAGCCTCAGGGCTATTCAGTGTGAGAGATTAAGTTCAGGTTCTCAGGTGGGGGCAGGGCAGCCTCCTAGGCTCAGTTCCCTCAGGGGGTTTATGTGGAGACCTTCAGTAATGGCCCTAAGTTCCCACCTCCTCTGGGAGCCCCTGGCCGCTGCTGCTTCTGCCACTGCCTCCTGAGGGGGCCTGAGTTATGGAGACACCCCACTCCTCTCTCAGCCAGCCCAGAAGTCTCTCTCACTGACCTGTAGTGCCTGCGGGTGGAGGGACCTTCATGGCTGTCAGAGGTTCCATCCCTGTCACCTGCTTGGATCTGCTCCTTTCAGGGCCACCTGGCCAGGACAGGGCCAGACTCTGCTGTCCCTTGCTTGAAAGACCTTTGGTGCTGGTTTTTCAGGGTTCTATGGAATGGAAATCTCCTCCACTGTGTTGCTGTGTGGCTTCCACTGTTCCAGAATTTGTAGGAAGTTCTTTTTACAGGAAATTTATGGGCTTTGGATTTGGAGCCAGCATATGTGAGTCTTCTACTCCGCCATCTTGGCTCCTCCTCCTGTGCCAGGAATTTAGCTATGTACCACATAAGTTCAAAACGAGAAAATGTAAACATGATCTGTGAATCTTAGAAATCTGTTTGGATGTGAATAGTGAAAAGAAATTAAAGGTTTTGTTTCGCATGTACTTTATTCCCACTTTTCATAAGTGTTACTATGAATATTTTTGTATATATGAGGCCTTTTTCAACTTCCTTAGGTCTCCTTGGGATATAGGATAAGAAACATAATTTATTGATCAAAGGTACGGATATACCTATTCTCTTAAATAATTCCAATTTGTCTATCAGATGAATGAACAATTTGTAGCTCAGCTAATAAGTGCATTAGTTTGCCTATCTTCCTAAAACCCAGTTTTGTAATTTTTCTGGGAAATTCAGGTACCTGGTCTTGTTATATAGCTTCTGTAAGCCTGTCTTCCAATTCATAATCAAATCATCGTACCATACCTACTCTTCAGAAAAATCTATATCAAAATATGCATTTCCAACAGCTTAACAAACTTTGTATTCCTTTTCAGTTTATTCCCACCAAGATGTGTGCCCTTTCAACAAAATGTGATTACCAAATAGCTAAAGAAATCTACATGTATTTCCTAATTTCAAAAGTCAAGAGTATTGGAATGAACTGATTTTTTTTGTAACTACACTGAAGTTTTGCTTTGGGAAGTCTTATTATTAAATAGAAGGCACAAAGAGAATTTTTTGTTTCTAATGTAAGCCACTAGTAAAAATGGAATGACATAAAAATATTTTCTATTTTTGCATGAGATCACCTAACTCTTGACAGGGATTAGAACTAATTAAGATTCCTCTGAATGGATCATTAGTAAAGCAAAAAGCATATGAATGGGAAAGTCAGTTTGCTATTTATCTAACAGAATATTTTCTTAATTCATGGCACACTTTGGGTGACACAGTGGAAGAAATTTTGGCTTTCATTTTGTTAAACACATATACAAGTCTTTAAGAGACATCATTTTAAAGGGATTTTTTTAGATCTAGTTATTCAGAATTAGTCTTCTCTGAAATTATTACAAAGAAAGAGGGCTTTACAAAAAAAAACTTAGCTTTACCAAAGAGATGTACTAAACCCAACCTAATTATTTCATAAGCACAGTTTACCTTAGGTTTTAATTTAACAAGAACAATTTTATTAGTAGTATTATCTAACTTTTAATATTCACTTTGTTGTATAATACTTCTGACTTGACAAATTAAAAGGCTCTTGGCAAAAATGTATTGATAACATTGGTTTTATATAATCCTCTTTTTCTACCTTCAAATTGTAGGAAAAATTCAAATTCAGTTTGAGCATTTTAATTTTTATTTCTCCATTAACACTTAAACAGATTTCTTAGGTTTGCAGGTCAAGTCTCCTTTTTTTCTGCATAGTATAGTTTCCAGCATAAAATATGTGCTTGATGAATAGTCAGAATTATAGAACACTAGAAAGAAGTTAAAGGGTTCTTTCAGTCTAACCACTTTATTTTAGAGTTGAGGAAACTGAGGCCAATAGATAAAATTGATCCAAAGACTCATTTCAAGTTAATAACCAGTGCTAGATTTTAGGCTTCCTGATTTACAATCTGGTGGGTTGTTTTGTTTTTTGTTTTTTTTTTTGCCCTGTTATATCATGCTGCCACCTACTAATTGATTGTTCATGAAATGAAGGGTAGTACATGAATCCCATATGAGTCAATAAGATTCTCCTCAGTAGTTACAGGCTCTGAGCTTGGTATATGTGTACTATTAGTCACAAGAGGAACTAAACAAAGTCTGTGTTTATTTCCATATTCCATATATGTACACACACACACACACACACACACACACACACACACACACACACATATATATATAGAGAGAGAGAGAGAGCAACAATGAGATCCTACAGCATCCAAATGCTTTCTAAGCAACATCACTTTCTAAAAGAAAAGATAACATACATCTCAGATACAGAGATGTTCAAAATAAACTCAAAAGGGCTCTCCAGATTTCTTGATTAAATGCATTTCAAGGAACAAAAGTTGGAGCATCAGAAATCCATGAACACATATCCAGAAATCAAAATAAGCTACTATCCAGGAGAAGTCCACATCAGCCAGAGTACAAATACGAAGTACTTGCCTGCAGTCTACAGTCCTCAAAGAGCTTAACAGACCGGTAAATGATAATAATAAACTGCTAACCATGCATGAAACAAGAAATCAGAATTTTCTGCTTGTATGCATGCTTGAGCTAAAGAGATGCCAGTCAATGACTTTATATTTTTTTAAAAAAATACAGGCTGAAGGCAAATGGAGGATTGCTGTTTAAAGAGACTTGTTAAGACCAGGGGGAAAATGCCTGGTGCCTCGGCAGAGCAGTGAAAAGGTCTATCATCTGATGGATTTTGGAAACAAATTTACTGTAATAAACAAATCAATTAGCCTAAAGTTGATTCTGGCCAGTATAAGTGGCAGTTGAAGTGTATCTGTTCACTGAGGCAGTGCCTTCTCTGGTATATTTAGCATTGAGGATTTTCGCACAAATATAAAGCCTGTCTGAATTCAGCTGCTCCCTTTGGCAGAAAAACTCAAAAGGCCTTATTTGTGTCTATTCTCAATGTGGGCTCACTCACTGCTTATCTGGGATGAGAGGACTGAGTGGATTTATTAGAAGAGGAATTAAAGACGAGGCACCTCACCCTGCAGAAGAGATGGTGGCTTTTTTCACAGATCCTTAAGAGTCAACATTTTGCACAGGGTACAATTATTTAGCAAGCAAGAAATGAAATCATGTGCATTAGCCTCTGATTAAGCAGAGTATAATGTGTTGTTCAGAAAGTCAGCTGCAAAGATTCGGCTTGAATGTGACTGCTACTGCTGCTGAAAGGTTTTGATTTGGCTAATCACAGAGGTCTTTCTGAAATTCTAACTAAGAATTCCAAGCAGAAAAAAATCATTCCTGATGAAGTCTTGCAGCTGACAATGTGGAATAATATGAAATACAAATTTGATCAGGATGCAACTAAGGATTATCCCAAAGTCACTGAGTTAGTTTACATTAACTAAAAGAAGATAACACTAACGAAAAACAAAGGAACATAGGAATCACTGCAATTGTGAGTCATCCAGTCCAATATTCTATTGCCAACAAAGAATCCAAGTGACATTACAGAAGAGGTGCGGTTATCAATGTCAGTCAACCTAAAAGTTATATGTCTTAACTTCTCCTAATAGCCATTTATGGCTATAGCATTCATAAAGACAATCAGATTCTTCCTGAACTCATTTTTATTCCTTGCCTAACCTACTTCCTATTGACATAATAAGTGCCACAGCTTTACCATCTGTAGTAAGTAATACTTCTTTTGAAAGGTCCTGAACTTACATTTTTCAAATTTAAAAAATAATAATTACTAATATATTTTATTTTTACATTACCATCATTTTTCAACATACCTCTGCCAGAGAGAAATCTTTTGTCACAAAAAAATAAAGAGAAAAAAGTTCTTTAGCAAAATGAACCATACTAATAACTTCCCACATCCAAAAAAGAGAAAAGAATTTATTCTCATCTTTATTTGGAGGCAAAGGGGAGCAGGCTTGGTCATTATAATTAGCAAGAATTTAGTTTCTATTTTTTCACCTTTTTGCTCCATATATACATATATGTGTATATATTATATGTATACGTATAATTGAAATCATTCAATGTTGTTTTCTTAATTTTATATCAATTTTAACCAGTTCACATGAGTCTTGCCATGCTTCTGTGATTTTTTTTTCAGATTTTGTAATCTGCATTGGATCCTAAAGATAAATTCTTGTAGAAAAGTGTACAGATGCTGCTGTGCTCTTAGTGATTAGCTCCAAAATTGAACCAATAAGTTTATTTAATATTTTGCTTTTGTTCTCCTAAGTCATTAGTGTAGCACCCTCAGTACACTGGGGGGAGATGGAGTTGTGGAGCAGAGAACTGAAATCTCTAACTCAAGAAGATTGAGGAAAGATACAGAAATGATATCAAGCAATGAGATAGTGTAAATTTAATAGACTTTGTAGGATCAGAGGTGGAAAGGACTGAGAAAGGAATAAGAACACTCAGAATTATAGAATGAGGGAGTTTCATGGAATGGTGAGAGACAACAGAGTTACCTTAAGGTAATTTTTAGCAGGATAAATTTAAAAAGAAAGTGAACTTGGGAAATATAATGTAACTTCCAGCCATAAATATGGCTTAATAAAAAAAAAAATACGGGGTTTTTTTTGATGGAAAAGTCAGTATTGTGGTGGATTGATCCTGAGATTGTGTGAGATGTCTGGTCACATAGGAAATAGCATTACTCATAGTTAAGTACAGAAGCTATCTCAGGGCATGTAGGACAGGGCAATGATCTCATTTCAAGATTTATTCAGCTTTTTTGACATTCCCCAAATCATATGTGCTTGGATATAATGTACTTAGAATGTAATTTTTTTTACATTTACCAAAAATGAAGTGAAAGCTAAATATTTCTTCAGGTCCATTGTTCAAAGACTATATAACTTTGGGAATGCACAGTATTTGAAGTTAAAACTGATTGCAAATAAGACTTTTTTCAACTAAGACTATAACAAACTTCTGTAGAAGTAATTATAATGTGGTCAAAATCAAAGTGGAATAAATCCTTCTTCTAGAAATAAGTCCAGAGTACAGCATGAAAAGAACTTGAAGTCAGACTTTTAGGATAAAGTCTCAGTTACATCACTTGTAACTCTTATCTGAAGTATTTTTCTGCTGCACGGCTTTTTGCTCCCATCTCCCCTGCCTTTTTCAGCTATAGGTAGAAGATGGCAATATAGATGGCAATCTGTAATACCTAGGAAAATTGGTAGCCTTAAAGGAGAAAGTTATCAGAGGTTGTACAACATGGTGATACACTGGTCGGACTTTAAAAAATTACAAATATAGTGCTTTGGAATTCTCTCTTCCTCCCAAAATGTGTCTTTTTCACATTGAGAAAAGATGGAAAGAAAGAGACTGGACCAGATGGGCATTTGGGGTGTTGTCCAGGACAGCCTACTGAGGCACTAAATAGAAGGATTTACCTGATAGGAAGCCAGGAGTTGGGTTGCAACTTTTGCAATAGCAAAGTCACTTGCCCAGAGCTTGGGTTGAAAATAGAGTGAACTGGATTATGGTGATCTACAGTTCCATTGTTTCACACTTTTGATTTGTGAAACTGAGAATGCCCATCTCCTTAAAACCCTTTGAGAGTATCAGTCCCTGTTAATTTGAATAATAAGAAGCACAACACAGAAGGAAAGGGAGAGTGGGGATTCAGACTCTACTAAAAGTTTCTGGAACTCCCTCAAACCACTTTGAATTTTAATGCTGCTCTGTATTACTTTTTATATCCTTCAAGTGAAATCTGGTTAATCTAGATTCCAAAAAAGTGAACTTTTGGAGCTATGCCGATAATAGGAAGATCAAAAAAGTCAATTGATAAAGGGACTTTATCAATTCATGAATTATGATTTTTTTGAGATTTGTTTTATGCCCCAAAATTTGATTTTGTATCTGAAGTACTAGAGATTGGAAGGCCGGGAAGATCTGAGAATTCTCAACTTGCAGTGAGCTGATGGACTTGAAGCTTGGAACAAAACTCATTGGCTTGCCCAGATAGAGTACCCTGTGACAGTTGCTCCAGGTCACACCCATAGTGAGGGAAGTTTCTTGTCCTGCAGAACATGGGGCAGGGTGATGATCTCCTTTCAAGATTTGTGTAGCCTACAGGATTACTTCTTGGTACTCTCTAAACTAAATATGAATATGTGCATTCAAATGTATTCAAAGGTGACAACAAAAGAAAAAAAGAAGTTGTAGATACTAAATATTGAAAGTTTGCGTTTCTGAAACCAATATTGCCTTATGTATACTCAACATCTGAAATCAAAGTTGATAATACGGAAGTTCTTTTAAAAGTGAGACTTTAGAATTTCCCTTCTGTGTGGCCAAAGTAAAAGTGAAAAAAAAAAATTACTCTCTTTCAATCAAGAGATAAGGAAGTAGAATGGGAAGAACATTGGCTCCTGGAGTCAGAACTTTAACTCTTGACCTTACCCTTTATTAAAAATAAGATCTTAGACAAGTTCTTTAACCTGTCTGATCCTCGGTTTCCTCATCCATAAATTCAGAATAGTGAGATGACAACCAGCTGCCTGGGTTTTGAAATCTATTTAGAGAAGTGTATGTGTTTACTAATCACTCTCCTGCTCCTACTCTCACCTAGTAGTCACTCCTCCTCCTTTTCCATTCCTTCGCACTAATTCCATCAAAACTCTACATCATGATTTTGGAAAGTATTTGATTAGAATAGTAATGAATGCATGGTAAAATAAGAACATGTGATATAACAGCCTTCTCACAATATTGTAGTGATATATGTGTACCTATGTGTAAAATACTTTTATAACCATGAAGTAGACTAGAAGGTAAGATGCTTTATTCAGTAAGAGAAAAACAATATTAAGACAAGGAAAGCAGGTCAACTTGATATAAACAATTCACATATCTGAACCATAGTCACTAAGCTAAGGAATGACAGATCATTAAAAAATAAAATAAAAAAAAAATTAAACACAGGGGAGAATACAGGGCTAAAGGAAGGTAGATTTGCTAAATTAACCAAAATAGTAAAAAGAGAAGCTCTGGAGTCCTCTATGGCTCCCTGTGCCATTCTTTCTAGAAACAGGTGAGTGGAATACTATGGAGCACAAAGCCTTGAATCAGGAAGACATGAGTTCAAATATGGCCTCAGACTAGCCAGGTCACTGAATATACATCTGTCTCAGGGTTCTCAACTGCAAAATGAGGATAATGATAGCATCAACCACACAGGGTTATTGTGAGGATAAAATAAAGTGATATTTATAAAGCACATGACAGTGGCTGCCACTTAGTAAGTGGGACTGGGACTTGGAGTCAGTAATTTCAGCTTTCAAATATGTCTTCGAGCATTTGATGCTTTTGTGACCCTAAACATGCCACAATTGGTCTGTCTCTGATTCCTCAACTGTAAAATGCGAACTTACCTCCAAGGGTGTGTTGTGAGGATCAAGTGAGATTACATTTGTAAAGTTCTTGGTTAAACTTAAAATGCTATAGCAATGTTAATTATTAATATTGTTTAGCTATTAGTGAATAATTGCAGTCTTATCCAAGTCGCCTTCTCCTCTAAGGGCAAGTAGGTGGTGTAGCAAACAGAATATCAGGCCTGAAGTCAGGAAGACTCATCTTCCTGATTTCAAAGATACTTAATATCTGTGTGACCCTGGTCAAGTCACTTAATCCTGTTTGCCTCAGTTTCCTCATCTATAAAATGAATTAGAGAAGGAAATGGGAAACCATTCCTCCATCTTTGCTAAGAAAATCAAAATGGTGTCAAAAAGAGTCAGGCATGACTAAAGAATATCTCAACAACTTCTCCTCTAAGTCAAGACCTTGAGGGCTGTTGGATGTCAGAGACACTGGATAAACTCGCATCATTAGTTGTATAAGATTTGATATTTGTTTAGAAAGTCACTTGTGTCTACCAGTCATATCTCCTGGCTTCTCTTCTCATCTTTTCCAGTGCTGTATATGGACTTTACCAAATCCTCTGCATAAGATTCTGGAAAGCATTTGACTAGAGGAATAAAGAAAGCATATGAATAGTAATATAAAAGCATTAACATTAACCTCATGTATCATAGGCTGTGTCCTTCATTTAGAATTTGTTGTCAGTTTAAGAGACAAGAATCTAATAGGTCTTATCTTGGTTTCTTCGAATCCCTGTCCTATAGTTATCCCATGAGCTTAATAAAGAACAGTACACTCAGAAACAGGTGTGGTATAGCTCAGTTGCACTAATAAGGGCAGGAGCAGCAGGGTGCCTTAGTGTTTTTATCAGGCACTGAGTTTGCAGTGCAAGTAGGGAAGCAGCCCCAGTCATTTCACCTTGCCTAGCTCCATGCCCTCTAATTGGTCAGGTGCAGAGAGCTACTTGTCCCTTTAGTTCTGAAATGGTTTGCATAATTTTTCCAGAGAAGAGGGATGTTTAATCACTAAAGCTGCCTTGACCAAGGCAAGCCATGGGATGCAATAGGAAAAGTTACTCAGCACCAACCGTTATTCTTCCCCTTTTTCCTTTAGTCTCTTGCAAATACACTTCTCCTCATTTAAACAGGTACACTATAACTCTAGGAGTATTTATTATGACTCTGGGGCTCTCACCCTTAATTCCCCCATTCTCACAAAAAAAGGGATGGGTGACAGAAGAGATATTTTCACTAGTTAGGAAACCTAGGAAATTTAATATAATATTTTACTATGAAATCAATATTTAATATAATAAATTAAACTAAAGTTTTTATGTGAGTGTTCATAATTGACAAGGAAACATTTTTCTATAAAAATGTTAGGAATTTATTTTAAGTGAAAGTCTGGAAAAGACTTCTAGATTTTCAAGGCTGTCTAAGGCATTCATTTTTTAAAATACTTTAAAAAATAAAACAGGAAAATGTGGCCTCCAACAGGAAATCTGGCTAGGTGGGCTTGAATAAAAAGAATGGGGCTTGTGCCAATTTCACTGCTGACCCAGTATGTTAACTATGACAAATCACTTGACCTCACTGTAAGCCATCTGTAATTTGGAATGATAATTGTGGAACTTTTCAGAAAAATGTGGTTAGCCATAACTAAAATTATCTGTATTTATAAAAGCCCCTTGCACATATAAATGATCAATAACAGTGCCTCAAGAGATTTGCTTTTGGCACGATTTTTCTTTAGGGGAACATAATTGTGAAGTCATTTTAAAGAAAGATATTGAATATGGGGGGGTTTATGGATTTAAAAGGTTTAAACACTACCTTCCTATTGATTGATTACTTATATTGAGAAACAATTATCCATGTGGTCATCTCTAAGATCCATGTGTTGTGATGACCCCTATCACTCTGATGAAACTTCTTTATCAATTTTACCAATGAACGCCGTATTACCAAATTCAGGAGTATTTTCTTGTCAATTTTCTGTCACAAACTTTTATTCCCATTAAATATACCCTCTTTTTTGAAACCATTTTCCTTTGTGATTTATATGCCACAACTTTGCTTATTTTTTCTTTCTTTGTGACAGTTTTTCTTTTCTTTTTAAAATTTATTTAGCTATTTTTAGTTTTCAACATTCATTTCCACAATATTTTTAGTTCAAATTTTCTCCCCATCCTTGCCCTTCCCCAACCCCAAGATGGTGTGCATTCTGATTACCCCTGCCTCCTGGCCTGCCCTCCCTTTTATCATACACCCTTTCTTATCCCCTTCCTCTTTATTTTCTTGAAGGGAAAGATAGATGTCTATTGCTTGTATATTTTATTTCCCAGTTGCCTGTAAAAACAATTTTTTAACATTTGTTTTTTTAAAATTTGAGTTCCAAATTCCCTCCTTTCTTCCCTCCCCACCCACCCTCATTGAGAAGGCAAGAAGTTCTATACAGGTTTACATGTATAGTTTTACAAAACACTTCCATAATAGTAATGTTGTCAGAGACTAACTGTCCCTCCATCCTATCCCACTCCTCAATTACTCTATTTTCTCCTTTAACCCTGTCCCATTTCAGAAGTGATTGCTTCTCACTGTCCCTCCCCCAATTTTCCACCTCTTCTATCATCCTCCCCCTGCCTCCTTACCCCCTAATTTCCTGTAGGGTGCGATATCGAATTGAGTGTGTATGTTATTCCCTCCATAAACCAAATCCAATGAGAGTTTCACTCATTCCTTCTCACCTTCCCCTTCTTTCCTTCCATCATGAAACCTCTTCCTTGCCTATTTTACATGAGATAATTTATCCCATTTTATCTCTCCCTTTTTACTTCTCCCAATACATTCCTCTCTCATCCTTTAATTTTCATTTTTAGATATTCCTTCATATTCAAATACCCTGTGCCATCTATCCATCTATCTGTCTATCTGTCTGTCTGTCTGTATATCTACCCATCTATCTATCCATCTGTTTATTTCCTTCAATGACCCTGATATTGAGAAAGGTCTCATGAGTTAAAAATATCATCTTTCCATGTAGGAATATAAGCAGTTCAAATTTTGCTTTCTTGTTTACTTTTTCATGCTTCTTTTGATTCTTGTATTTGAAAGTCAAATTTCCTACTCAGTTATGGTCTTTTCATCAAAAATGCTTGAAAGTCATCTATTTCATTGAATATCTGTTTTTCCCCCTGAAGGATTATATTCAGTTTCACGTGGTAGGTGATTCTTGGTTTTAATCCTAGCTCCCCTGACCTCTGAAATACCATATTTCAAGCCCTTTACTCCCTTAATGGAGAAGCTTCTAGACCTTGTGTTATCCTGATTATATTTCCAGAATACTCAAAAATTGTTTTTTTTCTGACTGCTTGTAATATTTTCTTCTTGACCTGGGAACTCTGGAATTTTGCTGCAATATTCCTAGGAGGTTTCTTTTTAGCATTTCTTTCCAGAGGTGCTGTTCTGGTTTCTTCCTATTTCTATTTTACCCTTCTCATTCTAGAATCAGGGAAGCTTTCCTTGATAATTTCTTGAAAGATGATATCTAAGCTCTTTTCTTATCATGGCTTTCAGAAATGTTTTTAGGCCAGTGGTTTTTCCAATGAGTTATTTCACATTGTCTTTTATTTTTTTTCATTCTTTAGGTTGTGTTTTATAGTTTCTTGATTTCCCAAAAAGTCATTAGCTTTCATTTGCTCTATTCTAATTTTGAAGGAATTATTTTCTTCAGAGAGCTTTTGGTCCTTCTTTTCCATTTAACCAATTTTTTTAAGGCATTCTTCTCCTCATTGGCTTTTTGGGCCTCTTTTGCCATTTGGGTTAATCTGGGTGTTTTTTAGGTGTTATTTTCATCAGAATTTTTTAGGTCTCCTTAGGAAGGTGTTATCTCATTTTTCATGATTTTCTTCCATTACTCTTATTTCTCTTCCCAAGTTTTTCTCTACTTCTCTTATTTGATTTTCAAAATCTTTTTACAGCTCTTCCATGGTCTGAGACCAGGTTTTTTTCTTAGAGTTTTGGATATAGGAACTTTGACATTTTTGTTTTCTTCTGGTTGTATGTTTTTATCTTCTTTCTTACCAAAGTAAGATTCTATAGAGATTTTTTTTCCCCACTGTTTATTTCCCCAGCCAATTACTTGACTTTTAACTCTTTGTTAAAATAGGGCTCTGTTTCCAGTGAGGAAGGGGTACTATCCTAAGTTTTAGGGGTTTTGTGCAGCTGTTTTCCAGGATACTTCTAGAGACCTATAAATTTTCAGTTCTTCCAAGTTGGTATGATCAATGAAGTTCCAAGTCTGCCAGAAAAACTCTTGCACACTGTGGTCATTGCTGTGCACAAAATTCTCTTGGTTCTACTCCTTTCACTCAGCATCAGATCATATAAGTCTTTTCCAGGCCTCGCTGAAGTCTTCCTGTTCATCTTTTCTTATAGCGCATCTTTTATTACATTCATATACCATAATTTATTCAGCCATTGCCCTTGATTTCCTTGACAGGCATCCCCTTGATTTCCAGTTTTTAGCTGCCACAATGAGTGCTGCTATAAATATTTTTGTATACGTGGGACCCTTTCCCATTTTTATGATGTCTTGGGGATGCAGTCCTAGAAGCAATATTGCTAGGTCAAAGAGTATGCACATTTTTGTAGCCTTTTAGGCATAGTTCCAAACTGCTCACAGCTCACAGCTCCACTAACAATGAATTAGTGTTCCAACTCTCTCACATCCTCTCCAACATTTATCATCTTCCTGTTCTGTCATGTTTGCCAATCTGATAGGTGTGATGTGGTATCTCAGAGTTGTTTTGATTTGCATCTCTGTAATCAATAGTGATTTAGAGTACTTTTTCATATGACTATAGATATCTTTAATTTCTTCCTCTGAAAACTGCCTGTCCATATCCTTTGACCATTTATAAATTGGAAAATGACTTGTATTTTTGTATATTTGACTCAGTTCTCTACATATTTTAGAAGTGAGATCTTTATCACAGACACTAGCTGCAAAAATTCTATCCCAGTTTTCTGCAGATACAAGTATTGGAAGCATCAGAGTCCTACCCCCAGTGCCAGCTAAAAGAACCCTGTAACCTCTTTCTGACCAGTTGTCCAACTTCTTTACCATCTATGGGATGGAAGCTCCAGAAGTAGCTGGTGCTGCTGATTCAGTGATTCCCAAGGCCTGCACCTGGTTTGTTGGGGTCCAGTCTCTGTTGGTGTGGCCTGTACTGAACTGCATTCTACTTTCCAATAAGTGCAACACCTTTCTTGCTGAAATTCCAGGTTATCTTGGGCTGGAAAATTGTTTCATCTTATCCTTTTGTTGGTTCTGCCACTCCAGAATTTATTTTAGGTCATCATTTAAACATCTTTCCCAGGTTTTTGGAGGAGAGTTTAGGTGAGTCCCTGTCTTCTCTCTACCATCTTGGCTCCTCTCCTCATTTCTTTTTCAAATGAATTCCCCATATACCTTTATTATTATAATTCAAGGATCCATGTTCTGTCACTGTCATCATTATCAGTGATGATGATGATGATGTGCCAAACAAGGTTTTGTTACAGACTACAATCATGATGCTTACCATTTATGACCTGAAGCAACTTATACAGCCCTCTTTTGTCTTGCTACCTTATGGTGCATTCACCACCTCCAGTATTCCATTTCAGTGTTATCCTTTTCCCATGTCTATCTTCTCCTTAATTTGCCCTGGGAATAAGAATCAAATCACCCTATATCCAAATGCAGTAATGCCTGTTATCAGAATTCTCTCTAGACCACTCCCATCATTTAATTTGAAATCAGGATCAAAGAAGAGTCTAGGGAAATCATTTCTTATTTCAATGTGATTATTTTAGAAGTTGAAGAGAAAGCAGAAGTATTCAATTCTCATTGTGATTTGGGTTTCTTTGCCAAGACATGATTATTGTAATGGAAAGTTGAGATAAAGAAAAAAGTTAGGGAATTGAGATTCAAATAAGATAGTAATAAAGACAGTAGCATCCAGTGCTAGATTCAGCTCTTCAAGCTTCTATGAGCTAATTGTTAAATTTTCACTGTGAACATTTTAAAAATGGCAAATACAGCTAATTACAGCTTGATTGATTGTTTTATAGGTATCTATATTTAAGAAAGTGATAAATGAAATGTAAATTATGCAGATTATACTAAATGTTTTTTACATGCTTTTTTTTGTAAAGTCTGTTGCTAAACATTTTCCAGCACACCCTTGAAAGTAACCATCTACCTTTAATTTCCCATCACCTACATGCAAAGGTGGAAGACTAAATGTCTTGTTTGGTCTCCTTGAGCTCTTAAACATCTTCAAAACAGAAATTGTGCACTAACAATAAAGCAATTTCAGCTGTCTCCGTGACATAGGGCATCCAAAGTCCAAAAGAAGGTTAGCTGATTTTTTAAATTGACTGATGATTACTAACCCTGAACTTGCTTAATACTACTCCCTCATCTCCCATGCTGTTTGTAGTGAGATTAAGGTGCCCAAGGACAAGATAAAGACTTACAACTAAAATTCCTCCCACACCCTATCCCTGCCCACTCACACACAAACACTTTTTCTAATGCCATGGAGTCTTCAGCTCCAGGCTATGCACATTTCCCATGATTATGACAGATAGTTATATGGGCACAGAGCTAAAACTAGCTAGAGGCTTCAACCTTGTAGTGCCAACAGCCTTGCAACACCTCAGCAGAACCTGGAATTGGTGTGAACAACCTTGTAGCACTTGTGCTGAAAAGCTCCAAACTGCAGTTATTAGACCAAAGAACTGAGGAATACAAGGAGTGGACCAGAAACTCAGGAAAGGGTATTTGTGTGTGTGTGTGTGTTAAAGAGCTATGAATCACTCCACTAAGGCTAAGATAAACGAACATCATCTAGCTGGGGCCAGTTTTGACACCCATAGTCATTTAGGGCCAAGATCTAGTCTGATTAATCATGAATTGTTCAAGTAATAGGCTAAGAAACTTTAAGATCCATGCCCCAAGGAAACTAAAATCAGGGAAAAGGAATTAAAAAGTGATAGGAGAAATAAAAGGAAAAAGGGAATGAAATTACCAAAGATTTCAGGAAGAAGAGTAGTCAAAGACTTTGAACATAAACATATAAATCAGTAGGAAACCGCTAATAACAGAAGGAACTATGGCATCCAGATCTAGTAAGTTACTTCAGGCATCTATGAATAAATTCTAAAAAACAAAGAGAAGTGATTGAACACTTGATGAAATAGAGAACCTCTTGACATTTGAAGATAACGTGGAACCACAAGCATGCTGTCCCTAAGGGGCTCAAGAGAAAAGAGAACTCAAAGCAAAATGTATGGCCAGTAGAAATAATGGGCGGAATGGAAATAAAAATTAGAATATGTGATAGCAAGTCTCACCAAAGGGAAAAAAAAAGAGAGAAAGCAATGGATTGGAAATGTAAATACACAAAAGTGAAGGATGATTTAGACAGAGAAAAAAACACAGTACGATTGTGTTTTGATTTTTTGATTTTATTATTTTAATATTATTTTAATATTATTCTATTATTATTTATATTAAAAGAACACATGCTCCCCTATAATCAAAACAGACTGATCTCAAAGACAGAGTTCAGAAAGGCAACCTAAGGATCATAAATTTCCCAGAAGAACATGACAGGACAAAAAAACCTTAACATTATCATGCAGGAAATAATTGAAAAGGACTGTTCAGAGTTTCTGAACAAGGAAATGAAATTCCAACAGAAATAATTCACAAATGGGGGAAGGGAGGAGACTGCAAATCAAAGACACATAGTCATTAAATTTAACAATTCAATTCAGAAACAACAAGTTCTGCAAACAAAAGAGAATGATTTTCAAAGACAAAAGAAAGCACATTTGAATAATGCAAGACTTTTTGTATCCCCAGAACATGTGGAAGGAAATAGATTAATGTGTTTCCAAGAGCAATGGAGTTCAAGATGTATCCTGGAGTGAAATACCCTGCAAGTTTGAGCTTAGCTATATAGATATATATATTTTAAAGATGGATGTTCAATATAAAAAAGTGTTTGAAATATGTTTAGAGAAAATCCAGAATTGAAAAGATTATTTGCTTCTCCCATACCCCAATCAACAATACTGCTGGAGGCTAAGTAAATGCAGCAAGCAAGGACAGAAACTATAACAGAATGACAACAGAGACCAGTAAGAAATTTCTCAGTGTATATATGGAGATGTTCAGGTTTTGGGGTCCAGGTAGATGCTTTAGGCAAGTATCAGAGACTTGACCATGTGGGAAAATTCAAAGACGGTTGCAGGAGAGGGTCTCCAGAGCCTATATCTTGATAGAAACAAGAGTGAGGGTAGACATCTGGTAGAGGTAATAGAATAGATCTGGAAAAGGATCATTATAGACAGGATCTGGTAACACCTGCCTACAGATGAGCAATGTTTGTTTATTTTGGAGTGTGGGGGGAATGCATTATAACATGGGAGGATACCTGGAAGGGCTAGAAAAATAAGGGGATAAAGAAGAATGTGTATTGGGTTGGGGTCACATTAAGGTTTAGGAATGAGAGGAAGATGACCTGTATAGTCTTAGAAAGAAAAGAGTCAACAAGTCAATAGAAGAAGGGAAGAGAGGAAGGATTGAAAAAAATTTAAAAGAAGCCTTACTTTGGTGATGGAAGGGGGTTCTACTGATGAAGAGACATAGTCTATGAAGAGAGATAAGGACCTAATACAGATTGTGGCCCCGGGGGATTTGGTGCTTGAAAAATCAATGCATCCTATGTCAGAAGGGAGGAAGTTGGAACCCTTGGGACCAAATAGCACTTGGGTGAGTGGGAAAGCCTGGATCCATGGAAAAGATTTTGAGGCAAATAAGAGGTGGGAAAGGTAACCAGGGGACAATATAGATCTGTGATGGGCTACATAATCAGAGATATGGTTGGGGAGAGGCCATTTCTTACAGCAGTGTCCTTCCTGTGCCTTAGAATAATCAATATTGATCTGGGAGTGAAGTGCAAGGGAAAAGGGGAATCCATGGGGCAATTCCTACTAAACAGAGGCAGAAAGTGCCTACAGGGGAGAGCATAGAATGGATACCCTGGAAGCTTTTGTTTCATGGTGAATACAGAGAAAAGAAAGAGATCAGATAATCATAGCTGTTATTAATCAAAGAATAAAGAACTAAAGCAGATAGATAGAAAAGATGAATAATGAAGACAATGAAAGAAATCCTTTTAGGAAAGGGACACAAACATATATTAATAAATAATAAATAGGATTAGTTGAAAGAGAAGAGAGGAAGGGGAAATTGACTTGCCAACCTAAAAGGAAAAAAAAAGGAGGGGGGTAGAATAACCAGATAATGAGATAAAAGCAAGAGATAACAAATAAACAAAACCCCAGAGGAGAAAAGGTAATAAATAAGAACAGGGGATCAAGGATGAAAGGAAGAGAGTCAATGGGAACAGTTGCCTTAAAAAAATTAATATAACAGAACATACATAATAACATGTTTACAGCAGAAGAGGGAAAAGATTGGGGAAAAAACAATATTAGAGACAGATGAAGAAAAACATAATCCTAACTTTTATAACTTCAAATGCAACTGGATTAAATAATTCAATGAAATGAGAAAGAGTGCTATTGGAAAAGGAAACAACCTTATGATCTGTTGCTTACAAGAGGCACAAAAATCAAAGTTATACAGAAAATAGAACTGAGGTAATGGAAAAAATTTGCTATGTACCAAATTAATCTAAAAAAGGAGCAGAAGTTGCTAAATCACCTACATACATTTAAAGACCCAGAAGATCATTGATGAGCCATTATCATTGATCTTCTAAAAATCCTGTTTAATGGAAGATATATTGAAGAATAGGAGGAAACTTTCCTTTTTTATCATCTAAATTCTTTCTTTTATATTAAATTAAATTATTTTAAATAAAAAATAAATTTAGTACTTCTCATTGTTATGAACAAAAAGAGAAACAATTATTATAACAAATGTACATAACCAAGCAAAATTAATTTATGAATTATTGGTGTACAAAAATTATCTACCTCATTGTGGAACCTGAGTCCATTGTCAGGAGGGAGGGTTGTATATTTTTTCAGTAATCTTCTTATCCTGATGAATCTTTACATCAGTCAGAGTTCCTATGATTACAAAGGGTTTTTTGTTTGTTTGTTTTTTTGGAGGGGTGTGAGGCAAGGCAATTGGGGTTAAGTGACTTGTCCAAAGTCACAGAGCTAGGAAATGTCAAGTGTCTTGAGTTCAGATTTGAACTCAGGTCCTCCTGACTTCTGGGCCAGCACTCTATTCATTGCACCACCTAGCTGCCCCTTTTTTTATTTTTTTGTTGTAGGCAAATTCTAAAATTTAATACATAATAGGAAAAGAAAAAGAAACATTATAAACTTAAATATAAAAGAAAAAAAACATGCAAAGGCCACAGCAAAATATAGGAGAGAATTCGGAGTACATAGCAATAACTTTACCATTTCAATAAAGGTTACATATTAAATATTATGTGTTATGTTGAAAACTATCCACCTTTTCTTTGCTTCCTTGTAGGAATTCTTTTTTTCCTCTACCGTACACTTTTTACTTGGGGCAGCTAGGTGGTTCAGTGGATAGAGCACCAGTGAAGGAGTCAAGAGGCCCTGATTTCAAATCTCACCTCAGACACTTGACACTTACTAGCTGTATGACCTTGGGAAAGTCACTTAGCCCCAATTGCTTCATCCTGCATCATCTTCAGTCATCCTGATGAATATCTGATCACTGAATTCAGATGACTCTGGAGGAGAAGTGAGGCTGGTGACCTGCACAGCCCACCCTCCCTCAAAATAAACAAGTGCAAGTCATGTCATTATTTCTCTGATGTCATGGTCTTCTTCAGCAATGAAGGACAAACACACATACTTTTTACTTTATTCCTTTTTCCCTCTTCCTCCCCTCTACCCACCACCCCAATAGAGCATGGATTGATCTATATGCTACAATTGAGCATGGATCTCTATATAGAGAGATCCATGCTCAATTGTAGAATTAATGTATATGCATATAATGCATATACGTATAATACATAAATGTATATAGATATATATGTATTGATATAGCAAACATTGTCATCTAATAGACTGTGTGATGTAGGGAGAAGAGACAAACAAGATGTGAGAGTGACAAAGACAATGTGTGATACAGAGTGCTGGACTGATCGTAGACATCCTTTCCAAGCTAAATATTAGCATTCATCAAAAGTGCCACCTCCAAGTGCAAAATGACTACCAGAAGAATTAATGTCAACAAATTAGAGTTCTTCTCAGAGGATAAACTGTTGCTAACTTGGAGAGAAAGTTAAGCCAACGCACAGTTGGCAACAGTGGAGTAGAAAAGGAATGGGTAGCTTTCAGAGATTTGGTGTACAGCATTGCATTTGCTTATCTGGGTCAGAACACTTGCAAACAAGACTGGTTCAATGAAAATGATGAGGAAACTCAGAAACTGATAAATGAAAAAAGAAAACTCCACAGGATTTGCCAGCAGGATAGTTCATCCACCTCTAAGAAGACAGCACTTAATTCCATCAAAAGCAAAGTACAAGCAAAGCTTAGAGAGAAGCAAGATTTCTGGCTCAGTAAGAAGGCAGATGAAATTCAGTTTTTTACTGATAGTAACAATCCAAAGTGCTTTTATGATTCCCTGAATGCTATTTATGGACCAAAAACCTATGGTACATCACAACTACCTAGAGCTGATGGAGCCACATTGATTAATAATAATGACATGATCCTGGAGAGATGGGCTGAACACTTCTGTAGTGTCCTCAACACATCATCATCAATCAATGCTGAGGCCATTAACCGTTTACCTCAAGTTGAAGTCAATTTCTCCTTAGCTGAACTTCCAACTGAAGAAGAGGTTTTGAGGGCCATTAGGCTCCTTTCATGTGTCAAAGCACCTGGTGCTGATTCCATTCCAACTGAGATTTACAAGGTAGGAGGACCATTGCTCATACAAAAGGTGACTGAAATTTTCCAGATTATGAGGCATGAGGTTATCCCCCAGGAGTTCAAGGATGCATCCATTGTCCATCTCTATAAGGGTTAGGGAATAGATTGTCCTGCGACAATCACGTCTCTCTCTTAGTCATTGCTGACAAAGTTCTTGCTAGAGTCCTCCCTAATAGGCTGATTCTTCACCTGGTAGATGGTCATATATCTGAGAGCCAGTGTGGCTTCAAAAAGGGCCAAGGAACAGTCGATATGGCATTTGCTGCCTAAGAACTCCAGGAGAAATGCCAGGAGCAGAGGAGAGGCCTGTACACAATGTTTGTAGATATGACCAAGGCCTTTGACACTGTTAGTCATAAGGTCTTATGGAAAATTATGTCAAAATTTGTTTGTCTGAAGAAGTTCATCAACATAGTACATCAATTTCATGATGGCATTTGACAACATGGCTGAAAACATTATGCTAAAAAGCAGGGGAGCAAGCACACAGCGCTGTTTCACTCCATTGGTGACGAGGAAGGCACAAGAGCATTGTCCACTATCTAAACAACAGGCAAACATGCCTTGTCAGCAGAAGTGCCCTAGATCTGCCTCGGGTCAGACATCCAATTCCCCTCCGTGACCTATGGGTAAAAGTTACTGTAGCAGCCTCCCAACCCACTACCCCACGGCTTGCTGCCAGCTCTTTAAACACCTTGCCTTGTTGAAGGGAGCCCTAGCTCACAAGTGTTTACTCTTCACGAGGAGGGCATCTAGTCCTGGGATGGATTGTTCTTCAGGTTCTCTCTGATTACCCCAAGAGGACCCCTGTTCTGCCCCTGAGGTGCTATTTTATCTCTTCTGTGGAGGAAGATCTTGAGAGCTTGCAATTTTCTGGCCTACTCTACCATTTTCCCTGCAAAGTTGTTTTTGCACTGTCATTATTATATACATTCTTTTCCTGGTACTGCTCATTTCACTCTGGATCAGTCCATATAAATATTACCAAGTTTTTTCTGCAACTGCCCCACTTATCATTTCTTAGGGTAGCATAGAATATACCACAATTTGTTCATCCATTCCTCAACGATGGACACCCTTTTAGTCCTGTTCTGCTAATAAAATTTTGTCTATATGTATCTTTTTGCCCTTCATTTGATCTCATTATAGGCTTAGTAATAGTAATAGTGTCATTTGGTCAAATAGCATGCATCATTTAGTGTCTTTGCAGGCAGAATTCCAAATTGATATTTAGAATGGCTGAAAGAATTCACAGTTTTACCAATTATGCATTAATATATCTGTTTTCAAACATTTGGGGTTTTCTTTTCCTTCCAATATGGGCATGACTTGCAACTTCAGAGCTATTTTAATTTTCATTCCTCTAATAATTATTCTTATTTTAAAACTTCTTATTCATATTTTTTTTTTTGCAATTTATCAATTGGAGAATGACTCTTAGAGATTTGAATATATACTCTCTCTCTTTTAGTCTCTCTTTCTCTTTCTCTCTCTCTGTGTGACTCTGTCTCTGTCTCTCACTATATACAATATAAATACACATGCATATGCATGTATGTACATGCACGTACATGTATACATACACACAAGTGTGTGTTCATGCATGTATATATTAGAATAAGACCCTTATCAGCTATATCTGTTACAAACATCGGCAGGTAGTTAATAGGTTGAATGCAACAGTAAAAATATTAAAAGATTATGATAGCCTAGAACTATGGCTAAAATACACTAAAAGGAAATTCAAAATCCTTCACATATAAAAACAAACAAACAAAAACAGTTTACCAAATACAAGATGATGAAAGAATAGTTAGGTAAGAGTTCCTCTGAAAATTATATCTGGTATTTAATGGATCATGAACTTTATATGACAACACTCTGACACAGCAAACAAAAAAACAAAGCAATAATATGCTCTTATTCTTCTTTAAGAAAACAATTTTTTGCAGCCCACCTGAAATTTACTCTGATCAACTTATATCTGGAGTGCTGTCTATTCAGGGCATAGGAAGATTTCTGCCAGAAGCCCAGGTTGTGTTTTTCCTTCATTCTCGAAGAGGACCGTGACATCATGATGATGGCATGACTTGCACTTGACTGATTTGAGTAAGGAAGGGGCTGTGATCTGGGTCCAGTGGTCCGATATTCATTAAGATGGTTGGAGATGGCCCAGGATGCTGTGTGAAACTCTGACCCTTTTAGCCTAAGGTCTTATCACAGTCTCACTTTGAGTGAGATATATCCATTCAATGAACAAGGCAAGGCTCTTTTAATTAACAAAAAAGCAAACAAACAACCAAAGAAACCCCCCAAACTGGCAGGAGAAGACCCTTAGTTTTTCTGGGTAAAAGAGAAACAATTGCTATTTAATTACTATTCACTCTATGCTAGGTGGGCAGGGACTTGTTGTCCAGTTTTTGAGCCCCAGAATAGAAGGACAGGTACTGTAGTTGTAACAGCAGAATTTCCCAAAGTCCTGCTATAGGATAAGGCCTATATTTATTCTGAAATTTAAGATATTCCACAAAATTATCCTAATAGAATTGTCTAGATTTCTCACCATGTTCTTTAATATGAATGCTTTATATTTGGAAGATTTTTTTGCTTGTTTTTTTCTCCTATATACTTCATTCGTATGCCTACTTATTTCAATGATCTCCTTGCCATCATCTCCCCCTACTTGAACCCCATCAAGCCGTTAGTTGATACTTAATAATGAATGATCCATGGTCTTCTAGTCATTGATGATCGCAGACAAGCATGGTTCCGTTGGTCAAAAGGTTGCAGACTCTCTGTTTTATTCTTCTGCTTTTATTTGAAATATATGCCCGACTTTTTCCCCCAAAGAAAATGAGAAGTGTATGCCATCTCTCATTTACTTTCTAATCAGATGCTTATACTCTTTTAGAAAGTCAGCACCTTCATGTACTCAGTCACCATACTGGGAAAAGAAAAGAAAAAAACAACCATATAGTGTTTTTTCTCCCACAAGAAGATTCTCTCATTTCTCAATATCTTGTCTATGATAACTTTCTCTTATCTAAAAGGAGATTCCTAGCCCAAGGGGCCATGTTCTCTGGAACACTGAATAGACTGCATCTAAGAGAGACTTCAGGACTTTATGCATAAATACATGCATACATACATACATACATACATACACACACATATGTAAATTAAAGGCAGTGTTTCTCTCAGAAGTTTTAATCTGACTTAAAAGTTAGAAATTCATTCTAACTCCTTAACATCTCATTATTTTCTTTGTAACAAGTCAAAGGTTGCCCTTCCAAAATTCGAAAAGGGCAATGTGTATTTGAGGCCCTTTCAGTATTTTTTTTTCTATCCCAAGGTTCATTTTTGTTTTCTAAGTAAAATGGGAGGGAAATAACACAAGAACAAATAGCAGTGAGGAGAGATGCAAGGAAATTGCCTTCCACCTGCTTAGGCACACTCCTCCCAACCTTTTTTTGATGTGTATATCTGGTAAGACTTTTCTAGGCCTATCTTACAAAATATTCGTTTGTTGAGAAAAACAAACACATTTTAAATTTTTTTTTTTTTTGGATTTCTTTCATTACATTATACAAAAGCAGTAATTTATGTCTTACATTTCCCCCCTAAAATTTGGTATAGTTTCAGATACAATTTGATCTTTTATAATCATAAATTAGAAATTTTGGAAAAAAATTGCTAACACCAGATGGCTCATCTTTATTTCCTCTGACCTCCCACTGTGAGAGGCAATGGGCCTTGTTCTATGTTTATTGGGCCATAGAATTCCAACACTTGATTATCAGAGCATACAGGTTTGGGGATCAATTCTGTTCAAAAGAAGAGGAAGTTTTTCAGTTTGTAGTAGGTAAGGAAGAGGACAAAAGGGCTTTGCAAAACAAGAAAAGGTCATTAGAGTAATAAAGAATTGTGAAAAATTATAATGAAATATTAGATAAATATATGTATGTATATATGTATGTATAATATATGTGTATATCTATATATATATATACATGACCTCTGTCTTTGGCATATTATTTACAATTACGGGTGCTAAGATAATGTTTTTGATAAAAGGTTATGTCTTCTACTAACTAGACTCTCCTACTTGTGTCATATATATGTCAAATATATGTCATATATGTCATATAGTATTCTACAATACTTGTAGAATGCTATAGTCACCAAATGTATTCACATTCCAATGTGTCTGATCATCTTAGTTTGATACAGATGTGGAAACTCTCTCTCATGATAAAGATAGTAAACAATCCATGCCTCCCTATGCTGAATGATTCTTTTACATAAGGTCTCATAAATTCATCACAGGAGATCCATCTAAAATATTAGCTGGTATTCAGACAATCTATTTTCATTGTGAGAATACCATAGTCATTCTATGACATGAATCTCTATTTTTGCATCCTTTAGAATATTTTTCTCATGTTATTCCTCTTCTTTAATATATTCTACCCAGTTTATGCCCAATAATGATGCTTAAATGACTTTCAACTTCAATTCTTCACAGGTTAGTGTTCCATAAGTTCTATAAGTCATGTGACAAAAATCATCTTAGTATGTAATTACAAATAATTAAAGTGTGGATGACAGGGCAATCTTCATCCATTTGTTTTTTTTTCTATGAGGAACTCTAGTTAAGGAGATTCTGCAATAGAACTTGCTGAAATAAAAAAAAGTGTTATTCATGAACAAGAGAATTTGGAATCTCTCTTTTATCTGGACTGCATACTATATCTTTTCTAAGATAGTAGCAAACATCCTTATTGTGCATATATGTCTCTCCTAGTTTTGTTTTTGCTTCAGTAGCTATATATAAGGAATTCATAAACAAAGTAATCTGTTACAGCTTTCAAGAGATATTTATATAGTTTTAATAAATTTATGGAAGAGTCTTTGTGATATTAGAGTCTTATATTACTCCGCCAAATAGTTTTTTTTTAATTAGCAAATAAAATACCAAAATTACTCAGACAGAGTTAAATCAGTCTTTGGAGGAAGACTTTTATTAAAAATAAAGATAAAAATAAGTGAATCAAGCAGAAAATTAGCCACCAAATAATGCAAAGCTAGATAGCGTGGTTTCCAAAGAACTAAAAATGGTATCACAAAGAGTACAATGGAAATGACACATGGTGAATGTGAATAGGATACAACACAAAACCAATGAGCTACACTGAAGAATGGGAGAAATAAATATCATTAAATAACTGTGTGAAATGAAGAGAAGATGTATTGTTCACATGGTTAAAAGTGAGTAATGATAGGTGAATGGCCTGAGTGCCCCACTTGTATCCTCTCGTTGTTGAAATAAAACAAGAAGGGCTTCTAGCATATTTGATGGACTGCCAGTGGAGGAATGGGACACAGATTGGGAAAGCATGGATAAGTTGCAGTCTACATCACTAGTGGGAAATCTTTAACCAATGAGACCACAGAGAAACATGCAAATAATTTCTTTTATCTAATTTTAAAGTACAGGGAGGTGTCTCTCCTAGAAAAAAAGTGTTAATGTTTTTATGTGATACCTCTCCAGCACTCTAAATTATCAGGGAAAATAACATGTTCCTAAAAAAGGATGTTAAAACATCACTTTGATATGGGAAGGAGGGATGGAAGGGTTTCTTTTATTTCTTTCTTTTTTTTTTATTTTTAGTTTGTCTTTAGATCTCCAGTTCTAAAAGAAGAAAATGGGAAATGACTTGGACTTGTGTCAGGAGGTTGAAGAATACTGTCACACAAAAAAGGAAGGAAAGAAAGGACACCAGTATACATTTAAAAGGAGAGAGAGAGAGAGAGAGAGAGAGAGAGAGAGAGAGAGAGAGAGAGAGAGAGAGAGATTCCCTAAAGAGAATGAAGAATTGTATTCATAAGGAGAAAGTATCTGCTTATTTTATATTGATTGAAATGATAAAGTAGATACCCAAAAATCATCAAGTGACATAGTGAAATAAAATCCAAGAAAGAAGAACTAAGTGGTGTAGTGAATAGGGCATCTGCCCCCTCCAAGAATCAGCAAGACATGAGTTCAAATTCAGCCTCAGACACTTTCTGTGTGACCCTAGTTAGTCAACTCTGTTTGCTTCAGTTTCCTCATCTGTAAAATAAACTAGAGAAGGAAATTGCAAACCACTTCGGTATCTTTGCCAAGAAAACTTCAAATGGGATCACCAAGAGTTGAACATGAGAGAAAAGACTGAAGAATAACAAATTCAATAAAAAAATAAAAAGAATTGAAGAGAAGTGATAGCTGATGACTCCCTCTAGAGAAGCTACTGAGAAAACCTATTTGTCCTACTGAAAAACGCAATAGATAGGTCTGATTTCTATCCAGAGTATATATGCGAGACAACAGAGGACCTTCTAATATTTGTCTCCAGATGGGTGCCTACTTTCCTCTTCTACTCATTCCATTTCAAAAAGTGCTGCTAGAAGGGATCTGCAAAGCACTGATAAAGATTTTAATATTTCAAGCAAGTACTGTTCTTGATGAGACTATTTGATCTCTCCTTTCTAGGTGTTCAAAGACATCTTTTAAAGAATATATTAGGGAATACTTCCAGGAATTGAAGACAATTTCACCAGACTATAATTTGTAAACTCTTCTCTTTCTTCTTTTGAGAATCAGGTTTCAGTTCTGTAGTACCTCCTCTATTTGCCACAATATTTCAGATATTACTGGCAGTATGCTTAGTAGCCATATCTGCAAGTTCCTTCGGTATCCAATGATATAGTGCTTCTGGCCTGGGTACCATGAATTAATCAAAGTAATATTTTATTATATCTTCACTAATCTTGGCTATTAACTCTCTGTTAGCATTTTTTGTTTAATTTTTTCCAGTGCATAGATTACAGTTCTTCTCAGAGTAAACAAAAGCAAAGTAGGAATTATAGGTAAGTGAGTTTGACATCAATTCCTGGAACATTCTAGAATGTACTGTTGAAGTGAAAGTTCATGGGTAATCATATGAATAATCTTAAACTGATTTATAATGGTGGTGTTGAAGCTATTGTTTAGGAAAGAATTTGATGAAGTAGCTCATATTATTCTTATGGGAAAAGGAGTGCTATGAATTAGACAATACAATTAGATGAATTCATAACTGGTTAAGTGGCTGAACTGAAAGTCTAGTTGTGAAAATGAATTAATAGCAATTTTGTGGGAAGTCTACAATGTAGTGCTCCAGTAGTGTGCTTGACCCTGTGGCATTTCACATTTTTATCAATGACTTAGATAAAGGAATAGATAGCGTGTGCATAAAATTTTCAGGTGTTGTAAAGCTGGGAGAAATGCTAATACAATGGATGACAGAATCTTGACAGAATCTTAGAACACTGAGGTGTATCTAATAAGATGTCATTCAGTAGGGGTATAGGTAAAATTTTACATTTGGTTAAAAAGTGCCATTCACAAGTATGAGATAAGCCTGGTCAGATAATTTTTTCATCTAAAGATGATCTATGTGTTTTATTGGATTACATAGTCAATGTGACTCAGCAATGTCTTGTGGAAGCCCAAGAAATTAATGTAATTTGGTGCTGTATTAAGAGAAGCAGTACTTCCAAGAATAGAAGTGACACTCGTCTCTGTACTCTGTCCCTGTCACAACTCACATGATATATTGTGTTCAATTCTGCACAACAGAATTTAAGAAGGACATTGCTAAGCTTGAGAGAATAAAGAATAGGTGGAGAGCATTGATACTATGTCATATGAGGAATGGTTGAAGGACCTCAGAGTCTTTAGATTAGAAAAGAGGAGATTCAAATGTGACATTATACCTGTGAGCAAATATTTGATAAACTACCATTTAGAAGAGGGATTAGACTTGTTTCATTTGGCCCTAGAGGCCAGAATCAAGAGCAAAAGGTAGAAGTTATAAAGAAGCAAATTCAGGCTAGATGTCAGGGAGAACTCCCTAATAGAGCTATTGAAAGGTGGATTAGGTCTTCAAGACCTTCAAGAAGGTCTTCAAGCAGATATTGGATAAACACTTGTCAGGTATGTTAGAGTGGGCATTCCTCTCAAGTATAGATTGGACCAGATGGATGCTGAGTTCCCTTTTGACTCATAAATTCCATAATTCTATGACTTCAATTGAGCAGCTGTGCTGCAAATTATCATTGTCTTGTCTATCCTGAGCAATGGCCTTAACAATTAAAACTAGTCAAAAGTGAAATGAATTTCTTTGGGAGTTGATAGATTCCCTGCATGACTGTTTTTAATTTTTAGAAGAGACTGGATAACTGCTCACTGTGAATGTTGTAGTGGGGATATGATTGTACTATATAGATTCTGGATTGCTTTCCAACTCCAAAATTCTGTTCTTGAATAAATTACTTCACCAGTGAGTCCAGCTGTTTTTTACCTATAAAATCTAATAGTTGGATTTGATGTTCTCTACATTTCCTTCCAACTCTAAATAGTGAGAAAGTAAAGAACATAGCTAGAGTATCCTATCTGCTTTCAAAATTGGCTGTAAGTAACAATTAGATAAAACTTCTCCTAGTTGATTCTGGATGATAGAATATATCCTTCAAGGAATTAAATAGCTGTCCCTGAAGCACAGTGCAACAATATACTCAGAAAGACACATATTCTGTTAAGCAAGGATTTTTTTTTCCTCCATGCAGAAACTGCCTATTCGAAATCTCACAGACAATCAAGTACACTGGAGTACAGCCATTTTGAAATGGTACTTGGCACATAGTTGTTTATGGCATTTTCCCCAGAAGAAGTCCTTGATTATGTTGTCACTTCTTATGAATAGGCTCAAACAGAGAGTTAGTCATACTTGGGATTGGGTTATGTTGTCTTCTGAGAAACAAAGAGACTCTTGCTAGAAGAACTAGTTTTTGAATTTGCTAGCATGATTGAATAATATTTCACCTGATTGCAAAAGTACTGTAGGCTGTACTTTGAAATTGCCTTTAGACTTGCTAATTCATTTATAAACTGAAAAATGGGGGTGGGGAGGAATGAGATTGATGCAGTGCACTTCTTCTTACACTACCCCTACCCCTTTTATTATTGTTATAAAAACCCAGGCTGAAAATAGATTAAAGTAGATTTATTTTTAAGTGAAAATTACCAGCTGACTTGAAGCCAAACATTCTTATCTTATTTTTATGTCCTTAGACCCAGGCTCATTCCAGGGCTGACCTTGTACTAAAGTCCTGAACGTAGCTGCCACAATATTGTGAGCTTTCTTCAGAAGGGAGTTAGATAATCAGGATTCTGGTCTCTAGCCAATTTACTTACCTTAGATGCCTTTGTCACAGTTTATACATGTCAGCGCTTCCTGAAACCGTAGAAATTGAAAGGTCTCATAGATACTGTGTATTGCAGAATGGGAAAATTAAGGTTATTATTATGAAAAAAGGAAGGAAAGAAGAAAAGGAGTCTAGCAATAATACATTTGCATATTATTTGAAGGTTAAAAAAACTAATTTCTTTACAACTCTTTTCCTTTATTGTAAAGTAGGCATTACAAATATAACCACTTTATAGAGACAGTAACTTCAATTCAGACAGGTTAAGATCCTGTCCATGGCTGTCATAGTTGTTCCTGAGCTGAGTTTTAAGCTTTAGATCTAGAATTCTTCCTACTGTACACTGCTGCCTCTCTAAAGTATGCAAATTGTACAAGGTATGCTTATCAAATTTTGAAATTTATCAAATTTTTTCTTGGGACAGATTTTATGACATCTAACTAAAGGAGCATTCATGAAGCTTTTAATAAACTAGAATTATAAATCTGAAAATTTAAATAGCATGAAATATGTTAAAGATAAGCATAAAATTGTGTAGTTGGGTTCAAAAATTCAACTTAAAGACTATGATAATTCTTTTTTTAAAAAAAATCTAGGGACTTTAGTGTATTACAAATCTGTAATATGACATGACTTCTAAAACTGGTAATGGATAATAAGAAGAATATAGTGTATAGAACATGAGATATCCCCCATGAGTTTGCTGTATTCTACTGTGTTAAGACCATATTTAAAGGTATAAAATTAAAATAAGACCTGATCCACTCCATCATGGAGCTTAGTCTCAAAAGGGGATATGGCTAGTAAATTCATAATCACAGTAGAGAAATAATACATGATAAATACACAAAGGGAAATAATTGTGTGAGGTCCAAGGTGTGAGTAGAGAAAAACATTATTGACTGGGTGATCCAAGGAAACTTCATCAAGATCTAAATCGTCTTATAAAGGATAATAAAGCAATTAGAAAAAAAAACAGAAGCAAAGGGAAGGGTAGCATGAAACTGTTCCAGTTTAGAGGAGAGTATACACAGAAACACTGAGGCAATAAAGAATGTGTTTTGTGTATGGAGGATAGAAAGTAGTCTAGTTTGGCTAGAATGAAAGCAGAGCAGTTTTCTTGTGGTGATGTTATGTGGGAGAAGGATATGAATTTAAGGAAGAAAAAAATTATGGATATTTGGAGAGTCTGGGATATTTTAAGGCCAGAGATTAAGTTTAGGACTGACAAATTATGGTGTGTTTCAAGAGAAACTGGAGAAGAATTAGAAGGATAAGAAAACAAGCTTAAGAAAGAAAAGAGCCACAGATGAAAGAAATGAAGGCCTTAGCTACAAAAATGTGCATATCCTTTGGCTCAGCAATATTGCTTCTGGGACTCTATCCTAAAGAGATCACAGAAATGGAAAAAGGTTCCACAAATACAAAAGTATTTATAGTGGCTCTCTTTGTGATGACCATAAACTGGGGATCAAGAGGATGCACATCAATTGGGGAATGGCTGAACAAGTTGTGGTGTATGAATGGAATACTATTGTGCTATGAGAAATGATGAACAGGAAGACTTCAGAGAAGCCTGGAAAGACTTATATGAACTGATGCTGAGTGAAAGGAGCAGAACCAGGAGTACTTTGTACACAGCAACAACCACAATGTGCAAGGAATTTTTCTGGTAGACTTAGTACTTCGTGGAAATGCATGACCTTAAAAAATTTCCAGTGGACTCTTGAGGCAACATGCCTTCCACATCCAGAGAGAGAAATATGGAATTGGATTGCAGATAGAAAGAGATCATTTTCTTTTGTATTATGTTTTGTTTTGTTTTATTTATGGCTTTTCCCATTCATTTTAATTCTTCTATGCAACATCTATTTAATAGGAAAGTATGTGTAGAACCTATATAAGATTGTACACTGTCTCATGGAGGGAGTGGGGAGGGAGGGAAAAACATCTAAGATATGTGGAAGTGATTGTTGAACACTGAAAACAAATAAAATAATTTAATTTAAAAAATATGAAGGAGAATTATACTGAAGGAGAAAGAAAAGGATTCCAGGAGAAGGAAGAATATTTATGAGAAAAGAACGTTGGTACACCAAGATGAGTGGTTTTTACAAGATGAGACATTGCTAACATGGTATGAAACTAGGTTGGAGCTCCCACAAGCTCCAACAAGCTCCAACAATTCTTCAGCAGAACCACTGGCAAAAGCCACAGAAGACTGAGGATTCCCTTTCCAACAAATATTTATGGAATTCAGAATTCAGAAGTGATCTGTACAGGATGTGGATACAAGGCAGCTAGAGAGTGTAGCAAAGGGATCACTGGACCTGGAGTCAGTAATATCTGAATTCAAATCCTGCCTCACACTATTACTAGTTATTTGCACTGATAAAGTCACTTAAAATCCCCTAGTTTCAGCATCTTTAATTTCTTATAAAGTGAGGATAATGGCAGCAATTATCTCACAGGATTGTTGTGAAAATTATATGAGATAACATGTGTTACTTAATTTCTCAAATCTTAAATCACAATATAAATGTTATATTTTTATTATTATTGTCATTGCCATAGAACTGTTATCTATGCTCAAAATTCTGCTTGCCTTCTCTGCTAGTAGAGAAATTAAAACAGCTATTAGAATACCTTTCAACTCTCCTTTGTACTAGTGAGCATGAAATGTTCCTAACAAAGAAAAATATATACACTTAACAAATGTTTAAAGAAAAATGTGGACTGAGATGAAGAGGTACAAAATAACTGAGCCAGTTATGTAGAATGCAGAAGAGCACATCTTATGCAGAAGAGATAAACAGGGTGGTTCCTTTAAAAGAACAAAAAAAACCAAAAAACTTTGCTTATGCCTTTCTTTATATAACTCATGCCCTTATATTCTTAGAGAGCAACATCTTAAGATACAAATATTAAAGATAAAAAAGTTTAGCTTGTAAAATATTCCTTTATGATGGGTTCTACATCATTGTTCCCCACCTGTGCAAAGAAAATTGAAAGATGACTCCTCACATCTCTTTTTTGAGGCCAAGCTTGATCATTATAATTTCAGAGTTTTTAGTTTCTATTTTTTTATTGTTTCCATTTGCAATGTTGTAGTTACAGCTTATATTATTTTTCTGGTTGTATTTACTTCACTTTTCATCACTTCATATGACTTCCCATGCTTCTCATGCATCATCATATTAATAACTTCTTATAGAACAGTGATATTTCATTATATTCATATACCACAACTTATTATTCACCACTTGATAGACATCTATTTTGTTTGTAGTTTTTTCTGCTAAAAAAAATGCTGGTATAAACATTATCATGTATAGGGGACCTTTCTTTTTATCACTGAGCTTGGACAATATGAATAGTAATTGGGTCTATAGATTAATTGATATGAAGACCTTAGAGGCAGAACTTGAGCCCAGGTCCTCCTGTTGAAGATGTCAATTTTCTGTCTATTGTGACGTGCCGTCTCAATATACATTTTCCAGAGTGACTGGAAAAATTCACAGATCTAGTAATAGTGTGTCTGCTTTTTCAAAACTCTTTTAACATTAATTATTTCCATTTTTTGGCATTTTTGTCATTTTCCTAATATTAGGGTTCTTTAACTTCTAGAGTGGTTAAACACCTTAGAGTTGTTTAATTTGTATTTGTCTTATTCCTAATTTTGAGCAACATTTCACATGGTTTTTAATAGTTTAGAATTTTTTAATTGCTTGTACTCTTTGAAGTCCTATCTCTTGTGGAATGACTTTTGAGTTCATATATTTCTGCTACTTACTTATGTGTCTTTGATATCAGTCCTTTATCAGATACATTTGATAAAACTATTTTCCCAATCTCCTGCTTCCTTTGTTGTAAAATTGTTAAAGTTTAATAGCTTCTCAAAATTACATAATCAATAATATCTATTTTACCTTTAGAGAGGACTTTGACGCCTTGTTTTCTAAGACTTCAACCCCTGACTATAGTTGTGAAAGACATCTAATTCTCTATCAGGTTTTTTTTTTAATGATTAAACTTTGATATTCAGATCACTTATACATTTTGAATTTATTATAGTTTAAGATGTTGCTCTAGATCCTAATTTCCCTTAGACTGATTTCTCATATTCCTAGCAATCTATATAAGTTCTTCCCCATATATTTTATGATCTCGGGAAATATCATGAGTATAGCCTATTTTAATGAACACTCGCAAGTATTAAAACTCCATGAATTTTTTTAATGTACTGGTTTGAAATAATGAGTACAAATATATGGCAAAGCTCATAATGACAGAACAAGTACAAAGTATTTACACATGATTTTGCTGAAAGTTTTATAGATATTACTTTCGCACCTACATCATATGCAACATTTTTTGATAACTTTGTAGTCTAAACAGTAAATGAATTTCTGTGCAGTATGAATTTCCTTACTTGGCATGCTCTTTCCTGTTACAGATTTCTCTGCAATCTTACATAATTAAAAAATGTTAAGAAATATATCATAAAATAAATTGAAACATTGAAAGCCTAAAAATTCATCTAGCTATTAAAATGTTAAAGAACATTTTAAATGTTCTTGAAAAGAGGTTCAATTGTCATTGTTTCAGTTACCTTGCTGAAGAAAATTATTTTTGCTTCTATGAAAGAAAAGTTTGCTATGAGATTAATAATTTAGCAGAAGAGTTTTCTGACTCCAGGCTTTTCACTGACTGTCCCTCTGCCTGAAATGCTTTCCTTCCTTACCTCCATCTCTTGACTTCCCTCAAAACTCAGCACGAATTCTGCCTGTTACAAGGGATATCTCCTGATCCACCCTTCCCTAAGCCTCCAGTGCTAGTGCTTTGTTCTGAGATTACTGTCCATTTATAATATATATCTCATGTATGTATGTACATACTTGTTAATGTGTTCTGCCCATCATTATTTAAATTTCTTGGGGGCAGGGATTATATTTTTGCCCTTCTTTTTGTCCCTAAGCTTTAGGACAGTTCCTGGAACATTGCTAGTACTTATTAAATGCATTTTGTGGGACTGGCAAGAGGTACTAAAACTGACCCAAGAAAGAGACAATTTGAAATTTGGAATCAAAATTCAATTTAACAATAAAATTTAATGACTCTATGAAAATACTAAGGCAAAAATAAAATATTGAAGAAATAAAATAAAGTGCAAATTACTTCTTTTTAAATGCACCTGATCTGGAAAATGAATCAGAGAAATTTCTTGAGAGGGGGAAGAGAAAATGTGAGATGAAAGAAAGAAAGGGACAAGTGGAGGGGGAGGGTAAGAGATAGAGATGAAGAAGAGAATACATATATTTTCAATAAGTCATGAAAGAAAAATACTAAGACTTAAAAAGAGCCCACTGGTCACCTCCTGTCAGAGACCCTAAAATAGAGAGGCAGAGTCAAGATGGAAGAGAAAAAGCAGGAAGTTACCTCAGTTTTCCTAAATGCCCCTCCAAACAACTTTAATATAATACCTCAAAATGAATTCTGGAGTGGCAGAACCAAAGAAGAACAAAGTGAAATAATTTTCCAGCCCAAGGCAGGCTATAAGGTTGACAGGTCTGTTTCACTAGGGCAAGAGTAGAGCACATTCCAGGAAAGGTGGCATCTGACAAGGCAGTAAAAGACTGTGCCCTGGAAAACCAGGACAATCCTGGGGTTGACTGAATTTGTGTGATGACTTCTTGAGCTTTTAGCCCACAGATGGTAAGGGAGCAGGACAACTTGTTAGAAGGAGATTACAGGAAGCATATTACTGTCACTGGATGAAGGGCAAGGAGGCGCACTAGCACACTAGAGCTCACATCTTGGGGAGGGCCAGATTAGGGACTGTGATCACAGTTCTAGGACAGAAAATAATGATTTGTGGTTGCTTACAGACCAGAGCACAGGCCAGGAGAGCAAGGACCTCTCATATCCTTAGAACATACCACCTTGGAAGAACTGAAAACATGCAGATGCCCTGAATTAGTTCTAAAAAAAAGCAGTTTCAAAACCTTGAGTCTAGGGACGGTGTTCCCTCCACTCCAGGAGCAGAGTACAACTTTAAAATATAGTTAAAAAATAAGAAGGAGGCTACAAAAATTAGGGGAAAAAAGCCTGATCATAGAAAGTTACCATAGTGACAGAGAAAAACAAAACATAAACTCAAAAGAGGACAGTAAAGCCAAAATGGCAACATGCAAAGCCTCCAAGAGAAATTTGAATTGATTACAGGTGCCAAAAGAATTTCTAGAAAAATTCAAAAATATTTTAAAGATTAAATACAAGAGGTATAGGAAAAATTGTGAAAAGAAGTGAGAAAGATGCAAGAGAATCGTGAAAAAATCAAAACTTGGTAAAAGAAGATTTTACCAAATGGGGGAAAATAAACAAAAATTCATTGAGGAAAAAACTCCTTTAAATGTAGAAATGGCCTAATAGAAAAATTTAATGTCTAGAAAATAACAACTTAAAAAATAGACTAAACCAAATGGCAAAAGAGGTCCAAAAAGTCAATGGGGAGAAGATTGCTTTAAAAAACAAAATTTGAAAATGGTAAAGGTGGTTCCAAAGAAGCCTAGACATCATATCTCAAGAAATTATTCAAGAAAACTGCCTTAATAATCTAGAAACAGACTGTAAAATAGAAATTAAAAGAATCCACTGATCACCTACAGAAAGAGAATCCAAAAGAACAACTCCCAGACATATTATAGTCAAATTCCAGAACTCCTAGGTTAAGGGAAAAAATATTGCAAGCAAACAACTTGAAACAACTCAAGAAAGATACAGCTCAAATATCATGGCACAATATTTAGCAGCTTCTGCATTAAAGGATTGGAGAACTTGTGATATTCTGAAGGGCAAAGAAGCTAAGATTACAACCAAGAATCAACTATCCAACAAAACTGAGTATAATCTTTCAGGGGGAAAGTGCCTTTCAAGTATTACTGAAGAAAAGATTAGACCTAGACATAAAATTTGGTATTTAAATAAAAGGTTCAAGAGAAGCATAAAATGTAGACATGAAAGAGAAATCATAAGGGACTCAATAAGATCAAACTGTTTACATTTCTACATTGGAAGATGATATATGTTCATTTAAATTAAAAAAGAAAACCAAATATCAAAAACTGGAAAGGATGAATTCACCACTAATGAAAAGGAAATCAAAGCAATTATTAGGAGCTATTTTGTCCAATTATATGCCAATAAATCCAACTAACTAAGAGAAATAGATGAATATTAATGAAAATATAATTTGACCAGATTAGCATAAGAGGAAGTAGAATACTTAACCCTATCTTAAAAAAAAAAAAAAAGAAATTGAGCAAGCCATCCATGAGCTCCCTAAGAAAATATCCCCAGAGTAAGATGCATTCACATGTTAATTCTACCAAACGTTAAAGGAACATTTATTTTCAATATCATATAAACTATTTGAAAAAAAAAGGCACAGGAGTCTTACAAATTTCCTTTTATGACACAAATCTACTGCAGTACCTATAGCATAAAGAATGAAAACAGAGAAAGAAAACTATAGACCAATTTCTTTAATGAATATTGATACAAAATTTTTAAATAAAATATTAGCAAAGAGATTACGACAATACATCACAAATCTCATATACTATGACCAGGTGGGATTTATACCAAGAATGCATGACTGGTTCAGTATTAGGAAAATTATTAGCATGATTAGTCATATTAATAACAAAAATCATATGAGTATCTCGATAGATGCAAAAAACACCTTTTTGAAAAATTGTAACACACATTCTTATTAAAAAACACCAAGAACAACACCCTATTGGAGTGTTTTGAGCTTTCCTCAAAATGGTAAGTAGTATTCATCTAAAACTAAGAGCAAGTATGCTTTGTAACTAGGATGATTTTGAAACCTTTCCAATAAGGTCAGATTTAAAGCAAAGATGTCATTATTGCCCCTCATTCAATAGTGTATTAGAAATGTTAGTTATAGCAATAAGACAAGATCATTAAATTGCTGAAAATAGCTAAGTCATTCACATTTAATCCTCATCCAATATCTCTGTTACTATGAATATTGTTCTTCTGATTCTGCTATTTTGTTTCATATCATTTCATGTAACTCCAGGTTTCTGAAACCATCTTTTTCATCATTTGTTATAGCACAATATATTCCATCACAATCATATACAAGAACTAGTTCAGCCATTCTCCAATTAATGGGCATACCCATGATTTCCAATTCTTTGCCACCACAAAAAAGAGCTGTTATAAATATTTTGTAGAAATAGATCTTCTTCCCTTTACTTTGATAGCAGAAATTTGTGGGTTTTTTAAAATTTACCTCTTTTTTTTTTCTAACTTGTCTGCAGTTTTCTTTCTCTTCTTTATCTCTCGGGATTGAATATCAAGCCTATCTTTTCTCATAGAAGGTGTTTGGTAAATGTGTGTGAGACAGACAGACAAACTGAGAGACAGAGACAGAAAGTTACACAGCACTAGGGAAAGCAGAGAACTCTAAAGCATGTAGGGAATAAAAGGATGCCCCATAGTACCACCACCACCCAATTGCCACCTAATGCAGTATAAAAAATATTCAACTATTCAATGTGACCATTGGTTCCCAAACACTAATTAAGCATTTACTATGTGCTAGATGTTGTGCTAAGCACTGGGGGGGGGAGGGGGCGGGGAAGCCCCTTTGCTCAAGGAGAATAAATATTAATGGGGGAAAAACACGTAAATAACCAGATACACACAAGATATATACTGAGTAGATGAACATAATCTGAAAAAGGAAAGTGTAATGAATAGAGAAGGTCCTTCACAGAAAACCAGATCTGAGGTGAGCAGGTCAAATGACAATTTTAGTATAATGTGTGTTTTGGTATATGATTCCCGACTTTAAGTATTGTCAGGTCAATTAAATTAACTCTGAATGTGATAGCAATGTTCCTATACATTGACACTCTATCCTAGCTTTATTTGCTCACTTTGCTTTCTACTGTTCATTGGATTTGAAGAGACAATGGATGGAAATTCAGAAATATTAAAGGTGAAATGCAGAGCTTTGAAAATGAAAGAGAAAGGCACAAAATAACATCTTACTCACATAAGGTTTCCCCTGTTTCTGTGGACACTAGTTTCAAGGTTGTTAGACTAAAGTGATACAGCCATAGTTTGGAACCATTTATCTCCACCTGCAGGTTGCAGATACAAATCAAAGGCCAGGGGTGTTTGAGATGTGAAACAAATCATGCAAACAAGTTGAATTTCAGCTCAGGAAAGAAGGCAAGTGTGCTGTGCTTAAAACCACAAATGAAAAGTCTAATTTAAGATACTATAGACTATTAGTTCAAGAAACTTTTTTGTTACTAAGCTGATAATAGAAATTAAACTAAAAACTGGACTCTTAGGTTATATCTAGACTGAGAAAGTAACAGAAAAATGGTATTAACTGAGGAAGGATTCTCATTTTTGAACGATCTAGGTCCTCTCATTGAAGGGGATATACAGCCTGTCAACATTACATACTGACTCATGTTACTTTTAGTAAACTTTTCTTTTTCAGTTACAGAAAAGCACAACACCAATGACATAAGGAAGAGGTGGAGTTGTTGCTATCTCATTGGGTAATCTATACCAGTGAGACAAGGTGCTCATCATTACCAAAAACAATCAAATATAAGAAGAAAGAAAAAAAAATCAAGCTTTCCAAGAGCCAGCAAAAGCATGGCCATTGCCCCCAGAGCATTCTCTGATTTGTGAAGTAGATTTGCACAGCAGAGGTGAGAATATGCATTTGACAACTTCAGGTGCTTGTTTCATACATACTATATGCACCTCAGTTTCTTCCTCTGTAAATGGGAATAATACTTGCATTTCCTTCTACAAAGTTGTAGGAGAAATATATTTTTACGTATGAAAACACAATAGACTATAAATGTAAAGTTTCATTGTTGTTATTACCATTATTTGCATAGATTTCAATATGACTCATAAGGGTTTTATCTCCCTAATAAAAAGAGCTCTTAGAATGTAAGCTATTGTCTTCTTCCAAAGAATTCTGTATTCTGTAAATTTTAAACGTGATACTCCACTTTCATATCATTTACGAGTGACTGCTCCTTGATTCATAATTCTAGTGAAAGAAATTCAAATTTAAATCTCCCTTGATTGTAATTAAGTCTATCTAGGGAATTTTCACTCAGATAATGCTGAAAAAGTTGTTCTTTCTGGACAATCTCACATTGACCCGGTGAATCACAACAGTGTGCTTTACATTCCTACAGAAGAGAATAGGAGGTACAGGGATTCTTTCACAACATGAGAATAAGATGGTTCTGCTTGGCAGAACTAAGTGATAAATACTACCCTGGAGAATGCCAAACTCATGAGAGAAAGACTGGTTAAAAAAGATAGTTAATGATAAGTTCACCTTTGGTATTATTATATTCACTACAGTTTGTGATTTGAACACCATAATCCTTCATCAATATCTTACCTTCATGCATCTGTACAAAGTGGAACTGCCCTTTTGTTTTGTTTTGTTTTGTTTTCCAAGGATAAAATAAGTTGAACATAAGTCCTCACAGTCTATTGAGCTTGAATTGTTCAATACCTAATAGCCAAATGGGTCTGATAGACTGAAGGTCTATTATTCAAGGATCAAACTAGTTAAATCAGAAGGCAGCTCATCTTCAAAAGAATATTTACTGAATGGAAATTTTTGACCTAAACAAGTAACAAAAATGCTCTTTTAAGTCATAGAAAGATAACAATTTGGAGGGAATATCCATTCCAGGGGTCATTGATCTTGAAGATGATTGCCCTAAAAAAGAAAAATCAACAAATCTTTATCTTAAAGACTCTCAGAGTAAGCGAAATAAGATAGCTAGACTATCAAAAAGTAACCACACAAAATTTTCTGCTTTAGAATACTTGTTTTTAACCTTTCTTAACTTCACCAATAGTGATTTACTTTACTTTTGGACACTTACCTGCAAATTTTAAAAATTTAGATAATCAAGAAATTAAACTGGAAATTCAGAAGTGCTGATGTCTGATTCTTGAATACGCATGTGATTTTGTTATTTTCTAAGACATTCATGTCATTAGTCCATCCTTAAATGATACTGGTGGCCTATATTTTTGCCCACTATCCAATCAGTATTAAAAGAATAAAGGAAAATAATAATTCTTTGTCTCCCAATATAACTCCTAGATCAATGCTTGTTTACTATAGTCATTATATACATGCATGGGTTTGATTGGGATAAGTGATGTCGTTGGTCTAGGATACTCTCAGTGAGAAAATTTTCCCTTCTAAGAAAAAGCAGCAATATATATAGCAATATACATTAGAAGCTGCCTTAGGCACTTAGTGGTTAAGAGACCTGTCCTGAATGATACAACTAATATTTGTCAGAGGCAAGACTGGAACACAGGCCCTCCTGATTTTTAGTTTAGTCCTTTATTTTTTATGACATGCTATTTCTCAGAGTGGTTGGATATAATATTATTATTTAATATTATCAAGAATCCAAAGTGCATCTCTCCTTCTATCCACAGCATTCTCCCTGAAGAGAAATGTTTTATGCACCTGGAAAATAAGACCTATATTTAACACAATTTTTAGGCAGGTTCTTTATAGACAAAGTTGTACATATTGAGTAAGTCATTTTGCTTGAGGTGGTAATAATGCAAATTATATCCCAGGTATTTTGGTTTATGCATATAAAAACATATTCTTAAGAGGGAATCCATAAGGTTGACTACACTTCCAAATGGGTCTATAACACAAAAAGATTAAAACCTCTGCTTTAAAGCACTCACTCACCAGGGGATGTCAATTGTGCACTTGGTCCATGATTTAAATTGCTAAAAGATACAGATAAACCTAGTTAACCTGAGGTAGTTAATGTATTCGTGTACATACACACACACACACACACACACACACACACACACACACTCCTGTGGTTTCCAGAGTCAGCAAACAGAAAACTTCAATGTGCCCAGAATATTATTTGGATTCCCTACATGCTGTTTTGCCATAAGGAATTGGACTTCCTGGAACCTTATTCACAACTAGGGTATCAGTGAGAAAGGTTGAATGGAAAATGAAATAAGATACACCTAAAACTGTTGACAATGCAATTTTGAATTTTTAAGAAAATTACTGATACTTTTAAGTCTTGAAATATGATTTAAGCTTCATGATCATTGGATTAACATTATCATTAGATTAATAATATCCTTAGATTAAACTGGTCCCATTAAAGTATATTGAGAATTTACCTTTGTTCTCATATTTTCCTTATTAATTCTTATAGTAATGAATCAATGACAAATAATTTATTAAGTGGCTATATGTTGTAGCACATTAAAAACCTACAAAGACAATAAAACCAAGCATACTTTAAGCATATTTTGATTGCAATTCAACTAAAAAAATATTTATTATCTTCTGTACAACTGCCAAAGCAATATTTCTAAGGCAAGGGTTCAATGATGTCACTCTTCTGTTAAATAAACTCCACTAGTTTCCTATTACAACTAGAATCAAACGCAATTTCCTCTGCTTGACTTTTAAAGTCCATCACAATCTGGCCTGATCCCACCTTTCCAACTCTCTTAACATGCAGTCTTCACTACAAATACACTAACCTTCTCTGTGCCTTTGTACAATTTGTCTCCCATGCCTGGAATGCATTCCATTTTGAACTTTATGTCTTACAAAACCTAGTTTCCTTCCACAATCACGTGAGATATCTCCTGAATTTCTGAGCTACTAGTGCAACCTACCCTACCCTACCTTCACTCCCCACCACCACAAACTACCTTGTATGCATATTTGTATATGTTTATGAGCACACATCTATCTATCTATCTATTTATCTATCATCTATCTATCTATCTATCTATCTATCTATCTATCTATCTAATCTGTTTGTATGTCTAGTGTTCTGGTCTTGCCTCTGATACATATTAGTTATGTCATTCAGGACAAATCTTTAAGTAACCTTTAAGTTACTAAGACAACTCTCTAAACTAAGAATATGTATTGCAGAAGATAGATAGATAGATAGATAGATAGATAGATAGATAGATATCCACATAAATCTATGTGATACATAAGTATGTATGTATGATATGGCAAGGCCCAGAAGGCTGAGATACTGTACCTTCTCCCTCTACACTAAGGTTCCCCTATGCTCTGGAACCAGATATGTCATAACTGAATCCTGTTCAGTTCTGAAGGACCTTGTTCTATCACGAAAAAGATAAGTTTGATTTTCTCACATTGTTCATCTTATTACACCTCTATGACAGGTACCTAGAGAAAATGACTTATTTTGCCTCATGCATTGGAACTCCCCAAAGCGCATGTGTGAGGGATAAAAAGACACCTAAAATTCAGTATAAATTGGGTATTGAACAGGTATTTATTTCCTACACAAAACCAATAAATCTTGAAAAGGTCTTATAAATTTACTTTGAAAAAAAAGTATGCTAAGCAACCAGCAATAACAGTGACTATTTTACTCTACAAGGAAACTGAAACATAAAACCATCAAAATGTGTTGCATTTTATGTTTACCTCATCTTTTTTTTCTCTTTCACTAGAGGTATCTGGCAAGTCAAAGTAGGGATTGGACTTATTCTCCAACTGGTGGTTAACTTTTCTAGGAGCACTAGAGTGGTTGTTGGGGATTCTTTCCAATGCATTGCCAGCACCAATTGAAGACCAAAGATATCCATACCTCTTAAATTCACAAGATCACTTCCAAGTCTCAACATGTCCACCCTGAGGTGAACGTTCAGTCATTTAGGATCAGCAAAGAAACACAAAGCAGAAGAGGCAGCAAATGGTCTATGCTTAGATCCCTTCTCTTAACCCAGCAGTTCTCACATGAAAACTGTCAATATGCTGCTAAAGGAAAGAAGGACCTTCCCTCAAGGGAGGCCCCAGAGTAAAAGGAGTCCTTGTAGAGAGTTGAAGAGAGAGGTAAGAGGTAGTCAATCCATTTCAAAGAACTACTGAGTCCTCATCAAATTGCAAGTATCCTTCAGCATTGAATCATATATAGCAGAGTATAAACAGACACAGAATTCTTCATACCAAAAAGACCCAAGGATTGAGCTAACACACATTGTCACTGAATAGCAAGCAGGGCATTTTTGTGTTTGCCTGTACCTCTGATGTGTGTGAAGATTAGTACCAAGCCCTTTTCAGCAATGATTTTGACTTTTTGTTTCACTATGTACATAGTTTTAAGTACAGATCTTGGCACATAATTGGTGCTTAATAAAAGTATCTTGATTTACTAATAAAAAAGCACACGTTTTCTGCAAATAATTACTCTACACCCTAGAAACACAAAGACAAAAGAAAAACAATCTCACCTCTAAGGAACATGCAGTTTTCCCCCAAAATTTATTAATTTGTTTCCAGTTTTTAATAATCACTTCCATAAGTTCCAAATTTTCTCCCCCTCTTTCCTTACTTCATCCCCAAGATGATATGCAATCTTATATGGGTTCTACACATACATTCCTATTGAACACATTTTTACATTAGTCATGAATGAGAGAAATCATGAGAAAACAAAATATAACAAAGGAGAAATTAATCTCCTTCACTTTGCATTCCAACTCCATAGTTTTTTCTCTGGATGTGAATGGATGGCATTTTGCATCATGAGTCCTTTGGAAATGTTTTAGGTTTTTGCATTGCTGTGAAGGGTTAAGTCTATCAAAAACAGTTCTCACACACTGTAGCTGTTAGTATGTGCAGTGTTCTCCTGGTTCTGTTCACTTCACTCAGCATCAGTTTGTATAAGTCTTTCCAGGTTTTTCTGAAGTCCACCTGTTCATCATTTCTTATAGTACAATAGTATTCATATGCCACAACTTGTTCAGTCATTCCTCAATTGATGAGCATACCCTTGATTTGAAGTTCTTGGCCACCACAAAAAAAAAAGAGTTGCTATAAATATTTTCGTATGTGTGGGTCCTTTTTCCATTTTTGTTATCTTTTTGGGATACAACCCTAGAAGCAGTATTGCTGAGTCAAAGGGTATGCACATTTTTATAGCCTTTTGGGCATAGTTCCAAATTGTTCTCCAGAATGGATGGATCAGTTCACAGCTCCACCAACATTAAATTAGTGAGGGATGTGCATTCTACTAGAGCAGCATGTACAGAAGTAGATGAAAGAAAAGCAATGAAAAGTTATTTCAAGAAGTAAAGAATGCTAAGCATTGGAAGAATCAGGAAAAGCATTATTTGCAAAATGGTACCTGAGCTCTGGTTTGATGAGAAGTTGCATTATAAGAAACAAAAATGAGAAAGGAGAGCATTTCAGAAATTGAAAGGGATCTACTTGTTCCTGTCAAGAAACAGAGGCAAGAGACAATGTTATATATGAGAAATAAGCCCTACAATATATAGCCCAATGGTTTAAAGGGAATGGAAAATATATGAAAGGTAGTATGACTAAGTCTGGTAAAATAGAAGATGACCAGATTGTAAAGGACTTTCGATGAAAATCAGAGCAAGTTGTTTTATTTGAGAGGTTAGAGGGAGCCACTGAATATTTTTCACGTGGTCAGATCAGTGTTTGCATGATATCAGTCCGAGATATGTAAGAAAACGGAAAGTGAAGAGATTGATTAGGAGGCCATTTGTGTAATTCAGATGATGATACCAAGATTTCAAACCCCAGAGGCTATCAGCAGAAATGGGGAAGTTTGGAGAAGAAATGAAGTTATGGGAAGATGTGAGTATGAGATCTAAAAAGTATTCCTGTAATATTTCATAGTAGTGTGTAGCTGACTTTTTTAAAGGACTATGTCAGTGAAAGGTAAAGGTAAGATTCGACAGATATGTTAAATCAGATTTGAGTATTTTCCCATAAATAGACCAGTTTTCTGAGGAACAGCTTAGGGAATCATCAGTAATTTAAAATCAGTTGATTTAAAAAACACATATATTTTGCTGTGGCAATACATGAAACAAAGAAAAATATACAAAGATCTTCAGTCCCACAGAGTATCCATATTCTTCTGCAACATCAGAGTAGTGGAAAATGAGACAGAGCATTAAGAATTATGGAGTTTTTACACTATGTATAAAAATTAGCTTAGCTGTTGGCATGCTAAATGTGGCATCTTTAGTCCATTTTCAATGAGTGGATGTACTAATGGAAAACAAAATTACATGAAAATATTACTATACTATAAAAAAAATCCAAATGACTAAAAGATATTTTTGCTAAATGAAAGAAAAGCTTACAGATTCTCCTTAGAGCATTAAAAACAATTTTATATAGTTATATGTACATTTATAGCCAATAAGAAGCATAATATTATCAAACATAAGGTCAATTTGTGTGGTGATAATTGCAACTTACATGCCAATATATCTTACAGACAATAAAAAGTAAAGAAATTCTATTACTTCAACAAATTCTATTACTACAGCACTTATTATAATTCATACTGAGTTTTTTCAGTGCAAAGATGGCCATAGGTGAGGACACTATATAACATATTGAAAAATAGTACTCAGAAGTAAGAAATGAAAGAGACTAAAGACTTGGAAATGGTATAGAATTTGACTCACATGTGTGTATATGAATGTATGCATATTTATATGTATGTATATATATGCATATATATACATATATGTGCATTTGTATATGTGTGTATATATACCCATTTATCCCTTACACATCACAATTTTCCCCTTTGTAGTTTTGATATATTGAAGATTGGCATAAGAAATTAAACGAGATTTTTGGGGGAGTTTTGCATAAGACTCAGATGACACACAAAGGCCAGTAGATGAAAGAAAAATTTTAGAAATTCAGAAATGCATAAAATATATGCATATAATTGTATAATAACAACTCGAATTTTATGATAAGGTTGTAAACATCCATTTACAAAAAGACAAAAATTCAGACTTCTTCTCTTGTACAAAGGGAAGGCCAAAAATATTTATGGGAATTTTCCAGATCACAGAATTGCCATATCCATAACCCCCACTATGTGGAAGGGATAACTGTATACACATACACACACACACATACATAGATAGGTAGAGATATATCTGTATATCTTACTTATATACACGTATATAATGAATATGGATTTGAAAAACATAGTTGGGAGATACTGAACATAGCAGATGGCAAGAAGTATTGAAAAAATTAATTATAATTTAAAAGAAATAAATTTGCTTGTTACTAATGTGGGAATAGTTCTTGAATCAGTCAAATCATTTGCTATAAATTCAGTTAAAATTAGAGGAAAGAATACAGTGATTTTCAAGCCAATTAAAAGCAATTTTAAAAGTCAGTTAAACATTCAACCTGACAAGTCAGTTATTGAGGCCTTCAGAATGGAAGTGCCTAGAATAAAAGACATAAGCATTGATTATAGCAATTTCTTGAAGAAGCATAACCAAAGCTTAAAAAGAAATTAATGACAAAGAGACCACAAAAGGAAAGAAACTACCTATTAGGTCAGGCTTTTTCTATTCACCTAATGGAGAAATTAAGACAAGTTAGAGTAAGTGGCTTAACACACAAACTCATTTATAAAATCTTAAAAAAAAATAAAAGATGTCATCGTGAATAGTATTGCCCTGTAATGCAATAAGAAGCAATTGGAAAGAAAAACAAATTTGTGGGGTTAGTTTGAGATAACTAAAGAAAGTGAAAATAATAGGACATTCAGGACAAATTTAGGAAAATGGGAAGTAAACATTAGAAAATATCTATCAAGATTTTTAAGAATTATTTTCATGATCAAGGTAAATAAAGCTGAGCTTCTTGTGCTGGGTGAAAGAGCACTGAAAGAAGAAAAAAACAATGAGAAAAGCAATCATTTTTGAAATAAGCTTTCATTCATTCCATAACAGCAATGGTCAAGTGTGTTTCTACTCACACTAGGTTGATTTTGCAGAAATCAAACTAGATTGAACTGATTTCCCACCTTAGTTGATTTTCTGTCAGTTTACTGCCTTGAATACAAGTCTCATTACTTTCTTTTGCTGCATTTTCAAAGGAAAACATTTCTCCAAGAGAGCGTACAAAATTGTACCTTTCAAGAGCATATTTTAAAAGTTAGAGATATTATGGTAACTGGTGATATGGGAAAATTAAGCATTTCAATACATCAATGAATTCTGCAATGAAATACACTGAAGCACAAAGTGCAGCAGGATTTAAACACATAATAATCTTACTTCCAGGAATTGACAATCAATCACTTTTGTGGAGGCATATTTTTGACTTATTATTTAGTTATTTTAGCATCATTGTTTTTTTAATTTTGAGCTCCAAATTATCTTCATTCAATCTCTAACTCATCCATTGAGAAGGCAAGCAATATGAGATCAACTATATATGTGAAATCATGAAAAACATTTGCAAATTAGCCATGTTACCAAAAAAAAATGTAAGTAAAAAAAAGGGGAAAAGCTATGCTTCCTTTTGCACTCAGAGTTCAGTAGCTATCTCTTTAGAGATGCATAGTATTTTTCATGATCAGTCCTTTCAAACTATCTTGGATCAATGTAATGATCAGAATAGCTAAGTCTTTCTCAGTTAATCATTATTACACTTTTGTTACTGTGTGCAGTAATCGGCTTCTGCTCATTTTACTTTGCATTAATTCATAGAAATCTTCCCAGGTTTTTGTTTTTTTTCAAAAAATCTCCTCCTCAATGTTTTTTATAGCACAACAATATTTCATTGCAATCATATGCCATAATTTATTCACACATTCCCCAGTTGATGGGTATTCCCTTGATTTCTAATTCTTTACCATCACAGAAAGAGTCACTATAATATTTTTCTTTATATAGGTCCTTTTTCTTTTTCTTTGGTCTTTGATGAGTAGTGGCATTGCTGGATCAAATGGTATGCATAGTTTTATAGCCATTTATAATGCGGAATAATCACAAATTGTTCCGCAAAATGTTTGGACCAGTTCATACCTCCACCAACAGTACATTAGTGTACCAATTTTTTCACACCTCTTCCAGCATTTGTCATTTTCCTTCTCTGTCATATTTGGTAATCTGATAAGTTTGATGTGGTGGCTCAGAGTTGTTTTAAGTTTCATTTCTCTAATCAATACTGATTTAAGGTTTTTTTTATATATGACTGTAGATAGCTTTGATTTCTACTTCTAATAAATAACTGGCTCATATCCTTTGAGTATTTGTCAGTTGGGGAATGGTTCTTATTTTTATAAACTTGAATTAGATCTCCATATATTTGAGAAATGAGACTTTTCCACCAACTTCCTACTTTTTTTCCCATTTTGATTGCATTTGGATATATCTGTGTAAATTTCTTTTTAAAAATCATGTAATCAGAAGTATCGCTTTTACTTCCTGTGATCATCTTTGTCTCTTGTTTGATCATAAACTTTTCTCTTATTCAAAGATCTGATAGGCAAAATTTTCCACCCTCCCCAATTTAATTATGATAATGCCCTTAATGTCCAAGTCATGTACTCATTTTGACTTTATGATGGTATATAGTATGAGATGTTGATCTATGTCTAGTTTTTGCCAAATTGATTTCCAGTGTTCCCAGAAATATTTGGTCAATTGTTGAGTTCTTATCAGAAAATCCTTGGATCTTTGTGCTTACCAAATGTTAGATTACTATGGTTGTTTACAACTCTGTGTTGTGTAACTAATCTATTCTACTGACTTACTTCTCTCTTTCTTAGTCAATATCAGAATATTTCAATGATTACTGTGGCTGATTCTTGCCTCAGCCCTGTGTACAGGCCCTGGCCCCCACCTAATATCACTAATTGAGTGGGGATTTGAGCAGCTGATCTTTATCTCATACTGATTGGTGGCCTGCCCCTGCAGCTTATCTGAATCTCAGCCACCAGTGCTGGCTTGGCGGAACTGGAGGCAAGGTGATTGTGAAGAAGAAACTGTATTATTCAGATTCTGGGCATAAAAATTTCTCCTTACTCCCAGACCAGTATACACACTTGCTTGTGCCACCTTGGAGGAACTGAGATATTTCAGACCCCCAGAGTACACCCTGCTCTTGACAAAGGACCCAAAAGTCAAGTAACTGGTTGGGAAAATGCCCAAAAAAGGGAAAAAAATAAGACTATAGAAGGTTACTTTCTTGGCGGACAGATACCTTCTCCCATTCTTTCAGATGAGGAAGAACAATGCTTACCATTGGGGAAAGATATAAAAGTAAAGACTTCTGTATCCCAAACATCCAACATAAATATTCAATAGTCTCAGGCAAAAAGGATTTTGAAAATCAAGTAAGAGATGTGGAGGAAAAATTGGGAAGAGAAATGAGAGAGATGCAAGAAAATCAGGAAAAGTGAGTCAACAACTTGCGTAAGGAGACCCCAAAAAATGCTGAAGAATATAACACCTTGAAAAATAGGCTCACTCAACTGGCAAAAGAGGTTCAAAAAGCCAATGAGGGGAAGAATGCTTTAAAAAGCAGAAGAATTAGCCAAATGGAAAAGGAGATTCAAAAGTTCACTGAAGAAAAAGTTCTTTAAAGATTAGAATGAAACAGATGGAGGCTAATGACTTTATGAGACACCAAGAAATCACAAAACAAAACCAAAAGATTGAGAAAATGGAAGATAATGTGAAATATTGCACTGGAAAAACAACTGATCTGGAAAATAGATCCAGGAGAGACAATTTAAAAATTATGAGACTACCTGAAAGCCATGATCAAAAAAAAAAGAGCCTAGACATCATCTTTCATGAAATTTTCAAGGAAAACTGCCCTGATATTCTAGAACCAAGGGGCAAAATAAATATTGAAGGAATCCACCAATCACCTCCTGAAAGAGATCCAAAAAGAGAAACTCCTAGGAACATTGTAGCCAAATTCCAGAGTTACCAGGTCAATGAGAAAATATTGCAAGCAGCTAGAAAGAAACAATTTGAGTATTGTGGAAATACAATCAGGGAGATTGAAGGGATCTCTTTTCCAGCACTGAGGCCAGATTCTCTTGCTTTGTTCCTGCTTGGAACTCTGTCACAGTCCTGAGTGGCAATCCTGGGGCTAAGAGGACTGCTGCACATGGTGGAGCATATGATGGCAGTGAAGAGAGAATCTTACTCAAAGTTCCATGGAATAAAAGAATCCTGTGGTCACTCACAGACCACAGAGCAGGCCAGGAGAGAAATAATCACCTCTCCTTTGCTTATACCAACTTGAAACAACTGAAATTTTACACATCCCTGGAAGTATCTCTGAAAACAGCGGCACACAACCCATGAAGCTTGGAACAGTACATCCTCCACACTGGAAGCAGAGCCCTCTCATAACAAAGAGTGAAGAATTCAAGTAACTGATTGAAAAGATGAAGAAACAGTGGGAAGAAAACTCAGACTATAGAAACTTACCTTGGTGACAAAGAAGATCAAAACATACAACCAGAAGGAGACCACAAAGTCCAAGCTCATACATCTCCAAGAAAAATATGAATTGGCTTCAGGTCATGGAAGACCTGAGAAAGGATTTTGAAAATCAAGTAAGAGAAGTAGAGAACAATTGAGAAGAGAAATGAGAGTGATGCAAGAAAATCATGTAAAATGAGTCAACAACAAAGCTTGATAAAGGAGACACCCCCCCAAAAAACTAAAGAAATAACACCTTTAAAATTAGTCTAACCCAAATGGCAAAATAAGTCCAAAAATCCAATGAGGAGAAAAGTGCCTTAAAAAGTGCAATTGGACAAATAGAAAACATGGTCCAAAGCTCACTCAAGAAAATAATTCCTTAAAAATTAGAATGGAGGAAATGGAAGCTCATAACTCTGTGAGAAGTCAAGACATTATAAACAGAACCAAAAGAATGAAAATCTAGAATAAAATGTGAAATTTCTCATTGGAAAGACAGTTGACCTAGAAAATAAATCAAGGAGAGATCATTTAAAAATTATTGGACTACCTGGAAGCCATGATCAAAAAATGAACCTAGACATAATCTTTCAAGAAATTTTCAAGAAAAACTGCCCTGATATTCTAGAACCAGAGGATAAAATAGAAATTGAAATAATCCACCAATTACCTCCTGAAAGAGATCCTGAAAGAAAAAATCCAACAATATTTTAGACAAATTCCAGAGTTCCCAGATCAATGAGAAAATATTATAAGCAGCCAGAAAGAAACAATTCAAGTGTTGTGGAAAAACAATCAGGATAATCCAAGATTTTGTAGCTTCTACATCAAGAGATCAGAGGACTTAAAATATAATATTCCAGAGGTCAAAGGAGCTAAGATTAAAATCAAGAATAATCTACTCAATGTAATACTTCAGGGGGGGAAATAGATATTCAGTTAAGTAGAAGACTTTCAAATATCCTTGATGAAAAAACCGGAGCTGAATAGAAAATTTGATTTCCAAATACAACAGTCAAGAAAAGGATGAAAAGGGACTTATTAAAGTTGAACTGCTTACATTCATATATGGAAAAATATTTGTTATTTTTTCTGAGTAATTTAATCATTTTGTTAATAATGCCAGCATGTTTATTAATAAAATGATGATCATTTGGCTATCACTGTTTTAGCTCGAAGACCATCATGGCAGCAGGTTCATGGCTTATACGCCCATTGGAAGAAGGGTGTTCCCAAAGGTGGCAATCAACTACGATTGGTTAACAATTAAGGAAAGAGTATTACAATGAAGGGCTGAACCTATTAAAATGAATTTTGATTATATCATTTACTTCCAAGTTATCCCCAGCCTTGGCCAAAATATTCAAGGAATATATCCCTACTCAAACCTAAGTAGACCAGAATTGTTTCCCTACTTGGGCTGGCTTTGAACAAGAAAGTTAGTCCAAATTTATTATCAGTAATATCCTTCAAAAGACTGAACTTTTGAAATCAGCGTGTTAGGAAAAGGGGTGGAACCCTTGATCTTCCCAAATCATTGGTTATTAATAATCCTTTCTCTCAACATGAATTTGAATCAGTTGTAAAATTAGAAATATCTTGTTGGTTCAGCACCTCTGATATTTACAAGTTCTGTGACCCTGGGTAAGTCACTTACCTCTCACCACAACCCAGAAACTCTTTTGTTTTTGTTTGTTTAGTTTATTTGTTTATTTTTAGTTTTCAAATTACATAGGTTTTAATATTCTGCCCCACCCTCCTCCCTCCCTCTCCAAGATGGTATGGAATCTGATATAGGCTCTGCGCATACATTCCTATTAAATACATTTTCACATCGGTCATATTGCATAGAAGAATTTAAAACAAATGGAAGAATCTATGAGGAAGAAAACCAAACAAAAAAGAAAATAATCTGCTTCACTTTGTGTTCAGATATCATAGTTCTTTGTCTGGATGTGGATGGTATTTTCCAACATGAGTCCTTTGGAATTGTTTTAGGTCCTTGCATTGCTGAGAAGGGTTAATTCTATCTAAATCAGTCATCATACACTCTGGCTGTTACTGTGCACAATGTTCTCCTGGTTCTGCACACCTCACTCAGCATCAGTTCATATTTTTCTGAAATCCATCTGTTCATCATCTCCTATAGCACAATAGCATTCCATTCCATTCATATACCACAACTTGACAAAAACTTGGGAAAAATTCAAAATAGCATGGCAGAAGCTAGACAGATCAACATCTAGCACCACACAAGAAATTGAAGTCCAAATGCGTACACAATTTAGATATAAATGCTGATACTGTAAACAAATTTGGGGAACAAGGAATTGTTTATCTATCAGATTAATTGAGAATGGAAAAATTTATGAAGAATTATATACCACAACAAGCTCAATTGATGGACATTCCCTTAATTTCTAGTTCTTGGTCACCACAAAAAGAGCTGCTATAAATATCTTTGTACATGTGGGTCCTTTTCCCATTTTTATGATTGTTTTGGGATACAACCCTAGAAGCAATATTGCTGAGTCAAAGGGCATGCACAATTTTATAGCCCTTTGGTCATAGTTCCAAATTGCTCTTCAGAATGGTTGGACTGATTCACAGCTCCACCAACAATGAATTAGTGTTCCAAGTCTCCCACATCTTCTCCAACATTTATATTTTGTCGTTTTAGTCAATCAACTAGATGCGATGTGGCACCTCAGAGTTGTTTTGATTTGCCTTTCTTTAATCAATAGTATTTTAGAACATTTTTTCATATGACTATACATAGCTTTAACTTCTTCCTCTGAAAATTGCCTGTTAATATCCTTTGATCATTTATCAATTGAGGAAAGACTTGTATCCTTGTAAATTTGACTCGGTACTCCATATATTTGAGAACTGAGGCCTTTATCAGAGACACTGATTGTAAAACCTCATTCCCACTTTTCTGCTTCCTTCCTAATCTTGGTTTCTTTGGCTTTCTTTTTGCCAAAAAAGCTTTTCAATTTGAAATAATCAAAATTTTCCATTTCGTATTTCATAATGTTATCTATCTCACCTCATCATAAATTCTTCTATTCTCCATAAATCTGACAGATAAACTATTGCTTGCTCCTCTGATTTTTTTATAGCATCAGTCTTTATATATAATTTGTGCTTTATTTTGGTGCATGGTGCCAGACATTTGTCTATGCCCAGTTTCTGCCATTCTATTTTCCAGTTTTCCCAGCAGTTTTTGTCAAAGAGTGAATTCTTATCCCTGAAGCTGGGGAGAAAGATTTTATTTGCAACTCATGAGACCTTTTTCAGTATTAGAATAGTTAGAGGGAACATAAAAACCATATATATATATATATATATATATATATATATATATATATATATATATATATGGAGAGACAGAGACAGACAGACGGACACAGACAGAGGTTATATGGTGAATTGAATATGAAGGGATGATATCTAAAAAAATAAAAATAATGGGTGAGAGAGGAAAGTACTAAGAGAAGAAGAAAGGGAGAATTAGAATAGGAAAAATTATTTCACATAAAAGAGGCAAGAAAAAAGCTTTTTACAATGGAGGGGAAGGGGGGGAAGTGAGAGGGAATAAGGGAACCTTACTCTGATCAGATTTGACTTAAGGAGAGAATAACATACACGCTCATTTGGGTATGGAAATCTATCTTACCTTACAGGAAAGTAGTGGGGAAGGGGACAAGGGAGGTAGAGTAGATGACAGGAGAGAGGGAAGATTTGGGGAGAAGATAATCAGAAGCAAACACTTTGAGAAAGGGCAGGGTCAAAGGAGAGAATAGAATAAATGCGGTCAGAATAGAATGGAGGGATATATAGTTAGTCTTTCACAGCATGACTATTATGAAAGTGTTTTGGATGACTACACATGTATGACCTATTTCTTGCCTTCTCAATGAGAGTGAGTGGGGAGTTGTATCACAAATAATATTCACAGCACTGAGAGTGACTATGGATATGCCAGGGTAGTTTAATTGCAAAGTATAAGACTCTCCATACAGAAGGCAGAGAAAAAAACACATTTATTCAAATACCAGAAAGCCCAATCCCAACACCATGAAGCCAAATCTGTCATAGTAACCAAGGAGTCAATACTCATCAGCACCGCAGGGGACAAAGCCATTCCGAAGCCTCCCCCGCCCCAACCCCACTGGGCCCTTCTGACAAACAAACACTCCCTAGACTAATTGTTCCTGCCAGTGTCCTCTCTCCCTTTTCCTCTGCCCTAACTGCTCTCACCAACTTCCTCCCAGTTTTTCTGACCCTTGCTGTGTCACTTGTTCTACAAGCTCCTCCCTCTACATGTAATTTAAACAGGTCACATAGGCCTATTAATGAAAGGGAAAGTTCTTTCTATTTCAATTACCATTACATTTGGCATCAACATCTTTTGTATTCATTACATAGGTCAGTGGGGCATCTGGTATCAACAGAAACTGTAACAGGGATAATAGAAAACAAGCATATAAAACAATATCTTAAGCACTGCTATCATTAGAACTTTACAACAGTATAACAGGGATCACACCAAATAAACCCATAAAACAATATCTTAAGGTAGGACTTGAGCACAAGCACCTCATCATTGCCCCTTTGAATGAATGGGGCCTAAAATCTTGGGGTAAGGGATGAAAGCTATAGCTTTTTCTTCTATAGCTACTTCCTGCTGAGATTGGATGTAGAGCTCTCCCTGCACCAAAATTGAATGTTTGGAATATCACAATAGTTTCTCCTTGTTAATTATGATCTGTTACTCCAGCTAATAGTTGTATTCCTTGAGCTGCTAATCTTGATTCAGGTAATATCTGTCCAAAATGATTTTTAGGGATTTTCATACATATTCCAGTAGTAATTTTTCTTGTTTCTTTTCTATCCCACCAAAAGTCCTCTAAACAATGTAAATCATATTCTGCCAAACCAGGTGTCCCTGAATACAGTGCTGGGACATCTGACCTCACATTCCAATACTCAACATTTGGAATCTTTTGTGTTTGTTGTTTTCTAACTTGCAGATTGGGGTCATTATTCTGACTAGAGGTGAACTTCTGCCCAGATATCTACAAATTACATAAAGCAATGAACAAATTATCTTTCCAATGTTGATAAGAATTAATAGAACTTAACTTCCTTAACTGTTCTTTCAATAATTCATTCATTGTTTCAATTAACCCAAATGCTTGTGTATAATATTAAATACAACAAATCCATTCTTTATTGTTTAATATACATCTCTTCATTGCATTGCCTTTGAAATGTGATCCATTGTCACTTTGAATTTGTATTGGAGTTCTGTAATGTAGACCTATGATATCTAGAGTTAGACAGACATTTCTCTGGGTCACATTCTTATAAGGACAAGACTTTAATATATCTGAATAGGTGTCAACACAAGTACATATAATTTTGCATCATTTATCTCCAAGTAGGGGCTCAATATAATGTATTTGCCAAATTTGGACTGGTACTTTTCTCCTTGCCATCTTTCCAGGTACTATGTGAGGAACAGTTTGTTCTTTTCTAATTGACATATATAACATTCTTCTGCTACTTGCTCCACTCTTCCTGTTTCACCCATTCTGAAAGCTCCTCCTACCACATGTGACTTAGGTTTCCTTATGATTTCAGCTGCTCACATGGGCCTATTAATAAATGGGAAAGATTTTCCCATTTAAATTACCATTACAGGAGGGAGGGAGAGAATTTAGAACTCAAAGTCTTAAAAATGAATTTTAAAAGTTATTTTGACATGCAACCAAGAAATAAAATATACAGGCAATGGAATATAGGAATCTATCTTTCCCTACAGGAAAAAAGAAGGGAAAGGTATAAGAGAAGGGGGGGTTGATATAAGGCAGGGCATATAAGGGGTAATTAGAATGTATGCCATGTTGGGGTGCGGGGAGGAAATATATGGAGAGAAATTTTGGAACTCAAAGTCTTGCGGAAGTTAATGTAGAAAACTAAGAATTAATTTAAAAAAATTTAATTTAAAAAAACAATAAAATCATAGTTTGAGCACAAATCCATCTAAAATTCCTGGAAGAGATGAAGGAACTTCTTGCTTCATAAGAGTTAAAATATTTTATTTTGTTTTTATTAAATAAAATGAGAATACTAGAGGAAAAATTGAAAAAGAAATTAGAGTACTAGAAGAAAGAATTGTAAATGGAACTAAAAGCTTGGAACAAGAGGTATAAAATCTTCACTAACAACAAATTTCTAGAAAGTCAGAATGTACCAAATAGAAATCAATGACTATATGAAATAACAATATATATTAAAAGAAAGTCAAAAGTACTAAAAAAAAATTAAAAAGAGAGCGAGAAAAGGAAATGTAAGATATGTCATAACAAAACTAACCTGGTAAACAGATTGAGGAGAAAAAAAAATCAATAATCTTTGAACTTTATACCATGACCAAAAATAGAACCCAAACTTATTATTTTAAGAAAAGTAAAAGGGTAAAAAAATAACTATCCAGATGTCTTATATTCAGAGAGTATGATGGAAATAGAAAGAATCCACCATGTACCTCCTGAAAGAATCTCCAAAATGAAAACTCTCAGACACGTCATAACCAAAATCCAAAGCTTCAAGATTGGTGAAAAAAGAAGACACAAAGAAAGAATTCAAATGCTGAGGAGGATCTCACATGATTTAACAACCAACATTCTAAACATGACTTCAATGAAGAAAGAAAGAATAAAACAAAACTCTCCTCTATTAGGTGTCACTAAATAACTATACAAGGCCTCAGAGTTGAGAAAAAACCCAAAATCAAAAACCAAAACAAAACAAACTCCCTTCACTAGAGACCATGAGAACTATGGTATCAATGACAAAGGCAGTTAAAGTGTAGGTGTATAGGGTATTCTGGGAGGACTAAGCACCTCTGGTGTGAGGGCTTAATAAGTACTTTTCAGAGGTGCTTATTCACATTTGATATCCACTTTTCACCCAACTCTCATCTGTGACTACAAGAAGTTGTAGCATGTGTAGTGGCCTCACCCCAGTAAAATCTTCTCACTAGATGTGCTAAATCAAGTTGATGGTTACTGACAGGCCTCAAAACCATGAGTGAGTAAAGGGGATGTCTACTATAAGCATGTGAAGAGCTCGCCAAGGCAATGCCATGAGAGCAGTTGAAGCAGGTTTTTTGGAGTGTTTAGAGCATTGAAGGTCATCTACTGCATCACAGACCATCAGTCTGTCATCTTGACTTTTATCTTGCCACTGGACTTCGATAACTCTGGCAGACAGTGTGAAGCTGTTGACTTTCTGCAACTCTCCCTCATTTAAATCCAACTTATAAGTAAATCAAAACATCAGCCTGCCATATCATTGTTTTCTTCAAGATGAAGGGCAAACAACAGTGAAAGTGTTGCATTTGTTGCCCTGTTTCTTTAACTTTTTCCATCTTTGTTATAATGAAAGACTTGGTGGGTAGAAGGGCTGGGACATATTTGAAAATTAATGTGATATTACAACAAAAGTCATTACTAAAAATTTGTTATAATTATAAAAAAGTGTTGTACAAAAATATTTGTAGCAGTTCTTTTTGCGGTGGTAAAGAATTGGAAATTGAGGTGATGTCCATCAGTTGGAGAATGACTAAAGAAGTTGTGGCACATGAATGCAATAAAATGCTATTGTTCCTTAAGAAATTATGAGCAGGGGTTTTCAGAAAACCTTGAAAAGACTTACATGAACTAATGCTGAATGAAGTGAGAGCAGAACCACGAGATCATTGTACACAGTAACAGCAACATTGTGCTATGACTAATTATGATAGATTGCAGTGCAAAGATCTAATACAACTCCAAAAACCTCAAGATGGAAAATGCTATCCACATCCAGAAAAAGAAGTATGGAATCTCAATACTATTTCTCTCTCTCTCTCTCTCTCTCTCTCTCTCTCTCTCTCTCTCTCTCTCTCTCTCTCTCTCTCTCTCTCATTTCTTCTTTCTTGGTTCCTCTCATTAGTTCTAACTCTTCTTTACAACATGAATAATGTGAAAATATGTTTAAAATGAATGTATATGTAGAGCCAAAATTAACTTGCACACCTTCTTGGGGTGGGGAGAGGGAAAAGAGAAGGAGAAAATTAGGAACTCAAATCTTATGAAAGTGAATGTTGAAAATTAAAAATAAATAAATTTAAAAAGAGAGAGAGAGAAAAAAACGGATGGAGCAAGGAAAAGGTACTGCAGTGTCCTATGAGTTGGGAAAAATCCTGTTGAAAGAAAAGAGAGAAAGTACTAAAGAAATTCATTGTCCATATTAAATTTTTTCCAAGGGCTAATTGTAGCTTTAGCAATGTACCTAAATATGCTGAAATATTTCTTTTTCCCACAAGCGCCTTGCTAACCAATGGGTTGCTATGGTACTATGAAGAATAGAATTCATACTCTAAAAATCAATGTGAAATATCCAGAAAGGACCCTGTCATCCAATTTAAAATAATACTGTAAGACATAGTTCAAAGCTACATACACAGGAGGTGTTTTGTAAATACTTGCTAAATAAATGAGAGAATAATAATAAATGAGACAAAATAAATTAACAGGCTGCTTCAAAATAACATAAAGGAGAGAACTTAGTAAAATTTTTACCTTAGGAATTATCTTCATTTGTCCATTTCATGGTTATTAAAATAACATATGGAGTACAACACCTACAGCAAGGGAGATAAAAAGAACAATGACAACAACAAAAACAACAACCGTCATGATTAAATGATGTTTAATTATAATGACCAAGCGTCTCCCTAATTAAGAAATGAGAAGTCACACTTCCTTCTTTCCAGAAGCCTGTGTGTGGTGATGGGATTTTGGGAACTGGGCAAAGGGGAGGGATATGGAGGCATGATACTGTACCAGTCAAACTTCATTTTTTTCCGTTATTTTGCTGAATTGATCTCTCTCTCTCTCCCTCCCTCTCTCTCTCTCTCCCCTCTGTCTCTCTCTCTTCCTCTATCTATCTATCTATCTATCTATCTATCTATCTATCTATCTATCTATCTATCTATCTGTCTGTCTATCTATGTATTTATCTATCTTTCTATCTATCTTTCTCTCTATCTATCTCTTTCTTACAAAGAGTTGGCTTACCAGGTAGGGAATGGGATAAATTCAGAATAAAGGGACATAAATATTGTGATATCAATAAAAATAAAATTTTGAAAGTTTTCTGTCATCAAAAGAAAAAAATGCCAAATGATTTTCTGACTTCAGCAGATCATCATTTTAAAGAATAAGTTCCCTGAAAAAAAGTATATCTTGTAAGAAATCCACTTAATTATTTACCACACCTCTAAAACACCTCACTAGCAGTCATTCAAGTCTTTTTCAGTATTCCTCTTTCAAGCAATGTTCAACGAAAATATGAAGAATCTTTTTTCTTCTGAGTTTTTTTAAGGTATCTCCAACTTTAGTAGAGTGATTTGCCTGTTCCCCTTGACTTTCTCTGAACTGGACTTTAGACAGTCCATGAGGTCCCCAAAACCTATCCATGCAGTTATATAGCAAATCCTTTGTTATTCCAGTTTTTCGGGCTCCAGGCAACATAGCAATGCAGTTTAGAGTCTACTTAAGCAGCCACAGTTAGAAATATGACTCAAGTGACAAGTACTGGTATAAGAATCACAGGATCACAGAATTCAGAGCATAAAGGGACCCTAGTGATAATGTAGTCTCACTCTCTGCTTTCTTTTGAGAGGAAAGCAAGGGAAGCACCTGAATTCACATGGGAAATAACTACCAGCATCAGAACTTAGGTGAAAGTTAATTTTTTCACTTCAAATTCACTTCAATCTAATAATTGGTAATAAATCCCAGCTACAATTATTTAACAGCCATTGATTAAGCATCTGTTAGGTGTTAGACAATTTTGCCAGTTATTGGGAATACAAAGAAGGAAATGAAACGATATCTTGTCTTTAAAGAACTTCTATATTCCGGGGAGGGGGGCAGAGGTAGCAGCAAGGCAAACAGAGGCAAACAAACACAAATACAGACATATAGGCCTATGTGAGTAGATGTGCATATGCATGTGTAGTTGCATTAACTTTCTGTTTCTTATTATATCTGTTTGTATAGATGTATGTGTATATGTATATACATGTATGTTTATATACTCTGTAATATGTGTGTGTAAACACTAGCACAATATATGTTATACAGTAGGTAATCAATGTTTGTTGAGTGATTTCTCAAAGTATATGTAGATATATAACTTGTGGACATATATCTATAAATATTTAAGATAGATAGATAGATATACGTATTTACACACACACACACACACACACACACACGGTCTTCCCGGACTTTACCCAGTCTATGGATGTCTAGAATTTTGTGACACTAAGTACTGGATCATATACCATAATCATACATACATACATACATACATGTAGTATGTGTATAGTGTATATATATAATGTATATATATGTATATATACACTATATGTATACATATATATACTATATGTATATAAATTCTGTGAGGTTGATTATATATACATATATAATCAACCTCACAGAGTTTGATCTAGAAAAGTTGATCTAGTTTGATCTAAGAAGGACAAACAAAATTCGTTTGTCCAAGTCCATGTTTTTATTTCTCTCCAGCTGATGTCATGCTTCTGGAGCTGTAGTCAAAGACTGAGCCCCTCTAGGGGAGCCAGTCTAGAACTGGGCTTGGTTTGGAGGTTGGGGTCTTCAGTTTATATATATATATATATATATATATATATATATATATATATATATATATATATATATATATATATATATATACATACATACACACACACACACACACACACACACACACACACACACACACCTTTTCAATAGGGTTTGATATTGTTCCATCATCATTTTACCTAAGGACAGAGGAAATATTTCTTCTATCAGACCACCTTCCAATCATATCAGACCACTTTTAGCCTTGGAGTACCTAGGCAGAAGAACCTGTTTCCACCCAAGCCTGAGCAGAACACAATGGAGTTTCCTTAGCTTTGATTAAATTACCTCCAAATTCCGGTTGGGGTTTGATCAGGATTAGGAAACTCAGTGTAATCTCATTATCAGAAATGTCCTGAAGAAAAATTGAATTTAAAGTGAGGTTTTTGAAAGAAGGGGGCTGAGGGAAAGTTCTGAGTCTCCAAGATAATGATTAAGAAAAATCATTTCTCACTATGTGTGTGTGTGTGTATTTATGCATTTGTATAAAATTTAGGAAATTCATGATCTGTTCTGGAAACATTCTATTGATTTTTAGTTAATGATTTCTGATCTTTACAATATCATGTATATGGGGAAGGGGTATTCATGTATGGGTATGTATACATATAAATAGACAATTTTGCGTAGTGAAATATGAATGTGTGTGTGTATGTGTGTGTGTGTGTGTGTGTGTGGAGAGAGAGAGAGAGAGAGAGAGAGAGAGAGAGAGAGAGAGAGAGAGAGAGAGAGAGAGAGAGAGAGAGAGAGAGAGAGAGTTTGTATTAGAGCTCTGAACTTCAAGGTCTATATGCATGCATTTCTTTTCTATCCAATTGGATGTCTCCATCCAGGGATTACTTCTTTACAATGAAAGTTCATATTCTAAAAGTAGGAAAGTGTTGCCTAAAAAAATCTCACTGACTTCTGGTTAAGTCAGTAGAATAATTAGGAATGTAACATCCCAGCAGTCAAACAACTTTTCCACTATTTGTTTGTCATGGGTGACATTTTTACTAAAAAGAACAAGTGACAGACAAACTATCATTATTCACACCTGGGTATCTGGTAAAAAAAATTTTTTTTCAAAAATGAATGAAGTGAACCTGTCACTTTAAAGAAAACAACTGGAAATATTTGTTGCCAGGAATAAAATTTGTGCTTTTAAGCAAAAGCAAGAATTTTTGAAAACTTTTATTTACCACCATGAACTTGACAAGTTTCAAATATGTAAATCTTTTTCTGATAATATCTATAGCAGTATTATATCATGTTAACATGTGATGAGTTCATTATTATTGTTTTTAAAAATATATATTTTAATTTCTAATAAATTAACCATCAATAGGTATAACCCACATAGACAAAAGGAGTTTGGGGTCCTCAATGAGTTTTAAGAGTATACAAGTACCCTACAACCGAAAAGTTTCAAAGCCACTACTGTAGAAAATCTTCTTGTTGTAGCCTATTGTTTTATTGGTACATCCTGACCAGTGATGGATACATTTCTGCCAAATACTTCATTCAAATTAGGATTAAAAATTCTCCACAAAATCCTGCTTAATTCCTCATGGGATATTTGATTCCCAATCTCACTTTGAGAGGAGGAGTTAGGGTTCCAGTTTCAAAGAAAATGCAGCACCATGTGGATCTGACTGCTTGTATCTTGGGGGACCCAAATGTTTTGAGTCTGGTATGAGTGAAATCTAAGAATGAATCTATTCAAGTAAAAACACTATAACTACAAGACTACCTGCATTCTTATTTGTAATATACATACGTGTGTGTGTGTGTGTGTGTGTGTGTAAAACCCTTTTCAGACATTAAGCCTGTTCTGTTCTAATTCTAAAAAATTAAATTCTTTAATTTTTCTGATTATTCATCAAACTAACAGCAACTGTGAGTTAGTGCAACATCTCTCTATCCTAGTCCTTGCCTTTATATTTTGAGAATTCATTATGCATGTTGATGAATTCTCAAATACCTTTGCCCTCCTGATTCATTAATCATAATATCTCTCAATATCTATACCTTTACTTACAACAGTCACAAACAGATATAATCCTGGCTACATGCCTGGGCATTCACATAAGATTGTCTGCACTGCTGGTGAGAACTATTGCTCAACACTGAATGGCTTCATAAAGTGCCAAATTGGCAGAAGAGTCTGGGAGAAGAGGAAACTTCTTCCTTCCAGCTTGGAAAGAGGGCACACATAGTACCATACCTTCTTCAGGGAGAAATCCTGAGAGAAACAGAATAGGCAAACATACAGATAAGCTGACTCCTTAAAATTTCCCAGATTTCCAACTTGTCTGAGATTTCCCCTTGGATGAGATCAAGTTCTGTCTTTCTCTCTCTCTGTCTCTCTCTGTGTCTCTGTCTCTCTCTGTCTCTCTCTGTCTCTCTCTGTCTCTCTGTCTCTCTCTGTCTCTCTGTCTCTCTCTCTGTCTCTCTCTCTCTCTCTCTCTCTCTAAGAGAGCTATCTAAAGCCTAGTGGGAGAGATCATTCATTCTGTATATCTTTTGAGAATGTTATGAATTCTAAACTTTATAACTTGTCTGATTTTTCTTTGTCCTCTGATTGCATAAATAAGTTTAATTATTATTTACTGTTGTGATGATCTTTTGTAGAGTTAAACTTTAGTGGAAAGGATTCAAACCAATACATGTAAACTTTGAATATCTTTTCCTCCTTTTTTATATTAATTTTATTTTTAGTGTTCTACAATCATAACTATATAACTTAGATTTTTTTTCCCCTAACTATCCCCCAACTCGCCCCTCCCTCCCTCCCCAAGACGGCATACAGTTCTATATAGGATCTACACATACATTCCTATTAAATACATTTTCACTATAGTCATGATGTGTAGAAGAACTAAAATGAATGGGAGAAATCACAAAACAAAGCAAAACATAATACACACACATGCACACACACACACACACACACACACACACAAAAGATCTGCTACATTCTGCAATTGAATTCCATACTTCTTTCTCTGCACGTGGAAGGCATTTTGCCTTAGAAAACCATTGGGAGTTTTTTTTTTTTTAAAAATCCTTGCATTGCTGTGAAGTTCCAAGTCTACCAGAAAAAACTCTTGCCCACTGTGGTCGCTGCTGTGCACAAATTTCTCCTGGGTCTACTCCTTTCACTCAGCATCAGATCATATAAGTCTTTCCAGGTCTCTTTGAAGTCTTTTTGTTCATCATTTCTTATAGTGAAATAGTATTCTATTACATTCACATACTATAATTTATTCAGCCATTCCACAATTGATGGGCATCCCTTTGATTTCCAGGTTTTGGCCTCTACAAAGAGTGCTACTATAAATATTTTCGTACATATGGGACCCTTTCCCATTTTTATGATCTCTTGGGGACACAATACTAGAAGTGATATTGCTGGGTCAAAGTGAATGCACATTTTTGTAGCCCTTTGGACATAGTTCCAAATTGCTCTCCAGAATGGTTGGATGAGTTCGCAGCTCCACCAACAATGAATTAGTGTTCCAACTCTCTCACATCTTCTGCAACATTTATCATCTTTCTGTTCTGTCATGTTAGTCAATATGATAGGTGTGATGTGGTGCCTCAGAGTTGTTTTGATTTGCATCAACCTAATCAATAGTGATTTAGAGCATTTTTTCATATGACTATAGATAGCTTTAATTTCTTCTTCTGAAAATTGCCTGTTCATATCCTTTAATCATTTATCAATTGGGAAATGACTTATATTGTTGTACATTTGACTGTATATATTCTAGAAATTCTGTATATATTCTAGAAATGAGGCCTTTATCCCCGAGATTAGCTGTAAAAATCCTTTCCCAATGTACTACTTCCCTCCAAATTTTGGTGGCATTGGTTTTGGTTGTGCAAAAACTTTTCAGTTTAATGTAATCAAAATTATCCATATTGCACTTCATAATGCTTTCTTTCTATTCTTTAGTCAAAGATTCTTTCCTTCTCCATAAATTCGATGAATACACTATTCCTCGCTCCTCCAATTTGTCCATGATATCAAACTTTATATCTAGATCATGTACCCATTTGGACTTTATTCTTGTGTATGGGGTCAGACATTGGTCTATGCCTAGTTTCTGCCACACTGTTATTCAGTTTTCCCAAGAATTTTTGTCCAATTGTGAGTTCTTATCCCAGAAACTGGGACGCTTGGGTTTATCAAACAAGAGATTGCTGTATTCATTGCCTATTGTGTCTTGAGGACCTAGAATATTCCACTTGTCTACCCTCCTGTTTCTTAGCCAGCACCAAGTGGTTTTGATAATTGTTTCTTTATAATACAATTTGAGATCTGGTAGTGCTAGGCCACCTTCCCTAGCATTTCCTTTCATTAGTCCCTTTGGTATTCTGGATCTTTTGTTCTTCCAGATGAATTTTGATATTATTTTATCCAGCTCTAGAAAACAATTATCTGATGGTTTAATTGGTATGGCAATAAATAAGTAAATTAATTTAGGTGGAATTGTCATTTCTATTATATTGGCTCAGCCTACCCACAAGCAACTGATGTTATTACACTTACTTGCATCTGACTTCATTTGTGTGAAAAGTGTCTTGTAATTGTGTTCATATAATCCCTGGGTTTGTTTTGGCAGGTAAACTGCCAAGTATTTTATATTGTGTACCCTAGCTTTAAATGGGATTTCTCTTTCTATCTCTTGCTGTTGTACTTTGTTATTAATATATAGAAATGCAGAAGATTTGTGGAGGTTTATTTTGTAACCTGCAACTTTGCCAAAGTTGTTTATTATTTCAAATAATTTTTAAATCGACGCTCTGGAATTCTCTAAGTATATCATCATATCATCTGCAAAGAGTGCTAACTTAATTTCTTCTTTGCCTGTTATTATTCCTTAAATTTCTTTATCGTGTCTAATTGCTACAGCTAACATTTCTACTACCATATTGAATAATAGTAGTGATAATAGACATCCTTGTTTCACCCCCCATCTTATTGGAAATGTATCTAGCTTATCTCCATTGCATGTAATGCATGTTGAAGGTTAATGTAGATACTGCTTATTATTTTATGGAAAGTTACCTTTATTCCTGTGATCTCCAGTGTTTTTAATAGGAATGGGTGTTGTATTTTGTCGAAAGCTTTTTCTGTACCTATTGAGATAACCATGTGGTTTCCAGGTGTTTTGTTGTTGATATGATCGATAATACTAATGGTTTTCCTAATATTGAACCAGCCCTGCATTCCTGGTATGAATCCTACCTGACCATAATGTATTATTCTCATGATAAGATGCTGTATTCATTTTGCTAAAATCTTATTTAAAACTTTTGCATCTATATTCATTAGAGAAATTGGTATATAATTTTCTTTCTCTGTTTTGTCTCTTCCTGGTTTAGGTATCAAAACCATATTTGTATCATGAAAAGAATTTAGGACTCCTACTTCCTCAATTTTCAAAAATAGTCTGTATATTATTGAAATTAACTGTTCTTTAAATGTTTGATAAAATTCTTTTGTAAATCCATCTGGTCCTGGAGGTTTTTTCCTAGGGAGTACACTGATGGCTTGTTCAACTTCCTTTTCTGAGATGAGGCTGTTTAAGTGTTCAGCTTCCTCTTCTGTTATTCTGGGCAGTTTTTATTTTTTAAAATACTCATCCATCTCATTTGGATTGTCGACTTTATGGGCATAAAGTTGGGCAAAGCAATTTCTAATTATTGTTTTAATTTCTGTTTCATTGGAGGTGAGCTAACCCCTTTCATTTTTGATATTAGTAATTTGATTTTCTTCCTTTTTTTAGTCAAATTGGCCAAAGGTCTATCAATTTTATGAGATTTTTTTAATAAAAACAATTATCGATTTTATTTATTAGTTCAATACTTTTTTTAATTTCAATTTTATTAATCTCACCTTTGGTTTTCAGTATTTCTAATTTGGTATTTACTTAGGCATTTTCAATTTGTTCTTTTTCTAGCTTTTGCAGCTGCATGCTCAAGTCGTCGATCTCCTCTTTCTCTTTTTGGTTTATGTAGACACGCAAAGATATAATGCTTCCCCTAAGAACTGTTTTTGCAGCATCCCATAAAATTTGCTAGATTGTCCCATTATTGTCATTATCTTGAAGTTGTTGATTGTTTCTATGATTTCTTGATTAACCCACTCCTTCTTTAGGATTAGATTATTTAGTTTCCAATTAATTATTGGTTTATCTTTCCATGGTCTTTTATTACATATAATTTTTATTGCATTATGATCCAGGAAGGACGCAATGATTATCTCTGCCTTTCTGCACTGGGTAGTGAGGCTTTTATGACCTAGTGCATGGTCAGTTTTTGTATATGTGCCATGCACTGCTGAGAAAAAGGTATATTCCTTTCTATTCCCATTCAGTTTTCTCTAGAGACCTATCATATCTACCTTATGCGGAGTTTTATTTACCTCCTTAACTTCTTTCTTGTTTATTTTGAAGTTAATTTTATCAAATTCAGGGAGGGGGAGGTCCCTCACTAGTATAGTTTTGCTGTTCATTTCTTTCTTCGACTCCCCCAACCTCTCCTCTAGGAATTCGGATGCTATACCACTTGGAGCATACATGTTTAGCAATGATACTGCTTCAATTTCTATTGTGCCTTTTAGCAGGATATAGTTTCCTTTGTTATCTCTTTTGATTAGAGCTATTTCTGCTCTTGCTTTGTCTGAGATTAGGATTGCTATCCTTGCTTTTCTTACTTTATTCCTTTTAAGTAATTATTTTCTCCAGTTAATTTTTGAACTTCCTTTTCCATTTTTCCAATTTTCCCAGGTAAGTTTGTGCTTCCTTTTTCCATTTGTTCAAGTTTCCTTTTTAAAGACATGTTCTCATTCCTGAATTCTTTTTTCATACTTTTAAAATCATTGGCCAGTTTTTCTTCTGTTTCCTTCTTCAGCTGTTCCAGTAGAGCTTTTTGTGCATGTGAGCAGTCCATATAGTCCCTTCTGAAGTTTCAGATGGGAGCACAGTCTCACTACTGACCTCTTTGGTATTCGTGTTTTGGTCTTTGTCCCCATAGACAGATTTTATGGTTTTTTGCCCTTGTTATGTTTTTTTCTTGCTCATAATGGTGATTGTGTGTTGCGGTTCTGGTTCTTTCAGTTAGAAGCTGCAGCACTTCGTGTTGAGCTGACTAAGGGCAGGTGTCTTTTTAATTTTTTGTTTTGTTAGCCCTGGGACTAGCTTGTTAAGCATGGGGGAGGGCTGGTCTTGTAATGGGAGATCTCCTCATTTGAACTGAGGCAAAGGCAAGCTCAGGGGTTGGTCATCCCAGCTGTGCTATTGTCTTCTCGTTTCCACTTCTCTGGGGCCCCTCTCTTTCAGGCTTGCCTCTGCTACAGTAGGAGGAATCCCCCTTAGCTATTTTCCTTGCCTCAGGTGTTATGAGACTGTTTGCCCTTCTGCTGTTTCCACTGATCCAGGATTTTTCCAGGGAATTATTTTATGGTTCTTTCAAGGTCAACAAGGGGAGAGAAGAGAGCATTTATGGATCACTCTGCCATTGTGGCTCCTGGAAGTTCAAGTAGGTGACTTACAGAAGTTTAATCTGCAGGCTGAAAGTCTCAGGAGCTGCTGTGGCTGATATCTGGGGTTCCACAGCTGTCAGTCACTCAGCTCCACTGGTCTCCCCCCCTGGGCTGCCACTCTACTGTCTGCTTGCTGTTGCTTCAAGCCTCCCCGGTGTCCTCCTGCTCTGCTGTGCTGGATGTTCTGCACTGTGCACTGTGGGCTCACCCTCATGGAAAAGATCCTTCCCCTCCACCTTCCAGTCTGTCTTGGGCTGTGAATCTGCCACAGTCTATCTCCTATTGGATTCTGCACCTCCAAAGCTTGGTCAGATTCTCTCCTTAAAAGTATCTGAAGGAGTTTTTTTAGAAGCTTAGGTGAGTCATTGCTCTCACTCCACCATATTTGCTCTGCCCCCTACCTTTTCCTTTTTAAGGAAATATTGGCAAGGAAAGCAGCTTTACCATGAACTAAAACATATTTAGATCAATAATATTTAAGAAGTCTCCCTTGGAGAGTGATGGGCTAAGTTCCAAAGCTTCCTATTCATATCTCCTTGTAAGTCACCTTTACACAACCTATATGAACATATGAATAATCTACATGGGTAACACATGTCCAACGTATATTTTCAATTCAACTGTGTATAAAGAATGATGTTATGTATGTGTGTGTGTGTGTGTGTGTGTATTATTTACTGAATGCAGAGTTTTTTAAATTAAATAAAAAATTCCCAAACATTACCACATAGATCCTTTGTTACATGATTCCCCAATGTTCAACAATGGCTCTGTAAAGATGAAACCATATGGTACCTATATGTTGTTTTTCAATGTCATTCCCTTTTTCCTTCTCAGGAGATATCAGATCAGTACTAGCTCTGGTGAAATGCAGAAGGAAAATACAATATTATTTTCACCACACAATGGGTTCCAATTTTTAGCTTCTCCTCTGCCTCTAAAACAATTTTTTATGACCTTAGCAGATTACTTCTATTCTTTGGTTCTCATTTTCCTTATTTGTAAGTGAGGGAAATGGACAAGATGACCTCTGAGGTCCTTTCCAAATCCACAAATCAATTTTATTTATAGCTGATTAGCATTCAAATTAGAAGAAGCTGCCCTTGATGTGACCAAAAAGATTGATTGACTTCTTTACAAATTTTAACACACCACCACCCAGTTTATCCTTTGGTTTGAGGCCATGACCACTAATGATGGAACTGTTGATCCTTATCGTTATGCCTCCTTGCCCTTGTACAATAGGTCTGCTGAAGCAGAACAAAAGAAAAAACAGCCATTTTACCTTGGAATCTCCCCCTTTCCCTGCTCCCCTCCATCCCATTAAAAGTAGCCAGATTAGATTGTCAGGTTCTATTTATTCCAGATATTCCACATTTCTGTCACATCCCTCAAAGTTTTACCAAGTTGTGTCTGCAGGATATTAAATGTTCCTGTTCTGTTTAATACAGTTTTTTTTTAGAGCAATTGTTCTGATATGACTTGTTTTGGTGACATTTGTTCTCAGCATGTCTCAAGCTCAGGAAAACTGTGTTGCTGTAGAGTTGTTTCCATGTTGATATATGTGTGTCAGCAGACACAGACACACAGACACACAGATACACACACATACATATATGTGTATATATATATATATCTTTTTTTTTTTGCTGTATTATAGAGCATCTTGTTTTCTCACCAAATCTGCCCTAAAAATTAGATTTTATCTTTGAGGTTACCACAAAAACAAAAAGTCTACAATTCTAAGAACCAAAATTGGGTCAGTAGGGCTCTCTACTCTCAGCTCCTCCACCTTCATTGTGTTAACTAAAGGAAGTTTGGATCACCCCCTACCCTGAAATATCTCTCCTCCTTTTCTGATACATTGCTTCAAAATCAGAGATAATAGTATTTAGATGATGAAAGAGATCTACAAGATTAGATCTAATGCTGTATTTTTATAGAGCAAGTTATCACTTAGTGCAAATAACCAAGAGAGGGATAGAGAGGGATGTGCTATCAAACTTTGTCAGTTACAATTCTTCCATTTATATTAGTTTGTAAGAATGAATCTTCCTAATAGATATTGAAAGAAGAGCACTGAGCAAATGTCAAGTTTGATGGGTAGGGTCATTTTAGAATATGTAGCAACTGTTCAGCAAGAGAGCAATTTAGCTGGGAGTGGGGTGCAGACAATGCTCAAGTATAGGCCTTCAGGCAAATGGTAAACAATGGCCATCAGATTGTCATAGGAATGGGTGAGAAACGGTGGGCCATATTTCATTCAGCATAAATCAATTAATCAAGAAATATTTGTTATTCCAAGAGGGGCAGCTGGGTGGCACAGTAGATAGAATGCTGGCCTAAAATTAAGAAGTCTTATCTTCCTGGCTTCAAATCCCATCTCAGACACTTACTGTGTAAACCTGAGTAAGTGACTTATTGCTGTTTGCCTCAGTTCCTCATCTACAAAATGAGCTGAAGAAGGAAGTGGCAAGCTATTTCAGTATCTTTGCCAAGAAAACTCTAAATGAGACGATGAAGAGTCAGACACCACTGAATACCAAAAAATATTCTATATTAGTCCCTGAAAATAGGGACAACAATTATCCCTGCCCCCAAGGAAGTCTCATACTTCTACAACTAAATACAAGATATATAAGAAATATATAAGTTCAACCTAGGTTGAAGAAGGACAGTGCCAGCAGCTGGAGAGTGATATATCATCAGGAAAAGCTTCATGTAGAAGTAGAATTTGAAGTAAATCTTTAGAAGTTAAGGATTTTAAGAGGGAGAAGCCAGGAAGAAGTATATTCCAGGCATGGGGAACAGACTGTGTAAAAGAACTGGAAAGAGAGATGGAGTATTATGCGTGTGCAACAGCAAGTTTGTCTGGAGGGTAACATTCAGGAAGGTGAGTAATGAATAATGAAACTAGAAGGAGAGAAATAACACATAAGTAATTTAAGGTAATGTATGAGGTTGAAAGCCAGAGACATTTCTGTTTGATCCAAGAGACAATAGGGAGCCACTTAAATTTTTTCAATAGCTTAGTGGCATGATATGAATAGTGCTTAAGCAATATCACTTTAGCAGCTGTGTAGAAGCAGAATTGAAATGTGCAGAGAATCGAGGCAGGGAGACCAGTTAGGAGGCCATAGCAATAGTCCAGGCAAAAAAATCCTAAATGAAGAAGGAATCTGTATTAGTAGTGACAGGAAGACATGAGATGGATGTTATGAATGTAAAAACTAGGATTTGGCAACTTACTAAATACATGAGATGAGAAAACACGAGGAGTGAAATATAATGGCAAGATTGTGAACCTGGGAGATTAAAAACATAGCATCGTGGTCAGAAAGGGGATATTTAAAAGAGAGAGGGGTTTAGAGAGGTCCAGTTTTTAAGAAACCTGTAAGGCTTCAGTTTGAAATTCCTAATAGCCACTTAAATAAATGAACTGGAGCTCAATAGAACTAGGTATGAAGATCTGAGTGTCATCTTCTGCACAAAGATAGAAATTAAACCAACAGAATATGATGACCTTACCATTTGAGAGAAATAAAAAGATGGCCTGAAACAGTAGCTTAGAGTTAAGATAAGGAATGTGATATGAATGGATAACAACCCAACAAAATTCAATTACACTGGTCAGCAGATCAGAGATGAATCAAGAAAGAATTGTGTCATGAAAACCTGGGGGAAAGAGTATTTAGAAGGAAAGGATATTCAACAGTGCCAAATACTGCAGAGACATCAAGAAGGTTGAATTTATGAAAAAGACCATCAGATTTAGCACATAAAAGATCACTGGAAATTTTGTAGAGAACTGTGTCAGTTGAGAAGTGAGAGTGGAAACCATACTGCAAATAGTTGAAAAGAGAGTGAAATTAGATCAAATGCAGGCAAAGAGCAGAAACAGATTTTTCCCTACAAATTTGTCTGAGAGAAGACACATAAAAGGATGATAGCTTGAGGAGGTGGTAGAATCTAATGAAAGTTGGTTTTTCTATATGTTTGTTTTTTAAAGGATGGAAGAGACTAGAGTCATGTTCTATGTACCAGAGAAGGATTCAATAGATAGTCAAGGAGGAATGACTAAGGTAGTAAATGATATGCTGCAAAAAATAGAAAGATATAGGATCAAGGGTACATGGTGGCCCAGTGGTGAAATGAGGTTACCTCTACATGAAAGTCTAGAAAAAAAAAGAAGAGAGTAGAAAATTATGTCACAAATATTGGTTATGTAGAGAACGGGAAAAGAAAGAATTCATGGAAAATAATTTCTAGTTTCTCAGTAAAGCATGAGATGAAGGTGAGTTTTTAGTTAAGAGTATTAGGGGAGGGAAAGGTGTAGGAGGTTTTAGTAAAGAGGAAAAATGTTTGGAATAACCTCTGTGGAGAGAAGGATGGAAAATTCAGTTTGAGGGGAGCAAATGCTTTGCCTTGTTGAAATCACTGAGCAGAAAAAACTTGATAATGTAAATTTGTAGGGTAACCAGTGAGGCTGTTTGTGTGACTTCTAACTCCTTTCAGTAGCATGAGAGTAGGAGAAGGGGTGATAGGAACAACCCAAGAGTGTAGTTGTGGAACATACGAGCAGTGATGTGGCAAGAAGATTTGAACAGAGGACAGTATGGAATTGAAGAGTTTAACTACATGATCAAGACTGAGAAGAGAAAGAAAGCAAAGTCAGAGTAGGCATGATTGCCTGACAAAGTAAAGGGTGAATGGATCAGAAGTCTTGGTAAGAATGAAAAATAAATAGGATTAAGAAGGGTGAGGAATGGGGAGAGATGGAATGTAAGGCTTGTTTTTTTTAATTCCCTGTATTTAGTACAGCATGTAGAACAGTAAGTGCTGAATACATGCTTACTGGCTAACTGATTTTGACTTTGCCCTTGACTGTAGGGCAACACATGAAAAAGAAACAGAATTAACATCATTTCAAAAATTGTTCAAGATTAACTAATTACTTCAAAAATGTACTAAAGAGCATCCTAAGTATTAATGTACCACATTTTCTAATATGCTGCTATTTCAAAACTAGTTTAATCCAGTTATTCTGTGAATAACATTTTGAGTCCAGATCAATGTAATTAGAGTCCCAAGGATTTCAAAATGGTTAGGACAATGATATAGGCTTCCCAAAAATATAGTTTTTCCAAACTAAGCTTTTGTTATCTCAGGATGCTTAGATATGATATAACTAAATGCAAATTGATAATGTTATAAGACACCAAAGGGCTTTGCTACAATGAATATGAGATTTAATTGACAGTCAAGATCCTCTCTCTGGATCTGGGAGCTCTAGAAGCAAAACCCACTGAATTAGTATTCAGTGCATACTCTATACAGTCTAATATAAAAAGCATTTACTAAATACCTGTCATTTGTCCTGCTATGAGAAATTAACATGGCATAATTTATAGGGAATTGAATTGAATCAAGAAGACCTGAGTTCAACTTCTGCCCATTATACGTACTGGTTATGTGACCTTCAGCAACTCCTAATGTGTCTAAGACAAAGTTGCCACTCTGTACTGGAAGAGGGAGTTTTCTTGCAGCAATTCCTGATACCAAGAAAAGTACAAGTTAGGGTTGCAAAATGCAAAATGCAAAAGAAAAAGAAAAATCATATGGTAGATGCAAATAAAAAAAAATAATAAATCTGTCTGTGCTCTTAAGGACTGAAAAATAATACAGACCTACTAGGTTTAAATGTCAGTTTTGTCACTAACTCTGAGATCTTTCTATATCTTAGTTTTCTTTTCATCCCACTTACAGACATATACATCTATAATGAACCTGGTGACCAGCCTATCCTATCTACTAGCTTGGGAACCACAGCACAGAGCTCAGTTAATAACAAGGCAATTGGATCAATCTGACCATTTAACAAACAAACTTATGATGACCTAAAGAACACATATAACCTCAATGACAATCCTATTTTTCATGTGGTGTTCCTTGTACATAATTACATAGATTTATTGCTACATCTGCTAATTATTGCATCTGAATATGCTTATTATTTTCTTGTATCTATTTGGCTATTCTGCTCTGTTACTGCTATAGCATTTTTTGTTTGTTATTTGTTTTATATATACACTAATGCTTTATGGCTAAGCTGCATTTTTAAAATACAGACCAATTGATAATGTTTTTGTTGCAACTAGTCAGTTTTGATTGGATATTTCACCATTCTTCACTTGTTTGATGTTTTGTTTCTTGTTTGATTGGGGGCAACTAGGTGATGCAGTGGATAGAGCACCAGTGTAGGAATCAGGAGGACATGAGTTCAAATCTCACCTCAGACACTTGACACTCACTAGCTGTGTGACCTTGGGCAAATCACTTAACCCCAACTGCCTCATCCTGGGTCATCTCCAGTTATCCTGATGAATATATCTGGTCACTGGATTCAGATGGCCCTGGAGGGGAAGTGAGGCTGGTGACCTGCACAGCCCTCCCTCACTCAAAACAAGTCAAGTACAAGTCATGTCATCATTTCTCTGATAGCATGGTCTTCTTTGGCAACGAAGGACGCACACACACACACACACACACACACACACACACTATTGTTTGATTGATCTGTATTGTGCATATGCATGAACCCTTGAGCTGTGCCTGTGTTAAACCCTATATATTTTAGGCGTATTGTCACTGTAGTACACTGCCAGGTATGCTCTGTACATTGCTGGGTCTATTACACACATATATTTTCTTTCTTTTCAAGGGGACCATAATATGGTTACCAAGGACACCAGGAGAACCATCCTTCATATTTCCAATTGCTGATGAAGTATGTCTATTTATTGTAAAGATAGTCCAGGTCTAGAAGAAGCTGAGAGTGCACCTGAGGTAGGTATTCTATTATGTATTACTTATCCCTTAAAAAAAGTAATATTCTGAAGAGTGGGGTTACATGGTATGTACATTTGACTTAATTCAGTTGGTCTGTAAAAAAGAGGAAAGAGAAGACATGTACAGAGAGACAGAGTCAAACAGAGACAGAGACACAGAGAGAATATATTAAGAAGGATCCAGATTGTGTATGAGGTTGCTGCAAGGGTGACATACACAAGTCACCGCCCCCCCCCCCCATTGTATGGCTTCCTCTCCCAATGGACCTTACCATCCTGCCTCCCCACACTCCAGGTCAGAGAAAGAGAGGATGGAGACAAGGAAAGGTGGAGAGGAGGAAAGATGTAGTAGCTGATGGAGAGATACCAGAAAGGAGAGCAGTGACTCATCTGCTCAGGACTCATTCCCAATTAACTGTGCTTTGTGGCCCCAACTGAAACAAACTTAGAAACAATCTTTATCCCAAAGTTATCGATCATTTGTTGATTTTTCTTATTAAAAAAACCATGTATACTTCTGTATTTATGGGTATTCTATAGGACTGATGAGAGGATAGCTCTGGCTACATACAATTTTTGCCTTCCATTATGATTTCAGAACCTAACTTCCTCCCTCTACCTTCATACAACCCTACAGCATGCCTGTCTGTATGGAGTCTGAGTAAATAGGAAAACTGTATCATGTCAAAGTCACTGTGGAAGGCTCAGTGAAAAACATTTATTTTAGGAAAAGACAAAGTTTTTAGGAGGAAGCTCATTTCTAATTTTTATTAGGTAAACTCACCTTTGAAGTTAATGAGATGATCAAGGATGCCCAAAGAGAAACCATGCTGGAGGAAAGACTATTATCTCTGAGAATCAGAGATTCCACCTCAGTGGGGTGAAATATATGAATCTCAGGATTGTATAAGGAGGATTCCTCAGCTCTTTTTGGTGAATAGGATTAGGTTAGTGACAAGCAATGCCACCTAGTAGTTAAACTTGTAAGATTGTGGAAAACTAATTTGATAATGAGACATTTGGCACTATTTTGGAAAATAGTTAAAATAATTCACTTTGATTGAGTACCTGTGGGGTTTCTCTTGTACTCACTAAGCAAACACAGTGGGAAAATATGGATACAATTCATACAAATATGGAGAACAATTTGAAAATCATTCTCTTATTAATAGTCTATAAACCTATCTAATAAAATAAAGGTTTCTAGAAGGGATCTTCATATGAAATTTCAAGAGATGGTTTTGCAAATGACTTCGATACCAGTCGTGTTGTATAAGACTAACTGTATTTCCCTCCATCCTATCCTGCCCTGCATTGTTTCTATCTGTCTTTTGATCCTGTCTCCCCAAGAGTGTTGACTTCAAATTGCTCCCTTCTCCCATTGCCCTCCCTTCCATCATCCCTCCCTCCCTGCTTATCTCCTTCTCCCCCACTTTCCTGTACTGTAAGATAGGTTTTCATACCAAAATGAATGTGCATTTTACTCCTTCCTTTAGTCGAATGTGGTGAGAGTAAACTTCATGTTTTTTTTTTCTCATCTCTCCTCTTTTTCCCTCCACTAAAAAGTCTCCTGCTTGCCTCTTGAATGAGATATAATTTACCCCATTCCATTTTACCCTCTCTCCTCCCACTACATTTCTCTCTCACTGTTTACCTTAATTTCTTTTAAGATATGGTCTCATCCTATTCAATTCACTCTGTGCTTTTTGACCTCTTTTTCCATTGGCTAATTCTGCTTTTGAAAGCATTCTTCTCCTCATTGGCTTTTTGAACCTTTTTTGCCAATTGAGTGAGCCTATTTTTCAAGGTGTTATTTCCTTCAGCAATTTTTTTGGGTCTCCTTTAGCAAGGTATTGACCTGTTTTTCCATGCTTTTCTTGCATCTCTCTCATTTCTCTTCCCAGTTTTTCCTCCACGTGTCTAACTTGAATTTCAAATTCCTTTCTGAGCTCTTCCATGGCCTGAGCCCTTTGGATATCTATTTCAGATGTTTGGGATACAGAGGCCTTGACTTCTATGTCTTTCCCTGATTGATCCTCCTCATCAGAAATGAAAGGTGGAAACATCTGTTCTCCAAGAAAGTAGCCTTCTATGGTCTTATTTTTTCTTCCCTTTTCTGGGCATTTTCCCAGCCAGTTACTTGATTTCTGAGATTCCTCTCCACCCCCGCCTCACTAGTGCTTGGGGTCTGAGATTCCAATGCTGCTCCCCAGCCTCAGGGCTTTCAGTGGCGGGCACAGCTGCTATTCAATGTGAGCTTAAGTTCTGGTGCTCTGGTGGGGGCAGGGCCACCTCCCAGGCTCAGTTCCCTCAGGGGGTTTATGCAGAGACATTCAGTAATGGCCCGGAGCTCCTGCCTGCTGCTCTGGGAGTTCCAGGCTGCCACTGCCTCTGCCACTGCCTCTTCCTCCCAAAGGGGCCCGAGTCACGGAGACACCCTGCTCCCTCTTGGCCAGCCCAGAAGTCTCTCTCACTGACCTGTAGCACCTGTGGGTGGAAGGACCTTCACGGCTGCTGGAGATTCCGTCCCTGAAGCCTGCTCAGATCTGCTCCTCTGGGGCCACATGGCCAGGGCAGCACAGGGGTGGGCTCTGGTTCCTGAATGCGACGGACCCCTGGGGACAGCTTTCCAGGGCTCTCTAGAACAGAAATCTCTTCCACTGTTTCTGCGGGGCTTACCCTGCTCCAGAATTTGTGGGAAGTTTTTTTTAGAGGAAATTTATGGGCTGTGGATTCAGAGCTAGCATACATGAGTCTTTCTATTCCGCCATCTTGGCTCCTCCTCTACCATTTTTTCTTGGTTATATATTCCAGGATTAACAATGCGTAGATTCTCTTAAATCTAAATTTGGTAGCTCTACATGATAAGATATAACCTCAGTAAGTCATAAGTATTAATTGAGACAAACTAGTATATACATGTATATGTACACACACACATATGTATATACATATATATATATATGTATTACCACAGTGGGTAGGAGTTATGGAGGAAAGACTGGAGGAGTCTCAGTACCAATGTACCTAATGAAAGCAAGGTAAGATGGGAAGGGGCATATTCTGAAAATCGGAAGTACTTCTACCACGATTTTCTAGTCCCTTACACTTGAAAAAGTCAGGGTCCCTTTCATTTGTGGTTGGATCTCCCCAAGTGTAGGATTAAGAGACAGGTACCTGGACTAATGCAGACACTTGAGAGAACCCATGTGGTCTATGATGATACACTTCCCTCCTTCTTTTCTCACCCTCTATAACTCCACACATGAGTCTGAGAAGACTTGAAAAATCCATTAGCTTGGCCTGTGTTACATTTCAGCTCTGAAAAAGGTTCCAACCTCTTTGTCATCTCCTTCTAGAAAACTGACCTCACCCACTTTCAGTGAGAAAAGACAAGTGCCAGGGTTCAAGCCTTAATTTGAACAAGGATGGTGGTAATGTAAGGAAGAGTCAGATGGGTAGAGAAGAGTATAAGACTTTTTGTCCTTCCCATGCTGACCAAACAACTTAATAGCTTGCATGACCTAACTCCTATGTAGGAATAATACTTATTTAGAACTGGAAATATATACCTTTTCTTTCTTTCACTGCAAGCCTGATAGAAACCTTATATCTTCTCTGCTCCCACTTTCTCTTCTCACATTCACTTTTCATCCATTGTAGTTCAACTTTGGATTTTATCTTTCAGTTGAAACTTCTCTCTTCAGTTCCATTAGGGTTCCTTTACTTGGTAAACCCAATAAATTTTTCTCTATTCTTTTCTTTCTTAACTTCTCTGAAGCTTTTTGAAACTGTTGACTGTAATGTTTTTTCTTTGGATATCCTCTCCCCCATCAGGTTTTTTGACACTTGTTCTCTTCAAGTTATCCTCCTACCTATACTTAAGATGGGAAATATTTTATTCTTTCCTTTCATGGATGAGATTCTGGAAGTTTTATATCTCCTTTGCTTCCATTTTCTCTTCTCTCACTCACTTCTCAACCTCTCGGATTCTAACTTTGGACTTCACCACTGAATTAAAACTGATCTCAAACTTATAGGAATCTTTTAATTGATCTTTCTTGACATTTGACACTATTGACCATCATCTGCTCTTCTGTTAGATTTCTTCATGTTGTTGTCTTCTCCTTCCTCTCTGACTACACCTTTTTAGTTCCCTTTTTTGAATCATTATCAGTATTCTACCTTGTAACCATGGGGCTTTGTACTTGGTTCTTCTTTCTCTACATCATAATCTAAATCAGTCTTTGTAGGTCCAATTATCACATCTTTGCATATGACTAATAGAACATCATCCTAAAATCTTTCTTTTCTCCCACCTGTAGTATACAATTAGTTTTCAGTTTTATACATCTGATCTCTGCATTTACTGCATCAGTTTTGATGCATATCTAGTTTGGGTTCTCATAACCTCTGATCTAGGTTACTGTGTTGGCCTCTTAATTAGATTCCTGATGATTCTATACTCCAAATAGCTGCCAAAACTTGCTCTGAGTAGGTATTTTGCTTTGAGGACTTGCTTATGAGAAAGTCCTTGTGATTCCCTGGTTGACACTTTAAGTAGTCATATGTTCACAGCTCCCCTACTACTCAGATATAAAGGCTCTAGATCCAGGGATGCATGTGAAGTGTATAGCAATATTTTTTTGATTCAGGCAGTAGAGGCTGTTTCTTGTTTATTTCTCTGCTCATATTTTCTCTGAAGTTCAGAGTGCTGACTTTTCTCCTAAACTAGTGAATGCAATTAAAAAAGATTGTTAACCCTTTAAACAGCTATCTTCCCTGGTAAAGCAAATCTAAGAACCTGTTTCTAACAGGTCATTGTGGGTGTGCTAAGATCTTTCTTTTACATGCTTCTAGATAAAAGACATACTCGTCACCTTATCATTTCCAAAACCCTTCATAATTCAGCTTCAGTCTACCTTTCTAGGCTTTTTTCACAGAGGCAGCAGGTGGTCCAGTAGATAAAGCACTAGACCTGGAGTCAGAAAAACCTGAGTTCAAATGTGACCTCTGACACTTATTAATGATGTGACCCTGTGTCCCTTAACCCATTTGTTTCAGTTTCCTCAGTTGTAAAATGAGGATAATAACACCTACCTCACATAATTATTGTGAGGTTCAAATACCCTAATATTTGAAATAAGTGCTAAACAGAGTCTGGCACATAACAGGTACCATATATAGTAAGTACCATAACATATAAATGCTTACATCCTTCTCTTCACATATGTGCCTTTCAAGCACTCCTTGTGTTAGCTGAATACTTCTTAAGGACTTCAGCACTTCACCTCTCATTTCCATGCCTTTCTATACACTGCCCCGATTCCCTCTTTTACCCATGTTTTAATAGTTCTTGACTTCCTTCAAAATACATCTCATGGATCAATTCCTATAGAAAGTCTTTTCTGATTTCCTATTGCTAGTGCTCTCTCCCTCACCAGATCATAATGAATATACCTCCCTCCAGTAAAATGTATTCTCGCAGAATGAATTCATTATTTTTCATTTTGCCTTTGTGCTTCCACCACCTCTTGGTACCTCTAATGTTGTAGTAGTTTAGCAAAGGCTAATAGCAATAGATCCTTAGATGCCAAAGATGGAAGATTAATTGCACGGGTGAACTCTGCCCTTCAGCTTCTCTTTGATGTCATGAAGTTTTTATCTCCTCTCCCTTCAGCCAACCCAAGGGTGACTTTCTTGCCTCTTTCCCAGATCCACAAATTCCTAATTACAACTCTACAAAATACAATTACAATTGAACAAGGAAGACCTCTACTCATTAACTTAATAGATTGCTTTTAAAAATCCAAGGGTGGTACTAACAACCTTAAGGAATTCCAATTCCTCCTGCTTCTGTGCTGTGGAAATCAGTGTAAGGTCTACAGACTTAAAATTACCAGCTACAGGATCCCATGGCAACAGAGTTAAAAGTGCATTTTCCCCTGAATCTTCTCCTTGGAGGCAGAATAGCAAATGGTGACAAGTATAGCAACTGCAGCTGTAGTCACAAATCAAAGGGCAGTCTTCAAGGGGCTGCAGTGTGGGAGGAACTGTTGACTTCTTCAGCTGCAGACATGCAGGCACATATACACACAGTGGTGTCAGCAACATCATTTTGAAATATGGACAGCAACTGTTTGTGTATATGATCCTACTAAGGTCCTTTCTTTTAACTAACTGAAATGATGAAACACATTTGTTACAACAGTCCTAACATACTCTGTCACTGAGAGAAGTCTTGCCCAATCCCCGTAGCGGTTTCTTGATAATGTTCATTGATAATGTTTTTTTTTTTTAAAGAATTTTAAAAGAACATATCTTCAAATTAAAATCAGATTAATAGCAGTTGTTTGGAAAAAAAGATTTTTTTTTAAAATTGAATTAAAACAATTAAAATGAACTAAAATCCTTGAGTTGCCTGTTCTATAAATAGAACCTGGAAGTAGAAAGTACTATCCTAAACCTTTTCCTGTGTTATAATGACACAAATACCATTTTAATGTGTAATTGAAATATGCAAATTAAAATCTGTTAAGAGGTTAGCCACTAAATGAAGTTCAGTATGTATAAGAAAGAAGAGAAAAAATGGAAAAAAAGATTTCATTTATTTAACAATTGTACAAATGATAAAACAATAATACCAAATGCTATACACAGAACAAGAGGAAAACAGTGTCAAACAGGATGGTCCTTGACAGAATATGCCTTAACTCTTTAAGTTCTATAAATAGAACCTGGAGGGCTCAGTAGCAACAGTACTGTGAAGCAATGTTATTCTCTGTAAACTCTTTTCCTGTGTTATATCCATTTAAAACACTTGTGCTTTTGCCTACACAAATACCATTTTAATGTGTAATTGAAATTAGTAATCTAAATATGGAATCCATAATCTACAAGCTGTAGTTTGAACAAATTTTCAGCCTTAAGTTTTTAAAAATATTTTGAATAAACTGAAACCTTGTTTTAACACTATTCATCAGAATAGTGAAAGCCTAAAGGAATTATGGGGACAAGAATACCAAGGTATTTTGCATCACAATCAGTCTCACCAGAAAGAGTATGCATCTCAAATACAACATTCCAACAAGGCTCCAGAATGGCCATGTTACAGATGTATATATATATGAGATACATCAATTATAAACACATACATAGACAGGGTGTCCCAAAAAATATCAGTGCACTAAAACTTTTGGAACACTCTATATATGTATGTATACACATACAAAAGTGAATACAGATGAATCACACATTTATTGGTACTATATGTGTATATGTCACACATACAGTGAAATGTACATTTCTGTTTGGATTTCATTTGTACTTTTCCCCAAAAGAAATGCAATTATGCTAATACTCAATTCCTTAAATAGCTAATAAATGTATAATGGTTCATGAGGAAAATTTTCCAAGGCTGTAACTAATACATATTTCTCTTATGCCTTTTCCTTAATTCAAGAAAGAAATTTTACAAATATGTATTAAGCGCCTCCTCTGTGCAAAGCACTGTTCTAGGATTTGGAGTTAGGATAAATATTTCCTACTAATAGACACTTAATTTTTTTCCTATGGACCAAATATCAAGTCATGTGTACATGTGACTAATTTTTTCAAATGAAAAGTAATTCCTTTGTACACTCTCTTCCTGTGTAATATCTTAATATCTACTAGGTATATACACTACCCCTAGGACTTTGCTTAACTTTTTTTCTTTTGGTAAGCATAAATGTAGATAATCCCATTAGCAATTGATATAGAATTCACATGATATATAACATAAAGATTAGTTTGAGCAATGAACTCTTTCTGCCCTTCCCAGATAGAATTTCCATAGTTACTTTTTAGACTTGTTCACAATTTAACCAGTTTCATCCATTCCTGTAGGTTGAAACTCTAAATCACAGAGCATAATCATCTGAGACTGATTGCTTGATTTTGGTAACTTTATAATTATCATTGAGTGCATTGTTCAAGACTCATGATAGCTTTACTGTGAACTGTTCATGCCCCCAAAAGCCTTATATTTAAAGGACAGAAATGCTAAATTAAGCACCTGCCTGGTGCAGACCTTTCCAGTATCATGCAGAGGGTTAAAATCTTGAAACAGAAGTGGATTAATGCTGAGAAATACGTGACTGTCCCTAAAGCAACATGAGATATGTCAAGTACTTGATAATATTTTTATTTACTCTACATTCTCCAGTCTTGCCTTTATCTTTAGGTAATTTTCTTCTCTCTGCCCATATAGTTATTCTCTATTCATTTCCTTGACCTATTCCTGTAAAAAAGGCCATAGCAGATAGTTAAGGAGAAGGGAACAAGGAAAGGTATATAGTAGAAAACGAAATGGGATGGTACGAGTTGCTACTCTGAGCATGAAATGCCTTAAATGAATTCATTTCAGAGTATTAAAAGCTCCCTGAGATTGACAAAAGTAGTCTCAGTCAATGCTGAAGCCCTTTTTTTTTGTTGGTTTTTGATGCTGGACTCTGGTATGAAGGAATATTTTCAGAACTGGGGAATATATTTGGAAAACACAAGCAAAAAGTCACAAAGAAATGTGAAGCTAAAAAGGCACTACTCAATTTCTTTTTGAGATAGATAACAATGTGCAGATAAGTAGACAGTAGAAATGCTTTTGTTGTGGCTTTACAAAACAAGCTTAAAATTCATTTGTTGAAAAAAAAAGAAATTTCGGCTCTTGTTTTCCTTCATTCCTGCTGGTTAAGAGAGATGCTGAATGTTTCTATGACCCTTCCTAGCTTATAGGACTTAATACATAAACTCAGTGGATTCAGAGAATTTCCAATGTATCCATTCCAAAGAGATAGTCTCTGTAACTTTTTTACTTTACATTTACTTAAGTGCTAACTTTTCAGATAATTTCATCAGTAACAGAGTCAATATATACTTCTAATTTTTTATGATTAATGTTTTTAATGATGTGGACCAACTTTGTCCTTTTTTTACATCATTTCAGTTATTGAAAGGTTCCATTATTTTCTTTATGCTTTTTGAGAAATAGCAACATCTCAGGAAAAGTCATGTATGTCAAATATTTATCTTGTATTTTAACCTCACATAAAATATCAAAATACATATAATGATTTCCTATCTCTTTAAAATGAAAGTGTATATGTGTATGTGTGTGTGTGTGTGTGTGCATCTATATTGGTAGCACTGATTTTGTTCCTTTAAAAAAAAAAGTTTGCATTCTGTGATTTCATTGGTATAAGAATTTCTCAGTCTACAAATGCAGAGCAACAACTGTTTTGCCGTCTGTAAAGCAAAACTTTATCAGGAACATTAAGAGATTAAATATCTAGCACAGAGTCCTATAGCCATCATGCGTCAGAGCTACGTTTGGAAATCAGGTCTTGGTAACTGTGAGGCTGGCTCTCTGCTCACTGAGCTAAGCTCCTTTACTACCTGTGGCTCCGTTTTTTAGTATCTGTGATACGTAATGGGCAATTATTCTCTAGGGTCTTAGTTTCCTTACACATAAAATGTAAAATGTTATATGTGTGCGTACATGTAGAAACAAACTGCATATAAACACTTTTTATGTAGTGAATGTGTGTGTATATTATGCAGTGTTCATGTATATAATACGCATACATGTATATGTATATACATATGTGCATACATACATACATATGCACACACAGAGAAGGGGGTGGTGGAGAGAGAGAGAGAGACTGAAAGAGAAAGGCAATGTGGCATACTGAATAGAGGGCTGGTCCTAGAAACATGTCGTTCTGAATTAAAATCCCAGCTCTGGCAAATACTGGCTGTGTGACTCTAGACAAGACATTTAATATCTCAGTGGCCCAGGCAACTCTTTAAGACTGTAAGCCTAAGAGAAAGTGATTATCTTCACTGATAGAGGAAGTTCCTCCCAGAACTCCCTAAACCAATGAAAATTCAGGTCTGGCTGGAGAAAAAAGATATATATTGTACAAATCATCAAGACATACATGATTTTAAAAGGAGGCAGACTAGTCAAGTATTAAGTTGAGGGACAACAGCTATTCAGTCATGAGAGACTGGTAACCACTAAATATTAAAAGAAAAATAGGAAACTTGTTGAGCAGGTCCTCTATGGAAGATGTATGGAAAAATATGGACAAAAATCATATAATATAAAGTGTGGAGGAGTTGCCATATACTCAGTCCTCTACATGCAATGGATACTTAACAAATGTTTCTTGTTTTTATAGAAGTGAAGGGAATACCTACTCATCTATCACAAATCCATCAAAGTATTTGAGTCGCATACATATATACACATACACACATATGTATATATATATATGCATACATATATGTGATATTTGAAGTTTGGTCTTTTTCAGATAGAACTTTCAAAATAATTTATGCTTTTTCTCTTTGTATTCAGTAAACACTTATTAAGTATTTATTATGTAGTTGTATATATACCCTCTTCATGGCATGGGGAGATATATGCATGTGAGTATATCTGTGTATATGTATACTGTATCTGCATATGTATATATACATATACATACAGATGCCCACACACATTTACACACATATACATATATGTATATAAACAGACATATACGTAAGGTATACTACAGTGTTTATAAACTATATACACTTACATGTACATGGATAATATGTATATGTATGTGCATGTGTGTATATATATACACACATACAAATTCCTGCCATTTTACCTCATCTCAGTCGTCCTCCTTTAGGAGACTAGAAGATAGAGACAAAGTATATTTTTCATGTCATAAAGCAAAGTAGAACAGGGAATGAAGAACTTTTCCTATTTTATTTCCAAAAAAGCAATAGAATTCCAAAATTACTTAACAGCATGATTTAAGCTAACAGATGACTGGCAAATTGCCCACTTCTATTAGTTTTTAAATAAAAACAGACTTTATTTGTTATCTTATTTCATATTCGCTCATTTCTTATTTCCTAAAGTGAAATCATGTCTGAATTTAACTATTACATGTTCTAGATTACTCATTTCCTTTGAATTGCAAAATATCAATATAGAAATTCTTTATCAACTTAATTAAAATTTTCTACCACTTCTAGGATATCAACCCACTCTAGATCACATTATTTTTGTATACAGAGGAAATTAAACAATGTCATTATTCCCATTTAAGTAAGGGAATCCTTATACCACTTGAGCCCAAATTTTGGTTCATGATATTTAACAAACATTCCTTTTAGAAGAGCAAAATGTTGCTCAGGAATATGTTAGGAAATATTAAGGAATTTTCAGGTCATCATTAAAATAAAATATAAAATATTAACTCATGTAATAAAAAATCTTCAAATAACTTTTTCAAATCCATCATATAACAAGATAGTACTTAAACAAATTAATCACTTCACTGAAGAGAAATGTTACTTATACAGAAAATCAATATATTCTTTGGTACCAAACATAAAGATATCACCTTGTTAATTATTACCTTCCCAGATGGCAAAGAACATTGAAGTCTCCTGTTTAGAATGGCTCAAGATTACTGTTTGGATAGTTTAGCTGGTACCTTTTTATCACCCAAAAATAATTTAGAGGTTTATGGTTGTTCATTATTAAACATTTTGAACTTTTGTAAGATCTTCTCTAAAAATAATAACTTTAAAAACAATTTTTGACAACTATTACTTTTTTTTTCCCTGTATATGTCATCCTGTTTAGGATCTTTCAAGATCTGTAATATACCAAAGCAAATAGATGCCAGAAGAAAAGAACAATGAAAAGAAATATGTTAGTTTATAATACGAAATTAGACACAAAATCCTGACTGAAGGCATTTACTTGAGTTGTTTGATCTTATGAGTTGCCCTGCTTAACTGTCTCCATCACAGTTTCTGCTGACAAGGAAGGTTCTGATTTCCCCAAAGGCAGAGTTTCTTCCTTAGTTTTTCCTCCAATGTGCTTGACGTTGTGGGGGCAGTCCAGCAGTAATAAACACATTTGTTTTCTTCTTTAATTAAATGTGAATGTATTGTTAGAGCTTGTAAACACTGCTGATTATACATTCAAGCTGTGTTCTGAGTAGAAGTGGCACTTACTAGGACCCTTGCAGTCAAAACATACAATGTTTAGAGCACTTCATAGGCATTTCATCAGCTGGTAATGGATGTCTCATAACTCTCCCCACCTCACCCCCCCAAGAAGCTTAGTGGATAGTGAAACCTATCTTCTGTTTTGCATTTTATTTCCATACAAACATCCTCAGAATGGAGTGCATATTCAGTCTGATATGTCTTTTAAAATGTGCTTTATTGCTTTATGCATTTTCCTGTGGTTAATTTTAGTGCTCTCCTGTTATGTAGTCCATCTAAAGTCCTGAATTCCAATGGCATCCTGTGAGGACTTGAGCTGGAAAAGTATCTGTATTTCAAGTTATCATAGTAATGATATTTGACTTCTTTCCCCTTTAAATCCTTAGGGAATGGCCAGAATCCATAGAGGTGAATCTCATCACAAAACCGTGTAGCAAGTGTGTACATGAGGAGACCAGTGCTGGGTCTTTTAATGGGAACTTTATTTGTCAGCCAGTAACTGAGGGGAAAAAATAGAGGAGAAAGGAAAGTTAGGAAATGTATACATAATGAATCCTGAAATAACAAAATGAACTAAAATTAAAAGTTTCTCTTTATAACATATTTACAAAAATAGAGCCATTTTGTAAGATTTATAGATTTTTCTATGAAATGTAGCTCATTTTGCTCTTCTTTTGATTCTTTCTTTTTTCTGTCCAATTATATCCCACAGTTTGTCACTGCAAATAGATATTGTTTTGTTGGTTACATTAAATATCCCCAGTTCTTAGAACGGTCTGGTATATAATTGGTGTTTGATAGATGCTTGTGATTGTTAGACAGCCAAAGAATAGCCCAGAGAAACAAGGGATGTAGTTTAATAACTATTAAATTGGAATTTTAATCTCAAAGTACAGACAAACAGTTTTATCAATGACAGATAATCATAACCCTGACAACAGACTATGACTAAAAGAAAAAGGGGCAGAGGAGTAACATAATTCATGGTTAAGTCTAAAGTATTGCAAGATCCCTGAATAATTAATAATAATATTAATTAGCATTTATATAGTGCCTATTCATTGCTGGAAAATAATCAATGATTGAATAATCCAAGTAGTCTGGCTACACAATGCCCAACTTGTTTTTTAATGTAATTAAAATTTTAGTAGATATTTTCCCTTGGGGAGACATAAACAATTAACAAAAAAGTGGCAAATTGATAAAATAAAATAATAGCTCATAATACCAAAGCATTTTAACATTTAAAAAAATGCTTTCCTCACAAACAGAAAACCAGCATGGATACTGGGGAGAGAACTATCCTAGAAGCCAGGAAGGCTTGGCTGCAAGTCTTTAATACATACTGACTGTGTGACCTTAGGCAAGTCTTTAATCTCTTACTAACAATACCCTCTCATCCTCCTTCCCTCACCTTTCCCTGGTCCCACCCAAACTAATAAAATTTGTATTGGTACAAGTCAGTGCCTTGTCTCCAAGTTCCCTATATTAATGAAATCACAGATCTACCATTATACAAGGAGTGTTATTGTTATGCCAATTTTAATATTAAGAAAAATGACACCTAAATTATTGAAGTGACTTGCAGAAAGTTACAGAGTCATTAAGGATTGGAAGGAGAACTTAAACCCAAACCCTTCTGATTTTAAGATAATTCTCTTTCTGCTATGACATGAAATTGCACAAAGAGGCAACAAGAATTTATTGATAATTTCAAAAATATAATTAAGAAACTCAGATTATTCAACTCAACATTTATTAATCTACATACTAAGATCAGCAGAGTCCCTAACCTCAAGAAATTTGCATTCTACTCCATGTTATTTATCCATATTTAGGGAGACATTCATTTGCAAAATAAGATTAGCAAGATACCATTCAAATACATACTTATAAACACAGTAGCACCTTTTTTTATTCAGTTTCTCTCTCTGTGTGTATGTAAATATGTACATTTATCTATATGTTGCACATGTTCAAAGTTCTACTTTTAATGTATTAGTCATTACATCTTGGGGATTTCTGCAGGGATTTTTTTTTTTGATGATGTCATGAAACCCTTTAGGAACTAACTGGAAAGGAAAGAGCATGAATTTTTTTCATAATTTCAAGATCGTGCAATCCTTAGGTAAAGATTATTTACATATTATCTGTAATCTAGTCGTGTACATATTCAGGAGTTTTATAGCCAAAAAGTTTGACCCCTCTGCTGTAGGTTACTCTCTAAGACCAAACATTGCACAGAGTGCCAACCTGCATGGACAAAGGCAGTTTGCTATTCTGGGTATTCTCTACACCAGTGAAACCACAAGTCTAGTCTCTATCTCTTTATATCTTCTTAGCACCCACATGGAAAAGAAAACTCACATGCTAGTTAATTCACATACAGCTACAAATATGAAATTTCAGAAATAGCTTCTTTATAAACCTAAACAGATTTACTTTGATCTGAAATTGGCAAATTGCTTTTAAAATTGTAATTTAATTTGAGAACAAATTAAAATGCTCTGTTTGAGAACCATTAGTCCAAAGAGACTTTAAAGTTTCTAAAAGCTATTTTAAAGCATAAAACTCTAGAGAAAGGGGAATTCAGTTTTACGGTATCAGATCCCCATTTCCTCTTTTTTGCCACACAAGCAGGGTAGGCTATTTACATTTCGTGTTTGCATTACTTTCTAGAGACAAGATGCTACATATTTTAAATGGGAAGGGAGACCAGTGACTACTACCAAAACTTTGTCTCTTAACCAAGACAAAACTCCAAGTAGACCAGTAAGAGTGTCCTAATTACCAGGTAACTTTAAAAAAAAAGCAAATATCATCAAATAGATTTTGGTTATGATTATAAGATAGCCATTGGCTAAGATCATGCAGTGAACAAAGTATAGCTACACTTCCATGTTTCTGAAACAGTTGTGTCAAATTACTTTTATAGGTTAATTTTGAGGGAGTAAACTGTGTGGTTTGAAATACTTGCTGTCAAGATTGCTTAGCTTAAAGACTTAGAAGAAAAACTCAGATGCCATAAAGTTAAAAGTAAATTAATCCTGAAAGGACTTCACCCTTCCAGCTGAAAAATGAAAGGGTTAAAAAATATTGAGAAGTTCTTTGGAGATGAGCTTGGTAGACTGAAGAAGAATTAATGCTAAGTCACAAGAAGAGAGAGAATAATAAAGTGTATGTGTGTTTACACACACATACGTATTATACACACACACACACGTATCTACATATATATACATACACCAGCCTATGTTTCCAGGCTCTTATGCATCACTCCCTTTCACATACTTTAGGATATAAGAAAAGTGATTTCTTGCTCTTCGTCACATACAGCATCCCACCCTGTATGTCCTTGCCTTTTTATAGGCTGTCCCCTGCACTGCTCATACCTAGAATACTTTCTTTCATCTCTGCCTCTTTCTTTCAATCTCAAATTTCTTTCAAAGCTTTGCTCAAACTGATTCTCATCCCATCTGTTAATGCTTCTCCTAAAAGGACAACTGTGTCTTTATTTTCTATATATTTTAGAATTACTTATCTGGACATAAGCTATTTCAGTTCAATGTAATATAAACTACTCGAGGAGAGGGATTGTTTCATTTTTTTTTCAGGGCTTAATGTCTGTTCATTTACTGTTATACTATCCCCAAGCACTAACCAAACAAAACTGTATGGGTTTGTACTGAATTGCCTTTAAATACAAGTTTAAATGACAAAAAGCTAGAAAAAATGTCTTTCAAAAACAATGCAAAACGAGTAATGACAGTCATAAGAAAAATCATACAGACAAAATTATTGTATGGATAGCACAACAGAATGTTCCAGACACACTCTTTGTTGGTCAATCTACAGGTATTACTGAGGAAAAATGCACTAGATTCTATTCTCAGGAAAATTTGAAAAGAACAGTACTACCTCAAGAAGTTTACAGTTTAATAGAGGAAATAGAAAAATGAATATGAAAACCAAGCATGTGGCTTTGGGGAAGCAAATGGATCTGAAACCAGAGAACTTAGGCTTACATCCTAACGCAGGTATTTACAACTTTAATCTTGTACTAATCATTTTAACCTCTTAATGTCTCAGTGTTTTCATCTGGAAGATGAAGGTCGGAAAAGATGAGCTCTAAAGTTACTTATAATTGAAATCTATGAATCTATAGTGTAAACAAGACAAAACGTAGTGGCCTAGACCAGTAGTGTAAAACTCAAAAAGAAATGGAGCCATTAACACATACCTAAGGTTCATTACAATAAGTCATATATTGACTTAGTCAAAAAATGTATCATTATCTATATTTTATTATATTTTTATTTTTTATTAAATATTTCTAAATTACATTTTATTCTGGTTCCCTGGAGTGCTGAGGTTTGGTTTAACCCCTCTGGCCACAAGGACTTCTTGGAGAAACATTTTTAGAGTAAGGAATACAAATAAAAAGAGCTGGTTCCAACACCAAAAACATGTTTATAAATTTTTAATATGAGCAGGTGCTCCATTCACTAACAATGAGTGCAAATGTTTTCTTAGAACACACACTCACATGCATGCATATATGTACATATATACATATATATGTATATACATACATATATATGTATATACATACATATATATATATGTATTTTGCTTGACTATCCAAAATAATATAGTTAAGGCAGTTACAAAGCTGCTATTCTTTGATTCTTGTTTGAGAAATGCTTCTAGGTTTGTTTGCTTTTTTTCCCTCCTAAATGCATACCTTGGCTAATTAAAATGTTTGGGTAGAGCACAAATAAAATGTTTGCCTATGTGGACATATCTACAGAAACAAAAGTTAAAACAGCTATAACTGATTATAGCTGATTTATAACTGATTTTAACAAAAAGTTAGAACAGCTATAATTGATTCTGTTGACTTATGGGAAACACACTAAAGGCCTTCCTAAAATGCATCTATAACCAAAAGGCTATCTTAATTAAAGCACAGCACTCTGGTAAGTCAAGAAGCATAGCTATAAACGGTAACCTTCTTTGCAAACAGCTCCATATTGTCTGCTCAAATCCAATTAGTAAGTATTTATTAAGCATTTGTATGCCCAATGGAATGCTGTCATTTCAGAGAAATATAAAATAAGTAGGAAACATTTTTCTTGTCCTAGAACAGAGAAGAAAGTCTGTAAAAAATAATTAGCAGATATATACCATTAGTTATTAGGAAAGTTGGTTCTGGTGAACTCCTAAAACAAGAAATAATGGTATTTTTGTTAAATACATATGGGTTTAATTTCAGAAGACCTCAGTTTTAATGTAACTTCAGAAACTATGTGATATTGGGCAAATCTCTGAATCACTTAGCAGGGGTGGATAACCTGTGGCCCCAAGGCCATATGTGGTCCTCTAGGTCTTTGAATGGCTCAAGAACCACCAGAATATAGAGGGCCACATGTGCCCTTGAGGCCGCAGGTTCCCCACCTTGGGTCTTTGAGCCTCAATTTCCTCAATTGTAAAGTATTTCCTTAATCTATAATAATACCCAATTTATAACTGCCAGAGGACTGAGAGAGGTTATTCAACTTGGTCAAGATCAAATAACTATTATATATCAGAGATGGGATTTGAATTCATTTTCCTCACTTCAAGACTTTAACCCTACCACTATTTTACCTCTCTATATTGCCTTTTTGCAATTTTCTAAAACTTAGCTGCTAAATAATTGCTGTTCTATAAAGGGCAGTTAGTTGGTACAGTGGATAGAACATTAAGTCTGAAATCAGAGGAAGACCTGAGTTCAAATTCAACCTTAGACACTTACTAGGTATGTGATCCTCGGCAAATAACTTTAATCTTGCCTGCTTCAGTTTCTTCATTTGTAAAATGAGCTTGAGAAGGAAATGGATTTGTGTGTGTGTGTGTGTGTGTGTAATTATTAATCGAATTCAATTGAGAATATATTCATTAAGCTCCTATTATCTGCAAAATGTGCTTCGTCACCTATAGAAAAGCATAGATAAGTCATATGCAGAAACTATGCTTTTATATATACATTGATTCATTTACAAATCAATAGGCAAGCAGAGGGAAAATATTAAAGGGGATTAAAAACTGCAATCAATTTTAAAATATTTGCTTTGACTTGGAAACAGTTTTAAATTATATTAATACTGTTCTATGAATTCAAAAGTAATTTTAATGGCTCAAATTGTTTTCTTTTGATTAATATAATGTTTTTGAATGAAGCAAATTATCTGATTGTTGGATCTTCAAGGAGGTCATACTCAGTGACCAATGGGTGTCTCCCAAAGTCTTGGTTCCTCTTCTACCATACTATTTCCTTCAGCGATCTCACCAACTCCAATGGATTCAATTAGCATCTTTATATTGATGATTCTCAGATTGACTTACCTAACCCTAACTTCTCTCCTAGCTATTGGACATTTCAATGGATATCCCATAGATATGCTAAACTCAATTGAAAATTGAATTCATCTTTCTCTGCAAGGCCTTTCCTCTTCCTATCTTTCCTATTCCCTCTCTGTCTCTGTCTCTCTCTCTCTGTCGTCTCTCTTTCTCTTTCCCCAGTCAATATATTGCCATGTCCTGATGATTGTACCCATCGAATATCTCTTGTGTATGCCCCTTTTCTCTTCTCATACTACTTAATACCTTTGTACAGGAACTCATTACCTCATGCCTATGCTATTGCCAAAGGCTTCTGTTTGATCTCCCCTCTTCAAGGCTTTCTCCCTACTCAAGTCCATCCTCCTCTAAGCTGTCAAAGTGATCTCTTTTACAGTACATGTATGACTATGTTACACTACTCCCTTCCCATTTTAATACACTCCAGTGGCTCCGTACTACCTCCAGGATCCAATATAAAATCCTCCATTTGAATTTTAAAGTCCTTCATAACCTGGTCCTTCCCTACTTTTACAGTGTTCTTTCACCTTACCTTATCCCCTAACCTTGGGTTACTCTGTCATCCATTTATCTGGTCTTATTGCTAAGAGAGTCCATCTCCCAAGTTCATATATTTTCACTGGCTCCCATGCTTGGAATGTTCTTTCTCTTCTTCTCCCTCTTATGTTTTCTCTGGGTTCCATTAATTTCAAGATAAAATCCCACCTTCTACAAAATTTTCTTGACCCCACTCCATGCTAGTGACTCCCCTCTGATGAATATTTATAATTTATACTGCATATATTTTGTTTGTAAATAGTTGCCTCCATGTTGCCTTTAGGTGGTGAGCTCCTTGAGAGACTGAACTGTATTTTTTTTTTCTTCTGTGTATCCCCACCACTTTATCACCATGCCTGGCTCACAGTAGATGATTGATAAATGCTGGTTTACTTGATTTGTTTTTTTCATACACAATTGAGGAAACATTAAATACATGATTAGCTTTCTTCTAGCAGCAATTCAGGCTTTATATGCTAAGTGCTATCTTTGTGAATTTTTAAAAATTAAATGCCTAGTCCTAGTGCTTTCAGGAAACACCTTGGAAATTTAGTTATAATTTAAATTTTGGACTTACTTTGGAATCTTGACCAAACCCCTACCATATAAAGATAAACCTTTTATTCCTCATTAATTGATTATCCCCCTCCTGACAAAGGTAATTTCAAATGATCTCTTCTTTCTTCAAGCCTCCCATGCTATTCTGTGGTCCCTGACCCTCAATTTACTGAGAAAAGGGACTATTTTCTGTGAGTGATCTCTTCTTCACTCCTCTCTTGGTCTCCTAATCCGTCATTCTCTCCTGGCCCAAGCATTCTTTATCTCATTCCCTTTTGTTTTCTCTGTCAGATACCATTACAATCAACCCTACCCCACCAACAACCTCAATCTCTATCTACTGGCTGCTTCCCCCAAATGTCTACACACCTTAGTTCCCCATATCCTGAATATTCACTACACCCAACAATCCCTTCTGGCTTTCATAGACACCCTTGCAGATAAAGCTATCTATATGCTTTGCTTCCTCTTCCTCTCCTATTACTTTTCAACTCTTTGCAATGTGGCTTCTGACCTAATCACTCCATTCAAACTACTCCAAAATTTTTAATTTTCTTCTAATTGACAAATTGTATGATCTTTTCTAAAATTCTCATTCTTGACATCTCTGAAGCATCTGATAGTGTTGAACACTGAAAACTGTGTTTTCCTGACCTTGTTTCCTTTTGTTTCCTCTCCTGCCTTTTTGGCCACCCCTGTGTGTGTGTGTGTGTGTGTGTGTGTGTGTGTGTGTGTGTGTAGACAGATAAACAGATTGATAATATAGATAATAGGTAAATGTAACTGTGGCTATGCCCCAAGACCCCTAGTAATTTAGGTTCAATATTGGAAAAAGATGAGACACTTGTTAGTTATTCAACTGTTAATAAAAGATTTACTTAGCCATGGCAGAATGATACTCAACAAGGATGGGCACAGAGAACACCTCTATTTGATTCAGCTTAGTGAAGCTCCCTTGCCATTACTATCCAGAAGCCAGAGTTGTAAGAGATCTTTCCAGGTCCCAGTGGTTTGTACTTCATTAATGGAGGAAGTGACATGAAGGTTCTGAGCTTTTAGTCCTCTAAACTAACCATGTCATGAGGAATATGTCAATACATTTTAAGGAAAAGCTACTCTAACATGTGTAGCGGAGAGTTTTATTATTATTATCACAGAATCTCAAAACTTGGCTCCAAGATATGTTTACAACCTTATTATTTACTATTCCCCTTCCTCCTCTTCTACTCTGCAATTTAGCTAAACAGGCTTTCTTGTTGTTCACATATGACACTCTATCACCTATTCCCATATCTTTGCACTATTTCCCACACACTGAATACATTTCTATTTCATTTCCACCTCATAAAAATCCCTTATTTTCTTTGAAACTTTACTCAAACTATCACTTTTTACATGAAACCAATTCTGATTGCCCTAGTTTCTAGTGTCCCCCCCAAAAATGCTTTGTATTTGTTGTTTATATGTTTGTCTACATTTATTCATATACATATTATCTCCTCTAACCGAAAGTAAGCTCTAATAGGGTAGTGATTACATTTTTTGTATCCATAGTGCATGACACATAGATATGCTTAATAAAGGCTTATTGATTAGTTTTTCTCATTAGAACAATTTTTTAAAAAAAACTTTCATCTTTGCCATGGTTTTTTTTTTTTTTATCGCAGACATTTCTAAACAAGGTTCTTTCTACTCTTCACTTCTAGCTTTCATTGGTTTCATTTTCAAAGAATCACTCGCTGGTTCAAGTTCACAGTGACCAGACATAACCAAAACAAATACAGGGTCTAGATAATATGTGTGTGTGTGTGTGTGTGTGTGTGTGTGTGTGTGTATACACACAAAGATAGATAAGGCCCACATAATTTTTATTTCTGGATGACAAATAGCCTCCTAGGTAGTGGTCTCTTTTGAAAATCCTGAATATTGTCAAATTGTTGATTTTCCTAAAATACCACTTCTATCAGATTGCTACCCTTTCTGAAAACTTTAACAGAAAATCCTGAAACTTGCACATAGGCATATATCTAAACTCTTCAGCCAGTCTTTCAAGGTTTACTCCAATTTTTCCCCATCTTACTTACACAAATGTATTTCTCGGAGGAGGAACTCTCTCCTCTAGGCAAGCACTGCAATTTCACTTATAACACTGAATCCATCATGGTTTGTGCTGGAGCCCCCTCACTCTGACACTTGTCTTTGAAAAACCTCCCCCATTGTTTCTACTATCTCAAATCAACACATCCTTTAAATCCTGCTTCCTCCATGAAGTTATTCCTGGCAAATACAGACTATATAGAACGTTTTCTTTTCTAAATTCCCTTTTATACTGTTAACTCTGAAACTTAAACTTGCACTGTCTTAGACTGAAGACACAAAGGAAAGAAACAGAGAGACAGGAGACCTGGATTCTAATAATAGCTCATTCACTAACTAGGGGTATGACTTGAGAGAAGTCTCCATCTGGAAGATCTAAAAGGCCCAGCTCTAAATATTCATTATTCTACTTTATTTATGTGGATATAATCTACACAATGGTACTAAAAATTCCTTGAGAAATCAGGTTTCTTTTTTGCACTTTCCCATTCAGTGTCCAGAAAACTATTGAGAATAGCTGGATCTCAACAAATAATTATTTAATAATGTTGAAAATCTGAAGCTTCCAGAACACACTATCACAATGGAACCATGAAGTATTCACCTGCCATTTCAATCATCTGTCCTAATTTTGTTATCTCAAATTCAGATTTTTAGCAAAAACAAAACAAAGCAAAAAAACCCCACTATTGTAAAATACTGATTAAGTGTCTCGCATTTCTATCTAATTGGGCCATCAAAGTATATATGACATGTTATTTAATACTATTTTTAAAAATCACCCTATAGTTCTTTTGTATAAAGACAACTGTTCCTTACAAACAGGTCTATGAGTTGCAAATTCAGATCCAAAAACATGTTCTTGAAGAACCCTCAAAGTGTCAACAGAAAGTGGAAAACAATTGAAATTAGTTTAAAATTATAAAGCTTTCAGAACCACTTCACTGAGGAATTGATGACTATGGTTTTGCAAAACCTTTTGCCATTACAGGACCACATAAAATTCCTCCTTGTATCCAGGGTTATGATAGGATTGCTTAAGCCCAGTTTGAGACTAAGAAGACTACCACATGTATTATTTCTAATTTTCAGTAGAATATAAAGAACCTAAAACACAATTGTGTTTTAGGATCTGGTCTTGACAGGGTTATGATAGGATTGCTTAAGCCCAGTTTGAGACTAAGAAGACTGCCACATGTATTATTTCTAATTTTCAGTAGAATATAAAGAACCTAAAACACAATTGTGTTTTAGGATCTGGTCTTGACAGCTGTTAGAGGCTAATCCAGAAGATCCAAAAGATAATATAGACATTGGAAGGAATCAGCAAGGGGAGCCAGTTGGTGGCTTAAGTCTAGAAGCTGAACATAAAGACTCCACATATCACACCTCAGGCCAAGTGTTTAATATGTTCAGCCAGTAAAACCTGTCCCTTAAATATGTGTAGATTTGGGGATGAAGCTGATAAAATATTATGATATGGGTTCAAGGAAGAGGTCAGGGATTTCCCAAAACTCAGTGACAGTACTTTGTTGCTACTGTAGTCAGCCCACATACCTTCAGACATTCTGGAAATGATGAAAGAGTTTATGAAGAATTCTATCAGAATTCTAGTATAAAGGGAAGTATTAACATTGGAAGGCAATCATTACAAATATGGAATGAGATGAATGGAAGCAAGACACCTTGAATTATTTATATGGAATACTGTAACCCAGGCTATTATCTTCATCACCCATCCATGAGAAGGTAAAATGACTGGCTGAGAAAATAATTACCTGGGATATTACTGTGTCTGCAAGGGATGGCACCTTGTTACTTTTTTTCTCTTACATTTTGGATAACTGTTACTTTTTGAGGCAAAGCAATACCAGAGGATAAAACATGCAATAAAATTCCCTTTATAAGTGATCCATCTTCCAAAATTATGACATACATAATTTGTAGGTGAATTTCAAAGAAGAGTTTGGGAGTTTATTACAATCCTGTCTACCTGTGAGTCTTTCATTTTGTGCTGTAGGAGTCTCCTGCCTGATCTCCAGCCTCCTCTGGGATGAAAAGTGGCACCTTCCAATCTGTGATGAACATCTGCTTGATTGTACTTCACATTTTCCATTGATTCTGAACTCTTCTTGGTCATCATTTCAACTCCATTTCTTATCTTACACAACCTTTTTCTTTATTTCCATCGCCCTTACCTCTCCCACATGCTAAAGTACCCTACTGTGTCCCTCAGGAATGCCTGTTTACTATTAAACAAATTTCTCTTACCTTAAACATTTTCCTCTTCTGCTCCTTCTGTCTTCTAGCAATAAATGAGATCTGGCTGTTCTTGATAACATAGCCTCCCTGGCTACTCTGTACAGCACTGGAAACAGATTTACTCATTCCTCTCAGCTTTCTGAGGTTGAGGAGTTAGAATACGCCTTGCTTTCTATTGCTATTTCCATATTTTCCCCCCCTATCTCTATCACTCAGTAACTTTTCCTCTTTTGAGGTTCATATGATCCATATCTACCACCCAGTCAAAATCTTGGTAGCTGCTACCTGTAGACCCCCAGGTCACTACCCTTCCATTCTGAATGTATTTAGTACCTCACAATTTTTCTTTTTTCCTCAAATCATGCTTTCATTCTAGCAGATTTCAACATACATATTGACTCTTCCTTAAATACCCTAACTACCTCTCTATTCCACCTCATCTATACACATCAATGCTTAGACACTTGATTTTGTCATCACCCACAGATGTACCACCTTCATGTACAAGAATTATGAAATCCCTTTATCTGATAGAAATGTATTGGCTTTACAACTCTCCCTCTGTCTTCCCTTACCAAATTTGCTTATTCATTTATATCATTTTAATAATTAATATAAAGCTGATCATAAATGTTTTGGAAAAGCTGTTTCAATAGATAACTTCAGAATTTACAGAGTACTTTCCTCACAATACCTTTCTAAAATTAGTAAATGAAAGTATTAGTATTCCCATTTGTCAGATGAGGAAACTGAGGCATGAGTTTTTAAGTGATTTGTCAGATGTTACTAAGTATTGATACTTGAATTCAAATTCAACTAATAAAGGCAATCTGAATCAGCACAAAAACAAAGTTTTCTGGAAATTAGTATCTTAAAAGAAGTTTGGGATTGTGGAAACATGAATGTAGTACATACTAATTATGGTCACATGAGAAAAAGGGAATAAGATTGAAAGGACTGAGAATCCTGATGGTAACTAAAAGAGGATTTTTTAAAATGTATGGTATTTTTTTGTCCTTGAAATTAATATTCACACAAAAAGCTATTAAGCAAGTTTAGCTGCATTGGTGTTTAATGTTTCCAGTAAAATATTTAACTTTTAAGAAAGAATGAAGGAACTTCAAGCATCTAGTATTCAGTCAAAAGAATTTGTCCTACTAACCATTCAGTTTTTACTTAGACACTTTCAAGAAACTAAGGAATACTAGACATTACTTATGCTATAAATTTGCAAAATTGTAGTACAGTGTGCTTAATGGTCAATATTACAGTCAGGAAAATGTTAGGCAAGGAGATGCAGGGCTGCAACTTTTACTTAGAAATGGAGGTCAAATCTGGAAAGATATATTTTAAAGTGTCTATGACTAAGCACTATTAATATGAAGCGATAAGACACTATTTCTTATTACTTCAATAGGGAGGATACTCAGAAAAAGAAAAAAAGAAAAACAAAGCAAGAACTCTGAATAGCAGTGTACAATCCAGGTGCTGTTTCTACCTGTTAACAACTGCACTCAGGACCCAGCTTTTTCATTGGTATTTTTCAAAAAATATTTACTGTTAGACTAGGATCCTGGAGTTTCAATATATGTCACATTTAACCACACTGCAAATACTAATGGTACTGCTGCAAAGCTTAAAAGAGTAGGAATTTCCAACTAAATGTGACTCACATCATGAGTCAACATGTCATTAACATGAAAATGAGACTTTGTACCATTACAGGATGGGTTAATTGCTTAGTTAACATTTAGTGAGTACCCTCTCTGCAGAGTACTATACTAAGTATATATAGGATGACAAATAGGAAACAAATAGGAAACAAAAGACATTGTTACATAGACTTCAATTACATTTGCTGGCTCTAGTGAATTATACAATATGTAACATCTTAGAAAAAGAGAACCAAGAAGGCTTGGATCTGACACCACAATGTCCTCTTTTTATTTGTAGATAGTCATCTTCATGACTTTAGCATGAATAGCACCTTGGCCTTAACTCTGATTTTGGCCCCCCCATTCAGGTTCAATAATAGTGAAAGCTATAGGCCAGAGATTTTGACCAACTTTGTTGTACTTTTCCTGATGACAGTAGCATTTATAGTAGCAATGGTGATGATAATAATGATACTACCTTGTAGCTACGCTACACTTTGAACATTAAAAATTTTATTAAATTTTTATTATTATTATTATCTCATTTTATCCTTAAAGACCACTAATTAGCCTAGGTATCACTTTCCCCATTTCAGAAATGAGGAAACTAGACTTGGGCAGATTTTTTTTGCTCAAGGTCACTGTGCCATAGATTAATTCTTTCATGAGCACCAGTGTGTGCTACTGAATGAAGCAACTGGTACTGAAAATGTGATACTAGCTAAGTTCCTGAACTTCTTGCTCACTTATCAGGCAACTTTCTATATTAAAGAGTTACATGGAAGTGTCAGCTTGCATTGATCGAGTCAGTTTCCTCATCTGTAAAAGTTTCCTAAAACAATGAAACCACAAGTCTAATTCCTATCCTAATCTTACCTATAAATTCACCATTTAACTAGTAAGTGATTATCTGAAGTCACAAAGTAGCCTGAATCCTTCAAATTTTTGAGATAAATTTAATGGAAGCAAAAATCATCATAGGAAAAAATAAAATATTTGTCATGAATATTGCGATATGAGAATATTAAAACAAAACAAACAGAATTCTTCAGGTTTTTCTTTTGTTTTCTAACTGTGATATCAGAATTCTGTTTCAATGGTTCTATGTTTGCAATACAAGTGCAAAACAGCATTTTGTCAGATAAATATTGAGGAAGGAGAAGAAACATCTCTTGCTATATATAATCTTGGAATGGAAGATGTATTCTGACTTAGATTTATAGAGATATCCTTCTACTGGAGCTACCTAAATGAGCAATCAAAGACACAGAATGACATTGAAATCAAAACAGAAAAAAGGGAAGTGAATGTTGAATCATAGGACTTGATAACCTTTTTATTCTAATTCACAGGAAGTCTGAGAGACACCGAAAATTAATCAGCCTCATAATTGGTGTCTTTTAAGTTTATAGGATGGAGATCATATATAAGAATAATATAGGTTAGTTTGGTTCTATCAGTGGAACTCTTTGTGTACTAAAGTGACTGCATCACTTTATATTTTCATTAAGATGAAAGACAATGAGACTTTACTTCATCATACATGGGTCATGAACATGAGACAAGTAGAAAGCAGAAAAACATGACAGAGAGACAGAGATAGACACAGAGAGACAGAGACAGAGAAACAGGGAGAGAGACAAAGGGAGAGACCCAAAGAGAGAGACATGCAGAGCCACAGAAAAAGACATTCAGAGACAGAAAAAAGACAGAGGCAGAAAACCTAACAAATAAAAATAGAAGATTTGTAAAGTATTTTTGGAAGATTGGAATGAAAAGTAGACATATTAAACATGCAAAGTTTGCTTTCATGTGCAAACAGAAGTTCAGAAAAAGAACTTACTGTAGAAACCATACTTTGTGGGGGACTTTTTATGTTTGTTTTTTTTTTTCTTTTTTAGAGGGATGAGTGTGAAGGATGGCCAGGGCAAAGATAGTTTCCTTATAAAAAGTCTGTCACTATGACTACACCATATAACCATTTTTTTAATAGTCTAATAATAGTTTGTTTTTAAGTTGGTTTATACTATTTACAAATGAACATGTCCAGTTTTACACTAATAAGTTTATATTTAACCTGCTAAAATCTATTCAAAAGGCAAGAAAGACCAACAAATTCAATCTACAATTCAGGCAATGATGCAAACTGCTTGCTAATGAAACTGAAAAAAATATCAGCATATTCTCTGAAATGTGGTAGGAAACTGTTCCAGGAAATGCTTATAAGCTTAATAAGAGAAGAAGTGTTTCAAAGCTTTCAAAGTTAGTAAGAAACCAAAATTTCAGGTTGTTGACTCTGTGCTTAAATTGGCTTTATTTTTAAGTGTGTTTTTTTTAAGCCAGGCTTGCTACCTGGTGAAGAAAATGCCCAGAATTTAAAATACACACACAGATATACAAATATATGTGTGTATGTGTGTATATATGTGTATAAATGCATGTAAACAGTCTTTGGGGCTGAGGGGAAGACACACGAGAGAATGCGCATAGCAAAAGTCTCTGTGGTTTCAATGCTGACCAAGATAGAAGGCAAATATATAAATAAATAAGAAGAGACTTCAAAGACAGCAAAGAAGAGGTTAAAGAAGTGGTAAGGAACAAAGAAAGTGGCAGAGCTGTGTATGCCTGGGACCCAGAATCACCCTCCAATTTACACAGTACTGGAAATGTTGGCAATAGGTCTAAATAAGAGATGACTTGAAGTGTTTACTCTTCAGGCTTTTCAAGGGCCTTCATGTTTATTGGGTTACAAGACTAAGAAAGATGTACCAAAAAGCAAAACAAAACTACTTCTTTGCAATCTCTTATTGGTGACTCCTTCAGTGCAGAGAAACAAATGTTCTTCCTCTTTTTTGATTTGATTCAGTCCTGCATGGTTTCTGCTGAATACTTACAGGTGTTCCAACTTAAAAAAAAATTCTTCAAAATCATTCTTATTGCAATAAACTGTGCTCTTGAAGTAAGTTAAGAATCCCACCAGAATGAGAGATAGAAATAAAGTTGTATACTTAACAATAATTCTCACATTTATTATATGTTACATAGACACCGTAAAATGGATGCTAGTTCTATGGACTGTCCTTATGGGAAGCAAAACAACCAGATGATAGGTGAAAAATCCAGGAAAATAATCAATACATCTATGCAATCACAAAATAATTAATTTGCCTCTTCCCATCCTCAAATTGATTAGGTACCTCCTGCATGATGTAGACTGAGATTTAAAGAAATCTGACCTAGTGGAACAGAAAAGATATCTAAGTATTTTTGAAGATCATGCACTATGTAACAGGATTTATGTAATAAAAAATTATGGAAATAATGTGATGTGTCAAAAAAAATCAACATGAACTCAGAGATTCTTACAAAGATAGGTATCATTCTGATGTTTTCCTCTGGATGTCCTAAAAACCAAAAGCAGCTAGACATTACATTCATAAAACATGATTTTTTTTCCAGCTCCTTGAGAAAGAATGCAAGCTGATATAGATAATTAGCATAGCCTTCATAACAATAAACAGGAAAAACAATGGCTCTCTTTAAAATGAAAATGCGATTGGAAATGTATTGCTTTTGGCACATAAGCAATATCTCCATAACAAAACATCCAACATCACTTGTTTCATGATTGGTATTGCTTGGAACAAATCTGAATGCATACAAGCTGGGGTAACACACTCATGAAGCATGTGTTAAGCATTTCCTTACCATCTGTCTCCTTCATTCATATACACATGTAGACTGATAGAGACAAGGAGTCACATTTCATTTACAAACCACCTTACTAAAGTAAGCATAAAGAAAAAGCATAGAAGAAAGTTGAGAAAGGTACTATGATTTTCAGTCAAGTATGTGGCTCATAACCGAGAAAAGACAAATATCTATTTGCTTAAAAGCTGTTTGAAATTATAATTTTAGGAAGGAATTTTACAGATAATCTAGCCCAACCCTGGACAGTTAGGTGGCACAGTGGATAAAATGTTGGCTCCGGAGTCTACTCAAATCTCATCTCAGACACTTGCCAGTCATGTGATTCGAGGCAAGTCATTTAATCTTGTTTGCCTTGGTTTCCTCATTGGTAAAATGAGATGGAGGAAACAGTCAATTCCAGTATCTTTGCCAAGAAAACATCAAATAGTATCCTGAAAGGTTGGACATGACTTAAAGTGAACAACAAAAGCCCAACCTCCTCATACAAATGAGATCACAGGTAGAGACAATTGTTACCAGTTTCACAAAAACAATTGCAATGCCAGAGTGAGAACTAAGGTCTCCTAATTCTGAAGTTAGAGTTCTTTGTATCATACTCTGCTTCCTCTCAATTGTGCAATAAACCAAGTTACTTACAAAAGTTGGTGCAATAAAACCACAGACTAAGCTTTTAATAATTATATTTTCTGTAAATCTTTTCATTAGAATAATGACTATATACATATATGTAAGTTTGTATACACATATATATGTACATATGTGTGTATATGTATGTGTACATGGAGAAACGGAGAGAGACACAGAGAGAGAGAGAAAAGAGACAGAAAAGACAGACAGAGGGAGGAAGGCTGTTTTTCTCAAGGTTATATATCACCATGGTTAACGTTAAAAAAAATAAAAACAAGAAAAGTATGACAATAAGGAAAAAATACTGCACACAACAGTAAATTGAAAATGATTTATGAAGTGGGTAATTACTTTCATTCTAGATATGATAAAAATTTTATAAAAAAACTCTTTTGTTTGTTTATTTTTCAAAGTATAAAACCTAATAATCCCTAAAAGTTTTTGTTTTATTATTATATTATTTTATTATATTTAGAACAAAGACTAAGAAAGGCTGAATTTACACTTAAATGAAGTAGTTGTCACTCAATGAAAGTATATTTGGGATTCTTTTTATAAACCTTCTCAATGTGGGCACTGCCCCCAACCCTACTATTCATAGCCCATTCATATCTTTTTATGTTGGACAGCTGTTGTTTATGTCTTAATATAAATTCTTCAAAGGGACTCTACCCAATGTGATTGTGAGTCTTCCTTTCAATTTCTTTATGTTGCCTGTCTGTCAGTGGAATATGCTTGTTGTCCACTGCTTGTCCTTGATTCTTAGTTAACCCATAGTTAGTTCACCAGTTTTTTCTAGGTACTGTATATCCTGCACAGTTTTTCTTTAGCAATGTTGACCCCTACTATGTGTCTCCTTATTCCCCTTTTGGTAAAACTGAACATTTTATGATTTTCTTTTGAAAAGTAAAAATTCAGTGCTATGGGGTAAAATACACACACACACACACACACACACACACACACACAAGATTATCTTTATACGTACTCTACCTACACTTTTCCTTTTTGCAAGCATTTTTTTCAATTGAAATTCTGTTTATAAAGAGGGAAAGATGTGTAACAGTACTCTCAAACCAAAATAACATACATCATACTTTTTCAGTTGGATGCCATCCTCAAATCCCATAATTTAAGAGAGAAAGAAATAATGCCATCTATCTGACGAGGTAGGATAGGTCGGTAGAGTCTTTTTCACAACTAAAAGTCATCAGACATAAAATTCCATGAGATTTCACACTGGATCTCAGAGTAGTCGTTGGCTACAGAAATGGTGCATTATTAGAGAGTCTAGAGCTTTTGTCTGACTACACAATTAGCCAAGAGAAACTGATTCCCATTCTGAGCGAAGCTCCAAATCTAGCCATGTAATGCTATCCATAATAATGAAACAGGAGCTAAAGTCAGAAAAAAAAAAAAAAAAAAAAAAAACCTGTGCACAAATTCTACCTTAGTCATCTACTAGACTGCACAACCCTGCACAACCACTTAGCTTCCCTGCATCTCAGTTTCCTGATCTGTAAATTGAGAGAGTAAGAATTAATGGTCTCTAAATTTAAAATCCTATGATTTTGAGAACTGATCACACACGCACTTGTGTGAACACACATGTACACGTACACACACACAGTTTGAATTGTGTGTATACAGCCTAAATAAAACTCAAGACCTAAGTAATTAATTTTTCTAAGGAAGAACATTCTTATAATTTTAATACTAATATATAAGAAAAAGTATTAGACAGGGTCTCTAGCCTTGATTTTTACTTTTGTTTTTAACTCTTGCTTCATCTCTTACAAGAATACTCACTGAACTTCTGCCCAAGCTATGGATTTTTCTTTGCCTTTGAGGCTTTTTTTGTTTATATATATTTTTTGGAGTTATTCTCTTCTTGGTTTATACCTGGAGCACTCCTATAATAGTTTTTTTTATGGTGAGATTCTTCTTTTGTTAGTTTTCTCATTCTTTCAGCCTACTTCCTAACTTCAGATGTTATTTTAGGACCAGTTTCTGTGTCCTAGAGAGAATTTCTGGGTTGAGTTTGTGTCCTCTTGACTTCTGCTACTGCCTTTTTGGTTATTGAGTCCTGTTTTATTCCAGCTCAGGAAGGGCTCAGTCTGGGGACTTAAAAACTTTCACTCTTCCCAAAGTGATCTGATCCAGGATAAGGTCTAATCACTGCCATCTTGATTGGAACTCTGCAAGTTCCTGATTGAGATTTGAGTTTGAGTAAGGCATCTGTGAGCATACTCTGGCTGGAACTCCAGTAGACTGCTACTGTACTCAGCTATTATCAGCCACATGGAAAACTCTGCTGATTCCCTTCAGTCTGGGATTCCTACTGTGGTTATTTCTTTGCAGCCTTCAGACCTTGATAGAGGATGGAACTGAGAAACTATTCCACTCCTAGGAGCAGAGTCACAACTTTTTCCTGAATTTGATCCTTTCTCAATACAAATGTGACCCCTTCCTCACCTTGGAATACCACCCTGAGGCACAGCTCCTCTCTCTACTGTGCCCTAGCTTTCTAACCCAGAACTGGGCAGTAAGCAGCAAAGTTATTAATTGGTACCTATTTCCATAGCTGCACATGGTCAGACTTGTCTGTCCTAGATTTAGTTCTTTTTCTTGCCCTGGTATACTACCTCAATTCTCTTTCAGTTTCTGTAGTGAAATATTCCATTTGGCCTTCTTCATGGCTAGACTGCTTCCACTGTCTACAGACTATTATTTGTCTCCCTGTGCTGGCGTGAGCTAGAAAAATAACTCACTTTGATTTTCTTGAATTTCTTAATAAAGACATGGTCTGGTATATTTTCCAAATTTGTGTGAAGCAGTAGGGGAGGGCAAGCTGTATTTCTTCCTGCTATTCTATCATGTTGACTCTGACTTACTGAATCTTAGTATGAACACTTGCTCTACCATTTACTGCCAGGATAATCTTGGGCAAAGTCACAATCTCCTTAAACCTCAGTTTCTCATTTGTAAAATGAGGGAGTTGGACCAGATGATCTTCAAGGTCTAGATTTATGATCTTTTTCTTTCCTAGAGGCAGCTAGGTGGCACAATAGATAGTGCTCTAGGCCTGGAGTCAGGAAGAATTCAAATCCAGCCTTAGACAAGTATTAGTTGTGAGACCCCGGGCAAGTCATTAACCTATTTCTGCTTCAATTTCCTCAATTTTAAAATGGAAATAACAATAGTACCTGCCTGACAGGGTGGTCAGTAGGATCAAACGAGATAATATTTGTAAAGCATTTAGCACAATACCTAGAATATAGTAGATGCTTAACAAATGCTTACTCTCTTCCCACCTACCCCCTTCCACATGAATACCTGTTGTAATCTAGCTTTGGCACAAGCCCAAATTATCTAAAATGGAATCTCTCACATGAGAGACAGGAGGGATCTGCTTCTAGGACAAGAGATTTTGCTTTCCCTAGCATATAAGTATGAGTAATCTGTCTCAAATGGATACATAGTTGAAATAGTTGTGTCTTTGTAACTACCAAAATGAGATAGTTATCACTCTCTATTTCCAGTGGCATCCAGGGGCCAAGTTCTATATGAACACCATATATTAAGCTGGGTTAAAGGAAGGACCACCATCCCTCTCCTCTTAGGCCTTATGGCTCCAAGAAATAGGTATTGGTGGGTTTCTCTCATCTTTTTGAGTTAGAAGGGCAGGCAGTGGAGCCCTAGACTCAGGAGTTTAAGCCATGGTGAGCTTGGAAGCAAATTATATGTCATGTGTTGCTGTGAGTCCAGCAGAAAAGTCCTTAGAAGCCAGTGCATTGGGGCACAAGCCCAGGAAGATAGAAGGGGAGGAGTTTTTGGATTTAGAACTTGGTGGGCCTATTCTGTTCAGGAACTGGGTTAAGCTGTGAACCTCATTCCCTTCCTTTCCACAGAGACCAAGATGGTGTAGAGGGTACTAGGCCTCTTTCCCCAGGTTTTAGGGCAGGAATATTCATATTTATTCTTGCTATACTATTTAAGTAAATATTCCTTTGTTAAAAAAAACAAGAGAAAAGCTAGTTAAAGTTGCTAAAGCAAGCTGGGGTATTGGGAACCCTTTAAATTTGGGGAACAGTCATTGGAGATTTGAGCCAAAGGTGGAGACTAGATAACCCCAATTTTCAAGGGGTACCAGAAAACCCTGGAGAAAGGGTGAAAATGTAATACACTATATATGAAGCTTTAGGGGCTGGAATAATCACTGTTACACTAAGAAAAAAAAGACTAAGACCTTCACAGCATTGTAGCATCTCAAAAGTAATGCCTATCCTTTTAGGATAGACTATATTTAAGTTTTGGGGGCTTTTTTTATGTTTGTATTTGAAAGAAGCCTCATTCAAAATGGTGTAGGAAAAGATGCCTTGATTAATCAGGAGATATGAAAAGATCTCAGTCATATAATCCAATAAAGGATATCCCTAGGCACAGAGCTAGTAAGTATTAGAAACAAGATGAGCTCAAATCTTCTGAGCATTGAACTATACCACACTAAGTCTCTGAATGCCCCGATGGGCTCTACCTAAATTGTGACAACAGTTTGGAGGCATTAAAATTGTCAAGGCCATTAATTCTGCTTTGTGCTTAAGCAAAATAAAGAAAGATCCCCCTACTTTAGTTTCCTCTAAGCTTTTCAAAGTTACAAGTTTCCAAAATATAAATGTCTTATAATTGCTTTGACTATCTTTATAAAACCATTTTCTTTACATAATATTTACACCTTTTGCTTTCTTGAATGGCCTTAATTGATCCTCTGTATTTGGACTGGAAGTATTTTTGCCATAGAGAGATAAATATAACTCTCTAAAAGTGGTGAGGTTTTCACGTAGAGGTGGAATAAATAATTCCTCAATATGTACTTTTAGAAGAAAAGTAATAAAAATTTCAATAATCTGTAAAACCTGCAACTAAATTGTTATAATAACTGGAAATCTCCAAGTCTTTACTTAAAATAAATCTTTTAAGTTGCCAAGCCTTTATTTGCTGGCTTCGATACAGTCCAAGAATAGAACAAGTCATGCACACTCTGCTATTACCCTGATTTCTACCCCTATATTCCCTGCTTGATAGTTGACTACATGTTCAGATGTGGGAAAATATTGCTTCTCCTCTGAAACTGAAGTCTTAAGTAAGTTCCAGTTTCCAAATGAGTCACCAAAACAAAAGTGACGGTAAAGTGGAAGAACCATGTTTTTCTTGCCTCCCTTAATGATACATATCTGATCCAACTAAAACAACATTCCTACTCTGGTGGTGACAGTGGTTAACCCAGCTAGGCATCTGATAGTTGCTCAGAAAAACTCATCATACAAGCTAGAGATGATTTATGAATTTCTCCAAGATACATCACAGTTCAGTGGCAAGATTGCAGCTAAGTTTCAATTATTTGTTCATTTTTGGAACAATGTCAGCTATGTGGAAAGGTCATCACTCCTCTCCATACTGTTGTTCATTGTCTTGCTAGTTCTCTACTACTTCCAGCTGTTGTCCTCTCTTAGATGGAGAAGTTATTACTTTTCTTCTCCACAGCTGGAGACTGAGATTGGGGGTTTGTTACAGAGGAAGGAGTAGGAATTATGTAAATAATCCTCCCAGGGACCAAAATTTCCTCTCAATTCTTTGGTCTCTGGCTTCTGGAATTCTCTCCCTCAAAAAAAAAAACCAAAAAACAAAACACCCTCAAAAAGTCACCATAGCTCTGTCAGTTTCCCTTTATAGGCCTGGCACCAAGGGTGTATTTCTGACCCACAGAAGCCAGAGCCAACCATCTCTCTTTTGGTGAGACTCATTTACTTTTCACTGAGATATGAATGTGTCAACATATACTGAGGCTCAGGTTTTGCCCTTAGTTCTCCTGACAAGGTGTCAATGAACATGTCCATCCCCATTCAAAAGAGGATGCTTTTTGGGAGCAGCTTGGTAGTATAGTAGATACAACACAGGTCCTGAAGTCAGGAGGAACTGAGTTCAAATGTGGTCTTTGATACTTACTAGCTGGGTGACCCTGGGCAAGTCACTTACCCTGATTGCCTACCCCCCCTGAAATAATGGTCTTTTTTTCTTTTTGTTTGAGAATTCCACACTTTTAAAAAATAAAATTGGTTGGATTCTCTTGATCTAAAACCCTTCAATGGGAAATGGATCTATCAAAATGTGTCCCACTGTATTGCTAATGTATTTTTTGCTTAATTTGAGGATCTTTCCCATCCATTAATAGGCCCATGTGACCTGCTTAAATCACATGGAAGCCTGAGTCACATGTAAGAGGAGCTTGCTGAATAGGTGGAACAAGAGGCAGAGCTGGAGCAAAGCTGAGAGGAAGTTGGTCAGAATAGTCAGAGCTGGGAAGGACAGAGGCAGCTGGGGCAGCAACTAGTGTTGAGTGGGGGAGCTCTTTTATGATTTTGTTTAAGGGAGCTAGTTTGTGGGAATGCCCCAGAAGGGGGAAAGCTTGAGGATGGTAGTGACCCCTGCATTATAATTGTGTGTAGATTTCTTTGTTACTATGATGGATTTGGTTTTCTGGCGTTGGGATTTGGCTTTATAGTGTTTGAATAAAAGTTTTGGTTCTCTCTTCCATATGGAGAGTTTGTTGTATTTTGCAATTCAGAACTGTGCTGGCATATTCATAGCCACTACAGGTACTGTGAATATTGCATTGGCACTACACCAGCTCAAGTATAGCCTCCTTTAAGAGGACTTTTCTGGGTTCCCCAGTACTTAGTGTACCCTTTCCACTAAAGGACATAATGTACATGGCTTATATTTGTTTATCTATGACACTATTATGTACTACTCAGTGGAAGTTCTTTGAAGGCAGGACTATTCATCCCATTTATGTATTTATATTCCCAATAACTGACATAGTCCATGGCACCTACAAGGTGTTTATGAAATTCACACTGATAGACTAAATTACTAAGAAAATAATGAAACTTAGGTAAGTATGCTTTCACTTTATGACTCCATATGCTTTTGCCTATATTCACATCTGAAAAGCATTCTAGTACAGTAGACAGAGTGTTCTGTTTCTGATCCTTAATATCTAGTGATTCTGGGCAAATCACTTAACTTCTAAGTTATACAGGCCTAAGAACTAGGCATAATTTCATTGACATGAGGAACTCCTTGATGAAGAAATTCCCTCTACTAATGCAGGTTACCTCTGTAACTTAAGAGTCTCAGTCACTGCCTAGGAGTATTGAGAAAATTAGTGATCTGTACAGTCACACAGCCAGTATGTGTAAGATGGGAGACACAGGACTCATATCTTCTTGACTCTGGAGTCAGCCTTCTAGTCACTATATTAGACTGCTTCTCTCTATCATTAGTAGGATTTGAATTCTCTTCTCCATGTGAAGAACTAGTTACTCCCACAGACAATCAAAGAACAAATTCATCTCTGCCTCCTTAGATGACTCAGTCATAGAAAAAATATACTCTGGTTAGGATCTTTATTGGTAGAGAGAGAGTTCTCACACGAAGTATGTCACCATCTTTATACTGCCTTAACTCTGAATAGAAATTACATCTTCCCAAAGTATTTACACTCAAACAGAAATCTGATTCTTTTATATATAGCTTGATCTGAACATGTCAGTTTCTTTAGAACAAACTAATTATGACAAGGGCACCAACCCAGTTCACTGAAGAACTCTGAGAATTAATATAGTTTTCTTCAAGAAGTACAAATAAAGTTATTTTAAATTCTCTTGGGAGCCTCAGTGTTAGAAAACGGAACTGATATAAATGAAGATTGTGGAAGTTCAGAATCTACGAGGAAAGTAGTTAAAACTAATTTTGATATAGGCCATTAATAGCCCATTGTATAAACTTTAGGCCTCATTTCTCCATAGGTTTTGTTTGGGAACATCTCTTCCAGCTGTAGACTCATGAGTCTATGAAGAAATAATCAGCAATATCATAAAATGTTGAATTGAAAGGGAATCTAGTTCAATCAGTTGTTTTCACAGATGAGTAAACTGGGGTACAGAGAGGCTAAATGTTTTCCCCAAAGTCACACAGGCAGAAAGTAGAAAAGAGAGGATATGAAAATAATTAAATCCAGAGAGTATATCACCTACCATATTCAAAGCATATACTAAGCACTAAGGATGGAGGAAGGAGAGGAAAATAAGCATTTGTTAATTACTAATATATGCCAGACTAAGAACTTCCCAAATATTTCATTTGATTCTTACAACAATCCTGTGGGGTAGGTACTATCATTACACACATTTTACAGCTGAGGGAACTGACGCAGACAAAGGTTAAATGACTTCCCCAGGTTACACAGCTAGTAAGTATCTGAGACTGAATTTGAATTCAGGTCTTCCTGATTCCAGGCCCACCTCAAAGAGCTTGAATTTTATGGGGATAGGGGTCCGGGTTACTTTATCTATCTTCTGATTTCAAAACTACTGTTTTCCTCTTCAACCTGATTCTTGGCTACAAAAAAGTAGCTATGGAATTCATTCTACATTTGAAAGTTCATATCTAGATTCCAGTTTAGCTACAGTCTTTTTAACATTAATTTTAAGTCATTTTAACTAATATACAAATCTCACTGGTGCTGTGCATCCTTTGTAGCCATTTGTCTCTGGGGATTCACTTGGATGACAGCTGTATTGATGACATATTGAAGTTTCTCATCCTCATAGGTCATGTCCAATATGTGACATTCTGATTGGTAGCTCTGAGCACAGGCTACAGGTGTGTCCATGTATAACTCTGAATACAATCAAACTGTACAATCCAACTAGAGACTCACTGAATAGGGTAGGCGTTCTCCTTCCAGAGGTCTTCAAGACAGATTTGTAATATAAATGTGGCAATATTCAATGTGGCACTCACCCTCCAGTGTCCTCTGCATTAGTTAAAGTTCTCACCAATAATCAATAGGTATATGCTGACCAACTTAAGTTTCAGATGCTTACTTGCTCCCTTTGTTACACATAGGAATACATATGTGTTTATTTCTTCCTTTTTTTTCCTAGGACTGGGTAAACTGAGACAAAGAGGGAAATAAGTAGTTCCTCATCATAGAACATATTGGTAGCACTGTGTAGGAAGAGCACTCTGGAGTTCTAACTACTGATCACTGATCTCCTGTGGCTCCCTGAAATAGGTTATTTACCTCTGGTGTGTTCCACTGCCTACCAAGCTATGTTTTTATTTACTCTGATTCATTATCAGTCTGGGCCTACGCTAACTAATGTGGAAAAACTAATAAATGAAAATATGCTGATGTCAAGGGCTTTACTATGTATGTACTCATTTTTGCTTGAAGAAGTGGTTTTACAGTTAATTCATTCATACCATTTGTAGGAATAACCTCATGCTGCCCCACACAGTGTGCACTTAAACATTTTTCCTACCTCATGTTCCTTTCACCTTCCCTGAAACCTCATGACAGACTGACTCATATTGGGACTCAAACCTTTCATATCAGTTACATAAAGTAAATGTTAATATTCTTAATCAACAACAAAAATTAGTTTTGTTTCTAGAAATGCCATTGCCTGGTACCTGGGAGAGTCCCTCTATTCTGATCTTTCATCAAGTACTTCAGAAAAAACCCATGGTCACACATACATTACATGCTTTAAAAGTGTGTGATCCCTTGCTAAGTATTTGAAAAAAGAATATTCTGTAATATTCTTTAGCAGTGTGTATATATATTTATATGCATATATATATATATATAGGCATACACATATGTATGCCTATATACACACATATATCGTTCACATATCTATCCGTAAAAGAAACACAATTTTTATGATATTCTTTAGTTATTTGGTATAGTTACTTTAAAAAAAGCTTCATTAAGGAAGAGCCATGAGTCCAGCTGATCCTTCAGTTGTTTTTTTTCTGTTTTGTCATTTCACAGTATGTCCCAGGGAAGATTACTTGGGCTGGCAGCCTCTGAGAGACCAGGGTTCTAATTACAACTCTGCCCCTGGTAACTCTGTGACAGGCAAAGCTGTTCCTTCAATGGGTTTCTGTTTCCTTATCTGCAACCTGGAGGAGTGTAGTTGAGTGAACTGGATTATCTCTAAGGCACCTTCCAATTCTGACTCTATGATAGGACAAGATAAAACAAAAAGCCAAGATAAAAAGATTTTTTTCAGAAATAGAAGGCATAGGTATGAAAGGGGTACAGTTTATATAATATGGAACTCTGCTTCAAGGGACACCAGTTTGTGCCTGTTTTATAGTTTCTGTGCAGAATTTGAATCATAGTTGTTGAACAAAATTTTAATAAGGATTTGGTGAAAATCTCTGTCAGTTGGAAAGAAGAAATTCACCATTGCTTATTTACTTGAGCCATGAAAACTCAGCTTTTCTTTTTTTTTAAAGGAAGTAGAAAGAGCAGGAGAAACCTAGACAATAAAAATATATATTTGGCAGTCGTCTGCATAGAGATGATAATTAAATCCAAGGAAACTGATGAGAGAGGAGGAGAGAGAGACAAAAAAAGAGAGATAGAAAGAGGCAGAAACAGAGAGAGAAACAGAGACAGAAGAAAGACAGAGGAGAGTAAGAAGATAAGACAGAGGAGAGATGGGGCTAAGATAGAGCCTAGGACCTAGGGGAGCAAACATAGTTAGGACACATGATAGGAATGATGAACAACGAAAGAAGACTGATAAGGAATGGGCAGAGAGCATAGAGGACAACTAAGTGAGAGTAGAGTCAGAAAAAAAAAGAAGGGAGAAAGTATCTAGGAGAACAGGCGGTTAATATGGCAAACATAGCAGATCATTTGAGAAGGATAAAGACTGGGAAAGACCAACCTATTTTACAATTAAGGGAACAATGGCACTTTTAAAGGAGGAGTTTTAGTTTAGGGATGAAGTAAAAAGCTACATTATAAAGAACTGAGTTAGAGGAGAGGAAGTGAAATTAGCAAGCAGCTAAGTGGCTCAGTGAATAGAAAGCTGAGTCTGTACTCAGGAAGATTCAAGTTCAAATTCAGTTCCAGATATTTTTAGCTGTATGACCCTGAGCAAATCACTTCATTTCAATCTACCTCAGTTTCCTCAACTACCTCCCAGGATTGTTATGAGGATCAACTGAGGTATTTGTAAAGTGCTTAGGATAGTTATCTGGAATATAATAGTCCTAATACAAATTATGTCCCTAGATAGCTTTTTCTAAGAATTGGTTAAAAGTGGGAGGTGAAATAATAAAACTAGAGCTTGAGGGTAAGTAGGCTTTTTGTGGGGGAGATGGGCATGTTTGAAAGTAGTATGGAAAAAAAATCCAACACTGGTAGACAAGGAGAGATAAAAGAATAGTTACAAAGGGGGAACAATTGTGGTTGCCATCAATAGAATATGAACTGATGGAGGCAGAATAACATGTATGGGATTGGTGTCGACAAACAGAAAGGCCACCTCATTTTCAAAGACTAGGGAAGAAGGAGGGACTGGAAGATGAAATCGAGGAGTTTTAAGCTGAAAATGAGAGAAGCTCTCATTAAATGGCCTCAATGCTCCCCGTAAAGTATGAGATGAGGTCCTCAGCTGAAAAAGGTATAGAGGGAAGACTTCATCTTCCTTAGGGCTGGAGATAGGGAATCACTTAGGGAAGAATAAAAGGTTTGACTTCCTACAGTGAGGGCCTGGTTGAAGTCAGATAACAAATTTAGAATGCACCCAGTCAGCATATGACTTGCTCCAGCTTCATTCAGAGACAAATAAGTAGGATTGGAAGATGTAAATGATTCAAGTAATCCAAGGCTGACGTTTGACAAGGGACAACTAATGATCAGAAAAGGCAGTAGTGTATTTGAGAGTATAGGATGCCATAGACTTGAACTGGCTAACTATGGAGTTGATATTGGATAGGGAGGGCAGTAAAGTCAGAGCAAAGACAATGTAAGAGAAAATTTTGAGGAGTGTAGGGACTGGGGGTCTCAATAAGGGTGGAAAATACCTTTAGAAGGGGTGAAACAAGAGGAAAGTTAAAGTAGATGATTTTCACATGGTTACCAAAATGTCCCTGAGGTAGAATGAAGGAGTAGGTTGTCAAATTAAAGTAGATTAAAGATGTGTGAGGTTAGTGAGTTTGAGGGAAAAGAAAAAGGAAAAGGAAAAAGGCAAAATATCTCAATGATGTGAAAATTACCCAGTAGCATAAGCAGAGTAATGGTGGTCATTCCTGTTGCTGGAAACAGATCTAGTGACATTCTTGCCTTCCCATCCCTTGAACTGCCCTTTCTCAATCTGAGCCTGTACTTTCCACCTTATCAAGTTATAGGGTTATTTTTAATTTTCTGTTTTTGCCAATTTTTTTTAAAAAGAAAGAAATTTTCACTATAATTTCAGTCCAGTTCTGTGTATCCTGGAAGTGGAGAAAGGAAATAAATATTTTTATAGACCTTACTATATGCCAGGCCCTGTGCTAAGTGCTTTACAAATACAATCTTATTTAATCACCACAACAGCTCTGCAAAGTGGGTGCTGTTATTATCTCTATTTTACAGTTGAGAAAACTGAAGCAAACAGAGTTAAGTAACTTGACTGGGTCACACAGTTAGTAAATGATGTTGGAACTCAGATTTTTCTGACTCCAGCTCCAGGGCTCTATCCACTGATCCACCTAACTACCCCAGGATGGGTAATGCAGCTGGGAAGGTCAGTGTGTTGAGGGGCAGGATGGATGCTAAGTATACAGGAGACAGTAGTAGGATATTTACACTGCAATGTATTTATCTGAGAGAGAATTATGTCTCATCACTAAGAACTTCTAGCTGGGATCTTTAAATGAAAAACAACACCAAAAGTTCACGTTCCCATAGCTTTCCAAACACAGAGAGCAAGTGAATCTGAACCTTTGTGGCCACTGAATGATCCCAGAGGCTTTGGGGAAGCTATTTGTGCCATGAGATGGTGCCTCAGGTAAATTTTCCCCTTTCCCATTGTTCTATTCAGAATGGCAAGTTTAATTCAAAACCTATACTCAAGAGGGGAGAGAGATGTCTAAAAATAAAGTCACAATTCTAAGGGAGAAATAGAAGAGAGGACATTAGCCTGTGGGAGCTACCCAAGACAGAATAACTAGTTCTCCTAATAAGAAAAGCACCTCCTAAACACACAGACAGCTGGAAGCAAACAGCATTTCACCCACACCCCACAAAGCCTCTCAGCAATCCAGCCTACCTGTTGAGGCAGTAATTCATATTCTAGAACTCTGCTATAGGATCAAAGGGTTCTGAAAAGCAATTAATTTTTTTTTCAAAGCTCACTATCCTAAACATAGATAGGGAAATAAAATATAATCAGATCAAATGACCTGGCATAAAATCATGTATCATTATGAGTGACAGAATGAATATTCAGTGACATATTAATTGAAGGCTGAGTTTATATGGAACGTTCCAGCCCTCCTTGAGTTTCAAGCTCTATACATGGGAATCTCCTGTGCCACACTGGTTCCTTTGCATCTTTGTCATGAACACTGCTCTTTTTTTGCCCTGTAAGTTTTGAACAAAGACAAAGCTAGTGTTGGGAGAGTCCAAGCTCTATTTACCAACAACTCCTTTGTTTCCTTCTTAGGGAATACACATATATGACTCTGCCTTTTTCCTCTCAAAGCTCACATAATTCCACCAAAAACAATCTCTCCTTTGCCTATACATATATCCTTTTTATGTATGTGTTTTCTCTATTAGATTTTCAGCTCTTTGAAGTAAGAGACTTTCTTAATTTTGCATTGTATCCAGTACAATTACTGGAACACATGAAAAAATAAATAAATATCTCTTGATTAATTGGTTGATCCTCTTTAAATCATATTAATACATTCACTTTCTCTTTACTATTCTTGTCCAAATAGCTTAGAAAAATCTCTTTCCTCCCTTATTTTTCTCTCCTCATTCTGTTTGTGAGCTAAAAAAATAAATAAACCTAATCAGGTCATATGAATAATACAGACATATCAAGGAAAAGGAAAAGTATATATTTGGAAGCTAAAGACCTAATAACGTAAAACCTAAAGTCCTTGAGAGAATGTACAGAATGTCCACTAAAGTTTCCCTTTCTTTTATTTAAAAAGTCCTTTCAATCAAATAGAATATTCAAGAAAAATGAGCCCAAGTGAGATCCCAACAAATTTTGTAAAGACTTTTTCATATAATTCTGCTTTTTAGTATCACTTAGTTTCTAATATTGAGATACTTTATTCTATTTTTATAGTATTTTGTTCTATTATATACATTTACATAATATTTAGAACTGGGAGGACCTCAGAAACAATCCAATCCAACTTCCTCAGATAACATGTGAAGAAACTAAGGTTCAGAGATGTGAAGGGACTCATCTTAGGTCTACCTTGATATGTACAGGATTTGAATCCAGTTCTCCTTAATACCAGTTCTAGTATTTTTAGTTAACTAGGCTTTGGATGGTTCCAAAATAAACTTCAAATCTAATCATTATGTAGAATCACATTTTTTTTATGGGAAAATGTGTTTTGTTTCATGCCACCATTTAACAAAAAAATAAATTTCAGAGCAGACCTCATTTGTACTTTGTAGACTGCCTATATTTGGGAAATATTTGTGAGAAGCAAATATTTTCTCCTATTTCATGATGCTCTTTCAAACATAGAACATACATATTTCATTTCTCTGATAAGAATATATATTGCAATAAAGCTGGTGAAATTCAAATAGTCGGGGAACTTATCATCTTAGTGACAGAACTGACATGTTAACTTTTTATTATTCCATTTAAATAAAGCTATTCCTTTGGTTACATATCTATTTTATTTCTCTAGTGGGTATTTGAAGGTATTTGTTTTGGTTAGTGTTGCTCAATAAAAGTATGTATATCTATTTACATATATGTTGTATACATATGCATGTATGTATTTATCTTGTGCATATGTGTAAATGCGATTGCATGTATATATGCACATATATTTATATAATATATCTATATTGATTATCTCTCTACTGATCAATCTATCAATCTATCCTCTAAATGAATTTCCAGACGAATTTTTAATATGTAAGGAGGCAACAGAGTAGAGTGGGATTCACGACACTATGTTTAATCCAAGTTCTTCTCCTACGTAGCTTGTTTGAGGTGGGGATATGTAAAAATAAAGGTTTCTGACATGACTTCTAATGTCCCTGTTGCTCAGAGTCTATGATTTCAGTGGGTTTTTTTTGTACACAGGTATGTATTTATGCAGATATGCAGATATATGCATGCATTGTGTACATGTGTGTGCATATATATAAATATGTAATCTAATTATGTAGCTAACTGAGTGTATAAACTTGTGGCTACATCAAAATACATCATTATATGCATGCACAAATATTTGTCAAAATATCTAACCAAATATATGCATGCATTAAATATAATATAGACATACTAACATACTTCTTAATCTGCTTCCATTGCTTCAAACACAATAGGTTTTATATATAATATAGATATAATTTTAGCTATATATTTTGACAGCTATAATTTCATATATGTTTATATGTGTGTGTACATATACATACAATTTTATAATGGTATATATGTGAACATGTTTATCATATGTACTTGAAAAGTTTTCTTACAAGTTGACTTAAAGTTTCAAATTTAAAAAAATGATTTTGAAAATCTGGAAATCCTTTTCACTTGTCTTAAATTAATCACAGGTTTAGAGCTAGACTGGACCTCAGAAATCAAAATTTTACATATATGGAGACAGAGATCAAGAGAAGTTGGATGATTTGACCAAAATCATAAAGGTAGTAGATAACAAACCTAAAATGTAAGTCCATGTTCCCCAGCTCACATTTCTTGCTCATCCCACTACACCATATTGTCTTTGTACATATAGCAGCTACTCCTTATCATATCTGAATTTTTTTTCTAATATTTTATAAATGGAAAAGAGAGGTAAGTCTACAACATATTGTGACAAGCTTCCATGGAGAGTTTAAAGAAAGAAGTGAGTAAGAATTAACAGGATGAGAAGATCTGGAAGACATATCTCTACCACTGGAAGGAGGATATATATAGATGAGAAGATGCATTCATTAAAGTACATATAATTATTCTTTTAAAATCAATGGTTTGATTAAGTTCGACAAGCACTATGCCAACTAGCTACCTCATCACTGACCTTCAGCTTCTGCTGAAGTCTTATTTGGGTTTCCCCTTACATATTAAAACTAACACAATCACAGGCATCATTGAGAGGAAGAATTTCCAGGAAGAAGGAGGTAATAGTTTCTGTAATCTCCCATCACGAATACCACATCCGGGAGAGCATGTTCAGTTCTGAGGAGTTCAAGAAGTATTGTTATAAGGTAGACAGCGTTCAAGGGAGGGTAATCAGAATGCTGAGGTGCCATGACTCTATATGTGACATTTCAGGATCATTTGAAACACCAAAGACCTTTAGCCTGATGATGACAAAAGGAAGGGTGTGGAATGGGGCACATATAATGGCTTTCTTCACATATACAAAGAGCTGTCATTTGGAAGAGAGGTAAAAGTTGTTCTACTTGAGCCCTGAGGGCAGAACCAGGAACAACAGTTAGTAGTTGCAAAGAAGTAAATGTGCATGTGTGGTTTTGTTGCTGAAGAAGACCATGCCATCAGAGAAATGATGACATGACTTGCACTTGACTTTGTTTTTTGAGTAAGGGAGGGCTGTACAGGTCACCAGCCTCACTTCTCCTCCAGAACCATCTGAATCCAGTGACCAGATATTCATCAAGATGACTGGAGATGACCCAGGATGAGGCAATTGGGGTTAAGTGACTTGTCCAAGGTCACAAAGCTAGTGAGTATCAAGTGTTTGAGGTGAGATTTGAACTCAGGTCCTCCTGACTCCTGCACTGGTGCTCTATCCACCGCACCACCTAGCTGCCCAAAGAATCAAATATGGATTGATGTAAAGAAGAAATTTCTAACAATTACAGCTATCCAAAAGAAAAATGGGGTGCTTTTTTAAAGAGTTGTTTCCTCTTATTGGAAAGGCTAGATGGTAATTTCTTGGGTCTGTTATGTTATAATGGGGAGTTTGGGTAGGTTATATGTTGAATTAGATGACTGTTTAGGGTCCTTTTAGCTCTGAAATTCCATGATTTTGTGGAAAGAAAAACATATTTAATTTTTGTCCCTTTACCTCATCCAGGCTGGAAGTGCAGCAACAATGTCAAGCAACAAGCTTGACACCACTGCAGATTAGAATGGAAGATTTGATCTACTCTGTTTCCAATCTGGGCCAGTTCATAACTCCTTAAGCAGGTTGGTGACTCTCCACTCACATTCCTGCTGGACTTTGTGAAAAGCTGTGCTCCAGCTTAGAACTCCCCTACTCTAGTGACCCATTAGTCTCAGACTTCTCAGCTATTAATGTATATATCACCATACTCAGTCAACATTAATACATCTAGTTTTTGAGGGGGTAAGGGTTCAAAGACAGTGGATGATTCATTTCATGTTGGATGAGTTTTATTAGCAAATGATGGTAAATTCCTATACTAAATCATATTCATTCATAATGAATTTCTTAGAATTTATACTTAGTTATCATGTGGTATGATTTTGTCTTTTATTCTTGAAGAGGCCAAAATAACATCACCATGATAAAGTCAATTTTCGATGTGTCTGACTGGCTGATCAGACCAATATGAGCTTGGAATGATCTACCACAGACTGGGCACTGATAGTCCGGTTAGCATGTGGTAAATTTAAGATGAAAGCAGGGCAGTAAATTATTATGGATCTCCAATAATTAGAAGTGCCAATTTCTACTTCAAAAATAATATGAAGAAAGAAAACCAATGGCCACCAATTGATCACCAATTCAGCTACTTAACCTGCCAAGGTTAAGAAAGATATATTTCTCCTTTTGGAGACACATGGGGAATCCTCATTCACCATGACAGTAAGAGAAACGTCAAGAGAGCTGAATCTCAAGACAGACAGAAAGAGACAGAGAAGGGGAAGGAGAAAGTGAGAAAGAAAGTATTAGTGAAAAGGGAAAACTAGTTCAGATATCTGTAAAAAAATGTCACTTACAAAAAATCTAGATTGTCAGAAGTGATCAGACATTCCTATTCATTTCCCTAAACAAATAAACTCCTTTTGTTGAGAAAGATTTCACTGGAAGTAGCTGCTATTATTTTTAAAAATACTAGCAAAAGGAGTAATGGAGGCTAGAAATAGTAACTACAGTAGCTTTTCTTAATCACTCAATCATTGTAAAATGAATAATTTTTCCAACAGGTCCATGATCAGTCTTATATTTGTTGTTATATAATATAATGTTATATAATGATACTGTTTTTATATATCATGAAATAATTTCATTGTGCATCATAATTTAATGAAAAATAATAATGTATACTTGAGAATTTAATGTTGCCCTATTTGGCCCTCTCTGGCAACATCATAAATCTGGTCATTAAGTTGGATCATTTGGGAATATTACCGCAACAACACCACCCCCACTCTACCCTCTCCTACCAGAGTCCAAAATCTAATGTGAATTAGAATGATTATTTTTTAGAAAAGAAAATTAGGACTAAATGTTGTTTCATTCTCATTACAACCTGAACAAAAACCAGAAGTCCATTTCCAAAAGAAATTTTAAAATCCAAGCTGACTTCAGTTTATCATAATAAAATATATCATCCTTCTGCATAAACATGAGGAAAAATAATGGTTTCAATATCCTATCTAAACTCTACATCACAAAAGTGGATTTTCTAGGAAGAATCATTGTAATACATTCTAATCCAACATAAATTTAGATTTTGGATGCTTGCTTAGGATAAGTTATGCAATATCTAAACAGTGATCTTACTAAAAATTTACAAGATTGGTTAACAGAATATCTTGAAAAAAAGGAAATGGTTTTACAAATGCTGTAGCATAAAAAAAACTTCAATTACCATGCATTAACTTTAAAATAATATACATTGTAGTTGTACTTTTATTACTACTACCACTAACATCATCATACCTTTTCCTACTCATACTAGAATTACTTTAAAAAAAGAGAAGGGAGTTTTCAATTTTTCTCTGACAAATCCTCAAAAAACTTCTTATTTTAGATAAACAAGAAATAAACGTAACTATTATTTTGAATTTCCAACTAAAAAAAAATGAAATGAGTCAGTATGAGATATGAAAGGTCATTTAGAGGGCTCACGTAGAAATGGGAATAAATGTTTCATTTCATAAATTCAAATCTTATGTTTTGTCCTTTTTTTCCATATACTCTCTTCTTTTAAGATGGAAATGCATTATCAGGAAAAAAGAAATCTTATTATCCCCACAAATTTCATATGTTTGGAAGGATGTTCTTCCTTCTTTATTCCTCCAATACAGTTTACTTGGATGCTTCATTAATTCTAATTCATATGGAAGGGATTCTGAGTATTAGAAAACTGTCCCTATGGAATGGAAGACGCAGTTTCTTCGAAGTTGTAAAGGCTTAGGGTATGACCTGATAAATGCACTTATTGAGTCTATTGCCTGAGAACAATCCTAGGTAAATTTCAAGAGTTTGGATAGCAAAAGATGGTCTACTAGGTGACTTTTTTCTTTAATTTTAGCCACAGCAACAGCACATAGAACATTCACCAAGGCATGTAGGATCATTATGTCAATTAGTGGAAGAATCAATAGTGATGAAATTAAAGATATTATGATGTGGTATCTTTATAACTTCATTCCTATTGTAAATATAAAACCAAATAACATCTTCCTCTTCTATCTTCCCCTGCCATCATCTCTGTCTGATCACACCCTCCTCCCAACTCACTATTCTGTATATCAATACATACTATAGAATAGTCCAAATTTTTTTCATGCCCCTTAATGTGGCAAAAGGAGAGGTAATTTCAAAAAGCCTGTTCAGGATAATTTCCCCAGTACACAACCATTTGTTGTCGTTCAGTTGTGTCTGACTCTTTGTGATACCATTTGGAATTTTCTTGGAGAATACAGTGCAATGGCTTGACATTTCCTTCTGTAGCTCATTTTACAGATGAGAAAGCTGAGGCAAACAGTGACTTATCCAGGGCCACAAATCAAGAAAGGGTCTAAAACTGGGTATGAACTCAGGTTTTCCTGACTCCAGGCCCAGCCTGCTATCCACTGAGCCACATAGCTGCTTCCACAACTATATACAACTATAATTCTATCACAAGAAGCCCTAAGGTTAAAATGAACCTGTTGGTGCTTTTTGTAGCTAATCTTGCCACTCAATGCCGTCATATTCCTTAGTTTAGATAAACTAAACCTTCAATCCCTCTGAACAGTGAATTTAAGAAACAGGTGCCTTTTCCTTGTATTTAGAAGTTAGTCCATTCTATATCATCTAGAGCTTAGATCTGTAACTTTTGTCTCTTGTCTTTCCTTACAAAAGAATTAATGACTTTAAAGATAACTTTAGAAGATGACTTGTTATCTTCCTCAAATGGAGTGACATGATTTAGATGGCTTAGTTACGAAGGTACAAAATTCAATGAGGTGAATTAATTTAGAAAGTTTCCAATGACACATCCACCTTTTAAAGTGACCTGCCTTGCTTTTCCTGACAAGTTCATGGTCTTCCATTATAAGACTGATTTCTGTTAGATATAGTCAAATACAGTGTAAAGGTGCCTGTCCTGTGATGGCAATGGCATGAAGTGAATTTTGACAAGGTCAGTTCTTATCTGTAGTTTGCTTATGAGTAAGGAGATAGCAAAAGGCCAAATGGCACAACTAATACTTCAGTTTTAACTTCCTCATAGCTGAGGGAGACTAGAATGTATCAACTAACCAGTTGGGAGACAGGGGAAACAACCGTTTTCTGAAAAGAGAACTACTTCTGCAAAGCACAGAAATACTTCTTTTCTAAGGAGCTATTTCCTTTTTTTTAGTGAATGAGACTTGAAATTGAAAACCAATTAGTTCTACAAAACTCAGTACAAATGCAACATGAAAGTTTGAGAACTAGTGATTGAATAAAACGATCATTATAAAATGGTCTCTGATATATACTGCTTCAGTTAAAATTTTTATAAACAGATGTTATAAAAAGGAAAGCATTATATTATGATTATTTCTTTTTTCTATTTACAAGATTTACATGAATTACTTTTTATTTCTTCCTAATTACACTGTTATAACTAAGGTGAAAATTTTTCATCTACCTCAGTTGGCTCTAGCCTTTCCTACCAGCATTAATTTTTCATTTGCTTCATGATAAATCATGATGATATTTTATGTTCATCAGAGATATATAAGAAATTTGTCCCTGCATGGAAGCCAATGTCAATGGTATGGAGACCCCTATAAAAGGGAAACTACTTAAACTACTGTCAAAATGCTTTCAAGAGTTCATAATGGATAAATTACAATGTTATGAACTATGCTATGTCAAATTCATCATGAATGAAGTTAAGAGACCTTATTTTTCAGAAACAAAATACAAAATATGGAGCATAAAGTAAATACCATTTTATAGATAACATAAAGATTGAAATCTGAAATCTAAATCTTATCCAGTAGCTTTTTCAAGACTACCCTCGGTAATAGATGATTTAAGCACTTTTCCTTTAGTCAATAGCATTTAGAATTTCCATGTAAGTGATTATTACATAAAATATCCATTATACACACTTGCATTTGATAAATATAATAAAACCAGAAATGGATTAATCTTATAAAAGCTATTGATTTTGCTGTTCCATGTGTCAGTGAATTTGTATAGGTTAATTTATACTGAAATGACATACAATAAAAAGAAAATAGTTTAATAAATTTGATCTATATTTTTAATGGAAAGGTCACTATGTCAGAAAGGTTCATTTTAACTTTATATTTCTCTCAGAAGTACCACCAGAAACAATACAATTAAGGAACTTGTTTGGAAATCCCACAAAGCTACACTAATAATAGAGCTGGGGATACAGAGGTTGGTGACACATTTCTGAGGTAGTCTACTCACTGTGAGTTTCAGTGTTGGGAATCAAGCAAAATCATTTTCTAACTCTCCAGAGATAAAGGCCACATGTGCCCCTTGCTTTGTAGACTGAAATGAAGGTTGTCATACTGAAACAATTATAGCATTCTGCACAAAGGTCTCATGCAACTATACCTGATTGTAAAAACTTCCCTGTCCTCAGGACTTTCATCAGGGCAGTGGTAAACAGAATAAAACTAAACTTTTGTCTCCACATAGAATCAATGAAAGACAAAGTGAGGAAGAAGCTTAACAGTATCTGGGCTAATTCTGTCTGTTCTGTTTTCCAGACCATTTCCTCTCATTTCCCTAGAGTGGCACAGTATAGTGAGAGCTGGACTCCAAGCCAGGACAGGAAAACCTGCACTCAAGTCCTTCTTTTGATACCTACTACCTGTTTGATTCTGGGCAAGTGGTGTTCTGGACAACTTCCTGAGACTAGAAGATGCAGAGGCTGTTAACCTTCATTGCTGGGGAAAATTCTTTTCTAGGAGCACAGTATAGCAATAAATCAGAGATATGGTCCCTATAACCTTCTCTTTTCCCAGTCACATAGTGCTTCAAAATTCATTAACATACTTGGCCAGGAAGGTAATTTTCTCAGTATACTAAGTAAAAGTTGGGAGATCCAGACAAACATAATTAGAAAAATGAGGAGTCAGGAGAAATAGACATAGGTTAATGAAGCAAAAATTCTTTTGAAAATATATTTCTTACCATTAGGCAAGAGTTCATTAGAGTTACTTCACTTTACAATTATGGAACAATTCCTTCTAGATTCTTCATATCAATTCCCAGCCTATTCCGGAATTTGAATATTTTTTGTACATGCCTACCAGCATCTTCTAACATAGAATGCAGGATTTAAAAGGAGGTACTTCCTGAACTCGGAAGAGAAAGCAGAAAATGTAGTTGCTGTTTGGGAATTATTCAAAAAGAACTATGTACAGAATATATGTGAGCTATGAAAGCAATTAAACTTATAGCCACTGAATTTTTGGTGTAATTATGTGACAGAAGTATCTAACTGATTCAACGAATTTTTTTTCCTGGAAAATTTCTAGGTTCTTATAATTCTGAAAAAGAAATGCCATGCATTGTGCATTACAAAGATGCTTGCATGAAACATATTATGTGTTGATATATTTTCTTCAGAAGTATACAGTTGATTAACTTTGTATTTGAAAGTATTTCTGCCATAGGCATATGTTCCAAATTTAGGGGAGAGGGAATGAAGGGAAGATTTTTTAGCTGAACATCCTGAAAAATGTTTTCAGTAATCATTCTCTGGAGAACTAACTTTTATTAATGTTGATAGATTATCTGACTTGAGCACCTATAAATTCTACCATTTGTTGTACTTCATTGATCTTTAGATCAATTAACAGTTTATTCATAAGCACCGAAAAATATAGAGAAGTTTGGGTTAGCATCTACAATTCTTAATTATTATCACTTTTGTTTTAAAATTCTGCCTTTAATATTTATAAGGGGTGTGCATTTTTTCAAGTAATGCTGTCAAAATATTTGGGTTACAGAATGAATGACCTGTCACATTGTGACTGTTGCACATGAAATTCTAAATCAATTTCCTGTAAAATTGACTGAAATCAATAATTTTAAACAGATCACATTAGAGAAATAAAAGGATAAAACTTAAGAATAAGTTACTTCTAATTGTAGTATTACAGATAGCAGGGCATATTTTGTATTTTTGGTCATTTCAGAGTAAGGTAAAAGTAATTATTAAATCATTTCCAAAACAATGACATTTATATAAAATTTACTATAATTCTGGCACAGATGCTCTCACATAATTGAATAATTTTCATAATCATTATTCTAAGACTCTATTGTGGTACACTATAATCCTAATTTAATTTTGGCATATTTTACTGAATTGTTACGGAATGAAGTCCAAGTATATTTTTTTCTTTACTGTCCTTGGGAAGAAGTCCATAGGAATCAGAACTGTCAACATTCCTATTCTTTTTTCCCCATTAGAAAGGGTAGAGAAATACTAAAACTGTGAGTAATGTTTTCTATAATAGTGTGCTTTAAAATAAGCAAAATGAAGAAAATAATACAAGCATTATAAAATATACCCTCAGTAGTTGGACAATGCTGTATTCTGTAGTAGGAATTTATACTCTCTGAAAATAGACCCTTTTAGTATTTCTTTATGTTTAGTGAATGGTCACCATAAAGTAGTCACTGATGGTAAAATTTGTCCCTGGAAAATATTTCTCATTACTAAAAACAGAACAGGAACTATGAGTATTTTGGAGTAGGAGAATGGAGTACAATGGAAATGTTCACTCCATAAACTGTTCTCATAAATTATCCTCACTTTTAGCAGACTTTCTTTGCTCTCCTTTAATCTGAGAAGCAAACTTAAAACTTAATGTGTTAGACAGAGGCTATGTTCAATACCATGATAAAATACACTAGAGTCAGGGTAGGCCATGGTGGTGCCAGGTACTCCCACTAGCTGGCAGTAAACACCATGAATGACTGTAAAACCTGAGGCTTTATGTCTTTATAAAGGATCATGGTGTGAATCAAAATAGGGTCAGGCTATATCAAACCTTATGAAGTAGATTAAATTTGTATTCTATACCCAATTAGACTTTTCTTTTTTTCCTTTCTCTAGTCTATTATGCTTTCCCCCAAATTTCCTATTTCTTAGTTTCCTTAGTAACTCTATGTTCTTTTCTTCTTTCCTAAATGCAAGCTAGCTCTGAGGTAAGTAACCAGCATCAGTCACTTGTACCCCACTTTTTAGAGGGGGCAGGCTGGACAGGGTGTATTTGAGTTTTGATATTTATTGATGTAGGGAATTTCTGGTAGGAAGACCTCCCTCTACAAATACAGGTCCACTGGCAACAGCTCTATATGTCAGCCCTGCCTCACTCAAAGCAAATCAAGTGGAAGACATGTCATCATTTCTCTGATGGCATGGTCTTCTTGGGCAAGAAGGACAAACACAACAACTACCTATAGTCTTAGGAAGATGTAACATGTTCCTTCTTGCAATGGGGCTATCATTATCATTATTATTTTAAATTGTTATCTCTAAATATGTCATATATTTCAGGTCTCAATTAGCAGATAAGAGAAGGCAATTTTTGGAGGGAGGGGTTCTTGTAGTTTTGTCTACTCATAAATCTAACTCTAGGGGAAGCTAGGTGGTACAGTGGATGGAGCAGGAGTCAGGAGGACCTGAGTTCAAATATCACCTCAAATACTTGACACTCACTAGCTTTGTGACCTTGGGCAAGTCACTTAACCCCAATTGCCTCCTCCTGTGTCATCTCTAGTCATCCTGATGAATATCTGGTCACTGGATTCAGATGGCTCTGGAGGAGAAGTGAGGCTGGTGACCTGCACAGCCCTCGCTCACTCAAAACAAAGTCAAGTGCAAGTCATGTCATTATTTCTCTGAGGGCATGGTCTTCTTCAGCAATGAAGGACGAACGAACACACGAACACACACACACACACACACACACACACACACACACAAATCTAACTCTGAATAACAAGAACATCGTTCTTCTAACAAGAGAATCTTCCCTCTTAATGAGGCCAGAGTGAAAAATGCATATGTAGTTAAACAGCTGAACTCCAAGTTCAAGAAAATATAACTCCTAGCATAAAAGAGATATAAAAGCAGGAGTACATACATAAAAAGTTGAACACTGATTTAACTTCGTTGTAATTCCTATGATGCTTTTGTTAGTAAAGCTGAGACAGAGAGACAGACAGAGAGAACTTCAGTATAGGTTCATAGTTACTTCTAGGACCATAGGTTTCCCTTTTATTAATGCATGTTCTGTTCTTTTGCATCAAACATTTGCTCAGAATGCAAAAACAAAAAAAAATCATCTTATTTTTCTCTTTGTAAAAGTATATCTTTATGTATTGTAAAAATATAGCTAATCGATATTAGTTTGCCAGGCATTCTTAAGTCAGGAGAAAGGAAGGAAGCAGAGAAAGAATAAATTTACCACGAGGTACCAGTAACAGCAGCAGTGAAGGGAAAAACCTGAAAACCCTTTCTAGGTAGATTGCTCTTTAATTGGATCAGTGAACCATATAAAGTTCTCACTCTTCGAGATTATATTCAGTTTGAAATGACAACTCCATTCATTTGCAATCAGCTAGTGTCACCCCCCATCCCTGCCATACACACATACACACATACATACATACACACACACACACACACACACACACACATTCCTTTAGCTTTCTCTTTATGGGGTTTAAAAGTTAGTTTCCCTCTTTCAACAGGTTTCTTTTAGACTCTCCTTGTAGATGAGAAAAAAAATCCTTTCATTCCTTTTGCCAATAAGGGGCTACATTATGAGCTTCAGGGATGCTAAAACTTATCAAACATTTCTAGTTAATGTATATTGAATTGATACTGCTTTGAGGAGTTAAGAATTGCTCTTTAAAAAACCCAGATATAATGCAAACACCTTATCAAGATAGAATATCATGGTAAACCTATCAGGTTAACTGAGAACACAGTAATGACATATGCTGAGTCAATATTCTTGTCAAAGAAACAAGTTTGAACCCCTAAAAGTGGAAAAAAAGCATTATCTCTTGAAAGAAATCTTTTTTTAAATTTTGTCTTTTCTCTACTTGGCGTGGCTATAGTCCTAAAATCTTTCCTCCCCCAAGTCCTATTCTGATGATGAACACAAGTTCTGCAGAATCTACTATGCTGGATAGGCTCCGAGTCAGATTCCAGCAACACATTCACATTTATTATATAGGTTCAATTAATTTTTTGCATGCTACAGTTATATTGGCTTTTAAAATTTTTCAAGATTGATTTTGTCAGGAAGTAGTAAAATGTCACTTGCATACACAATCTTGAAAATCTTTCAGTCTCACATTCTAGGTCAAAGAGGATACTGAAATAGTAAACTTAATCTTAGACATTATTATATTATAAACATACAAAAAATTTTTGTTTATATCAGTAATCTAAATTTAATCACTCATTCTTGAGCCCCGAAGACTGAATTGTTTACAGGCATCAGGAAATCCTTAAATGGAGACCAAGTAAATTGAAAGCAACAGGAAAATGCTGCATGATAAATTTCCTGACATCCACAGCAGTCAGGAACTAGAAAGTTTATTGAGAGCATCTAAGGAATTTTCTATCAGAAAATACTTTAAAAAAATGTTTGGTTTAATTTCCATTGAACTTAGACATGGCTTGACCTAACAGTCTAAGAAGAGGCCAGTGGAGGTAAAAATCTAACTAGTTAGTCTGGTATAGTTCAAGTTCTTGGCTCACTTTCTGGGAAAACAAGGTATTTTCACCAAGAGGGTCTAAAAACCCCAGAGGGTTGCTGATTGTGTTTCATTTCAGGGTTCCAGAGTTAAGCTAAGGGGCTGGGAGTTTCTCCAATATTGTTGCTCATAAGCCCCCATTTTGTACTGTATAATGATTATCAACTAGTCAGCTAGAGTTAATTAGTTTTAAGAAACAATATTTACTAAGATGGTATAATGACAACAGTTGGTATTCAGAAAATGGCATTATACTCTCTCCTCAGTCCATACTGAATTCAGTAAAGAGCAAATGTAGCAAAGGAGCAATAGCTCCTGGTTGGATGCAAGGCATCTCTGACCTTTGTGAAGTTCCATGAAGTCTCCTCTCAGATTTGTGAAGTTCCCTGCTGGGCTCCAAGGTCAAGACCCTTTTAGAGTCCAGAACTATATTTTCTTCACCTGTCTTATTCCTCTTCTTAGCTACCAAATAGATGCATGGTTTGTTCCTAGCACAGTTTCCTCAATGACAAGTCTCTGGGCTAACCTCACCCCTCACTCTCATGCTGCACAAGAAGTCAGCAATCAACAGTATTTTACTCCTAAATAACTGCTGGAATATGTCTGCCAGAATCTTTTTCTCTGACACATACATATATATAAAATGTATTCAATGGTTGTAAGTAATTCATTCCTTTCAAACTTAAGTAGATTGATTTCATCTAATGTATGCCTTTGATTGTTTGATGGATTGATTCAAATCATCCAGAGGCAGCCAGAAATTGCTAACACCTATCTTATGCCATGGATTGATTGATTCCACAGCTCAATCAAATTGGTGTTTTCAGCTGATAAAAGTTAGAAGGGCATAGAACATCTTAAGAGATACCTTGACTAGAGTTGAGGTGTGAAACACTTTATTACACTGGTAAAATTAAAAATCTTAATATAGTCGGTCACAAATCATAATCTCTGAATATGTGTCCTCCTTTTGGTCTATGGACATGTGAAATTCTAGTTTGTACTTCTAGGGGTTCTGAAAGAGATGATCAGAAGCTACATGGATGTTCCACTTCCAACTCCAAATCAGGGACAACTATGTAATCAGAAACTATTTTTTTAGGACTGTTATTCCTTTAAAAGAAAATCTCCCTAATTGTCACCTCTTTTCTCTCTCCTGCTTTTCCCCTTTTTGATCCTGAAAGCTTCAGTATTCAGTATTTACTACACGAAGGTGGGGTTAAGTTAACTTTCACATCCCTTTTCATAATGATTCCCAGTTGCATGATTCAGTGAAACTAAGTTATAGAGTAACTGTGCTACTTAGAATATCAGGAAGCCAAGCTAATAGTGCAGTTTCTTCTATTAAGTCTGTACTGGGAGCATATTAATATACAAATGCCAGAGAAATCAATTTTGATTTTCACTTTCTCTGATGGACTCTGAATTTAAAATAATTGCTGGGGGGGCGGGGCTGGGGAGAGAGGAAAGAAATACAGGATCAAGGAAAATTTGATGAAAGTAACAGGTAAGACTGTGAGGACAAGAGCAGAAGAGTGGAAATCACAAGAGACCAAGACTGGATAATGGTAGTAAGGGTCTGGGCATTCACTTTGTCTCTCTGTGAATCATATAAAACTGAATAAATGAAACAGAAGAATAAGAAGAGGCCCAGTAATGCTGTTGGTTTATTTGTTTTTTCCTGTTAAAGAAGAGGATCAAAGAAGAGACAGAATTTTGTGATAAGAGAATTTTAGTGCTGCTTTGGTAGTTGAAGTCTTTCTGAAATTAGCTCAGAAGGTTAGTGAAGGTGATTAATTGGTTAATGATAGGAAAATTTCTGGCTCAGCTTATCACCACTGCTCCCTGGGCTCCACTTATTTAAGCATTGTAGCTATCTGGTTAGTTCCTGAGACGTTTGCAAAATTCCAGTTTGAGATATCGGGTGAATTACCTTTTATTTGTTGGCGGGTTTATTATTTTATCTGAAGTAGATCTTCCATTCTTCTATTGGTTCTTTGATATATAAATATTTACCTTCATAAAAATTTCAATTGTCTCTATCCTGAATGGACCTCATGCAGCATTTTTATTGTCCCTATATTTGCCTTCTAAAACTTTTAACTTTAGCAACCCCAATTAGAATCATAAATGTCTCTTCCCATCTCATTTAACATGACTGCAAAAAGATTTCACTACATAAAAACGTCATAAGAATTATGGTGACTTGTGACTGATAGTCTTATGAAAAGAGAAATTTAAAACATACAACTTCCTACGAATGGTAGTTTAGAGTTAGAAAACAATTATACTGCTCAGAACTTGAGTTTAAATAATGAATTCTGATAATGTGAAAGCTTCTGAGATGACACCCCAAGGCTAAAAAGATGGCTGTGTGTGTATGTGTGTGTGTGTGTGTGTGTGTGTGTGTGTTTAAAGAGAAGTTATTTGTGATTACTTTCTTAATTACTTGAGCTTACTCTACAGTACTGATTAAAAAAAGGCATTCTGACTTCAGAATTGTGATTACGTGTGGACCGAAAATGTCTGTTCTGGGATCTCTAAGACCTTCAGGAAGGAAGATTATCAAATTTTATTCATCAACAGAGGAAATGAAACTCTCTGGGTGAGGCTATTTTGTTAAACTGTATTTATCACAGAGCTTGTTGATAACAAACACAAATGAGATATAAAAAGATACTTAAAGAACAGGCCTGGGGGAACTTTAACCTGGCTTTAAAGTCCTGTTCATCTTTTGTTTCATCAGTGATTCATACTTCCTTGTTTTCTTTCTGGGGGCTTCATGCAGTTCTCTTTCAAGTAGCTAGAGTACATTATCTGTTGGAACAGTTACATGCTGCCTTTCAGAATACTGTGTGAACAATTCTCCCTTCTATTTCCATAGTGTAAAGGAGTTCTGGGTACTTTGCTTGATTTATTTTATACACATCATCATACTGCCTCTTGAGCTATATCTTACATCAGGCTACTGCAAAGAACTTCCTCAATCAGCTGGCTCATAAAGGGAAACAGTAGCTCTCCCAACACAATGGCAACAAACAGGGGCCACCTGTGGAGCTGGAAGAGCGATGAGATCCAACTTCAGCTTGGCTCAGCTCAACAATATCCCAGACTATAGCATAAGAAGTACAATATTGGCTTCCCCACGGGAGAGTTTTAGAAGTACCACTCCTTGGAACAAGTCTCTCAGGACTCCATGAAGCAGCTTAAATTCACATTGGGTTTGGAAGAAAAGTGAACAGAATAAAAATAAATTTAGTGCTGTGATGTACTAATTATTTTCTAAATGGCTTTGCCACTGTGTGCAAAATTTGAGAGAAAAGCTCTTATTGAATCCATTTGTACTTGAGATCAGAGGTGGCTTTGCCTTTGTTCCAAAGCATTACTGGATGTAATCTTAGTAATCATACAAAACTTTGCATAGCTTTCCAGTTTGCCAAGCTAGCGCAGATTCCATGATGTTTTTCTTTTCATTTTTTCAGTGGTAGGAATGCACTGAGAAACAAGAATATGAGTTGAAAGTATATTTAGCTCTAAACTAGATCAACCTCATCATTTATCATTAGTTTCCTGCCCCAGTTAGATAATGCAGAGTTCAATATTTTACAAAATTTTCTTTAGAATGTATAAAAATAAATTCCTCTATGTCTAAAACTAATGGAACTACAAGATAGGTGTATGGGAGGGGAAAGATGGGGAGAAAATTTGGAACTTAAAATCTTGTGGAAGTGAATATTGAAAACTGAAAACAGATTAATTAATAAAAAGAAAAAAAGAAAACGAGCTGAGTTCAGATCTGGCCTCAGACACTTAGTGGCTTTGAGACTCTGGGAAAGTAACTTAACCTCTGTTTGCTTCAGTTTCTTCAACCAAATATGGTGATATTATCAGCACTTACCTCCCAGGGCTGTTGTGAGGTTCAAGTGAGATAATATTTGTAAAATATGGTGCCTGGAACATAGTAGGTGCTTAACACAAGTTTCTTTCCTTTCTTCCCATCTCTAAAATGGAGTAATAATTTAACCTGTGGGATTATGAATTTAGAGGTTAAATAGTCTAATCCCATCATGCTACAGGTGAAGAAACTTTTAAAGCCCAGAAAAGTGAAATGATTTTGTTCAAGGTCACATACATAACTAGGACTAGAATCCAGTTTGACAGACTTCGCAGAGATAGAGAGTGTCATTTGTACCACAAAGCCTCTAAACAAGTTATTATGCCATTATGTTTGGAAAATATTCTATGCGTATCACTTCAAACATTGCATGTAGGAGTATGTGCAAACGTATACATCCCAGATTCCAGCAATGTAAGAGGGGCAGTTACTGGGGAAAAGGATTAAGAAAACTTTTGCTGACTGAATGAAGATATCTTTGCACTAAACCTCCCAGAATCCTGTGTATCAGCTCTGCAATATGGAAACATTATATATGTACTTAGATATCAGTTATTACTACTCTTCAGGTGAGTATCATTTTTTATATAATAACTGCTATATAGGGCTAATGTTTGCTTGTAGCTTGTGTAATATTAAAAAGCAATAGAAGATTTATAAGCCTAGGTTGGAGGGGGGACCTTCGGCCTCCAGGACACATGTGGCTTTCTAGGTCATTGGGTCAGGCCTTTTGACTGAATCCACGTTTTACCAAACAAATCCTTTCAATCGAGGGAATTTTTCTTCAGTATTCAATCAAAGGGCTGCACTTGAGAACCTAGAGGGCCTTGAGAATTTTTGTGGCCTCAAAACTGCTGGTTCCCCACATCTGGAGAGCAAGAGAGATGGCTATCATTGTGGGAATATGAAATCCATGCTCAAACATGCTTCTCCATCTGTATTTGTTTTCATTTGTGCTATGCAGTGGTTCTTAAATTTTTGTATATGTCATGGAACCCTGAAGCAAGTTGGCAAAGCCTATGAACTACTTCTCAAAATGTTTTCAAATACATTTAATGCATAAGAATACAATGGAAACTAATAATACCGAAACAATTATGAAAATAGATATTTTAAAAAATTATTCGACCCTAGGTTAAGAACTACTAAAATTTAAAGAGAATACCTAGAGTGAGCAAACTTCCTCACAAAATGGTTTTAAGGATTAAACAAGTTAATGTACAGAATGCTCTTACTTTCCAAACCTTATGATTCTTAAAAAATATCAGTATTATTCTCCATGTGATTATATAACAAATTGTATTACTTGGGTAATGTGTTAAGAAACCATATGTGGTTATTATTTCTCTTTCACACACACTTTCTCTTCCTTAATTTATACCTCACTTTACTATTTAAAGAGAGAATAAGTACTTTATCCATCAAATGTGCACCCAAAAAATAACGCTGAGAGACATTCACTCCTATGGGGAAATTTTCAAAGGTATAAACCTATGAAAGGGAGAGCTTGAATTCTTGAAAAACAGAGCAATTAAAAAACAAACCAACTTACATATAATTCTAACTGCAGCTTATGAATGGCAATTCTTTGATAGTAAGATGGATATCACAAGAGTTGTTTAACCATAAATTACTCTTAACTCCTGTGGTTGGAAAACCATCTCAATAACATTTAGGGTCTGGGTCTAGTTGTTAGGTATGTGTTTAAACTACCACCCGAGTTCAAGTAAGACTGAGTTACATCCTTTGTGCCACTTCTTAATGAGAATTCTCTCTCTGTCTCAGTCTCTCTGTCTCTCTCTCTCTCCTATTTTCTTTTCTTATCCTTAATGAAAGGACGTGTTGGTTTAATTCATGAGGAGAGCATCTGTGACTTTTGGGGAGAAGCATTAAGGATTATTAGCTCAGCCAGACTTCTCTCTCACTGGTAGGCTTATTTCTACAGATGGGACTTAATTGCTCTTTAAATATGCCTAGCACTTATGTCTCTACAATATTGCCTACTGGCCATTTGGCACTTCTGCTATCTTTTTCCGTACTTAAAACTCATCAATTATGTTGGGGATTTTTTGTTGCTGTTGGTGTTCATTTAGTCTTATCTGGTCATAGGAAAACAATATAATCTATACTTTGTTCCTGAGGCAGGATAAAGGAAGTTCTAAAATTTATGCACTTACTATCAATGAAAAAGGGTAAATAAGGGGATACATATTTATAACCAACCCACATCTTAGTTCATGAAAAGAACAATCTTATTATAAAAATACTAGAAGTAAAAAGTCTATTTGAAAGTTTACTGAGGCTATTTTCCATCTAGGGAAAATTTTAAGTTATGAGTTCCATTGTGTCAAGGACAGACCAGTCTTTTCCAGACACTTACCCTCTGACAGCATGAATAAGTCTCAGTGATGGATAGGCAGTTCGCACTTTCAATTTATTCTTAAGGATTAATGCATTAACCCACTCCACATGCTTCTCTCCTCCTTTGACCATGAAAGCAGGGATCCAAAGGACACTGTCATTCAGCATAGATAGTCTATGCACAAATTTTTCTCTGTCACTCTCATTCCGAAAGCCTCCAAATGCTCTTTGTACAACTGATGGATTCATGGTAATAAAATCAGATTTAGTTCCCACATCTGCAGCAAACTCCACCACAGGAGCTAGATTGCACCTGAAGAGGAAGAAATTAATGGACAAATGAAAAATAAATATGAAACATTCACTCATATAAGGGTGTGCATGAAAAAAGAGCTGGAAATGAACATACAAAGATGTTTCATACCAGGTGAAGAAAAAAATACCAATGATACACAGCATGATATTACACAGTGTTTTAATAGACCTCAAACACATCATTTACTTTTCCAAAGGTCCTAAAGATGACTAGCTAAATAATATTTTAAAAATTAGCTTCTTAAATGAGAATCTGTATCCAGAAAACAACTATTAAAAATACCACTCATTGCTTTCATTGAACTTACTATCTAGCAACACTTTTAACCCATGCATTATCAAAACCTTAATGCCTATCATCATTTGAGCTGCAAGATCTTAAGCCACTAGACTCTTTTGTCATTTTTAGAATGTAGACAACCTGAATTACATGCTATACTACATGAAATAAACAATGTTAGTATTCCTTCCCAAATCAGTCAGTTATACAATTTATATAAAAATACTTTTGTGAAAACAATTTTGTACAACTACAGTTTAAGGGGGTAAAGTAGTTTCAAACAACACTGTTTTTGTATTAATCCACAAAGGTCTTCTATAAGCTTGGTGTGGCAGATTTGGAGAAGGTGGTGGAAATGAGATAAACTAAAGATATCAATAATATATGTTGCTTTGAGATTTTAAGTAACAGGGGATTTTTAATAGCACACACCTTTAGGGCACCTTATTTATCAAAGACCTAAGCTGGGACCTGCTTTTTGGTTGATAACACTTACAAGAAAAGAAACATCAATACATAGCTTTAAAGTGTTATTTCAGAGAACTGAAATAACTGATCCTGGAACAGAAACTCTTAGTGGATGAGATTTAAATCACAGTTGGTTGATTATGAAATCTAAAATAGTTTAAAGCAACTTTTCTTTTAGGAAAAAAATGCAACTCCTCTAATATAAAGCATATATATGTGTGTGTGTGTATATATATATATATATATATATATGCTATTTTTAAAGTGGTAAATGCAATAACATGATTGCCCTTTCCAATTTTTGAAGTATTTCTGCATATTAAGATCTCTAGCTCATTTTTTTCTTATAGATTTCTTTGCAATAAATGCATTTTTAAAACACTTAAATTTCAATTAAAAAGTGGGATGGTAAATTTACTGGGATGGTAAATATCTGAATATAAAATGTGCTTTTTTCAAGTTAATTAATGCTCTGTCATAACTTTTTTTTTTCAAATCTGTATCCAAGGAAGGCAAAATTAATTTCTCATTCTTCTTTTCACATCTAAATAAGCAAAGAAAAATTGTGATATCCAGTCACATACACTGAAAAGAAGAAGGACAAATTATTATGTTATTATGCATTTCCTCTCTCTATCCTCTCCTCTCTCTGTCTGCATACATACACACATGTATATGTATATGTGTGCGTGTTATTATTTATTTAGTATAACTTCTGCCCTCTTGCTTCCATGAATTTTATATTTTGCTCCGCCAAACCCTCACCTATATTTCAGTTTCTCACTACAGGTTCAATCTGGCAAAAAGAAAGGTACTGGAAAAGAATAGTCTACTACTGACTACAACTTTATTTCTCTGAATAGTGAGTAAAAATAGAATTCTTTGATAATCAGGAAAAAATGTCAAAGCCTGATCCAAGTTCATTATTTCAGGCACTTAAGGAAAGCTCACATCATTATAAATACTACTTCCATTGAGAACAAAAAAAATGAGAAAACTTGCTAATATTTTGGTTAGGTGCATATGTCAGTAAAACATCCCTTTGCCTTCTTTCTGTTTTAATAGAAATTCAGTGATTCCATTTCACAAACTTGCCATTCTGGAAACAGTATTTGTTACTTCACTTCCTCTGTAACTGAAGAAAGGGACAACAAATCTAAGCTTCCATGTGTGTCATTCACTTTGCCATAATCCATCCATTTACTTCTTGATTAGCATTATTTCACTATTTCATATTTCAAAGTTCTTTTCATTTTATTTTTGTCTATGTGTCTCCAAAAGCTCAATAACATTGCTGATTTAATGTGGAAATATCTCTGAAAAGTAGGCAAAGAATCCAAATATTTAGCACTGTGAGACTTTAAAGTTAAATAAACTAGTATTTTCTTGAAATGATATACTGAAAAGATCACTGAATTGGAAGTTGGTCTGCCAGGAATTAGCTGTATGACTTTGGCCAAGTCATTTTATCACTTAGCTTTAGTTTTTTTGTTTTGTTTTGTTTTGTTTTTAATCTTTAAAATGATATCCTATGATTCAATGATGGAAGATAAATGTGACTGAGATACTTCATTGATTGAGGTGAGGGCTTGGACATTAAACTGATTTTGTTCTCAGACAACATCTAGCATCTGTCCTCCACTGCCTTCACCTCCAAAAAGGCCTTTGATTAATTAAGATGCATTATTAAGTTCCTATATATGCAGAAAATAAGCTGGACATTGTGAGGGATAGACAACAGACTAAGATATTCTCTTGTTATTGCTGAGTTGTTTTTCAATCGTGTCCAGCTCTTTATGATCCCATTTGGGGTTTTCTTGGCAAAGATACTAGAGTAATTTCTTACAGATGGGAAACTAAGGCAAACAGAGTTAAATGACTTGCCCGGGGTCACACAGCTAGTAAGTGTCTGAGGTCAGATTTGAACTCACAAAGAATGATCTTTCTGCCTCCAGGCCTGGCTGCCCCTGAGATATTATCTTAATGCTTAAATAGTTAACACTGAGAAGACATACCTAGGACTCAGAAGAAATTAATAATTAGCTGCTAATGCTATTTGGTAATATGCAAAAGCAATTCCAAAGAAGCTATGTATGCTTCATGGAGAAAATTTGATAAAAGCCTGAATTGCAGGGTTTAAATAGACAGAGGTTCGGAAGATATCCTAAGTTAAGAAAATGCTATGAACAGTGGCTAACGCATATGATAAAAGCTAGAAAGATTACTTTATCATGAATATTTGTTATTATTATTTTACTATTAAAAACCTGGAAGTTTTGAGTATTTTCTTTGAACTTAAAATTTAAGGTCACATCAACATATGCCCCCGAATTACTGATTCTGTGAGAGAGTCAAGTTTTTCAGTCATATTAACAGTTAGTTGACTGGCACACAATTAATCAGAGCAGTCATTAAGACAGCAAAGATAACCAGAGCAGCTGTGTTGCACTCCAGTGGTCTTAGTCAGGTTTGTAGCAGCAACAGGGAATTGAACACAACAAGAAGCAACTGAACCGCTATGAAAGATTGTGAGTGGACTTACAATCATAAATTTCTTCTTTTTTTTTCCCTGAGAGGCAGAACATTCAAATGCTGGTTGTAGTCAGCATATGCCTCAGACACTTATGTAGCAAATGTGCTTCAAATGTTGCCCTAAATCCCAAAAAATTAGCAATTCGAAAAAAATATTTTTAATGTCCTATGCCTGGCTTTCAAGATGCTACACTTAGAGCAACACTTAGTGCGGTTTTATGCCAAATTCTATACAGTTCAACTACTGGGCTTGACATACAAACATTCTCGCTGTCTCACTATGTGTGTATATGTATGCACACATGTATCTTTTATAATATATATATATATATAATATGCATGTGTATGTATTACACACAAACTTGCACACATAAACATCTATATTTCAAAGAGAAGTGTTTATATTTTCTGCACAGTGATTGTAAATTCCCACTCAACATTCTAAATGACTAAGATCTTTTTCTTAAAATTCTCACAAGCATATATTATTCATATCAAACGTATGGCAATATATTCAGTGCTCAGAATTGTATTAGGTATTTAGGATCCTATGAGATGCTCTTGATATAAATATGAGCAAGTTGCTTAATGACACTTTGATCTTTGTTTTCCATTATTGCACTTACACACGCACACATACACATTTATTTTTGGGGGGCATTAATCCAACGATATAAACTAAAAGAAAAAAGTGGTTTATTGCATGCAATGGGTTTAACATCAACAGAGGTCTTCAAACAGATGAAATGTTCATTTTGTTGATAATGTTATAGAAGGGACCCATGGCTTAATAGGAGTTGGATTAGAGGACCTCTAAGGTCCTTTCCAATTCTAAGATCCTATGTGTCTGTGATACAATATAATTGTTATTTTCACTGTGATATATTTTTAACTAGTAGGACTAATTAATGTTAATTTAGTTTTATCTAAAATAAAACATAAATGAAGACTTTATTGACAGCAAGCCCAAGGCTATGAAGATTTCCTTCACAGGTTGCTGTGACAGATCTGATACTGGAATAATCAGAAAGAAGTGAAGTCTATCTGTTTATCTATTTGTAATGGAAAATGTATTTAGCTGACAACTCATTTCTGTTTGGATAACAGCAGTCACCCTTATCACCATTGCCAATTTATTGGTTTCTTCCATTCAACTCAGATGCTAATGCTACTTCTGTTACCTCCTTAAAAAGAAAAATTATGTAAATAGCTAAGTTTATTAATTTGTACCATCCTAAAGCATTTCATAATATTGATACTCAATTAATTTAAACCTCAAACTGAATGCAAGTATTTTTAACTAATTAAAAAAGGCATCACCGCATTGTGGAGATGGAGCTGGATTCTGAGCCCAGAAGACCTAAGTTTAAGTCTTGCCTTCTAGAGATTCTGGCCATGTGACCTTCTGAAAGTTCACAAATAATTCTGTATAAACTAACACAATCCCAATGAGAAAAGTAAAGGAGAAAGTACCAATTTTACAACTTCAGCTAGAAGAATCAGAAAAAGAATGGATGGACTCACTGAAGAATCAAATAGGAAGGATTTTAACTACAAAAAAGGACCCAAACAATCTGTAATAAAACCACTACAAAAGGAATACATTAATCTAATTAATAGAGTAATATAATCTATTACAGATAGATGTCAATTTTATTTTCAAATTTTACTGTAGAAAGAAGCTATTTTTGACAGTTCAGTATCACTGGCGTAAAAAGAAATCATTTATTTCTTTTTTTTTTAAATAGTGATTCAGAATTTGACTTTTTATTAAAGTAATATTTTTGTTTCTATGCTTTTTACCAAAATAACACAATCCTTTCTTAGTGAAAACATATTTTCCTATGAAAAAATGCCCTTTTAAGCATCTTTTAAAATATTGCTAATATATTGTTCACATTAATCTGGCCTTAAGGTGGCTAAAGTAGTCAAAGGAATCATAATAATTTCTGAGGATAGAAATCCCTGGTGATAAGTACAAATATGGTATCAAGAAATACTTCCAACCAAGTAATGGTAAAGATCTGGTTCCTTAAAATCTCTAACTAAAAATAGCTATATTTATAGGAAAATTTAAAGACAAAAGGAGAGAGGTAGTGGAGCATAGTGGAAAGACTGCTGGCCTTGGAGTCAAAAGGATGGGATTTGAGTCCTAGCTCTCATAGTTAACTGAGTGACCATGGCAAGTCATTCCACCTATTGGCCTTTGTGAGATGGGATGACAATATTCAATACTTATACTACCTCTAAACCAGGATTGTTGTGAAGAAAGCATTTTTTAAACCTTAAAGTGATAAATGTGAATAACTACAAGCACCAAATGACATATGAGGTACATTGCACTATTGAGATTGCATGATTCTATTAAAGGAAGATGGGGAGAAAAGAATAGTCAACATCATGATGACAAGAAAAGTGGAACTTGGAATAAAGCAACAAAACAATAGTGTATATCCCTGTAATGGTCAAGAGATTTTGGGGAGAGAAGAGAATGTGAGGAAATAGAGAAAAGAATGAGAAGGAGTTAACAAAGGGAAGACACCTAGATATAGCAGAATCCCAGAGATATAAAACTACTAAGGTACCTAAGTTGGCTTGGAAAATATCCTCCTTCATCTCCCACCTAGAAGAATCATTTTATTCACTGTACTCCAAAAGAGATTGGGGAGGAGTCATTTAAACAAGGACAAATATTAAAGTGACCCATTAGAAATGTATAGATTACTTAAAATAGCCTCCAAAAGACACTGTTAAAAACCAGAACAAAACCCTTAAAACAAAAGTAGCAAGCATCTTCAATACCTGCATAATTAATGGTCAAGTATTAGGTGGTTCGTGGATAGAGTGATGGTCCTGGAGTCAGAAAGACTCATCTTCCTGAGTTCCAATTTGAGCAGTTAACTTTGGGCTAGTTACTTAACTTTGTTTACCTCATTTCCTCATCTGTAAAATAAACTGGAAAAGGAAAACCACTCCAGTATCCTTACCAGGATAACCCCGCAATGGGGTCATAAATAGTTGGACGTGACTGAACCACAACACACAAAGAATGTGCTTAAGTTTAACAATAAGTTTCAATGAACATCCATTTTTATTAAGGGGTTATTTAAAAGTCAAAGAACATAGTGATATAACTAAAGATTTTCCATATAAATGTACTTTGTTTTCTAAATGGAAAAGAAGCTTCCAAATACGTTACAAAGCACCTGACAGAAAATATAAACTGCGCTTGGGTATGAAGCACAGGATTACAAACTGACTGTTGGATGTGTTATGCTGATAATTAGGAAAAACAGACTTGGGAGAGTAAAAAAAAAAAAGAAGAAAAATCAGAATGAGAAAGTCTGCCATTTTCAGAAATGATAATATTGAGAAATGTGGAAGACAAGAAAAATCACTGTTGTTGGAACACTTCTTGGAGTTGAAATGAGGGGGAAGGTGATTAGATCTAAGTAACCTATGTGTCCATTTCTTAATCCAAAAAGTAAGTCATGAAAATAGTTATTAGGCTATAGAAATGAAAAATATCTTTTATAAAGAATGTCAGCTTATATTTTGGGGAAAGGTTGTTAGAGAGGGGGTGGATGGAAGCAGGCCAATAAGTAAAAATGGGATGAATATCTGGGGAGAATTTAATTAAATATATAACTTCCCCCCAACCCCCAAATAAAAGACAAAAATTCAGTGGACTACTAGGGTCAAGGCACTTTGGTATCACTTCAGGTGAGTACAAAAAAGTTGAAGACAATACATTTGTGGATAATTCTAGTAAGAAAGCAAGCTCTAAGCATGCAAAGAAGCAAAAAGCAATAAAATATATGAATGCCTCAGAAACAGAACTATCACAAAGCAGTATTATTAATTTTCCTATGAATCTTACAAATATTAGTAAGTATGAGATTTCAGCAGAATTCAGACTGGGTGATCAGATAAGACTCTTTATAAAGGAGAAGAAATTTAAGATGGGTTTTAAAGAAATGGAAGATAGAATTTGAACAGATAAAGAGTAAGGGAGATTTTGTGCGAGGAGAGAGTCAAGAACAATGCTGCAAAAGTGAAATGCAGGGTGTTCAAAGTGAGACCATTCTAAGGACCAAGATTGGTAGCCCCTTTCAGATGGCCTTGAATGTCAGGTAAGGGATCAGTAACTCCATCCTCAATGCAACAGACAGTCATGAAAGATTTCTGAACAGTGACATGAAGAAAGGAGTATTTTAGGAATGTAAATGTTGAAAGGCAGTATAGGATAGAGGGGCAGGGGTAAAAGCCAAAAAATCATCTAAGAGATTTCTTATGGCTGTATAGAGTGAAGTGACATGTCCTGGTATTTGGATGGAAAGGACAGGAATTTAAGGAAAGCAAGAGATTATGGGACACTAGTGACTTTGGGGGAAAAAATAGTCAAGGCAACTTTTAAACATGCTTATTGTTAAAACTGGCAGCTAGGTGGTGCCATAGTGCACAGAGTTTAGGGCCTGAAGTCAGGAAGACTCAAAAGTGACCTCAGATATTTAGCAGCTATGTGAACCTTGGAAAATTGCTTCACCCTGTCTGCCCCAGTTTTCTCATCTGTATAATGAACTAGAGAAAGAAATGGTAAACCACTGCATTGTCTTTGCCAAGAAAACCCCAAGCTAGTCATGAAAAGTCAGATAGGACTGCACCGTAATAATTATTACAGTCATCATCTTCATCATTTTATCATTACTTGTATCTAATCTTTATTCTTTTTTGATTTAGCATCATTTGATATTTTGTTATTTTAATTATAATTATGTAAATGTCATGATTTTTATTAATATATAAAATCTTTATATAATTGCATGCTTAGGATTCATTTTGTTTTCTTATAAAGTCTGTAATAACTGATTGCTTTTAATGGAATAAATTATAAGCTAAGAAAAGTATTTTCACATGTGTCAAGAGTGAGAAAGCAGGAAAGAAAGAAAGGGAAAGAGGGAAAAAGAAACAGGAAGAAGGAAGGAGAAAAAGAGGGAAACAGACAAACGGGAGAGAGAGAGAGAGAGAGAGAGAGAGAGAGAGAGAGAGAGAGAGAGAGAGTGTGTGTGTGTGTGTGTGTGTGTGTGTGTGTGTGCGCATTGGTGGTGAGGTACTAGTATACAGATGAAAGAGAAGTTCCCAGTTCCTTCCGTTCTGGTGACTGAGGCACTTAAAGAAAGATGAGAAAGGAACAGAGAAGTGGTCCAGAAAATGTATCCTGGGTACAGTGTTGTTGATTTCACTTTCAAAAAATAAAAAGTATTACATTGCTACCCAAAAGTTACTGGATGCCTTGTGTAGTTTTGCAGGGAAATTCTCTTCACGAGGTAATTCAGCATGGAATTTAAATTCTTTAAAATGATGTTGTGCACTAAAAGGGAAGAAATAACATTCATGAAATATTATGGCTGATGCTTTAATCAAAGAAGTAAGAAAATGATAGCAGAACAGCAATAACTCTGTCTCTTTGCATGAGTTACTATACATAGTGTTAACTTTAATGCATTAATAAATGTGTGTGCAATGTGGTCATTATAGTGGCTGGAGGAAGTATATCTTTCAGTTTTTTAACTTTTAATGACAACGCTAACAACCTGAAGATTACATCAGCATTTGCTTGAACATTTAATGTCCTTATTTACAAAAAAAAAATAAAATCAAAAGAAGATCTGTTGTAATAATGATCTCTTTGAAAATGCAATCCAAGTTTCCAAAAACATGCTGACTTAGTTTATATGATTTATCTCTCATGTACTCTCTCATGTGTGCAGGTGGCATTTCCAGACAAAGTAGGTCTATGTGGAAAACACATATAATGGCACCAGTCACAACTTAAGAAAATAGAAGAAAACACATTGGAGAGGTGGATAACACATATCACTGTATATCATGTTGTCATCAGGTGTAATATTACTACTTCTCATATACTCCTTGTTCTTCATTCTAAGAATTAGCTGCTCGGTGATATATTATTCACACCTTTTCTCCAATTCCATAGATTGCAGTGTACACTATCTATGTATTACTTAGAGAAAAGGGAATAAGAAGTTTGTTTGGCAATGGTCTTTAGTTGTACAATTTACTGGGATTATCCTTTACGCTCAAAAACATTTAAAATCCCATCAACAATCAAATGTGATTTTCAAAGAATTTCTTTTCTTCAAATATCAAAAAGGTATTCATTTTGTTTAGCACTCTGATGATCTCTTTTTCTTTGTCCTTTAAAGAGGAAACTGACAGAAATCAATAATCTCAATTCTCTTTCTATAAATTCAGACTATTCGAAGTAATATAAATAATATTAGAAGGCACAGACCCCCAAGTCTACAGGACTAAAATCAATCCTTTACCAACAAATCATTTAATCAAAATAGAAAATTCCAAACTACTATGGACTTATTGTACAGGTTAGCAACCTCTATGCAGATAAAACTGTTCAGATCACTTGGCAAGGATACACAAGTTTGAAAAAAAAAATTAATCCAATCTTGGCATCATTGTAAAAGTATGAACAACAAGAAAGAGGACACAAAATTTTTTTCCCTTTTTTACACTACATGGTGATTTATGCAAAGAAACAACACTTCAATACAGCAGTAACAAAACAAGAAGGAATTAGCGGAAAGAGAAATCCTATGCAGAATAACTACAAAATGCAGTAAATATCTGGGATTAATATATTACACTCAAGGGATTAATCTGGGATTAATAAAACACTCAAGTCATAACATTTTTTTTAAAAATTGAAGACAAATAATTTGAAATAGAGTCATTGCTTATGTTGGTAAAATAAAAATGATGAAACTACCTAGATAGACTGACAAATTTAACGTCACAGCAATCAATTTATATTGGGAATATTTTATAGAATTGGTGCAAAAAAAGAGAAAGATAAAGTCTATGATCTTAAGGAAAATAATGAAAAACAAAAGAAAAAAGAGGGACTAGACCTTCTAGTTTTCATATAATATTATAAAGCAATAGTCATTACAACTATTTGAAACAGTTAAAAAACAGATGAGTGGATTAAAATAGACAGGATAAGAATCAGTAACAAACTGAGTTACCCAGTATGACCCAATAATGCAATAACATAAAAATCACGGGGAATAATTATCTGTTCAAAGAAACCAACAAGAACAATAACAAAAAATATGTGGAAAAAAACCCCTGGGGGAAAAAATAAAGCAGCTTGGGAAGGACAGAGGGAAGGAGAGAAAAACAGAGAAGAAAGAGAGAGAGAGAGAATCAGAGAGAGAGACCAAGAGACTCATAGTGTTTTATGCTGTATTGCCAGCTATAATAAATTCGAAATGGATATAACTAAAATATGAGGTTGCATTTCTTTTGAATGGGAGGCCGCATCTTTCACAAATAAGACCATAGGCAGAATTCTTAACTAAATAAAAAATGAAAAAAAAAAAAAGATAGAAGCGATCATAAAAAATAAAACTGAAAATTTTATGTACATGAAATTGAGATTTTAAACTAGTAAAATCAATATAATTAGGATAACAAGTAAAATTGCCAATTGGGACAAAAAAGAAAACCTCTTCAAAAGCAAAATATATATGGAATAAATCAAACATTTTACGCTGGAAACCATTCTCCAATACACTTGTGGTGAGTGGTTATGAAAAAAAGTAACCACTACATGAAAGATTCCTCCAAATAACTAATTAGGAAACAAATGCAAATTAAAAGAACTCTAAAATTTCACCTATAACTTGATGAATTGGCAAAGGGGATGAATAACTAAAATATTCAATGCTGGTTGAGCTGCTGAATGAAAGATACTTTAACACACTAAGAGCTATAAACATTATTTGGAAAACAAATTTGAATTATACACCCCAAAACATACCTAAATTGTGCTTACTCTTTGATTTAGAGAACTCCCTGTGAGAAATATACCCCCAAGAAGTCAAAGACAGAAAGAAAATAGCATATAAAGTAAGATATTCATAGGAAAATTTTTGTGTGAACAATGAACAATGAAAGTAAAGCAGATGCCCATCACCTACTGATATGGCAATGCATAAATGTATAAAATATATTTACTATCGGGGGAGTGTAAGAATTTTGAATTGGAAGGGACCATGGTGGTCATCTCATCCAAGTCATGATTAAAGCAAATTCCTATATACTTGAAGGGTGGTCGTTAAGACTCTGCTTTAAGACCTCTCATGATGAGAAGCCCATTCTAAGGAAGCCCATTCCACTTTTGGAAAACTCTTAAATTTGGAGAAGTTCTTCCTAGACATTCAAGCTTAAATTTGTGATTTTGCACCTGCAACCCAGTGCTGTTGGATCTGCCCTCTTTATAGAGGTCATTTTCCACATGACAGCACCTGAAATATTTAAAATTGACATTGTTCTCCAATGATATTTCTACAAAGGCTAAGCATCTCCTATTTCTTTAGCTGATCCTCACATTAACAGAAAATTCAGCCTCTGCACCACTGTAGGGCAGCTACATGGGGAAATGAATAATTCAAAACTAGGATAGATGGATAAAGAAGGAAGGAAATAAGTATTTATTAATTACCCACTATATTGCAGGCACTGTGCTAAGTGCTTTACAAATATCACATTTGGCCCAGGTCTGGAGTCAGAAAGACATGGCCTCAGATTAACCTGCTGTGTGATCCTGGGCAAGTCACTTATCCTTTTTTGCCCCAGTTTCTTCATCTATAAAATGAGCTTGAGAAGGAAATGGCAAAAACACTCTAGCATCTTTGCCAAGAAAACCCCAAATGGAGTCATTAAGAATATGATTGAAATAAGTGAACATCGGCAATACCTTCCTGCATTGTCGTCCTTTGGACATTCTCCAACCTACCAATGCCTTTCCTAAACTGTGGTGTCCAGAGCTGAGCAAAATACTATAAATATGGTCAAACTAAGACAGAAAACAGAGAGAGCATCACTGCCCTATTTCTCTAAATGCAGCCACACATCACATTAGCTTTTTTGGTGGCCTATCATAATGCTGAATGGTATTGACTTAAAGACAGATTTAAGAATTTAATTCCCAGATCTTTTGTTCAGACAAGCTGCTGACTCACCTTCCAACTCTTGGGGGAGGGGAGGCATATTATATTGGTACCTTTTTTTAAATTTTCTTTTGGACTCAAATGTAAGACTTTGCATGTGCTATTGAATTTTATCTGACTATATTCTGACTTATATGCTAGCCTATCAAGATCTTTTCAAGCCCTAAGTGTCATCCAATACCTTACCAGAGGCAATTAGAGGGCTAAAGGAATAAAGTGTCGGGCCTGGAGTCAGGAAAACCTAAGTTCAAATTCTGTCGCAGATACTTATGAGCTATGAGCTATGTGAGTTCTCTAACTCACAAGTTAGATAGCTAACTAACTAAACAAGTTATCTAACCTCTCTCAGTCTATTTCCTCAAGTGTAAAATAAAAATACTATCTAATTCCCAGGGTTGTTGCGAGGATCAAATGTGGTAATATTTGTAAAGCACTTAGCTCAGGGCCTGGAATTTAGTTGGTAATTAATAAATACTTATTTACTTCTTTCCTTCTTTATTCATCTATTCTAGTTTTGAGACATCCGTACGCTTAACAAATAAGCCACCTATGTGCCCTAAATGATTAAAACAGTGCAGGATCGTCCACAGATCCCTGGGGGTACTCCATTGGTATCCTCTTGTCAAGGAGATACTAAACTGTTACTCTCTAAATGAATTATCATCTAGTGTAAATCTCTCCATATTTTGTATAAGAATAGTATGGGATACTTTACTGTATGTTTTGATAAAATTTAGGTAAATTACTTACATAAGTTGGACCAGTCAAGACTTCACTTCACAATTACTGAGGCTGAAACTTAAATATTTTGACCAAATAATGAGAAGACAGAACTCATTGAATAAGACCTTAATATTGGGAAAGATTGAAGGCAAAAGGAAAAGGGGACAGAAGAGGATGAGATGCATAGAAGGTATCATGAAAACAAAGAACATGAACTTGAATGGACTTCAAGAGGTAGTGGAGGATAGAAGATATGACCCATGGGGTCATGACGAGTCAGACTCAACAACCATATCAACAAAACATAAAACCCTCTTATCTACTGGTTTATCAACTCTGAAAAAAATAAGGAAATAAGATTCTTGATGAAATAATCTTTTTAATCCTTTTTCCCTTTTTGAAATGTTCATTCACCATCTCTTTCACAATCAATTTAAGGATTTTCCTAAGAATCAAAGACAAACTCATTGAATTCTATTTTGATAAAAGTTCTCTTTCCTTTTTTTGAAAGTTAGGGCACACAAATAATAAGGGTCAATGGCTGAATACTCTATGTGTGCACCATCACTCAGCATTTTGCTACTTCTAAAAGTCTTCAGTTTCATAACAATAAATCTTCAATTCCTTATTTACTAGATCTTTTTTATTTAAAAATAATTTTTAAAAGTTCTGTAACCATTGTACAGTCCAGGATAATGTTTCTAGAACTTGAAGTAGTTTCTTCTTCTTTCTCAGAAAAAAAAAAAACCCAAAAAGGTTCCCCTTTATATACCGCAATACATATATTTTTTAAATGCTTTTTTTGGGGGGTATGAAATCTAAAATATATAAAAAAAATCTAAAACATCTAAAATAACTTCATAAAGTGAAGCAAATATCATACAGAATATATGAATTTGAAGTCAGAATCTGTGTTTAACTCTTATTAGCTGTGCTATCTAAGTGAATGGCAAAGTCATTTTGTCACCCTGGGCTTCAATTCTGTCAACTGTAAAGGGACAAGGTTGTCCAAGATGATGTTTTTTATCCCTTTCAACTCTTAAGTCATTTGATCTCATTATAATGCTAGGGGAAGTATTACTGCCCTTTCCATCCGTGAGTTGGTACATTTTGGAAGTTTTTTTTTTCCCCTATGTTTATTACTTAAAATATTCAGCATTTATTCTGCAATTTATTCTACAATATAAATTTAAAATCTGTGCTATCCCCACACACACACACACAAAGTGTGACATCAGTATTATTTCTTTAGAACTACAAATGACCTACTTTCTTCTGCACTTAAGAAACTGAAACTCAGTGAAGTGAGCAAATAACTTGCTCAAGGTCATGGGGTCACACAGAGCAAAGGGGGATTCATATCCTTTTTTTCTAACTTGAAATCAGTCATGATAATAACTTCCATGAATTTAAAAATTTACTCAGTTTCCCAATACTGTCCTTTTTCTTGCATCTTGCTTGAGGGAATGGACCTTATTTTTTTTTCCCTAAAAGCTTTCTTATCTTGGGGTGGAAATGAGGAACCACTAGGGAAGCTGCTGCAGAGTGACCTTGGTTGAAACTCTTAAAACTTAGGGAAAATGACATTTAGCAGGCAAACAGGTCTTACGTTTTTTTCATGAATAATCTAATTCTATAGAATTATGAAAATGTGATATACAAGTCAGGGAATTGCAGTTACCCAAGTCTTTTTAAAAGAAGTTTATTGTTTAAGAAAGACTGCATATGAAGGGATCTATGGCATCTATTTTTTTCTCAAATATTTCACCTCTAGTTTTTTTAAAATAAATTCCTTTGTAATTGTTATATATTCTTTCTTTAGAGTTAGAAGGAAAGAACAATATACTGAAGAAAGATGGAACAAGGGAGGAAAGAAGAAAGAAAATCCTACAGGATCTAGACTAATGGATTATAAAACTAGAGAATTTCAGAGTTGGAAGGGAACTTGGAACTAATTTTCACCCAAACCCCTTGTGATACATAAATCTCTTCTGCACAGTACCTCATGGGTGTCTGGTCATCCAGGCTCTAGTAAATGAAAACTCACTACCTCATGAAGCAACCTTTTGATTTTCAAGCCTCTCATTTTAAATGCCTCTCTATAACATACCTATTTGGACTTAGTTCTTTGTAGAATTAAATCAAACAAATCTAATTTTTTTCACACAATTATCAATTGTGTGAATTTCAGTTATCTGGAAATATTCCCTACCTGCCACAACACCCTTGCAAGTTTCCTCTTCTATGTGATAAAACAACTAAACAAACAAAAACCTCAAAATACAATTGTTGGTCCTCAAATGGCATGGCTTTGAATTCCCTCACTAGGTCACTGTCTCACTGAAGCATGTCAGCTGTCACATCACCGTCCTTCCTAAAATGTGGTCTCCAGAATGAAACCTAATTACATATACATGTGGTCTAAACAGTTGTAATGTTAATTATGTTAATGACAGTTAAAGATATTTGCCACCCATTAATGGACCTGCCCATCAAGGAAAGCTAGATTAGGAGAGATTTTTTTTTGTAGGAAGGCCCACACCTTTTGTTAATTATAATGAGGTACTAGTTTTCAAGGGTTATGATGCCCTCTGGCTCTGAAAAGTGTGTATACACTCTGAGGTGAGGTTTTGTTTTGGAAATGTTTGTTTGGTCACATGAGACTCTGGGTGGCACTTAAGGAGCTTCCTGCCTTTGAAAATCTAGATGTTGTTGTTTCTCTGTTAACTCTCTCTATATATGAAATGGTCAGACAGTTGAATCTGTCTGTTGATCTCTATGGTCAGACAGTTGGAAGCTCTGTCTGTTGGTCTTTATTTCCTCTGTATTTTCTCTGAAGCAGGATGTACTTGGAATATGACCTCTCACAAGGATAAGTCACAATTATCCAGCCCAAATAGAACCCCACCCTGTTCCATCTTTCATTCCTATTGAGTGATGGGATACTACTAATAGTGCTCTCTGATGTCATCCCTCAATGGCAAACTAATGGCTTTATTTGGGAACTCAATTTCTCTGGTTTTTCTGCATCATTTTACATTGTTTACATTGTTGACAACCTCCTTCTTATGGAGCTCCTCTCCACCATTTCTGGGATATTGTGCTTTTCTTATTCTCCTTTTCCCTTTCTGACTATAAGAACCTTAACTGAAAACTTCAAAAGCTTAAGCAAGAGACTGTAAGATCATCTCTATGTGAAGATATAGTGACCACAGAACAGTGGTTGAATACCACAGGATAGTAAACAACTTGCCCTTATTGATAATTTAATAGCTCCTAATCAAATTCACAAATCACTTATTCAGTGTTCACTATGTGCAAGACACTAGAGATATAAAGACTTCCTGCATCTAAGGACCTATTAAAGGATTCTATTGGGAAAATATAACTTATAATCAAGTGAGTGTACATAGTATATTTATTTTATACATATATAATATTTATTTTATACATATATAATACATATATAACTACTAATCAGATTAGTATATGATAGCACATATTCTAACATATTAGAACTATATAGTTCTAATATATTGGAACCATACAGTTGCTAAAAGTACAATAAAAGAACTAATACTATTATTAGTGTATATTAGTACTATATACTAAGTGTATATAGCTATCATACCTATAGCTTGTGTAGACATATGCATATAAATGTGCATATATGTATATATATATATGTTATTCCAGTTTCTATACTAGTATATATGTCTATATATTTATACATGTATATACATAGATGTGTGTGTATTTACTTATATGCTTACAAAGTATATGTTTATATACTTACAAATATATATTTATATATACATTTATATACATGCATCAATCAATCAATATTTATTAAATACCTACTATGTACCAAGCACTGTGTTAAGTGCTAGGGATAAAAAAAATGATCCCTGGCCTTAAGGAGCTTACATTCTAATGAGAAAGTCAACATGCAAGTATGTGTGTATGTGTGTGTGTGTGTGTGTTGACACATACACATGATAAAAACTAATTAACAGAGAGTAGGCATTGTAATTAAGAACATTTGAGAAAGACTCCTTATAGAATTTTAGAATTTCAATTGAGACTTAAAGGAATCCAAATCAGAGTGGAAGAGGGAAAGTATTCCAAGCAAATTGAACAGAATGAAAACCAAAGAGAATGCATTGAGCTGAGAGAGGAGATATCTTGTTCCTAGAACAGCCAGGAGGCCAGTGTCAGTGAATTGAAGACTACATATTTGGTAGCAAGGTGTAATAAGACTGGAAAGGTAGGAGGGGGTTAGGCATTGAAGGGTTTTGAATGAAAAACAATTATTCTGCATTTGCTCCTGAAGGAAACAGAGAAGCTCTGGAGTTTACTATGCAGGGGAACAACGTGATCAAATATGCATTTTAGGAAAATCACTTTAGTGGCTGAATGCAGGAGAAGGGGCAGGACACTTCAGGCAGACAGATCCACCAGCAGGTTATTGTAATAGGGCTGAACTAGAGGGGTGGCAGTGTCAGAGGAGAAAATGAGATATATTTAAGAGATGTTGAAAAGATGAAATTGGCAAACCTTAGCAGTAGCTTGCATATGGAGGGTGAGAGACAGGAATCCAAGATGACCACTAGGTTGTGAGCCTGAGGGTCTGGGAGGATGGTATTGCCTTCTACACTAATGAGCAAGGTGGTGGGGGGGTTAAGGAAAAAGATAATGAGTTCAATTTTGAACATACTAAATTCAGAAATCTACTGGAGATCCAGGTTAAGATGTCTGAAAGGCAGTCAGAGATGTGGTATTAGAGGTCAACAGAGAATCTGGGGCAGGTTGCATAGATTTAGGAATCAAAAAGCATGGAAATGGTCATTAAATCTATGGGAGCTCATGAGATCACCAAGTGAAGTAGTATATAGAGAGAAGAGTGCCAGGGAATGGAGCTAAGATGGCTGAGTAGAAAGGGGCACATACACTAGCTCTTCCCCCACAGCCCATAAAATACCTGTAAAAAAGGACTTTCAACAAATTCTAGAGCAGCAGAAGCCACAGAACAATAGAGTGGAGGAGATTTCTAGCCCAGGGTTGCCTGAAAGACCAACAGGAAAAGTCTGTTGCACTGGACGTGGAGCAGAACCCAGCCCACCCTTTGCCATGTGGCACTGGGAGGAGCAGGACCGAGCAGGTTTCAGGGATAGAATCTCCAGAGGTAGTGCAGATTGCTCAACCCACAGGCGCTAAAGGTCAATGAGAGGGTTTTTCATCCAGTGGAGAAGGGAACAGGGTGTCCCCATAACTCAGGCTTCTTCAGGTGGCTGCAGCAGAGGCAGTAGACCTGGGCTCCTAAGGCAGGCAGCAGTCCACATCAATTGTTGAAGACCTCATTGTAAAGCCCCTGAGGGAACAGAGCCTTATGTGGTGGCCCTGCCTCCACTCCAGCAGCTGATCTTAATCTCACACTGAATAGTATCCCTACCCCTGCCTAAAACCCCTGGGGCATTGGAGCAGCTCATCTAAATCTCAGCCCCCAGTGCTGGCTTGGCAGACCTGGAGGGGAGGTGGTTGTGGAGAGGAAACTCAGACATTAAGTAACTGTTTAGGAAAATGCCCCAAAAAATAAGACCATAGAAGGTTACTTTCCTCGTGAACAGGTCTTGATGAGGAAGAACAAGGCATACTGTCAGAGGAAGTCAAGGCCTCTGCCTCCAGGGCCTCCAAAGGAATCTTAAACTAGGCTCAGGCAATAGAAAAGCTTGAAAAGAGAGTTAGCAGCTTACTAAAGAAGAACCTAAAATATGCTGAGGAAAATAACACCTTTAAAAAGAGGCTAACTCAATTGGAAAAAGAGGTCCAAAAAGACAACGAGGAGAAGGAGGCTTTAAAAAGCAGAATTAGCCAAATGGAGGATCAAAAGCTCACTGAACAAAATAATTCATTGAAAGAGAGAATTGAGTTCAGGGAAATGAATGACTGAGATAAACCAAACAGTTAAAAGACAAAACCGAAAGTTTGAAAAAAATAGAAGATAATGTGAAACATCTCATTGGAAAAGCAACTGACCTGGAAAATAGATTCAGGAGAAACAATTTAAACAATTTAAAAATTGACTACCTGTAAGCCATGATCAAAAAAAGAGCCTAAACATTATCTTCCATGACATTATCAAGTAAAACTGCCCTGATATTCTAGAAGCAGAGAGCAAAATAAATATTGAAATAATCCACCAATCACCTCCTGGAAAAGACCAGAAGAGAGAAATTCCTAGGAATATTGTGGCCAAATCTTAGAGTTCTCATATCAAGGAGAAAATGCTGCAACTAGAAAGAAAACAATTTGAGTATTGTGGAAATACAATCAGGATAACACAAGACCTAGCAGCTTCTACATTAAGGGATCGAAGGGCGTGGAACAGGATATTTGACTGAAGTCAAAGAACTAGGACTCAAACCAAGAATCACCTACCCAGCAAAACTGAGTATACTACTTCTAGGGAATAAATGGTCATTCATTGATGTTGAGGACTATGAAGCATTCATATTGAGGAAAAGACCAGAACTGTATAGAAAATTCAACTTTCCAATACAAGAATCAAGAGAAGCATGAAAAGGTAAACAGGAAAGATATATCATAAAAAACTTTCTAAAGCTGAACTATTTACATTCCTACATGGAAAGAAAATATTTATAACTCTTGAATCTTTTGTCAGTATTTGGGTAGGTGGAGTGATTGTACATACAAACACACAAACACATACACATATATAGATAGAGAGTAGAGGGCACGTTGAATCAGAAGAGATGGTATCCACACAAAAAGAAAATAAAACAAAATAAAAATTAAGGGGTGAGGGAGGAAAATACTGGAAGAAGAAAGGGAGAAATGGATTGAGACAAGCTCTAACTTATAAAAGAGATAAGAAAAATCTTGTTCGATGGAGGAGAAAAGGGAGAAGGGAAGAGGGGGACAGTGAAGCTACTCTCTCCACATATATCTGAAGGAGGGAATAACATGCTCACTAAATTTGATATGAAAATATATCTCACAAGTGGGGTGAGGGGAATGATAGAAGGGAGGGCAAATGGGAGAAGGGAGTAACTAGAAATAAACACTTTTGGGAAGGGACAAGGTCAAATGAGGGAATAAAAAATAGGGGAGGATAGAGTAGGATAGAAGTCAATATAGTTAGTATCACACAACATGATTATTATGGAAGTCTTTTGCAAAACAACACATATTCAGTCTGTATTGAATTGCTTGCCTTCTCAGTGCAAATGGGTAGGGAGAGAGAGAAGTTGGAATTCAAAGTATTAGCAACAAATGTTGAGAATTTTTATTGCATGTGACTGGGAAATAAGAAATACAGGGAATGGTGTATAGAAATTTATCTTGCCCTACAAGAAGAGAAGATGGGGATAAATGAAGGGTGGGGTGTGATAGAAGGGAGGATACATTGAGGGAAGGAGTAATCAGAATACAAGGTATTAGGAAGCAGGGGGAGGGGAGTAATGGGGAGAAAAATTGGACATGTTACAAAGTGATGTAAAAGCAATTATGTTTAAACAATTGGCTGAATTAATTACTGAGAATAAATCAAAGACATTTTTAGTTTGGGAAAAAAAATTTTAGTCTAAATTTCCCAGAGGCAGGTAACCTTGGGTAAAATTTGGCATTGATGGAGAAGTTAAGGTTTTAATGGTAAATTTGATTTTATGATTCCTATTTGATCAGGAACTAGAACATGTATAGAAAGGCATGAAAGCCACTAAAGACTTGCCTCAAAAGATGTTCCTTAGCCAAAGTGAAATTATAGTCATATTTGAAACCTGGTTATGGGAATTTGCTATTTTAAGATGATATGGGACTATTAAGTGACTGTTGTTCTGAGTCTACCTCTAGAAATGGATAGCAAGAAAGGTGGTTTGAGCCTCCAATCCATGATGCCAGTAAGCCTGTAAGATGCTGATATGACTGAAAAAGGTGATCTCATGGGAAAGTTGGGAGAGTGGCTGTTCTTCCTGGGCTGAGGTAGGATTCTCCTGACTCAATTTCCCCACTGACACCTGGCAGACTTTAAGCTTGACTGAATGCAAGTTGACAATCTATTCCTACCTGGAATTGACATGAAGTTGGGGAGATATTGGTTCCCTGCAATCTTAGTGGCAATTTCCTATAGTCAAAAGGTTTGTAAGGTTAATACCAGATCTATTAAATTACAGATTGCTGGTAGGGGAACATCTGAAGTCAAGTCTAAAATTAAGCTATTAGGCTTAGGACTTTAGACCAACAACAATAAGTTAGGGTCCTTTAATTCTTAGTAATACTGTGGAGACAATTAGTTCAAGGGTTTGTGGTTAGCATACATAAATATTATTTGTGTCTCAGTTAATGTTTAAAAAAATCTTTTGTGGTCTATATTGTAAATATTTTAAAAATATGGAATTGTTTTATGTGATATGAACTGTGTTAAAAATGAAATATAAAATAATAGTAAAAAGAGAGAAGAGCGCCCAGGACAAAACCATGAGGAGTACCTGTGGTTAGAGGCATGATCTGGAGGAGGATTGAGTGAAGGAGACAGAGTAGGAGAGAGGTCAAATAGGTAGAAGGAAAAACAGGCAAAAATGGGGTCCTAGAAACCTAGTAGGAAGAGGGTAACAAGGAGAAGACTTTTATCAACCATGTCAAAAGCATCAAAGAGGTCAAAGAGCATGGTGACTGAGAAAAGGCCATTGGATATGGCAACTAAGAAAACAGTAATTTTGTGGAATGAAAAGGTCAGAAGCTATATTGTAGGGATTAAGGAGAGGATAAAAAGTAGAGGTACTTATTATAGACAGTCTTTAGGAGGAGTTTAGCTACAAAGGGTAGAGGAGACAGGACTATTGTTAGTAGAGATGAATGAATTGAGTGAGAGGTTTTTGTCCAGAACAGAGGAGATATGGGCATGTTTATAGACTGTAGAAATGAACCCACAGCAAGCCTGAGATTGAAAATAAGTGAAATAGTAGGGATGACAAAGGGGGCAACCTGCTGGAAAAAATGGGATGGAATGGGATCATTTGAACAAACAGAAAGGTTAGTCTTATTAAGGAGTAAAGCTACTTCATCATGTAGGGGGCTGAAGGAAGAATGAGTTACAGAAGAACGCACCTAAATTCTAGGAGATGAGGAAGAAGAGATGAGAGGGAATTCATGGAAAATGGCCTCCATTTCATCTGTAAAATATGAATTAAGGTTCTCAACTGAGAGGGTGATGGGAAGGGGCACCATTAGAAAGGATGAACAGATTTGGAAAAGCCACTGTGGAGGGCAGGATAGTGGCTTCATATGGGAGGTATACTAAGATTGTCTAATAGTAATGAGAGCTAGTTGAGGTTATGTAACAAATTTGTAGTGGGTCAAGTCAGCAACATATGTATAGGATAGAAAGCAGTGAATGGTGGAAGTGATCAACAGGCTGAGGCTTGGTTGAGTGTAATTAGGGGTGTAGAATGGGGTTTTGATGATGAATTCTACAGGGGTTCAGAATCACTAGGATGTGAAATGTATGACCACAATGCAGTAGAGGATATCATTTCTTTAACCTCGGAGGACAGGCATAGTAGAAGATGGGAGGCCGGAGCTAAAAGGGAAGATAGCTCTTCTTTGCATCTTAGATTTTCCACATCCTAGTTTAAAGACTGAGCTGGAAGCAGGATTTACCTTGTGCTGGTACAAATGGAAGTGGTTGCTTTGGAGCAGATGGAAGTTAACTATCCTGTCTCTTACCAGACTTTCCTCAGGGGATGCACTGTGCCCAGAGGAGATACAGAGCTCCGTCATTAGGATACACACTCTCTAAGGTCTTCTCACCAGAGGAGGCTGACTATGAGGCAGCTACAGGAAGTGGTACATTCATTGAACAGAAGGAAGATAGGAAGCTTCTCTCCTAGCAGCTTTTCCTCTGGGGACAACAGGAGATGGAAAATTTAGTGTGCTAGGGTAGCTGTGGTTTGAGGTCTTCCTGCCTGAGGAAGATTATTTGGAGGGAAATATAGGGGATGAATTAGAACAAAGATAAGCTGAAGCTAGGAATGTAGATTGGAGGCTACTGCAAGAGAAGGCCTGAACTAGGGTTGTAATCATGAGTAAAAAGAAGTAAAATATATTGAAAAGATATAATTGATGAGATTTAGTAACTGATTGGATATTGGGCAAGGGATTGAGGAATAGGGAAGAGAAGAGGCTGACAGTAAGGCTGTGAATCTTGGTGACTGACGGTAGTAGAAGAAGAAACAGGGAAGGGGGTGGAGCCAAGATGGCAGAGAAGAAAGACCCATGTATGCTAGCTCCGAACCCACAGCCCATATATTTCCTACAAGAAGAACTCCCCACAAATTCTGAAGCACTGCAAGGCGTGCAGAAACACAGTGAAAAAGATTTCCGTTCCAGAAAGCCCTGGAGAGCAGTCCCCAGGGTCCGTCGTGCCCAGGAAAGGGAAGGCCCCCCTTGTGCTGTCCTGGCCAAGCGGCCCCAGAGGAGCAGATCTGAGCAGGCTTCAGGGACGGAACCTCCAGTGGCCGAGAAGGTCCCTCCGCCCACAGACGCTACAGGTCAGTGAGAGAGATGTCTGGGCTGGCCAAGAGGGGAGCGGGGGTGTCTCCATGACTCGGGACCCCTCGGGAGAAAGAGGCAGAGGGAGTGGCAGAGGTGGCAGGGGCAGCGGCCCCCAGGACTCCCCCAAGCAGCAGGCAGAAGTTCAGGGCCATTATTGAAGGTCTCTGCATAAAGCCCCTGAGGGAACGGAGCCTGGGAGGCGGCCCTGCCCCCACTCAAGCACCAGAACTTAAGCTCACATTGAATAGCAGCCACTTCCACCACGGAAAGCCCATTTGAATCTCAGACCCCAAGCACTAGCTGTGCAGATCTAGGCAGGGGTGCAGAGGAATCTCAGAAGTCAAGTAACTGGCTGGGAAAATGCCCAGAAAAAGGAAGCAAAATAAGACCATAGAGAGCTACTTTGATGGGGTGCAGATGTTCCCACCTTACAATTCTGATGATGAGGAAAAATTCTTACCATCAGGGAAAGACATGGAGGTCGGGGCCCCCGTATCCCAGACATCCCAGGTGGATGTCGGGTGGGCTCAGGCCATGGAAGAGCTCAAAAAGGATTTTGAAAATCAAGTTAGAGAGGTGGAGGAAAAACAGGGAAGAGAAATGAGAGAGATGCAAGAAAAGCATGAAAAACAGGTCAATACCCTGGTAAAAGAGACCCAAAAAAATGCTGAAGAAAATAACACCTTGAAAAATAGGCTCACTCAATTGGCAAAAGAGGTTCAAAAAGCCAATGAGGAGAAGAATGCTTTCAAAAGCAGAATTAGCCAAATGGAAAAGGACGTTCAAAAGCTCACTGAAGAGAATAGTTCTCTCAAAATTAGAATGGAACAGATGGAGTCTAATGACTTTCTGAGAAACCAAGAAATCACCAAACAAAACCAAAAGAATGAAAAAATGGAAGAGAATGTGAAATATCTCATTGGAAAAACAAGTGACCTGGAAAATAGATCCAGGAAAGACAATTTAAAAATCATGGGACTACCTGAAAGTCATGATCAAAAAAAGAGCCTAGACATCATCATCCATGAAATTATCAAGGAAAACTGTCCTGAGATTCTAGAACCAGAGGGCAAAATAAATATTGAAGGAATCCATTGATCACCACCTGAAAGAGATCCAAAAAGAGAAACTCCTAGGAACACTGTGGTCAAATTCCAGAATTCCCAGGTCAAGGAGAAAATATTGCAAGCAGCTAGAAAGAAACAATTCCAGTATTGTGGAAATAAAATCAGGATAAATCAAGATCTAGCAGCTTATACATTAAGGGATCGAAAGGCATGGAATAGGATATTCCAGAAGTCAAAGGAACTAGGACTCAAACCAAGAATCACCTACCCAGAAAAACTGAGTATAATACTTCAGGGGAAAATATGGTCTTTCAATGAAACACAGGACTTTCAAACATTCTTGATGAAAAGACCAGAGCTGAAAAGAAAATTTGACTTTCAAACACAAGAATGAGAACAAGCATGAAAAAGTAAACAGCAAAGAGAAGTCATAAGGGACTTACCAAAAGTGAACTGTTTACATTCCTACATGGAAAGACAATATTTGTAACTCTTAAAACTTTTCAGTATCTGGGTAGTTGGTGGGACCAAACACACACACATGCAGGCACACACACACACACACGTACACATGTGCATGCACACACATACACACATGCACGCACATACAGAGACAGAGAGCACAGAGTGAATTGAATAGGATGGGACCATATGTTAAAAGAAATTAAGGTAAATGGTGAGAGAGAAATGCAGTGGGAGGAAAGAGGGTGAAATGGAATGGGGAAAATTATATCTCATTCAAGAGGCAAGCAGGAGACTTTTTAGTGGAGGGAAAAAGAGGAGAGCTGACAAAAAAACAAGAAGTTTACCCTCATCACATTCGACTAAAGCAAGGAATAAAATGCACACTCATTTTGATATGAAAACCTATCTTACAATACAGGAAAGTGGGGGAGAAGGAGATAAGCAAGTGGGGGGGGGGGGGATGATGGAAGGGAGAGCAATGGGAGGAGGGAGCAATTTGAAGTCAACATTCGGGGAGGGACAGGATCAAAAGACAGAATAGAAACAATGGAGGGCAGTACAGGATGGGGGGAAATACAGTTAGTCTTACACAACACGACTATTATGGAAGTTATTTCCAAAACTACACAGATAGGGCCTATATTGAATTGCCTGCCTTCCCAAAGGGAATGGGTGGGGAGGGAGGGATGGGGAGAATTTGGAACCCAAGGTTTTAGGAACAACTGTTTAGTATTGTTCTTGCTACTAGGAGATAAGAAATGCAGTCAATGGGGAATAGAAAGTCATCTGGCCCTACAGGAGAAAAGAGAAGATGGGGATAAGAGAAGCGAGGGATGATAGAAGAGAGGGCAGATTGGTGATAGGCAAAATTAGATTGCTCAGTGTATTGGGGTGGGGGGAGGGGATAAAAGGGAAGAAAATTTGGAACCCAAAATTTTGTGAAAATGAATGTAAAAAGTTAAATAAATAAATTTTTATTAAAAAAAAATTAAAGAGGGAAGTCTCAGGGAAGGTTGGAAGAAGATGTTAAACTCTGCTTTCTCTTTCTTTGTTTCTGACATGTTGAGTTTGTGATACTTAAAGGAAATCTAGTTGAAGATAACTACCAGAAAGTTGTGAAAATATGGACTTGGAGCAAGGAGAGATATTAGAAATGGATATATAAACTTGGGAGTCATATGTATTTCCTGTGCATTGAAATAATAATTGAATCCATGATTCAATTAATGATGTCAAGAGAGAAAGTATGGGGGGTGAGGAGGAAATGACATCCTGGAATGGATTCTTAAGGAAACATTTGTGGCTAAGTGAATAAATTAGAAATGATGATCAGAAAAGAATACTTAGAAGTAGAACTAAGAAAGAACAACTAGAATATGATAAATTAGAGGCAAGACATAAAGTCACTTTGCACAAGATTTCCATTGTGAAATGTATGGGAGAAACAGAAAGCATGAGGTGGTAGTAGTAGGCATGGAAGGAAGTATGCCACACCCTGAGTTCTCCCCTCTACTACAACTAATGCTGTCCACATTCAGGCACAACCCCAGGCTTCTATTTTACCCAAACTAGTCAATAATATGTTGGAAGGAAGGCAGTAGTTGAAGTGATGTATCCATCTACAATGGTCCTTCCCACTTTAGTCAGGTGTCCCAAGTTCCTACTCCTGCACCTTACATCACAGATCAGGGGATCCTTTATTCCTGGTCACTAGACTTAAGTGAGACTTGAGTGGTTTGGGGAGATAAGGAAGTAAGTTTCATCTAGGCTAGGGCCTAAACATGAAGGATGATAGATATCCAAGATCTCATTGGAGCCTCCCCTGCTGGGTTGAACATAGGCAAACCTTGCTCACCTTTCTCTAAGTAACCAACTCATCCAGTAGGAAGTGTTATAAAATGTACACTGAGACCATATAAAAATTCCTTCTCAGCTTCATCCCATTGTGTGTGTGTGTGTGTGTGTGTGTGTGTGTGTGTGTGGTGTGTGTACATGAAACCCAGACTACTAGAAGCCCCAGTGGCTTGAAGGAACAAGACATGCCTCACTCTTAAATCCTCAGACTCCTCTGGTGTGGTGAAAAGTGGGAGGAAAAGTTGGAATCTTGGTAGCACTACCCCTCCACCATTACCTGAACCACTGTCATTCCACTTATGCCTATGGTACAAATTTTATTCCCTTGAAATTAAGCCATACCTGATCAAAGTTCTGTTTGCTCTTCATCAGTTATAGTTCTGCTGACTGCTCCTTCTTGGTCTCTTTTTGTGGTTTATCTTCCCTCTCCTTCCACTCAACTTCAGGTATTCTCCATAGTTCTTGTCCTTCTCCCTCATCGTTTCTCTCTCTGTGGCTCTTTAGTTAGCCATGACTTCAATGATCACCTCCATACATGTAATACCTACTTCTACTTTTACCCTGAATAGACTTTCTTGAACTTTAGTCCTACTTTGCGAACACCTACTGAATATTTCTGCCTAGATGTGACACTGACACGTTGAATTGATCCAATTTGACTAAATCCTTCCTCTTATCCACAAAATATGACCTTCTTTCCAATCTTACTATTTCTTTTGATGGAAGAACCACTTCTCCCTATCAACCAGTCTTGAGACTTTGAAATTATCTACATACGTTCCCTCATCATGTTCTTTTCCAGTCAGTTAATTGTCCTGTCTTATTACTTTTGAGTTTATTATATTTCTCATTTCTCTCCTTTTCACTCACATTTATTGTTCAGGTCCTCATCACATAGACAAAGCTTCCTAAAAAGTTCTTTTGTTGCCTCTTCAAATCCATCTTTCTCACAGAAGTCAAATTAAGCTTTTAAAAATACAAAATTCTGATTACTCCCACAAAAATACTTTTTGGCTTCCTATGATCTTTAGGATTAAGTACAACTTGATATTTCACCAAAGATTTATAAAGTCTCCATTAGGTATAAAGCACAGGGCCAGGAACTGGGTATATATAGACAAAAGGTACAGTACCAGCTCTCAGTGACCTCACATTCTAATAGGTAAACTGGCATTAAAGAAAGTGAACAAATTGACTCCAACCTACCATTACACCTTCTTTCCACATTATTTCCCACCATGCACTCTATATTTCAGCTAAATAGGTCTATGAATTGTTCTCTAGTCTTGTCATCTTGTCTCATCTTCATTTATTTAGGATTGGCTAGGACCTGTTTCTTCAGTTCAGACTGTTGAAAGCCTCTTTTTTTTTTTCTGTAACACTTGGAAAAGATGGAACCTCTGATATCTCTAGCTCAAGGGCTCTTGATATGAAGTTCATGAATTTTTTCCTTTTACATTTTCATAACTGTATTTTAATGTAATAGATTTCCTTTGTAATCCTGTGTATTTTATTTTACACATTTAAGAACATTATTCTGAAAAAGAATCCATGGTTCTTATCAGACCGCCAAAGGGGTCCATCTCACACACACATCAACACTGACACACACAGTTAAGAACACCTGCTCTAGATTCAAGTGATCCCTCCAACTTCTAATTTTTCTTTAACACTTAATCTAGAGCTCTGCTTTGCCTTAATCACATCCTACCACAAATTACACTTATTTGAAAGAATATTGCATCCTCCCTCTTTAATTACAGGATTAGAGATATAAATTAAACTGTAGAGGAGGGATTATGTCGTCTTCTATCTTTGTATCCTCATCTACTCTCACAAAGCAGATGCTTGCTAACTAAATGTTTGACTGGATTTCACCTTAGTGACGCTGAAGTTTTTAATGGAAGTGAATCAAATTCATCATTATTACATTGGGGAGTAGGCTCATATAATTATAGGATGTAGAAAGGAAGAAGTCTGTGTACAGGCATAATTTCAATACCTACCCAAGCAGAAGGGGGATGGTACAGGAAGTTGAACATTATGGCCTCTTAAACATAACGATAAAAGAATGAGCAAGGGCCTTTGCTTCTTCCTACACCTACACCTACACACACACACACACACACACACACACACACACACATACACACACCCTACATCTAAGGAGGTCTGGGGTTTTTTCCCCACCTTTGTTGGAAAATCAGTAGTTATGCTTTGGAGTTCTTAAGAACCTGGCACAATACAAATAGCAGATGATAGTATTACTTTCTTTTAGATACACTATGATACACAAGTGAAAAGTTGAAAAGATTTTTACAAATACTTAAAACACATTTAAAATTGTTTTTCAAAACACTGCCAGATAATTTTCTATCACTAAATATCTATGTTCTTATATGTAGCATAAATGTGTATCATAAGATGTCACAATAGTTTTTTTAACAAATAGGCAAAGAAAAATAAAATTGAAAATGGAGTGGTCAAACTTTAAAAGAATGAATTGACTATGACATTCTAAGTTGTGTTACCTTCCTACTCTGACAAGTTGGTGGAGCACAAATACCTCAATGTAAGAAATGCACCAAATAAAAAATTTTGTTGTTTCAGTCATGTCTGACTCTGCATGAACCCGTTTGGAGATTTTCTTGGCAAAGATTGCTGTCTCAAGCTCATTTTACAGAAAAAAAGGAGCTGCAGCAAATAGAGTTAAGCCCATGGTCAAGCAGCTAACAAATGTCTGAAGTCATATTTGAACCTACATTTTCCTGACTCTAGGTCCAATGCTCTAGCCACTGCACCACTGAGCTGCCTGGCACCAAATCAAGAAAGCAACAAACAAGAGGAAAAGAACCACCCCAAAAGAAATCCTCTGAAAAAAGAATAAGAAAATGGACTTATGGTCATTCATACTGTTCCACTTACCCCTACAATAAAATTGCTGTACACTAAGAGCTGCACATTTAGGGCTAAGAATGGAATGATCAACTAGAGGCCCTACCTCTAGACATGGAGAAGCTCAAAAGTTAAGACTGCACAGGGGAAAATGAAAAGTAGAAACATAAGAAATGCAGGAGCACTGGAAAACATCTAATATGATGAAAAAGTAAGGGTTAAAAAAATCCAAGGTTAAAACTCCAAAAGAAGAGAATGACTCCACAAAAAATACTAACAAAGTCAGAGGACAGCAGCACTAGAAGAAGAAGATGGGAAATTTTAGTTTCCTCATATGTTAAAAAAAAAAAAATAAGAGAGGGGGCAGAGCCAAGATGGCAGAGTAGAAGGACTGGCCTGTAGAAGCTCTCCCCTGACAGGCCATAAAATATCTGTTAAAAAATGACTCTAAACAAATTCTAGAGCAGCATAAGTCACAAAACAACAGAGTGAAAGATATTTCCAGACCAAGAGAGTGTGGAAGTTTGTCAAGAATGGTATATTGCACTGGGTCAGGCAGAGCACAGCCCATGGAGTGTAGTGCATCAGGGACAGAAACAGAGCAGGCTGCAGGAAGGGAAATCCCGGGTAGGAGCTGTGGTTTCCAGATCATTCAACCCACAAACACCAAAGACAGCTTCAAAGGTCAGTGAAAAATCTCTTTCACCTGGCTGGAAAGGGAGCAGGGTCCTGCCCTAGGCCCAGCACCAGGCAGCAGCAGCATCCATTTTTGGAGCCTTCAGCCTATAGACCCTGGGGTTATTGAGCCACTGATATGGATCTCAGCCCTGAGTGGCAGTCCTAGGCTGAGAAGGAGCACCGGCTGGAGGAGCTGGTGGAGGCTCAGGAGACAGAATTCTACTCACAGATATTGGGCAGAAAAAAACTTGTGGTTGCTCCCAGATCAGTGTGCAGGCCAGGAGAGGAGTAAACTCCTCTCCCCTAATTGTGCCACCTTGGGGGAACTGAGAAATTGCAGGTCCCTAGAGTATATGAAGAAAAGTCAAGTAACTGACTGGAAAAAGACTCAAAAAAGGGTAAAAAATAAGATGATAGAAGGTTATGTTCCTGATAAACACGTATTTTCTTCCATCTCTTTGGATGAGGAAGAACAAAGCATACCATTAGAGGAAGACATAAAAGTCAAGGCTTCTGCATCCAAAACCTCCAAAGTAAATATGCAATGGCACCAGAAAAAGGAAGAGCTTGAAAAGGATTTTGAAAGTCAAGTAAGAGAGATGGAGGAAAAATTCGGAAGAGAAATGAGAGTGATGCAAGAAAATCATGAAAAGCAAATCAACAGCTTGCTCAAGGAGACTCCACAAAATGCTGAAGAAAATAATAACTTTAAAAATAGATGTACTTGAATGGCAAAAGAGGTCCAAAAAGTCAATGAGGAGAAAAATGCTTTAAAAAGCAGAATTAGCAAAATGGAAAAGGAGGTTCAAAAGCTCACTGAAGAAAATAGTTCTTTAAAAATTGGAATGGAGAAGATGAAAACTAAAGACTTTGTGAGAAACCAAGAAATCACAAAACAAAACAAAAAGAATGAAAAATAGAAGACAATGAGAACTATCTCACTGGAAAAACAACTGACTTGGAAAATAGATCCAGGAGAGACAAATTAAAAATTATGGGACTACATGAAAGTCATGATTAAAAAAAGAGTCTTGACATCATTTTCATAAAATTATCAAAGAAAACTGCCCTGATATTCTAGAACCAAAGGGCAAAATAAATATTGAAAGAATTCACTGATCACGTCCTGAAAGAGTTTCAAAAAGGAAAACTTCTAGAAATATTGTAGCCAAATTTCATAGTTTTCAGGTGAAGGTGAAAATATTACAAGCAGCCAGAAAGAAACAATTCAAGTATTGTGGAAATACAATCAGGATAATACAAGATCTAGCAGCTTCTATGTTAAGGGACTGAAGGGCTTGGAATATGATATTTCAGAAGTCAAAGGAGCTAGGGTTAAAACTAAGAATCACCAACTCAGCAAAACTGAGTATAATACTTCAGGGGAAAAATGATCATGAAATAGTGCGCTTTCAAGCATTCTTGATGAAAAGACAGAACTGAATTAGAAAATTCGACTTCCAAATACAAGAATTAAGAGAAGCATGAAAAGGTAAACAGGAAAGAGAAACCATAAGGGACTTACTAAAGTTGAACTGTTCACATTCCTACATGAAAAGATAATATTTGTAACTCTTCAAACTTTTCTCAGTATTTGCGTGTTTGGAAGGATTATACACACATATGTATACATATATGTATGTATATATATATGTAATATATACATATATGTATATAGATATATATCTACATATAGATATAAAATATAGATATATAAATATAGACAGAGGGCACAGGGTGAGCTGAATAGGAACGGATGATACCTAAGAAATAAAATTAAGGGATGAGAGGGGAATATATTAGGAGGAGAAAGGGAGAAATGAAATGGGACAAATTCTCATAAAAGAGGTAAGAAAAAGCTTTTTCAATGGAGGGGGAAAGGGAAGTAGTGAGAGGCAAAAAGTAAAGCTTACTCTCATCACATCTGGCTTAATGAAGGAACAACATGCATGCTCAATCTGGTATGAAGATCTATCTTTCACTACAGGAAAGTAGGGGAGAAAGGGATACATGGGGTAAGGGGATGATAGAAGGGAGGACAAATGGAAGGAGGGAGGAATTAGAAGTAAACACTTTTGAGGAGGGACAAGGTCAAAAGAGAGAATAGGATAAATAGGGGACAGGATATGATGGAGAGAAATGTAGTTAGTCTCTCACAACATGACTATTATGGGAGTCTTTTGTATAACTACACGTGTGGCTTATATTGAATTGCTTGCCTTCTCAATGAGGATGATTGGGGAAGGAGGGAGGGAGAGAAGTTGAAACTCAAAATTTTAGAAACAAATTGTTAAGAATTGCTTTTACATGCAACTGGGAAATAAGAATTACAGGCAATGGAATACAGAAATCTATTTTGCCCTACAAGAAATGAGAGAAAGGGGGATAAGGAAAGGGAGGGGTGTGATAGAAGGGAGGGCAGACTAGCTGAAGAGGCAGTCAGAATACATGGTGTTTGATGGTGGAGGGAGGGAGAAAATTTGGAACTTAAAATCTGGTGGAAATGAATGTTGAAAACTAAAAATAAATAAATCTTACAAAATGAGAGGCCTAGATTAGATGAACACTAAAGTCCTTTCAAATTAAAAGTCTAAAAATCTGTGATCCTATAATCCACCACTAAAAAGCAATTGACCTGGAAAGAGAGAGAAAAAGAGAGAAAAAGAGATAATTTTATTTAAAATATATTAAAATATAAAATAAAATAATCAAGCTCCAATAAAAATATAATAAAAAAAAACCTTGAACTTGTAGGGTAGAAATCCTTTCCATCAATGAATCATCTATCATTTACAATTTCATAAAGTTGTTTGTAGGATGACAGTTTAAGTTACTTGCTCAGTGAAGCAGAAACTTATCACAAACTTGAATTAATGAGAAGCAAGATGTGAACTCAATTCTTCCTAACCTCCAAACTAGATATCCATATGCTATGTTTTACTGCCTGTCACTAATGAAATGATTATAATGTCATATATGTATATATATACACATATATAATATATATACTATACATATGTAGCATACATATATACTACATAGTACATATATATAAATAGTATATATATAATATATACATAAAATGGTGTAGTATCTAATGTAGTTTAAAAACAGAAGATTTAGACAGTAAAATAATAGCTATTGCAAACTTCATAATGCCTATTTCAGAATTAAACAAATCTAATGGAGATTTCTTTTTTAAAGTGAGGCATTAAAATCTTAACAGAATATTGGAGAAAATAGATATTCTAGTCTTTACACAATTAGTGAATTGTAATCTCAGTGTCTGTATGTATGTGTGTGTGTGTGTGTGTGTGTGAGAGAGAGAGAGAGAGAGAGAAACAGTATGCAGCCCATAACCTATATGTAGATTTATCATGTGCTAAGGCATTACAAAAACAATAGAAACTTAAGAAAAGCAAAAATAATAAGTACATCCTTGAAAACCACAATCCAGCATAAATTGCAATTGCCAAAGAATATATGTAGAAAGAACTCAAATGTAAATCGAGAAAGCCAAATGATATAACTGAGTTATAATCTTACAGAGATGGAAAAATAAAATAAACCATTGCCCAACTTTCAACCTACTACCTCAAATGAAAATGAAAAGTGATCACAAAGTGCAAGGGAAAATGATATTAATAGAAAGAGAATTACAAGGAACCACCACAAAGTAATTTTTATAGGAAAAAAATACAAACAACAAGAATGAGACCCTGGGATTTGGGTTATAGAGTATTCCCTACCGTACTATGCAGTCTCATTAAAGCATTTTACTGTGTTCCTGAGAACAGCCTTCAAGAAAATGGGTGGGAGGGAGGGAAACAGACATACAAAGAAAGGGATAATTAAAATTATTTTTAAAATTTGGCATTGGGTTAAATGTTGGGAAAGATAGGAATAAGATTATAGTTTAAAAAAGATATGAAAGCATAACTTCAAAAAGGAGGGCAAGAATATATAAAAGATTTAAATGGAAGCAAATGTAAACGTAGCTGTTAAAACAATAAATATGACTATATTAAATCTCCCAATAAAGGAACCCCAACAATTTTAAAATAAAAGTTATATATTTAAAACTGTAGCAACATATGGCATGAAAATGAGAGCATAAATGAATGAATGGAAAAGCTTTTATTACATTTTAAGCTACAGAATTAATGCATTTTTATAAATAAAGAAAGAATATTAAATAAGAGGAATAAAGACATCTAGCAAGTGTAGTATATAGATTATTACATTCCAAACTTTTCCTCCTTTGAAGCTTATGCCTTTCAATATATAGCACCTTATCCAAATCTGGGGTATTGTTTTCTGCCAGCCTCCAGATCATTCTCTTTCCTGTCAAAACTTCTGTTCCCAACACACTTCTGTTTATGCTAAACCCTGACTTTGTAGTACTTAGTGGTCCACTATAAATTTATCTCAAGTAGGCTTTCAATACTGCATGCCAATTTTTTTTTCCTCACTTTTTATCCCATTTACCACATCAACTGATTCAAAATTTCTCAACTCCTTTAGGCCACATACTCAACTTTTATTCCTGTACCTCTAAGTTTAGCATGTCACTTCATAAGACAGAAAATGCAGGTCATTTTTTTTTCAGCACTCTTTCCTCCTTATCTACATTTCAAGTCACCTCGACACCAATTCCAATTTAAATTTCCTTTTTTCTAGTACCAGAGGAAAGGGCGGTCTTTTGTCTTATAAACCCCAATCCTTCTACTTGGATCTGACAACATCCCTTCTCATCCCCTATAAAAGTTTGGTCCTTTGGCCTTTTCCAAATTTTCAAATTTTCCTTACACACTGTTTTTCCCCTGCATGCATATATTCCTAAGTCATAAAAATCTTTACTTTTTTAAAAAAAATTATACCTGCACTGGTTGCTGCCATCTGCTTAGACCATCACTCTATATCTTACCCTACTTTAAAACTCCTAGAACACTTTGTCTATACTAATCATCTTCAATTTCTCACTCCCTTACAATCTAGATTTTGAGTTTATCACTAAACTGAAGCAACGCTGTCCAACACCTTTTCTCAGTCTTCATTCTTCTTTATCTCTCAAAAGCAATTGGCATCATTGACCATGTCCTCCTTCTATGCTCTCCTTTCTTTCTGGTTTTATTTTAAAACAATACTTCTTGAACCTGTCTGGATATTTCTTCTGTTTCCTTTGTCTGATCACTATGTATGTCCCACCTTTTAAACAAAAGTATAAAACTTCTTCTTTTCTCTCTGTAGATGATTCTTACAGATGCAGTGAGAAATCTAGGCAATATGATCCTTTTTTCATTAGTTCACAATCAGTTAAACTATCTGTATTCAGGTGACAGTCAGATTTATTTTTCTAGGAATAGTCTCTGTCTATTATCATCAACTCATTGTGAAGTAGGAATCTCAAACTCCATACATCCAAAACAGAACTCATTTTTTACCCCTCAACTTATTCTTCTTCTCAACTTCCCTATTTTTAATGAAACCATCATTCAGTGAGTCAAGTTTGCAATCTTTGAGTAATTCTTTAATCATCTCTTCATTGTACTTTTTATATTAAATCATTGTCAAGTCTCTTGCTTCTATGTTCATAAAATCTTTCATATCATTCACTTCCATCTATTCACATACAACACCCCCTAATCTGAATTCTCATCACCTCTTACCAGGACTATTGCATTAGCCTTCTGTTTGGTTCCTGAGTTCCTAATCCCTCTTCTCTCTAATTCATACTCCACAGAGCTGCCAAATTGATATTCTTAAAGCACAGATGAGGCCACATTCTCTCCTATGTTCAACGAAGTCTCATAACTTTTTTCCCCCAAATCTTGCTCTAACCTACATTTCAAAATTGATTGCACATTACTTTCCCTTGCATCCTTTTCTTTCCTAGTCATATTGTTCTATTTACTGTTCCCTACAAATTATATCTCTTGTCATCTTGCATTCATACATAATGCCTAGTGCTTAGAATGCAATGCCTCTTCACTTCCATCTCATAGAATCCTTTGCTTACTTTGTTTCAGCTCATGTGCCACCTACATTGAGAATAATCTTATAATCTCTTATTTGTGTACATGTTTTTTCTAGCAGTGGGAAGCTAACTCTTTGTGATGTCAGGGGTTATTTTATCTTTGTTTTTCTCTCCACAGGGCCTAGAAAGGGTCATGGCTTACAGGATAGAATTGTAAAGTGCTTGCTAGACTTCTAGGAGGCAAGATGATGGAGTAAGCAGTAAATAGTCATAAGTCATCCATACTCACTTTCAGACAACTATAAAATAGTACCCCAAAACAAATCCTGGAACGGAAAAACCAGGAAAAAGCAGAGCAAAGCAATATTTTAGCTCAAGAAACTTGGATAATTGTCAAGGAAGGTCTGTCTCATTGGGCAAAAGGGGAATGTAGTCTAGGACCTAAAGAATCACAGTATGCCAGCAGCAAGCCCCATCTCAGCAAACCAGTAGGAGATCCTGAGCCCAGTGTGGTGGAGAAGGCAAACACAAACAGCAGGATACCCCCATATGCCTCAATATAGCTAGGAGAGCAGACACACCACAGGCACAAGAACCACCACAAACTTCAATGTAACCCTGACAAACAGGCAGCCTCCAGCTGTCAGATCATGAGCTTCTGCATAGCCTCAGGGAAATGCACAAACACCCCACTGGGCCTCAGTACATGCCAGACATCAGTACTAGGGTTCTGACTCAGCACCCAAGTAAGCTGCCAGACCCCATGGTCTGCTTGCCATGACCCCCCACATTGCAGCACCAGACAGGAGGGTCCCCTGTGGGCCTCAGGTCAACATAAGTGCAGCACCAGGTAAACAGTCAAGGTCTGCAACCCTTGACACAAGAATCCTGAGACAGTTCCCCTTCCACCCCAGAAGAAGAGTTCAGGAAAAGGAAAAGGCCAACAAAGGTGAACAAAAAGACACAAAAAAAGAATCTAATCTTGGAAAATTATGGTGGTGACAGGGAAGATCACTCCAGAAAAGGACAACGATGTCAAAACATCTATGGTCAAAACCCCAAAGAAAAATGGAAAATGGTTTCAACCTCAGAAAGAACTCATGAAAGAGCTCAAAAAGAAGTTTAAAAATCATATAAGAGAAGTAGAAGAAGAATTAAGAAAAGAAATGAGAGTGATGCAGGTGTATTATGAAAAAAGATTCAATAGCTGGGAAAAAAAACTGCTTAAAAAGTAGATTTTGTCAAATACAAAAGTAGATGCAAAAATTCACTGAAGAAAACAACTCCTTAACAAGTACAACTGGCCAAAAGGAAAAGGAAGTAAAACAGTTAGTTGAGGAAAGCAGCTCCTTAAAAGTTAAAATTGGGTAAATAGAAACGTAGACAAGTAGAAATGCTATGAGAGATCAAGAATCAATCAAACAAATTTTGAAAAATGAAAACTAGGGTGGAGCCAAGATGGCGGAGTAGAAAGACTCACATATGCTAGCTCTGAACCCACAGCCCATATATTTCCTACAAGAAGAACTCCCCACAAAATCCGCATCACTGCAAGGTGCACAGAAACACAGTGGAAGAGATTTCCGTTCCAGAGAGCCCTGGAGAGCCGTCCCCAGGGACCGTCGTGCCCCGGAAAGTGGAGCCCACCCATGCCCTGCCCTGCCCTGCCCTGGCCGGGTGGCCCCAGAGGAGCAGATCCGAGCAGGCTTCAGGGACAGAACCTCCGGCAGCTGAGAAGGTTCCTCCGCCCACAGACGCTACAGGTCAGTGAGAGACTTCTGGGCTGGCCGAGGGGGGAGCGAGATGTCTCCATGGCTCGGGCCCCCTCAGGAGGAAGTGGCAGAGGCAGAGGCAGGGGCAGAGGCAGGGGCAGGAAGCGGCGGAGGCAGAGGCAGGGGCAGGAAGCAGTGGAGGCAGTGGCGGCAGCCCGGGACTCCCTGAGCAGCAGGTAGGATCTTCATTACTGAAGGTCTCTGCATAAACCACCTGAAGGATCTGAGACTGGGAGGTGGCCCTGCCCCCACCCACTCCATTACTAAAGGTCTCTGCATAAAGCCCCTGAGGGAGCTGAGGCTAAGAGACGGCCCTGCCCCCACCCGCTCCATTCATGAAGGTCTCTGCATAAAGCCCCTGAGGGAGCTGTGCCTGGGAGGCGGCCCTGCCCCTACCCCAGCACCAGAACTAAAGCTCACATTGAATAGCAGCCACAGCCGCCTCAGAAAGCCCATTTGAATCTCAGAGACCAAGCACTAGCTGGGCGGATCTAGGTGGGGGTGCAGAGGAATCTCAGAAGTCAAGTAACTGGCTGGGAAAATGCCCAGAAAAGGGAAGAAAAATAAGACTATAGAGAGCTTCTTTGAGCACGTGCAAATGGTCCTGCCTTTCAATTCTGATGATGAGGATATATTCTTACCATCAGGGAAAGACGTGGAGGGTGGGGTCCCTGTATCACGGACATCCCAGGGGGATGTCCGGTGGGCTCAGGCCTTGGAAGAGCTCAAAAAGGATTTTGAAAAGCAAGTTAGACAGGTGGAGGAAAAACTGGGAAGAGAAATGAGAGAGATGCAAGAAAAGTATGAAAAATGGGTCAATACCTTGGTAAAGGAGACCCAAAAAAATGCTGAAGAAAATAACACCTTGAAAAATAGGCTCACTCAATTGGCAAAAGAGGTTCAAAAAACCAATGAGGACAAGAATGCTTACAAAAGCAGAATTAGCCAAATGGAAAAAGAGGTTCAAAAGCTCACTGAAGAGAATAGTTCTCTCAAAATTAGAATGGAACAGATGGAGTCTAATGACTTTACGAGAAACCAAGAAAACACCAAACAAAGCCAAAAGAATGAAAAAATGGAAGAGAATGTGAAATATCTCATTGGAAAAACAATTGACCTGGAAAATAGATCCAGGAGAGACAATTTAAAAATTATGGGACTACCTGAAAGTCATGATCCAAAAAAGAGCCTAGACATCATCTTCCATGAAATTATCGAGGAAAACTGCCCTGACATTCTACAACCAGAGGGCAAAATAAGTATTGAAAGAATCCATCTATCACCGCCTGAAAGAGATCCAAAAAGAGAAACTCCTAGGAACATTGTGGCCAAATTCCAGAACTCCCAGCTCAAGGAGAAAATCTTGCAAGCAGCTAGAAAGAAACAATTCCAGTATTGTGAAAATACAATCAGGATAACTCAAGATCTAGCAGCTTCTACATTAAGGGATTGAAGGGAGTGGAATAGGATATTCCAGAAGTCAAAGGAACTAGGACTCAAACCAAGAATCACCTACCCAGAAAAACTGAGTATAATACTTCAGGGGAAAATATGGTCTTTCAATGAAACACAGGACTTTCAAGCATTCTTGATGAAAAGACCAGAGCTGAAAAGAAAATTTGACTTTCAAACACAAGAATGAGAACAAGCATGAAAAAGTAAACAGCAGAGAAGTCATAAGGGACTTACCAAAGGTGAACTGTTTACATTCCTACATGGAAAGACAATATTTGTAACTCTTAAAACTTTTCAGTATCTGGGTAGTTGGTGGGACTACACACACACATACAGGCACACACACACATACGTACATGCGTGCACGCACACACACATACACACATGCACACACATACAGAGACAGAGCACAGAGTGAATTGAATAGGATGGGACCACATGTTAAAAGAAATTGAGGTAAATGGTGAGAGAGAAATGCAGTGGCAGGAAACAGGGTGAAATGGAATAGGGTAAATTATATGTCATTCAAGAGGCAAGCAGGAGACTTTTTAGTGGAGGGAAAAAGAGGAGAGCTGAGAAAAAAACAAGAAGTTTACCCTCATCACATTCGACTAAAGGAAGGAATAAAATGCACACTCATTTTGGTATGAAAACCTATCTTACAATACAGGAAAGTGGGGGAGAAGGAGATAAGCAAGTTGGGGGGATGATGGAAGGTAGGGTAATGGAAGGAGGGAGCAATTTGAAGTCAACACTCTTGGGGAGGGACAGGATCAAAAGACAGAATAGAAACAATGAGGGGTAAGATAGGATGGAGGGTAATTCAGTTAGTCTTACACAACACAACTATTATGGAAGTAATTTGCAAAACTACACAGATAGGGCCTATATTGAATTGCCTGCCTTCCCAAAGGGAATGGGTGGGGAGGGAGGGATGGGGAGAATTTGGAACTCAAATTTTGAGGAACAACTGTTTAGTATTGTTCTTGCTACTAGGAAATAAGAAATACAGTTAATGGGTAATAGAAAGTCATCTGGCCCTACAGGACAAAAGAGAAGATGGGGACAAGAGAAGGGAGTGATGATAGAAGAGAGGGCAGATTGGTGATAGGGAAAATTAGATTGCTCGGTGTATTGGGGTGGGGGGAGGGGATAAAAGGGGAGAAAATTTGGAATCCAAAATTTTGTGAAAATGAATGTAAAAAGTTAAATAAATAAATTTTTATTTGAAAAAAAAATGAAAACTATATAGAAAAAAATGTATAATACCTCATTGCAACTGACCTGGAAAACAGATCCAGGAGAGACAATGTCAGAAACATTGGACTGTCAAAAGGAGAACCTGGACAGCACCTTTCAAAAAATTATCAGAAAAAAACTGCCCTGATATCCTGGAACCAAAAGGTAAAATAGGCACTAAAAGAATCCACTGATACCCTTAGTAAAAAGATCCCAAAATAAAAACTCTAAGGAACATTATAGATAAATTACAGAACTATTATATCAACCAAAAAATACTGTAGGTGGTCAGGAAGAAACAACTTAAATACTGAGGAGCCATGATCAGGATTATGCAAGATTTAACAGCTGAAGCATTAAAGGATCAGAGGTAATGGAACTTGATATTCCTGAAGGCAAAGGAGCTAATACAACAACCAAGAATCACTTACCCAAGATTTGAAAGAAATCAAAAAGATGGGAAGACAATTCTTCCAGCAACTGTCACTTATAAGGCCTCATTTCTTAAATATGTAGAGCTGAATTTATAAGATAACAAGCCATTCCTCAACTTAGAAACTATCAAAGGATATGAACAGGAAGTTTCCAGATAAAGAAATCAAAGTTATCTATATATGAACAAGTATTCAAAATCGCTTTTGGTTAGAGAAATGCAAATTAAAACAACTCTGAGGTACCACCTCACACCTGTCAGACTGGCTAACATGACAACAAAAGAAAACGATACATGTTGGAGAGCATGTCAGAAATTTGCTGTATTAATGCATTTTAGATGAAGTTATGAACTGATCCAACCATTCTGCAGGGTGATTGGGAATTATGCCCAAAAGGCAACCAAACTGCATATTCTTTGATCCAACAATACCATTACCAGATCATAAAAAAGGGAAAAGGACCCACATGTGCAAAAATATTTATAGCAGCCCTTTTTGTGGTGGCAAAATATTGAAAATTATGAGGATGTCCATCAATTGGGGAATGGCTGAATAAACTGTGGTATATGAATAAATGGAATATTAATGTGCAGTAAGAAATGGCAAATAGACACATTTCATAAAAACCTGGAAAGACTTGCACAAACTGATGCAAACTGAAATGTGCAGAACCAGTGTATATAATATCAGTAACCTTGTGTGGTGATAACTATGAATAACTCAATTCTTCTCAGCAACACAATGACCCAAGATAAATACTAAGAACCCAATTCTATCCACATCCAGTTAAAGAACTGATGAATTATTTATTATAAATACAGATCAAAGCATATTTTGTTCACTTACTTCATTCTTTTTTCCTGTTTTTTACCCCTCTTGATCTGTTTCTTCTTTCACAACTGTGACTGATATGGAAATATGTTCTACATAATAGCAAATGTATAACAGATTAAGTTGCCTACCATTTTTAGGAAGTGGCAAAAAAGGGAGAAAAATTTGGAACTCAAAATCTTGTGAAAATGAATGCTAAATATTATCTTGACAGGTAATTAGGAAAAAGTAAAATACTATAACAAATAAAGTTGAATGCTTGTTAGATGAATAAATGACAACAGATGATCTATACTCACTTAGTTTTTCCTTTATGGATAGTTTTGCCAAAATGTTTTAGGTGATTATGTTTATGAGATTATTATATTTATGAGATTATTATATCTTATATAAGGGTCTTTATAGCAATCTGAACATTTGTATTGTTAATGTATTTTTTGCTTAATTTGATGATCTTCCCCATCCATTAGTAGGGCCATAAGACCTACTTAAATCACATGAAAGTCTAAGTTACATGTGGTGAGAGGAGATTGTTTAATCAGTAGAACAGGAAGGATGGAGCAGAACTGGGAGGAAGTGAATGAGAGCAATTAGAGTGGAGGGAGAGAGGGAATGCAGGCAAGCAGACAGCTAGGATTTTGAGTGCTTGCGGGAAGGTTTCAGCAGGGGAGGGGGATGTTTGGGAAATGAAGGTGTGTGCCCTGCAATGATAACGTGTATCAACTTTTTGTTGCTATGATGGATTCGGTTTTCTGGTTTTGGCATTTAGCTTTCTGGTGTATGAATAAATGTTATTTTTCTTCCTTCTATATGGACAGTCTGTCATACTATGACAGCATATTCGTAGCCTCCATCAGTGCTGTGAATATTGCCTTGGCAGTACAGTATGATATACAAAGAAGAGTAAATGTAGGGCCAACATGCGTGAAATCACAGTAGTATGTTGGTGCATGTTTAACAGCCAGCATTCTGGGGGAAAAGTACTCATAACACACTTTTGAATTTGATCTGTCTTTTCCATCACTTTTTAAAGTCTAGAACATCCACAAAATAATAAATCAAGCCTTGATTTCTAACATTTGCCAATTTCTGAGTTATAAATGCTTGTGCTCAAAATTTAGCAATCGGCTCTTAAAAGCCAATTCAAGCTGGCTCTAGAATCAGACACTGTGTTACGCATCATCGACGGCAGCAAACGCTATTATAAAACATAAATGTCCTTGCAGAAAATGAATAAATCAGAGTATTGTGACAAAGCTATTTGTTGCTATATGTTTCAAGGTACCTTATATGATTTTGACATGGATAGAAGACAACTTGTGAAACCAGTGATTTGCTCTGCTGAATTAAATGGCTTTTTATAGCTGATAAATAATGAGCATATAATAGGATCTTGTATTCAATACATTTTCAATTATTTGGATATAAAAACATGATCTGGTATATATTGGTTTGAAAACCTATCTCCTCAAATTTTTGTAAACTAGGTTCTCATGAATATATACATTGTTCCCATAAAATTACTTAAAATTACATGCACATAGTACATGTGTGTATTGATGCATACATGTGTACATATACATATATAGATGAAAGTAGGCATATAGATCATTAGTTAATGTTATTCTTTTGATTACCATTTTGGTTGGTTATCCTGTTTTTTTCTACCTTTAATTAAATTTTAATTGTTGAGAGATACAGTGGGGAATCTAGGCAATTCAAAAAAATACACATAACCATAAAAAAATCCATTGTTAAAGATTAAGTACAAGGTTTTTACACTTGTTTGTTTTCAATCCTTCTTTGAGATACCTTGAGAATCAATCACTTGACATGCTAAAAACTATATACTCCAAAAAGTTTCTTCTGATGCATCATCATTGTGTGGTGTCACCCTGGATTCTTGAAAGCTACACCTGAAGAGAACAAACTCTGTCAGGTTTTATCATACTGGAAAGACTTCAAATGCTGCTTCCTAAGAACTGGATTAACTGAATATGGGGAGATTCATTGACAGCATTCCAGCCTCTTGGTGGCAACTCATAAAATCATACATCAGAGATACAAAAATTCCTCAGTCTTATGTAGTCCTAATTCTACAGTGCAGCATTAGAGTGATGGAAAAGGCAGCAGAAATTACTAAGCCTTGCCCAAGTTTTACAGTTTATAAATACAAACTTAGATGTTTGTATTCCAAATATGTGGTCAATATGATGCCTCTCTTTATAACTCCAAAGAGAGAAAAAGAAATTCAGTATAGGATCATGTTTAAGTCTATGACTATTGGTTCATGGATACTCTTTTCCCTTCTTTATTTACTTTACTGTTTTACTGCAAACACTCGGAATGAAGTAAAACTCAGTTTATCATTATCAGGAACAAAATAAAAGTCAGTTTATCATTATCAGGAACAAAACCTATTCTAAAAGCATATACAGAAAGTAAAGTTTAAAGAAAGAAGGAAATTCTCCGAGGTTACCAGGCAACAATGAGGCAACGCAGAAGGAATAGAGAAGAGGATGAATTCACTAGGTCCCAGTAGTGGGAATAGTCAGGGAAACCACAAAATTCTATCTGGGCAGATTACTCTTCATGTAGATCTGTGAGCCAGAAAAGACACCAATGTAATTATATTCAGTTAGGAATGACAGCACCCTTTACTTACAATCACTGGCCACTGGTACTTGCTGTGCCTCCACAACTCCTTCATTCTTCACATGATAAAAAACTTCTAGGCTTCCCCATACCTCAACATAAGTAATTTTAAATGAGCTTTAAATCTAGACCCTCTGACTTCAGATAAAATGTTCTTTTCTGGAATAAGCAATGAGAAGAGCTAAAGTTTTGCAGATCACACGGAAGCCTCATGCCTCTACATAATGCTCTCATATATAAATATATATATACACACACATACATACATATATATGTGTGTAAAGATACATATATAGATATGGATATGTATGTGTGTATGTATATATATGTATGTACATATATATGTACATATATATTCTAAAAAATGAGACATGGTAAGCCCTAAATAACATACAAATTAGAAAAGAATATATTAGGAGACAAAAAGAGATAAGATGTAATATGCTGCAAATAGCACATGGTAGTGGATACATAGTCTTTGAGTCAAGAAGACCTGAATTCAAGTTCAGAATCCAATGCTTACTATAGTGCATGAGATCAATCTTTTAATACTGTAAGTTAAAGGATATTCTAGTCTACATGGGTAGAGAAAGTATGTACAGCTGGAAGTTCTTTACACCAACAGTCATAAGTTATATAAGAAAAATAAAGAGGAATTTATTATTACTAATGCAGAAATAATTTCTGAATAAGCTTTCAGTATAGTCAAAGCACCAACTCATTAGAACAGCAATCAAGATCACCACAAAGTTAGAACAGAAATGATAAAAACACATTTAATATAACTGGGACCACCCTAATATGGCTTATTATAAACATTCTATTAAAGCCAACATTAATAAACTATAAAAGAAGAAATTTTGCTCAGCTCTGCAAGGAACTCTACCTGATGAAAATCAAATTCCATAAAAAAGTATCAAAAGAGTTAACCACAAAGCAGGCAGAAATGACCACTAAAAGGATCACCAATTTAGAATATAGATTCATTTGTTTAATCTTATAGAAAAGGAGGATTTGAAATTATAATCAATATTGACTTATAAATCTGAGAATCATGGAAAGAAAAACAAATTTACAAGAAGCTTTGCAAGAGACACAAATAAAGTAAAAATCTCCCATGGATATTTAAAATCTAAACTAGAAGGAGTCTCCAAAGAGAAGAAAAAAATGTGTTGTTATAGAAATTCTGGAGTACCTTATACCTGCATATAGCCTATGGTTTATGAAGCACTTTCACACATTATCTAATTATACACTGTTCCCCTCCACTTGTATCTGTTGCACTCCATCATTTTTTAATCTACTCTCCATATGAATCAATCGCAAAACATTTATTAACACCTACTATTTGCTTAGTGACTGAATCTCAGCTTTGTCCAGTTATTAGATTCTCTGACTTCAGCTTTAGTGAAATTAAATGCAGACATGATGAAGCTATTCTCTGCTCCTTTCCTTATATATTAAGTCATTAAGATCTAGAGACATATTGAAAGAATCCATCGATCACCACCTGAAAGAGATCCAAAAAGAGAAACTCCTAGGAACATTATGGCCAAATTCCAGAATTTCCAGGTCAAAGAGAAAATATTGCAAGCATCTAAAAAGAAACAATTCCAGTATTGTGGAAATACAATCAGGATAACTCAAGATCTAGCAGCTTCTACATTAAGGGATCGAAGGGAGTGGAATAGGATATTCCAGAAGTCAAAGGAACCAGAACTCAAACCAAGAATCACCTACCCAGCAAAACTGAGTATAATACTTCAGGGGAAAATATGGTCTTTCAATGAAACACAGGACTTTCAAACATTCTTGATGAAAAGACCAGAGCTGAAAAGAAAATTTGAATTTCAAACACAAGAATGAGAACAAGCATGAAAAAGTAAACAGCAAAGAGAAGTCATAAGGGACTTACCAAAAGTGAACTGTTTACATTCCTACATGGAAAGACAATATTTGTAACTCTTAAAACTTTTCAGTATCTGGGTAGTTGGTGGGACCACATACACACATACAGGCACACACACATACACACATGTACACACACACACATACACACACACACATACACACATGCACACACATACAAAGACAGAAAGCACAGAGTGAATTGAATAGGATGGGACCATATGTTAAAAGAAATTAAGGTAAATGGTAAGAGAGAAATGCAGTGGGAGGAAAGAGGGTGAAATGGAATGGGGTAAATTATATGTCATTCAAGAGGCAAGCAGGAGACTTTTTAGTGGAGGGAAAAAGAGGAGAGCTGAGAAAAAAACAAGAAGTTTACCCTCATCACATTTGACTAAAGGAAGGAATAAAATGCACACTCATCTTGGTACGAAAACCTATCTTACAATACAGGAAAGTGGGGGAGAAGGAGATAAGCAAGTGTGGGGGGATGATGGAAGGGAGGGCAATGGGAGGAGGGAGCTATTTGAAGTCAACACTCTTGGGGAGGGACAGGATCAAAAGACAGAATAGAAACAATGGGGGGCAGGATAGGATGGCGGGAAATACAGTTAGTCTTACACAACACGACTATTATGGAAGTCATTTGCAAAACTACACAGATAGGGCCTATATTGGATTGCCTGCCTTCCCAAAGGGAATGGGTGGGGAGGGAGGGATGGGGAGAATTTGGAACTCAAAGTTTTAGGAACATCTGTTTAGTATTGTTCTTGCTACTAGGAAATAAGAAATACAGTCAATGGGGAATAGAAAGTCATCTGGCCCTACAGGACAAAAGAGAAGATGGGGCAAGAGAAGGGAGGGATGATAGAAGAGAGGGCAGATTGGTGATGGGAAAATTAGATTGCTCGGTGTATTGGGGTGGGGGGAGGGGATAAAAGGCGAGAAAATTTGGAACCTAAAATTTTGTGAAAATGAATGTAAAAAGTTAAATAAATAAATTTTTATTAAAAAAAAAGATCTAGAGACATGCCATAATGGTATTAACTGAAAATAGTAAATACTGAACTATATCTAATCTAGAAAAAGCTAAGCTAGTTACTTGACACATATAAAGAGTCCTGGAAATTTTGAATAGGACCAGTACTTCTCTTCTTCATTCTTCCCTTTCACTACTGAAACCTCTCTTCCATCATCATCTACAACCATGTGATGGCAGGTCCCCAGGATTACTGCTAGTCTTCAAAGCTTCCTGTTGTTCCCAGGCTTGCTTTCTTCCTTCTTTTATATCCCTATTCAAGGTGACAACTGAAGTAGGGAATCACCCAAATAAAAGTTTAGATTATCAGCTCCACTAAATAATAAATTGATGTACACCTTATGTCTTGAAATGAACTTAACCTAAAAATGCACAGAGTTGTTCATGCTAGTTTTAGAGTAAGGCAAAGGAAGAGAGAGGAAAGACAAGATATTGGGGAGAAAAGACAGAGGCCATAGTAAGGATGGAAACAATCCTTAAAAATGGCTATTTACACATATGTGTTTGTATATACACATATATATGTGTTCATAGATTTATACACATAAATATATTAACTGTCAGAATATGCAGACATGTACACATCTGTCAGGATTAATACATATGTGTCTTCTCATATGTTAACATGTGCATATATTCTGGCAACTACCTGCTGATACTCCAGAATATAGCAGCAAATTTCATCACAAACTTCATCATTACTTTGTAAGGTCACATTTAAGACCTTTTAGCCATCATAGATTTCACCCTGTGGAGAGAGAAGTCACTGTTGTAAGAAATAAGAAAATTGAAATTATTACTCTTCAACTGCTGGGAATAGCATGGTTCCAATTGACAATGTTCTTATCTGCCAGCTCTAAGGTAGCACAAACACAAAAGGCATGCCTATGGAATATTAAAATATTTTTTAAATTTGCCCCTCTAGAACTGACCTCCTAAAGAATTTTGATGCTATTTCTTCTTTCTCTTAAAGACAACAGCATGCTAAGAAGTACACAATATTTTCAGTTCTAGTGCTCATCAAACCAAACCACAGTTTTCTACTATGATCCTGACACTGATTCTTCCTCCACTGCTTTGACATGTTCACTAACTGAAGAATTACATACTGGCTTTCTCAAAGGGCAGGCATATGAGCTATTTACTTATCACAAAGAATGAATTTATATTATTTGAACTCATATTATGTCTTTCTCAAAAATAGTTCTGCAATATATCTTACAATTATTTTTCCAGTGCAAATCCACATACTAATTCAAGACTTTTACTTTCTAAAATGAATTTACATAAACTTATTGATTTCAATAATCAAAGTTAGACTTTAATTGATTTACATATTCCTTTAAATCTTTGAAATATTGATCATTGACTCGTAAAGAAGTTGCTCAGTTCCACATTCATATAACTAATACTATTTCCTTCATGAAGGTAGATGAGTGACTATGTTTTTATGTGTATGTATGCAGGTATGTATGTATGTATTTATGTGTATGTGTGTGTGTATGGATGTGAATGCAACTTTTAGATGCATCAATACACACAAAATTTATCATTTTCAGAGACTTTTTGAAGACTTTGAAATTAATATCATAAAATATTTCATAAACTGCATGCATGAGCAAAAGCAACATCACTTATTTTATTTCCTTCCCCTCCACTTCCCAGACCCCAAGGCAGTCCATGTGTAGCATCATAATCCTTCCTGCTTATAATAATGTATTCTGGGGCATCTTTCTTCATTAAAAGATTGATGTCATGCACTGTAGTAAGTATCAGAGTCTGAACTTGAATTCAGGTCTTCTTGACTCAAAGGCTATGTATACACTATGTCAAAATACATTACAAAGAAATAAAGATAAAGTTAGAAATCTAATCAATATTGAAAGCTCTTATGTTTATAAAATTACTGTCAGCTCTAATAGGATATCTTTTTTTGTATTTAAATTTATTTATTTAAGTTTTCAACATTCATTTCCACAAAATTTTAGGTTCCAAATTTTCTCCCCATTTCTCCCCTCCCTCACCCCAAAATTCCAAGCATTCTAATTACCCCTATCACCAATCTGCCCTCCCTTCTAACATGCCTCCCTTCCCTTATCCGAATCTTCTCTTTGTCCTGTAGGGCAAGATACCTTTCTATACCCCATTAACTATATTTCTTATTTCCTAGTTGCAAGAACAATACTGAACAGTTGTTCCTAAAACTTTGAGTTCCAACTTCTCTTCACCCCCTTCCTCATCACCTATCCCCATTAGGAAGGCAAGCAATTCAATATAGACCATATCTGTGCAGTTTTACAAATGACTTCCATAATAATTGTGTTGTGTAAGACTAAGTATATTTCCCTCCATCCTATCCTGCTCCCCATTTATTCTATGCTCTCTTTTGATCCTATCCCTCCCCAGTGTTGACTTGTAATTGCTCCCTCCTCCCACTGTCCTCCCTTCCATCATCCTCCCCACCCTGCTTATTCCCTTCTCCTCCACTTTCCTGTATTGTAAGATAGGTTTTCATACCAAAATGAGTGTGCATTTTATTCCTTCCTTGCACCAAATATGATGAGAGTAAGCTTCATGTTTTTTCTCTCACCTCCCCACTTTTTCCCTCCACTGAAAAGTCTCTTACTTGCCTCTTTTATGAGATAATTTGCCCCATTCCATTTCTCCCTTTCTCCTCCCAATATATTTCTCTCTCACCACTTAAATACATTTTTTTAAAGATATGATCCCATCCTATTCTATTCACTGTGTGTGTGTGTGTGTGTGCGCGTATGTGAGTGTGTGTTTAATTCCTCCAACTACCCAGATACTGAAAAAAGTTTTGAGTTACAAATATTGTCTTTCCATGTGGGAATATAAACCGTTCAACTTTATGTTGTCCCTTATGATTTCTCTTTGCTGTTTCCTTTTCATGCTTCTCTTCATTCTTGTGTTTGAAGGCCAAATTTTCTTTTCAGCTCTGGTCTTTTCATCAAGAATGCTTGAAAGTCCTCTATTTCACTGAAAGACAATTTTTTCCCCTGAAGTATTATGCTCAGTTTTGCTGGGTAGGTGATTCTTTGTTTCAGTCCTAGTTCCTTTGACTTCTGGAATACCATATTCCATGCCCTTCGATCCCTTAATGTAGAATCTGCTAGATCTTGTGTTATCCTGATTGTATTTCCACAATACTTGAATTGTTTCTTTCTAGCTGCTTGTAATATTTTCTCCTTGACTAGGGAACTCTGGAATTTGGCCACAATGTTCCTAGGAGTTTCCCATTTTGGACCTCTTTCAGGAGGTGATCAGTGGATTCTTTCAATATTTATTTTTCCCCCGGCTCTAGAATATCAGGGCAGTGTTCCTTGATAATTTCATGAAAGATGATTTCTAAGCTCTTTTTTGATCATGACTTTCAGGTAGTCCCATAATTTTTAAATTGTCTCTCCTGGATCTATTTTCCAGGTCAGTTGTTTTCCAATGAGAAATTTCACAGTATTTTCCCTTTTTTCATTCTTTTGGTTTTGTTTTGTGATTTCTTAGTTTCTCATAAAGTCATTAGCCTCCATCTGCTTCATTTTAATTTTTAAAGAACTATTTTCTTCAGTGAGCTTTTGAACGTCCTTTTCCATTTGGTTAATTCTGCTTTTTAAAGCATTCTACTCCTCATTGGCTTTTGAACCTCTTTTTCCAATTTAGTTAGCCTATTTTTCAAGGTTTTATTTTCTTCAGCATTCACTGGGTCTCTTTTACCAAGGTGTTGACCTGCTTTTCATGCTTTTCTTGCATCTCTCTCATTTCTCTTCCCAGTTTTTCCTCCACCTCTCTTACTTGATTTTCAAAATTTTTTTGAGCTCTTTCATGGCATGAGACCATTGAATATTTATTTTGAATGTTTGGGATACAGAAGCCTTGACTTTTATGTCTTTCCCTGATGGTAAGCATTGTTCTTCCTCCTTGGAAAGGATGGGAGAAGGTATCTGTCCACCAAGAAAGTAACCTTCTATAGTGTTATTTTTTTCCCTTTTTGGGGCATTTTCCCAACCAGTTACTTGACTTTTGGGTCCTTTGTCAAGAATAGGGTATACTGTGGGAATCTGTAAGATCTCAGTTCCTCCAAGGTGGTACAATCAAGCCAATTCTGTATAGTTACAGTTGTATATCTACTATACATGGTAGGAGCCATGTATATGGAAGTCTAGAAAACTGCATCTTTCTACGAATTCCATCATGAACTCATTTTTCAAACTGGAAACATACTCCCTACATTTAAACTACCTTTAATCGTACTTTCCATCTACTAGGTATATATGTGTAACTTTAGGATGGGGGAAAAAAACTCCAAAATAACAACCAAGCAAAAAACTAATTCTCTTGCAAGCCATGTGCCTTCTTCTATTCTCCTATATTCTCATATTTAATGTAACTCTGTAACTGCAACAATTTTCCCCATGGTTGTTTATATAGCTTTCATCCCAAAGTTAACTTACAAAGAGGTCTGGGCTTAGGTTTTAGGAAAATCAGGCTCATTATTATATGGTTGTGATGTTAATGTAGATATCGTCAAAGTTCATTGTTTCAAGTTTGTTGTGGGTGCTCAGGATTTTCTTGGCTAGTAAAATTAACTGGAAGAACTGTTTTAAAAAATCTTGTGGCAACAAGTGGAAAAATCCTTATCCAATAAATTTCATATACATATGCACACAAACACACACACACACCGACACACACACACACACACACACACACTCACACCACCTGTGATACATGAGGGACATATTTCTGAAGTTTAGTATCATTCTGACTCACACAAGATTATTCCCCTTTTAGAAGTGACAAAGAAAATTATAATTCAAGGCAATACTGTTTGGCATTAGGTATACATTTAATTATTTATAGGTAGAGTGAATTGAAGGCCAAAGAGAGATATGGAAAATGTGGTTTAGAAAATTTTGAGAAAGAGATCATTTTTTCACTTAGGGGAGTAGGGAAAACTGAAGTACTCTCTAAACTTAGACTTGAAGGAAAAACAAATTTAGCAGAGAGAATGAGGAATATAAAATATGTGGGGTATATGGGACAGATTAGGTCTGCTCAGAGGGAAAAGACTGAATTTTGGATTCTGGAGAGAATTCACATGGAAAATCTTGTTTGCCTAGACCCTAGACTGTGTAGAGGAAGAAATGTGAAATAAAGCTACAAAATTATTCTGAAGATAGTTTGTTGAGGCTATTAAATACTATACTATAATTTTTTATTTTGTTTTAAGTCATTTAAAGTCTTTAGGTTGGTAACTGCCATGGTTGGATATATGTTTAGAGAACATTATTATGGCAGTTACATAGAATGGATAGGAAAGTACAGATAAGTAAGTCAGGGAAAGAACTTATTAGAGTAAAAGGTGGTAGATAATGAGAGCCTTAATTAGTAGTGGAAGCAAGGTGGTAAGTAGTGGTAAGATATTATGATGACAGAATTGATAGGACCTGATAATTCAGTAAGTATGGAAGAGGAAAGGACCAATAGTACCAATAGTAACAACCCTGATGCTCTGTCAATCTCAGACAACCATTATCACATTTTTCTTTTTACCTCTGGGCTCAAGATTCTACAGAAGATGAAGAGTTGGTTAATATATCATCCTCAGTAAAGCAATCATTCAATAAGTATTTACTGATTGTTTTTGTATATCCAATATTGAGGGCCATGAAAAGCAACAATTTTTAACCCACATAATACAGTTATTTTAAGATTAAAATAATGCACATGAATTCAAGAGTATAACCATGTGAATTTATAAGTATGATCATCCAGCATCACAGAAGGACCCTCAAGAGAAAGAGATCACTTTATCTATTCATTTGGGTTAACCTTACTGACTTTTTTGCAAAGGGCTCCTGAATTTAAACTGAAGATATTGTATAAAGTGTTTCTGGCAGGTACTTTACTCTAATTTGGAAGTTAATAGAATTAGAAAGAGCAAACCAAGAGAGAAAATGGGAAATAGATGAAAGTTTCCACAACTTTATAATGATTTTTCCCTCTATTCTTTGTAACTTTTGTGTGTGTGTGTGTGTGTGTGTGTGTGCATGAGAGAGAAAGAGACAGATAGACAGAGACTATATTATAATTATAAATAAGGAAAAACTGATCATAGTAAATTCTATGAACAGACTTAACATCACAGTTTGGGGCTGCCATGGTGGTGCATACCTATAACCTATATTACTAGGGAGATAAAGAGTTGGTGGAGCACCAGAGCTCAAGTGCTCTAAATGGCAATGGTCTCAGCCAATTGGTTGTCCCTGATAAGTACAGCATCAACACAGGGAGCCCCCAGGAGCAAAGAATCCACCAACTTGCCTAAGGAGTAAGAAACTAGCACCCAAACAGAACAGGCCAAAGCTTGCATACTGATCACTAATATAAGTTTTGTAGCATTCCTCCTCTTGGTGAAAACTCCCAATCTCCATTCTGAACTTCACTGTTATCATTGCAACCTATTTTATTGTTACCAAACTGCCTTTACATTAGCCTTCTTTCTCTAACTACCCTTCAATCTTCTATTTCTCCACTCAGGAGAATCCGACTTCCTGAAGAAGAATCTGAATCCTAGTGACCCTTTACAAAACTAAGTAATAATAACTAACGTATCTCCTCCTTCCCTGTCTTGGAATACAAACACACACACGCACACACACACACACACCATAAGAAGTGCAGGTATGCTTCTTGTTCTTGTCATTTTCAGATCCATTCTTTGCTGCTCCTTCCTGCAGGTTACCCAACATGTCTATATCACTTCATCCAGATCCTGGGGTCATTTTTCTACCACTCCCAAGGTCAGATCTCATCATACCTTGTGCCTAGCCAACAATCTATTTCTTCACTTCAATTTCTGTTTTAATACTTGGGAAATTCAACATACATGTGATATCTCTCCAAAAGCCTTATGATCCTAATTCAACCTCCTCAATTTCAACAACTCGCACCTTCACCCATGTCAACCACAGCTGGCCTGGACAACTGTAATAACCTCAAGTTTATAATGCTGCAATAGCCTCCTAATTGGTCATCTTTCCTCCAGTCTCTCCCTTCATCAGTCCATCTTCAACAGAGTTTCCAAATTTATGTTCTAAAAACACAGTTCTGACAATGTTATTTCCCTGCTCAAGGAGCTCTAAGAATTTCCTATTGTCATTAGTCTAAGATAAAAACTTCCCTGTCTGATATTTAAAACACTTACAATCCAGCTGCATCCTGTCATAACAGACTGTTTCTCTGTCTCACATTCCATCTTCTAGCCAAACAGGTCTACTTGATTTTCTTGCTTTATGACATTGCATCTTCCATCTGAAATCATATGATCATAGACTTAAAGCTGTAAGTGACCTTAAAGGTCATTTAGTCCAAATATATTCCCATTTGACAAATAATAAATTTGAGGCCCAGAGAGAAGAGATAACTTTCCCAAGGACACAAAGCAAAATCAGGACAGAAATTTGAAACCAAGTCCTTTGCATACAATGTCCTTCAGGATTATGAAATAGTCTTCCCCTCAACTGTACTTGGAAGCCCCAACTCCCTTCAAAGAGCTCTTAGTGTCTTTCCTCTTGAAAGGATTTTGTATATATTTTGCCTTTACTGGTGAGAGTATTTTTCCCTCCAAAAGAATGTTAAGCTCCTTGAGGACAGAGAATGCCACATTTTTGTGCTTGTAGCCACAATGCCTGGCATAGTATCACAGAATGAAATTGTTTCAGAGTTGGATGGGACCTCAAAGTCCATCTAAGCCAACTCATAAAATACATGTGACAAGTGGGTAGTCCACTTCCACTTAAAGGTGAACCAATTCTATTTCTGAATAGCTCTAATTGTTAAGAATAATTTCCCTTTATCTATATTACATTTCCTAAATACTTTTTGCTCAACTATCTCCACTTCACCAGAAATTTGGATTCCACTTTGAGCAACTCATATAGCACATGTGATTTCTTCAGTGTGAGTGCTCCCTTCATTGATGCATATAAAAACCTTTTTAGGCCTTAGCTGATGGTCTATAAGAGCTGTTATGGTTGAAAAAGTCTTCAACTAAGAAGAGTCTCAGTATGTTTCACTTCACTCATGCTTGGAATATCCTTCCAGATTCCTCCTCATTCTCCTCATCTGAGGTATTACCTCCTATTACCACCCAATAGAAATTTTAGCCCTGAGACTCTCTTCTTAATTGATGACTGCCTGCCTCCTTAATTGATGACAACCATTTTAGGAAGACTGCTAGCCATGCTTTATTTTACTACCAACTAGACCTCCTTCTGATTTTCACCTACCATACTGTACCCTTCCCGTTCCCAGTCCCAGGTTCAGTTCCAATTTATATGGTATCTTCCTCCCTTTGAATGCAAGCAATCTGGCATGGAATAAGTGTTTAGTAAATTCCCTATCTAATGAATTATCTATCTAAATGTCTCTCTGTAACTTCCAGTCATTGTTCCTAATTCTTCTAACAGCAAAGTAAGTTTAATCCAATATTAGGAATTTAATAAATAATACTAAGCTGAATTAAACTGAATTAAAGTCAGAAGGAGTATGATTCAGCCCATAAATGTAAGATTTATTATTGCCCACCATGTCCCATCAGCATAAAAGCAAAGTTAAATCAATTAATCAATCAGCAACCGTTTTTAGAGCCTACTTTGTGCCACTCATAAATAAAAGAATAAAGCAATCATGGGTCACAAAGAGCTGGCATTCTAAATGATTTCAAATCATTTAGGTCAGAAACTGACACAAGGGATCATAGACAGGAAAATATCCTTACTCATCTCCTGGTTCAGAAGACACCAATATATAGTTCCTCAAGAATTTCAGTGTTTCTCTTTCTTGTCACTAGCTCTGTCCACGTCCAAAGTTGTCTGTATATACGAGGAAATCTATATTCAGATTAGTTCTGGGCAGAGAAAGCAGTGGCAGCCATAGAATTTCAATAATATACAGTATACAACTCCATCAGACAGCCTGGAGCATAAATAAGCCCCACGTTGCCAAAAACTGGCCCTTTCAGTCAAATGAGAAAACAAATTAGTAATTAAACATTTATCCATATTTTAAGTTTAGGTAGCTTCTATTTACAATGGAATATATATATTTAAGATTCACTAATTGTCACTTTCTAACAAATTGCATTTAATGGTTTCCTTTATTAAAAAATAAAAAAGTAAAATAAAAACTCCAGCAACTTTCAGTTAAGGATGTGTTCAGTTGATAAATTCCTGAGAAGAGCTAGCATATGTCCTCTCTTTTTAAGTCAAACTCCTGGGGGAAAAAACGGTCAGCAGTTACAGGCTTCCACTTTCTGTCTTCTCACACATTCTTCAGCCTCTTGACCTTATTCTCAAGGAAGCCTTCTTCCTCCCAAGTTCCTTCTGATTCCTTAATTGCCCAATCCATTAACGCTTTCTCAGCCCTTATCCTTGACCTGTCCGTAGCACTTTAGACTCTGCAACACCAACTACTCTGTAATACTGACTTCCTGGACAGTATTCCCTTCATGAGTTTCCATGCCATTGCTTTCTTGTGGTTCTCCTACTGTCTTTCTGGTTACTTTTTCTCTGTCTCCTTCACTAGATCATTATTGATATCCTACCCCTTAACCATAGCTTTAACTCTCTCTCCATGTCCAGGCCTTCATCATTTTTCTCTCTACACCTCTTTTGATGATCTCATCAGATCCCATGAACTAAACTATCATTTCTATCCAAAATAACTTCCAGATCTCTATATCAATCATGCAACAAGCATTCATTAAGCACCTATTATATGATAAAGATAAAAATAAAATAGTCACCACTCAATATGAGTTTACATTCTATTGAATATATACATACATTTCATGCATACATATATAACTAAGAAGCAACTAGGGACAGACAGACAGTCAGACAGAAAGACAGATAAATAGATAGATAGATAGATAGATAGATAGATAGATAGATAGATAGATAGATAGATAGATAAATAGATAGATAGATAGATAGATAGATCCAGAGAGCTACAGGTCTGTATATAGATAGATCTATCTATAGTTATATAGAGATAGCTATAGAGATAGACATGGATCTATATGGATATTTCTATATTGATAGATCTATATCTATATAAGTCTCTGTATAGATAAACATATCTATATAGACCAATATCAAAATAGAGACAGATAGAGATGTCTGTATCTATCTGTCTACATACACACACTCACACACACACACATACATACACACACACACACACACACACACACACACACACACACACACATATATATATATATATAATATGTATATATTTGTCCCTAGTTGCTTCTCAATTAATCAACAAATCTTTATTGAGAACTCATTATGTGTCAGGCACCATGCTAGCACTCAGAAGGGTAAAAAGACACAAAAATAATACCTGTCCTCAAAAAGTTTACAGTCACACACACACACACACACAGGTGAGGGTGAGGGTAGGGGATACTACCAATAGAATATTCAAAAAAGGCTTTCACAGAATCACAGAATTTGTGAATAAAAAGAGAACTTAGTGACCTTTAGTCCAATCTATTGAAAAATAAAAGAATCCTCCCCTTTAACACTTAATAAGTCATTTTCCAGAGTCTACTTAAAGACCCAGGATGGCAAACTCTACTATCGCTCAAAGCATCCCCTTCCATTTTTGGATGACTCATTATTAGGAAGTGATTTTTTGTTTGTTTGTTTTTCCTGATATCAAACTAAAATTTGTCTCCTTGTAACTTTTACCCATTGTTCTTTGTTCTGTACTCTAGGGATAAAACAATTCTAATCCTTGTTACACAAAAAATCTCTTTGAACACTTGAAGTTATCGTGTAATGTTCCTCTCCCTTACTAAATCCCAAGTCTTCTCTCTTCCAGAATAAACATCCCTAGTTTCTTTAATCTTCAAATGACATGAATTCAAGACTTTTCATCATCTTTTGGGAACTTGTCCAGCTTACCAATATTCTTCTTAAAATCCTGAACCCAGAACCAAACAGGGACATCAGAGAGGCTTTAGGAGGGAGATCTTAGATGCTGATTTGAGCTGCACCTTGAAAGAAATTCAGGATTCCAAGGTACAGAACAGAGGAGGGAGAGCACTGCAGGTGAGGGAAGATCTAATGCTAAGGGCAGATGCAGGAAATGGCACATCAGGTCCACATCACGTTAAGAGGCTGGATTAATTGGAAAAGTTTGGACCAGAATAATGTGAAATAAGTTTGGCTATCCAGTCTCTGATTGAAGATCTCCAAGAAGTCAAGGATAGCACAGAGGTATTGGACATTGATGTAGTATCCTTGGCAGAAATAGAGTAATTAAAAACAGGGTTGAGTTTTGGAAGAAAGGAAATTAATTCAGTTTCGGACACATTTAACTCCAGACCTGCATCTCCTACTAGACAACTTCAACAATTTCTCCTAAGCATCCTATAAGCACCAAATTTCCAGAGTTGTGAGGATAAGGTTTGCAAACTTTATGGCACTATATGAATCATCACCATCACCACCACTACCACCACCATCATCATCATTTCAAAAATCAATATCATTGCTTTTCTACAAACTGAGTACCCCTTATACTGTCCAATTTGTAAGAAAGAGTCAACAGCTAAAATTTAAACTGTAATTAAATTCAGATAAAATACAGGAAGATCTACAATGTCTGAAGAATGCCAGGAATCTAAACAAGGATACATTATATCTTTTTTTTTTCCTCCCTAGGATATGAGCCGAGAAATTAGATCTACAACCAAGATATTAGTTTCAGAAGGAAAAGATAGTCAGGATATGAATATTGCTAGTCATTGTTCTAATTATAACACTTAAGGGTGTGTGTCCATGAAGAGATAAGCAGAGGTCAGAACAGTGAAAACTAGTCAAGATTCAAGTGGAAGACTATTTATGGGAATAATCTAGCTGCAGATAGTAGGAATGTAGTCATGTGAAGGTTGGAGAACAGGGGCAGGAAAACCAGTCCCTTGAATACTGTAGTATTAGGAAGCATACTCAGTCACTGGAGAACTAAGATCCTAAAATCAAAATTTTGAGCTACAAGAGGATTTAAAGATTATCTAATCCATTCACCCCACCCACTTCCTTGGTGCAGATAAGGAAACTGAAGCATACAAAGGTTCATTGACTTGCCCAAGGTCACATAAGTAGTAAATATTTGAGACAGGATTCTCCTGACTCCACATTCAATGTCCTCCTTGCTGACCAGCTATGCCATTTCTGGTTAGACTACATCTGGAGGAACAACATTTTTAAAAAGAATTGGAGAGTAGCAATAATGGAAGTTACAAAGAGGCAAATTTAAACTTCATATAAAAATGTCCTAACTACAGCCATTCAAAATTAGAATGGGATACCTTTAGGGAGTAGGGAGTTCTCCCTCCCTTAAGGTCTTTAAACAATAGCTACTGACAACATGTTGATTATGTTGTAGGGAGGATGTTTTTCTAGTAGAGGTTGTACTAGATAGCCAGTAAGTTCTTGTCCAACTCTGAGAAACCTGTATTTCTTGATAGCAGAGAAGAAATACAGCCACCTAGAGGACTGAATGAAACAAAGTAAGAGTTTGGAATTATTTGGAATCTAGGCTACAATCCTGACAATCTGGTCACTGGAGAGATGCAAGTACTAAGGTAAGAGCAGGACAGCTATTGACTATCACATCTAGAGTCAAGATTTGGTACCAGATTCCAGGTGAAGCTGAGCTAAAATTGGGTGAGTTAAATATGTTTAGCCACTAAGACCAGAAAGAATACCAGAATGGGGAGCTGTGATATCAACCCCTTATCCCAGGTTTCAATTCTATTTCCTATTAATTTGTTCTTTTTAGACTCCTATCTTCAAAGTAGGTCTGAATACTCTCTTTCTAAACTTTCACTTGACCCCAAATTATACCTTCTCTACAGCTCTTAAGACTTCTGCTCCCTTTTGAAGCCCAGGTTCCATGCTTCCCACTATCTAATCATTCACTTGTTTCAACTTATTCTACTCTCTTTCTGGTGTTTGCATCCTCTGACTATATTGCTAAGTCTGTTGATTATGCTTTTTAAATAGCAAATCATTAGTACAGGTACTTGTTTTAAGGTTAATTGCTAATGATTGACTGGACCATGAGTCACAGCACTCATTCACATCTTTTCCTCTGCACAGCTTAAAAAATAAGCTATTATAAGAGAAGGAATTCTGGCCCTGGGCCACACCTGGGCACTGTTTTGATAATGCATTTTTTGTCATTGTTAATATAATTTTGCTTCTTAAGGGGAAAGTATTTCCCACCCACTAATGGGCTTGCCCATTAAGGGGAGTTTGATTAGGGAAGATTTGTAGGAAGGCTCACACTATTTGTTAATAAGGCAACAGTTCTCAAGGGTGTATAATGTATAATGTATAAATGTATATTTATATATATGTATAAAGACTCTGAAGTGAGGTTTTACTTTGGGGCTTGTTCTTTGGAAGTGTCATTTGGCCAGATGAGACTCTGTGCAGCCACTAAGAAGCCCGCCAGCTTTGAAAACTCAAATATTGATACTTCTCTCCCTGGTAACTATGTATGTATGTAATGGTTAGACAGTGGATCTGTCTACTGATCTATGATGTATGTACTGCTTTTATAAGACAGTTGGAAACCATGTCTGTTGATATTGATTTCTCTGTATTTTTTCTGAAGTTCAGGATGCTGACTTTTCCCCCTGAACTAAGTGAATGATACATGTGCTTGATTAAAACGATTGCTGACCCCTCAAAAATTGCCTTTCCTTTCAGAAAAGTAGATTTAAGAATCTGTGATAGCAGGCCTTCTTGTGTATGTCAGGGTCTTTGCTTGCTTTTACAGGTATCAAAGTTGAAACCTTACAGTCTATCTTGTTTTAAGGTAGAGTTGACAGGTAAAATTTGAAGTTTAGTGCAAATCCTCAAATTATAAATATATAGGTGACTTCCTTAAGAATTTCTGAAAATCTGTCCTGATCATAATTTTCCTATAGGCAAAATGGGTTTAAAAGTCTATTTAGTATCCATTCATCAGCAACTATTACATAGAAAGAACATATAATGTTTTAAACATCAAAATTTTTTTTAATGATATATAATCATATCTGTAGCCACACTTCAATACATGAAGAATTAAAAATGGCCAGTGGGAATTGACAACAGGCCAAGCCAAAGCTCCTCTCTACTTACAATATAATAACTCACTTTTATATTTGGCTTTAAATTTAATATTTACAAAATATTTCCTTCAAGCAAGTCCCATGAGGCATATACAGACAAAGAAACAGAAGCTCAGAGAGTAAATGACTTGCCCATTCACTGTCACACACCCAATTTGTACCAGGGTTAGGATCCAAACCAAGGATCCTTTCCTCTGAGACCAGTGCACTTCCCATTAGTCTTTACTGATCTGGGTATTTCTCTTTGACAATAACTCTGACAAGTCCATCCTGCCTTCATGCTCTTTTATGGCAACTGAAACTTCATACTGCCAATATCTCTAATATGACTTTTACTCCAGTCCTACTAGTGGTTTAAAAAAAATTTTTTTCTCAATTACCTAACTCATCAAATGGAATAAAATATTACTTTTTGTGATCCTAAACTCAAATAACTAATACATAACTAGCACCAAACATATATAATAGCACAAAGTAATATATGAATGCAATTAGGCTGGATGGATTTGATACACATTACCCAGAAATTCAGTTAAATGATTTGTCATAGAATAAAGGAGGATCAAGTTCTCTTGCAGCATTGGCTCTGTTGTGAGAGAGTGTGGACTTAAACAGCACCTCTGAGGCTTAACTATTTGTGTGATGTTGGAAAAGTCACATAACCTCCCTGAGTCTCAGTTAACTCTCTGGTAAAATGAGGGGTTAGACAAGATAGCATCTGAGGTCCCCTTCCATTTTGAATCTATGATCCTATGATCTGACACTTGATTTCAGCAAACTTAACAGATAGGTAATAAAACATATTATAACAAAAAGTGAGGAGATGATACCACCAAACAAAATCATTTTCCTCTATAGTCTATCAAATCTTTTAATAACCAAAACCAAAAATATAAATTCTAAATAAAAGACATGATTTGAATCTCACTACCACAGCTGGGAGCATCTGGCATTTCAATGACAAGAAAATTAGAATTTTCCATATAAGAATAAATGTAAATTTCAACACCACAAAGCAAAAGATATCACTTCAAATAAATATCTATGTGAACTCCATAATCTCTGAAAATGATGATGGGACTAACCATTTTTGCCAGTTTTATCTTTCCTTGATAACCAGTTTTAGAATAAGTTGTAATCAGAAGAAAGTAGTGAAAACTTACCTTATCACAAAGTCATGACTGTCAATCTCCTTTCCACATCCACTTTCCAGCAGAATCCCAGAATTTCCAACCACTGCACATGTCTTAAATCGGCGGTTTTTCATTGGTGAAACTTCAGGAAGGAGGCTATGCAATTCCTGAGAAACATTTAGGGTACGGCGCCTGTCTAATACGTAGTGCAGCACATCTCCAGGCTTAAAACTGCTCTTGACTACAGAGATATCTCTTTCTGCATCCAGGAAGCGAAGAATGTTTTTCCTGTATTCAGAACACAAACAATGGTTCTATTGGTGACAAGAAATCCAATTCACTGCTGTTGTACTTTTAAAAGTATGTGTCAAACAATGTGAAGTAGTAGTTATAAATGCTATACTCTTATTTGGTGATATCATTCAAATTTACTGTAAAAAGCAGTTTTCCTATAAAAATAATCATTAAAATAACACTGTGCACTACAGGTCCCTTGATAGCAGAAACTGTGCTTTATTCATTTTATATCTCCCATATGCCTCAGAACAGTGACTCCCACATAGTAAATACTGAATAAAAACTGGGTGAATGAATAAATTTACCCATCTATTCCAATGTCTGATGAATAACTGGGACAAAAATGCTAGTTGATTTGGCTCATAACTGTACTTTAAACATTACTGCCTACCACATTAGCCCCAGCTAAGTAATTTGCGCTATAGGCTAAAGGTTGCAATAGGCAGTTAGAATTTTATTATTAGTGTTCAGGTAAATAAAACTAACTTTGAAATTTCGCAAATTACTATGCCAAAACTAAAAGGTAAAACAAACTAAAAGCCAAACTAGAAAACTAATATATCATATGCATGTCTAGGTACACATATACATGCATGTATATACATGCACATATATGCATTTTATATCTATATATTATGTGATTAGTAGTCTATATATTGTCACCAATTCTCTCAGGAAGAAAGAATAATGGTACTTCTTGTACTTTGTTTAGCCATAACCAGGGGTAGAGCATTCATATGGCTCCAAAATGGGAAAGATGCTAATGGCACTTTCACTCTTTTAACAGGTAGAAACAGTTAGTGCTGAGTTATCAAGGCTAATTCACTAAAATAGGAAGTTATAAGATGGTATGTTCCCCTCACTGTGGGATGAAGAAAAGTCCTAGCCCTACATGTTCCTTAATCCAAAGCTGGCAGCAGTCTCTCTGGTAGCAAGAGTCTGTTGATGTTCCATTTTCTGTCCTAAGGGCATTTATGTCCATTTATGCCCTAAGGGCTCTTTTCTTGTGTGTTTGTGTGCACATATATAGGAATGTTATCCAAGAGCTTCTCCCTTATGTGGAATTGTATGTTGGGGTTTGAGATCTCAGCCTCATGCTTGAATTATATTTCTTTCTCTCTTCTCCCTCTTTCTCTCTCTTGCTCTCTTTCATTTGAGGGAGACTTCATTTCTTCTTGTCCTGGGAGTGTTGAGGGGTGCTTACTCTGGCCAAGAGAATTGCTAGCTATGGTTCTAACAGTACCTTTCCTGCAAGCTCAAAGTCCTTTACAACAACTTGTAATGTTAACATACACAACAAAGGAAGAACAAGTCTGTACAGACATCTGTAGTGCTGAGAGGACAGGAGAGTTCAAGTTCTGCATTAACTAGCAATATGATCTTAGGAAAGTCAACTACCTTTCTTAATTCTAGTTTTTTTTTTTCTATTTTTTTTTTGTTTATGAATCTGAATTCTATGATAGCACACTTTTGACCAGCCAAAAAAATCCACAGGAAATTAATGATCTTAGGATATGACTATATCTTTACTCCTAAATAACATTAGTGAGCAAGGATAACTTCAAATTTTTAAATAACTGGGGGCTTTGAAAGCTATTTTTTCATGAACTCTCAGGTACCGGTCACAAAATTGGACCTCTCATGATAAAAATGTAAAAATAATTCCAGGAATATGTTCCTGAAAAAAAGACTCCTCTGTTTTGACTCTTATGGAGTCAAAATACTTTCTTTGAGAAGCAAATTGTAAGACACAGAAATAGTGATGATCTCAAAATCATCAAAATTGTGTGACTTCCTTCAAAAACCTTCTTTGTATCTTAGGTCAAGTCCTGCTGTTCTCATCTCTCTTTCCTTTAGTGTCATTTCTACATCCTGAGACCACCCACTGGAACCTATGATATCAGAGCTCAAATGTAGCAGTAGTTTCACTGTCACTGAAAGAGAATATGGCTTGCTACAGAAAAGAGAAGAGATCTAGAAAGTGATTTGTCATGTAACAAGAACAAGGGATAACCAATGAATAACCTACCCTCTCCATAAGGATCAACACAACGTCAAGAGAAAATCAGAAAGGCATTGGGTGAACTCAAGCTTTTACATGTATATATGGTCAAGAGTCACACAAGGAAAAGAAACTTTATATGAAAGGGTTACTCTCTGTTAGATGAAGAACCCACATTGACAAGATCACAAATCAATCAAGTATTAACATATTCAATGAAGTTATTATTCAATAAAAAGTGTTAAACTCTTAAATACCTTATATTCAGACTGATGATGTAGTGCATGGAGTCCTATGATGACCATTTTTAATTGAATATTTATGAAAGATTCCAGAGAAAACATTGGAATAAGAGAATTGTGTCTGTGTGTGTTCCTATTTCGTTGCCAAAGAAGACCATGCCATCAGAGAAATAATGACATGACTAGCACTTGATTTTGTGTTAGGGAAGGCTGTGCACGTCACCAGCCTCACTTCTGCAACCAGATATTCATCAGGATGACTGGATATGACCCAGGATGAGGCAATTGGGGTTAAGTGACTGCCCAAGGTCACACAGCTGGTGAGTGCCCAGTGTCTGAGGTGAGATTTGAACTCAGGTTGTCGTGACTCCTGCACTGGTGCTCCATCCACTGTACCACCTAATTGCCCCCAATAAGAGAATTATAAGCTGAACGAAGCCACTCAATCCTCATTAATGAATTTGTCCAATGTCCCATAGGTAGCAAGTGGACTACCCATAAGGAAACACTTGAGCTTAGTCTGACTCCAAAGCCAGTAATCATTCCATAGTATCACATAGCTTCTCATAGAAGTCGTGGCTTTTAGTTATATCCCTGACACTTTGTTAAGTAGGACTTTGTCACAATCTCTCTGAACCTTAGTTTATTCACCTATGAGAACTCTCATCACTTCTCACCTAGACAAAAGGTCCTACAGTGACCTTCTAACTGAACTTCAGGCTTTCAATATTGTCCTTCTTCAATTTAGCCTCAAAACAGTTGTCAAAAGACTCTCCCTAAAACACGTCACAAAGTTTCAGTTCCTCCTTTGGATAAAATACAAATTTCCCATCTTAGCATTGAAAACCCTTCACAATCTGACTCCAAACTATATTTTCAGGCTTCCTGAAACTTATGTCCTTCAGGTATTCTAAATTATAGTCAAACTGGCCCATTGACCATTCCTGAAATTCAGCACCCCATGTTACATGCCAACTTAAATGCCTTTGTAAAGTCTGGAATGAATACTTTCCTTACAGGTATATATTAGAATCTCTAGCCTTATAGACTTAGGTCATTTGCCATCTCCTACAGGGAGTCTTTCTTGATTCCCTTAGCTGTTTAGGCCTCTCCCCTTCTCTTTCAAATCACCACATATATATTTAATACCTCTCTTAGATAGTACTCCATTAGACTGAGGATGTAGACCTGAAATAGGAGTATTTGAATATGGAAAGGCCAAGTATACACTTAGCAAAGACAATGATCAGCACAGTATCCTCTGTACCCATTCCCCTACCCACTCACTTAAATGGACATGTGAGGGAAATTCAGAAGTAAAAACTATGCGAACTCCAAACACCAGAGCTCTTTGATGATTCTGGGGAAAATAATCATTGCTTAAGTTATGGTCTGGCCTGCAGAAATGCAAATTTAGGATGCATAACTGTTAGTCACCACAAACTAGGATTAGGTATCTGAGTAAGGACACCCAGAACTGAGCCAACATTGAAGAAGCAATACAAGTGAAGTTTCTGGTGGTCCTAGAGTAAAGGTGTTTGTTTTCGTCTAAAACAACTGGCTAAGAGACAACTACTCTGGCCAAGGATTTCAGAAAAATAACATGTAGTAGTGTCTAATTGAGACCGGATACTCAAAAACCAATGAAAACAGTTCTGGGTGTATATTTTCCTTTCAAGGGTGGCTCACAAGTTGTGATCTCTATATGTTTCCACTCTCTCCACTGGTGCTGTGTGTGTTTGGATGTTGCTCCTCAGGTTTACAAGGGAAATATTATAATTCTTATTATGCTATTTTAGTAAATGCTTTGATCTATGCCCTCTGACAACTGGAAGGGGATGAGCAGAGATCTGAGATACTTTTTTGAAGGGAGAGACACAGTGTACCTTGAACATGAGGTTCCTACCTCTTGTGTCCAGATACACAACTTGTAAGTGGGAAAGGAGGCTAGGTTCTCAGAGAAGGTGATGCAATTAAATGTCACTGAAAGTATGACAACCCGACTACATAGTTAAACTGGAATTTAGCCATTCAACAATTTAAGGGGAAATTGAAAATAAAACCTGTCAGATTAGGAGAAGCCAAGGGGAAAAAATTATGTGCATCAGGAACAGTAGCAAAAGAAAGAAAACTAATCCAAACATTAGTATTCTAAAAAAGACAAGATGAATATTTAAAGGCTTGATTTTAATGTGAATAAAAAGAGGAACTAGCACAAGACCCACTTCTTGGTTTAGTTTTCAACATTCAAAGCAGAATGTATTTCCGGTAATGACTTAAAAGAAGCAATTGCCCCACCCCAACCCTACACACAGCCCCAAACAAAACAAAACCAATCTAAAGCCATTCTAAAAGTATTACTAAAACTATTAACTGTCTAAAACCATTATTCTGTGTACTTCATCTGTATTGGTTTCTATACACATCTACAAATAGCTGCATTTAAAAAAAATAGTGCTTTTTTTGTATTCCAAACATTTCTTAATATGATAATTTCCCTGTCCCCTCCCCCCAAAGGAAATAAAAAAGACATACCAAAAATCTGTTTTGTAGTGTATGCAATAATTCATATCCATGGTCCCAACCTTTCAGTTAAACTAAAGAAAGAATGTTTCTTCATTTGTTCTCTTGAGACTGAGATTCATTTTCTATGTTTAATCTGAGATCAAAAGGCAGCTTTCATTTATATTTATGTAAACACCTTTTACTTGCTGTCTGACTCAGATTGCTTTGTTCTGTATCAAGTCATTAAAATATCCTCACATTTATATTAATTCTTAATATATTGATACAATTATGTAATATTACATTTATTTAACACAATTTGTCCAGTCAGACAAAAGGCACCCATCTTGCTTGAATTATTTTTTTCTTTGCTAAAACAGCAACAACAAAATGTTCAAATTGTTTGGTGAATGTGAGACTTTTATTTTTGTCTTTGACATCTTAGGGGTGTCACATTAACAAAAATGCTAGGCCAAAAGGTTTGAACAGTTTAGCAAATTCTCTCGCATAATTTCAAATTATTTTCCATAATAGGTCAATTTAAAGATCTACTAATAGTGTATTAGTGTGCCTACCTTTCAATATAACATATACTTCCATGTTATCAACTATTCAAAAAGCAGACATTTTTTAAAGCACTCACTAGAAGAGCCTATGGTTATGACATGTTAAAAATAACCTGAAAACAGTCTGCCTGAAAAAGTTAAGGAATAGAATGGAAAGCAATATGAGTCAGTGATGTGATATGGCAACTCAGAAAGAGAATATGATCTTGGACTATTAAGAGATACATAGCTTCCAAGAATAATATTATAATCCAATTTTACTCTGCTGTGGTCAGTGGTCAGATTACTTTTAAAGTACTGAATTTATTTCTAGAATTTTAGGAAGGGCAGCTGGGTGGTGCAGCAGAGACAGTCCTGAGTCAGGAAGATTCATTTTTCTGAGTTCAAATCCGGTCTCAGTCACTTAACTATCTGTGTAACCCTGGGCAAGTCACTTAACCCTGTTTGCCTCAGTTTCCTCATCTGTAAAATGAGCTGGCAAAGGAAATGACAAACCATTTTAGTATCTTTGCTAAAAGTGGGGTCACAAAGGGTCCATGAAGAGACATGATTGAAACAACCAAACAACTGATAAACGAAATACTAGAAAATATTTAGAAGTCAAGAGCAAGGACGATTAAGAGCTCTGAGTCCACAGCACAAGAGGATAAGCTGAAAGAACTGGATATGTTTAATCTGAAGGAGAAAAAACTCATGGGAAACCTGATAGCTGAGTTCAAGAATTTGAAAAGATTTGTGAAAGAAGAAATAGATATTCTATATGACCCAAGAAAGCAAAACCAGGATGAATAAGCAGAAGTTTTAGAAAGGTCATTTTAGGCTTGACATCAGAAAAGATTTTCTAACAAATTAGAATGATAATGTAAAGTAGTCAGTTCCTTTTCACAGTTCTCAAGTAAAGTCTATAGCTCTTAAAAATCAAGTAAATTACCGTAATTTTAGTTACTGTGAAAGGTGTAAACCTTGAACTAAAACTTTCAGAACCTTCAAAGTATAACAGACATATAGATCTAATAAACTCTGGTAGAACTCTCTAAAAATAAGAATCTATAATGAATATATAGGAATATATGAATAACTCTGAGGAATAATGAAAAGTTAGACTATTTTCAAATATATGAGTATTTCAAAATTTAATAAAGGTTGAGTTTCACATATTAATTTTTTGGTAATTTATTGAGTATTTTATGAAAGGATTATAATTCCAATCTTCTATTTGAACTCCTTTGAAAAGTATTCCAATATGGTTTAATTGTACAGAAGAATGAGCATTGATACTAAACTAAGAATTCAAATCCAAACTCTGACTGATTGCTTCTGAGACCTTGAATAAGTCTCTCAACCTCCATTAATGGAACCTCAGTTTCCTTAGTCCATAAAATTAGGGGGTTAGAGTACATGGTGTACACATGATGTCTGAGGGCCCTACCAACTCTACAACTATCAAGCTATGATCCTATGACTCAATGAAATATAACTGATACAAAACTATCAATTAAAAAATCTTCAAAGAATCAATATTAGTATTAATTAAGATTCTTTGATCCTTACTGAGCACAAATCTAAATATACTTAAGGAAGATAAAATACCACTACTGAGTGGAAAACAGCATGGTGCTATGAAAAACAAGACCTCTTGAATCACGTTGCCTCTGATGCTTACTATTGTGTGTGATTTAGACAAGTTGCTTAACTGTGATGTGCCTCAATTTCCTCTACTGCAAAATGAAGGGGGTGGATTCTGAGGCTCCTTCAAGCTCCACAATCTAGGATCATATATTCAATAGATACCATGGGTAAATTGATATCATTGTTTTTTTTAAAAAAGTAAAATTCAGGGTACTCAGTAAGTAGAGTAATAGTATCCTTAAAATCTGTTTGAAAAAGTCCAACCAAGATCAGGCATTTTTAAAGATTTTAAATAATTTATTATTATGCAACAAACTTATTTAATAACCACTAGTTACTGCCATTTACATACTTTAGTAAGTTTTATGAACTATTTGTTCATTATACATTTTTAAATAAATCATTTGTTCATTTCAAAGATCTGAACAACTGAATACATTATTCAAGATTGGCTCGGTATGTTATTGTGCATTTCTTTCTTGATTTAATTCTTAAGGAGAAATCATGAAATAACAGCATCAATTTTCTATTCATACTATCAGTGGCAATAAATTAGTACCAATCACCTTCTAATCAGAAATGTGAAAACAATCTATTCTATTTTTTTATGGTGGCACCAAAGGCATAGCTGTGAATCATTTGAGTCAGCTTTTAAGTAATATTTTTGACTCCAACATCCCGCCCCCAAGAAAAAAAAACAAAAAACATAGTGAAGATCAATAGAAATTCAATGACTTATAGTTAAAAAGGGAAAAATTGAGGACCTGCATTATTTTTATGGATCTGTGAACTCACTGATTTGGATATTTCTTCCAATGTAGATCACAACCCATCCTATGACTCTTATCCACGTCTTTCCATAAATTCAACACTTACCACCCTCCCTCCCCATATTCTTGGGGCTTTCCTCAATTTCTAAGGTTATCAGGATACAAGAAGAACAGTCAAATTATCCATTTATAATCCATTACCCTCTCTGAGAGACCAGACAAGACCCAGAACTTTTTCATGGCCACACATGGCCATATCAGTCCTCAAATGAGGCCCTATGACTGAATCCAGATTTCACAGAACAACCCCCGTAATAAAAAGATTTGTTCTGTAAAACTTGGACTCAGACAAAAGGCTCATCTAAGGACCTAGAAGGCTACATGTGGCCTTGAGGCTGCAGGTTCCCCATCCCTATCAATACTCTTACTTCCCTTGGCACTGATTAGGCTTGTGCTGATTAATAACTATGTGTGACCTTCTGCTAAGTACTTATGATATTCATATTACACACATTTGATTCAATCAGGTATCATATGTGGGATGGTAATTTTGCAAAAGTCTTTTTTGTGGACAAGCCTTTTTTATTTATATAAAGAAACTATCCTATAATAATGTTAACAGGTCATGTGTATACGTCTAAGATGAAACAACTCTAAGAATTAATAATATGACATTTCTAAGTGTAGAGAACAAACAATGAAATAACTCTGTAAATATGGAAAACCCATAAATTGTATGGGGTTCAGTATTTCATATCTCTTTTTAATGAGGGACTAAGCAGATAGATGATAAAGTAGATAGATGATGATTGATGAAGTCTAAAGTTTTATACACATATATGCATATCTGTATATATATATGTATATATTAAGTCCTATGATCTCTGATCTGTAAAATATGTCTGAATTTACTTTTTTTTTAGTAGAAGGTATTATAGTATTTGAATAGTAAGTACGAAGAAATTATATATACCAGCTCCCAAATCTAATTGAGTCATTTAAGCATTTTGTCTCAATTGAAGGATGATACATCATCAGTCACACTAGTCTATAGTGAGAAAAATGTTTTATAAATCTAGTGCTAAAGAAACCCTAAAACACTAGGGCACAGTATGTGAAACATAGCAGGTATTTAATAAATGCTTGACTGATTGACCACAGAAATCATATGTTAGCATTATCATCATCATCATCATTAGCTATCTCATAGTAACATTTTGGGAAGAAAAGAATCCATAATTGCCTTTACTTGGTGCATTCTCTACTACTCCCAGCCCGCAGAATATTTCTAAAGGGAATAACAGATCTCTACTGAGTGGACTCACTATAAATTTATGCTATCTAACTTTAACTGAGCTCTTGTAGCTACTTGGCAATATTGTTATTTATGTCTTATTGATTCCCTAGAGTACTCTCCCCAGCAACCCTTGAAAACTTTCTCCACTTGCTACTAGCTCCAACTCCCAACTCATCTCATTTTTTAGTAGATCCCATCATCTACTTCTTTATGGAGAAGTTCTTGATTTTCTGACTTGTTTCTTTATTTTCGTTATCTGTACCTATCCACTCATCATTCCCTCTAGTTTAGGAGGAAAAAGTATTCTCTTCACAGCCAAAACCCTGCATCTGCTCTTCTAATTTCTAGACCCAAATTTCCTGCTCTACCATATTACTTCTTAATCATTCCTATTCTGGCATTCTTCTATCTTTACATTTTCAGAGACTATGTTCACAAACATGTAAAGATTCCCACCTACATACACACACACACACACACCTTTTAAGGATGGGGAAAGAAATCCTAAATCATGGAATCAGTAATTTAGAACCAGAAAGGTATTTGGAGATTAACTTTTACAACTGTTTTAGTCAGTCAAAAAGCACTTATTACCATCTTACTATGTCTATGCATTCTATTAAGGGCTGAGGCTACAAAAAAAGAAAAAAAACATGGTCTCTTCCCTCAAGAAGCATACATTCTAACTGGGGAGAAAACATGCTAACTGTTCTGTAAGAGATAGATAGATAGATAGATAGATAGATAGATAGATAGATAGATAGATAGATAGATAGTAAATGGGAACTAATCTCAGATTGGGCCAGGGAAGCATAAACCTCTTGTAAAAGGTATGATTTCGATCCAGTCTAGAAGGAAGTCAGGAAGCAGACATGAGAAGGAAGAGCATTCTAGCCATAGGGAACAGCCAGCAAAAATGCATGAAGTCAAGAGATACAGTATCTTTTGTGAGAGCAGCAAGGAGGCCAGTGCCACCAGATATTAGAGCATATAGAGGCAAGTAAAATGTAAAAGGGGAAGCAAGGTGGCAAAGTGGATGGAATGCCATTCCTGGAGTCAGGAAGGCCTGAGTTCAAATCTAGCCTCAATCACTTACTGGTTGTATGACTCTGAATATCTCACTTAACCCTGTTCATCTCCATTTCCTCATCTGTAAATATGAGCTGGGGAAGAAGTTGGAAAATCATTCCAGGACCTTTTTCAAAAAAATCTCAAATGGGGTTACAAAATGTTGGATATTATTGAAATAACTGAACGAAATGAAAGAAGCCAGAAAAAGCAGGAAGAAAACAATTAGTCAAACATAGCAATTTATATTTGATCTTGGAGGAGGTAGACACAACTTGGAATTTATTTAGAAGTATAGTAATATGGTCAGGCTTGGGCTTTAAGAAGATCACTTCAGTAGCTTAATGAAGGATGGACTATAGTGGAGAGAGACGAGACAAAGAAAGCAATCAGCAGGTTACAGCAATATTCCAGGCATGAAGTGATAAGGACCTGCACTTAGGTGACAACCGTTTCAGTGAAGAGAAAGGGAGATATAGAAGACAGGTTGCAAATGTAGAAACGCAAGGTCTTGTCACTAGACTGAATACATGTGCAAGTGAGAAATCCAAAATTACACTAAAATTGAGAGCCAATGAGACTGGAAGGATGATGGAACTCTCCAGTGTCCTCAACAATAAGAGGGAAGGTAGGGAGAGGGTAAGGTTTGGGGATAAAGACAATGAGCTCAATTTTGGACAAGTTGCATTTCAAATGTCTGGGGGACATCCATTTCTAGCCGTCTAGGCAGGTGGAAAGGGGAACCTGGAGGTCAGGAGAAAAGTTATGTCTGAATAACAGATAATAGGATAAAAATAAGATAAATCTGGATAAATAGATCTGAGAATCTAAATGCATATAGATGGTTATTAAATCCACAGGATATGGTGAGGACACCAAATGAAGTCCCATATAGGAAGAAAAGACTCAAGGACAAATTCTCAAGGGAAACACACTTACTGGGTATGAGCTGGATAAAAAACAAACAAACAAAAACAGTAAAGGAAACTAAGAAGGTGTAATTAAACAAATAGAAAAGAACCAGGAGACAGCAGAGAAGTCAAGAAGGATGAGGATCCATTAGATTTAAAAATTTAAGATTTTATTTCACAAATGAGAAAACTGAGTCCCAGAGAAGTGATTCTCTTTACCTATAGTTACATAGCTAATAAATTTCAGGTCTAGGGTTAAGGTCTCCAGACTACCTGATTTCATTTATATCTTTATGCTTACATGATCCTGCTAACTGATATTTCCTCTTTCTCTCAATGTCTAATGTCTATCCAAAGTAACTTCTACCTAAAATACTGCAATAACATCCTAAGCAGTCCCTTCTCATCTCTCCTGTTTTATAATCAACTCCATAAACAGTCACCAGATCAATTTACTAAATGTATACAAATGATATCACTCTCCTATTCAAAAATCTTCAATGTTGCTTCCAATGTTCATAAACTAAACTTGAAAAGTCTTAACTTGTCATTCAAGAATTTCCACATTCAGTACTAAGGCTTTTCCAGCCTTATTTCACCATCCTCTATTTCATATAACTCTACAATCCAGTCAAATTAGACAATTCCTCATTCATGGTACATATTTCACATTTTCACATTTCTACACTTCTATGCTTCTCATTATTTTTATCTTTTCTCCATTGCTTTCTGCTAAAACCCCAATCATCCTCCACAGTTTTACTTAAAAATAATCTCTTCTCCATGAGGCTTTCCTTTATCTTCCCATCAAGAAGTGACCTTTTCCCTCATCAGATCTATTCAGTTTAATTCACCAAATGCCAAATATTTATCTGTAAAAAGGCACTGACTGTACTTGAAGCTGATTACATGCCATGAAGTTATTCTTGCACATAGTGAAAAATGGTATGATGAAGTAGAGTGAGCATTCAATTTGGAGCTAAAAGGCCTGAGTTTGATTTCAGTTTATGTGGAAAAGTTACATAAATTTAATGAACTTCAGTTTCATTATATATAAAATAGGGAAAAATGTAATTATATCATCTTCATAAGGTTTTTTGAAGAAAATGTCTATAAATATTAAACATATAAATATGACTTATTGTTGCATGCCTCCTCTTTTCTATCACATTAATCTTCATATTTCCATCAGTATCCATGACAATGGTATAAAAAGCCTACTTATTTTATGTGGCTTGAATTATCTATATCTCATCCTTATCATTCTTTTTATACTGTTCTGGTTCAACTTCTTTCACTTAGATTTTAGATCCTGTAGCATATAGATTGTGTTTTATCTTTCTTAGTACTCCCAAAATTTAGCATAGCACCTTGCATATAATAGGTGATTAATAAATGCTTACTGACTGACTTCATCACTGTCTTCTCTTGCCTATTCAATACCTTCATGTAAGTATACTCTAAGATTCAATCCTTGTCTTTTTGTTCTGCTCTCTACTCTCTCGCCACACAATCATCTCATCTTCTTCCATACTTTCAATTAAAAACTAAAAGCAGATGACTTGCATTTCTGTCCTGTCTTAAATGCCAGTTCTACATTTCCAAAAGCCTACTGTATATTGCCAGGGATTGGGTATCTTAGCATTTTCCAATGAAAACTCATAACATTGCCTCACTGTGACATGAAAGTTACCTTAGCTTCTTGATACCTATGTCAACAGAGCACAAGTGCTGACCTTTCTGGAATAGGAACCTTTTGAGCACGAACTTAGGAATGTTCTATGTGTCCACTGGTCAAGGACCAACATTAATGAAACGATACATAAGAGGGCTAGTCACCAAGTGAAAACACAGTGTTTTGAGCATACTAGGCATTTAATAAAAATTTGCTGAATTAAAAGATTTTGGGGGATTTTATTTTTGGAGAGTTGAGGATTGTTTGCTTTTGTTTTGCCTTGCCATTTTTTTTACCTAGCAACTCATGAACAACCTGTATACAAAACCTGTGGGGAGAGTTTCTATAAAGATAGAATCCCAGATCTTTGGGATATTAAATTATGTTCCACTATTATCAAAAACTGAACATATTTAAAACTATAACATTATTCTCTATCATTGCTTAAACTAATTCTCCACCTGAGTGTCCTATTCCTGTCAATACCATTATTCTCCCAGGCACCTTTCCTCATATACCCTTCTCTTCCTTTGCTTACTAACACCAGTCAATCAGTCTTACTGACTTTTTCTTCATAATTTATCTCACAACAATTCTATCCATTATATTCTCATCGCTACTGTCTTATTTCAAGTTTATGTCATTTCTCTCTCTTGATCATACTACTTTGGAAGAGCTAAGAATTCACAGGTCCCTGGAGATATCTCTGAAACAGCTGCACAAACTCCTGAAACTTGGGGCAGTGCACCCTGCACTTAGCAAGGAGCTCAGAGGTCAAGTAATTGGCTGGAAAAATGACCAAAAGGGGGAAAATAAGACTATAGAAAAAAATATGTATATACATATACATATATGTGTGTATACATATATTGTATGTATGTATTTCCTTGTGAAAAGATATTTTCTTACAATGAGGAGGATTAGAGCATACAACTGAAGGAAGATCAAAGCATACAACCAGAGGAAAACAGACTGGTCAAGGCCCCTATATCCAAAGTCTTCAAGAAAAAATATGAAAATGTCTCAGACCATGGAAGAACTCAAAAAATATTTTGAAAATCAAGTAAGAGAAGTAGAGGAAAAATTGGGTAGAGAAATAGATGTAATAGATGTAATAGAAGAGTGATGTAATAAAATCATGATAAATAAGTTAACACCTTACTAAAGGAGACCCCAAAAAATACTGAAGAAATTAACATCTTTAAAAATAGACTAACTCAAATGAAAAAAGAGGTTCAAAAAGCCAATGAGAGAAGAATGCCTTAGAAAGCAGAATTGTTCAAATGGAAAAAAGAGGTCCAAAATCTCAGTGAAGAAAATAATTCCTCCAAAATTAGAATGGAGCAGATAGAATCTAATGACTCTATGATAAATCAAGAAATTATAAAATGAAACCAAAAGAATGAAAAAATAGAAAATAATGTGAAATATCTCATTGGAAAAGCAACTAAACTGGAAAAGAGATCTAAGAGAGATAACTTAATAATTACCAGTCTATTTGAAAACAATGAACAAAAAAAGAGCCTAGACATCATCTTTCAAGAAATTATCAAGGAAAACTGTTGTGATATTCTAGAACTAGAGGGTAAAATAGAAATGAAAAAAATCCACTGGTCACTTACTGAAAGAGTTTTCAAAAGAAAAATTCTTAGGAATATGGTAGCCAAATTTCAGATTTCCCAATTCAAGGAGAAAATATTATAAGCAGCCAGAAAGAAACAATTCCAGTATTATGGAAACATGATCAGGACAACACAGGATTTAGCAGCTTGTACACTAAGGTATCAAAGGACTTGGAATATGATATTCCAGAGTTCAAAGTAGCTAGAATTAAAACCAAAAATCTCTTACTCAGCAAAACTGTGTATAATATTTCAGGGAAAAAAAAGGAATTTAAATAGTGGACTTTTAAGCCTTCTTGTTGAGAAGATCAGAGCTGAATAGAAAATTTGACTTTCAAATACAAGAATCAAGAGAAACATGAAAAGGTAAAAAGGAAAGAGAAGCCAAAAGAGACTCATTAAAATTGAACTGTTTATGTTCCTGCATGGAAAGATGATATTTCTCAGTATTTGGGCAGTTAGAGGAAATACACACACACACACATATGTACATATATGTATATTTATACTATATATGTGTAGGCATATGCATATGTACTTATACAAATATATATATGTGTGTGTGTGTGTGTGTGTGTGTGTGTGTGTATAGAAAGAGGGCATAAGGTGAGCTGAATATGAAGAGAGGATACCTAAAAAATAAAATTAAGTGTTGAGAGGAATGTATTAGGGAAAAAAGAAAGGGAGAGGTAGAATATAGTAAATCATCTCACATAAAAGTGGCAAGAAAGAGCTTTTATAATGGAGAGGAAGAAGGGGTAGGTGTGAAGGAAAGTGAGCCTTACTCTCATTGGATTTGGCTTAAGGAGGGACTAACACACATTCATTTGGGTATGAAAATCTATCTTACCCTACAAGAAGGCAGAGGAGAAGGGGATAGGAGAGGGAGGATAACAGAAGGGATGGCAGATTGGGGAAAGGAGTAATCAGAAGAAAACACTATTGTGGAGGGGCAGGTCAAAGGAGAGAATAGAATAAATGGAGGGTGGGACAGGATAGAGGGTAATGTGTTTAGTCTTTCACAATATGACTGTTATGGTAGTGTTTTGTATGGCTACATATGTGTGACTTATATTGCTTGTTTTCTCAGTGAAGGTTGGGAGGGAGGGAGAGAGAGAATGTAGAACTCAAAGCTTTAAAAATGAATTGTTAAAATTTGTTTTTGCAAGTAACTGGGAAATAAGTTATACAGGCAATATTCCAGAGTTCAAAGTAGCTAGAATTAAAACCAAAAATCTCTTACTCAGCAAAACTGAGTATAATATTTCAGGGGAAAAAACAAGACAGAAATATATCTTGCCATACAGGAAAATAGAGGGGAGGGAGATGGGAGAAGGGGGGGGGGGTGATAGAAGAAAGGGTAGATTGGGGTAAGGGGTGATTAGGGTATATGCTGTCCTGGGATGGGGGGAGGGGAGAGATGGAGAGAAAATTTGGAATTCAAAATCTTGTGGAAATGAATGTTGAAAACTAAAAATAAGTAAATTACATGAAAAAAAGTACCAACCAGTAATTAAAAAAAAAGAAAGGCTTGCTATAAGAGTCAATTAACCAGCTTTGAAGGAGATAAAGGTTTCTAAGAACCAAAAGTGATGTGGGAGTACATGCCATGCCTATCCAGCCTATTCTCTTGCCTGAGCTCTAGTGACATATCTCCAACTACCTATTTGATGTTTCAGACTGAATACCCAAAAATCAGAGCAAAATTAACATGTCCCAAACTAAACTCATTAGTTTTTCAAAATCCATCTGCCTTCCAAACATCTCTATTTTCTATCAAGCACAACACTATACTTTAAATCACTCAGATTTACAATCTTAGCATTATTCTTGATTCCTCACTCTCTCTCAGACCCTGTACTCAATGAGTTGTCAAATCTGGTCATTTTGACATCCAGAATATCTCTCAAATCTGTGACTTCTCTCTACTCATATGGTCACCAGTCTTGTTCAGGCCCTCATCAGCTCTATCCTAGACTGCTGCAATATTCTCATAACTGGACTACATGATTACAATCTTAACCTTCTCAATTTGTCATCCACATAGCTGCAAAATGGTTTTCCTAAAGTACAGGTCTAATCATGTTGTTTCCCAACATGACAAATTCCAATGGTTCCCTTTTGCTTCTAAGATCAAATATAAGTTCCTCTGTTTACCTTTTAAAGCCATACCTTCAGAACTTTTTGCCTTACTTATAGGACCACAAATCTCATATGGGCTTTCATCACCTCTTGCCTAGATTACTGCCTTATTCTCTCACGGGCCTCTCTCTGCCTTTAATCTCTCTTTCCCATTCTATCCTCCATGCCTTTACCATGTTTATCTTCTTAAAATATTATTTAGATCATGTTTTTCCTGCTAAAAAACACTCATTGGTTTTCCCTCCTCTGCATTCCTCTTACACAATTTGGAATAGCATTAATTAATTTTCACAGCAGTTCATAATTAAAAACTGTATGCATTTTCTCATTTGAGTTTTACAACCCAACTCTGGTGTAGGTGGTGCAAATACTTTTATCCTCACTTTATACATGAGAAAACTTAGGTTTAGAGAGGTAAACTTAACCAAGTGACTTAACCAAGAAGACATATTTAATAATAATAAATGCAAATCCTCATATTTTTGTAATACTCTGTGGTGTTTAAAGTGTTTTACATATATTATCTCATTCAAGCCTCAGAGCCCATGAAGTGAAGGTATTATTCCCGTTTTGCAGATGAGAAACTCAAGCATAGAAAAGTGGCAAATTGGTCAAAGGTCAAACAGTATTACTTGCCAGTAAGAATTCAAATCTAGATCATGAGGCTCCAGATTTACCCTTTTTTCACCACCAAGAATGTATATTTCAGTACTTTCCCCATCCTACTATATAAACTTTCACCTTATATTTATATGTACAGGGGAGAAGAGATTTCTTAGTCACAAATGAAGTGGTAACGAGGTATTAACAGTCTATGATCCCTTTACAAAATATGATACTTCTTTCTATCTCTTCTGACTCAGAAAGAAGTATTCAAATTTCCTTTTAAAGGATCACCAAGTGTTGACATTTTTTATTATGCAATACTTCCTGTGGCTAAAGCCGGTGACATCAATTGAGGGAAGGGAAAAACAAACCCTACCTCCTCTACAGGTGAACACATCTTAATCTCTAGCACTATAAGCTTCTTGTGTCAAGGGTCATATTCAAAAGTACTCAGGATAATACTTCTATAGCTGAAAGGAAAGTCTGGTGGCATTTGATCAAAGATGTTTATTTTACAGATTAGAAAAATTAGAATTAGGCAGGGTCTGGTTAAGTAACTTATCTCAAAGGAAGTAAACATCACAGGTATAATTTGCAGCCTGATCCTCAGGTCTTCTGATTCCAGAGAAAATTTTTTTTTCAACTATCCAGTTTGGGGAACCTGTGACCTTGAGGCCCTCTAGGTTCTCAAGTGAGGCCCTTTGACAGCACTTGAGAACCTAGAGGACTACATGTCACCTCAAGGCTTCAGGTTCCCCACCCATGCACATGCTGCCTCAGAAATATTTTGAGTCCAGAGTTTCTGAGATAAAGAATTCATATCAGGAACAAGCAACATAGTGAAATATTACATGCAAACAGAAAGCATTATATCCAGCAGCTAGATGATACAGTGGATATAGTGCCAAGCCTAGATTCAAGAAGATTCATCTTTCTTGAGTTCAAATTTGGTCTCAAATGCTTACTAGATTTGTGACCCTGGGTAAGTAAAATGAGGTGAAGAAGGAAATGGCAAAACAACTACAGTATCTTTGCCAAGAAAACCCTAAATGGGGTCACAGTGAGTCAGACATGACTGAAACAACTGAACCACAACAAGGGCTTATCATCTATCCTAGTTCATTAAAAAAAAATGACAATTTGATTTTACAGATAAATGTTAATTTCTTAATTTAGCTCCACAGTCTTTGCCTTACAGCATTTAACAAACACACCTACCCACTTGTAGTATGTTAAGCATAATGTCACCTAAGACAAAGATAAATGAAACGTATTCACTGAAATCATAAATCTTCTCCCCCCACCACAAGTTCTTTACTATGTATGAGCACTACTCCTTACAGAATTTGTATTTTGTAAGTATTAGTGCAATAAAATGACCAAAATATAATCATAAATTCTTTGAAATTTCACTATTACACTAAAGTTCTATCTACACTTAGCAACCAGAGTAGAGCAAATAAAAAAATCAACTATCCTGACTCTTCTAAACCTCATTTACATGATACTAAGTCACTTCCTGATTGTTAATGAAGGTTAAGTGCATTTTGGTGGCCTAAATAAATATGGACGATGTACAATCTGGAGTGACAAGATATTAAGAGGTATACACTAATAACATGTTATATTATTCACCCATTCTTAAAGGTAAGTCATCCAGACAAACTGGAAAAAGATTGACTTGATGACTCCTCTATGCATAGGTTCCCAAGATAATAGCAATAATTATAACAAGAAAAATAATTCATATTTACATAATCCTTTAAGGTTTATAAAGCCTTTTCCTCATATCATTGTTGATCACTTATGCCACCATAGGATGAAAAGGAAGCTTCATCTTTACATAAAATAATTTCTAAAATAAATATGTAAAAAGACTCTATTTTCTTCTTTTCTGATACAGCAATAATTATTATCAGAAAAGTTAAGGAAATAATTGCAAGAGATCTACAACATTCAGTTTGACAAACATTAATCAAGTTTTTAGTATTGAATACAGCTCTGTACTTGGCCCAGGAAGGAGATACAAAGATTAATAATATGTCATAGGGAGTACCCACTAAGATTCTGCTCTAGTGTCACATCACAGTCTGAAGGTGATATTGGGATCTTGAAGAACTCCAGTGGAGTGTAAGCTTGAATCTTCCAAATATGAACTTTTATATGAATTTCATATCCATGTTCTAAACACTAGCTATGTTTTGAAGAAGGCTAGTTATCAGGTAAGCCATTGGGTGATGAGTTTTTTGAGTGCAGAAATTCCTGAAGACTGATAAAATCAATGAGGAAATATAATCTCTGGATCATGTCAATGGAAGGGATGCTTATCCCAACCAAAGAATAGAACCTTGAATAACTAAAGTAGAATTCATGTGGTCTGTGAAAAGCAGTGCCAGGATATGGAAACAGTGCTCATCAGTCTTGATTTAAGATAACACTATCAATTAGTATTGATAAATGCCTACTATGTGCCAGGCACTGTGTTAAGTCCTAGGGATACAAAAAGAAACAAAAGACAGTCCTTGCTCTCAAGGAACTCACATTGTAATCGGGAATACAACATGCAAAAAAAATATCAAGTAAACTATATACAGAATAAATAGGAAATAATTAATAGAGGGAAAATGTTAGAATTGAGAGGAGTTGGAAAAAGCTTCTTGTAAAAAGTGGGAATTTTAGGGACTTAAAGGAAGCAAGTGAGTCAGGAATCAGAGCTGAGGAGGGACAGTGATGCAGGCAAAAGGGAGAGTCAGAGAGAACATCCAGAGCCAAGAATTTAAGTGTCTTGTTCATGGAACAGCCAGAAAGTCAATGTCACTGGATTGAAGGGTACATGCACATGGTGAAGAGTAAGGTTTAAGAATAATGGAAAAGTAGGGAGTTAGGTTATGAAAGACTTTGAATACCAAATAGAGTATTTTATATTTGCTCCTAGAGACATATGAAGCCATTGGAGGCTATTAAGTAGTGGGGTGAGAAGACTAGGCCTGCATTTCAGGAAAATCACTGTAGTGGCTGATTGGAGGATGGATTCAAGTGAGGAGAGACTTGAAGCCCTCAGGACTATGAGCAAACTACGACAATAGTCCAGGCATGAGGTGATGAGGGCCTAGATTATAGTGTAAGTGTCAAAGGAAAGAAGGAGGCATATGTGAGAGATGTTTAAAAGGTAAAATTGACTGGCCTTGGCAACAGATTGGATATAGGGGCTGAGAGACAGTGACCACTCTAGGATGTCTCCTAGGTTGCATGACTGAAGGATACTGTTGCCCTCTACAGTCACAGGGAAGGTACATGAGAGGGGGATTTATTAGGAAAGGTGGTAAGTTCAGTTTGGGACATGTTTAGTTTAAGATGCTTGATGAACATCCAGATCAAGATGTTTGAAAGGCAATTGGAGATGCAAAATTGGAGGTCACCAGATAGTTTGGGGCAGTATAGGCAGATTTGGGAATCATCAACAATGAAATTGAAATTAAATTCATGGAAATTGATGAGATCACCATTTGAAATAGTGTAGAGGGGGAAGAGAAGAGGACTCAGGGCAGGAAAGTCCTGAGGATCCTCTGTGTTTAAGGGCATGTTCTGGAGGATATCCAGTAAAGGAGACAAAGAAGATGCAGTCAGAGAGAGAGAGAGAGCATTATCATGAAAACCTAGAGAGAAGTGAGCATCAAGGAAGAAAGAGTAATCGCAAATGTCAAAGGCTACAAAGTGGTCAAGCTAAGTGAGACCACTGGATTTGGCAACTAAGAAATCATGAGTAATTTTGAAGAGAGCAATTTTGGTGGAAGGATAAAATCAGAAGTCAGACTGCAAGGGGCTAAGAACAGCAGAGAAACAGAGAAAGTGGAAGCACCTATTGTAGGTGGCCTTTTGAGAAGTTTAGCTACAAAGAGGCAAAGAGATGACAGAGGGGGTGGAAGGATCAAGTGAGCATTTTTTTTCAAAATAGATGAACCATGAGTATGCCTTTAGGCAGTAGGGAATGAACAGAGAAAGATTGAAAATAAGTGAAAGAGTGGGGAGGAGAGAGGAGGCAATGTGGTGAAGACAGAATGTAATGAGATCACTTGTAAAAGTAGAGGGGTATTAAAATCATTTAATGACTTCTATTTAGTATGTAATCATAAGTACGCAATTTAGCCTCAACTTCTTGGTCCCTAAATCAGAGGGAATATAATTTTAACTTAAATTCCTTCACAGAGTTGTGTGCAAAGTACTTTCTAAACAGTAGGGGATTCTAAAGATGAATTTTAATTTTATCAATTATAGGAATGATAATACTTAATCTGTCTCTTCAAGGATTTTACAAACCAGTAGGAGAGAGAAGACAGGAACATGAACAACTACCATACTATTAGAATTATTTGAGTGTGCAGTAGAATTTCAAAATATTAATGAAAGATCTAAAGATGAATATTCATACTGAGTTAACAACTATTAAAGGAAAACTATATGGAATATAGGAAAACCACTGAGATTTTAGCCTTTTCTTATGACAAGGCTACACACACAGCTATTCCTTAACATTCAGATGACAAAATGATTTGACTTTTATCAGTTTTGTTCCATTTAACGAGGACACATTTAATAGGGGCAATATAGTTTTTATTAAAAATAAACATTTTAAATTATAAATCTAAAAGACTAGGTAAGTTTGCTGGCCTCAAAAAGTTACAGGACAAAGAATTATATGAAATGTGCTGTCTTGCTTACCTTATCTCCAAGACCAAAGAGGAATTGATTTTCCAACCTTCTACAGAGTGTTGAAAGATAGATGATCCACCTTTTCGAATGATTTTATTAGAATTATTGACCAGTGGTCTATTGGAACACAGCTCACCATCTCTGAAATGTAACACAAAAAATAAACTTTTTTTTAAAAAGTTAAAAAACACAATAATTTTTCAGAAACATTCCAAAATAATCTTATTTGAATTTTTGATAAAATTGACATACAAGTGAATGTGACCCCAATGAAATTCATTCTGTGGTATTTATAGGGATAGGCCTGACTAGAGAGAGCAGTAAAAATGAAAGGGAGATAATTATATCAGAACATAAATTCATATGTAAGAGAGAAGAGATGTTAATTCTCTCTCTCCTCTCTTCCCCTAACCCCTTCAGTTGATAAATCATAGAAAGTGATCTCTTTATAAAGTGTGGAAAGCTCCCCAGTTGAGGGGAATAAGCAAAAGAAACTTGCCAGACCCCTAGGTTATTTAAATAGATAAACCCTGGATGAATTTTAGTAGCTTAAGGGTGGCAGAGATTTCAAGAAAGGAACAGTCTCGGAGAGGAAACGGCGAAGGGTGGGAACGGAAGAAATTTCAAACAGCAACCCACTTTGCTGCACCAGGAGCTTTGATGGGGAACTACTCAACTAGTTGGAGACACCATATTGATTTGAGTGTATACACACACACACACACACACACACACACACACATCCCATAAAACAGGGCTACAACAGATAGCCAGTTATCTAAGGGAGGAAGCAGTACCAGAATTTGTGAATTGCCTTGACATCCATGCACTTTACGTATGTGCCTATTACTACTGGACTCTTTAAATTAAAGCCCACTGTTCTCATAGACACTGTATATTTGTATTCCCTGGGTTTATGTGAGGAATTACTTAGAGTTACTGTGTCTACTATGTTATATTAGTATAAGCTTTCGCTTAGGGTCAACTGTATCCATTGGTTGATTGTTGATAGGAAACATACTTGTGGAGATTCATGCATTACATAGTTTTGGAAGGGCCACCTAGAACCTGAAGAAGTCACTCTACTTACAAACCTGAGTGTTGTAGTTGGGAAATAGACCATAGTAGGTGCCGACACATAGTTTTAGAATAAAGCCCTGTTTACATGAGGAAAAGGTCATTATGAGAATTTTAAGTCATTTATTCAAATATCTGTATTCTTCTTTCTCTATAAACAATGAAAATGATGGTACAGACAGTTTCCTTCTCTTTCCATGCTAATTAGATTATTAACTGTCATTCCCACTAGACTCAGAAAATCAAAACAATGAGGGGAATGCTCCTGAATTGAGGAGGGTGTGTGTGTGTGAGTGTGTGTGTTTTCAGTCATGTCTGACTCTTCATGACTCAATTTGGGGTTTTCTTGACAAAGTGGTTCACCTTTCCTTTTATGGACAAAGAAATCAAGGCAAACAGTGTTAAATGACTTGTCCTGGGTTACACAGTTGGTAAGTGTCTGAGGCTACATTTGAACTCAGGTCTTCCTCTAAGCCTGGCACTCTATCTACCTAGTTGCTCTCCAAACCAACAGTTCACCACTTTTCTATTAAAGAGGAAAAAAAATATTTAATCCTTGGATACTCAAATGAATCAGTCCTATGGTCAGATATTTTCTTATTGTTTTCTTAGTATAAACATGGCCTTGGAAATTTAAAAAAAAATAATGAGCAGTTTATAATGAGACAATGAAAAACCATAAGATTTTTCCAAAATGCATAGTTATTCCTTCATGTATTATTGACTTTTAAAATGTTTAGGATTTTAAAAATACTTCTGATAGGCAGATCTTCACACAATCTTCAAGTTATTCTCTAGATATTATGCAGGCAAACCTCTCCCACTATCAATGGAAATTTTGCCTGGGCAACAGCTGCTGGATGAATTCTGTAATTGGAGGCTTATAGTACAGTATTTTGTTTTTGCATTCTTTTTAAATGATGTAGTTAGAATTTGAAGCAGTGCAAATGAAAATCTGCAGTCAACACCCCCTCCCAAATTTAGAGTTCTTTTAAAATTAATATCCTAAAATATCTTTACTGATGAAAATGATACATTAGCATGCCCATACATGGCTAATAATATTCATCTTACAAAAGTTGCTTAGGATAGAAGGGAACATAAGGAATAATTTAGCCTTCAGTGGCACTGAAGTCAATTTTTATATTCTATGCCTAATCACTGTAGGTGTCCACAAATGAAAATATAGGCAGAAGAGAACATTTGAGCTGTTGTCGCTGTTTTTTTTTTTAAGACTATGAATGGCTAAGTACAAATATATCATCAGTCTTGGAAAAGCAACACAAAAGCACATGTTCTACTGACAATAGGTCAGTCATAGCAGCACCATCTTTCTATAAGTAGAAATTATCGCATATAAAATAATGTTTGTAAAAGTGCTTAGAATGATCAAAATGTATCTTTTATTATCACAAAATTAATTATATCTCTATGGGAAGATAGAAATTGTATATAAACAAGTCAAAACATATGCTAAATAATTGATGCCATTGGACTACCTATATGTAGAATACACTGAAATATATTGATTTTTAGTGAAAAAATTTAATAAAGAATATGAAGGGGTACTGACCCATCATCATGACCATTTCGGTGTAAGTGCACTTTTATCCCTCCAAAATTATCTTGTGTTTATTTTGTATCCATTTTAGACCTAGGAAGGGGAAGGAAATAATAAATATAGAACCTACCGTGTGCCAGGCACTATGCTTTATAACATCTCACTTGATCCTCACAATAATCCAGTCAATTAGATGCCATTATTACTCCCATTTTGCAGTTGAGGAAACTGAGGTTGCCAGTGGTTAACTGACTTGGTAAGGAACAACAACTAGTTAAGTGTCCTAAGCCAAATTTGAACTTGTCTTCCTAACTCTAGGTCAAGTACTCTATCCACTGAACCACCTAGTGCTTCCACCTTATTATGCACCAAACTTCCTTAATGGAATGTAATCTCCTTGAGATCAGGGATATCCCCAATACCAAGCATTGTGCCACAGATAGTAGGTTCTTAGTCAATGCTTGCTGACTTCATGTTCTGTAACTTGAAACTTTGAAATATGACTAGATCAATGGATAACAAAGGTGGCATGCAGCTTAACTAGATTTTATAGAAGTGATATTCTGAATCACAACACATGACAGAAAGAAGGCATTGCTAAGGACTTCCTTACCTATCTCCTTTTCAACAACAATGATGTCTCATATGGTTAGTATTGGTGTGCTATCTGAAGTACTCACACAGTTTTTCTCTAGAAATTTCAATCATTCCTATGAGTATTTAACTCATGACCTTTATTAACTCATTTAACTCAACATCCTGTCTTATTAAAAATATTTTCCTTTCGGTGTATGTTCTGCACAATATTGTCAATCTTATTTCCTTCTACCCAGATAAAGTAAAACTTCTAAACAACTTCAGGGAACATATTTCTTGCATAAGCCTATTCTACAATATGACACAGTACATATGCCTAAAGGATAATTAACAAGATACATCAAAGAAAGTATACAATATAAAACTATATTAGAAGGAATCCTCCCCTATACTGAGCTAAAAATAACTCATTAAGCTTGTCCTCTGTATGGCACTGGTAAGAAAAGCTAGTCATTAATTATGTTACTGGTACCTAAAAATATTTACTCTCTGAAATATGTTTCCTATGCACCTTCACAATTTATTCAACCAAGCCTACAACAAATTACCAATGTAATACAATAGCATACTTTTAATCATACTTTCCAATAACAAAATTTTATCCCAAATGTTTTGCGTTAAGATATGAGGCAAAACTCTTCATGAACAAAGTTTTTTCACTTGTACTTGGTATAAATTCTCCACAATCCTACACAAAGATCAAATTGGCAATACTTACCATTATATAACATTAAAAAACTGTGCTATATGGCAGTGGAGTGCTCTTTTTAATGGTTCCTAAGAACTCCAATGGCAACTAGTAGAAGTCAAAGAATGGAAGAATTGTAGCCGAAAGGGATGGAAGAGATCAAACTAATCCAACTACCCTTATTATATAGATGATAGGCAAGATCACATAGCAGTGAATGAGAGAGTAAAAACTGAACCCACGTCCCCTAACTGCAAATCTAGCAATATCTCTCCATGCTACACTGCTTTGTTTGTATTTAGAATAACTCTGAAATTACTCCTTGGTCACAGGATGCTGGATATAGCAGATGCTATTCATGTAATCACCAAATTTCACTTGGAAAAGACTTCAGTAGAAATCTAGCTCAATCTTTATTTTAAGGATTCAATCTCTTCCCCTCCCCCATCCTCTCTAGAACATACCTGACATGATTAATCAGCCTTTCCTTGAAGATGTATATGCTGAAAGAATAACCACTAGCTCCCAAGGAACCTCACTCTATTTGTCCTTAGTTTTCATTGTTAGGAAGACTTGAGAGTTTTCCTTTGAAATTAAGCCTAAATGTGCTTCTTTGCAACTTTTACTAGTCTTGACCTCAAGAGACAAAAAAGCCTAAAACAAAACTAAATGAACAAAAAATCCATGTCTAATTCCTCATCCATATAAGTCAACCCTTCAAATAAATGAAGGTGGGGGTATAGCTTCCCCAGATTCTTTGATTCAGGCCAAACAATCTCATTTTCTTCAACCAATCCACAAGGATTCCTGTTGTCCTCAGGATAGGGAGAGTAATTGGGAGAGTAACAGAAAAAGTTGTGTTAAGCACTGCGGTTCTCATTATTTCTTTCCTTTCCCAGATATTTATCTTTAATATGTAGTATTTAGAAACTCAGGTTTTTAAGGTGTTATTGTTGACTCTAAATTGAAACTCTAGACTCTCCCAGGAAAGAGATGAAGCTTTGGAGAAGGGTTATAGACCTCAGGACATTGGAACTTTAAAGAAGTGAATATATAATTATACTGTCTAGAGTTCCTTCCAACTCTAAACCTTGGCTCCAAGCTATAGAGGGCTTTCAGACATCCCTTACCACCCACCTGCAATGCATGTAGTGCCCCCCAAAGGCCAGTCACTGCTTATGTTGCTAAATTCAGATTTTGTATTATTAATCTGAAATAAACAACTCTGGATGCTCTGGGGTTCCTAGAGAAGATGTGGAGAAAAGAAGGAGAGGAAAAGCTGTCATTAGACAATTGTGTTTAGTGAAGCCTTTTCCTAGTGATTCTATCTGTTGTAGTAATGCTGAGATTTCCAAGAAGCCCCAGGCTCTTCCCAGGTTGTGTTCTGTCTCACACCAAGTTTCAGCCTTGGACAATGGGAGAAGCCCTAGGCAAAACGGGACATCTGTCTGGAGTTAGTGCCAGCAAAAATAACTCGGTGACCCCGGGAAGAACGAAAGAGGTGACTGGGAGGCAGCAGTCTGGGAGCTGACCAGTCCTGAGAACGGAGGCGGGGGGAGGGGAGAAATGGGAGGATCTCAGACTGCCTGGCAATAATCTCGCTGCACAAAACAGTAATTGCTGGAGTTAAATAAGGAGGAGCACACATTGTTACATCGGAGCCACTCATGTGTCTTTTCAGAACCGAAGGGGAACTCGCATTCCCGCAACAAAAGGTTTCTCCAGCTTACTGCTTTTTTTTTTAGGGTCTGCCTGCTCCCAGTTCCTTCCCTCAGGTAGGAGAGAAACACTGGTTACAGGCAAGCTAGACAGCTCTGCAACTCCGCGCGTTTTCAGATAACACGAAGGGGAAACCGCAACTCAGGTTCTTGAGGGTGCACAAGCTCAGCACCCTCAGCTGCAACTGGGGCCCGCCTACGCTCTTCCTCCGGTTTGGGACTGCAGCCTCGCGTCTCGAAGCTTCTTTACTGAGGGTGAAAGAGAAAAGCAAACCGGCTGCGCCCAAGAAGAAGGGGTAGGTGGGTTAGGGTTAGCCTTAGTTTGCCAGTGTACCACGCTCCAGGCGGGCAAGTGGAGGAGCAAAAAGCACACGTCGTATTTGCCTCTGTCTCGAGACGCGCCCCTCCCACCCTATCTCCCCAGTGGAGAGAGCCACATCGACCGCACGCCCCTCTAGTACTAAAGCCCTTTCGTAGTTATTTCCAGCTACAAATGCTTGACTTCTGGAAATGGCTTACCCTTAGGTGTTCCCAAGGAGAAAGAGAGACCTTCTCCATGTATGGAAATCTCATTTTCCATCCATCAGTTTCCAGAGACCCCCTTTGTCTGATAGAGAGACAGGTCTGCAGGGTTTACCCCACACTCTCCGCCCACTGCCTCCACCACCACCCCGCTTCATCAAAAGCTTCCTCTTTGTCAATTGCTGTGTCCCGGGTTTTCTATCTATAAAAACCCCCTGCCCTGGTAGACGCATACTCTTGCAACACACACACACACACACACACACACACACCGCCCAAATCTCTTTAAGACATTTATCTAAAATGTCTAAATAAGCTTTTCAAACCTTCCTTTTCCCCCTAGGTACGATTTTTCTAATACACTGACTTCCTTATAGATTAGCAGTGTCTACCTAAATGAATTTCCCTCCTCTTCTCATCCTCTTAACTTAGATTATTAGTCCTTTGGGAGCGGCTGTCTATGCCTGGTAATGAAGTGCACGAAGTTTGGTGTGTATGGGGGGGAGGACAACAGGGGAGGGGTGGCACTCTTTAACAGGGACACACAAAGTGTGGTTTTAACTTAAGGATTTCATTCTGTGTAAAAGCTGAGGGAATTAAGAAAGTAGCAGAAATCTCTGCTAACAAGGAGTTTCTGAGGTTAGTCGTCTGAAGGAGACTTGTTTCTAAAAATGGATTTTTAACGGTCTTTACAGCCAATTTCACACCCTCACAAAACGTTGCAAGCTACAATAGCAGCAAAGTTGCAGTAACCTCTTGGGTAAACTTCAAAGTCACAAAACGGCAAGGAAGGAAGGGCAACACTAAAATAATTAAAGACCTTGGAATGTTCTTAAACCATTTGTCTATTTGAATGAAACGAAAAAACTGAAGAAGAGTGCTATTTTGTAGCATTCTGCGTCCCAGTTTTTAAAGCTGATACCAAGATGTCAACATCTTTGACATCTTTACACTTTCAGATAGTGTAAATAAAAACTAGAGATACTAGCTGTAAGCAGATAAAAATTCTAGTACACGAGATATATAGGAAGAAGGAAGGAAAGGAGAGAGGGAAAAGGTAGCCTCTACTTTTTTTGACTTTGAAAGCTCATCAGCTATCAGTCAACTCAGCAGTCTATTTTCTCTGTGTACAGAGAGGGCAAGGTAAATAAAGGGAACTCACTTAAATTCTACCTCTAAGGTTAAATAGGAGTCCTTCCACTAACTCCTTGTTTACATATGAGTAGTTACTTCTCCTCAGCTGAACTACTACTGGAAAGGATGTGGGGGGCTGGGAAAACACATTTGAGTAGAAGCCTATTTTATTTAAAAGGCTAAACAGACACAACACACACACACACACACACACACACACACACACACACACACACACACACACACACACACACACACACACACACACACACACACACACACACACACACCCTCTCCAGCTGTTCCTTCATCTACATTTTCATGTCTTCCACCGCTTTTGTTAGACCCGCACTTTGCATTTACCCTATGAGTTGCGTTTCCTGATGCTCCTCAGTTCGTGCTATTTCTTTTGTCTTATAAACGATCAGGAGGATACTTATCGTGCAGACAGTCCATCTCTTCCTGATGGAGCGCATCTTGCCAGCCCAGGCAAATCCTTTTTTTCCCCCCTTTACACCTTCGTTTTGCATAAAGATTCCGTTGGGTGGTAGGGGGGAGGATGAAAATCTGTAAAACAAGAAGGAAGCCCGGAGCTTTGATCACAAGAGATCAGGGACACAGAAGACAGTGGCAGTGGCAGTAGCTGCGGCGGCGGCGGCGGCGGCTGTTCCTCGCATGCTAGAGAAGAGGTCGGAGGTTTCCAGTGGCACCCTGGCTCCGCTCTGGGTCCCGGGGCGTTCCCTACTGCTCCGCGCCTGTCTCCTTTCAGATTCAACACCTTGTGCAATTGAGGTGGCAGAGGCTGCAGCTGGGCTCCTGAACGTCACTGGCCCTTCCTTTTTCCTAGCAGGGAAATGATGAGCAGAAACCAGCCAATCGCCGGACGTAGGGGGCGGAGGCTGCTGATGCCTCCCTTTGCGGGCCGGCCGCTGTTTTTGCCTTTCTCTCTTACTGTAACACTGACTGAGAGAGAAAACTGCTACACAGTTTTAGCAAACACGTACAGGTGTCGAATCAACTAGTTAGGAAGCTCTCAGGCATTCTTTCTGGAAGTACTAGCCAGACTCCGAGACAATAGAGTAAGCTTTTTCTCTCTAAGAATAAGTTGATGAGATCCCATATAAACTTCTAAAGAGAATACAGGTGAGTCTATGGATTCCACCAGGGGGCTAGGCATGAGGTAGAGAGCTGTCTGGAGGGCAGTAATTTACAAAGATTTTTTTTTTTTCAGTTTACAGGGAGATCGTTCATTAAAATGTCTATCAAATTCTAATTTTGATTTTATAGTAAAGTGAACATGGACAACAAATAATGGGGGAATGTAACTTCATGCTTCATATTTAAATATTTTAACTAAATACATTTCGGAATCATGTCCCTAAACCGATCTCCCCTGATTTTGCTATACATATTTCACTCTTCTCATCCTTTTCTTTCACTGTCGTTTGAGTTTCTTGTATGAAACATGGCAAAGAGCACCCTATTCCACAAGGTCTTCTCTAAATGCACGTAAATTCCTCCTGAGACTGGCCTGGTAACAAATAAGAAAGTGGGGGTTTCTCATTTCCTCTGACTCATCATGCCTCTCCCTGAATTGGAATTCTGAAAAAAATATCTAAAATCAAAGCTTAGTTTTACTTATGTCTAGACTCTTTCAGAAAAGGATTAACAAAGTTACTTCTAAAATAAATGCTTAATGTACAAAACAGATATCGGGCATGGAACAACTATTTATTTGTTCTACCATAAATGAAAAGCATTAAAACAGAAATGATACATTAAAATACACATTAACATACACATAAAACATAAAAAGTAATGCATCATCATCAGAATCAGCATTATTTTCCTAAAGATACTTTTGTGAATAGACTCACTTCCAAGCAATTCAAAAAGTCTAGACCAATCCAGACATGGTTCTTTAGGGTTCAACATGAGTTTATTGGAGATCATGTCCCTTTAGAAGAGATGAAGTTTTAAGGAAGCACCTCCTGGTGGACAGCTAGAACTGACTCAACAACTTCTGATTTCTGGAACTCCTGAAATTTCTACTAGGTCTGAAAAATGTTCATGTTTTTGGGGTCAGTGATTAGGGGCCTGGATACAGGGAAAGAAATACAAAACAGAACAGGCAGCCATAGGCTTGGGGTTCAAATTCAGAAGTATTTAGACAAGCATATTTTTTTTTTTCTGTCATGTACTTCATTATCAAAAAACCATTGGTACTACAAAGGAAAATGGAGAAATCCCCTTTCCCCACTTTATTTAAGTACAGCAAAGAGGTGCTTGGGTTTCAAAGCTACAGGTTCAAAAGGGAGAGATACAGAATCTTTCACTATGTCTTATTGCCTGTTGAGGGATTGATTCTTCCTGACTTAATCATCATCTTCATCAGTCATGGGGACCAAGAGCTCAAACAGGAGCCACTGTGTAACATAGATTTCTCTCCTACTATGTTGTGTAATTCTCCCTAGATAAGGAATAATGCACATGCTCAACTCTAGAGATAGATCCTGTTTTCTGTTTCTTGCTTTTGCAGGAAAAAAAGAGAAGACATTTATTGTATAAAAATTCAATCTTGCAGAGTACACCTTGTCTATCCAAGAAAATTCATATTTTCTTCATCTTACAAGTTCATTTTTACTAGTCTTTCATTCTATTATGCTGGTTTTGTCTTTTGTTTTTGGTGTATTTGTTTTTTTAGGAAGAAAGGGTGGAGGGACAGGCACAAGATGGTGGAGTAAAAACAGGGACTTGATAGAGTTCTCCCTGCAAACTCAGAAAAATATATGTAAAAAAATGACTCTAAACAAATTCTGGTTCTGTAGAATCCACAGAATGATGGAGTGAAGCAAATCTCCATCCCAAGACAACCTGGAAGATCAACAAGAAGTGTCTATTATGCTGTGCTGGGAGCTGAGCACAGTCCAGGAAGGGCCTTGCCAACACAGAAAGGACCTGAGCACACCTTGGGGTGAGGGGATGGGGACTAAATCTCTGGCATCTGTGGTGGTTTCCAGACTTCACAACCCCAAAACACTGAGGACAATTTGGAAGGTCAGTGGAAAAAACTTGTTGGACCTGTGTGACAGAGTAGGGTGGTCCAGCCACAACCCCAGGGCAAAGGGGCAGTGTAACCTTCAGCAGCCACAGCAGCAGCAGAGGGAGAGGCTGTTTCTGGAGCTCTAGATCCACAGATTGTGGAGGGATACAGCAGCTAACTGTACATCCCCATCCCTCTACCTGTAATGGAAGCAGAAAAGTACCTTGAAAAAGAGCTGAAAACTCAAATAATTGGCTGGGGAAATGATCAAAAACCAGAAAAAGAATCAGACTATAGAATCTTACTTTGGTGACAATTAATACCAAAATATATAAATGGAAGAATACAACAAAGTTAAAGCTCATACATCCAAAGACTCTAAGAAAAATATGAATTGGTCTGAAGCAATGGAAGAGCTCAAAAAGGATTTTGAAAGTCAAGTAAGAGAAGTAGAGGAAAAAATGAGAAGAGAAATGAGAGTTATGCAAGAAAATCATGAAAATCAAGTCAACTTCTTGATAAAGGGCTCCCAAAGAAAAACTGAAGAAAATAACACCTTAAAAATAGATTTTCTCAAATGGCAAAAGAGATCCAAAAAGCCAATGAGGAGAAGAATGTCTTAAAAAGCAGAATTGGCTAGATGGAAAAGGAGGTCCAAAAGCTCTCTGAAGAAAATAATTCCTTAAGGAAGGAATTCCTACAATGAAGTAGATGGAAGTAATGACTTTAGGAAAAATCAAGAAATTATAAAACAGAAACAAAGGAATGAAAAAGTAGAAGACAATGTGAAAGGTTTCAATGGAAAAAACAACAGATGTGGAACCAGGAAGGACAATTTAAAAACTATTGGAGTAGCTGAAAGCCATGATCAAAATATGAGCCTAGGCATCATCTTCCAAGAAATTATCAAGGAAAACTTCCCTGATATTCTATAACCAGAGGGTAAAATAGATTCCACCAATTGCCTCCTGAAAGAGATCCCCAAAAGGAAAACTCCTAGGAATATTGTAGCCAAATTCCAGAGCTCCCAGGTTAAGAAGAAAATTGAAAGCAACTAGAGAAAAACAATTCAAGCATTGTGGAAATACAATCAGGATAATACAAGATCTAGCAGCTTCTACATTAAGGGATTAGAGGACTTGGATATTCCAGAGGCCAAAGGAGCTAGGATTAAAAACAAGAATCACCCACCCAGCAAAACTAAGCATAATACTTCAGGGGGGAAAATGGCTATTTGATGAAACAGAGGACTTTCAAGCATTCTTGTTGAAAAGACCAGAGCTGAATAGAAAAATCTGACTTTCAAACATGAGAATCAAGAGAAGCATGAAAAGATAAATAGGAAAGAGAAATCATAAGGGACTTACTAAAGTGGAACTATTTACTTTCCTACATGGAAAGATAATATTTGTTATTATTGAGACTTTTCTCAGAATTTGGGTAATTGGAGGGATTATAGCTATATAGACAGAAGGCACAGGGTAGGCTGAGTAGGAAGTGATGATAAATAAAAATTAAAATTAAGGAACAAGAGAGGAAACTGAATCATGAAGGCCACATAGAGAAAACCTGATCAAGAAACTAGACATGGCAACATACACATTGTTCCACTGGAGGAGGTAGGGAAAAGATTACTGAAGAGTGCAACTGGGAAATAAGGCATATGAACAGTGGGGTATAGGAATCTTCTTGCCCTACAAGAAAAAGGAGGGGAAGGGGATAAGAGAAGGGAGGGGTGTGATAGAAGGGAAGGCAGATTGGGATAAGGGGTAATCCGAGGGCACATTGTCTTTGGGTAGGTGGAGGGGAGAGATGGGGAGAAAATTTGGAACTCAAAATATTGTGGAAGTGAATGCTGAAAACTAAAATAATTTTATTTAAAGAAAGGGTAAAAGGATGATCTGAGCTAAAAACCAGTGATGCTGCATGTAGTGATGTCCAAAGCTGCTGCTTCAGCTCCGCTAAACTGAGCCTAATTTTTTGCTGTTCCCAAGAAGAGTTCAGCTTTTAAATCCATTAATGAACATTCCCTTATATATTATTAAGAAAAGGTAGATGTTAGCCAGCTCCAGAAAAGTATGCATTTTCCAGTCTTCTCAATGAAAGGAGACCACCCATATCCAAGCCATAAGATTTGTTTATTCTATGAAATTCAAAAATGTTTTTGCTCGAAGTATTCTGTGCCATAATATCTTTGATTTTCTTATGTTATTATTGGTTCTAAGATCCCCAGACTGTTTCAATATTATCCTCACAGCTTATAGCAAGTAATTATGAAGGATTATTAACACTACAAGCAGCCCATCAGGACTTTTTCAGATTTATTGATGCTTAAACAAATCTTCAAGCCTAGTGCATCTCTGTTGCAGAGAATAAAGTAAGATGATAACAGCCTCAATTTTCAGGCTAAATTACTAGCCAGAAAGTGGACCTGATAAAAGAGTAGAGGGAAATGGGGATCAAAGTTTAATAGGAAGTCAAAATATTGTGTAGATAATATTTTGGCTTCCCTCAAATGCAACCTAACACTAAACATTGAAATATACAAACACAGCAATTCATCTGTAAAAAGAGATGAAGGAGCACATCCTTTAATCTCATACAATTAATTAGGAGTTTTCCTGATTGACCTAAAGGAAGCCTGGTATAGTGGATAGAGAGCTGACTTTGGAGACAGGAAGAAGAGAAGAAGTTAAACACAACCTCAAATCTTTTTTTTTTTTTCATGTATCCCAGGGTAAGTCATGTAACTTCTCTACCCTTCAATTTCCTTATCTGGAAAATGAGAGAGATGGACTTACTGACTCTAAAGCTATGTTTGTGTGACCCCTCCCCCCCAACATACACAAGTGAGTGAGGAATGAGTGGGGTAAACTTTCTCATCTAATGACACAGTTTCAAATTTGTATTTATTGAAGAAAATAAAGGTTTTCAGAATATTGATCTTTAATCAGCCTTAAAAGAAACTCTGGTAGAATTATCATTATTCATCCCCAATCCTACTCTTTCAAAACAATCACAAAAATGCTCAAACCCACAGCAGTGTTTAAAATATATAAACTATAGAGTAACCTCTCAGAGTAGGCAAACTTAAAAGTTCCAAAGAGTAAAAAGCAGTATCATCTCAGTCTTGGGTAAACTGATTTCATTGATATGCAGTTTCTTTCTAAAGAAAGAAATTCTTCTGAAATTTATAGCCTTAGATATATGCCTGGGAAACTGAGACATTAAGGCACCTGCCTATGGTCATACATCTAGTAAATGTCAAAGCTAGGACTTGAACCCTGATTTTCTTTACTCCAGAGTTCTCCCCTTAAGCACTCCTTAATTATGTGTTTCTCCTTCATTGCCAAAGACCATGCCATCAGAGAAATGATGACGTGACTTGCACTTGTTTTTGTTTTTTTGAGTGAGGGACAGCTGTGCAAGTCACCAGCCTCACTTCTCCTCCAGAGCCATCTGAATATAGTGACCAGAAATTCATCAGGATGACTGGAGATGAGGCAACTGGAGTTAAGTAACTTGCCCAAGGTCACACAGCTAGTGACTGTCTGAGGTGAGATTTGAACTCAGGTTGTCCTGACTCCTGCACTGGTGCTCTATCCACTGCACCACCTAGTTGCCTGGAGCACTTTTTGTGAAAAATGGCATAAATTTATTCTATTGCTTTGCATTTTACACTAAGATGAACATGTCTGAATAGCTAATATATAGGTAACATATCAGCAAAACTCTCCGGAGATTCTACTTCCAGTATCATGAATATTTGCTGTTTGGAGGAGCTTTGTTTCAACAGTTTAATGTGCAAATTCATAGAATAAGCACCCAGCACATTTAGGATTTCAAAATGAATAAAGATGTTGTCCAGTACTGAGTCATAGTTTCAGGAAATCCTGTACAACTCATCATGCTATATTGCACTAAAGGTGGCCGTGTAGACTGGGCAAACTTTCCAGCCCACAAAATGCTCCTTTAGTACTCACCACCTCCAATTAGTATGCCAATTTTCATGAAACTAATCAATTCTGATTTGATCGTAAACTATCCTTCCTCTTTTCAGATTGCCAGATCTTCAAGGCAGGGATACATTTGAATTTATTCAGCACAATTCCAGAATTATACAATATCTTATAAATAAATGATGTGAATAATAATGGCAGTTGGTTAAAAACAATGACAACAGAGAGCTATCTTATTTGTTAACATTACTTTTTAATTCCTGGCAGTACATTTCAGTACACCTAGGGGATGGGAGTTTGGAGGGAGAGGAAAAGATTAGAACTCACTTCTGTTTCTTTAGTGGGTTTCTTTCCTCTTGGTTTTTTTTTTTTTTTTTTTTTTGGTTTTTTACAATCAAATGTAGGCACTTAAGTTGAAGGCTTTCAATATCTTCCATAATCTGACTCTAGTCTAACTTTCCAGCCTTATGGCATGTCCCTTAATGCACTCTACCTTCCTAGTCAAATTCAATTACTGAGTACCACTCCCTCTCCAAGATCTAGGTGTCTAGGGTATCCACCATACCTTAAGTGGGCATGACTTTTCCCGCATCTTCACCCATTTGGATCCATCTAATCCTTCACAGTTGAACTTAGATGCCATGTTCTCCATGATTTCTTCATTGATCCACTCTACTAGAACCGTTCTCTATCCTTCTTTGAGATAGACAGGTTTCTCTTCTTTACCATTCTATATATTAAACCATTTTCTCACATAACATGGCTATTTATATTCCTTTCTCACCCACAATTAAATTGTAAGTTTCCATAGTATGTAATTTTTCATCCTAGTAGCTCTAGGGTTCCCCATAGTACCTTATGTTGATGAGTTAACTTTTTTTGCTGTAGTATAAACACATCTTTTAGGTAGGCTGGACTGATCTTTTAAAAGAGTAATAGGCCATTTGGTTTCCTAGCCACTCGAGGCAAGAAAGGACCCAGGCTATAACAAGTTGGTGTAGGTTTTACCTGAGTTACAACCACCCTGTGGGAAATACCTTCCTGACCTAGCATTTTCAATTGCCACCAGGGATACAGAGACCATGGGAAGCAGCCTTGTCACCTAAATTAATATCTTTTAACCTAAGAAATTATATCCTTTTAAATATAAATTGTTTTTACTATTATGCTTTATGGTTTGTAAGTGCCTCGTTGCATTCTAGTCCCAAGCTTGAATCACCAGTTTAGTCTGAGTTAGGCTTTGACTGGAACACTTAGTGACCATACAAACAATAGGGATACTGAAGTTTCTGCAATGCTAATTTTAGGGGAGGGAATCTGTTCTGGTTAGAGAAAGTCAGAAACATGTAACAAAAACTATCTACGCTATTAAAAACTACGATAAAGTTTCAAAAACTTTAAAGGACAAAAGGACACTAAAATAGATATTTCTGCTTACTTGATTACCTTACTTTTTTCTCACTTGTTTGCTGTTTATATCAGTTGGTATAGAGATAGAAATGCCTAAATGTGTAATTTTGAAGTATCTGTTTCTGTTACCTTATCACTCTCAGTAACCTGAGGCAGTATTCAGGAAAAGGCTATTGTTTGTCCTTCATTCTTAAAGAGGATCTACGACATTAAGAAGGTGATGTCTTGACTTGCAAGTGAACTGGATTTAAGTGAAGTAGGGTTGTGTGAAATTACTAGCCTCATTCTTTCCTATAGAACCATCTGGGTCCAGTGGCAAGGCATAGATCAGGATGACTTGAGATGGCCCCGGATGCAGTGGGAGACCTTGAACTTTCTAAGGTAAGGTCTTCCCCAAGTCTCAGTTTGTCTGAGACAACACCCATTCAGTGATTAAGTTAGGTAAGAAATGAGGCAAAAGTTTTACTTACTCAAAAACAAGATCAGTCTCTAAGGGGAAGACCTTCAGGAATTTTGGTCAGAACAGAAATAAGCTATTTATACTCACTCTGAGCCATCAAAACTTAAACAATGACCAACAGAGGCTTGGGCTGGAATTTATTGGCCAATCAGTGAGAGCCAGAGTGATTTAGATTTAAGGAATACTCAGGTAGTTCCATTTGAATACCAATGGGCCTTACCAAAGACTGGTTTTTCCAGAGTTTTATTTCAAGAAATCCAATTTCCATTGGACATGTAAGTGCATGATTCCTCATGTGGACCGAAGGAGGGAAGGAGAGAAGGAAGAAAGGAAAAAAGGAAGGAAGGAAGGAGCAACATTGTACAATTGCAACTGACCAGTTGGGTCCCCAGTGCAGCAGCTACTATTACTCATAAATTGTTATTTGTCCTTCATTTTCAAAGACAAACTAATGACATTCAGAGGGTGGTTTCTTGATTTACAAGTGAATTGGATTTAAGTGAGGCAGGGCTGTTCAAAGACACCAGCTTCACTCTCTCCTGCAGAACCATCTGAGCCTAGTGACAAGATGTAGATCAAGATGACTGGAGATGGCCCTCAGGAAGACTGCAACTGATTGTTAAGGAAAAGGAGTCAGGTCTACAAAAATGAACTTTTTTTTCTTAAGCAGAGAAGACCAACTTTTAGATGAAGGCTTTGTTTTAGCCCTAATTCCCTTTATTTATTGTCAGATAACTGAAATTATAAAAGAGCTAAACATAACATCCTGTCAATTAATACTTCTTAAAATGAAAATAGAAAGATGTCTCCTTAAAATATTAGCAATTATTTTAGCCTAAAGGTTCATGGAGAATGGAAGAGCAATTAGATAAAAAAGAATGAAGAGACTTGCCCCCAAGTGGAGATGTCCAAAGGCTATGCTTAGCATTTTTATAATGCAAAACACAGGGCCTCACTAAAGTAGTTTGCTAATGTAGTGACATTTTTAAGTTTGTCTTTTGCACTACTGTTTTTCATTTTATTGCTTGGAGCACATGAGCCTCATTATGGTTCAAAAATCTCTCTTTAACTTCTTTCATACTTATCTGTAACTAGGCTAGGATTCCTTTCCATAATCTCAGGAACTTTATTTTACAAAAATGCAAAGGCTCCTCATTGGGGCCAAAGTGAAGAGATTTTTTTTCTCTTTCCTCACTTTTTCTCTTCTTTTTTTCTCTTTTTTTTCTCCCATCATGTCTTTGGCTAACATGTAAATCAACTCAAAACAAAAAGGGCTTTATGAGACTGGTAAATTTTGCTCTACAAAACTGCCTTTATTATTCATTCTTATCAGTAACACTATCACTGCTCTCATTACACATAGAGGAGGCAATGTCATATGCAAGAATAATCTCATATTTTTACCTGTCTTCCAAATCGTTTTTCATAGACCTCAGAAGAATAGAACCTAGCTTTACTATTCATGATTACAAGGAGGAAGAGAAGAATGTTTTCCTTACCTTAGTCCTTTTAGAAACTATCTATGGTGCTTAAAGAGAGACTGTTAAAGAAATATCACAAAAATGGTATGAGAGGAGCAATATCTACTAAAGCTTTTGCCACAGAGATGAGCTATTTTTTTCTTTAGCAAATAAGAGCTTTTGGTAAGACTACATTGGTCCAGGGGACTGAAACTTCATAGGGTATAACAAAGTCAACCTGTGGGAAACCAGTATCCCTCAAGGTTAATGTCTCTGTCACCATCAAATGAGTTGTTTATCCATCTCATTCAACATACCCATCTAACCCAATTTGTTTTTATATGGAGATAAGAGAGCTGAGAGCTTACTCAAAGTGGTGCTTAGTGTGTATACTTTCTGTGTGATTTTTAAGTAAACATTTTGTCAGTTCCTGTATAGTCAATTGATGTCTCCTTATGTTGTAATTCCAAACCACAAGACTGGCCTGAGACAAGCCTGTTCTAAACCATCTCAGCAAGACTGGATCTGAATGGTTAACTGGATCATGGTTAACATAGGAGAAGGACAATGAATGCAAAGATTCAGGTAATCAGATGCTTAAATAGAGTACTCTAGAATCCTATGAATTCTTGTAATACTATTATTAAGCAAGTTTCTTTTGGTTACATGCTATATAGTTTAGACTTGTTATTTTCTACAAATCCAAACCCTGCAAAACTGACCTAGCACAAGGCAGGCATGACCCAGAACAAAGGGACAGTCAAAGACTGTGAAAATTCTGGTAATACCCGACTTCTAGAATTTTCCTGAGTATCTTTTTCCTTAAATTCTTTTTTTCCTTCTCCCTCACAACTCATACATGACCTTCCTTTGTTTTGGATCAGTATCTTTTGTTTTGAGATCACTTTAATTGCCCAATTTAAACTTTTTGTGATTTTCTACCCAGTGAACAATTAACATAAATATAAATGAGCAAGACTCATTTCTGAATAGATTAATGGTTGTAGTAGTAGTAATATTGCAACTCCTCCTTTTCTATCATCCTGCCCCACCCCTCCCATGCGAGTCAAATTTTCCTTAAAAGGTTTTGGAACCATCCTTGAGATGGGAAGTGAAGGTTCAGATTGCTGATGTCACTTTCTAGTGACCTGAGTGCAAAAGAATACAAGAAGCTCCATGCTCTCTCTGATACTTGGTGAAACACAATGGACAGGCTCTTCTTTTTGATATATACTTGTTCTTTTCTTCATCCATTGATATGGTAAACCTGTACTTATCATAATGCCAGGCATTGTGCTAATGTTGGTGATACAATGAAAGGTCAAAGACAGTCTCTGTTCTCAAGGAGCTCATCATCTGATGGAGGAGACAACATGAAAAAAACTTTATAAAAAGAAACTATACAGGATAAACTAGAAATAATTAGTAGGGGGAATGAATTAAAAGGGAATGGGAAAGACTTCTTACAGAATGTGGGATTTTGGCTGGGAATTGATGGAAGTCAGGGAATGCAGGAGGCGGAGATGAGGAAAGAGAGAGCATTCCAGCCCTGGGGGACAGCTAGTTACAAAGATGGAAATTGGTAGATGAAATGTCTTATTTTAGGAACGGTAAGGAGGTTCAATGTCACAGGATCAAAGAGTACAGGTTATGTGGTGACCATAAGGTACAAAGAATTGGAAATGGGAGCATTCTGAGAAGATGGCAGAATAAAGCAGAAGTTACTTGCTTCTCCTGAATTCCCCCATGAACAATATAAAATAATGCCTCAAAGTGACAGTTGAGAGTAGTGGGAATAATTGAAAGTCGAGGCAAAGGTGTCTGCCTAAGAAAACTTGGGAGGACGTTAGGAAAAAAAACTGACCTCCTGACTTCATGGAATAACAGCATTTGCAGGGACAGCATTATAGGGAGTCCTAGTTATGGCTCATGACAGAGAGGAATATCTGAAGTCAGGTCCCTTAGCTAGAGTTCAGAAAGAAATAGCACAATAACCTGAACCCTGAGATATTATCTTCCATACCTTGGGACTAGAGACAGGCTTTAACAGAAAGTTAACAGAGGAGAAATAAGCAGCTTAATAATAATCATAATAGTAATGAGTAAGCAAAAGAGAAAGAACCATCCATAGATAATTACTATCATTATAGAGAAGATCCAGGTTCAAATTCAGAAGAAGATAGTGAAGTTAAAACAACTACTTCTATCTCAAAGAAAAAAAAACACAAAATGGTCAAGATCCCAAAAGACTTTTAGGAAGAGCTTTAAAAGGACTTTAAAAATCCATTGAGATATTTCAAACTTTTGAAGATCTCATGTCAAGAAGAAAATACTATAAGCAACTAAGAAAAAAATAAATACTTTGGTGCTATAGTCAGGATAACACAAGATTTAGCAGTATCTATATTAAAAGACTGGAAATCATGTAATAATATATTCCAAAAAGCAAAGTAGCTGAGATTTCAAACAAGGTTAATTTACCCAGCAAAGTTGTGTGTTACCATAAATGAAAAAAAAGAATATTTAATGAACTAAAGAACTTTCAGGTGTTTGTGAAGATAGGACTAGAACTAAAGGGAAAATTTGACTTACTAGTTTCAGGATAAACATAAAAAGACATAGAAATAGGAAACATTAAAGACCAATTATAAAGGACTTAATAAAGTTGAATTATTTACTTCTTGTGTGGGAAAATGTTATCTGTAACGCTTAAGATTGCTATCATTGGATAGTTTGAAAGGTTATGCATAGGTAGAAGGCTTGTGGTTGACTTGAGTATGATGAGATGATCCTAAAACAATAAAATTGGGTAGATAGAAGTAAAGTGGAGCAGTTATCTTACACAAACGAGGCATGAAAGAAAAAAATGTTACAAGGAAGGCAGGAGGGGGTAGAAGGCTGGTAGTGTTTGAACCTCATTCTCATCAAAACTGGGTTAAAGAGGGAATAGTAAATATATTTAGAAGGGTATAAATATTTTAATTTACTGAACAAAAGCAGGGTGAGGGGATAGGATAAGACAGGGATTCTTAGAAGGGGTACAGACTTAATTAAAAGGGATAAACAGAGAAACTATATTATATACTATGGCTAATGAAGTAATATCAACATTACACACACATACACCAAATGCTATAGGACCCAGATTTTTAAAGGAAAAACCACAATAGATAGCAAAACTCTTTACTGGGGGATTTCAATCTTCTCCTTCCAGAACTAGATAAATCTAACCAAAAAAATAAATAAGGAAGAAGTAGGCATAAGTAGACTCTTAGAAAAATTAGATATGATAGATAGATACTGAATGGGAATAGAAAGGAATACACCTTTTCTTTTTCTCAGGGATAAATGCACCTTTACAGAAACTGACCATATGTTAAGGCATAAAATCTTTATAGTTAAACGCAGAAAATCAGAAATATTAAGTGCATCCTTTTCAGATCACAATGCAATAAAATTATATTTAGTCAGGGGCCATGGGAAGACAGATCCCAAATTAATTTGGGACTAAGTAACCCAATCTTAAAGAATGAATGAGTTAAAGAACAAGTCAGAGAAACAACAAATAATTTAATTAAATAGAATGACAATAATGAAAACAACATATCAAAACCTATGGGTTGCAAGAAAAACAGTAATCAGAGAAAAAAATTACATCTCTAAATGCTGACATCAGCAAAATAGAGAAAGAGAAGTTCAATGAATTTGGGTGTGTAATTAGAAAAAAAAACTAGAAAAATAACAAATTAAAAATTCCAGATTAGACATCAAATTGGAAATTCTAAAAGCTAAAGGTGAAATTAATATAATTGAATGTAAGAAAACCATTGAATTAATAAAGAAAACTAGAAACTGACTTTATGGGGAAAAACACAAAATAGAAAAGTCATTACTTAACATAATGACAGAGAGAGAGAGAGAGAGACAGAGAGACAGAGAGACAGACAGAGAGACAGAGAGACAGAGAGAGAAGAAAGCCAAATTATTAGTATAAAAAATGAAAAGTGTGACTATATCACTAATGAATATGAAATCAAATCAATTATTAAGAAGTATTTTCCCAATTTTATGCCAATAAATTTAACAATTTAAATGAAATGGAAGACTACTTAACAAAAATATAAATTGCCTAGATTAACAGAAGATAAAATAGAAAATTTTAATAAACCTACTGGAGAGAGAAATTGAACAGGCCATAAATGAGTTGCTTAAGAAAAAAGCATCAAATTTACAACTGAATTCTACCAAACAGTTAAAAATTAATTACTTTGGGATGAGCCAAGATGGTGGAGTAGAAAGACATACATATGCTAGCTATGAAACCTACAGGCTATAAAATACCTGTAAGGAGGAACTCCCAACAAGTTCTGGAGCAGAGGAAGTTGTGGAACAACAGAGTGGAGGAGATTTCTGTTCCAGAGAGACCAGAAAAACCTACACTGGGGGTCCATCACACATCAGACCCGGAGAAGAGCCCAGCCCTGCCCAGGCCAAGTGGCCACAGAAGGAGCGGATCTGGTCTGGCTTCAGGGACAGAACCTCCAGTGGCCCTGGGGTTCCCTCCACCCATGGGAGAAAAGGTCAGTGAAAGGGCCAGTTTGGCTGGACGAGAGGGGAGCAGGGTGTCTCCATAACTCAGGGCCCCTCAGGAGGCAGCAGCAGACAGGGGCTCCCAAAGCAGACAGGAGCTCCGGTCCATTGTTGAAGATCTCCAGGTAAACCCCCTGAGAGAACTGAGCCCCTGTAAGGTGGACCTGCGCCAACCCGAGCAGCAGAACTTAATCTCACACTGAATAGCAGCCCTGCCCCCTGCTGAAAGCCCTGAGGCTGGGAAGCAGCATTTAAATCTCAGACCCCAAGCACTAGCTGGGCAGATGTGGAGACAAGGTGGGTGTGGAAAGAAATCTCAGAAGTCAAGTAACTGGCTGGAAAAATGCCCAGAAGAGAGAAAAAAGTAAGACCATAGAAGGTTACTTTCTTAGTGAACAGATATTTCCTCCTTTCCTTTCTGATGAGGAAGAACAATGCTTACCATTAGGTAAAGACATAGAAGTCAAGGCTTCTGAATCCCAAACTTCTGAAATAAATACTCATTTGGCTCAGACCATGGAAGAGCTCAAAAAGGATTTTCAAGATCAAGTTAGAGAGGTGGAGGAAAAATTGGGAAGAGAAATGAGAGAGATGCAAGAAAAGCATGAAAAACAGGTCAATACCTTGTTAAAAGAGACCCCCAAAAAAGCTGAAGAAAATGACACCTTGAAAAATAGGCTAACTCAATTGGCAAAAGAGGTTCAAAAAGTCAATGAGGAAAAGAATGCTTTCAAAAGCAGAATTAACCGAATGGAAAAGGAAGTTCAAAAGCTCACTGAAAAAAATAGTTCTTTCAAAATTAGAATGGAACAGATGGAAGCTAATGACTTTCTGAGAAACCAAGAAATCACCAAACAAAACCAAAAGAATGAAAAAATGGAAGAGAATGTGAAATATCTCATTGGAAAAACAACTGACCTGGAAAATAGATCCAGGAGAGACAATTTAAAAATTATGACACTACCTGAAAGCCATGATCAAAAAAAAGAGGCTAGACATCATCTTTCATGAACTTATCATGGAAAACTGCCCTGATATTCTAGAACCAGAGGACAAAATAAGCATTGAAAGAATCCATCAATCACCACCTGAAAGGGATCCAAAAAGAGAAACTCCTAGGAACATTGTGGCCAAATTCCAGAATTCCCAGGTCAAGGAGAAAATATTGCAAGCAGCTAGACAGCTAGAAAGAAACAATTCAAGTATTGTGGAAATACAATCAGGATAACACAAGATTTAGCAGCTTCTACATTAAGGGACTGAAGGGCGTGGAATAGGATATTCCAGAAGTCAAAGGAACTAGGAATCCAAACCAAGAATCACCTACCCAGCAAAACTGAGTAAAATACTTCAGGGGAAAAAAATGGTCTTTCAATGAAACAGAGGACTTTCAAGCATTCTTGATGAAAAGACCAGAGCTGAAAAGAAAATTTGACTTTCAAACAGAAGAATGAGAAGAAGCATGAAAAAGTAAACAGCAAAGAGAAGTCATAAGGGACTTACCAAAGGGGAACTGTTTACATTCCTACATGGAAAGACAATATTTGTAACTCTTAAAACTTTTCATCGTCTGGGTAGTTGGTGGGATTATACACACACACACACACACACACACACACACACAGACATACATACATGCATGCACACACAGAGACAGAGAGCACAGAGTGAATTGAATACGATGGGATCATATCTTTAAAAAATGAAGATAAAAGGTGAGAGAGAAATGTAGTGGGAGGAAAGAGGGTGAAATGGAATGGGGTAAATTATCTCTCATAGAAGAGGCAGGCAGAAGACTTTTTAGTGGAGGGAAAAAGAGGGGAGCTGAGAGAAAAACATGAAGTTTACTCTCATCACATTGGACTAAAGGAGGGAATAAAATACACACTCATTTTGGTATGAAAACCTATCTTACAATACAGGAAAGTGGGGGAGAAGAGGATGAGCAGGATCGGGGGGATGATGGAAGGGAGGGCAATGAGAGGAAGGAGCAATTTGAAATCAACACTGTTGAGGAGGGACAGGATCAAAAGAGAGAATAGAAGCAATGAGGGGCAGAATAGAATGGAAGGAAATATAGTTAGTCTTACACAACACGACTATTATGGAAGTCATTTGCAAAACTACACAGATATGGCCTATACTGAATTGCCTGCCTTCCCAAAGGGAATGGGTAGGGAGGGAGGGATGGGGAAAAGTTGAAACTCAAAGTTTTAGGAACAACTGTCGGGTATTGTTCTTGCTACTAGGAAATAAGAAATACAGGTAATGGGGAATAGAAAGTTATCTGGCCCTACAGGACATAAGAGAAGAAGGGGACAAGAGAAGGGAGGGATGATAGAAGAGAGGGCAGATTGGTGATAGGGGCAATTAGAATGTTTGGTGTATTGGGGTGGGGGAAGGGACAAATGGAGAGAAAATTTGGAACCCAAAATTTTGTGAAAATGAATGTAAACAGGTAAATAAATTTATAAAAAACATTAATTACTTTGAAGATTAAATAATTTGGAATAAAAAGCAAAGAGGGAGTCCTGTCAAATACTTTTTATGAAACAAACATAAAGTTGATACCTAAAATAGGGAAAGCAAGAATAGAGAAAGAAAATTATAGAACTCTTTCATTAATGCATATGGATGTAAAAATTTTAAGTAAAAACCTAACCAGGAGAATGCAGCAGTATATCACAAAGGTTATACTTTATAACCAAGTGGGATTTATACCAGGGATGCAGGGATAATTTAGCATAAAGAAAACTATTAACATAATTGATTATATCAATAATAAAACAAAAGTGTATGATTATATTAATCCATGCAGAGAAAACTTTTGACAAAAATTATTCTAATTCCTGTTTAAGGAAATACTCAAAAGCATAGGTACAAATGGATTTTTCTTTAAAATGATAAGAAGCATCTGTCTAAAGTTAACAACAAGCATTATTTGTTTTTGTTTTTTATAAATTTATTTATTAAACTTTTACATTCATTTTCACAAAGTTTTGGGTTCCAAATTTTCTCCCCATTTCTCCCCTTCCACCACCCCAATACACTGAGCATTCTAATTGCCCCTATTGCCAATCTGCCCTCTCTTCTATCATCCCTCCTTTCCCTTGATCCCATCTTCTCTTTTGTCTTGTAGGGCCAGATAACTTTCTATTCCCCTTTACCTGTATTTATTTCCTAGTAGCAAGAACAATACTCAACAGTTGTTCCTAAAAGTCTGAGTTCCAAATTCTCCCCATCCCCCCATCCCCACTCATTCCCTTTGGGAAGGCAGGCAATTCAGTATAGGCCATATCTGTGTAGTTTTGCATATGACTTCCGTAATAGTAATGTTGTATAAGACTAACTATATTTCCCTCCATCCTATCCTGCCCCCCATTGTTTCTGTTCTCTCTTTTGATCCTATCCCTCCCCAAGTGTTGATTTCAAATTGCTCCCTCCTCCAATTGCCCTCCCTTCCATCATCCCCCCCCACCCTGCTTATCTCCTTCTCCCCCACTTTCCTGTATTGTAAGATAGGTTTTCATACCAAAATGAGGGTGCATTTTATTCCTTCCTTTAGTCGATTGTGATGAGAGTAAACTTCATGTTTTTCTCTCAGCCTCCTCTTTTTCCCTCCACTAAAGTCTCCTGCCTGCCTCTTCTATGAGAGATAATTTGTCCCATTCCATTTCAACATCTCTTCTCCCAATATATTTCTCTCTCACCGTTTACCTTAATTTTTTTAAAGATATGATCCCATTCTATTCAATTCACTCTGTGCTCTCTGTCTCTGTGTGTGTGCACATATGTATGTGTATGTGGGTGTGTGCGCTCATGTGTGCATGTGTGTATATGTGTGTGTGTGTGTGTGTGTGTGTGTGTGTGTGTGTGTAATCCCACAAACTACCCAGATACTGAAAAGTTTTAAGAGTTACAATTATTGTCTTTCCATGTAGGAATGTAAACAGTTCAACTTTGGTAAGTCCCTTATGACTTCTCTTTGCTGTTTACTTTTTCATGCTTCTTCTCATTCTTGTGTCTGAAAGTCAAATTTTCTTTTCAGCTCTGGTCTTTTCATCAAGAATGCTTGAAAGTTCTCTGTTTCACTGAAAGACCATTTATTCCCCTGAAGTATTATATTCAGTTTTACTGGGTAGGTGATTCTTGGTTTGAGTCCTAGTTCCTTTGACTTCTGAAATATCCTATTCCACACCCTTCAGTCCCTTAATGTAGAAGCTGCTAGATCTTGTGTTATCCTGATTGTATTTCCACAATATTTTCTCCTTGACCTGGGAATTCTGGAATTTGGTCCCATAATTTTTAAATTGCCTCTCCTGGATCTATTTTCCAGGTCAGTTGTTTTTCCAATGATATATTTCACATTCTCTTCCATTTTTTCATTCTTTTGGTTTTGTTTGGTGATTTCTTGGTTTCTCAGAAAGTCATTAGCCTCCATCTGTTCCATTCTAATTTTGAGAGAACTATTTTCTTCAGTGAGCTTTTGAACCTCTTTTTCCATTTAGCTACTTCTGCTTTTGAAAGCATTCTTCTCCTCATTGGCTTTTTGAACCTCTTTTGCCAATTGAGTTAGCCTATTTTTCAAAGTGTGTTTTTCTTCAGCATTTTTTGGGGTCTCTTTTAGCAAGGTATTGACCTGTTTTTCATGCTTTTTTTGCATCTCTCTCATTTCTCTTCCCAGTTTTTCCTCCACCACTTTAATTTGATTTTCAAAATCCTTTTTGAACTCTTCCATGGCCTGAGCCCATTGGATATCTATTTAAGATGTTTGGGATACAGAGGCCTTGACTTCTATGTCTTTACCTGATGGTAAGCATTGTTCTTCCTCATCAGAAAGGAAGGGAGGAAATATCTGTTCATCAAGAAAGTAACCTTCTATGGTCTTATTTTTCTTCCCTTTTCTGTGCATTTTCCCAGCCAGTTACTTGACTTCTGAGATTCCTCTCCCCCCCCCCCCCCCCGCCTCACTAGTGCTTGGGGTCTGAGATTTAAATGCTGCCTCCCAGCCTCAGTGCTTTCAGCAGGGGGTGGAGCTGCTATTCAGTGGGATTAAGTTCAGGTTCTCAGGTGGGGGCAGGGCTGCCTCACAGGCTCAGTTCCCTCAGGGGGTTTATATGGTGATCTTCAACAATGGAACTGAGCTCTGGGAGCCCTGTTCTGCTGCTGCCACCTCCTGAGGGGGCCTGAGTAATGGAGACACCCTGCTCCCCTCTCCGCCAGCCAGATACGGTCTCTCACTGACCTGTGCAGTTGTGGGTTGAGGGACCTTTTTTGCCACCGGAGATTCCATTCCTGAAGCCTGCTCGGATCTGCTCCTCTCAGGGCCACGTGGCCAAGACAGGGCTGTGGTCTTCTCTGGGTCCGGTGCGACAGACCTTTGGGGTTGGTTTTTCAGGGCTCTCTGGAAACAGAAATCTCCTCCACTCCATTGCTGCATGGCTTCCACTGCTCCAGAATTTGTTTGGAGTCCTTTTTACAGGTAATTTATGGGCTGTGGGTTCGGAGCTAGCATATGCGAATCTTTCTACTTCGCCATCTTGGCTCCTCCTTTGCTTTTGGTTTTTTTTTTTATAAGTTGATTTATTTATTTTTAGTTTTCAACATTCACTTCCATAAGTTTTAAATTTTCTCCCCTTCCCCAAGATGGCATGCAATCTGATATAGACTCCACATATACATTCTTATTAAACATATTTTCACATTAGTGATGTTGTACAGAAGAATTAGAAAAAAATGATAAAGAAGCCATGATAATGAAAAGCAAAATAAAACAGAAAAAGAAAATAGTCTACTTTACTCTGTATTCAGACCTCATAGTTCTTTCTCTGGATATGGATGGCGTTATCTATCAAATTCAGTCATTTCACACTGTGTCTGTTCCTGTGTACAATGTTCTTCTGTTTGTGCTCACTTCTTTCAGGATCAGCTTGTATAAGTCTTTCCATATTTTCTGAAGTGTGCCTGTTCATCATTTCTTATAGCACAATAGTATTCCATTCATATACCACAACTTCTTCAGTCATTCCACAATTGATGGACATCCCCCTCAATTTCCAATTCTTGGTCACCACAAAAAGAGCTGCTATAAATATTTTTGTACTTGTGAGGGCTTTTCTCATTTTTGTAATCTCTTTGAGATGCAGCCATGGAAGTGGTATTGCTGGATTAAAGGGTATGCAGATTTTTATGGCCCTTTGAGCATAGCACCAAATTGCTCTCCAGAATGGTTGGATCAACTCACAACTCCACCAACAATAACAAGCATTATTTGTAATGGGAGTAAGCTAGAAGCCTTCCCAATCAGGAGTGAAACAAGATGTCCATTATCACCAATATTATTCAATATTTTATTAGAAATGCTAGTGATAGCTATAAGAAGAAGAAGAAAAAGGAATTAAATCAGAATGGGCTATGAGGTAATAAAACTATTTCTCTTTGCAGATGATATGCTGATATAATTGGAAAATCCTAGAAATTCTACTAAAAAGTTAGTTAAAATAAATAATAATTTTAGCAAAATATAAAATAAACCCACTGAAATCATCAACATTTCTGTGTATCACCAAAAACCCTGACAGAAGAAATAATAAGGGATGCCCTGTTTAAAATAATTGTAGACTGTATAAAATATCTGGGAGTATACCTGCCCAGACAAACCCAGAAACTACATGGATATAACTATAAAATACTTTTTGTACAAATAAAGTTAGCTTTAAATCATTGGAGAAATATTAATTGTTCATGGGTGGAAAGAGCCAATATAATAAAAATGACAACTCTGCTTAAGATAATCTACTTATACAATGCCATCTCAAATTACAAAAAAAAAAAATTTTTATTGTTTATTTGGAACAACAGGAGAGCAAGAATATGAAAGGAAGTAATGAAACACTAAATAAAGGAGGTTTGGTATTATCAGATCTTGAGCTTTTTTATAAGGCAGTAATTATTAAAACTATCTAATATGGACTAAGAAATAAAAAGGTGGATCAGTGGAACAAAGGAGACTTACAAGACACAACTGTAAATGACTATAGTAACCTTGTATTCAACAAATGTAAAGATTTGAGTTTTTGGGATAAGCATGTACTAAAATTGTTGGGAAAATTGGAAAATAGTCTGACAGAAATTGGATAGAGATAAATATCTTGCACCATTTACCAAGATAAGATTGAAGTGGATATGTGACCTAGCAATAAGGAGAGATATCATAAGAAAACTAGAACATAAAGCACATTACCTACTAGAGTTATGGATAGATGAAGAATTCATGAATAAGCAAGAGATAGAGAGTATAGTAAAACATCAAAAGGATAATTTTGATTATATTCAACTAAAAGATTTTGTACAAATAAAACTAATATAGCCAAGGTTTTAAGGAAAGGAGAAAATTGGAAAATATTTTTATATATAATTTCTCAGACAAAGAAAGTTTTATATCACAAATATGTAGAGAACCCTATCAAAGTTATAAAAATATGAGTCATTTCTCAATTGATAAATGCTCAAAAACATGAACAGGGAGTTTTTCAATGAAGAAATCAAAACTATATATAGTCATATAAAAATACACTAGATCATTATTGATTAGAGAAATGTAAATTAAAACAACTTTGAGATATCATCTCACACCTATCAGCTTGACTAAAATGATAGAAGGGGAAAATGATAAAAGTTGGAGAGGATGAGGAAAAATTGGGATAATAATACACTGTTGGTACAACTGTGAACTGATATAACCATTTTGAAGAACTCTATGCAATTATACCCAAAAAGTTATAAAGCTGTGTATAAAACTTTGACCCAGAAATACCACCACTCCTAAGGTGAAAAGGGAAAAAGGAGAAGAAGCTATAGTTCTAAAATATTTATAGCAACTATCTTTGTGGTGGTAAAGAACTGGGAACTGAGAGGGTGCCTATCAATAGGAGAATGGCTAAACATGTCATAGTATATGGTTGTGATGGAATACTACTGCGCCGTATGAAATGATGAACTGGTTTATTTTAGAGAAAACGTGGAAATATTTGCATGAAATAATTGAGTGAAATGACCAGAGTCAAGAGAATGTTGTATATAGTAAGAGCAACACTGTTCTAAGAACAACTGTGAATGAACAAGTTATTCTGAGGACCATACATATACAAGTCAACTATAAAGGATCTATGAAGGAAGATGTTATCCACCTTCAGAGAAAGAACTGATAAGCAGAAATATTCATAATATGATTTTATTTATATATGTATGTGGTAAAGAATTCCAAGCTCATATTGGTCTGATCAACCACAGTCAGACACAATGAAACTTGAGCTTATCATGGTGATGTTATTTTGGTCCTCTTCAAGAACAAAGGACAACAACCATACACACACACTCACATACACACACGTGTTTATGCCTGTGTCTATGTTAAATAGTGTCCTGTAACAGTGTAGGGTTGAGATGTAGGAAGAGAAAAAGAAGTTTGGAACTTAAAATGTAATTAAAAAAAACAGATTGGAAAGGTGATTTGCCAGGCATGTTATGAAGGACCTTTTGACAGCAAACAGACTTTAATATTTTATCCTTGAAGTGATAGAGAGTTGCTTCAGGAGATCATTTTCATGTTTGGGTGGAAGATGAATTGGAGTAGGGAAAGATTTGTGACAGGGAGACCAACTAGCAGGCTATTGCAAATAGACCATGCATAATGTTGAGGGCTTGCACCAGAATGATAACTGTTAGAGTAGAGAAGAGGTGATATTTAAGAGATGTGATGGAAGTAAAACTGACAGGACTTGGTATCAGATTAGATATGGAGGAAGAAAAAAATTAAAAGGTCAAAGATGAAACCTAGGTGACCTAGCCTAGGCTAGATTGCTAGATGTGTGATATTCTGGACAGTAAAAGAGAAGTTTGGAAGGGGGAGTGTAAGTTTTAGGAAGAAAGATGATGAGTTCAGTTTGGACCTGTTGAGTTAATGTTAATATACATTTAAATGTCTGTATGTATATACACATGTGTGTGTAATGTGTACATATGCATGCACACATATATCAATGTTCATGTGTGTATATATACACATATGATCTATATACATATGCATATATGTATATATACGCACATACATATATCTATATATACACATACATACATGTGGACATTGATCATAGTCAATCAATAAACTTTTAGTAAGCATACACCATGTAAAAAGATATTAATCTATGTACTGGGGATACAGAGAAAGACCAAAAGCAGTCTCCGGCATCAAGGAGCTCCAATCTAATAGAGAAAGACAACATATAAATAGAAGCTGAAAGGGGGTGGGCTGATGAAATCCTACAGCTGGTTGGAAAATAATGAGATATCTGCACTGTTAACCTCTCTTGAATGAGAGAACTGGGGAGAGCTCTCTGATATTCACCCTATGCCCTCTCTGATCAGGAAGGTACTGCAGGAACAGGGAATACTGAGAAAGTATGAGCTTTAGAGTTGAGGTGATCTTGCAGGATGATGAGATTATGGAGATTATGATGCCAGTAAGCATAAACATGGAAAATTATGAGATATCTGTCGTGGTTGTCCTTCTTAAATTGTGGATCTGTGGAGAGTTCTCTGACACTGAAAACTGATACCTTTTCTATGATGTTCGAATAAGTTTTGCATACTCTGCTGTCTTGACCCATAAATGGTCTTTATTCCTCGACAAAGCTTAAGTGTTCCACTGAGATCTCCAATATTGACTGACTTTGTGCTCTAGACAATGGGCTGCCTATTTTTTTAAATCCCAACAACTACTTCAAAATGTGAAATAAGCTTTTTACAGTTCTCCCTTTGGGATGGTTAGGTGAAGAGCCTCTCTTCTGGAGTAACATCTACCTCAGTCATGATAAGAATTTTTATTTGGATAATGTATTATTTTTTTAGTTATTAGTATTAGTATTATTAGTAATAATTTTTTAATTATTTAATTGAGATCAGGAAAGATGTCAGAGGGTCTTTGTTTAACAAGATCTTTGAGAGGCACTATGAGGAAGTCTTCAAGATTTGTATTCAAAGTCAAGAAGGAAGATTCAGTTCTCACTTCTGAGGCATGCTAGCTATATGACCCTGGGCAAGTCATTTATCTTTGCATTGGTCTAGAAAATTCTCTAAGACTATAAGTTGTAAAACAGGTTCCCACCTGCATTGGCAAAGGGAATTTCCTATACCAATAGCTAATTCAGTGCTTCTCCTACTGTAAAATACAGTATTTTACTTCTTAAAAAAATAATTTATTTTTGTCACATTTTAAGTCCCTAACTATCTCTCTCCCTCCCTCCATCCTCATTAGAGAAGGCCATCATTTGGCACAGGTGTATAAATATATATAAAACCATACTATGCATACTTTTGTTTAAACAGTTCTTTCTCTGGAGGTGGATACCATCTTCCTTCATAGATCCTTAGTAGTTGATTTGAGCATTTATAATACTCAGAATAATTTAGCCTTTCACAGTTTTTCTTAGAATAGTATTGTCACTATATACAACTTTCTCTTGGCTTGGTTTGTTTCACTCTTCATTGTTTCATACAAGTCTTTCCATGTTGTTCTAAAATCAACTAGCTCATCACTTACTATAGTGCAATAGTATTCCATCACAATCATACACCACAACTTGTTTAGCCATTTTTCAATTGATGGGCATCCCCTCAATTTTCAGTTCTTTGCCACCTAAATATTTTAGAACCTGTAAGTCCTTTTCCTTTTTCCCTTATCGCTTTGAGAAACAGACCTAATAGTGGTATTGCTGGGTCAAAGTTTTATATACTCTTTCATAATTCTTAGGACATAATTCCAGACTATTCTTCAAAATGTTTGGATCAGTTCACAGTTTCACCAGCAGAATGTTAATATCCCAGTTTTTCCACATCCCCTTCAACATCTGTGAATTCACAGTATTATTTGATTGACCAAATGTCTGAAACAAATTCAAAGGAACATTGTCATTTTGGTTGAAAGGTAGTCAACTAATTCTAGTTTTTCTTTGCTCCTGAAGCAGAGGTTACTGAATCCTGACCATATAAATATGAACTGTGAAGCTTTGTTCTCATCATATGCTAAATAAAGTTGTCCTTTATCATACCTAAACCTTACTTATTTGTACCTAACTACATCTAAGATAATACCTCTAGATTCAAGGACCAAGTCTAAGTCTTAGACAAAGAGCCTTCCTTTAATCTCTGAAAGTAGCTTAGATCAGGCATCTCAACAGAAAGAGATAAAAAGGATGTTCATCCACTCTTGTGAATCATTGAATAGGAACTGTATCTTGAGTATGGTAATTGCCAGTCAAAAAAAAACAATGAAGACCTTGACTGCTCTAGTCAATTTAAAAATGGGTGAGGCTTTTCTATATAGGAAGAAATAAAATGAATAGTCACACCAGTGCAGAAGGGGAAGTCTCCACATGTCATGGAAATCAGGAAAGAATTTTTTTTTTTCTGTTCAAATAGGTGTGTTAAAAGTACCTAGTTTGGTGGTTTTAAAAAGCCCTTGTGTGGGTTGAAATCATTTCACTTATGCTGGGAAGCAACTTTTAATTTCATTTAACAATTTAAAATGGATGAAATTGCTTTTAGAAATAAAATATGCCCAAATTTAGTGGTCTTAACTATATGTGATTTAATTAATGCCTTCTTTCTGAAAACTGTTATATTCCTCTTGTTTAGGAAAACTTATATTTTATTATTTAAAGATTGTTTTTTATTTACACATAAGAACATAAACTTCACAGGTGATTTGGAAAGAGATAAGAATCTTGAATATTGTGGTTTGAGATATTTAACTACAATTTTAAATTGCTAGGCAAGCAGCCTTAAAAGGAAATTTTTTTAAAGCATACAGAACTTATCAACTACTATAGAAAGGTGAATGATTTTTTTTTTTTTTTTTAGATTTTCACCTAAGAGCATGGACCATGGTATTTGGAAGACTGTTTTAAAACTCAAATTAATATTCCATATTATAAAAGGCTACATGATCACTACAGAATTATATATTTCCATATGAACCTGTTTGAACCATTCTTCCCTGTATATTCCTTAGAGATAGAGATATAGAAAAGACTCTTGGTAATTCAAATCTGGCACCACTGTGAAAAGCTAATTCATTTTTATGGTAACTTGTCACTAGTCTTATTTAGTCATAACATAACTGTATCTTCAGAAATATTTAAGATGAACTTTTAAATTGCAAAAAATTATATTATTTCCTTGTTTATTCAAAAATTATGGATTGAACAATGATATGAAAGATATTGACCTCTACTTAGGTTATCAATGTAAAAAGCAGTCTATGATCTCATTTTGTAATAACCTTATAATAATATCTGAGCAGCAAAACTATAATACTTCCTGTTAATGTGGTAAGCATTTCTGTGACCTACAGAAGTGATTCTATGCCTACATTAGCCTGCATTGAATTTTGAATAAAGACACAATCAATTTATATTCAATGTTATTTTATTTGGCCATATTAAAATAAAAGTGAACTGGGTACCAGTATCTAGAGTATGTGCCCTTTTTAGCACAGGATAAGGAACCTAATTATATTCTTTATTAACCTAAAAAATTTATGTTTTCACAAGTAATATTCAGTAAATAAGGTAACTTAACTTTCTGAAAAAGTTGAAAGGGATTTTTTAAAATGTCATTTAGTTTTATGATGTTTGACTCTTTCATTTTAGGTAGGCTACTTGATATTCTGTGGTAATAAAGATTGCACAATGTTGCCTGTTCTATGGGATGATGAGTAAATGAGTAACCTGATGCTCCTTGAAGTTTAAAGAAAATTATCAGAATTTTAGCTCTGTAACATGTGACATTCACCATACCACATATTTAAATATCCTTTCATTTGTTCACATTCGTTGCTTAATTAAGAACATGACCAAAGAGGATAGGTATTGAAACTTTTAAAATAATAATTAGGTAACTTGTAGAGACTTAGTTTTGTTGCTATTATACTCTAACATGAATTGGAGAATGACTGATATACCATAAAGTACATAACCTATCAGATCCTTGTTTATGCAAGCAATGCAAAATAACAAAATACTCTTAAACCTTTGATACATGTTTTTCAATTACTTTGAGATATTAATATTGCATATTAAAGAGTAGACTCTCCATTCCATTCCATAGAAAAGCATTCAAAAATTGCTCAGGGAAAGACCCCATCAGGTATCCCAGACTACCAGGACTCCTGTTAAATGCCTGTGGTCCTTCAACATTAGATCTACAGATCTAGCTGCAATAAAGCCTTTCTTGTTAGGACTTGTGTTCATCCTTCATTTTCAAAGAGGACTATGACATCAGAGAAATGATGACATGACTTGCACTTGACTTTGTTTTGAGTGAGTAAGGGCTATGCAAGGTCACCAGCCTCACTTTCTCCTCCTGAACCATCTGGATTCAGTGACCAGATATTTATCAGTATGACTGGAGATGGCCCAGGATGCAAAGGGAGACCTTGGCCTTTTTAGGCTAAGGCCTTTTCAGGTACTCAAAGAGAGGTAATACTCAGTGAATAGGCCTCTTTAAAAAGTAGTCAGGGCCCCTTTAATAGAAAAGAAAAAATAAATAGATAAATCATGCTGGGAGGGGCAGGAGCCTCAGGGTTGTTGTTTCAAAGAGGAAGTGTTGCTAAGGACATTCATTGTCAGCCAGGAGTGTCCAAAAACATCCATTGAGTGGAGGTTGGGCAGGGACTTAATATTACTTTAGAACGTTATTTTGACAAACACTTTTTTAAAAGTACATTCAAAGAACTTGGAATAGAACAAGCAAATGGGAATATGGGAAGGTAATTGGAGGAATAGTCTATAATCAAAGTAATGTAAGAAAAATTAATCAAAGGGAAAATAGTCAATTAAAAGAGGAGGGATAAAATAAACACTTATAGTAAAGTAAAAGCTTAAAAATCATGACTTTAAATATGGGTGGATGAAATAACCTAATTAAAAAAGAGAGAGTAAAAGAATAGAGGAGGAAGTAAACCTCAACAATCTTCTGTTTGCAAAAAATTTATAAAAATAGTAGAAACATAAAATGAAAATGAAATTTTGGAACAAAATTTACTATATACTTTGCTATTAAGTTATTCTGTTGAATCCCATTTTTCATGAGGCCAAGGCCTGTAGTACACCAGGCCCTTCCATTCTCCACTATCTCTCAAAGTCTGTACAAGTTCATTAAACTACCTATCCATGTCCTGCTCTGCCATCTCCTTTTCCTTTTGCCTTCAATCTTTCCCAAAATCTATGTCTTTTCCACTAAGTCTTGACTTCTCACAATATTTCAGCTTCAGCGTTTGATCTTCCAGTAAATAACTTGAATTAATTTCTTTAAATATTGAATTATTTGATCTCTTTTTCTAGTATCACAATTTTGAAGACTCAATTCTATGGCATGCAGCTTTCCTTACAGAAATTATTATAGCAATATAATTTTTTGTTGGTAAGGTGATGTGTGTTCTTTTTAGTGTGGCATTGAGAGTCTTCCAAGGAGCAAGCACCTTGCTATAGTCAATATCTGCAGTGATCTTTGAGCCCATGAATATAAAATTTGTCACTGGATTCATTTCTTTTCTCTCTTTCTACCAGTAAGGGATGGGACCAAATGCCAAGATCTTAGAGCTTTATTGTTTTTAAACTTCAACCCAGCTTTTACACTCTTTTCTTTAAACCTCAAGAAGTTTTATAGTTCTTCATTTTTTGCCATCAGAATGATAGTCTGCTTGTGTGTTGATATTTTTCCTGGAAAAATTAATTAATTTTTTAAATTTAATTAATTAATTCCTTTAATTCCTTAATTCCACCGTTTGATTCATCTAGCCTAGCACTTCACATAATGTATTCTGCATGTAAATTGAATAAGATAACAATATGTAGCCTTTTAATACTCCTTTTTCAATCTTAAACCAATTCCATGTTTGATTCTAGCAGTTGCTTCTTGGCACATGGTAGGTATCTCAGGAGACATGTAAGTTTATCTGGTACTCCCATATCTTTGAGGACTTGGCCCATTTTTTGGGGATCCACATAATCAAATGCTTTAGTATAGTTCATGAAGCAGAAGTAAATGTTTTTTTCTGAAACTCCCTTGTTTTCTCTGTAATACAGCAAATGTTGGCAATTTGGTCTCTAGTTCCTTTGCCTTTTTGAAAACCAATCCACTCACTATTGCTCTATAAGAAATAATGAGCAGGCAGATTTCAGAAAAACCTGGACTTACATGAACTGATGCAGAGTGAAGTGAGCAGAACTAGGAGAACATTACCACACCAGAGTATGGTTATTAGTGATTTTAATATCTTTTTTTGCATATTATTTTTGTTTACTTGCCACCTCTTCTTGATCCCTTCTGCTTTTGTTAAGTCCCTATCATTTTTATCTTTTGTCATGTCTGTTTTTCCATGAAACATTCCCTTGATATTTCTAATTTTCTTGAAGACATCCTTGGACTTTCTTGTATTGTTTTCTTCTATTTCTTTGAAGTCCTTGTTTCAGAAAACCTTCTTAAAGATTTTAGATAAGGCAGTGATTTAGGAGGGGTTTACTTTAAACTAGGTGAATCCAATAAAAAATGGGTAGAGATTATTTATTCAGACAAAACAAAAATTGAAATTCATAATATTGCTTAACAGAAATATATTCTGTATTATTGCACCAATATCATTACTATCCCTGTGCATACCAAATAGCATAGTATAAATTCATAAAGGAAAAGTTACTTAAATGCAAAAAGAAACCTATAGAAAAAAATTGAAGAAGAGATTTCTTTTCTCAGATTTGGAAAAAAAACTACTAAAGAAAAAGGATTATAGAGAACTAGACAAACTGTTGAAGAATTTAGAGTTTAAATAAAATCTTCCAAGTGGGATTACTTAAAAAAATACATGTTTCTCTACACCACGTGGTAATTTTACAAAATAGAGCATGTTTTAGGAAACAGAGAAATTATAAATAAGAGCAAAAAATACTAAAGATATTATTCAGAGTCTTTAATGTGATGAAAGTAGCAATCAATATAAGTAACTGTGAGGGCAATCAAAAAAGGATCTTTTGCTGTTTTTGTCTTAGTATAATCAATTGCCTCTGATTGAATCTTGCCTTTATCAGTCAAGAGTGTTCACTAGGAGTAAAGTATAGAAACAAGAGTTTCTTTAACTAGAAACAGTATATGTATTTGTATTGTTAATGTGATTAAAGATCTTCCCCCTCCATTGATGGGCCTGCCCATTGTGGGAACTTTGGGGAGTTGTTTTGTAGGAGAGTCTCACATACCTTTTGTCCTTTCTATTGAGGCACTGGGTCAAAGGGTTGTGATGCCCTCTGACTCTAAAAATAATATAAATACTCTGAGTTGAGGTTTTAACTTTGGGGCTTAGTTTTTGGTCAGAAGGTTTGAGTGCCAGATGAGGACTCTGGGAAGTGCTAAGTGGCCCCCTGACTTTGAGAACCCAGATGTCATGCTTCCCTCTCTGGTAAGGATGGTCAGACATTTGGGGTCCTATTGTCTATTGAATCCAGGTAGAGGAAGCCATGTCTGTTGATCTTTGGATTTTTCTATATTTTCTTTTAAATTCAGGGTGCTGACTCTGAACTAACTAAATGATGCATGTACTTGGTTAAAGGAAAGACACATATGCTTGATTAAAATGATTGTTAATCCCTCAAAAGTTGCTTTTCTTTTATGAATGCAGATCTAAGAATCTGTTATAGTAGGACCCCTGTGTATGTTGGGGTGCTTACTGACACAGTAACAAACACAGAGATTATAGATCTAAATACACAACTTAAAATAGCATTTTTGTCTTCAGAAGTACTGAATTTTTTTTTTAATTAGCACTTACATAGTAGTGTATAGCTGTTGATTTCTTTTCATTAATCATGTTCTTTTCAGAGACCTATGATCCTTAAGTTCTCTCTAGAGATCCTGCTTTTTGGAGGCAGTATGGAATCATAGAAAGAGGATTAGATCCATAATTGAAAGACTTGAGTTTGAATCCCACTACTGACATTTAATACTTGAGTAAATGGGCAAGTGTCTGTTTCCTTGAATATAAATGAAGGGAGGTTGAACTAGATTATCCGTACGATCTCTTATGGCTCTAAATCTATAGTCCTTTGACTTGTATCAGATTCATTAAAAAAAAAAATGTTGCTTTAGCTCTTTCTGCCAAAATATTTTCTCTAGTTTAGTGTTTTTGTTGTTCAAATCTAATTCTATGGAAAGATTCCTCATCCTGTATAATATTTTTTCCTTTCTTGTTCTTTTATATTATTATTTTGCATTGAGTTCACTGTTTTGTGACCCAAATTTCTAATTTTTTTTTAAAGTTTCATATGTGAACTATTCTGAGATTTCTTACCACTGTTCCATGACTCCTGGAGAGTTGAGGAGATTCTTTCTTTCCTTAGGTAAAATTTGTTCATTTTCCTTCGTATTATAATAACCTATCTATTGTTCATTAGTTTTTTAGCTTTTTTTCACTTTTCTTGCCTGTGTCTTTTTATTGTTTCTTTTTGTTAGCTTACTTACCTTTGACCTAGACTTTTTTAAAATATATTTTTTATCTCTTGCTCTTTCAGTCTTTTATTTGGCCTTTCTCTTGAATTTACTGTTAACTTTGGGATCTTTAGTCACTCTTTGACTCACTGAGTTTCATAATCACACAGATTATATATGCAGAGCTTGTGGGACTCTGAAGCCTATTTTAGTTTGGAGATACAATGATCATTTGGGTCTAGGTTTATTCTCAAAGTAATCTTTAAGAGGAAAAGACTAACAACAGCTCTTTTTCTAGTCCTCTTCCCTGAGTCCTGACATTCACTCCTCAGCCTGTGGCTCTGACATTCACTCCTGATTGCCTGTGGCTTTGAGTGACATTTGACTTTTAACCTGCTCAGGCTAGAATCTCCCACCACAAACACTTTTCCTATCTGTCATGTAGATGGGTAAAATCAGGTTCTTTCCCCTCTTGTCAGGTCAGAGGAAACTCAGGCTAAGTCACAGTGATAGATGATCTCTCCAACTGAACCATGAGTCACAAACCATCTAGCTTGATAGTACTCACTGTTGGTGGACTTTAAAGATTTGAAGGGATGCAGTATGGAAGGATACAATAGAAGCTATAATTATTTAGATTGTCTAGGGTTAATTTATGTTATTTTTACTTTTGCAATTGGGGAATGGCATATATGCTTGCAAATGAGTGAGTTTTCTATATATTTGAGAAAGGAGGCCTCTATCAGAGATATTTGTTGTATCCTTCTATCTTTCTGCTTTTCTTCTAATCTTGGTTGCATTGGTTTTGTTTGTATGAAAGCTTTTTAATTCAATATAATCAAAATTATCATTTTTTTATATTTTGTAATGCTCTCTATCCCTTGTATGGTCATTAATTCTTCCCTTCCCCATAGATCTGACAGGTAGACTATTCCTTGCTCTTCTAATTTGCTTATGATGTCACCTTTATGTCTAAATTGTTCCAAAGGTCTCTCATATGTAACTTTTCTAATATTCTATTTACCTCCTTTTTTCTTGTTTATTTTTGGTTGGATTTATTGAGTTCTGAGATGGGACAGTTGAGGTCCCCCACTAGTATAGTTTTGTTGTCTATTTCTTCCTGTAACTCACTTAACTTCTTTAAGAATTTGGTATGCTATACTACTGGGTGCATATATATTTAGTATTGTTATTGCTTCATTGTCTATGGTAGCTTTTTATCATAATATAGTTTCCTTCCTAATGTATTTTAATTATGTCTATTTTTACTTTTACTTTTTCTGAGATCAAGATTACTATCCCTGGTTTTCTTAGTTTTTACTTCAATGGAAGCATAATAGATTCTGCTCTATCAACAAGGACTCTGACATACATAGAAGGGCCTGTTTATAGGTCCTGAGATCTGCTTTTCTAAAAGGAAAGCAACTTTTGAGAGGTCAACAGTCACTTTAATCAAACACATGTATCATTCACTTAGTTCAGGGGAAAAAGTCATCACCCTCAACTTCAGAGAAAACATAGAGAAATCAAAATCAACAGACATCAAAGATCAACAGACAGATCCAATTATCTGACCATTACATACATACATTGTTACTAGAGAAAGCTACACCAACACCTGGGTTTTTCAAGCCAAGATACTCCTTAGTGGCTGCCCAGAGTCTCATCTGGCCAAACACTTCCAATGAGTAAGCCCCGAAGTAAAACCTCAGAATATTTACACACTTTTCAGAGCTAGTGAGCAGGACTCTCTGAACCAGTGCCTCAATAGAAATTGACAAAATGTTCTTGAGACTTATTTATGGGTGGGGAAGATCTAATTAACATTATACCTCTTGCCTTTACTTTGTGTGTGTGTGTCTGCTTCAAGTATGTTTCTTGTAAGCAACATATTGTGGGATTCTGGTTTTTGATCCACTCTGCTATCTGCTTCTATTTTATGGGAGAGTTCATCCCATTCAAATTATAGTTATGGTTACTATTTATGTATTTCCCTCCTTCCTATTCTTCCTACTGACTACCATCTCTCTCTTTTATTTATTTTCCCATTTCAGGTAGTCCAGTGATTCTAATATTGTTTCTCCTTGATCTATTTTCCGGGTCAGTTATTTTTCCAAAGCAGTATTTTACATTTTCTTCTATTTTTTCGTTCTTTTTCTTTATTTGATTCTTGGTGTCTCATAGAGTTAGCTTCCACTTTCCCAATCCTGTCTTTTAAGGAGTTGCTTCCCTCAATTAGCTTTTGTACATTCTTTCTCACTTGAACAATCATGCTTTTTAAGGAGTTGTTTTCTGCAGTGAATTTTTATATCTCCTTTTCCATTTGGCCAATTCTAATTTTTAAGCAGTTGTTTTCTTTTCCTAAGCTGTTGACTTTTTTTCATAATTCTCTTGCATCACTTTCATTTCTTTTCCCCATTTTTCTTCTACCACTTTCATATGAGTTTTACATTCCTTTTTGAGCTAATCCTTAAATTCTTTCTGGGCTCAAGATCACTTCTCCTCTTTGTTTGAGGCTTTGCCCATAGGTATTTTGACATTGTTGAACTCTTCTGAGTTTGTGTCTTGATGTTCCCTGTAATCATAATAACTTTCTATGGTCAGATTCTTTTGTTGTTTTTTTTGCTTAACTTTTTTGGGCCTCTTTTCCTTTTTTGATCTCTGCTTCTGAGACGGAAGGGGCACTCTCTCAGGCTTTTTTAGGCAAGAGACTGTAGCCATTGCTCTTTATCTGGTGTAGCACTGATGTTGCCCTGAGGCCTGTGGAGGACTCTCCTGTCTGGTGTTGTGCTGAGGTAAGTGAGTTGGGGGTGACTGGTGTTTCTTGAAGTCATAGCCTGCTGGCAGATTTCCTGGTACTGAACTGAGGTCACAGTGCCCAGCATGTGCTGAGGCTTGTGGGGTATTCCAGCCCTACCTTCCAATTTTCCCATCAGATGGCAGGCCTCTTGTGCTGATAACTGCCTTTTTGCTTAGGCATTTTCAGGGTCCAGTATTAGCATCTGCCTGTTTACCTGAGACTACACTGAAGCCCATGAAGGGTCCCAGTGCTAGTGGGTATCTGTCTGCCTAGCTATGCTATGTTGTGTGTGAGTCCTGGTGTTGGTGTTTGCCCATTTGCTTAGGCACCTGTAGGGACCTGATGTTGGCATCTACCTGTTTCCCTGAGGGCATGTTGAAACACAAACTGTTTTCACAGCTGCTGTATACCAATTTCCATGGCCTTGCTGAGGCACATAGAGGGGAGAGGAGGTATCCTGGTACTGGAATCTGACTGCTCTACCATCCTGGATTTCAAGACCTCCTGTTGGTTTCCTGAGGTGGGGTTTCCTGCTGACTTGATGGGATGCTTCCTGTCCTTCACTACTCCCCTTTAACTTGAATGAGATCGACCTTTCCTGTCAACTTTCCAAATTTCATGGTCTAAAAGATTGATTCACCACATCTTATTGCTGGTTCTCCTGTTCCAGGACTTGTTTTGTGGTTGTTTTCAAGTGAATATGGGAGACTTATGGTGATTTTCTACTTCCTCCATAATCTTGGCTCTAATTTTTTGCCTATTTTTCAAAATAATTCATATAATATTGAAATTAATTTTCCTCTAAGTTTTGGTAGAATTCACTTGTGAATCCATCAAGCCCTGGAAATTTTTTCATAGAAAGTTCATTGATGGATGGTTCAATTTCTTTTTATGAGATTGGATTGTTTATGTATTCTTTTTTCCTTTTCTGTTAATCTGGGCAATTTATACTTTTGTAAATATCCATCCACTTTGCTTACATCATCAAATATATTGGCATATATTTGGGCAAAATATCTCCTAATAAATTATTTAACTGAAACATCATGGATGGTGAGTTCACTCTTTTAATTTTTGATACTGATAATTTGATATTCTTTTAAAAAATAAAATCAACCAATATTTTATTTTCATTTTCCCCATGAAATCAGCTTCTGGTTTTATTTATTTTTTCAATGATCTTCTTACTTCAAATTATATTGCTCTCCCTGTGATTTTCAGGATTTCCAATTTGGTGTTTAACTGGGGATTTTACAGTTGATTTTTAAAAATTGTACACCCAATTCATCAGTCTTTTCTGTCTCAGTTCTGTTGTGATAAGTGTTTAGAGATACAAAATTTCCCCCATTTACTGCAATGATTGCATCCCATAAATTTTGGTATGTTTTCTCAGTGTTATCCATGTCTTTAATGAAATTATTGATTGTTTCTATGATTTGTTCTTTAACTCACTCATTGTTTAGGATTAGATTATTTAGAGGGGGAGGAGCCAAGGTGGCAGAGTAGAAAGACTCATGTATGATAGCCCCACACCCACAGCCCATGCATTTCCTGCAAAAAGAACTCCCCACAAATTCTGGAGCACTGCAAGGCACGCAGAAACACAGTGGAAAAGATTTCCATTCCAGAGAGCCTTGGAGAGCCGTCCCCAGGGGTCTGTCATGCCCCGGAAAGTGGAGCCCACCCCTGTGCTGCCCTGGCCACGTGGCCCCAGAGGAGCAGATCCGAGCAGGCTTCAGGGATGACCGTGAAGGTCCCTCTGCCCACAGACGCTACAGGTCAGTGAGAGAGACTTCCGGGCTGGCCAAGAGGGGAGCGGGGTGTCTCCGTGACTCAGGCCCCCTCGGGAGGCAGCAACAGAGGCAGTGGTGGCGGCCCAGGACTCCCAGAGCAGCAGGCAGAAGTTCAGAGCCATTACCAAAGGTCTCTGAATAAAGCCCCTGAGGGAATTGAGCCTGGGAGGCGGCCCTGCCCCCACCTGAGCACCAGAACTTAAGCTCACATTGAATAGCAGCCGTGCCCATGGAGGAAAGCCCATTTGAATCACAGACCCCAAGCACTAGCTGGGAGGATCTGGGTGGGGTGGACAGGAATCTCAGAAGTCAAGTAACTGGCTGGGAAAATGCCCAGAAAAGGGAAGAAAAATAAGACTATAGAAAGCTACTTTGATGGGGTACAGATGTTCCCGCCTTTCAATTCTGATGACAGAGAACAATTCTTACCATCAGGGAAAGACATGGAGGTCGGGGCCTCTGTATCCCAGACATCCCAGGTGGATGTCTGGTGGGCTCAAGCCATGGAAGAGCTCAAAAAAGATTTTGAAAAGCAAGTTAGACAGGTGGGGGAAAAACTGGGAAGAGAAATGAGAGAGATGCAAGAAAAGCATGAAAAACAGGTCAATACCCTGGTAAAAGAGACCCAAAAAAATTCTGAAGAAAATAACACCTTGAAAAATAGGCTCACTCAATTGGCAAAAGAGGTTCAAAAAGCCAATGAGGAGAAGAATGCTTTCAAAAGCAGAATTAGCCAAATGGAAAAAGAGGTCCAAAAGCTCACTGAAGAAAATAGTTCTCTTAAAATTGGAATGGAACAGATGGAGTCTAATGACTTTCTGAGAAACCAAGAAATCACCAAACAAAACCAAAAGAATGAAAAAATGGAAGATAATGTGAAATATCTTATTGGAAAAACAACTGACCTGGAAAATAGACCCAGGAAAGACAATTTAAAAATCATGGCACTACCTGAAAGTCATGATCAAAAAAAGAGCCTAGACATCATCTTCCATGAAATTATCAAGGAAAACTGCCCTGATATTCTAGAACCAGAGGGCAAAATAAGTATTGAAGGAATCCATCGATCACCACCTGAAAGAGATCCAAAACGAGAAACTCCTAGGAACATTGTGGCCAAATTCCAGAATTCCTAGGTCAAGGAGAAAATATTGCAAGCAGCTAAAAAGAAACAATTCCAGTATTGTGGAAATACAATCAGGATAAATCAAGATCTAGCAGCTTCTACATTAAGGGATCGAAGGGCATGGAATAGGATATTCCAGAAGTCAAAGAAACTAGGACTCAAACCAAGAATCACCTACCCAGCAAAACTGACTATAATACTTCAGGGGAAAATATGGTCTTTCAATGAAACAGAGGACTTTCAAGCATTCTTGATGAAAAGACCAGAGCTGAAAAGAAAATTTGACTTTCAAACACAAGAATGAGAAGAAGCATGAAAAAGTAAACAGCAAAGAGAAGTCATAAGGGACTTACCAAAAGTGAACTGTTTACATTCCTACATGGAAAGACAATATTTGTAACTCTTAAAACTTTTCAGTATCTGGGTAGTTGGTGGGACCACACACACACATGCAGACACACAGACACACACATGTCCACACATGCACGCACACACACATACACACATGCACGCACATACAGAGACAGAGAGCACAGAGTGAATTGAATAGGATGGGACCATATCTTGAAAGAAATTAAGGTAAATGATGAGAGAGAAATGCAGTGGGAGGAAACAGGGTGAAATGCAATGGGGTAAATTATATCTCATTCAAGGGGCAAGCAGGAGACTTTTTAGTGGAGGGAAAAAGAGGAGAGATGAGAAAAAAAGAAGAAGTTTACCCTCATCACATTTGACTAAAGGAAGGAATAAAATGCACACTCATTTTGATATGAAAACCTATCTTACAATACAGGAAAGTGGGGGAGAAGGAGATAAACAAGGTGAGGGGGATGATGGAAGGGAGGGCAATGGGAGGAGGGAGCAATTTGAAGTCAACACTCAGGGAGGGACAGGATCAAAAGACAGAATAGAAACAATGAGAGGCAGGATAGGATGGAGGGAAATACAGTTAGTCTTACACAACATGACTGTTATCGAAGTCGTTTGCAAAACTACACAGATAGGGCCTATATTGAATTGCCTGCCTTCCCAAAGGGAATGGGTGGGGAGGGAGGTATGGGGAGAATTTAGAACTCAAAGTTTTAGGAACAACTGTTTAGTATTATTCTTGCTACTAGGAAATAAGAAATATAGTTAATGGGGAATAGAAAAGTCATCTGGTCCTATAGGACAAAAGAGAAGATGGGGACAAGAGAAGGGAGGGATGATAGAAGAGAGGGCAGATTGGTGATAGGGAAAATTAGAATACTCGGTGTATTGGGGTGGGGGGAGAGGATAAAAGGGGAGAAAATTTGGAACCCAAATTTTGTGAAAATGAATGTAAAAAGTTAAATAAATAAATTTATATTAAAAAAATAAAAACAAAGAAACAAACTTTATGGAAGAAAAGGATTAGATTATTTAGTTTCCAATTAATTTTTAATCTATGTTTCCATTGCCCTTTATTGAATAAAATAAAATTGCATTATGATCTGGAAAGGATGTATTTAATATTTCTGCCTTTTTCTATTTGTGAGATTTGCTTTGATTGTGAGTTTTTATTCCCTAATACATGTTCAATCTTTGCATAATTCTATGTTCTCCTGAGAAAAATGTATTTCCTTTCTAACTCTATTCAATTTTCTTTCCAGAAGTCTATTACATATTACTTTTCTAAATTTTTTTACCTTCCTTACCTTCTTTCATGTTTATTTTTTGGTTATATTCATCTAGTTGGGTAAGGATAAATATAAAGTCTCTCTGTAGTACAGTTTTCTATTTATTTCTTTCCATAACTCATTTAATTTTTTCTTTAAACTTTTGGATGCTATACCTTTTGCTACATATATGTTTGTTTTGTGCTATATTACTTTATTTTCTATGGTTCATTTTAGCAAGATGTAGTTCCCTTACTTATCTCTTTTAAATAGATCTGTTTTTCCTTTTACTTTGTCAGAAATAATTGCCACTCCTCTTTTTTATTTCAGCTGAAAAATAAGAGAGTCTGCTTCACTCTTTTGTCATGTGTGTGTGCTTTAAATATCTATCTTGTAAACAATATGTTCTACCATCTACTTCCATTTTATGGGTAAGTTCATCCCATTCACATTCATAATTATAATTATGAACTGTGTATTTCCTTCTATCCTAGTTTTCTCTCTCTCTTTTCACCCTGTACTTCCTCACCATTGTTTTGCTCTTAACCTGTAGCTCGCACAATGAGCCCTCCCTTTTTTCCCTCTTTTACCCCTTTTCTTTTTTCCTCTCCTTTTCTAATTTCTTAGAGAGTAAGATAGATTGTATTACAAACTGAGCATGTATAATGTTGCCTTTTTGAACTACTTTCAATGACAGTAAAGTTCAAGTGATGCTTACTCTCCCATGGTTCCCTCCATTTTATTAAGTCTTTCAAAGCTCTTCATGTGAGATAATTTTCTCCATTCTATCTCCCCTTTCCTTCTTCTCCCACTGCAATCCTCTTTCTCCTTCCCTTGTTTTTTTTTATATTTTCCTATCAAGTGAACTGATACCAGCAGTCTCCATCTATATATACTCCTTCTTATTGCCTTAATAGTGATGCAGCTAAGAATTTACAAGTATCATCTTCCTGTGCAAGGCTGTGAACAGTTTTATTTTATTGAATCTTATGTTTTCCATTTCTCATTCACCTTTTTATGATTCTCTTGTATTTTATATGGGTAAGTCACATTCAGTCAAATTCAAAGTCAATAATTCAGTCATGTCTTTCCATCAGGGATGTTTGGTATTTAATTTTGCTGGTAGGTGATCATTAGTTGCAATTCTATCTCTGTTGTATTTCAAGCTCTGTAACCACATAATGCAGAAGCTGCTAAATCTTATATCTCCATGATATTTGAAATGTGTCTTTTTGGGTGTTGGCAGTGTCTTCTTCTTGGCCTGGGAATTTTGGAATTTGACTATAATATTCTTGGAAGTTTTCATATTGGGATCTCTGTCTAGAAGTGATTGGTGGAGTCTTTCATTTTTTACTTTGGGCACCCAGGTTGTGCAGTGGACAGAGAACCAGTGCAGGAGTCAGGAGGACCTGAGTTCAAATCTCACCTCAAACACTTGACACTCACTAGCTGTGTGACCTTGGCCAAGTCATTTAACCCCAATTGCCTCATTCTGGGTCATCTCCAGCTATCCTGATGAATATCTTGTCACTGGATAGCTCTGGAGGAGAAGCGAGGCTGTGTAGCCCTCCCTCACTCAAAAAAAAGCCAAGTGCAAGTAATGTCATCATTTCTCTGATCTTCTTTTGATCTCTGGTCTTCTTTGGCATGCTTTGTGGTTCTGTGATATCAAGGCAACTTTTCTTGATAATTTCTTAAAATATGGTATCCAGGCACTTTTTTTTTTAAATCATGCCTTTCAAGTAATCCAATAATTCTGAAATTACCTCTCCCAGATCTTTATTTTACATCAGTTGTTTTTCCACTGAGGTATTTCACATTTGTTCTTTTTTATTCTTTTCATCTTTTTATTGTTTATTCATGTCTCATGGAATTATTAGCATTTATTTGTTTATAATTTTTAAGGAATTTTTAAGTGAAATTTTGTACATTTTTTTAATTTGACCAATTCAGCTTTTTTAGAAATCATTTTCTTAAGTGAATTTTTATACACCTTTTCCTCCAATTTTTGTACTTCCTTCATCTAGTATTTCACTTTTTTTATGATCCTCTTGCATCATTCTAACATTATTTCACAATTTTTCTTTTACCTTTTAATTTTATTTTTTTTAATCCTTTTTGAACTCTTCCATGGTTCTTTTGGAACCTGAAACCAATTCACATTTTTGTGAGATTTGGTATGCAGGAGTTTGACATTATTGCCCTCTCCTGAGTTTATGTTTTTTGTCTTCTCTATCACCACAGTAACTTTGTGTGGTCATGTTCTTTTTCTTTCTTTTTTTCTTCCTTCCTTACTCACTCCCCCTTTCTTCCCCCCCCCTCTGTCTCTGTCTCTGTCTCTCTCTCTCCCCCCTCTCTCTTTCTCTCTTCTTTTTCAGCCTCTTTAATGACATTTAAAGTTGAACACTGCTCTTGCAGTGGAGTGGAGAGGGGAGTGCCCTAAGCTTCTTCTATTGGGGACATGGAATCTCACAGGTAGTCTGCTACACAGACTTACTGCTTTACTCCATCACCCTGACTCCACCTCCCCCTGTGTGCATATGTACTTAAAAAAATATTTTATTCATCTCTTTTTTATTATTTTAAACATAGTCAAACAAAATAAAGAAATACATTGCTTATACATAAAAATTTAAGCTTTATTCTATATTTCCAACATCATATATTTCTCAAGAAGTATCAAGGAATCACCATGATTCATCTTCTGAAGTTATTATTGGTTTTTGCATTTATCACTTTAAGTCTTTCAAAGTTGTTTTCTTTTTGTGATAGGACCAGCAATTTCCTGATGTAGTTTCCCTAACCCTGATACATTTTTCTTTTTTTTTTGACTTTTTATCATTAATTTATTTGTTTTCAGTTTTCTACAGTCACTTCCATAAGATTTCATAAAACTTTTGCATTTTCTAAAATTAATTTTTCTTGGTAGCCTTAAAAAACAAATTTTGTTGTATACTTAAATTACAGCACTGATTATTTTACTTTCATAGTTTAATGTTAAAGTAGACATTTAAATGATAAAAACAAAATATAAATAAGAAATAGAGAAAGCAGATCCAAAATGGCAGACTAAAAGCAGGGACTTGCTAGAGCTCCGCCCTTAAACGCAGCCAAATATATGTAAACACAACTCTAAACAAATTCTGGAGCTTCCGAACCCACACAATGATGGAGTGAAGCAAATTTTCAATTCAAGAGAGCCTGGAAAGTTGATGGGAAGTGTCTGTGGTACCTGACTGGGAGCAGAGAGCAGGGTAAACATGGGCCACACTGGCACAGACAGTACCTGAGCAGAACTTGGGGATACTGAATCACTGGCACCTGTAGTAGTTTCCAGACTTCACCACTCCAAAATGCCAACGACAAATTGGAAAGTCAGTGGAAGAAGCCTGTTGGACCTGTGTGAGAGAGTAGCGCCCCAGGGCAATAGAGGGTGCAGAAGAGACCACAGGAACCACAGCAGTAGCAGGGACAGTGGAAGCAACTGTTTCTGGAGCTCTAAGCCCACAAATTGTGGAGAGATTGAGCAGCTGACCATCCCGACTGTAACTGGCTGGAGAAATGGGCAAAAACAGGAAAAAATTCAGACAATAGAATCTTATTTTGGTGCCAAAGAAGATTAAAATATATAGCCAGATGGAGACAGCAAAGTCAAAGCTCCTAATTCCAAATCCTCCAAGAAAAGTATGAATTGGTATCAGGGCAAGGAAGAGCTCAAAAAGGATTTTGAAAATCAGAGAAGTAGAGAGGAAAAAAGGGAAGAGAAATGAAAATGCTGCAAGAAAATCATGGCAAATGAGCCAACTGCTTCCTAAATGAGATCCAAAAATGTTGAAGAAATTAACACCTTAAAAATAGGCTAACCCAAAAGGCAAAAAACATCCAAAAAGCTACTGAGGAGGAGAATGCCTTAAAAAGCTGAATTGAACAAATGGAAAAGGAAGTCCAGAAGCTCACTGAAGAAAATAACTCCTTCAAAATTAGAATGTAGCAGATGAAAGCTAATTTATGAAAAATCAAGAAATTACAAAACAAAACCAGAGGAATGTAAAAATAGCAGAGAATATGAAATATCTCATTGGAAAAACAACTGACCTGAAAAATAGGTCCGGGAGAGAGAATTTAAAAAAAAAAATTATTGGACTACCTGAAAGTCATGATGGAAAAAAAAAGCCTAAATATCATCCTTCAAGAAATTATCAAGGAAAACTGCCTCAACATTCTAGAACTAGAGGGTGAAATAAATATTGAAAGAATTCACTGATCACCTCCTGAAAGGAATTCCACAAGGAAAACTCTTAGGAATACCATAGTCAAATACCAGAGATCCCAGATCAAGGAGAAAATATTACAAGCAGCCAGAGAGCAACAATTTTAGCATTGTGGAAATACAATCAGGATAACCTTAGATCTACTAGCATGTACATTAAGGGATCAGATAGCTTGGAATATGATATTCCAGAGGTTAAAGGAGCTAGGATTAAAACCAAGAATCAACTACCCAGCAAAACTAAGTGTAATACTTCAGGGGAAAAATGTTCATTCAATGAAAGAGAGGACTTCCAAGAATTCTTGATGAAAAGACCAGAGCTGAATAGAAAATCTGACTTTCAAACACATGAATCAAGAGAAGCATGAGAAGGTAAACAGGAAAGAGAAATCATAAGGGACCTACTAAAGTTGAACTATTTGCATTTTTAAATGGAATGACAATATTTGTAACTCTTGAGATATTATTAGGGTACTTGGAAAGATTTTATACATACAGATAGAGGGCATAGGGTGAGTTGAATTTGAAGGGATGATATCCAAAATAGTAAATTTAAGGAATGAGAAAGGAATATATTGGGAGAAGAAGAAAGAGAGATATAGAATGGAATAAATTACCTCTCACATAAAAGAGGCAAGAAAAGACTTTTTCAATGGAGGGGAAGAGGGGGACAGTGAGAGGGAAAGAGTGAACCTTACTCTCATTGGATTTAGTGTAAGGAGGGAATAACATGCACACTCAATTTGCTATGAAAACCTATCTTACACTACAGGAAAGTGGGGGAGAAGGGGATAAGAGTGGGGTGGAGGATGATGGAAAGGAGAATAAATTAAAGTAGAGGGTAATTAAAAATGAACAATTTTGAAGAGAGACAGGGTGAGAAGAGACAATAGAATAAATGGGGAGTAGGATAGGATGGAGGAAAATATAGTTTGTTTTTCACAACATGACTATTATGGAAGTATTTTACATGACTGCCCATGTATAATCTATATTGAATTGTTTGTCTTCTCAATGGGGGTGTGTAGGTGAGGAGGGAGGGAGAAAAGTTGGAATTCAAAGTTTTAAAAGCAAATTCAAAAAATTACTTTTATGTGCAACTGGGAAATAAGACATATAGGCAATGGGATATAGCAACTTATCTTTGCCTACAAGAAAATAGAGGGCAAAGGTTAAGAAAAAGGAGAGGTGTGATGGAAGGGCAAATTGGGATATAGGGTAATCTGAACGCACCGTGTCTTGGGATGGGTGGAGGGGAGAGAAAGGGAGAAAATTTGGAACTCAAAATTTTGTGGAAGTGAATGTGAAAACTAAAAATAAATAAATTTGAAAAAGAAATAGAACAATGAATCAATTTCCCTTGAAAAATATAGCAATATTAAAAAACCCCACAGAAACAAAATCTTATGATGTCATTATCCAATATTCAAAATAATTTCAGAGATCATCTGATCCAACTGTACAGGAATGCTTTCCTTAAAATGCTCAATATGTGTAATTCCATGATTTACCTACATGTACCTAGTGAGAAGGAATCAATTTTCTCTCAAAATAAACATTTTTACAGCTTATTTTAAGGATATTTTTCCTTACATTGAGTCTAACACAGTCTCTCTGAAACTTCTACCTATTATCTTTGCTTTTAACATATGCTTGTTGAATTGAATTGTAATGTACTGATGAGTCATGTTTTACAAGGAAGATGTGCTCTAGAAATTTGTATATAAATTGAATAACTGATAGTTGAATATTTTAAATGTCCTAAGGGAGACTGATTGCTATTTACTTTCAAAAAAGAGTCTTTTGTAAGGGAGTATTCAACTATAAATTTATAAATTCTTATTTTTATATACTGGGTTTGCTTAAAAACCAAAGAGTTAAATATAACCTTTTGGGCTTGAAAGCATGAATGTATATTTTACAGGTAACTAATCTGCAAGCAGGTTAAAACATATGCTTTGGGAAAATGAATCAATAAATACTTGCTGGTGGAACTCTCAGGGAATAAGGGAAAACATAGCAAGTCTAATCTGTAGCTGAAATGTTTCTACCAAACATTTTATAAATAACTGAGCTAAACCTTGCACTAAAATATCATACTTTACCCACATCTGCAAAATGCATGTAACTATGTACAGGGAATCATGGGTAAATAATTCTACACAAATCAGTCAGCTATTTAAGAACTGTCTAATTTTCTGAGAGTTTTAGTATCTTATATTTTCTAAGGTATTTCTCTCTTTTTTTTGTCTGTTCTCAGTTTTGTTGGTATATAACTTTTCATTAATTTGTTTGTAATTTTTTTCTTCTGGTTTTGATATGATTTTGCCTTGCTGATTTTTTATTTTACTGTGATTTTTTGCTTTTTTCTTTTTAACTAGACTAGCTAAGGATTTTTATTAATCTCTTCTATTTTAAAGGGACTTTTTTTGTGCACATTTTTAAACATTCTTTTAAAAAAATCAAGTTTCAAATTCTTTCCATGCAACCCCTTCCCTACTCATTGAGAAGGCAAGCAATATAACACTTATTATACGTGTGAAATAACACAAGGTATATTTTCATATTAGGTTGCAAAAAAAAAAAAGGAAAAATGTGCTTCAGTCTGCACTCTATGCTTTTCTTCCTGAAGGTGAAGATCATATTTCATTATCTATCCTTTAGAATTGTCTTGGATCATTTCATTGATTAAAGTACTTAAGCCTTTCAAAGATGATCATTGTTGCAAAATTGCTATCACAATTTATAATGACATCTTATGCAACTACACTTTGTATCAGTTCAGATAAGTCTTCCCAGGTCATCCTGAAACTATCCCACTTATTATTTCTTATAGCACAGTAGAATTACATCAAATTTCAAAGAACCAGTCTTTAGTTTTACTTATTACCTTTCTGCTGTTTTTTTTGGTTTCCAATTTATCTATTTCTCCTGTATTTTAAAATATTTCCTCTTTTGTGTTTACATTTCTTCATTTGATGAATTTCTAGTGTGTTCCAATGTATATTAAATTCATTAAACTTTTCTTTATTTTGTTAACAAATGTTAGAAAAGATATGATTTATCTCCAATGACTGCTTAAACTACATCCTAAAAATTTTGGTTGTTTTTTTTTTCATTATTATTGTTTTCTTGTACATAGTTATTACTAACTTTTAAGATTTTTTTTACTACTTTTAACTTAGTTATTATTTAGTCTTTATTTGTGTCCATATCTTTTCTTTGAGTTTCCTGACCCAATTACTATTTTTTATTGTGTTTTGCTCTATAAAAAATGTATTAATTATATCTGCCTTTTTATATTTGTTTGTAGTAATATATCTGTGTCCTAGTACATAGTCAAATTTTGTAAAAATTCCATGTGGTGTTGAAAAATATGTATATTCTTTTTCTGTCCCAGTAAGAAGAGTTAATAAGTCTTTTAACTCCAGTTTCTTCAACAATTTATACACATTCATGTATTCCTTTTGTTCATCTATCTCCTATACTAATTCAAAAACTGTTAAAGAGATTTTTGAAGTTTCCTGTCACTATTGTGCTAATGTCTATATTTTCTCACAGGTCAGTGTTTCCTTTATGAATTTGAATTCTAAGGCATTTAGAATTACAAGGCTTTTTTTTTTCTTCCTGATATTGGTTTATTGCCTTTGTTTCCATTAAATACAATATAATTTCTTTGTTTATTCATTTGTTTCTTTTTGAATGTTTTTGTTTGTCACATAGCATGATTGCAATTCCACTTCTTTTAATTCACTGCATCATAATTATTTTTATGTCCCTTAAGTTTCATTTTGTGTATATATGTTTTGTTGATGTGTTTCTTACAAGCACCAGATTGTAGGGTTTTGTTTTCTTATTCAATCTGTCACTTTTTCATTTTATTGGGTTGTTTAATCCATTATATTTAAAGTTATTTGAGTTAGACTTTTATTTTTCTCCATCTGTCTCTAATATTGCTTTGTTCAAGTTATGATGCCCGCCCATCTTTTGCTGCAAACACAGTACTATGTTTCTTCAGTCTTCCTGTAGCTCAGATAATATTTTCTTTATGAATTTAGATAATAAGGCATTTGGAGCACAGCATTTGCTGCTTTAGCAAATATCAGTTTATTGTCTGTGATTCTTTTACTTATAATGACTGGAAACAACCCAGGATGCACCCTAAGTGAGTACCTGCGTAGACTTTGGCCTAAAGGGGCTAAGGTCTCCCAGTGTATCCTGGATCATTTCCAGTCATCCTCATGAATATCAGGACACTAGATACAGATGACACTGGAGAAGAACAGAGTCTGGTGACCTTGCACAGCCCTCCCTCACTCAAAACAAAGTCAAGCACAAATCATGTCATTATTTCTCTGATGGCATGGTCTTCTTTGGCAACAAAGGTCAAATACAATTACTTATAATATCATTTTTTGTTTATCTTTTTCTTTTTTTGAATGTTTTTGCTTTGGCACATAAAGTGATTGAAATTCTTTTTTTAAGTTATTTGATGTGTGGTAATTATTTTGTCTCCTAAGTTTTATCTTGCTTATGCCTTTGTTTTTATAAATGTGTTTCTTATAAGCACCAGATTATAGGGTTTTGTTTTCTTATCCAGTCTGCCACTTTTTCATTTTATTGGATTGCTTAATCCATTCATATTTAAAGCAATGAGTTAGATTTATATTTTCCCCCATCTGTGTCTAATATAATTTTTTTTCAAGTTGCAACTTTTTCTCCACTTCTGCTATAAACACAATACTATGTTTCTTCAGTTACTTTACCCTAATCTTTTTTAAGGTATTTCTGTTCTCACTGTCTTCTCCCCTCCCTTGATCCTCTCTGCTCATTTGTTGTTCTTTTTTCTTTGGGATTTTATTTATTATGTCCTTTTTCCCTCCTGCTTTTATCTGGTTATATAATTCCACATATTATTCTTTCCCTTTCAGTAAAGCTGATTCCTCTTTCCTTTCAACTAACTTTTTTAATTAGTATTTTTGAGTTTAAGTTTTAATTCCTTTCCAAAAAAGGATTTCTCTCACTCTCCTTGTTACCCATCTTTTCTATGAGTCTATTCATTGATTCACAACCTATACAACTATCTTGTCTCATTATTTTCTTTGTATTCCTCATGCAATCAAAGAATTCAAGATATTCATTCTAGGTTCTTCCCTCCAGGTTCTTTGTACCTAGAGGGTACCCACATTGTCAGACTTGTAGGGCTGACTTCTCTCATTTTCCATTGTGCTTCACTCACACAACAATGTCATTTATAACAAATATCAGAGAAGACACTTTCCCGTGGAGGGATCCATCCTTCACATTCCTAATTATGTAGCCCACCATTGATCTATGTCCTCCCTTAGTTATTCCTCCTCCACCCACCTATCTGCCTCAAAATCTCCTCCTTCCACTTCCCCAGGTGCCAATTGTCCCTAGGAACTCTAACTTTCTTCCACCCTCCTGGGGTAGGATAAACAGATTTTTCAAGCACCAAATATCCCATCTAGCTCAACATCCCCACGTCCCTTCACATATCATCCGTCTTCATCTATAGGAACATTCATCTATGAAACTCCCTCCCACTATCCAAGCAAGGACTATTTTCTTTCCTTTCTTTTTCTGTCTTTCCTCCATCTTTCTCATTCATTTCCTTATAGCTTTTTCTATTTCTAATACAACAGGGGCCACATCTTCTTCTCATAGCTAGCTCTTGATTTCATGCCAGAACATGACACACTCCCCGCTATCCTGCTGGTCCTTTCTTCCACTTCATTACCTTCCCACATTGTAAAATAGTCCCACAAAAGACATTCATTTTCCTGTAGGGAGTAGATCACCAGCTTTTATCCATAATACCCCTGCCTACCTCTTCACTGTTACTGCATCAATCTTCTGACTTTCCTCATCTCCTTATATACATTGATAAAGAAATTTCTTATTGATCTCTCTGCTGTCATTTTGTCACTTTCTTTCCCAGATTCATTAATTCTTCTTTCATTTCTGCTGCTTGTGGTGCTCAAGAAACAAATAATCTTTTCAGTTCTGGTTTTCTTTTTAAAAAAGATTAAAATTCCTTTTTTGTTATTGAACAATAACCTTTTTCATATGTGAATAAATTCATATTCACAGTGTAGGTCATCTTGAGCTACATCTTGTCCTCTATTGTACTTTGAAACACATTATTCCATTCCATTCTATATTTTCTGGAAGATTCAGAAAACTCTTGTGTTATTTGGATTTTCTTTCCTTTGTATTTGAAGGTCTTTCTCTTTATCACCTACAAAACTTATTTCTGAATTGGATTGTTACTTTTAACCACTATGAATCTTGTAATTTGTAGACTTTGTCTTATTTTATGTTTTTCTGGAAGTGATCAGTGAATTCTTTCATTTGGCATTTCATTCTCTATGTACAGAAGTTCTGGACAGTTTCTTTTCATTGTTTCTTTCATTGCAGTGATAAGGCCTTATTTTATTAGAGACCAAAGGATCTAATAGATAATATGATTGTAAGGAGAAGAGACAGACAAGATGTGAGAGTGACAAAGGCAATGTGTAGTTCAGAGTGCTGGACTGATCACAGACTTATCTTTTCCAAGCTAAATATTAACATTCATCAAAAGTGCTGCCCCCAAGGCAAAATGACTACCAGAAGAATTAATTTCAACAAATTAGAGCTCTCCTCTGAGCATGAAGAGTTGGCTGTTGACTTGGAGGGAAAGTTGAGCCATCACACAGTTGGCAACAGTGGAGCATAAAAAGATGGACAGAGTTCAGAGATTTGGCATATAGCACTGCATTTGCTCATCGGGGTCAGAACACTTGCAAACGCCAAGACTGATTTGATGAAAATGATGGGGAAATTCAGAAGCTGCTAAATGAAAAACAAGAACTCCACAGGATTTACCAATAGGATAGTTCATCCATCTCTAAGAAGGTAGTACTTAATTCCAGCAAAATCAAAGTATAAGCAAAGCATAGAGAGATACAGGATTCCTGACTCAGTAAGAAGGCAGTTGACATTCAGTTTTATGCTGATAATAACATTCTAAAGCACTTTTATGATTCCCTGAAAGCTATTTATGGACCAAAAACCTATGGTGTATCACAAGTATTCACTGCTGATGGAGCCACATTGATTAGTGCTAAGGATATGATCCTAGAGAGATGGGCTGAACACTTCCATAGTGTTCTCAACAGACCATCATCAACCAATGCTGAGGCCATTGTTCATTCACCTCAGTTTGAAGTCAATCTCTCCTTAGTTGAATTTCCAACTGAAGAAGAGGTTTGAGGGCCATTAGTCTCCTTTCATGTGGCAAAGCACCTGGTGCTGATTCTATTCCAGTTGAGATTTACAAGGCAGGTGGACCATGGCTCACACAAAAGCTGACTGAAATTTTCCAAGTTATGTGGCAAGAGGAGGTTATTCCCCAAGAATTTAAGGATGCTTCTATTGTCCATCTCTATAAGGGTAAGGGAATAGATTGTCCTGTTACAATCACAGGGGGAATCTCTCTCTTAGTCATTGCTGGAAAAGTTCTTACTAGCATCCTTCTTAGTAGGCTAATCTTTCACCTGGAAGATGTTCATACACCTAAGAACCAATGTGGCTTCAGAAAGGGCTGAGGAACAATCAATATGGTGTTTGTTGCCCGACAACTCCAGGGGAAATGCTAGGAGCAGAACAGAGGTCTGTACACAATGTTTGTAGCTCTTACTAAGGCCTTTGACACTGTTAGTCATAAAAGCTTATGGACAATTATGTCAAAATTTGGTTGCCTGGAGAAGTTCATAAATACTGTATGTCAATTTCATGATGACATGTTTGCCCAGGTTCTGGATAACAGACAAAGCTCTCATGCCTTCCCAGTAACCAGTGGAGTGAAACAGGGCTGTATGCTTGCTCCCATGCCTTTTAGCATGATGTTTTCAGCCATATTGACAAATGCTTTCAATAAGGATGAACACGGCATCAAGGTCAACTGCAGTACTGATGGTAAGTTCTTCGATTTGAAAAGGCTACAAGCCAAGACCAAAGTGGAGGGAGTGTTGGTGCATGATTTTCTGTTTGCAGATGATTGCACACTCAATGCAGCCTCTGAAGCTTAGATGCAAAGAAGTATGGATCAATTCTCTGCTGCCTGTGCTAATACTGACCTACTAATTAATGCCCCAAAAACACAGGTACTTCATCAGCCGCCACCACAGCATCCATACGTGGAACCATCAGTTACAACAATGGAGAAGTTTTGAATCCTGTGGATAAGTTCACTTACCTTCATAGTGTACTTTTCAAGGATGTTCACATTGACAATGAGGTTGATGCAAGCATTACTAGAGCCAGTTCAGTGTTTGGGAGGCTTGGAAGAAAAGTTTGGGAGAGAAGAGGTATTAGACTGACCGCCAAACTGAAGGTCTACAGAGCTGCTGTTTTGACCTCATTGTGGTATGCCTGTGAAACATGGACAGTCTACCAGCACTATGCCAGGAAACTGAATCACTTCTATTTGAACTGTCTGAGAAAAATTCTGAAGATTACTTGGCAGGATATGGTACCAGATACTGAGGTTCTTGCTCAAACTAAACTGCCAAACTTTCAAACTATGCTTCAAAGAGTGCAACTCTGATGAACTAGCCACGTTGTTTGGATGCCAAATGTATGCTTGCCAAAAAGATTATTTTATGGAGAACTTGCATGGAGCAGGTGATCACATGGTGGCCAGAAGAAACTATACTAAGTCTCTCTCAAGAACTTTGGATTTGACTGTGCCACATGGGAGACACTGGCACAGGACCACTTAGCTTGGAGTGCCCACATAAGAGAGACTGCTGTGCTCTATGAGAAAACAGAATTGAGACAGCACAAAGTAAACAAGGATGCAAAAATTTAGAGTATCTACCCCACATATTCACATGGACTGTTTGTGCCCAATTATGGTAGAGCATTCTGAGCTCATATTGGTCTGATCAGCCACAGTCGGACACACTGAAATTTCACTTTATCACGGTGATGTCATTGTGGTCCTCTTCGAGGATGAAGGACAACAACCAACCAACCAATATTTAGTAAAACAATACAAATAATTAAATGCATATGTATGGAAGGAACATATTGGTATAGAAGAAACACACACACACACACACACACACACACACACATATATATATATATCCTTTTATATAGCTATAGAAGAAATAATATTCAATGGGGAATATATCTATCTACTTTTAGTAACTGCTTATAAAAGCCATTTCTACATAAAAGGAATTATTGGTTTTGTCTTCTACCCTTGTATGAGATCATTCTAACAGAAAAATGGGGAAAGATCCTTTTAGGAAAAAAACAAGAGTAGAGATAGACACAGAGATGGAGACATAGACATAGATACACTTATGTCCATCCCTACACATATACACATATGTGCATTGGTACACATATTCCTGTGTACACATGCACACATGCATGTAAACGTGCATTGTACACGCATATTTTCATATATCAGGATAACATTGAATAGTACCTTATACCAACCCATCTATAAAGGTTTTTGTGTATGTGTATGTATGTGTATGTTAGAGTTTGTAATTCATAAATCTATGAATAAATTTAAATACATTTAAAGTACACATAAAAACATTTTAAGAACAAATTTGTATATATGTATATGTATATATTTGTGTATGTATATGTATATATCCATTTTTGTTTACTTTTACTAATACAAAGTTTAGGCTTTGTCTTTAGATTATATAAAATGTGTTTTATATTCATACAAAAAAGTGTGTATATAGTCTTTGTAAATATAGTATTTAAATATATTCATATGTCCATAGGCATACACAGATAGCCATGTATTATATTGATATACATACATGCAAATGTGCACATATGTGGCATGCACACACATTTATGTGTATGTATATGGGTTTGTGTACACACACACACACACCCATACAGATGGCATAGTCGATCAAGTCTGCCTTGGGGTCAAAAACTATGATGCTTCATTCAAGTTCTATCTCTACACATACTGGCTATGTGACATGGACAAGTCACTTAATCTCTCAGTGAACCCAGGCAATACTCTAGCACCATCATGTACAGAGGAGTCACCATTTGGCCTTGATCAAGGCAGTTTATTTATCCAATCTGGTAGTTCCACATACGATAGAATTTACTAATCTAATCTCTATCACATATATACAGTTATCTATGTTGCAAAAGAATGGTTATGTGTTATTAGTTTAAAAATATTCTCTTTATATTAAAAAAGACAATGTACCTTGCCATATGCTTAGTAGAACATAAATCAATTGTATAGGAAACCATGATTTCACATTTTAAAATTTACTTTAAAAAAAGTGTAGCATAAAATTCCTCATTTTCAAGTGTCCAGCTTGCTTGTACTTCCTTCTGAATTTTCTTCTGTTCTCTTCTATGGCATGTATGTATGTATGTATGTATGTATGTATGTATGTATGTGGATGTGGATGTATACATACATATACAAGTCTATATATACACACATATATGTACTAACATACACATGATGCATATATAAAACATGTATCAATAGACACACACACAGACATATATATATATATACATACAAGTACACATACATACTTATATACTCATATTTTTCAACAGTCCTTATTTTTTTGGAAGAAGGAAGGAGCAAGCTCTCTAGTCTTGATTAAAAATTGAGAGGAAACAAACAGTCAAACAAAGCAAATCCACACAGTGACTATGTCTAAAAATGTTTGATTCTTTCTGCATTTTGAATCCATATCCTCTATATAAAAATGCTCTCCAAAAAGGTAGTCATTGCTCTGTTCAGAGTTCTTGTCTTTCAAATTTATTTTTCTTTATGATGATGTCATTCTATCAATAATTTTCCTTATTCTGCTCCACTATGCATCCCTTTGTACTACCTACCCAAGGTTCTCTGAAATTTTCTATGTCATTATTTTTTAGTGGTATAATAACAATCCATTATATTTATGTATAACACCCTGTTACAATAGTGAGCTCATTTTAAGCCTAAGGGGTAATTTAATACTCCCTAAGGTTCACTTTATTCTTTCCTCTTTGACTTTAGGTAAATTACTTTAGATGAAAAGTTCTGAGTTCAACCAGGGCTTTTAAAGTTTTTTAAAACCTGGTCCCCTCTTACTTCTCCTTATATCTTACCACCATTTAGTCTGTGATCTGGGGACACAGCCCTCTTGGCTGACTAAATTTTCACTGGTTGTTCTCCATACCTGGAATTCTCTCCTGCATCTCCAACTCTTGACTTCCTTGACTTCTTTTAAATCAAAGCTAAAATCCTGTTTTCTAAAAGAGGATTTTCTTGATCTTCCTTAATGCTATTATCTTTCCTCTGAAAACATCTCCAACTTATCCTGTTATATATCTTGTTTGTACAGTTGTTTGCATGTTGTCTCTCCCATTAGTCTGTGAGAGCAGGGACTGTTATTATTTTTTTTAACTTTTCTTTGTATCACCAGTGCTTAATCAGTCTCTGCTACATAGAAAGAGCTTAATACATGCGTATTGCCTAACTGAATTCCTTGATATCTCTCTTCTCTTCCACAGCACATTTTACACTTTGCTTCTTAAAGATATAATGCCATTGCCTCCTGAGAAAGAACTGATGGAGTCTGAATACAGATTGAAACATACTACCCGAGCAAGTCACTTAACCACTTTAGTATCTTTGCTAAGAAAACACCAGATGGGGTCACAAGGAGTCAGATGTGACTCAAAATGACTGAACAATTTATATACATGATTACACATTCATATCTCTGCTTGTACATTTATACAGAGAGCATATATGGGATATAAAGATATATGCATATATCATGTATCTCTAATGTGATGCAAAGTGATTGATTTATAAAAGTCATGTTAATACACAACTATATTTGAACAAATATTCTTTTTGTCATTTCTTAGAAGTTATTTCTCTTTACATTTATGCATAGATGAATATGCAAGCAGTTTACATTTGTGTATTTAAATATTATATACTTGCAAACATGGGAACATACTGCTAGATATTCACAGATATATGTATGTATGTGTGTTTCTTCATATTGTTATGTGTGTTTCTTCATATTGTTAACATCATATCTCTACCTCTATAAATATCCGAAACGTAGAGCATTATTATTTATAAAAGTCTGTACACTCAAAAACATGAATACACACACACACACACATATATGTTTAAAACAAATATTCATTTTCAGGTTCTAGCTGAAGAGAAGTAACCTCATGCTTTCCAAATGAAGCAAGTTTTCTCTCTCTTATGATTATCATATAAGTGGGGAAAGCACCACTAATAACTATTACATTACTCTTTTATTTCATACAACAGGAAGGCTATTGTTAACCACTCCCTCAGGTGGTTATATTATGCAAAATTTAATGTGAGTAAAAAAAAGAAATGTGCTCTTTAGTTTTTCTTTTAAGAAAGACAGTGATTACAATAATTTAGACCAGGATATAGGGTGGGGAACCTGAGGTCTTGAGCTTGCAAGTTCCCACCCCTGATCTAGAGTTTGAGGAATAGGAATTATTTTGAGTTAAAATCTTATAACCTATACCTGAAAGGAAAACCAGCTGAAAATCTATCTTTATAACCCTGAAAATAGACCTCAGTTATTGCTGAGGATTTCAATCCCTTTAAAATAAACACACATCTTAACTTAATATTTCATATAGCACAATGTTTTACCTCAGAGAGTTAGATGAGCATTAAAAATTTTTAGGATTTCAAGTCTTAGGACTTTAAAAGTTTACTGACCTATCTTGGTTAATTGTCCTTCATTCTCAAAGCGAAAAACATGACACCACTATGTTAGAGTCAAATTTCAGTGTGTCTGACTTTGGTTGATTAGACCAATATAAGCTTGGAATGCTCTGCGCTGGTTGGGTACAAATAGCCTATGTGAACATTTAGAGTGGATTCTATAAATTTTTACATTTTGTGTTTCTTCAGAGCTACTTCAATTCTGCTTTGCTCATAGAAAAACAGTCCTTTCTTTAATGTAGATATGCCATGATGGAAGTACTTTGCCAGTGTCTCCCATGTTTCACAATGAATTTGAAAGTTCTTCAGATAGACCTTGATATTGCCCTTGTATCATTTCTTCTGACCACCAGGGGAAGGCTTGCCCTGTGTGAGTTCTCAATAAAACAGTCTTTTAAGCAAGCCTACATTTGGCATTTGAACAACATGGCCAGCCCCTTGTAGTTATGCTTTCCTCAGTAGAGTTTGAATGCCTGGCACTTTTGTTTGAGTAAGGAGCTCAGTGTCTGGTACCTTATCCTGCCATGTGATTTTCAGAATCTTCCTAGACAATTCAAAAGGAAGCAATTCAGTCTCTTGGCATGGTGTTGGTATACAGTCCAGGTTTCACAGGCATGCAACAGTGAGATCAGTATATTGGCTCAGTAGGCCTTCAGTTTGGTAGTCAGTCCAATTGTTCTCTTCTCCCATACTTTCCTTTGAAACTTCCCAAATACTGAGCTAGCTCTGGCAATGCATGTGTCAACTTCATTATCAACGTGTCAAATCCTGGAAAGTATATTGCCAGTAAGGGAACTTAGCCACCCTATTCAAAACTTCTGTATTTGCTGTAACCAATGGTTGCACGTATAGATGATGTAGCTCTGGCTGGTGAAGCACCTGTATTTTCTTGGTGTAAATTGTTAGGCCAAAGTTAGCACAAGCAGCAAAGAATCAATCCAAAAAGCAGAATTGGCCAAATGGAAAAGAAGGTCCAGAAGTACACTGAAGAAACTAATTCCTTCAAGATTAGAATGGAACAAATGGAAGCTAATGACTTTATGAGAAATCAAGAAATTATAAAACAGAACCAAAAGAATGAAAAAAATATAAAATATATCATTGGAAAAACCATTGACTTGAAAAATAGATCCAGAAGAGAGAATTTAAAAATTATTGGACTACCTGAAATCCATTATAATAAAAAAAAGAGCCTAGACATCATCTTTCAAGAAATTGTCAAGGAAAAATGCCCTGATATTCTAGAACTAGAGGGAAAAAAAAGAAATTGAAAGAATCCACTAGTCACCTCCTGAAAGAAATATCAAAAGGAAAACTATGAATATTGTAACCAAATTCCAGAATTCCTAGGACAAGAAGAAAATATTGCAATCAGCCAGAAAGAAACAGTTCAAGTATTGTGGAAACACAAGGTCTAGTACCTTCTACATTAAGGGATAGAAGGGCTCAGAATATGATATTCTGGAGGTCAGAGGATCTAGGATTAAAACCAAAAATCACCTATCCAACAAAAATGAGTATAATTCTCTAGGTGAAAAATAGATATTCAGTGAAATAGAGGACTTTCAATCATTCTTGATGAAAAGACCCAAGCTGAAGAGAAAATTTGACTTTCAAATATAAGAATGAAGAGAAGCATGAAAAAAACAAACAGGAAAGAAAAATCATAAGACACTTAATAAAGTTGAAGTATTTACCTTCCTACGTGGAAAGATAATATTTGTAATTCATGAAACCTTTTTCAGTATTAGGGTAGTTGGAGAAAAGAGAGAGAGAGAGAGAGAGAGAGAGAGAGAGAGAGAGAGAGAGAGCGAGAGAGAGAGAGAGGGAGAGAGAGAGAGAGAGAGAGGGAGAGGGAGAGAGAGAGAGAGAGAGAGAGAGAGAGAGGGCATGGGGGAGGTGAATATGATGGGATGATATCCAAAAGTAAAATTAAGGGCTGAGAGAGGAATATGTTGGGAGAAGGAGAGATAGAATGGGGTAAATTTTCTCACATAAAGGAGGAAAAAATGGTTTCCCATTGGAGGGGAAGAAGAGGGAGATGATAAGGAGTGAGTGAACCTAACTCTGGTTGGATTTGCCTTAAGGAGGGAATCATATACACACACAGTTTGGTAGATTATCCTACAGGAAAGCAGAAGGGAAGAGGATAATGGAGTGATAATAGAAAGGAGGCTAGATTGGGCCAGGGAGTAGTCAGAAGCAAACACTTTTGAAAAGGGACAGGGTCAAAGGAGAAAATAGAATAAGTGTGAGAACAGATAGGATGGAGGGAAATCTAGTTAGTCTTTCACAACATGACTATTATGGAAGTATTTTGCATAATTACACATGTATAACCCATATTTAGTTGTTTGCCTTCTCAATGAGGGTAGGTGGAGAGGAAAGAAGAGAGAGAATTTGGAGCACAAAGTTTAAAAAATAAATTGTTTGTACATGCAACTGGGAAATAAGATGTACAGGCAATGGGGTATAGAAATCTCTCTTGCCCTTCAAGAAAGTGAAGGGGAAGGGGATGGGGAGAGTGATGAAAGGAAGGGTAGACTGGGGGAAGGGCTAATCAGAATGCATGCCATCTGGGGTGGGGGAAGGGGAGAGATGGGGAGAAAATTTGGACCTCAAAATGTTATGAAAATGACTGTTGAAAACTAAAAATAATTCGTTAATAATTGAGTGCAATGAAAGAAAAAAGTATGGGAGCAAGTACATAGGCTTGCTTCACTCCATTAGTGACTGGGGAAGCATAAAAGCATTGTAATTGCAGAACCTAAGAAAACATATTGTCACTAAACTGATGTACAATACTGATGAACTTCTCTGGAGTACTCAATTTTGTCATAATTTGCCATAAATCCTCATGATTGAAAGCCTTGGTCAGATTGATGAGCATTGTGTACAGACCTCTGTTTTACTGACATTTCCCCTGGAGTTGTTTGGCAGCAAACACCACATGGACTGTTCCTCAATCCTTTCTGAAGTCACTCTGGCTGTCAGGTAGATGACCATCTTCCGGGAGAAATATCAGTCTGTTAAATAGGATTCTGGTAAGATTTCATAAGAAAGTCCCCATGGCTGTCAGAGGACAATTTCTTTTATAGAGAGGAACAATGGAGGCATCCTTGAATTCCTGGGGGAATAAGCTCCCCTTGCTATATAACTCAGAACATTTCGGTCAGTTTTTGTATGACCAATGAACACCTTGCCTTATAAATATTAGCTGCAATACAATCAGCACCAGGTGCTTTGCCACAGGAGAGGAGCCTAATGACATTTACAATTTCTTCAGTTGGGAATTTGGCAAAAGAGGGATTGACTTTAACCTCAGCATTTGATAGCTTCAGCATTGATTAATAATAGTCTGTTGAGAATACTATGGAAGTATTTATCCCATTTCTGCATGGTTATGTTGATATAATCCTAATAAAGCTGCCCCCATCATTCTGGCTTCTTTACAGGTCCCACTGAACAGCAAGCCCACTGCCCCTACCTAGTCACTCACCCCTACCTCCACTCAATATCCTAACTTCTTCATATATGTCTCACTGCTCGCTAGAACAAGTGTGTCCATGAACTCATATTTCTCATAGAACAGCAAGCATGTCTGTGTGGTGGGATCCCATTTGTTGCCTCTAGCTAACCACTACCCCTTAGACCCATTCTTCATATTTCCCACAGAAACAGCAGGTGTGCCTATGCACTAAACCAAAACCACATCTATCTAGTCTTAGACAGCAACCCAATACTCAGTCAACCAGAAAGTAGCACCACCAGGATGCCTAAGCAGGATGTGGACCCCAGAACAACAGAAGGTACTTTCCCCAAGTAGGTACCAGTGCAGCAATAGTAAAGAACTGATCTAGAGTATTTTTGTGACATAGAGAGGCTTATTATTGTAATATCATTATCATACATACATACTCCCCCAATAGGTTTTTCTGTATGCATTGTAGGTAATCAAATGCACAGTTCCGCTGTGGCTGGGACCCCCTCTTCTATTGCTTAATCCCTTAATAAACCCCTCCTGCCTTTTTAATATTCATAATTTGTTTTATAATTGCATCTGTACCCTATAAAAATCCATCTTGCTTTTTCTGAAGTTGCTGGTTCCTCTTGGAACATAGCCTGCTTCATGAGAGGCGTCAATCTCAATAAATGCATATAGTTGGATTAGAAGTCGTCTGACTTCTTTGAGACAGCTCCACCACAACACAACACAAACTGCAACCGTTTAAATCACAACAATGTTTTTTATCACTAATCAATGTGATTCCATCTGCACTGAATAATTGAGATGTATGTACTATATGCCTTCAGGACATCATAAAAGCCCTTCGGACTCTTACTACCAGCCTAAATTTGTGTTCTTACTGAGCCAAGAAGGCTCCATCTCACTAAGCTTCACTTGTACTTTATTTTTGATGGAGTTAAATACTGCCTTCTTAGAAATGCGTGAACTATACTTCTGGTAAACCCTTTGGAATTCTCATTTTTCATTCAGCACTTTCTGAATTTTCCCATCGTTTTTGTCACACTAGTCTTGATGTTTGCGAGTGTTCTGACCCAGATGAGTAAATGCAGTATTGTACAACTGCTCGCTCCTTTTCTGATCCATTGTTGTAAACCATGTATTGGTTCAGCTTTTCCTCCAAGTTAGCCATGAGTTGTTCCCACTCAGAGAAGCGCTTTTAACTGTTGACATTAAGTCTTATTGTAGTCATCTTGCCTTGGGGCTGCTGCTTTTTTGAATGTGATTTGTATGTGATACTTAGTGAGTTCTCTCACAAGAACTGTTTGTCTTTTAGATCTTCTAGATTTCATGTTGCCCACAAATGTGCACACATTCCATGTAAGAATGTTTGTGCAATCATCTTTGCAGAAGATTTTGTACCTTTTTTCGTGTTTCAATGGCAGGATGGGGTTCCCAACCTGCCATTGTATGCAGGCCAAGATTGTTTAGCAAACATTTTTAAGCCCTTAGAATTTAGATTATTTTCTAGCCCTTTCATCACACCAGGAGATGAGCAGCCTTAAAAGTGCAGTTAGACATTCAGGGGACTGCCAAATTCAGTTGCTTCCAGTGAGAAGATGCCTCTATGGCCTGAACTGCCTGTATACAGGATTGTGACTGGAGCTATACTACCAGTGCATCCACACATGCTGCTTTCTCACTTGCCTATTGCCACAGGACTTTGAGAAAGGGAAAAAATAGTCAAATAGCATGGGTGATAATTTTTAATTTGTTAATAAATTGGATTACTTGAAGTAGAGATTCACAGAGTTGTCAGCCTCACTCTGTCTTCCAGAGTTGTCACAGTTCAGTGGCAGTATAGAGTCAAGATGACTGGTGATGACTCTTGATGCATTGACACATTGGTGTCTTCAATATCTAAACCAAGCTCTAACTCCATAGTGCCTGTTCCAGTTGCCTTCATGGCCTTGGGAACAAATTATTTTCATCTGTCCATTCCATAGGGGGAAGTCTTCCCGTGCTTGGGGTAGCCACCTCCCTAATTCAAGGAAATGTTTGAGATCCCTTGGTTACCTTCAGTCTGGTTTAGTTTGTCTGCTAAAATAATTGACTAGGGTGTGGCTGCTGCCCATGACATAACTTTTTGGAGTCCCAGGGGAGAGTTAGGTGGATCAAGTAGACACAAAAGATAAAAGGCAACCCTGAAGAGGGCTCAGCAACCCTTACATCAGAGTTTCTAGTCCTCTTTGAACACATCCTATACCCCACCAGCATACCTACCCATTCATTCATTACCTCTGCTTTATTGTTAAAATATTTTAGGAATCTTTGGCCAAGGAGTTAAAGGGCTTAATAGAATTGAGGAAGAAAAGGGATATTAGAGGCTATTTTAGTTCAGAGGTCTTCTTATTTTGTAGATGAAAAAGCTGAGTCACACCTTGGTAGTCCAAGTTCACACGTGTATCTAATGGCAGTGTAACATTAAGCTAGAGAGAGTATAGTACAAGTGGAAAGTACATGGGATTTGTTAACATGGGATCTGTTAGCTTTTCTATTTAATACTTGTACAATTGTTGACAATTAATCTCTCAAAACCTCCATTTACTTATGACCTCTCAGGTCCCTTCCAGGTCTAAACTCTATATTTTTATAACTACATCAAGTCCCTTTAAATCTAGAGCAAGAAAATTGTAGGTGATAACCATATCATCTAGGAGATATAGCATCATGTATTCTAATATTCCTCTCCTCTTACCATGTTCTGCAATGGAAGAGTGTAGATGTGTTTCTGTTTGTTGTAGGACATATCATAAAGCAGCTTTTTTTTCCCAGGAGAAATCTACACAAACTAGTTGCACATATAATAAAAGAAAAGACCACTAACATTTAAACAAAAAAAAAATATCACATGGGAAGTATGACAACCCAGTTTCTATGAGGGGAAGTGATTGTTGGATAATACGTTGTTGTTCTTAGAATAGAAAAAGTAGTTGTTTCAATAAAGGGAAATGAGTGGATGTCATTTTCTGAGGTTTTCAAAAAGCCTTCAATAGAATATTAAAGGAATTGAGTTGCCATAGAATTAGATGGCAGAAGGGGAGATATTTTGTCATACGTATGTAACTGGCTTAGAGAAATGCACAATTATTTCTCTAAATGGAACACTGAAAGACAGAACTATTGCAGCAACAATAGTGTCTTCAAAAGATTAATGATGAAAGGTATCTCCCACTGCTTGGTAAGAGTGAGCTGATGACTGAAGATGTAGAGTAAGACTATGTATTCTCATGCATTGTCAATATATTAATGTTTTCCTGGACTACACATTTGTAAGAGTAGAATTTCACAACCCTCCCTTTAATATAATCACAGAAGGCACAAATAGCTTGTGCGAATTACTCAATAAATAAATCAGAGTTATGAAGTAGATTTTAATGTCTTTCTCAATTTTTGATGATTAAGATGCTCTGATTTGGACAAAGAGAGTTGATGCCACACACAAAAATCTCTTTTGAGTGGCTTAAAGCATCAGCATACCTCTTAGCATATGTTTGAAATAGTAAGCCAGTTTAGAATCCTGTGAAGTCCAAAGACAGGCCTATCTACTGGTGGATCTCTAGCCAGTCCCTCAGAGTAAATTACTTGGGGAGTGGGAGTGGAGGGGGAAGGAAAGAGTTTTTCAGAATCCACTAATTAAGTATGCTTAATTGTAGATGGAAAGTATACTGGGACTGGGGCAGGTGAGAGGGAGGCACAAACAACTTTATTAGAAATCCAAGGCCCTCAAGATTATTCCTAAAATCCTAAGGGAGTATACAGTAGCTAATACAGGTAAAGAGACTGAACCTGGAAAGGGTATTTAAAATACTTGTTATAAGGGAGAACTCTGATTTGGATTTTAGGATGGATAGATTCATTGGAGAGAAATGATAAGCATACCTCCTCCCCTGCCCTGAAAACAAGAGGTACCAATTAGTTTTTAAATACTCATAAGAAAACAAAATAAACTACAGGAGACAAACAAGTAGAACAATGTGTTTAATTTGTTACATTTCACATAAGATACTAATACTCACTATAAAATAAAACTTTAAAAGAGAAAAGGATTCTTTAAAAGTATTATAACTGGTCTTATTTTATATTATAAATAATATGGAAGGAGTATAAAACGAAATTTTCAATTTTTATGACAATGAAATTTAATTCGATAGAAAACTCAAACTTTTAAGGAAGAGACTAAAAGTTGATATTAATCTGTGTGAGGACAGAAAAGTTCTAATGGATTTAAATAGAGAAATTTTAAATAACATGTATACTTACAGATTTTTAAAGAATTCAAATAACATATCAAAAAAAGAAGGGCTTTGAGATGCTGGTTATGATTATGAAATAGGACTTGGGAATCACTGTAACCTAAGGACATAGGCCTAATGTGTTGCTGCATTCCAAAACTAAGTAAGATATTGAGCATCATGAAGGAGGGAACTGAATTCAAAACAAAGAATCAAAAAAATGTGATTCTACCCTTAGTCCACATGAACTGGTAATATCCCAACTAGAGATTCTCTGGAACTGTCTAGACAGTCTTCCTCTGTTGGAGTAGAACACAGCTGTCAATGCTAATAACAGGCTGCTGTTTGTCACTTTTCTCAGTGTCAGATAGAGACAAGTGCTCATATCCTTTCTGAACTGTGACTGTTGATCTTCCTTTTAGCCCCTTTCTCAAAGGGCTAGTTTGTATTATGCATTCTCTCTACCCTTGGAATTTTTCCAAGATGAAGATGAAAATGCTGACATATATACACGCACACTACATATATATATATATATATATATATATATATATATATATATACACACTATATAAATATATTTCTTTATATGTATATATGTATATACATATACATCTCTTGTATATGTATATACATTTGCATATAAATCCTTTGTTCCAGTAGACAAGACCTTCAAATTCATACCTTGAGGTCTTCAGGAGAAAACTTACAAAGAAAAGAAATGTGTGTGTGTGTGTATGGTGATTGGTTGGTAGCAGCGGTGAAGTGTGAAGGGACATAGTACACAAAGTCCTGTGGAGATGTGTTTGCAGAATAGCCTGGAGAGGAATAAATCAGCATGGTTGGCCTGGACTTCCTCCTTAAATTGGAGGTTCTGGGAGAAACTAGCCAGAGGGAGAGACTGCCAATGGGAATAGTCCAGGGATGGAGTGAGCTTCCAGGTTGAAGAGATTTCTACAGCATAGCAGACAAAGTGCTGTGGAGATGAATCAGCAGTATAGCTTAGAGAACAATAAAAACATAGCTGACCTGAGGAAAAAAACAACATTGTAGCTGGGAGATTGTGGTTCTAAAGAAATGAGAATTTTATGGACTGTTAGTAAAGTATTCTTTGTTGGGGAAAACGGTTGCTTTGATTTATATTACACAGCTGTAGAATTATCACCTAGAATACAGGAAAAGAGAGTGGTCTTGGGATTAGAAAGACTATATGAAGAGTTAGACCCAAAATTGAATAGCCAGGATTTAGCTGGTGATTGTCATATATACATATACAATGTATATACATATGCAATCTCTTCAGCCTGGAAGCTCACTCCATCCATCCCTGGACTATTCCCATTGGCAGTCTCTCCCTCTGGCTAGTTTCTCCCAGAACCTCCAATTTAAGGAGGAAGTCCAGGCCAACCGTGCTCCTTTATTCCTCTCCAGGTTATTCTGCAGACACATCTCCATAGGACTTTGTGTACTATATCCCTTCATACTTCACCGCTGCTACCAACCAACCACCACAACTTGTCATCTCCCTTTTATGTGTCATCTTCACCCGTTAAAATATAAGCTCCTTGAGGGCAGAGACTCCCTTTTTTCTTTTTACATTTAAATTCTTAGAGTTTAGTACAAAGTCTAGCACATGATGTTTTTGTTGCCGAGTCTTTCCTGTCATGTCCAACTTTCCCCAACCCCATTTGGGGTTTTCTTGTCAGAGATACTAGAAACATTTGCCATTTCCTTCTCCAGCTGAGGAACCGCAGCAAGTAAGTGTCTCAGCCTGAATTTGAAATCAAATCCTCCTAACTCCAGGGCTCAGTGCTCTATCTACTGGGTCATCTAGCTACTCATAGTAAATGCCAAATGCTTGTTGACCTACTGACTGAAATGGATTATACTTGATAGAATTCATATCCCTTGGCTCACCTGTGATTTTATTTGTGTAAAATACATCTTGTGAAGAATTTTCCCCTAAAAATGCAGATTACAACTGATCTGCAATTAAAAGTCTTAGAGATCTGTGTGGGTAGCTAAAAGGATAAGTGACTTGTCTGTAGAGGTGTGCTGGGAAATAACAAGTGGGTCCCTGGGAAAAAAAAATAAATGAAAAAAAACCCTCACTTTTAAATTTAATCTGCATCAACATTTTTCTATCACTTTCTTAAATCTAGACAAGCAATGAAACAATAAATAAAGCACTGATTTCCAATGCTTTTACATTGGGGATTTAATAATCAGCTTTTACTCTGGTTAGAAATGGCTCCAGCACAACCCTGGATGTCTGCCAAATCAGGGGAAAGAATTTTACACAGGTCTTCCTGGCTTCGAAGCAAGCCCTGTATCCATTTTGATATATTGCTTTTAAGAATTTGTATATAAAATATAGGTATATACTATGAAAACTCTGTTTTGTCAAAGTTGCAACATGGCAGTAGCAGCATCTTGCGTTCTGCTTATTTTTTTTTCCTTGAGGAGGGTTCTTCCTCTCCAAAAAAGGAACTCCCCAATTCTAAATTTCACAGTTTTAAGTTAAAGATTACCTTACGTTAATCTAAGAAGGTCAGTGTCTTTCCACTGCTCTTGGATTTGGTGTAGGTGCTTATTAAACCTATTACACAGCAGTGGAAGGTGGTGGAGCAGTAGGGGCATGAGGTTTGGTGGAACTAATTTGTTCACCTGTAAATGTAGTATTCAGGCTACATCACAAGTTAAGTAAATATTCTTTCTATATAAATGCTTAACCAGCTCATGGGTGATCTCCTTGGACCCTCCAAGTTAGTGATTATTAAACTTTTTGTGCTCTGGACCTTTTTGGCAGTCTGGTTAAATCTATAAATCCCATGTCAGAATTTTTTTAAATGCATAAAACAAAATACATAGTATTACAAAGGAAGTAACTTATATTGAAACCAAAATATATGTATGTGTATATTGTATATATTGTATGTGTGTGTGTATATATATATATATATGTATGTATGTGTATATGTATGGTTATAATTATGTATTGTATAGACATATACATACATACATATATATGTATATGTATATAACCAATTCACAGACTCACTGAAATCTGTACAAAAACTCACTGGGAACATGGGAACTACTAGATAAGAACTCCTCTTCCTAGTATTATGGAGGGCGACATAATTTGGAACTATGAATTACAGAATACAGATTGCAATACCAGTTCTAGTGCCAGTTTTCTGTGATTTGCGACACCAATACATAATATACATGGTTTCTTGGACTTTCTAATAGAGAACGATTGACCTGCCTTGTTACTCCTACTTGCTTTCAAAGAAACCAGTTTCCATCTTTTAGGGAAGCAAGAAAAGGGTTGTGGTTGGATATCTTGATCTCCAAGAGGGGTAATGGTCTAGAATAACTCCTATCTGCCACACTTCAAATATTTGTAGCAGTTCTCTTTAAGGACTTCATATTAAAAGCCACTTTCCCTGATTGCTCCGAACAGGAACAACTTAAGGAAGTAGCTGCTAACTCTCCTCACTATCTTTAGCTCCCTCCCATCAAACACATGGTACTTAAAAAAAATCTCAGATGGAGGAACATATCAAAGTAAAAAGTAAATAAGTACTGGGGGAGTATACTACCATTCATATATTAGTATGTAAATGAGTTCTTCAGTTCATTTCTAAGGTAAAATCTCAACTTAACCACAGAAAGAAATGCCTCAGAAAATCCATGTTTACAGTCTCTGATGGTTCAGATATCAAAGGGCATAATGCAAGGAGCTTCCTTAAAAGCCATTCTTTATGACAAAAAGATAAAACGAAAAAAGAAACTTCACAAAAACCTATCTTCACATCATTTGCGTCTACTGTTATATGCATTGTTCCATAATACCATACAATTGAAAAAAAGAGAAGGTAATACAATCTTATCTTTTCTTTAATACCAAGGTTAGCTATTATAATATGACAACATTAAATTTCAGTTTTTTGTTGTTTTTGATTTATTGACATTATATTATTGCATATATATACCATTTGGCTTTTGATTTCACTCAGCATCAGATCAGATAAATTTTCCCTGATTTTTCATGTCCATTATTTCTTATATATTTACAGTTGTTTTATATATGTATACTTAAATATATATATATATATGTATATATAATTTTATATTTCCCTAGTCTTCATGTTCATTATTTTTTATAAAGCTGTACTATTTCATTATTCCGTCTATGTCCAGCAATTGGTTTGGTGAAACTAGATGGGTTAGGTGATAGCATTCTAGGTCTGGAGTCAGGAGAACTTAAGTTCCAATCTGAGTTCAGACACTTAGCTGTGTGACCTTGGGCAAGTCACTTAACCCTGTTGCAGTTTCCTCATTTGTAAAATGAGTTGGTGAAGGAAATGTCAAAGCACTCCAGTATCTTTTCCAAGAAAACTCCAAGTGGGGGCATGAACTAGACATGACTGACAGATACAACTGAACAACAGCTGAAACAACAATTTGTTCAGCTATTCTCAAACAATGGGAATCTACTTTCTTTCTAATTCTTTGCTGCTAAAAAGTGTTGTAAATAATTATTTCTCTATCTAGGAGAATTTTCTTATTACTTTTGGCATCCATATTTCTTATCATATGCCTAAGACTGGGATCTCTTCATCAAAGGATATTTATATTTATGTCACTTTCTTATGATAATTTCACATTACTTTGCAGAATGTTTGTATCAATTCATAGATATACCATCAGAATATGAGTACTCCTGACATTCCACAATGACTCCAATATTAACCATTCCCAACTTTTGTCATTTTTCCCAATTTCCTGCATGTGATTTGAAACAGGTATGTGTTCATTTGCATTTCTCTTATTTGTGATTTGCAACAATACATTATACGGTTTATAATTTATCATTCTTTTGAGGACTATTCATATCTAACGACAACTTATAAAGTGAAAAATATATTTGTATTTGTTACTTCAGTATTTTGGATATTGGATCATCATGTAGTTATTTGAATCACTGGATAATAGATTCTTGAATCATAGGTGATTATATCTGATTTAGAGCTGGAAGACACTTCAAAGACCCAAGATTCTTACTCCCTCACTTTCCAGATGTGGAGATTGAGGCAAGAGTTTAAGTCATACTGTTGGTGTCTGAGGTGGGATTTCAATTCAGTCTTACAGATTCCAAGTCTGTTCCTTCATTTAGCATTCCATGTTGGCCTTCATACAAGGATTATTTTCCAGATCAATAATTTCCTGTATCCTTGTTTTATTCATACATTCGTGCAAAATCTTCTTAACAACATGCAACCAAAATGATCTGTCTTTATTAAATATTGCTTACTCATTTAGAGAAAGTCTTTTTATACCCAAAGGTCCTAAAAAGTCACTGACTTAGACTTCTCAATTATTTTTTTTTAATATTCTAGTAGCATATTCATTTTAAGTTTTTGTTTTTGTGGTAAAAGATGTAATATGTGGATCTAAACCCAACTTTTACCAATTTTATTTTCCCAGTTGTCCCAGTAATTCTCATCAAGTAGGGCATTCTTCTTAAATTTCTTTCCTTGGGTTTATCAAGTCTTGGGTTATTGAGCTTAATTGTTTCTGATTCTTCCCATCCAACTTGTTCATTACTGTCCCACTGATAAAATTTTCTAATTTCTGATCATCACCCAATAGTTTTATGACTACTGCTTTAAGTATAATTTGAGATCTGAAAATGATAATTGTCTTTCATTATTACATTTTCTTACTGTTTGCCTTGAGAATCTGGACTTTTTGCTAATTTAAATGAAGCATGGCATTTTATTTTGATCTGTAAAGTCTCTTAGCAGTTTGATATGGATAGGATTAAATATGTAAATTAATTTGGTAGCATTTTCATTTTTATTATATAAATATAGACTTATAATGATTGGTTATACATTCAGTTATTTCATTATTCTTCATTTATTTGAGGAGTATTTTGCAACTTTTTAGGAAATTGATTTCCAGATATATTAGACATTTTGTGTCATTTTGAGCTAGGCATAGCTTGTTATTTCATCCTGAATTTCATCATTGCTATACAAAAATGACATTCATTTTTATGTATTTATTTTGTCCTCCAGCTTAACTTAAGCTATTAATTTTCCCAATTAGCTTCTTACAAGGTTTTCTAACTAAATGATTTTGTCCTCATCAAATGGCATGATGTTGTTTACTCTTTTTCAGCATTTAAGCCTTATTTTTTTCATCTGTTTGTTCTAGAGTTGTCAAATAATTGCAGAGAAAAGGGCATTATTGCTTTACATTTTATTTAATGGCAAAGTTTCTATTGTTTCCCCAATTCATACAAGGTTACATTTGCATTAAAATGTTGCATATTAAATGAGAATATATATATGCATAATAGCATATATACAATGCATATTTGTTGTCCAGTCATGTCTGACTCTTCTTGACTCCATTTGAGGTTTTCGTGGCAAAGATATTGGAGTGGTTTGTCATTTATTTCCTTCTTCATCTCATTTTACAAATGGGGAAACTGAGGCAAGCAGGGTTTACTATCTTGCCTAGCTTTACACAGCTAGTGAATAGCTGAGGCTAGATTTGAACTGATTCCAGGCCTGGTGCTCTATCCACTGTGCCATCTAGCTGTCTCCTAAAATACACATAGAAAATTAATATTTATATGTACATAGTAAAGTCCAAAACATTTTTATAGGGATTGGAACATACAGTGACTTGCTTTGTCGAAAGCTTTTTCTACATCTATTAATTTTCTTTTAAATATGACTATTTTATTGATTTTCTGATTGAATTACTCTCACATTCCCTCATTTAAATCCAACTTGATTTTTATGAGTATTTTTTGGATAAATTAGTACTGCATTTTTGCAAGAACTTTATTTACATTTCAAAATTCAATACCTATTAATGAAAACGTTTTATATTCTCTCTCTCTCTATGTTTTATTCTTCATAGAATTACTAATAGGGTATTTGTAAAGTCTTTAATTTATGTAGCTTTCCAATATTTTAAAATGATATTTCTCCAGTAAATGTCAGGGTTTTCACTCCTTTCCTCTAACCCTAGAAGCTCCTTTATTCTGGTTTAATTTTCTTTTCTGCTAAAAGTCTTCATTTGATCTTAAGTAAATTGAAATTTATTCTGTTTAGGCAACCAATTTATAAGTTCTCAGTTTTATTGGCATATAGCTGTGCAAAATTGGTTGTGGTAACTTGTTTTATTTCTCCTTTATTTTGATTGTATCTTTTTCTTGTAAATTTCACTTTTTTCCTCTTTTTAAAATCAAATGACTTAAAAGTTTATTGATTTTGTTACCTTGTTCAAAGAACTTGTTTTTAGTTGTTTTTTTTAATGCTAAAGTCTTTTTTTCTGTTTTCTTTTTTGTTGTTCTTAGATTTTCAAAATGTGCCCTTCTGTGCTTATCTTAAGGGTATTTTTTGTTAATTTTCTTGTTTTAAATTTCATATTAAGCTCACTGATTCTTTTTTCTATTTTACTAATATAAATTCTCAGTGACATTTTTTCTTCTCCGAGGAGTATTTTAGCTGCACCCCAAAATTTTGGTATGATGCCACATCATTCTCTTTTACATGGTCTTACATTCACCCATTATTCAATATTTTGATGGTAAGTCTTCATTTAGATTTGAGTCCTTATTTTCACTTTATTAGCTTTTATTGTTATGGTCTGTAAAGAACAGCATTAGTAGTTATACCTTTTAAATTTACTTATAATTTCTCTGTGCCCTAGCATACAGTTTATTTATTTAATGAAGGTATTATGTGTTTGAAAACAATCTATAATCTTTAATGTTCTAATTAAGAAGATACCATAGATTTTTCAGCTGTAAATTCCAGAAATTTATACAATGAGATATTACCTTTTTTAATCATCTGATATTGAGAAATAAAAAAGCATAACACAATTACTCTTTCATCTGCCATATTTTATATTTTGGCTTTTCTTCTATGAATTTATATATAGTACCATTTTAAAGCATATATTAAATGTTGACATTATCTTATCAGGTTCCATTAACATGTTTCAATAGTGATTCCTGTTTATATTTGTCACATGAATAGCTTTAATTTATTGGATGTGTTTCTTTTTTCTCTCATTTAAAATATTTTTTTCCAATTACATGTAAAGATAGTTCTCAACATTCACTTTTATGAGATTTTGGACAATTGATTTTTGGTTTTAGTTTTCATACTGTTTTCTACATTATTCTAATTAGATTGTTTAATCTATATATTCTTAAAGTTTATAAGTTTTGTTTCCCTCCATTGATTTTCTCAGTACTTCTTTAAAAATAAATGTTTCTTCTTTTAAATGAGTATTTTCATCTTGAAGTTAGTTTATTTAATCCATTGTTCAGTAGTATATGATTCTTCATGAACCTGTGGACCATACTGAACTTGGGGTTTTCTTAGAGAAGATAGTGGAATAGTTTGACATTTCCTCTTCCAGTGGATTAAGACAAACAAAGGTTAAATGACTTGCCACACAGCTAGTTTAGTGTCTGAAGCTGGATTTGAATTTAGGTTTTCCTGACTACAGGCCTAGCTCTCTATCCAGTGAACCACTTAGCTGCCTCTTAAACTGCTTTGATGCCAATCTATTTGTACAACCTTTCTCCTTTCCTCTGTTTCAGCTTGCCTATCTTTTCTTAAGTAATCAGATTTTATTTAAATTATTAATTTTACACATTTTATCTTCCCTTTTCCCCCACTCAATTAACTGATTAGTTTGGAATCTCCTCCCTTTACCCCCAACATTTTATTTCTTTTCCTACACCTTTTTCTAAGACGACTCAGGACCTTTAACTTGATCCTGTGGTACCTGTTCTCTTGGAGATCTAAGCCAGAGGTGGGGACTCTGCAGCCTCAAAGTCATATGTTGCCCTCTAGGTTCTCAAGTGTACCCATTTGATTGAATCAAAAATTCACAGAACAAATCTCCTTAATAAAAAGGCTATAAATGTGTGGGTAGTGTTGCCATGCACTATAATGATAAATCTGATCAAAGCCGAGACCCTCAATTAAACAATGATTTTTGTGAATGTGTCCATAAATTCAAAGTAATAAATTTGATTATTATTTTTCTATGTGATAAATAATAATATTTATCTTTTTCTATTATTTATACTAGATGACTATAGTAAAGCAATGACATCAGATAAAATGTACCTTGCAAACTGAGAGTATTTAAGTTCCTTGACATCACTCTCTATTCCTTCCTTCTACCTAGCCTATAATCTATGATATTCCCTCCTCCACCATGTAGACTCTAGAATCCACAGGTCAGTTCAAATTAGGAAGACAACCTATGGTCATATGCCTAGGATCTGTTCTCTGTAGAAAGAAGTCTCTTGGAAGAGTAGAAATCCTGAGTAGGATTCCCAATTTGGATAGGACTCTGACAAGATTGAAGAATGACTGATTGGGGGTAGGATTTGTTCATTTTGGAACTCTTTGTGATTGGAAAGATTCTGTATTCACTTTTCCTCCCCTTTTCTCTCCACTCTTTCAAAGTAATCACTAGCTCCTGGGGAACTAGAACAAATATTGAGGGGAGAAGGGGTTAATGGTCATTGCTGTCTCCAGTGTATGGCTGGGTTGACCTAAAACACACACACACACACACACACACACACACAAGGGGCAGAGACCATCGTTTTGTTTTGTTTTTTTTCTGTTCCCAGAACTTAACACAGTGCCTGGTACAGAGTAGGCACTTATTACTCTTTATTAATTAACTAGAAGTGACAATTGCCTAGATGAACCATTTCAAATGATCTGCCATCAAATACTCCATTTTTTAATGAAGGAGAATAAAGAACCTAGTTCTTTAGATGACGTTATCCTTATTGCATTTTTCCATCTTTTGTTTCACTTTCTTTTTCTTCCTACATATGGACAATCTTGTCAGTGTCAGATGTCAGCAGTGTCAGATGATGCAAATTCTGTTTATTCTCTATTATTATTAATGTTGATGTCTATGACAGTTACTTCAAAATGAAACAAATCAGAGTTTGGCCTAATGACATTCTTATGTGGACAACAAAATGTTCTATTAAATAAACGTTGAGCTAAGCTGGTGAGAAGAAAATATTATCAAAAACATCCCTCAAAGACCCACTAAATTCGATCATATGTTGTGGAAGTGAACAACAGAATCCATATATAGATTCACTTGCTGAATTGGTTTCTGGATTCCTATAATAAAAAAAAACAGGTAAAGTGTAAATCAACTATGCACTCTGTACAGATTTCTCACATCTTTTAGTTGCTTATTGAATTCAATCTATACCCCCTAGGATATACCTATATACCTATTTGGTATTTGATTTTCCAGGTCATCTTTAAGGTCATACAATTTTACTATCTTGGTAAAATAAACAAAATTCAGAGCAGTGAAAATTTTTAAGTTTGAATACCTCTTTGCTGAGGTGTATGTGTGTGTAATATTATTCCACTGAGCCGAGTATCACTGAGATGAGAACTCATCATGGCTCACAGTAAAACAATTCTGAGAATCACAGACTAACATAATCTTAACACAACATTATGGATAAGATAAGGTATAATTTTGTGATACTACACACGAAAGTATTAAATTTGAAGGGAGTCTCTATTTGGATGTCTGAAGACAGATTAAAATACACAAATTTTTTTGTCCCCATATCAACTATAAAAACACCTTCCTGGATCTTTTCACATCACATTATTATGGGAAGAATAAGTGACTACCACGTGGCACAATGGAGGGAACACTGGGCTGGGAATCAGGAAGACTCCTCTTTATGAGTTCAAATCTGACCTCAGATACTTACTAGCTGTGTAATTCCAGGGCATCTAACCATGTTTACCTCAGTTTCCTCATCTGTAAAATGAACTGGAGAAGGAAATAACAAATCACTTCAGCTTTTTTGTCCCCAAAACCCTAAAAGAGGTCACAAAGAGGCATACCTAAATGAAACCACTGAAAAACCAAAAAATGGGAAGAATAAGTAAAAAAGAACTAAAAGAATTTGAATTTGTGCATAATGAAATAAAGATTCACATGAGAGATTCTAGATACTATATATATATGTATATTCTTCTGTATGTTAAATGATTGTTTTTAGGAACAAAATAAACAAATAAGATGAAGAGATATAGAATATATTTTGTCAAGAAAAGAAAATGCTGAAGTGGTTAAGATGTCTATTAGATTCCAAATAAAATATATACTGGGGAAATGTTTACAGATTAAGTGTGTTTGGAAAATTGTAAAACAAAAAGGAAAGAGGAATGAATGAGGGGAGGAAGGAAGGAAAGAAGGAAGGAAGGAAGGAGGAAAGAAGGAAGGAAAAAAGGAAGGAAGGAAAGAAGGAAGGAGGAAGGAAGGAAGGAAGGAAGGAAGGAAGGAAGGAAGGAAGGAAGGAAGGAAGGAAGGAAGGAAGGAAGAAATATTGGTTTTCAAAATCCTACCAGATTCTGTTCTCCCTTGATAGCCTGGAAGGATACTGTCCTGTCCTCCATTATCTTTAGTGTGTCTCCGTAAGAACTGAATTTAATCAAAAGATGACCAAGACTTTTTTTTTTACTGGTTGGATGAAAAAGCCAGAAAAAGGTCCTTCTTGAAAACAATTTATCTACCACTCTTGAGAAGAAATGAGGAGAGTAAAAGTAATGAAATTGGCAAACTATCAAAGAAGTCTAAAGAACTTAATAGGGGAACAATAATGATAATTGGAAGTTATATAGAATTTTACAGTTTGCAAAGCATTTTATCTGCATTATGCCATTTGGCTCTCACAATCCTGTGAGTTAGGTACTACAAAAATAATTCTCTTCATTGTATGGTGTCAGAGATGGTGTTTAATCTAAGTTTTTTTGCTTCTAGGTTCAGCACTCACATAACCTTACCCACCCATTCTTCCCTTTATTCTAGTAATTGCTCTTTGGAGGGTGAAGTAAAAAAAAAAAAAAAGGAAAATCAGTAGCCATGAATAGAGTCAATATCCTTTTTTTTTGTATCAGGATCAAAGTGGGACAGATGATGAAGAAGATTTAACTTTGCCTTCATTCCAAGAAAAGTTTTTGTTATCTTTTACAATAGCCTACTCTGTATTTCATTGGTGATTATTTTTATCTTTGTCAATGTATAAGTCAAAAGAAGGGTACTGAGGTCAAAGGATATGAACAGACAGTTTTTTTTATGATTAAGTCAAAACTACATATAGTCATATGAAAACACATTCTTAATCATTATTGATAAGAGAAATGAAAATGAAAACAACTTTGAGATATCGCATACCTATTAGATTGACTGAAATGATAGAAGGGAAAAATGACAAATGTTGGAAGAGTGTGGAAAAATTGGATAATAATGAACTATTTTGTAAATGTTATATTATATTTTTATTTAGCTTGTTAAATTTTTTCCCAATTCCGTTTTAATCTGGTTTAAGCCTCACTAAAGAGTTTGCAGGATGCAAGATTACCATCTCTGGGTTACAACAGTAGTCCAAGCAAGAGGAGAGGAAGAAGGGAATGAGGTGGTAACCATGTGAATGGAAAGAAGGGAATGGATGCACAAAATGTGGCAATTGATTGGATGTGGGGATTGAGGGAAAGTGAAGAGATGAGGATAACTCCAAAAATGTGAAACTAGGTGACTGGAAGGCTTTCCCAGGACAGAGGATGAGAGAGGGATGATGTGCTAAGTGAGTTCTGAGGGATAATCTGAGGGGTTCCAGTTTTTCAATAACACTGTAGAGAATGAACAAGGGAAATTACATTTGGATGCCAGGATTTCAGGGTTCCAACTCTTGATACAAAAATTCCCTACTATTATCATGATTATAAGGGAAGCAGGAAAACAATTTTTAGAGCCAGTGTCTCTTATGAAGGCCTCATTTCTAAAATATATAGAAAACTGCATCAAATATATAAGAATACAAGTCATTCCCCAATTGATAAATGGTCGAAGGATATAAACAGGTAGTCACATAAAAAAATCCTCTGAATTGCTGTTGATTAGAAAAATGAGAATCAAAACAACTCTGAGGTACCACATCAGAACTATCAGATTGGCTAACATGACAAAACAGGAAAATGATAAATGTTGGAGAAGATGTGTGGAAAATTGGAACACTCATGCATTGTTGGTGGCGTTGTGAACTGATCAACCATTCTGGAGAATAATTTGCCCAGAGAGCTTTAAAACTGTGCATACCATTTGACCAAGCAATACAACTACTAGGTCTGCATCCCAAAGAGATCATACAAATGGTAAAAAGACTCACATGTACAAACATATTTATACCAGCTCTTTTTGTGGTGGCCAAGAATCGGAAATTAAAGAAATGGCCTTCAATTTGAGAATGGCTGAACAAGTTGTGGTATATGAATGTAATGGAATACTATTGTGCTATAAGAATTGATTTCAAAAAAAACCTGGAAAGCCTTATATGAATTGATGCTAAGTTAAATGAGCAGAACCACAGGAACATTATTCACACTAACAGCCACATTGTTCAATAACTAATTTTCAAAGAATTGACTCTTCTCAGCAATGCAAGGGTCTAAGACAACTCCAAACAACTCATGATGGAAAATATTGTCCACATCCAGAGATAGACTGAGAAGTCTGAATGTAGATAAAGGCTACTATTTGATCTCTTTTTTCTTTTGTTGTTGTTGGCTTTTTGTTTCTTCTTCTTGGTGATTCCCCCCAATGATTCTAATACTTCTTTGCAACATGACTAAAGTTAAACTGTTTAATATGAATGCATATGTACAGTCTATATTAGATTTTATGCTGTCTTAAGGAGGGGGAGAAGAGGGAGGGGGAGTACACTGAAAATTCCAAAGCTTATGGAAGTGAATGTTGAAAATGAAAAATAAATTAATTAATCAAAAACTTTATTTAAAAAAGCAATCCTAATTTGATGAAAAAAAATGCTCTATTGAAAGGGCACTTGGGCTTGGAAAAAGTAGGCTGGGGGACAGCAGACCCTTTCTCCTAAGGGCATAATGATGGGGAAAGAGGATCTTCAGAATATAGCACACAATTTGTCACATGTATGACTTCAAGTTTGAGGGTTTGGGGAAAGACAGGAGGCTGTAGGGGAGGAAGGGTCAAACTGACAGGAAAACAAAAGATCCGTATTCTTGGAGGAATGAGTTAATTGGAAGAGAAGAATGAACTCTGGAGGAGAAACAAAAGGAAGAGGAAAAGAAGGTTCAAAGAACAGAAATGGGAGGAAATAAAGGAGAAAGACATGTATGAATAGGAGAAAGAACAGGGTGAAGGAGGGAAAGGAAGGAAGAAAGGGGAAAGAAAGAGAGAAAAGGAAAGACAGAGTAAGGAGGGAAAGAGAAGAAAAAAGCTAAGATAGAGAGGGAAGGGAAAGATGAAGCAGAGAGAAGGGGAAAGGGAAGAAAAGCAAAGGATGAGGAATAAATATAGAAGGAGCTAAGAAGGGTGAGAAATCAGAGAAGAAGGGGAAAGAGGTGAATACATTATTGATGGAATTGTGAACTGCCCAACCATTTTGGGGAGCAATCTGTAATTATGTCCAAAGAGTTATAAAACCGTATTTTGTCCTTTGACCCAACAATACTACTATCAGGTCTATTTCCCAAGGTGATCCAGAAAAAAAGGAAAAGAACCTATAGATTCTAAAATATTTATAGCAGCTCTCTTTGTGTTGATAAAAAACTGGAAATTGAGGGGATGCCCATCAATTAGGGAATGGATGAACAAGTAGTGGTATATGAGTGTGATGGAATACTACTGTGTTATAAGAAAGGATGAGCTGGTTGATTTTAGAAAAACATGGAAAGACTTGGAAAGAAATAATAAAGGGTAAAATGAGCAAAACCAAGACAATATCATACATGGTAACAAAAATATTGCTCTAAGAATGACTGTGCATGACCCAGTTACTTTGAGTATTAGAAATACTAAATTCCACCATAAAGGACCTATAAAGGAAGATGCTATCTACCTCCAAAGAAAGAAGTGATGTTCTTATGTACATATATATGTACATATATATGTATATATGTATACATATATATATTATGGTTTTACATATACACACACATATGTATGTGTGTGTATCTGCATCTAATGGTGGCCTTCTCTAGTGTGGGGTGGGGAGGGGGGAGAAAAAAACACAGTAGAGAACAAAATAAAACTCAGAAGGAAATACAGAAAAGCAGAGCATCTTTGAAAATAATGTGTAGTAGTTACGTAGTTTTTCAAAAAAAATAAATAGTTTTAAATGGAGATTCATGGTTTCATATTGACTCTTCTCTTTATACTGTGCCATGTAAATAGAAAATTTTAAATCCTTTTGCATTTAAATTCAAAATGAATAAAAACTTTTTTTAAAAAAGAGATTACTGAATTGAGGTTGCTTCAATGTGAATATCTCACCCCTTGTGTGAAAATCATCAATCATCCTATTTTCCATATAACATTTTGCAGTTTCTAGAATAATCAATGTTCATGGATCTTTACAAATGTCCTTGTATGGACTTCAAAACAGCAGTGTGTACCCTAAAAATTAAGAATATCTATCACTCCCCTTTTTGTTAGACATTTTATTTACTGAACAGTACAGAAAAAGGCAGTTTGTGTGAGGAATACAGAGAAAAAGCAACTTGAGAAATAGAGACTATAACATTTTTGTATTGAGGATTTGTATCATATATAACATATATGTGAATATTTGGTTTTACTTAGTCTAAAATGGAGCTAGGTCCCTACACTCAAAGAAACCAACTGAGAAAACACATGAGAAGCCAGAGAATTAGAAAGTAAAAACTGATGAGAGAAACTGCTTACACAAGCCAATAAATCAGAAAAGAATACAGAAGCTGACATAATCAAGAAATCAATAGAGGAACAATCTAAGTATGAGCAGATGACTAGAGAAATAAAATTCTGATGTGGGGAGCCGATTGCAGAAGTCAGAATCTTCTATTGTTTGAAGAACCAAATGAAGAAAAACTTCATTGCTCTCTAGTGCCCTCTATAGCTTGAGGCTCTCCTACATGGTACTTTCACATAGAGAAAGCCTTCACATCCACAGAGCACACTTGAACAGCTTTGCAGATCCCAGGCTTAAGGTGACTGTTTTCTAAAATTTCTTTGACAGTACCTCAGGGGCCTAAGAGTAGCAGAAAGGTGTCTCATTCCAGTAAAAGGGCAGAGAAGCCCAGAAGAAGAGTGGCTCTGCCTAGCAGGTGACTCATGGTACAGACTATCCCCTAAAGGATAACAGTACCTTAAGTTCAGCACTGTGAGTTGCCTTAAACATATGGGTTTCTCTCTTCATTTCCTTCACTTCTATGTTTCTTTAAGTTTGTGTCTACTCTCTCCCAAGAAGGATACTGTGTGCATTGGTGGGAAAATGTGATCTAAATTTATGAACAGACCTATGTTATGATTATTTTCATTTGTCTTCTGTCATTAAATGTTTCATGTTTAATAGTAAATGGTTTCATTGATTTGGTTGAATGGCATGTATAGAGCTGGAGGCTCAGGGACTAGTTTTGAGAAGTAGATATATAGCTACTCCACACCGGGATTACCTATAGGCCAGTGACAATCAATTGCAGACAAATAAACTTCCCTTTGTGGAAACACCTAATTTATCAAATTGGGTGTAGGTGTGAACCAGGTCCAGCACAGTAAGAGAGAGTTTGGAAAATTTGGGGGTGTAGTGCCATGCCCTTCAGGCATATACTACATGCTTGTTCACAGAGGAAAAAGAAGTACTTTAAAAATAGGAAACAAAAATATTTTCACTGGCTTTTGTCACTTGAACATTTGCCAAATGATCTTCCTTAAAAGAAAACCTGAAGTATCTGAAAATATCTAATTAAACAGTTATGGTTTGGAACCTTTCATTTGGTTAGACCTACATAATTCATGTTCTAGTTTTCTCTCCTCAGGTGTATTTTTTTCTCAATATAAAATTCCATTTACACCACCTGAATTCTTCATAATGCCATGGTCTAGGCTCAGGCAAATGGATTTCATTTATACCACCTGAATTCTTTATAATGCCATGGTCTAGGCTCAGGCAAATGGATTAGGTAACAGGCAATTTAATGTTGACGATAGTATCCATATAGTTTTATTCCTTTGTGGACTCAGGTTAGTACTTACAGACTGAGCTAAATATGTTCTATCTACATAGTGTTATCTCATCTCATTACTTAAGATATTTGTTTCTGATTGATCCTAACTAATTGTAGAATTTAATATTAATTTACCAACTGCTTTTGACTTAATGGACAGTTATGAAAAATAGGTGACAAAGTAGTAAATAGTATTCCAAGATGGATTTCAGGGCACTGCATGAGAAAAACCAAGATGAATGGCTGCTGAAAAGGAAAGAACAAGATCTATTCGTTTCAGATATTTGGTGCAGAAGAAAGCAGTAATAGGAGAAAGGGATGGGAAAACATGTACATAGTGTTTATTGGATTGCCTTTTTCATTTAGAGGAGAAGGGAAAGGGGGCAGAAGTCTCAAAGAATGCTTCAAAGGCTCCAAATCACTTTTACAACATTCTTTTATTTCATGCTATCTTGCATATCTGTCTAGTTGAAAGGGTGACTCAAAATTGACAATAGATAATGTCTTCTTGGCTTATCCTTGAAGTACAGTTTCTAGAAACCTGTATGATTCCTGCCCCTGACTCCCACTAAGTCTGAGAACACTTCCCCTCTCTTTTTTTTTGAGCCCTAAGAGGATATAGGAAAGATTAAATATTTCTTCACTGTGTGCCAATATTTCCATAATTGCTTCACATTTTTTTTGAGAGAAGATTGTATTGCCTTTATCTTGCTTCCAATTTAGCCCATAAAGCTTGTATAGGTACATTTTAAAAATATGTACTTTTTGCTACTCAAAATGAAATTAGAAAAATTCAGTGTATAAATTAAAAATAAACTTTTGTGGGAGCATATTAAGACATAAGAATGCACACAATTATTTTATACGATAATAAAACGATTCACATGTATACATATATAACATATATGTGAATATATGTATATATACATATATATTTCAAATGCTTTGTAGTTTAAAAAGTTATATATATATGTGTGTGTGTTTGCATATATATATATATATATATATTTATAAATATTTCTCCATTTGATTCCTAGAACAATTGTGTCAGGTAGATGGCATAGCTATGATTGTCCTTATTTATGTGTAGAAATTTTTAGCATGGAAACTCTCTCTATTAATGCAAATCATAGATTAGCAAATCATCTATAATTTGTAGTCTCAGTGAGTGACCTAAATGCCTGAGAGGTTGTAGCTTGCCTAAGACCACAGAGCTAGTGTATGACAGAGGAATGACTGAACCCAAATTCTCTTTATTCTACAACTGGTTGTTTAATGGTTCCTCTTCGTTTTTCAGATGGAGAAACTGAGAATTAGAAAGGTGAAATGACTTTGTCTTAAGCCACACAGCTAGGAAATTCCAGCACTTCTGACTCAGAAGAGCCATCGTTCTAGCTTCCTAATAGAATAGGCAGTTAATACCATTTATTGACCATTTACTACTTGCAGAGAATTGTAAGTCTGTGAAGAGTTTCAAAAGAAGTACAAGATATAAGATAATAGATTTAGAACTTGAAGGGACCTTAAAAGTCATATAGACCAATATCCGGATTTTGAAGATTTGGAAACTGAGGCTCAGAAAGGTTAAGTGACATGTGCTGAGTTCCACAAGTAGTAAGTGATAGTGTCAGGATCGAAACCAAAGTCCCCTGGCTCCAGATCCACCATTCTTTTCACTGTACCATGATGCCACTATGCATAAATCATATATTTAAGAATTCAGCTCTTTAGTGAGCAGAATTCCAAAAGCACTGAAGTACTGAGTATATTATATTAATTCAATACTGATTACCTACTTAGAATTTTTGTAATCGAGTGATGAGCTGTGTTGAGATATTATTCCTCTCTGAACTCCAAGAACCACTATAAGAATCTTGGAGCTCAAAGTGTTATGATCTATGAATGTGCCATTCAGTAAATGGAATTCAATCAAGATAGAGTTACCTTGTGTAATAACTGATTGACTCTTAAGAAAGTCAAATCAATTAGCTAGTTAAATAGTCTCTAGGCCAATACAAAATTCAGTGACAAATGATAGAGGTGGACGAATATTGACTGAATTTTTTGATGCTGAAGTGCTGATTCATTCTGTTGCTAAATCTTGCCACTTCTACCTCCACCATATTTCTAGAATTCAAGCCCTTCTCTCTACTCACATAGCCACTACCTTCCTCCAGGATCCTCATCACTAATCACCTAGCTTATTTCAATTTTTCCTAAGTGATCTCTCTTTCTCAAGTCTTTCCTCATTCTAATCTGTCCACCCAGCTGATAAAGTGATTTTTCTTAACCTCAATCCTTACCATCTCACTACTCTATGCAAAAATTTCCATTTTTATATATTTTAAACCTTTTAAAACACTTTCCTTAGAACTACACTTTCCTCACAACTACCTTGTGTATATGAGTATATAGGTGTTTTAGTTGATGGAGGGTTTTACTTGGAGTCCAAAAATTTGACTTCTAATCCTGCCTCAGATTTGGTGTTTTCCTTCATTTTCGAAGAGGACCAAAATAACACCAGCATTCACAGTCAAGTTACAGTGTGTCTGACCGTGACTGATCAGAAGAATATGAGCTCAGAATGTTTTACCACAGGTTCGGCACAAATAGTCTATGTGAACATTTGTGGTGTATTCGCTAAATTTGTGTATCTCATGTTTCCTTTGAAGTACTTCAATTCTGCTTTGCTCATAGAATACAGCACATTCTCTCATTAGGGCTTACCATGCCTCATGGTCCTGTGCCAGTGTCTCTCATGTGACACAATCAATTCCTAAGTTAAGAGACACCTTGAGAGAGCCCTTATATTTCTTCTTCTGACCACCACTGTAAATGATTGCCCTTTGTGAATTCTCCATGAAATAGTCTTCTTGGCAAGTATATATCTAGCATTCTAACAATGTGAACAGCCTATTGGAATTGCTCTCTTTGAAGTGGAGTTTGATTGGTTGGTCCTTTACTTCTAAAAAGGACCTCAGTGTCTCAAATCTTATGCCTCCAGGTGATCTTAAGAATCTTCCTAAGAAAATTCAAATGGGAGTGATTAACTTTCATGACATGGAGATGGTATACTGTCCACGTTTCAGAAGCATACAACAATGAGGTTAGCATAACTGCTCTGTAAGCTTTCAGTTTAGTAGTCAATCTAATACCTCTTCTTTCCCACACTTTTCTTTGTAGCCTCTCAAATAGTGAGCTAGTTCTAACAATGCATGTGTCAACCTCATTATTTGTGTAGACATCCCTAGAAAGTATACTACCAAGGTAAGAGAATTTCTCCACAGTATTCAAAACTTCTCCCTTTTCTGTAATTGCTGGTTCTATATATTGATGGTGTTGTGCTAGCTGATGGAGCATATGTGTTTTCTTGGCATTAATTGTTAGGGCAAAGTTAGCACAAATAGCAAAAAAATGATCTATACTTCTTTGCATCTCAGCTTCAGAGGCTACAATGAGGGCCCAATCATCTGTAAACAAAAAAAATCATTCACCAACTCTCCCTCACTTTAGTCTTGACTTATAGCCTTTTCAATGTAAGAATTTACCAACAGTGCAGTAGCTGACCTTGGTGTTGTGGACATCCTCACTGAAGGCATTTGACAACACTGCTGAAAACATTATGCTAAAAAGTATGAGAATAAGCACACAGCCTTATTTCACTCCATTGGTGACTGGGAAAGCATGAGAGCATTGTCCATTATCCAGAACCTGGAAAACTGTGCTGTCATTAAACTGACATACAATACTGATGAACTTTTCTGGACAACCAAATTTTGACATGATTTTCCATAAGTCTCACAACTGACTCTATCAAAAGTGTTGGTCAAATCTATGAACATTTTCTACAGCCCTCTGGTCGGCTCCTGGCATTTCTTTTTAAGTTGTTGGGCAGTAAACACCATATTGACTGTTCCTGGACCCTTTCTGAAGTCACACTAGTTCTCAGGTACATGATCATCTTCCTAGTGAAGTATCAATCAGTTAAGGGGGACTCTGGCAAGACTTTTGCCTGCAGTGACTAAGAGAGAAACCCCCTTTTGATTGCTGCAGGACAATCTCTTCCATTTATCTTTATGGAAATGGACAATGGATGCATCCTTGAACTTCTGAGGGATAACCTTCCCTTGTCATATAACCCAGAAAATTTCAGTCACCTTTTGTATAAGCAATGGAACCCCCCACCTTATAGATCTCAGTTGGAATAGGATCAGCTTTGCCATGAGAGGAGTCTAACGGTATCCAAAACTTCTTCTTCAGTTAGAACTTCAGCTTTGGAAGGATTGATTTTAACCTGAATTATATGGTCCATGACTTCAGCATTGATTGAACACTATGGAAGTGTTCAGACTCATTACTCTAGGATCATGTCCTTATCACTACTCAAAGTGGCTCCATGAGCACTGAGTCATTGAGATGCGATCGCAAAACCTACACCATCTTCACAGCATCCCTGGTCACTGGGGCCACTCCAGAAAAAATGTGTATCCAGCTCCAACTTCAGCTCCTGCCTCAGATAGAAAGTAAGTATATGATCTTAGAAAAGTCACTTAACCTGTCTGTTTAGTTTCCTCATCTGTAAAATGGGGATAATAATGTCACCTACCTCCCAGGGTGGTTGCATATAATAAACCTGAGATTCAATAGGCAAAATGGCTAATTCCATGGTCACATAGTAAGTTTCTATGAGGTACTCTGATTTTAAGTTTGCCATTTTTCCCATGACATCAGGGGGAAGTGATAGAAAAGAAATCAGTGAATAAATTCTGAAGAACTTACACTATTGTATTTGAACTTACACAGGCATGTTGAGAAGTAAGCCTAAGAATAGGCAAAGTAAAGTTTTATATGGTGGACCCCTCATGCTCCTTAAACCAGGAAATACTTCTTCTGTTTACTCTGAGGCTCAGGATCTAAGCACTAACTTTCAGGGTAACAGCATCTACAACAGAGCACAATAGAGCAAAAACACTTGTCATCAGTCAGATTGAAACACACACATACACACACAGAGAGAGAGAGAGAGAGAGAGAGAGAGAGAGAGAGAGAGAGAGAGAGAGAGAGAAGAAAACTAGAGTAATTTCCTAAGCATGAATTCATTTTCTAAGTCATGAAAGACTAAGTGTTTTTTTTTTACTTATACACTGAGAAAGATTGTATGAATCCATGAACATCACATCAATGAGGAGAGTATTATAAAAGATGAGTCAGCTAATTATAAACTGAATTAGGAAAACCTAGCAATGTATTACAGTGTAGTTATACATGATATAATACAGCAGTGCATACGATTTTCATTACTTATTTACCTATTACTACTATTATTCAATACAAGAAAAAAGTTCATTAAGAACCTATTATGTATCAGGCACTGGTTAGAGGTTGAGAATATAAAGAAATAAAAGTTTCTATTCTCAAGAAGATTGCCTTCTCCTGGAATTATGTTCTTCTGGTGTAGAAATATGGATTAGAGTGATTGACATTTCTTTTGGAAGAGATTTGTAACTTTGAAGGCTACCTTTCTTTTCCCCAGTATGAAAATATCTTATCAAATAATGTTCTATTCTATTCATACATAGTTGCATATTTTAGACAACAAGCTAATTCTTTCCCCTTTCTTTCTCTTTCAACAAGTAATTCTTCCTTTGACTTTTCTCTAATGAACTTCTGTAGGTGGTTGATGCAGGAGAGCATGCCATCATGATGATGAAGTAAGGTTTAGATGGACCAGATGTTTTTCTGACATTGAAGAAGGTTTATACAGTATATCTGGATTTTTGATCAATCTTTCTGTTAAAATTTTTCCCATGTATAATTAAGTCTAAAATTTTCTCATATACTTTTATGACTGACGCTTATGAACAATTAGAACAAGAGCAATGCCTCGTCATGTGACAACCTTTCAAATACCTGAGGATAGCTATTGATTCAATTGAATTCAAAAAATATTTACTAAGCACATATGATGTATCAGAAATTGTACTAAATATTGAAGACAGACCAAATGAAATGGTTTCTGTCCTCAAGGAGTTTACCTTCTACTTGGAATATTTAATTTATAGACCAATAAATAAAATGTGTACAGGAAGAAATTTCATGAGTATTAATAAGCAAAGGCCTTATGTAGGAGGTGGAACCTGAGCTATATTTTGAAGGAATTGAACATTCCCCTGCTTGTTTACACATTTTGCAACTTGTGGCACATTGATATAAAATTGTAGAAGCCAGAGTTATCTCAGTGCCACAGTAGGATATTCCATTTTGATACCTATTGCATAAAATTAAATTTCCTGCAGTGATTCTGCACAAGTTTCAAATTGCTATTTCCTTTTAAAGTTGCCTATCAGTTTGTTTGGTTTTTGCAATTCTGATTTTTTTATGTCACTCTTACCTGCACTATATGATTCCTTTTAATATTAAGATGAAGTAAAATTATTTGTGTTTTGAGAATTTTCAGTCTTTCTTTTAAGGTAATTTGAGTCTCCAGAGGGTGCTATAAAGTCAGTATTAAAATAGTTGAATTCAGGTAAAAAAAATGGATGTCCAACTATATGGAACCAATGATTTCAAATGAATTGGGATAGAGAATAGAATATTAAGGAAAACTGCTATATTTCACCATGACCCTCTGAATTAAAATTAACCATATGATTCTTACCCAGACATAAAAATCTTTAAACTCCTCATAGTTCACACTCATTCAAACATGGCAAACCTACACTAGTTAAAGAGATACTGTCTGTAAAATTATTTGCAAACTTTAAAGAGATATATAAATTTAGATCTTGCAGCATTGATCACAGTAGTCAAATTGTTCCCAAACTCAGCTTTCAATGAATATGTATAATAACCCCGTTCATCCTATGCACTGTGCTAGGCACCAAGGGAGACACAATGACATGTAATACTGGTCTCTGCTTTAAAAAGGTTTATAATGTAGTAATTCATGCTTTTGTGTCAAATTTTAATACTAAAGCCATTGCTTAGAGAAAGAACCATGTGTTGTCCCTTTTATACAGTTCCTTAACATATATAAACAATCATGTGAAGAACACTAGTTAGTTTAAACATTGTTATTTTAATTGGCAGATAAAGGAAATGAGGCACAGGGAGTTTAAGTCATTTCATCAGGGTCACATGGTTAAAGAATCTGGTCCACCTTACCTTTACTTCATCATCATGATGGCATGTTTTCAGATAGACTTTGGGATTAATTCTTCTGAGCTGAAGGTCACTGCTTTCTTTTAAAAATGTTTTTATTGATAGCATCTGTCTTTGAATTAGTCCTTTCCAGAAGAAAAATAATATTTTCTCTTTTCCTCCAGATTGAATTCATAGCACTGTGTTCTAGTAGTTATCAACCTTTCTGATATGTGACCAGATGCATGCTTCATGGTTCTTCAGGACCATCAGTATTATTTCAGTTATTCAGTTTGCCTGCCTTTTTTTTTTAGCAGTCATTTATATTGCTATAGTTGATATATGCATATATACATATATATGCCCATATGCATATATATGAGTTTTCCTCATAACTCATATATATATGAGTTATTCTGTTCATTTCATTTTTCATCTATCCATTAATACAAAATACCATATTTCTCTTAATCTCAATTACCAAGATGAGATCTGCCACAATAATATTCCATTATAGTCACATATTATAGTTTTTGCTGCTATTTATCAACTAATAGACATCTTTTTTTTTTCCACCTCATTGCTCCTACAAAGGATGCCAATATGAATCATCTGTTAACTATTGAAGCTTCACTTCTATCTTTGTCCTTCTTGTGTAATACATATTTGTCTTTCTTGCAGTAGTGGTATCACTAGATTATAAACTATGAGTGTAGTTCAAAACTGCTATCTAGACCTTTAGTCAGATCAATTCACAGTTTTGTCAATAGTATTTTAGTGCTCCTGCATTCCCACAATGCCTTCAGTTTCCAGTCTACTCAGTTTTTACATCTCAGTGTAGATTTATTTCCATTTTCATTTCTCTTATAAGTGATTTGGAGTATGCTTTAAAATGATAATTTATAATTTGCGATTTTTTGAAAGCTTTTTTCCCACATTTTTGATGACCTGTATATTGAAGGATGTCTCTGTATACTCTTACATGCATACACTAATTCCTGTAGACTTAAGATATTGGAATTTCATAAGTAATGCTTCATGGCAGGACTTTTCAACCATTTCCCTCATTCTATGAATAGAATTTCTTTGTGTAAAATCTTTAAGTTTGCACTAATGAAAATGGGCAATTATGTCTTAAAGGCTTTCTAATTCTTTCTTCCATTCTTCTTTTTTGGGAAATTCAGTTTATTTATGTGTAGGCTTGGGAATCACAATTTAGAATACTTCTGCAGGACTACACTAAGACATATAATTGGGTCTATTTTTCACCTTTCCCAGGTTTACTCCTCTGTGTCTTACCTACCTCTCTGAAACTAAATTTCTTAAGCTCCTAAATTGACCTTGGCGGACTGCTCATGAAAGGATTATGGGTGGTGATGGATGACTTCAGGAAGTTTTTGTAATTTAGTCCTTTCTGCCTTTTTCTGTCTTTCTCTGCAAATTACATTTTTTTTTCTTGTGTGTACTAATAGATAGTTGTACTTATGTCACACTCTTCATCCCATTCTCCTGCATAATCTTATCCCTTAGGCCCCAAACTCCCCCACAGATTCCCTTTTTGTATCCTCTGAAGCCTCATAATGATGAACTTCCACCTAACCCTAACATCTGAGATCCTTATGGGAAACTGACAAAGATTTAACTAAGAACAAGTTATCTAAAACTGTAGACTCTGGGACCACCTTTACCCACTATACTATTGCCTTTTAGAACAGGGCAGTGTGAAGAAAATTGAGATGGTGAGTTGATCTTCAGTTATTTAATTAAAATTATTTTTGTATTCATTTTATTGTAACAAAATTAAATTTATTAAAATTATATTCTTAAAATAAGGTTCGTGTGGTAATAGATTCTATTTTTGTCTTCCTGCCATTACTAATTATGATTCATTTTAAGACATTTTTTCATGTTGCTTTGGTGAAAGGAAGAGCTACTCCCTCTGCTATTTCTTCTATCATCTTTCACCTATGTTTTTTCCATTCCACTAGCTGCTTCTCACTTTCTTTGAAGATATCTTCAAATCTTTAACTGCCAACTGTCAGATACTGCATACATAATTTAGAAAGCAAATACTTGTTACAAAGTTGACAGATTTGACTAATTCTAGAAAATCTGTATGTACAAGACTTTCATGACATCTGATCACACAGGTGTTACAGCTTTTAACATTCATAGGTTAGCGGTAGACAGGTATAGAAATGAGCTATTCTGCTATATAAAATAAGTATTTTACTTGGCTAGAACTTTCATTCTATGGATAATCTTTTAGCTTTCAATTTTATTGTTCTGACCTATAAATTTTTCTCTATTGTTTCATATCAGGACTAGTCTTATTGTATATGATAAATCTACTACTACATACAAAACAAAAATTAGTATCTTCTATCAGCAATCCAACAAGGTTTACATCAAAAAGAAGTTTTCTATTTAAAGACCAATTTTTTCCTTTTTAAAGAGTGAATAGAAAGCAAAGATGAAATAAATTATAGTTTGTTAATTTTGAGATGTTGAAACAATACAAGAAAATTTTAAAGTTTATGGTATTTCCCCTCCATTTAATTTTGAATTGCCTTTTCAGTCATTTTAAACATTTGCCTTCTGAGATCAGGAATTGACAGTCAGACATAGACTAGTTAGGCTTTTTTCTTAAAACATGCATATGAGTTTATTAATGGAAATGACATTAAAGAAGATGTATTTCCATCTGTTTTGCAAATGTACCCTAAATACCACAGGTTTTTTTTTCTATTTGACTTGTGGCTGAAATGACTTAAATGGCTGAAACTTTATATATATATTTTATCTCCATATTAGAAAGTGAGTTCCATAAAGTAGACACTTGTTTTTTTTATTTATATCACCAATGCTTTGCACACATCTTTGTAAATGTAAAGTACTTAATAAATGTTTTTCATACATTTATTGATTTATTTCAATTACTATTATATAAAGTTTGTACTTATACATGTTAAATTCTTTGTAAGAATTGCTGAAAAGATAAGCATTTAATTTATTCTTCAAAAGGGAGTTATAAGAAGAAACTAATATTCTCTCTTGGTTATTATTTAGCACTTCTAGGTTTTGAAAAATCTGCTCACTCAATTTCTGATTCTCAGAAGCAATATTCACTAAAATTTTTTGCATCAAGGGCAAATTCAGCCAAGGAGGGCAAGAGTTTGGAGGAATGTCTAAACTATACAATTCTATGCAGGGAGAGGTTAGAAATTTAGAACTAGAAAGAAACTGAAATTCTAGTAAGTCTTACCAAGTCATTTTAGAGTTGGAAATAGGCCCAAAGAGGTTAAGTGACTGCCCACTGTCATGAGACTATTAAGTGTCTGAGGTAGGATTTAAACTTAAAAGTTGAGGAAACTGAGAAATTAGGAAGTTGGCAAGCTCAAAAGGAATAGGGCTTGGAGTAGAGAAGAAATGGAGCCTAGGTTCTGATCTTCTTAGAGAAAGAGAATAATATGAAGTTGCATACATTCCAAAAACAGAATTTTGATAGAACTGAAGAGTAATTTCTGAGTAATGGTGGCAAAAGGATCCTCTGAAAAAGATAATGGGAAGCACAGAATATTTCAATGTTTCCTGCTTCTCTGAATCAGGCGTTGTGAGAGAAGCAGTCTTCATAAGGAAACCAAGAAATAAAATTATCATCAAGGCAACGTTAGGTTTCAATGAATATCTTAAGATGAAGGGAATGAAATGGAAAGACTTCTAGGATGAAGACAAGTTTTTAATGATAGTGAAGGGTTTCAGAGAGCATAGATAAAAAAGGAAGTCAGAGGAATATAAAAACTAAGCTAGAGCTGTGCTTTCTTGAGCAGAAAGAAGGTAGATCTTTTCAGGGACATTCTGGCACTGAGTATGTCAAAGAGAATTTCCATAAAGAAATTAGGGAGGCACCAAAAACAGATTGAGGAGAAATCTCCAAATATTTTGAGAACACTGTAACAGGTGCATACCACCATTACTACTGATCCCTGGCATTCCCCATAGTGTAAGTCACTGAGTCAAATATTGTAGGTAGACAATTAGCCTTCTTGGGAAGGCAATCAATGAATCAATATTAAATGCCTGCTATGTACCAGGTACTATACTGGGTATCAACAGCTGGAGCAAAGGCATGAGACAAGAGGCAGAATGTCATGTATCAAGAACAGGAAGAATCCTAAAATGACTATAGCAGGGAGTGGATGAAGTAGGGGAATGTATTATATGATAGTAGATAGAGTACTAGGCTTTGAGTCAAGTAGATTTGAGTTCAAATTGGACTTCAGACACTTGCTAGCTGTGTGACTAAAAGGTGGGTTTGGACTCCATTTGTGAAGAACTTTAAATGCCAAAGAGTTTAACACTTGATCCCAGATTTGATAGGAAGCCACTGGAGTCTATTGAACAGAAGAGTGACTTGTTTGGACTGGTGCTTTAGGAATATTACTTCAGTAAGTCTTTGGGGTATAATGGCCATTGGTGGGTGAGAGCCAAAGGGTTACTGAGGAAATAGCAAGGTTATACTACCTACCTCATATGTTGATGTTCAGGGGAAGGAGAATTTGGGAGTGGGATGGGGGAGGAGAGGAACAAAATCATGAGAAGACCCAGGCTAGTCCTAGCTCTGCTCACCAAAGCCTTGGCTTTTATCAGCTAGTTCTCATGCTGCCTCTTTATAATCTTTGATTCCCACTTGCTTCTGAATGTCTTTCCAGTCTTCTCTGATGGCCCCTGTAGTGGCACTGATTCTATTTCTATCTACTTAATTTACTTTTTTTTCTTCCTTGCCCCCTCCTTTATGTAAGTAAATTTCTCACCAGGCACCACCTACCTTGATCTTTGTATCTCTTCTTCTACCACACCTCCCCATGCTGTATAATGAAATTGGCAATTTGTTTAGGATCTTCTTTCTCAACAGTGTTTTTGCTCCCCTTTTCTTTGGAACCTTCTTTTTATTTCTTCAGGGTCATTCCCAGGAACCACAATTATCATGTGCCCTGAGTCTAGCCAGATAGCACTGCACATCTTGGATCTGTACATTACAGGTTATGTAGCACAGGATTCAGAGACGGAATGGGATATTGAGAGTGCCTAGTCTAATCCCTTCTCTTTGTCAATGAGGAACAGGAGGAGCAGAGAGTTTCAGTGAGTTGTCTAGGATCACACAGATAGTAAGAAATAGATATAGAACTCACACTTCTTTCTTTTGACTCCATGCTCAGTTCCTTCCCTTTCCTGCCTTGGTGTCTTGTCTTTTTTTGTCTTCTCTTTTTTCCTGCCCCAACAACAACTTATCTCTCAGAAACCTGCTCTGTATAAAGTCATGGTTTGCTATTTTGACAAAACTTATGTTATTTGTACCATGAAACGCGTATATGGATATGAGATGGAACTTCAGAATTGCTTTAATTTGTACTTCTCAAATTATTGCTAATTTGAAGTATTTTTTTCATGTTTGTGGATAGTTTGGGAATATATAATAGTTTAGATTTCTTTCTCTGAAAATTGAGCCAACATAATGATTTTGATAATGGGAATTTAAATTTCCATGGGAATTTAAAAATCCGTGAAAGGAGACACTAAAGGTTTCAATTACAACGTGTACCTTAACTTTTACTACTTTGATTTTATGCATTAGTATATTGGAAACCATATCTATTTTGTAGAAAGGAGAAGAAATTGTGTCACATCCCCTGGAATTGGACAAAAACAGGGATAGTTTTGTTTTGTTTTTTTTTTTTATTGCATGGTAAGGTGCTATTAGGAAGGAAAAAATGAAAAAAAAATCAGTGTCTGCAAGGGATAGTAGATATTGCTACTAGTCACCCCTAAAATCTTGCCTTATAAACCTTTGTACAGTCAAGTACTTTCTTAAAATTCAGTGGTACCTTTATTTCTTAAAATATAAGTTGCCAAAGAATATAAACAAGTAGTTTTCAAAAGAAGAAATCTAAGTTTAAGCCATAGACAGACATATGAAAAATGCTCCAAATCACTAATTATTAGAGAAATGCAAATTAGGCAAATAGGAAATTCTACTTCATATCTATCAGATTGGCAGAGATGACAAAGGAAAATGCTACAGAGCTTGAAAGAAAATGGGAACATTAATATGCTGTTTGGTGGAACTGTGAATTGGTACAGCTATCCTGGAGAGCAGTTTGGAAATATGCTCCCAAAGTCATATAACTGTCCATACTTTGATCCAGTTATAGAATTACTAGATATATATCTCCAATGAGCTTTTAAAAAGGAATGGTGGGGGAAGCACTTATATGTACAAATACACACATACGCACACACACACATATTCATTATACTCTTTTCATATTAACAGCAAGAAAAAAAACCCTCTGGACACTAAGGCAATAATCATCTATTGGTGAATAGCTGAACAAAGTATGATAAGTGAATATAATAGACCATAAAAAGTGACTAAGTTGACACTTTCAGAGGAAAATTGGAAGACCTCTCTGAACTGATGAAGAATGAAATGAGTGAGATAAATTTTTAAAAAATGTACAATTACATTATAAGAAAAAAAATAGCCTTAAAACCTTTCAATATCCCAACTGCAATAATGATGCCAGAAGACAAAGATAATGAGCAATACTCACCTTCTACCAGAAAAGGAATAGAGATGTTTATATTTAGAGAGGGGATAATCTGGGGAATATCTACAAATAATCCCGAAAGAGAGTTAAGAGACATGTAGGGGAAGGAAAGAAGTAGATTGTGAGAGGATGTCTCTTAGAACATACCATTTACAATTGGGGAATGGTTGAATATATTGTGGGATATGAAATAATAAAATATGATTGTATCACAAGAAATTATGAAAGAAATGACTTCAAAGAATTCTGACAGTTGCACTGGAGTCAACTTGTATCAGAGGCAATTGTTAAATTTTCACTTTGAACATTTATACTTGGGAAATTGGCAAAAACTACAAACCAAGACTTGATTTACTGGTCTTTTTTTAAATTGTCTGAACCTAAGTGATCAGGGAAAAAGTTGCAGAGAATTGGTTGCCAAACATTTACCAACACACACGTGCCTGGACAACATAAACTGCTGTGGAATATGAAGTGCGCATAACTAGGGGGACAATTTAAACAAAGATGTCAAAATTGAAAAAGCAAGACACTTTGAAGAATCTAAGAACTTTATTGCAATGACCAATCACGCCTCCAAAGAATCTGTGATTTGGCATGTTGCTCATCTCCTGATAGAAACGTGATGGATACAAGGTTCACAAAAGAATGAGAATTCCTGGACATAGTTAAGGCATGGATTCATTTTAACTATGCTAATTTGTGTTTTTTTCTTTCTCTCTCTTTTTAATTGAGGCCACCCTCCCCAATTAGGGCTTAGGAGAGGATGAGCAGTAGTGATGTGCCCCCTCCCCCCAGAGGCAATTATAACATTTTCTTTAAATGCAAAAACAACAACAAAAACAGAAATAAATTCAGAAAGAAAATGAGACGTGTAGGGCAGTTTGTATAAAACAGAGATTCATAGTTTCTTAGAGAATCCTTTTTTTAGTTTATTTTGCTTTACATTCAAAATAAAGATGAGAGAAGCAGTATGGAAGTTAGGAAAGTATCATATTGCAGAGTACCATACAATGTTAGACAAAAATTTTCTTACTGGGAGTTCCTTGTATTAGTGAAATAATAGATTCAGTCCTAAAAAGTTCTGAAAAGAAAGAGAGAAGAAGCTATGATAGAAAAAGAAAGATCACAAAAAGTCTGAGGGGATAGAAGAGAAAGGATAGAGTCAAGAGCAGTGGAAAGAAGAAAATAAGGAAAGATTGTTGTTTGTCCATTCTCAAAGAGGATCAAGCAATTAGGTAGGCGATGCCTAACCTATAAGTGAATTGGATTTAAGTGAGGAAGGGCTATGCAAAGACACCAGTCTCACTTTCTCCTCTGTAGCCCTCAGGGTCCAGTGATCAGATATGGATCAGGGAAACTGGAGATGGCTCAGCATGCAGTGGGGACATTGACCTTTTCAAGCTAAGGTCTTTAACAGGACTCAGTTTGACAGTTGCAGTGCCCATGAACTGATTTTCATATTACACTTCTTTCATGCTTCTTCCAATCTCTGTGAAATCATTTAAGCCTGGATTGTCCTGTGAAGAAACTGTATAGAGATATAGCTCTCTTCATTATTACAGTAGATGGACCCTTTATGTCCCTCCTCCTAAAGAATAATAGATATGTTGTTTTTTTTTTGTCTCACTGCCTCTTCCAGGTTCTCCCCGACTAGTTAGTTACCTCTTACTCTGGGAATCACCCTATCCAGATATGCAAGCATATCAAAACTCTTATAATGGCTTTCTACTCAAATAATTCTCCTTTTTTTTCCTGAGAGTATAGTTCCTGGTTTATGATTTTGTTCCATCTAGTCCTTCCCAATACATTATCTTTGGGGACTTCCACTGAAATGTTGAGGTTCCCTTAAATTCTCTTCCTTCCCCTGCCATAAAACACTTTAATTCTCATTATCTGAACTTTTAGTCTACAACAGTCATATTGAAGAAAGAGTTATAATCTTTGTCTGATCATTTTCCACTGACATTGTACCTTCACTGTACATAGCTCTGAAATTCCTTTATCTGACTCAAATCTCTTTTTTTCCCATCTTTTAATATATCTTAAATCTCCTAAATCTTTTCTCTGTCTGCACTGCTACTTCTAGTCATTCTACCGGCTCCTTGCTCTTTCAGGTACTACTGTGGTCTCACTTTCCTCTCAAAATATTGATCTTTTAAAAATTAGTTCAATTTTATGCTTTCCTCTATGCTTGAATTCTCCTCACATACACACCTACCCCATGCTATCACCATGAATCTCTTTCCAAATCTAAATCCTAGATTATTCACCCTATGCCTTCTGTTCTATAAATATGTTGCTAAATGATAATGGAGGAAGTCCACAGCATGATAGTTATATGCCAAATATAATTTTATCTAGGCCCTCCCTGTTGTAGATCAGTCTTTCTACTCTTCTGTAATTGACTCTGATTCCCACTCTCTTCAGAATTTGATCCAAACCTTAACTTCTCTCATATCACTTGCAATATCCCTGTCCCCCCATTCTCAGTACAAGACCTTGCCAAATACTTCACTGAAAATAACTGATGATATCCACTGAAAAATTTCTTCCCACCAAATCTATATTCTAAATCATTTCAACATTCCCTTCCATCTGTATTTTTCCAGTTGACTCTTCTTGAAAATGTCAGTCCCTCTGATTGAGTCCTTGATCCTACTTCCTCTCATATATTTCAGGACTCTGTTCCTTCAGTTATCCACTTTTCCTCCCTTACAAGTTCTTCATAGGGAGCAATTCTTTTCCTACTATTTACAAACATGCTTGGATCACTTCCATCTTAAAACAGAATAACAACAAAACCTTCACTTTGATCCTACTGCCGCTTCAAGCTTTCACCCTTTTCACAACCCAAAAAGTTAGCCATACCCACCTTTACATTCTCATCTCCTAGTCCCTCTCATATCCTGGCAATTTGTCTTCTTACCTCATCACCAAACTGAACCTGTTCTTTTCAGGGTTACTGATGATCTACTAATTACCATATTCAATGTCCTTTTTTCAGTCTTTATCTCTTTATAGAATATTCCATTGTTTACCACTTCCATTTTCTTGGACACTTCTTTTTCCCAAGACTTTCACTATGTGCTCTTTCCAAGTTATCCTACTACCGATCTTTCCTCATTCAGCCTCTTGTTGTATAATCAATTTTGTGACACTATTATTGTATAAGTATACCCTAGGGCTCTGTCCTTGGCCTTCTTCTTGGTCTATCTTCTCTCACATTATCTGCTGTAGTTTCAGATTTTTTCCTCCAAAGATCTCCAATCTATATATCTGGTCCTTGTCTCATAGTATCAGAAATTTTCTGTTGAATATCTCCAAGTGGCTGTTTATAGACATCTCAAGGTCAACATTTATAAAACATAATCCATTATTTTCTCCCAAATTCTTCCCCTTCTTCCTTATTTTCCTATTTCTATTGAACGCACCAATATACATCCAATCACTTATGACTATAACTTTTTATTTTTTCCTTTTTCTTTACCTTTCACATGCAATCACTTAACAAGTCTTATCGATTTTGCCTCCACAATAGACTTCACATTTGTGCCATTTTCTTCATCTGCATAGTAATCCCCTCCTCTCTTTGTATCTGTACTCTATCAATAATATCCCAATTGATCTTTCAGCTTCTAGTCCCTCCCCCTCTAATACATTCTCCTCACAACTGTCAAATTAATACTCCTGAAACACTGGTTGAGCCATAACACTGTCCTCCTCAGAAAGGGCCAATGGTTCTGTGCTTGGAGGATAAAATGCCTGAATTCCTCTACATGCCTTTTAAATCTCTTCAGTCTTTCTAGAGCCTACATAAATTCTGTGTTCTAAACAATTTGACCTACTTCTTATGCCCAATAACATACCATTGTCTGCCTCCATATTTTGCAAAGGCTGGTCAGCAGCCCTAGAAAGAATTTTTGGCTCATATTGTTTGACTTAGAGCAGGTTCTACTTCCTAGAGGTCTATTCTTATCTACTACCACCCAGTTGTTAGTGCCCTGACATTAGAAATTAATTTGTGTGGAGGGCAGAACCAAGATGGTGAAGTAGAAAGATGGACCTGTAGAAACTCCCTCTCATAGCTCATAAAATACCTGTAAGAAATGACTCTAAACAAATCCCAGAGCAGCAGAAGCCACAAAACAACAGAGTTAAAGAGATTTTCAGCATAAGGCAGCCTGGAAGGTCAATAGGAAAGGTCTATCACACTGGAGTGGAGAACAGCCCAGGAAGGGCCAAGTGACAGGGACAGGACTGGAGTAGGCTGGGGAATGGAAACACAGGCAGAAGCTGCAGTTCCCAGATAACTCAACCCACAAATGCCAAAGGCATCTTCAAAGGTCAGTGAGAAAGCTCTTTCACCTGCATGGCAAGGGACCTTGATCTGGCCCTGGTGACCATTGGACAGCAATAGTTGCTGTGGCACAGTGTCCATTTTAGGAATCCTCAGACTAAAACCCCTGGAAGAATCACTTGGCTGATATAGGTCTCAGCCCTGAGTGGTGCTCCTGGGGTGAGAAGGAATGCTGGTTGGTCTGGTGGAGCCTCTGGAGAGGGAACACAACTGGCAGATTCTGGGCAGAACAGCTTGTTTATGGCTGTTCACAGACAAGAGCCCAGGCCAGGAGAGGAGTAAAATCCTCCTCCTTCAGTGTGCCACCTTGGAGGAACTGAGAACTTAGAGGTCCCCAGAGTATACCCTTTTCTTGACAAAGGACTCAAAAGTCAAGTAACTGCCTGGGAAGATGCCCAAAAAGGAGAGAAAAGACTACAGAAAGCTACTTACTTTGTGAACAGGTATTTTCTTCCATCCTTTCAGATGAGGAAGAGCAATGCCCACCATCAGGAGGAAGACATAAAAGTTAAGGCTTCTACATCTAAAACCTCCAAAAAGAAATATGTAATGGTCTCAGGCCATAGAAGAGCTCAAAAAGGATTTTGAAAATCAAGTAAGAGAGGTAGAGGAAATATTGGGAAGGGAAATGAGCAATGCAAGAAAATTCTGAAAAGTAAGTCAACAGCTTGCTAAAGGAGACCCAAAAAATACTGAAGAAAATAACAACTTTAAAAATAGGCTAGCTCAATTGCTAAATAGTTCCAAAAAGCCAATGAGGAGAAAAATGCTTTAAAAAGCAGAATTAACCAAATGGAAAAGGAGGTTCAAAAGCTCACTGAAGAAAACAGTTCTTTAAAAATTAGAATGGAGCAGATAGAAGCTAAGGAGCTTATGAGAAACCAGCAAATTACATAACAAGACAAAAAAAAAAGAAAAAATAAAAGATAATGTTAACTATCTCACTGGAAAAACAACTGACCAGGAAAATAGTTCCAGAGGAAAGAATTTTAAAATTATGGGACTACCTGAAAGCCATCATCAAAAAAAGAGCCTAGACATCATCTTTCATGAAATTATCAAGGAAAATTACCCTGATATTTTAGAATCAGAGGGCAAAATGGATATTGAAAGGAATCACTGATCACTTCCTGAAAGAGATCCAGAAAAGAAACTCATAGGAATATTGTAGCAAATTCTAGAGTGCCCAGGACAAGGAGAAAATATTGCAAGCAGCATGAAAGAAACAATTTGAAGGGGCGGAGCCAAGATGGCGGAGTAGAAGGACTCACATTTACGAGCTCCGAGCCCACAACCCATGGAATTGAGGTAAAAGGAGATCCCCATAAATTCTGAATCTCTGCAGGGGGTGCATAAACATAGGGGAAGAGATTTCCATTCCACTGAACCCTGGAGAGCCGTCCCCGGGGTCCATCGCATCCCGGAAAGCGGACCCCACCCCCACCCCTGGCCGCGGCCCCAGAGAAGCTGACACGAGCAGGCTTCAGAGAGGGAAGCTCCTGGGGAAGCTCTGGCAGCCGGGAAAGTCCCTCCGCCCACAGAAGCTACAGGTCAGTAAGAAAGAAGGCTGCTCTAGGGGAGGGGTGCGGAGCATCTCCGTGACTCGGGCCCCCTCGGGAGGAAGCTGTGGCGGCAGAGACAGGGGCAGGAAGCGGCAGAGGCGGAGGCGTGGGCGGTGGCTGAGGCAGCAGCTGCCCGGGACTCAGGAATCCCTCAGCAGCAGGTAGGATCTTCAATACTGAAGGTCTTTCCAACCTGAGGGAGCTGAGCCGGGGAGACGGCCCTGCCCCCACCCTGCTCTACTGCTGAACGCCTCTGAATAAAACCCCCAAGGGAGCTGAACATAGGAGGCGGGGCCCCCAACCCCGCCCCCACCCGCTCTGTTCCTGTAAGTCTCTGCAGAAAGCCCCTGAGGGACCGAGTTTAGGAGGCGGCCCTTCCCCACCCCTGCGCCAGAACTAAAGCTTGCCTCCGGAAAGCGCATTTGAATCTCAGAGGCCAAGCACTAGCTGGGCGGATCCAGGCAGGGGTGGAAAGGAATCTCAGAAGTCAAGTAACTGGCTGGGAAAATGCCTAGAAAGGGGAAGAAAAATAAGACTTTAGAGAGTTTTTTCCAACAAATGCAAATGATCCCGACCTTCAGATCTGATGGGGAGGACGAGAACGTCTTTTTCCCATCAGGGAAAGACATGGAGGGTGGGGCCTCAGTACCCCAGACACCCCAGGGGGGTGTCGGGTGGGCTCAGGCCTTGGAAGAGCTTAAAAAGGATTTTGAAAAGCAAGTTAGACAGGTGGAGGAAAGACTGGGAAGAGAAATGACAAAGATGCAAGAAGAGTATGAAAAAAAGGTCAATATCTTGGAAAAGGAGACCCAAAAAAATGCTGAGGAAATTAACACCTTGAAAAATAGGCTCACTCAATTGGCAAAAGAGGTTCAAAAAGCCAATGAGGAGAAGAATGCATTCAAAAGCAGAATGAGCCAAATGGAAAAAGAGGCTCAAAAGCTCACTGAAGAGAATAGTTCTCTCAAAATTAGAATGGAACAGATGGAGTCTAATGACTTTATGAGAAACCAAGAAATCACCAAACAAAACCAAAAGAACGACAAAATGGAAGAGAATGTGAAATATCTCATGGGAAAAACAACTGACCTGGAAAATAGATCAAGGAGAGACAATTTAAAAATTATGGGACTACCTGAAAGCCATGATCAAAAAAAGAGCCTAGACATCGTCTTGCATGAAATTATCAAGGAAAACTGCCCTGACATTCTAGGACCAGAGGGCAAAATAAGTATTGAAAGAATCCATCGATCACCACCTGAAAGAGATCCAAAAAGAGAAACTCCTAGGAACATTGTGGCCAAATTCCAGAACTCCCAGCTCAAGGAAAAAATCTTGCAAGCAGCTAGAAAGAAACAATTCCAGTACTGTGGAAATACAATCAGGATAACTCAAGATCTAGCAGCTTCTACATTAAGGGATCGAAGGGCGTGGAATAGGATATTCCAGAAGGCAAAGGAACTAGGACTCAAACCAAGAATCACCTACCCAGCTAAACTGAGTATAATACTTCAAGGGAAAATATGGTCTTTCAATGAAACAGAGGACTTTCAATCATTCTTAATGAAAAGACCAGAGCTGAAAAGAAAATTTGACTTTCAAACACAAGAATGAGAAGAAGCATGAAAAAGTAAACAGCAAAGAGAAGTATTAAGGGACTTACCAGAAATGAACTGTTTACATTTCTACATGGAAAGACAATATTTGTAACTCTTAAAACTTTTCAGTATCTGGGTAGTTGGTGGGACCACACATACACATGTACATGCATGCACACACATACACACATGCATTCACATACAGAGACAGAGAGCACAGATTGAACTGAATAGGATGGGACCATACCTTAAAAGCAATTAAGGTAAATGGTGAGAGAGAAATGTAGTGAGAGGAAAGAGGGGGAAATGGAAGGGGGTAACTATATGTCATTTAAGAGGCAAGTAGGAGATTTTTTTAGTGGAGGGAAAAAGAGGAGAGCTGAGGAAAAAAAACAAAACAAAACAAACAAGAAGTTTACCCTCATCACATTTGACTAAACGAAGGAGTGAAATGCACACTCATTTTGGTATGAAAACCTATCTTACAGTATAAGAAAGCGGGGGAGAAGGAGATATTGGGGGGGGATGATGGAAGGGAGGGCAAAGGGAGGAGGGAGTAATTGAAAGTCAACACTTGGGGAGGGACAGGATCAAAAGACAGAAGAGAAACAATGAGGGGCAGGTTAGGAGGGATGGTAATTCAGTTAGTCTTACACAACACGACTATCAGGAAGGTCATTTGCAAAGCTACACAGATATGGCCTATAATGAATTGCCTGCCGTACCAAAGGGAAGGGGTGGGGAGGGAGGGAGGGGAAGAATTTGGAACTCAAAGTTTTAGGGACAATTGTTTAGTATTGTTGTTGCAACTAGGAAAGAAGACATACAGTTAATGAGGAATAGAAAGTCATCTGGCCCTACAGGAGAAAAGAGAAGATGGAGACAAGGGAAGGGAGGGATGACAGAAGAGAGGACAGATTGGAGATAGGGAAAATTAGATTGCTTGGGGTATTGGGGTGAGGGGAGGGGAGAAAAGGGGAGAAAATTTGGAACCCAAAAATTTGTGAAAATGAATGTAAAAAGCTAAATAAATAAATAAAAAATAAAAAATAAAAAATAAGAAACAATTTGAATATTGTGGATATACAATCAGGATAACAGAAGATCTAGCAGCTTCTACATTACGGCATCAAAGGGCTTGGAATATGATAATCCAGAAGTCAAAGGAACTAGGATTAAAACCAAGAATCACCTACTAAGGGAAACTGGGCATAATACTTCAGAGGGAAAAATGGTTATTCAATGAAATAGAGGACTTTCAAGTATTCTTTTTTTTTAATTTTTAATTTTTTTTATTTTACATTTTTTTTATTTATTTAACTTTTTACATTCATTTTCACAAAATTTTGGGTTCCAAATTTTCTCCCCTTTTATCCCCTCCCCCCACCCCAATACACCAAGCAATCTAATTTTCCCTATCTCCAATCTGCCCTCTCTTCTGTCATCCCTCCCTTCTCTTGTCCCCATCTTCTCTTTTGTCCTATAGGGCCAGATGACTTTCTATTCCTCATTAACTGTATGTCTTCTTTCCTAGTAGCAACAACAATACTAAATAGTTGTTCCTAAAACTTGAGTTCCAAATTCTCCCCATCCCTCCCACCCCACCCATTCCCTTTGGGAAGGCAGGCAATTCAGTATAGGCCCTATCTGTGTAGTTTTGCAAATGACTTCCATAATAGTCGTGTTGTGTAAGACTAACTGAATTACCCTCCATCCTATACTGCCCCTCATTGTTTCTATTCTGTCTTTTGATCCTGTCCCTACCTGAGTGTTGACTTCAAATTGCTCCCTCCTCCCATTGCCCTCCCTTACATCATCCCCCCCTTGCTTATCTCCTTCTCCCCCACTTTCCTGTACTGTAAGATAGGTTTTCATACCAAAATGAGTGCGCATTTTATTCATTCCTTTAGTCAAATGTGATGAGGGTAAACTTCTTGTTTTTTTTTCTCAGTTCTCCTTTTTCCCTCCACTAAAAAGTCTCCTGCTTGCCTCTTCAATGACATATAATTGACCCCACTCCATTTCACCCTCTTTCCTCCCCCTACATTTCTCTCTCACCATTTCCCTTAATTTCTTTTAAGCTATTGTCCCATCCTATTCAATTCACTCTGTGCTCTCTGTCTCTGTATGTGCGTGCATGTGTGTATGTGTGAGTGCGAGCATGCGTGTACATGTGTGTGTGTGTGGTCCCACCAACTACCCAGATACTGAAAAGTTTTAAGAGTTACAAATATTGTCTTTCCATGTAGGAATGTAAACAGTTCACTTTTGGTAAGTCCCTTATGACTTCTCTTTGCTGTTTACTTTTTCATGCTTCTTCTCATTCTTGTGTTTGAAAGTCAAATTTTCTTTTCAGCTCTGGTCTTTTCATCAAGAATGTTTGAAAGTCCTCTGTTTCCTTGAAAGACCATATTTTCCCCTGAAGTATTATACTCAGTTTAGCTGGGTAGGTGATTCTTGGTTTCAGTCCTAGTTCCTTTGACTTCTGGAATATTCTATTCCATGCCCTTCAGTCCCTTAATGTAGAAGCTGCTAGATCTTAAGTTATCCTGATTTTATTTCCACAATACTGAAATTGTTTCCTTCTAGCTGCTTGCAAGATTTTCTCCTTGAGCTGGGAGTTCTGGAATTTGGCCACAATGTTCCTAGGAGTTTCTCTTTTTGGATCTCTTTCAGGTGGTGATCGATGGATTCTTTCAATACTTATTTTTCCCTCTGGTTCTAGAATGTCAGGGCAGTTTTCCTTGATAATTTCATGGAAGATGATGTCTAGGCTCTTTTTTTGATCATGACTTTCAGGTAGTCCCATAATTTTTAAATTGTCTCTCCTGGATCTATTTTCCAGGTCAGTTGTTTTTCCAGTGAGATATTTCACATTCTCTTCCATTTTTTCATTCTTTTGGTTTTGTTTTGTGATTTCTTGGTTTCTCAGAGTCATTAGACTCCATCTGTTCCATTCTAATTTTGAGAGAACTATTCTCTTCAGTGAGCTTTTGAGCCTCTTTTTCCATTTGGCTCATTCTGCTTTTGAATGCATTCTTCTCCTCATTGGCTTTTTGAACCTCTTTTGCCAATTGAGTGAGCCTATTTTTCAAGGTGTTATTTTCTTCAGCATTTTTTTGGGTCTCCTTTAGCAAGGTACTGACCCATTTTTCATACTTTTCTTGCATCTCTCTCATTTCTCTTCTCAGTTTTTCCTCCACCTGTCTAACTTCCTTTTCAAAATCCTTTTTGAGCTCTTCCAAGGCCTGAGCCCACCGGACATCCCCTGGGATGTCTGGGATACAGAGGCCCCACCCTCCACGTCTTTCCCTGATGGCAAGAATATTTCCTCGTCATCAGAACCGAAAGGCGGGAACATTTGCACCTGCTCAAAGAAGCTCTCTATAGTCTTATTTTTCTTCCCTTTTCTGGGCATTTTCGCAGCCAGTTACTTGACTTCTGTGATTCCTGTCCACCCCCACCTAGATCTGCCCAACTAGTGCTTGGGGTCTGAGATTCAAATGGGCTTTCTGCGGCAGGTGCAGCTGCTATTCAATGTGAGCTTAAGTTCTGGTGCTGGGGTGGGGGCAGGGCCGCCTCCCAGGCTCAGTTCCCTCAGGGGCTTTATGCAGAGACCTTCAGTAATGGAGTGGGTGGGGCAGGGCCATCTCCCAGGCTCGGCTCCCTCAGGGGGATTATGCAGAGACCTGAGCTTCTCCCTGCCTGCTCAGGGAGTCCCAGGGGCCGCTGCTGCTGCCTCTTCCTCCGCCGCTTCCTGCCCCTGCCTCTGCCTCCTGCACTTCCTCCCGAGGGGGCCCGAGCCACGGAGACACCCCTCTCCCCTCTCGGCCAGCCCAGACGTGTCTCTCACTGACCTGTAGCGTCTGTGGGCAGAGGGACCTTCCCAGCCACCGGAAGTTCTGTCCCTGAAGCCTGCTTGTATCAGTTCCTCTGGGGCCACCTGGCCAGGGCAGCGCTGGGGTGGGGTCCACTTTCTGGGGCATGAGGGACCCTGGGGATGGCTCTCCAGGGCTCTCTGGAATGGAAATATCTTCCACTGTGTTTCTGCACACCCTGCAGTGATCCAGAACTTGTGGGAAGTTCTTCTAACATTAAATCCATGGGCTGTCACTTTCAAGTATTCTTGATGAAAAGATCAGAGCTGAATTAAAACTTGACTTTCAAACACAAGAATCAAGAGAAACATGAAAAAGTAAACAGGAAAGAGAAATCATAAGGGACTTACTGAAGTTAAACTGTTTAAATTTTTACATGGAAAGATAGTTTTTGTGACTCTTGAAACCTTTCTTAGTATTTGGGTCGTTGGAGGGATTACACACAGACACACACACACACACACACACACACACACACTCACACACACACACACACACACACACACATAGATGGAGACCACAGGGTGAGTTGAATAGGAAGGGATGATTTCTATAAAAATAAAATTCAGAGGTGAGAAAGGAATATATTGGGAGGAAAAAGGGAGAAATGGAATGGAGCAATATATCTCTTATAAAAGAGGCAAGAAGAAGTTTTTTCAATGTGAGGAAAAGAGAGGAGGTGAAAGGAAAAAAAGAAGCTTACTGTCATCACATCTGACTTAAGGAGAGAATAACATGCACACTCAATTTGGTATGAAAATCTATCTTACATTATAGGAAAGTAGGGGAGAAAGGGATAAGTGGGATTAGGTGGATTATAGAAGGGAGGGAAATGGGAGGAGGGTGTAATTAGAAGTAAACACTTTTGGGGAGGGACAGGTCAAAAGAGAGAATACAATAAATGCGGAGCAGGATAGGATGGAGGGAAATACAGTTAGTCTTACACAACATGACTATTATGGAAATTGGTTGCAAAATTATATATATATATATATATATATATATATATATATATATATATATATATATATATATATATATATATATATATAGCCTATATTGAATTGCTTGCCTTCTCAGTGGGAATGAGTGGGGAAGGAGGAAGAGAGAGAAGTTGAAACTCAAAGTTTTAGTAAGAAATGTTGAAAATTGTTTTTGCATGCTACTAGGAAATAAGAAATATAGATAATGGAGTATAGAAATTTACCGTGCCCTACAAGACAAGAGAGAAGATGAGGATAAGGGAAGGGAGGGGTGTGATAGAAGGGAGGGCACATTGGGGCAAGGACCAATCAGAATGCATGGCATTTTGGGGTGGGGAGAGGGATGACATGGGGAGAAAATTTGGAACTCAAAATTTAGTGGAAATGAATGTTGACAACTAAAAATAAATAAATAAGCATCAAAAAAGCTCCTTGAGGACAGCATCTATTTTGTGTGTTGTAGGAGAGGAACTAAAACTATGTGATGAATTAATGAATTTGAAATTATATAGTACAATTATAGTGCATGACACATGAGAAAAATGAGATAAAATAAAAATAAACTCAAACATATATGTAGCTTTATCCAAAAATTAGAGTGCAACCCAACTTTTTAATAGCTCTTTCCTTTGGCTTCCCTTGATTTATTTTTCCATAATTACAGGACAGTAAATACATGAGATTTGTGTAGTCTAAGGGGTTTAATGTAATCCCTTTGTCACAAAATTTGTGTTATAGTGAGGTACTGAAAACCAAGGTACCAACTTGCTTGATAAAGAAACAAACCAGAGGAATCCTTAAGGTCACAGTCAGCACAGCTAAGAATCAGCATGGACCATGAAATACCTGTATGATGTCATTAATTATGGAGCCTCCTGCTTATATTCTGTACAGGTTTATATCAGAACTATGAGAGACCTTTAAGTGATCAAAATGCACTAGTTGTCATATAAGGATCAGCCAGAAAGCTGCCTCACATGTACATAAGATTAATGGGGGTACTGGGTTACTGTCTACTACATAGTAGGTCTGATCCATTTTCCTCTTTGTGGCTTTGACATTGGAGAGATGCCAGATAGCATTCCTCTACAAATTGTCTCTGGGAATATCTGTTCATTTGGAGAAAGTGAAATTTAGAACTCAAATATTAATGGAAAGGGATACAATTTCTGAGGAATTGAAACTCTGAATCATGTTAGAATCAATGGGTTGCCTGCAACTTACAAGTTTTGATTTTGTATCTTTTGGTTTTTTTTCTCTATTTTGTTCCATTAAAAAAATTCCATCCTATAATGTAAACATGCAATTCTCTGAAACACTAATAACCTGGACGGAGTTAAGAACAGTGGGGATATACTTGTTCAGCTATTTTAATAAAGCCATGAAATAGTTTGAAAGGCAGAATGGCATAGTATGTACAGAGTTAGACTTGCTATCAGAATAACTTGGATTCAAATGATACCTCCAACATGTACTTACCTCAGGAAAGTCATGGCACCCCTCAGTTCACCAGCCAACTTTCTAGGACAAACCACTTTCCTTCTCCTCTTCCCTACATGAACCAGTCTCTGCTGTCCTCTTTGCCTTCCCATACTATTTTAAATTCTTTCTTCTCTTTTAATTTCTTTACATCACTCTCCCTATCCATCAATACCACCAGTCAATTCACCTCATTACTCTTAACCTCATACCATTAATAATAGCTTTCCATTTTGACAAATAAATAGAAGTTAAACAAAATCCCATATGAACTGTGTCTGTACTTATATTTCTCATTCTTCTCTCATGTCCATCAACCAACCAAGAGTTGGGAAGCATCCTCCATCATCAATTCTCCAAAGTCATAATTCATCATTCCATTTAACAAAGTTCCTAAGCCTTTCAGAGTTGTTTTCTGTTACATTGTAGCCATTTATCTATCTATCCATCTATCTGTCTATGTATCTATGTATCTATCTATCTATCTATTTTTTTCTGATTGGTGTTGTTTATTTCATTCTGAACCTGATTACGTAAGTCTTCCAAGATTTCTCTGAATTTGTCTGTTTTCTACAGGTAGTACAATAATATTTCATGATATTCACACACAATTTGTTTGGCCATTCACTATTTGAAAGGCACCAGTCTTGCTCTTTGCTAAGCAAAAAGTCTCACCATAAATATATATGTATTGTTCCTTTCCCTCTAGATTTACCTCCTTACATTTTATGATTATTAGAATCATGTCTTTGTCTAAGGATCTATACAACTCAAAGACTTCTTGACTGTAATTCCAAACTGCTTTTCAGAATGGTTGGGCCAACTCACAATTCCCCAATAGTGCTTATTTTCCCAGAGCCTCCCCCCAAACATATATCATTCTTCTTTCTAATGGATGAAAATGGAACCTCAAACTTGCCTTAATTTGTATTTTTCTTTTTGTCAGTGATCTGGAACATTTTTTCATATTCTTGGTGATAGCTTATATTTCTTCTCTTTAAAATTGACTGTTTTACATATCCCCTGACAATTTATATATAGGTGAATAACTTTTTTGTGATATATTTGTATCCTATATCTTCTGTCCTCCTACATCTTGGATATCAATACTTTAGCAGGGAAGTTTGCTGCAAACATCCTTTGCCTGTCAACTGTATTCCCATTGACTCCCACTATACTTATCCTTTCTCTGTAAATGATTTTAAGTTCTTGCAATCAGATTGTTTTTTAAGATATAAGAAATAGTCTATTCCCATATGGGCAGATGAATAGAGAGGAAACTTGATGCTGAAGCCAGGGTACCCAGACAAGGGTTATATTTTGCCTGTTTGAGAAAGTCTGAAGGGGACGTTGGAGTTGGGGCAATCCCAGCAAAAGCAATATTTCGTGGTTTATGCAGAGGATGCACTCTGAATTCTAGACCCACCCATTAGCTCTTTCATAGAGCCCATGCAATCTCTTAATAGTTACTCAAAAACATTTATTAAATGCCTCCTAAGTGCCAAGCACTGAGTTAACTAAGCTTTGGAGATATAATAAAAGGAAAAAACAAGGTTCTTGCCCTTAAGGCAGTCACAATGTAACGTAAAGATGGTGAGTGTTTGGCTTGGGTAGGGATTATTTTGGAAATTAAAAACAAGTTTTCTATTTTAAGGTATGATGTAGAAAATACAGTCCTCTGATGCAGTCAAATTCTCTGATACAGACAGAGACATAATGCTAATTGTGGCAGGTGGCTCATTTAATTTGTAATGACTGTATTATGAAAGGAAATTGGTTTACTACATAAGAAAGTTAAAATCTGTAGGCAATCACCACTGTCTTTAATTACCCTTCTTTAACATGCCATCAACAGTATTTCATAGTTCTTTGATGCTAATTAGATTATAATTTTTAAATAATAATCATGCATTGGTTATCAAAATGGATGATATTTAACTCAAAAGAGCCAATGTTCATGTCAGATAATCCTTGGCTACATAGTGACTGGGGAAAAAAAATAATAAAACAACACACCAAATACTTTTTAGGACCCCTTCATGATGACTGCAGTTTCTTTTACAAAGCACGTTTGGAGACATAAAAGTAAAAACAATACAAATAACCAAATTTCAATGGTTCCAAATTTCAATGCTAATGAGTTCCTATGATATATTTTGCATCAAAGGCCTCTTCTATGTTGAGTTTACACAATTCAACTCAGTTTAAGAATTATAAACATATCTTGCAAAAAATAGTACCAAATTTTTTATAACAACAAAATTCCAGCATAAACCTCCAAGGTAATACAAGTTCTATAAGAAATATTTATTGTATACTGAAAGCAGTCAAATAACACATGGTATTTTTATTTTTCTTAACAGGATCAAGCCTGTTTTCCATCCTAGAGCCCAACCTTTGGATTGGCCAGTTTTCTCCATAAATTGATCCTTCTCCCATAGTGGTAAATGCATCTTAAAACATAGCTTTCTACTTCTCCTAACAATGAGAATGAGATACTTTCCTTTTTACATTATTATCACTCTTCAGAGAAATCATAGAATAGTGTATACATAGCTACTACTAGACCTGTAATCAGAAGGAAGTTGGCCTAAATTTCTCCTCTAATACTTAGTAGTTTAATTAACACATAGTGACAACCACCGACCACATCACACTAAGATACGATATTAGTAAAACTAATATATATTAAGCTATAAAAAGGTTGTGATCATCCTTGCTGGAGGGAGTTTTCACAATGAGTCTCCTTTTGTGTAAATTACAGACCCTTCCCATGTTCCTCTTACTTATTTTGTCCAAATACTATTCTAGAAAACTTTCCTACTCAGACTCTGAATTCCATTTCATCTTTGGACCACAGGCAGTATGGATCTTCTCTGAAGTACTTACCTTAACCTCCCCATGGGGACAAGGCACTTGTTGACCCATAGCTCAAGTTGTGATGAGAAGGAGTAGACTTCTACGTGCTCCAGAATGTCAGTATCACACTGTGACATCATAGAATCCTAGAACCATTATTAATCTGAAAAGATTTAAGGGGATCATCTTATATTTGCACATCAAGTAGGAAAACAGCTAAATAATACAAACAAATAAAGTAACTATTTATATATATGTAATACATTTATATATATCTGCAGCATATGTTTATATGTATTTACATATTATTTTTGGATGTGCATCTGGGAAGAGAAACTATGCAACTTTCATTGCTAGTACAATTCCATGTGTAATCAATAATAAAAACAAAACAAAAAATATACTTTAGTTTCTCAAAATTATGAGTTGATTATAAGCATGGAAAGGCACTGCCATTCTGGACAAAGTTTCCATCCAGAAAGATCTGGGAAGCACATTTAGTCTGTTTTTAAATGATCAGCCTCACTAATTACAGAGAGGTAACTTTGTTGATAAATTCTTTGGCTATTGAAATCTATAAAACAGCAAGAAAATAATGACCTTCAATACCATGTGGTGTCTTCTGCTTTTCCTATGATGGTAATGGAGTTGTTGAAAAGGAAGCAAAGGGTGCTTACGGTCAACATTTTTAGAAGGATTATAAACTTTAATTTGACTTTTAGAACTCCAAATATGAGTTTTTTGCGCTGTGATCAATGAAAAGATGTACTAGTCATATAATTGAATCATATCACATCTGACTATCTCAGCATAAGTGAAACAAAAAAGAGGAGGAAATTAAAGGTCTATGTTGGTAGGGCTCACAAGTCCTCCTTAGAGGTACAAAAAATAGGACTGACAGAACTGGTTTTATTGTGCACAAAAGGCAAACACATATATTTATATATATATATATATATATATATATATATATACACACACACATACACGCACATACATATATATATATATATACACACACACATACACGCACATACATATATGTATATATATACACACATATATACACATTCATCTCCACACATACATATGCATATATGCACACACGTGTATATATACGCACCCATACACACATATATGTGTGTGTATAATTTCATGAGACATTAGTCATCAAATATCATATTGATCATGGTATGTCATATATTTGCAAAGAGATGACCATGAAAATAATTTCAACTTAATTACCAATAATCTTTTTCAGGAGGAAAAAGAGTAGAAAAGTATCATGAAATACTCAATAAAAACCTCCAAACTTATTCAGAATTCATGAGGATCATCAATTACCTCAATTCAAAAGTAAAAACAAGTGGGAGGAGGCAAGAAATATATAGGAAAATATGGAATAGGAATGAGGAATAAGTATCCAAAGACTTGTCAATTACACAGAAATATCTATATCATGAATAATTATTTCCAGAAAAGAATCAGTACATACTGGACACAATTAGCACTACATATCAAAAATATTAAATTTATTGTACTTTAATAGACAGAAAATTATTCATTACTGACTTGGAAGTCATTCCTGAATCAGATCTCTGTGTACACAGTTGCCTAACTGACTCAGAGCAAAAATCAAAACAAAAAACCTAAAATAAGGAACAAAAGTGAGAAAAAAGGATCCTGCATACAATTGAAACAAGTTCATCCTGACGTATTTAAAAAGATTATTGATAATAACAATGAGTAATGGGCAGGAAAAAGATAACTGATGGTTATTTTATTCAGAAGTCTACAGCAAAATGATCAAAAAGACCCCCAAAAAATGCCTTAGTGGCATCAACTGGATAGAACCAGCCTCTAAACTATGGTGGCCAGAGTGAAACAGAGCAGACTAGAGACTGAAGAGTCAGCAACGAAACAGAAGTTTAATTTCAAAGTGAGAGAAATGGTCTGCAAGCAAGGACACATGTGTAGTAACACTTCCCCTAGTGGTGATTGGGAGCATGAACCTGAGGCATTGTGGGAAGATCTCAATACTTACAGTATAAACCCTGACCATGAGGTATAACAGCAACAACGTGACACTTTTGATTAATGACAGGGCTTTATGGATACAGCAGGGGCTTGGCCCAGCTCAGAAAACACCTGATACTAGTTAAAGCAACACAATAATATAAACAATACTGGAATTTTGCTATGGCTGAGATCATACAGAGTGTGAGTGCAAAGTATTATTGTTATGCCAATCTCAGGTCATAGTTTGCTTGTTGGGCCTCAGCTCTGGAAAACAGAGTGCCTCCTGATATCTTGATATTGAGCATACATTCTATTTATTTGCCAAATAAAATGAGATGGCAGCCAAAGGCAACACTGGTTTTTAGAATCTAATCTAATTTGTAAATACTCATGGAGAAAGATGACAAAAGATCATTAGCAGTTTTACCTCGTAAGGTAGAGAGAAACAACAAAAACTCCCAAAACAATCCCTTCTCCAAAAAATAAAGAAAAAAAGAAAACAGGTTAAAGAAAGTTTAGCAAGGAGGCATAATGAACCAGTCACATTAAAAGTATTTAAAAAATAAAACTTGAAGGCAAACAAGAAACACAATAAAAATACAAAAGATCTGCAAATATTTTATGATAAGCTATATTATCAAATAAAGGACAAAAGGACTAGCAAACTTATTTTCTAACACCACAGTTACCAGTGTAATTTATCTGAAGAGGTAGAAGAGATATTAAACAGAGCAAAGGTGGGAAAAGCAGGTTATTCAACTAAGAGTACATAGAGAAGGAAGATCCATGATAGGGGTAATAGATCTGTGAGAGTAGTAAGGGAAATCCATAAATTTAAAAAAAAGTCAAGGCCACTCTCAACCATTTCCCCTTAATCTCCAAACAAATCCACACCATATGAAGGAAAAAGGAGACCTTTAAATTGAGGGTGTTCTGAGCCATTTCCCATGGTGTACACAGATCTTCTATGGGGACAGGGATTTTGAGGACCAAATGATACCCATGCAGGGAATGGAATATGGAAGGTCCAGGAAGGGTGAACTAGGACTTTGTCTAAAAGAAATCTTATCTTTATCAGATTTGTCTTCTTACAGGCCATAGTGATCCTAGGGACTGCAGGATTGGAAAGTACTTCCTCCTCCTTCTTGAAGTGGTACTGATTCATTGCAGTTGTGGCATTCAAGAAGTGGTACACCCAAAGTATTCAGGGAAATCATGACAAAGCAATTCTATCAATACCTGAGGATGAAATGGATGGAAAACCCATTGGATATGCTTATAGAAGAGTCAATCCCAGATGCCTTTAATGGCTTGAAGTGGGTATCCTGATCAAAGGCAGAAGTACAAGGGTGGGTGGGTGGGGGAGGCATTAAGATGAAGACAATGTTCTGTGTGAACTTTGTGGTAGCAAGTTAGCAGACTTGACTGACATTTCAATGCTATGCCCTGACTAAGCCTCAGTGGTAATAATGGCAAACCTTTTGTACTATGATAGAGAAAGGAAAGAGATATATGCAATTTTCCAATAGAATAAAAATTGGAAACCATGTGGGATAATATTATACTGATTTTTCCCAATTACCATGAGTAGTGCTATTGGACAAAATAAGTCTCTTGTCCTCTTCTGTTCCTATTGTCTTCCAAATTTATGGTTCCTGCTCTCTATTTTTTGTTTCTCCACATAACTGTTCAGTTATTTAGTTAAATCACATTACCTACTCTTCCTTTTCACCTATCTTCCTCTTTCCTCTGGGCTGCTATCTTCTTTCTTCTGTATGTCAGCCCAATTCACGTGACAGTGGTCTTCATAACTTTTTGGAAGGAACAATACTGCTTATGCCTTGACTCTATGGTAGACTTTTTGTTTTGGCTCAAGTTCATTTGCATTCTAAGCCAGAGTTCCTTTGGGGAATTGCTAATCTTAAATGGATGGCTATCTCTAACTGAGGGCTTTGACCTTTGCTTGCAAATAGGTCAAAAGAAAAGAATTAATCTTAGCTTGAAGGCCCTCTGCCTTTCTTTTTTTACGCTGAATGTGTTAGCAATGATTAAATTCTTATAAAACACTGTTAGTATGACCTAATTTGAAATAGTCTCAAATTCTCTAAAGCCTAGTACTCTGCAGCTAAAATTGTTCCCTCCTCTGCTGCCTTATCAGGTTCAATGGAATCCTTGAAGCCTGAGGATTCAGATAGAGCATTTTTTTTAAGCAAAAATGTTTGGTAATCTCTGGGTAAAAGCAATCCACCTGGTGGTAAAGGCAGATAAAGGCCACCAGTAAGGAGATAAAGACAAAAAAATTTTTAGAGTTGTCTTTATATGCTTCTTGCCCAAATGGCCCCTGACTAGGTGTGATGGTAAGCAAAGTAGGATCTTTTTCTGTTTATGTTTTAGTATAATCAAGTGTCTCTGATTGAATAATATGATTAAAGAAGATCTTCCCCACCCATTAATGGCCCACACCTTTTGTTCATTTTCTAATTAGGCCCTACTTCTCAAGGGTTGTAAAGCCCTCTGGCTCTGAAAAATGTCTAAGTACCCTTGAGGTCTACCCTTGAGCTGACCAGTGGGAGGTGGAGCAGGAAATTCAAATCAGGATGATCACAAAAGAGCTTTGTAATTGTCTTGAGGTGTGTGATTGTGCCTATAAAATGATCCTTTTTTCACAAGGGGTTAAAGGCCAGGTCATCTGTCAGTAATGACATGAAGTAATTTTTTTTTCTAAATTCACTCATGTCCAGGTGGAATTCTTGGTAAAATGATTATTTCTAACACAGAAGAGTGGCACAGAAGGGTACAATGGAGAGACTTGATAGGCTATCCATTGAAAAGCAGGCCAATGACAGAATCTTAAGTATATCACTAGAAGATAAAAGGGGTTTTGGAGCAGTAATGACATGAGTTACCAGTCTACATTTGTTCCCTGGTCTTGTGTTTCTTATGGATAGTGTCCTCACAAATGACAGCTACTCATAGCAATCTTCTTGATGATGGTGTGTATATTTGTGGTAGAGTAATCCCTAGATTTGTTGGGAGTGGGTACTCTACTATGCCTTACTATACCATTCAACTCAGGGAAGGGAACTCCAGATTCAGTCAAGTTTCAAAGTAAGACTAGTCACTTCAGGAGAAACATAGATGCCTACAGAAGTTCCTGAGATAAATCACTTAGACATATAAATTCTAGGAGAATCTAGAACATCATTTAAGACTTTTCTGGGTTATGAAGTAGATGGATGCATTCATGGATTCAGGAGTTAGGACACTGGGAATTAGTGCACAAGTAGAATAATCATCTATCTGTGTTTCAGTACATCAGTGATCTTATCCTTAGGAATGAGCCTTAATGTCTGGCCCCTTGGAATAACAAAGTACAGCATCCCTCAGGCTCAGCTGTGTGGATGTCCCAGTTACCTTTTCCATTAGGAGGAGGACATTTGAAAAGAGAAACCAAGTCACACACTTTTAGATTCAGTGTCTATGGCCTCCTGGCTTCTTTTGAGAACAAAAAATGCTCTGGGCATTTTCTCTGGCTGTTTCTCATGCCTTGAAAAATCTCCCTGCTCTACTCTACCTGCCAAATTTCCTGATTTCCTTTAAGTTTCAACTAAAATTCCATCTTTCATAGGAAATCTTTCCCAACTTCTCTTAATTTTAGTCCCTTAACACTATTAATTATATGCTACTTATATTATATCTAATTTGCTTGTGTCTATGTGTTTGTATGTTGTTTCTCCAATTAAATTATAAGCTCTTTAGGTCAGAGACTTGTCTTTTGCCTCCTTTTGTATGCCCAGTACTTAATACAGTGCCAGGCCCATATTAGGCACTTAATAAATGTTCATTTATTGACTATTAATAATGGGGGAGATAGCAAAGGATTCTAGAGTAACACATATATCTGTGGGTGGAGAGGTATGGAAAACCACTGACTAAAGGCATTCTACTAACTAGCCTGTTAAATGTACAACCCTAACTGAACGTAACCAGCACTAGAAAAGTGCTGAAGTGCTGAAGAACTCATGAAGAAAGTGGCTGGTGGTTATTACAGTTCCAGCCACATGATGGGTTGTGAATATGGTGAACTAAAATATAGATTATCCTTAACATTTGAGATTAGCATATCAGGGGAAGGGGGATGGCATTATCTAATACTATGGCATTGAAATTAATTTTATGAAAGCCAGGCATATACAATGAGGTAGTGGGAGTTGATATTTCAGTCTTTTTTGGGAACAAGATTCCTCTGCTGTTCTGGAGTCTTAAAAACAGATATTATTGACTTCATTTTCATTACAGAAAAGAGTAAACTGTTATTCTTTATCTGAATGAATAATTTGTGATCACACAAAGTTGGAAAAGAGCTTGGAATCTCAAAGGGATGAATGAGCAGAAACTTAGGAAAACTAAGTTAGGAATTGCTATGAGAGTAAATCATTATCTTTAGACAAGAGTCCTGGAAAGCACTGAGAAAGACTGAGGTTACAAAATCTTGTTGAATTGGTAATGCTTAAGTATCACATGCCATAGAGTGGCTTGATTAGATGAAACATGGGTATAACTGTTAATGCCTACTGAGTGAGCTGAGAGGCACTTTGACTCTAGCACCATCTGATACTGAGTGGCCTCTATTAGCAGATAACGTAATGGCCCTACTTGTGTCAAACTGAAGAACAGTGTTTCATATTATTTAAGTGTTTTTTCCCCCTGAAGTGCAGAGGATTATGGAGTTATTTTGCAGCTAACTGTATTTTGCTAAAGTACACAAATGTTAGATCTGAACTCATACACCATTAACTCTTTTTCACAGAACTAGGTTTATAAAGAAAAAGCCAGAATAAAACAAAACAAAGCAAAAACAAAAAAACAAACCTTGATGTTCTCTAGTGCAACTGATTTTTTTTTTTTTACAAATGGGGCAACTGAGGTTCATAGAGAAGAAACTTGCCCAAGGTCAAACATTATATAGTACAGTTGAGATTTGAACTAAGATCTTCTGACTCTAAATCTAGCACCTTTCCAATCCTATATTGCTCCACCTTGATTTAACCTCTATTATATAGCCATATTAAATGGTCACTGGCAAGCTAAAAGTTAAATTGTTTCCAGATTGAGAGGATGACCAGACAGGTTATTTCTCCTATCAAAACAAAAAAAAAAAAAAAAAAGCTTGGCAAAAGAACTTACCATATCACAGAAATAACAGGAAGATGTTTACCTCATTTAAAAAAGCTTATCATTTATTTTAAAAATTACCTTTGACATCCATGTTAGAGACACATTTAATCTTGTAATAATTTGCCTGAGTCATGTCATGAGTAAATAGTTTTCTGCCATGGAGAAAGTTACAGTTTATTATTTTTTTAATCTTTTAGTATATAGTCTGTTACAGAAAGGATGGCAGTGGTCTTCAGCTGCACCCTGCAGTTAGGATCAAATACAATTCTAAGAGAAAAGTGCTTACAAAGAATATTTTTCAAGACTGAGACAGAATCGTCCTAATCTGGATTATGCTCTTTCAAATAATTAGAATGGTCATTAGAAATGATCGTAATCAATTCTTTCTATTTACTAACATCTCTATCCTTGAGCTTGAAAATGTTTATAGCCTTTCTTCAGAGTCCTACCTATACTTTACAAACTAGAGATCTGGTTAATTTAACCAATAAGAGTAACCAAAGGAAGAAATTCAGACCCCAAAGTTGCTTGTTTTGCATTAATGTTCTAATTTAAAATTAACTATAAAGTTTTCCAATTTTTTAAAAAGTTTTACATTGCATGAGAACTGCTCTATAGTGACTATTCATAGGAAACACCAAAGAAGGATGAGAAATTATAGATTTTACGATAGAAGCACAGAAAGAAGTATTTTTCATCACTGGTTTACTGGATAGAGGAATTCAGATCTAGTTTCAAATGTGAGGCCATGAATGAGTCATTTAATCGCTCAATGCCCTATCAAGCCCCCTAAGACTATAAATTACAGATGATTTGCTAACAGTAGAAGTTCCTATCTCTAAAGAAATTACAGGTCTAGAATAAGAGCCCTTAATATAATTGCTAGGTTTTTTTTTAATTGTTACTGGTAAAGAAGATTTGAATTATACTTCTAGGTTAATTTTGATGGAAATGTATCTACTTTAATCCATTAAAATAGAAAAAGAGGAGCATTAGAATATTATGCCTTCTATATAGGTATTTCTAAAAGTTCCCCTCTTGATTTTCAAAGACTCCTTTCTATTTTTTCTAGAATATTTACATTCAGTAATCACAATTCATTCTGTATAATGGAATCTTACCGTAAACATAATAGTAAAGGACTCACACAAGTAAACCTTATTTGTCTTCAGAATACCTTCCTGAACCCAATGAGATTAGACATTATTATTCCTAATTTACAGTTACATAAACTAAAGATTAAATAACTGGACTATGATCACTGATAAATGAAAGCATCAATGAATGCCTAGCTTAGGAATTGTTCCTTTATAGTCCACGCTTACTTTTTAATCTAATAAAGATGCTGAGAGACATAGAAATTAAATTCCACTAAGGATCGAAAAGCAATTTTTGATAGAATTTTGGGACCGTAAATAAAATCTCCAAAGTTATAAATAATTTTTGGTTTATCTAACCTCCATATGGTGACTCAAAAGCCATATTCAAATATAGTATGAATACTTAGTCAAAATAGAGAAAGATTTACTTGAGACTTTGGACTTGAGAAAGATTAAGTGTGGGACTATGCTTCTTTCATACTGTACTTTCAATGAGTACTTAGTCTTTCAATGAAATTAGCTACTATGAAAAATGTGTCACTAAAATGACAGCATGTAAATAACATGTCCAACATGTGCTCTGTGACTATAACATGGTATTTGGGAAAGAGTTACTTGTAATTATCACATTCTTAGACTGTTGATAAGTAATTGTGCAGCACACACACCCTGACGTTATCGGACAACAGTATACATACATACATACATATATATATATATAAGTATATATATATATATATATATATATATATATATATATATATAAAATTAATTACACTATCCTACAGAAATGATTTTTTTAAAGCCCATTTTGTTCTTATTTTTATTTTTGGAGGGGGGAAGGCAAAGCAGCTGGGGTTAAGTGAGTTGCTCAAGATCACATAGTCAGTGTGTCAAATGTCTAAGGCTGGATTTGAATTCGGGTCCTCCTGACTCCAGGGCAGGTACCTTACTCACTGCACCACTTAGCTGCCCTCAGAAATGATTTTTATTCTGATCTGGTCTCACCTCTCCCTGTCCTACAAAGAAAGTATGGGGTTTTCAGTTATGTGATTTTCTTCTGAACTAGTTTAGTATGCATAAACACAGAATGTCACAGATTTTAAAGAGCATAATTTGCCTGGCACATAGGAAGTGCTCTTAATAAATGCTTTTTCACTCATTTGTTCATTCACTTGGTAACCTCAATCTTGCCTAATGACATGAATTTTGCACTAATCTCAAACTAAAATGTAAAAACTGATATTCTAGATTGACTGCACATACTCTATCTTTTCCTCCAGGCTTTGATGAAACCAAATGGATAACTTCTCATGGAAGGCCTATGTTCAGTTAGCAAGAAAAAATTTTCATGAAAAGGGGATCATTCTGACACAGTAAATGATAAGTCAGGGGGCATATCTCCAAGAAAAGAAGTCAAATTCTGAAGCTACCAAACCACATGTGTCAATGCATCTCATTGCTATTTTATCCTGCCACAATTTATAAATGCAGGTGGCCCCAGAAGGGCATGGGCCAAATGCTCAAGGGTCTTTTGATGTAGTATAGTCTAAGTGAAAGTTTTGAGACAACTGAAAAAAAAGTCAGTATCCCAGAATGTCAGGGTTCAAAGGCATATCTCTGTGTATACCTGTAATCTCTTTGTCTCCTTCTTCTTCTTCAACTTCCTCTTCCCTTTGGCTTCCTCCCAAAGGTTTTTTGGATATGTTGTAGGCAGTCTTTTTTCATTCTATCCCCACAAAATAAATGTGAGCTAGATGCCAGCTTTCCTGCTCTGTTTCTGATTCTGACTCTGACCACCAGTCTAGTACTCTCTCACACACTAACTGAAGTTAGTGAAACTGCCATCAGACATGACTTACATCTCAAAAGTTATAGCAGGTGGAATTTCTACTGTAACTAAGAAAACAGGTTACAACTACACAGATATGGCCTATATTGAATTGCCTGCCTTCCCAAAGGGAATGGGTAGGAAAGGAGGGAGGGGGAGAAGTTTTAGGAACAACTGTTGAGTATTGTTCTTGCTACTAGGAAATAAGAAATACAGGTAATGGGGAATAGAAAGTTATCTGGCTCTACAGGACAAAAGAAAAGATGGGGACAAGGGAAGGAGAGATGATAGAAGAGAGGGCAGATTGGTGATAGGGGCAGTTAGAATACTCAGTGTATTGGAGTGGGGGGAGGGGACAAATGGGGAGAAAATTTGGAACCCAAAATTTTGTGAAAATGTATGTTAAAAGTTACATAAATAAATTTAACTAAAAAAACCAAGTTACATAGGAAAGGTATTTCTAATAATAATTTCTTATTTTTCTGTCACAAAAAGGAGTAAAATAAAATTTACAAATAAAATCATATCAATATACACAAATAATAATTACATATCAAATAACAGTACAGTAAACATACTTTTAAAAGCACATTCAGATAACTTGCCAAAATTAAGTTATCTAAACTTGATGATCTAAATCAGTGTACTTGTCCTCATAACGATGTCTTGAGATATGGCAGCAGGAAATGATGATAAAAATGATGGTTCAAATAGTGTTTTAATTTGTCATCCTTGGCAAGCCACTTTACCTTTTCAAGGTTTGGTTAAATAAAACATAACTCTCAGTTTGGAGGAAAAGTATATTTGTGGGAAATAGAAAAGGAAAAGGTGAGTAGGGAGCCTTTAGGTTGATAGCATCTTAATATGGCAAAGTAAATTACTCAGTGTCAAAAATAGGTTACTGTAATCCCTTAGATATTTAAAATCTTCCATAGAAACAGATAAGGCTCATGACAGTACCTGAAGAATAGCCACAAATTCTGAAACGTGCAATTTGTTTGAGGTTTTGTATTTCCTCACCAGCCTGCACTGCTTTACTTTATCAAGTCCCACAAACAACTTCATCACAGAAGCTCCCTACAGCCCTATAATTTGCACACTCTCCTCCTCATGACAACTCCCTCTAATTGGCTTATTCCTTCCAGAATCTTCAGGTGTCATCTATACTTTTTTTTCCTATAAGTTTATAAGTTACTGTTGCTCATCCTTCATTTTTGAAGCAGGCCAGTGACATCAGGTGGTGTCTTGCACCTGAATTAGGCTTAAGCGTTCAGCCTCTCTCTGTCTTTCTGTCTTTGATATCCAGTGGCAGAACAAAAGTCAAGACGACTGGTAATGCCATGAAATGCAGTGGATAATCTTGGTATATTCTATGTATGAACACAATGTTAGTGCTCCACAATACCAGCTTCTACTGCTTTCATAGCCATTAGACCAAATTGTTCTCATTTGCCCGTTACACCCTGGCAAGTTTTCATATGCATGAGGTTGACATCCTCTTAACTCACTGAGGATTTGAAGTCTGTCGGTAGCCTTCAATCTGGTGTAGCCATATTCTAAGAGAAAATGGTTTTACCAGGGTGTGGTTACCATGTATGCTACAGCTTCTTGAAGCCAAAGATTAGAGTTGGGTAAAAAGGTGAACACCAAAGGTGGACTTGGCAAGCCCTCACACCAGAGATGCTAGTCCTCCCTGAATACCCCATAAACCCCCTGCAGTCTCTATTGCTTATTGCCTTGTTATTGGTCAGCTGCGTCTGATTATTCATAACTTCATTTAGGGTTTTCTTAGCAAAGATACTAGAGTGATTCACCATTTCTTTTTCTAGCTCATTTTACAGATGAAAAACCTGAAGCAAATGTTAAATTAAATGCTAAGTTAAATGACTTTCCCAGGATAGCACAGCTAGGCAGTGTCTGAAGGCCATATTTGAACTCAGGTCTTCCGACTTCACTCTATCCACTGAACCACTAGCTGTCCTTATTATAATTCTAGTTTAGACTATTTCAAATGAAACTCCTTTAATCAAGAAAGAAAGAAAATGCACTCAAATAATAGGGTGGAGATAATTGGGTCCTAAAAAATTAAAGGTAAACATATAAACACATATAGACAGTTGTAATGTCTAATATTCTTTTTTTCCTTTTGCCTCAAAAATTGACATTTATTCAAAGTCAAAAAGAAAAAGAAAAAAATGACAAAGGTGTCCATCCCTTGTTCTCCTCTCCCATCCAACTCCCCCTTCCCCCCATTCCAGAGAACAGAACCCCAGATTAAATCAGGTGGGGAAGCCCCTCAGATTGAGAGGCATCTCCTCTGTGGAGGTGTTGTCGAAGGTCTCAATGTCGCGAAGAATCCTCTGTCACCATGATGATGGCCACGCCTTTATGGCCAAAGCACTCACCACAGCCAATTATATGAATATAATTCTCCAGGTTGGTGGGAAGGTCATAATTAATAACCAGAGACACTTGCTGAACATCAATAGGTCTAGCCAATAGGTCAGTGGTAAGCACCTGACTGGAACTTGAGCGAAACTCCTTCATGATTACATCATGTTCTTTTTGGTCCATGTCTCCATGCACTGCAGAGACAGTAAAGTCACGGGCATGCATTTTCTCAGTGGGTATTGATGAAGATAACAGCTTGGGTAATAGTCAGAGTTTCATACAGATCACACAAGGTATCTAGCTTCCACTCCTCTTGTCCCACATTTATGTAAAACTGACGAATGTCTTCCAACATCAACTCCTCCTTCTTGACTAGAATCCTGATAGGATCCCTCATAAACTTCTTGGTCACTTCCAGCACATCTGAAGGCATGGTGGCTGATAGGAGTACCACCTGAGTATTGCCACTGAGTTTCTGGAATATGTCATAGATTTGGTCCTTAAAATCACAACTCAACATTTCATCTGCTTCATCCAGAACAAACATCTTGATATATTTAGGAGACAAGTATTGTCTGTTAAGTATGTCAAAGACACAGTGTGGGGCGCCAACAATTATGTGAGGAGCTTCCATCTTCAACATCTGAACCTCAGCTCTAACATTTGTTCCTCCAATGCAGGCATGGCATGAGGCACCCATGTAGTCTCCCAGTGCCATCACTACCTCTTGGATCTGTTGAGCTAGCTCTCTAGAGCATGCCAAAACCAAGGCCTGTGTGGCCTTTAAGTCCAGTTCAATCTGTTGCAAAATGGAAATGGCAAAGGTAGCAGTCTTCCTGGTCCCATACTGGGCTTGAGCAATCACATCATAACCCTTGATACAAGGAAGAATTGGACATTGCTGAATAGCAGAAGGCTTCTTAAAACCATAGGCATATATACCATGAAGAAGAGATTCTGAGAGGTTCATATCATCAAAGCTATCTACAATCTCATTCCAGTTACTCTCGATAACACTATCAGGGTCCATTCCATCAGGGCTATTGGATCAGGAATCCTGACTCGCAGACATGATCCTGGGAACTCATAATGTCTAATATTCTTACTAGACTATAAGCATTTTTAGGGCAGGGGATCTCTCTTAGCCAAACTTTTTTTTTTTACCACTATGAAACAAATGGAACATGCTATATACATTAAGCACCTTATACTTTTGAAAAAAAATATTGTAGTATGTAGATTTAAAAGCAGTTATTCATTTTGATTATTTGATCAACAATATTATTTGATTAATGTTGAAAAAATTAATTTATACTATCAATCCAGATTCAAAACCTTCTTTCTCACAGTCCTCCAGGATTCTTGCCTCATCTCCCTAGAAGACAGAAAGCTCTGTGGGATGTGTATGTGTATGTGTATGTGTGAGGAGGGAAGGGGCAGTGCTTCTGTGGCCCCCTGACAAATCTCTTTGCCAGGGGACTCCTCAAATTATTGAGATAACTGGATTTTCCTAATCTATACTTTAAACTTCATGAAGTTAGTTCCCCTCTTTCCTCTTTATTGTAGCTAGTTACAGTGTCTAATAGGCCTGGACTGCAAAAATCCTCTGGGCAGTGGTAAAGGTGAGTTAGCCAAGCTTCAAGGCCTTAGGTTTTAATCTTCAGGTTTAGACTGACAGTGCCCTCTGTGAATTTTCTCTTGAGACCTTATGCCTTGAGAGTAAGCACTACAGCAGAATTCTGCTCTGGCAGGTGCTACCCAGGCTGGAAAGGCACTGAAAAGAGCCCTGGTGACAGATGAGTGTCACCTGAGAATGGATATTGCTAAGCAGAGAGTGCCTCATCACTGCCAGGATTCAATATGAATATAACAAAATAAATACAGATAAAGGGTATGTTTTCAATTCCTGGATTTCCTTGTGAAAGTCCTCCCTCACTTAATTACTTAGCACCTTGAGTTTAACTGCTTTCCTCTACATGTTTAATTTCTTTGCACTTACAAATGATGTTTTCTAGAGTAGTATCTTTTAAATAACTGACTGATCTTATTATGGTTATGATTCTGCATTAATCTTCTATTGTCAGGCATATCTTTACATATTTACCTTGAACAAATTCCCAGTAAATGCTGAGAATCAGTAAAGTACCTTTCTTCTGGCATCAAATCCATGCTGCTATGAACTTAAGAACAAATGAGAAAACTTCATAAACTATGAATTTAAGAACAAATGAATAAGCTTCTCAAAACCAAATATCTATAGCCCTCAGAGATCTGTGACTTCCACAGTGCAGGATGTTTGTGACCATGTGAATTTGAGTCCTATCTAGGAGTGTGCTAGAGTCAGCTTAAATCAGCTCTCAACAGCTAATTATTAAATTTTCAGTGTGAGCATTTTTACCTTGGAAATTTGGCAAATGCTACAGATCAAAGGCTGGATTTGATGCTTTACTGATTGCCTAGGTTTAAGAAAGTGATGGAGAAAATGTTAATAATACAGAGTAAAAGTAAAATTGTGTTCTGTGTACAGTTGTTTTTTCAGGAGCTGGATGTAAAACATTTACCAGCAAACTCATGCATATAGCTCATCACAATGCTTCATTGCACTTTGAAATAAGAAACATAGACAAGAAAAAATTACTGGGGGGAAGAGTGAGGTCCTAGAAGGTAAGGCTTGTTTTTGGTTTTAATGAGATAACTCAAGCATTTCCATAACACAGTAGAACAATAACAACAGCAACAGCAAAAAGTTGATTGCACATGAAACAGCAAATATATTGTGTACAACATGCTATTGCTCTTAAATGTATAATAAAGTTATGTAACATTTTTCTCTTTTTTTCTCTCCCTCCCAGAGTTAACTCTGCATCCTGAAAGAAATGATAAATAGAAGTATACATTGAATGATTTTACACACACACACACACACACACACACACACACACACACACACACACACACACACATATTTGTGTCTCAGGCTCTTTCTTTCTTTCTTTTCTTTCTTTCTTTCTTTCTTTCTCTCTTTCTCTCCTTCTTTCTCTCTTTCTCTCTTTCTCTCTCTTTCTCTCTTCCTTTTCCTCTTTCTTCCCTTCTTTCTTTCTTTCTTTCTTTCTTTCTTTCTTTCTTTCTTTCTTTCTTTCTTACTTTCCTCTTTCTTTCTTTCTTTCTTTCTTTCTTTCTTTCTTCCTCTCTTCCTCCCTTCCTCCCTTTCTTTCTTCCTCCCTTTCTTTCTTCCTCCCTTCCTCCCTTCCTCTCTTTCTTTCTTTCTTTCTTTCTTTCTTTCTTTCTTTCTTTCTTTCTTTCTTTCTTTCTTTCTTTCTTTCTTTCTTTCTTTCTTCTTCCTTCCTTCCTTCCTTTCTTTCCTTGTCTTTAGTCTTCAACATTTGTTTGCACAAGATTTTGAGTTCCAAATTTTCTCCCCATCTCTCCCTTCCCAAGACATCATGCATTCTGGTTACCCCTTCCCTCAACCTGCCCTCCTTTCTATCACACCTCTCCCTTCTGTTATTCCCATCTTCTCTCTATTTTTGTAGAGTAAGATAGATTTCTACACCCCATTACCTGTATTTCTTGCTTCCTACTTGCATGCAAAAACAGTTCTCAACATTTGTTCCTAAAACTTTGAGTTCCAACTTCTCTCCCTTTTTCCTTCCCCACCCATCTCCATAGAGAAGGTAAGCCATTCAATATAGGCTACACATGTGTAGTTATGCAAAATCATTTCGTAATAGTCATGTTGTGATAGACTAACTATATTTTCCTCCATCCTATCCTACCCTCCCATTTATTCTATGCTCTCTTTCGACCTTACCCTTCCCCAAAAGCTTTTACTTCTATTTACTCCCTCCTCCCATTTGCCCTCCCTTCTATCATCCTTCTCACACCCTACTTATCCCCTTCTCCCCTACTTTCCTATAGTGTAAGATAGATTTTCATACCAAATTGAGTGTACATGTTATTCCTTCCTTGAGTCAAATGCGATGAGAGTAAATTTCACCTTTTTCCCTCTAACTTCCCCTCTTTTCCCCTACATTGAAAAAGTTTTTCCTATACCCTTTTATGAGAGATAATTTTCCTCATTCCATTTCTCCCTTTCTCCTCCCAAGATATTCCTCTCTCACCCCTTAATTTTATTTTTTTAGATATCATCCCTTCCTATTCAACTAACCCTGTGCCCACCCCACCCCTCATGCATCTCTGGTCTTTTCATCAAAAATGCTTGAAAGTCCTCTATTTAATTGAATATCCATTTTTCTCCTGAGGTATTATACTCAGTTTTACTGGTTAGGTGATTCTTGGTTTTAATTCTAGTTTTTTTGACTTCTGGAATATCATATTCCAAGCCCTTTGATGTCTTAATGTCGAAACTGCTAGATCTTTTGTTATCCTAACTTTATTTCCATAATACTCAAATGATTTCTTTCTGACTGCTTGTAATATTTTCTCCTTAACCTGTGAACTCTGAAATATGGCTATAATATTCCTAAGAGTTTTTATTTTTGGATCTCTTTCAGGAGGCGATTGGTAAATTTTTTCAATATTCATTTTGCCCTCTGTTTCTGGAATGTCAGGGAAGTTTTCCTTGATAATTTCATGAAAAATGACGGCTAGGCTCTTTTTTTGGTCATAGTTTTCAGGTAGTCCCATAATTCTTAAATCATCTCTCTTGGATCTATTTTCCAGGTCAGTTGTTTTTCCAATGAGATATTTCATTTTCTTCTTTTTTTTCATTCTTTTGGTTTTGTTTTGTTATTTCTTCATTTCTTATAAAGTCATTAGCTTCCATCTGCTCCATTCTAATTCTTAAGCAACTATTTTCTTCAGTGAGCTTTTGAACCTCCTTTTCTATTTGGCTTATTCTGCCTTTTGAAGCATTCTTCTCTTCTTTGGTTTTTTGGACCTCTTTTGCCAGTTGGGTCAATCTCTTTTTAAAAGTGTTATTTTCTTCAGCATTTTTTGGGTCTCCTTTAGCAAGCTGTTGACTCACTTTGATTTTCTTGCATCATTTCCATTTCTGTTCCCAATTTTTCCTCTACCGCTCTTACTTGATTTTTAAAATTCTTTTTTGAGCTCTTCCATGACCTGAGACCATTGCATATTTATTTTGGAGGTTTGGATGTAGAAGCCTTGACTGTTATGTCTTCCTATGACGGTATGTCTTGTTCTTCCTCATCTGAAAGGATGGACGAAAATTCCTGTTCACTGAGAAAGTAACTTTCTATAGTCTTATTTTTTTCCCCTTTTATGGGTATTTTCCCAACCAGTTACTTGACTTTTGAGTCTTTTGTCAAGAGAAGGGTGTATGTACCCTAGGGTCCTATTCTCAGTTCCTCCAAGGTGGCACAATTAAAGGAGAAGAATTTCCTCCTCTCCTAGTCTGTGCTCTGGTCTAGGAACAACCGCAAGCTTTTCTGCCCATGATCTGCTAGTAGAATTCCATCTCCACAGCCTCCATCAGCTCCACCATGTCAGCACTCCCCCTCACCCCAGGAGCACCACTCAGGGCTGAGATCCAGATTATCTGTGTGATCCACCCAGGGTCTACAGCCTGAGGGCTCCTAAAATGAATAATGAATAAATTTTTGTTGACTTTGCCTCTAATAATAAAAATAATGATGATGCTTTACTTATGTGAACTACTTCATAGTACAATGCTTTTATATTGATTTTCCATTTGTTATGTTGCTTTCATAGTATGCTTACATGGTTGTTGAGTGAATGAGTGAATAAAAGGAGTAGACAGGTATTATTATTATTAATTTTTAATAGTGAACTGAGATTTAGTAGTTATAAGAACCATTTGTTAGTCAGAAGTACTGGAAAAAACATCTTTCAACAAAAAGAACAAAAATATCGACATTCCAATACACATAGCACCAGGATTTGATAGATTGTGAAGGAATAAATTATCTATTGGCAAAATGATTTCAAGGAAATTTGATCAGCATTCATGTCCTGGACCCATTTTCCTTTGTGAAAGTATTTCACAAATTATAATTATACATAAATATCCTTACCTGTTGTTTGTACTGTCCTGTTAGAAATGGCCTACCAATTATGAAGACAAAGATGAAGGCTGGGCATTTTGGGGCCTATTTATTATTATCATTATGATTGCATCATGACTCTAGGAAAGTATAATCTTCTAGTTACTGAAATTTCCAGAAGGTAGGAGAGACACTCAAATCTAGTGGACAACCAAAAAGAAAAAAAAGCATTCTGTTATGGTTCATGATAGTGATTCAGAATGAGTAATTTCTAATTACAAAGGGTTCACATGATTGTCTAAAATAGAGGCAAAGTCAACAAACGTTTATTAAGATCTACTACATGAGTCACAGAGTGTAAGGCATATTGAAGGGGAAGAGAGGTTGACTTCCTGGTAGACTGTGAATCTGACAGCAGCCTTTAAGAAGACCATTACTGACCCCTATTCCTCTTCCTACTAGAGACTAATATTCAATGGCTGTCGACAGGAAACCAATTGTATTCACTCCCTTCATTGTCAGAGACCTGGTTGTATTCTTTCCCTTATAACAAAAAACAAACAAACAAAAAAAACCTCTTCTCTTATTGCCCCTGCTCCTCCTACTCTTGTCCCTGGGTATATTGTTTAGTGTCTAGAGACTGCCCTTGTGTGAGTTAAAAGAAGTTATAATAATCTACCAAATGCTTTATTCATTTGGGAAATGTACTCTAAGTTCAAAGATTGCTGTTTAAGAAGTAGCACAGTGGGCTATGGTGTACCTCAACAATCAAATCATATTCAGTCTTTAATTTCAATGTACTCTCAAATAGTTCAGATTAATTTAAATAAATTTTCCAAGTGAATCAATTGATTGATGCTTATTAAAATGGTCAGACTTTTTCCTATGATTGCATTACTGACTGATTTTTATCTGATGGACATTGATTATTTCCTTCTTCATAGCCCTGATCTGCTGGCTATTGTCGTCAAGCTACTTCATCTTCCTTGCATGAATCTTTTGCTTAGTTTAGGCAGCAGAGCTTCTAGACAATAAGATGCAACTCTATTTCATCAGGAACTCTCCTGGGAGCTTATATGGAAAAAAAAAATTCAGATCCATTAAATGATACTGGAGGGACTCCCTATGACCTAAATTTAAAATTCAGAATTTTGATTGAAAATTTGTAAAGAGGTCTTCCCCAACACCATTATTTGTTCTTGGTTCACATGATATCAACAAAGAAGAGAGTAATTTAAAGAAATTAAATAATTTACTGCAATAAATAAGGTACCAATAGTTTCCAGTAGTCACAAAAGATTTTTCTTAAATATATTTCATTAAGCAGCTTAATATTCCACAGTGATTAGTCAACTTCCTTTGTAACATACAAAAATGAGTTGTAAGATTGTCTAAGAAACTGTAATCTATAAATTTTAGAGCTCCCAGAAGGCAAAGAAGAAAGAATGTTGACTTTTCTTTCATTTTAGTGCTTCATTTAAAACAAGCATGAATTTGCCAATAGACTTTAAGATAGGAATTGATAAAATTTTTAGACTCACAGCTCAGGCTTTTCAGAAGGAAAAAAATACATCTGACAGAGAAGCTGGATAGGGCAAGATAATAAATTATCTAAACTAACTATTCTTCATACATTTATGGCTCCATTGAATAAAATAATAATCTTTCAATGAAACCAGAATAAAAAGATAAAATTTCCTTCTGAAGGAAGAGAACTCTTTTCTGTCTTCCAATACATGGATAAGAATGGAAGCATAATGGTACAGTTAAAAGATCACTCTTGTAATTAAGAGATGTGGATTTATGTTCTGTTATTTTTATTAATTGTGCAACCTTGAGTAATTTGTTAAGCTTGTTTTGGAGGATGAAGAATGAGAAGGATGGTTTTGAAGAGCATGATGTAGAAGATGTGAATAGGATAGAATTCAAAAGAGTAGGTATTGATAATCATTTAACATCAATTTAATTACCTAAATAAGGACCAGAGCCTGAATTAATCAACCAGAAGAAGAGTCTGGACCTAACAGCTTCTTTGTTCTCTGAGTAAACTCAAAGGATACCCTTTCCTATGTCAACAAGATCAGATGGGGTTGACTTAAGAGCATTCTTTATGAGACTCTTAACCCAAGACAGTATCTTAAATAATGGGACTCTTTCCATATCTTAGTATTTTGTGGACATATACTCTGTTATGGCATGTTAATGGTAAAAAGAGCACAGATATCCTGGGTCAATTGAAATTGACACTTTGTCAACTCTCATTTTATTTACCACTTATTTCATTAAAAAAATTCCTTTCTCATAAAATAGTTAACCACATATGGGTATCATAAACTTGAGTGACAGTGACACAGACATGCTGATTTGGGAATTGTTCTAAAATGTATTTAAGCCTGATAATTTTTGTATCAGTCGAAAGTTTCCTTCTGGCTTCATGATCATGAATTTCTAGCTTTAAAGGAATAATCAATATGAATCTACATATCACCAAACCTGTTTTCCTCCTTTAACCAAACTTTTAGTTCAGCAATTATGGTGCCATGACTCAGATGGATATGATGGAGTAGGAGAAAACAGCACCCTACCTTGCCAGCGCCCAAGACTCAAGTGCCACAGGATTCATTTTTCCTTTTGTCTTAACCTTGACATAGTTGAGTAAGTTCCTCTTTTCCCAGCTTTCAAAGTACTCCCACTAGTTTCGTTGAAGTCCAGAATTTCCCTTTAAAACTAGTCTGGGGGCAGGGATCAAGTACTCTGTATAGATCCTCTGAAAGTATAAAGTGAGCTCAAGAAAATTAACACAAAGTATTGTCAGTACTGGTATTGGTTAACTAAAGACAGCCCTAAATTATGCTGGCCATGACAGAGCTCTTTTGGATAGGTCAAAATTACTTTATCTTAAAACTAAATTTAGTTTAAAGACCAACGAAATATCTAACCAGGAGTGGAAATGTTTTCATCTTGAGTTTGCTGAAATAGTAGAACAAGAACAAAGTACAGGAGCCTCTTCCCTTAAGACTCACTAGGCTGCTTCAGCTCTGCCTCACAGTACTGGCTAACTCCCACTCCCCTCTTTCTACTCCAACCTGTGCTCTCCAAATACCCTGTTCCTTTCTTCCTTCCTCCCTTTCCTTGAGGGCTTTGATCTCCGGAAGGATAACTACACTTTGCCTTTACCTCCTCCCTCCCAGCCTTCCCTCACCAGCTGTAGCCCTGAGGAGGATTACTTTGTACAATGTCGGTTGCCTCCTCCCCTTCCCTGCCTTCCCTTAAGGGCTCTCTCTGGTCTTGAGGAGGACAGCTACAATACACCTACAGATCAGAGGCCTGAACCTATTTCCATGGAGACTATCCCTTTAAGATAGAAACTTTGGGGACTTGGAAACTCCCTACCCTCCAACAACCTTACAGGTACTCTGAGCAAGGGTTGTAGGATCTACCCGTATTCCGTCAGGTCTTCAATCCTTGCAAATTCCTGAACCCCTTTTCTTGAAATAATAATTGCCAATTCATGATGGGAATTTCTAACAAGCTTCTGATTCCCTCTCTCTCTGTCATCAATTGTGAGTTCTGTTTGTATCTGTCTTGTCATTGTGATAGGACTAAATTAATTGGATATGTCCTTCTTGACTTATAGAAACTAAATCTTTTCTCCATTATGAACACTTCTTTGACTACGGAACTTTGTAATATTTTGGAATTCTATAATAACTAGAAATTTAGTTTTGTTATAATACTTTGGGAATTTGCATTACTTTACACCAACTTAGTTTTAATGAATTTCAATTTTAAGTTTATTTTTGTTTTAAGGAGAAAGAAATATCTATAATTATAAAACTTTCCAACTAATTTTCTCCATAAAAGTTTTTTAGTGAACATTAAGATAAATTTAAACTATTTTTAATGGGGAAATACTATTAGAAAAATACGTATATAAATGTGTGTGTCATGTGTGATTTTAGAGGGTCTATTAAATTTTCATTTGCAAGATAATTTATTGCTAAATTAATGTAATGAGTTGTAAAGCAGAAGAGATCTTGCTGCTTTGATCTGAATTTATAGTTATTTCATGGCCTAAGCAAGAGTTAAATTAGTGTTTGAACCTATCATACATATAAGATTCAAATCCTGAAGTGTCCCTTTCTTCCAGAGTGAATATAATTAGGGAAGAATAAACATGCTTGTGAAACAAGGGTATAAATCCATAAGCCTGTGAGGTTGGCTATTAACCTCTTTGCTTTGTTTAAGCTGGAATGAGATTCCAGTTCAGACATGTATGTTGGAAAAGAGTAATAATGTATGAGCTATCTTGTGTTATAGTTGAAATGTAAAGAAAAGTGAATAATAGAATTGAGAGATTTGGAAAGATAAAGATTTGATACACACACACACACACACACACACACACACACACACACACGCATACTCCATCACATCACTTGAACAGTTTTGGAGAATCTGTTGCCTTAATTACCTGCTAAGGTTGGGACTGCTAGAGGCAGCAGGACTTAGATCATATAAATAGCCTGGGAAAAACAGAAACCTAGCAGAGGGGTGATGTTTACCTGATATACAGCAGATATGTAATTAGCGTTTGCTCACAACAACAAAAGAACTTCTGCAGGGCATAGTTGCATAGTTGGTTAGGAAGAATAGACTGGAGAAGTATAAGAATTAAGTGGTTAGAAATAAGCATTATAAAAGAGGAAGCAGAGGAATGTTAACAAAGAAGAAATGAAGAATTAGGAAATCAATCATATCAATCATCTTAGAAGTCCTTAAACCTTTGACCTCTTTATTTTACAGTTGAATAAACTGAGGCACAGAAAAATTAAGTGATTTGCCAGAGTCACAGAGTTGGCAAGTGTTTGAGGTTTTCCTGACACCAAGTACATACAGTTCCCTAACCAAGTACCAGATTGTTTCTAAATGCTAATTATTGATTGGGAATTGAATGACTTCTAATGGCAGCTCTCAAGATTTCCCTAATTTGGGCCTTTTTCATCTTCTAGTAAAATTTAAAATGCCTTCTAAAACACAGAGGAACTTCATGAGTGAATTGACTCTCCAGCTGTTTCAGACACAGAAGCGCTAGGGTCTTGACAGTATTGCTATGGTAACTGCACATGCTTCATCAATGCCCTCTAGGCCCCAGCACAGGACTGAAGTCCAGGTCCTTGCCCATAGGGGTTTTGAAGCATTCAAAACCCTCCACCCAAATCTTCTCTACCTGAAGCAGGCACCTGTCCTTGCAGGCAAACTTCTTTAAGGATGGTGTACGCAGAAAAGAGGTACATCTCGGAGTTTTTCTGTCAGAGTAAGAGAAACGAAGCCAGCATTCTATCTTTAGCTGTGACTGCTCCTCCCACCCCCATCCACTATTCCCCAAGCTTATGGGTTCACTATGCAAGAAAATATCTCTTGTCTTTGAAAGGGAAAGTTGCTTCTCTTTGAAACTAGGTATTCAACAGTTAAGCTGAAAGCAGTATAAATGAACATTAAGGTTTATGCAAGCATTTTACATGGACAAAGGAAAGCAAAAACAACTAGAGAAATCAACATAGCTCCTTCTGACGTTCCACAACTTGTCTAGCATCTGCAGATGGCAAGGGACAAAATAGGAATTTAAAGGAGTCCTTTGCTTGAAGCAAGAGGATTTGCTTCTCCCTGTGTCAATAGATAAGAAAAGCTTGTTTGGGTGGCTGAGGTTCCTCATCACATGTGATTGCAGGACATCGTCTCATTCTCTTGCTTAGTCAGCGATGCAGGCATAGTACAATTTAGTTTTTTTTTCTTAGATTCTCACCATGGCTCTTCCTGCTCCTCTATATTCTATTAAAACTGATTTTCTAATTCAAAGTTAGGGGCAGACAAGCTAACCTTAGGAAATCCTGGGTAAACACTCTAACCCCATGCTGCCCCCCATTAGCCAGCAAGTAGGCACCATCTTTTTGTGACCATAAGTCTGTGGGTAAGGTCAAAAGGAAAGTCACACAAAAGAGCAATTATTAATAATTTTAAAAAGGACTATGTTAATAAGGCAGGGGAAGAAGAAATATATTTAACAAAATTCTCCTTCAAAATCATGCTATTGAAATAATGTTAGACAGAGGCCTGCCATGTATGCTATGAATGGATCACTCAACTAATTACCAAACATTCATTAAGCACTTATTAGGCACTAGCCATTGTATTAGGTCCTGAAGACGCAAAAACAAAATGAAAGAATAATCATCCTCAAGAGGTTTATGTACTACTTAAGTTCATACACTGAGCAACATCAAAGGTTTGGCCACCATGTGATGTTTATAAATCTCTCTCTGTGTGTGTATACATACATACATAAATATACATGCATGCATATGTGTACATACTTCTATAATTCCCCCCCCCAACATCAACTCATTAAATTTTTCACTAAATCATAATGTTATCATTTTTACTGGTGGAGAAAGCACTCATATCAATAAAACCAAGGACCTCCCTTATCTTTTCCCAGTCACTGATAATGGCCTTTCTCCTTTGTAAGACCTACTTCTCTATCTCTGTCTTTTATTCCATACTCTCCTGTCTTCTCCAGGAGATTGAAACCTCAATCATCTTTCTTCTATATACTTCAAACTTTCCCTATCTATTGGATTTTTACCTACCACCTTTACCATGTACATATCTCTCCTCACCCCTAAAAAAATTCTTCACTTGACACTATCATTCCTCAGACTCTCTTCTTGAATCTCTCCCTCCCTTTCTCACTCACCTGTTTATACTTACTGCCTTTACTTCCTCTCTTCTCACTCATTTTTAAACCTTTTGTTTTCAGGCCTCCAGTCTCACTTGACTAAAACTGTCTAGAGTTTCCAGTTATCCCATAATTCACAAATCTGATGGTCTTAATTTTAGCCCTCATCCTTCTCATATTACGCTTGTTTCATTTCACTTTGGTCACCGTCTTCCCATCCTGAATACTCTGAACTTTTATGACAATACTCTGTCCTGTTCTCTTATCTTTTTAACCACTCCTTTTATCAGTCTCTTTTACTAGTTCGTTATACCCATCACACTATATAACTGTAGGCATCACCTTGCTCTGTACTAGGACCCTTGCTTTTTCCTCTCCATGCTATGTCTTTGCTAAATTCCTCAGCACTCATAGCTTTTATTAGCGGCTCTATGCCAATGTTTTACTTATCTGTAGAGTCCCAGTCTCTCTATAGCTTCAGTTCTACATCACCAGTTGCCTCTTGGACATTTCAAGCTGGATATTCTGAAGACAGCCCATAATCAACATGTCTAAAAGAGAATTCATTCTCATTTCTCTTCAAAGCATCTTCTCTTTCTTTTGAAGTGACTTTGGCACTATCCTCAACTACTAACACTCTCACCTCACATATCTAATTTTTGGTAAAATCTTACAATTTTTCACCTCCACAATATCTTTTAAATTTGAATCCTCCTTATTCATCCAGCTAACACATTTGTTTGAGTCTTTATCCATCCTTTACCTAGATTAATCAAACTACCTACTCATCTTCCTGTCTCAGATGTCTCACCATTCCAATAATCTATTGTTGGAAAATACTTTTTTTTGAGTTCATATCTGACCATATCACATCCCTATTAAAATCAGTTTACCCCTCTGTTTGAGTTTTAAAGCCCTCCAAAAACTGGCAACCTGAAGTCTTATTGGACATTACTTCTTCATCTACACATTTCAATTCAATCAGCTAAATTAACATTTTCTCTTTTCTATGGACAGTATATTACATCTCCCATTTCTGAGACTTTTTACTTTAATATATATAGAATGTACTCCTCCTCACTTTTGCTTCATAGAATCCTTCCTTTCAATATGCAGCCTAACTACCACTACTTACATAAAGCCTCTCTTCATTTCTTCATCTAATGCCATCCCTCTCCAACTGTCTTGTAAATTATTTTGTATTTATATGTGTTTATTCTCTTGTATTATAGTTATTCTCAATATGTTTATAGTCATATATGCACTATCTTGTTAGAATGTCAGTTCCTGTAGCAGGAATTTAAATAATAAAAATAATTACATTTCTATCCCCACTACCTAGTCCAGTGCCTGACACATACCAGATGTCTAAAAAATATGTTATTGATTTGAAGTTTGTAAATAAATAATTTTCCTGTATATTTTCTATTACCAAGACTATTAGTAGTCTATATTGCATGTTTACTTCTAATCTAGTTAAAATATTTTAGGAGACACAAGAAAAAACACACTTCTGAATCATTCCAAAAATGGAACTTAATTCTATTTTAAAACTACCTAATGTGTGTATGTATGTATATATGTATTCACACACATATCCACATATATTCAAATACTGACTTCACAGAAAATATTTGTTGTGCTTTATCATAACAGAATCAGAGAGTTGTTTAATTAAATTTTAGTCCCAATAACCAAAGAAATTTCATTTCATTTCACGGTAGTGAGATAATTTTCAAATGAAATGGCAGAATCACTGTCAGTAATCAGTGAGAAATAATAGAGAATTAAAAAGCTATCAGAAGACTGGAGATTAGCAAATATTGTCTTAATTTTAAGAAAAGAGTTGAAGATAGCTACCAGAACATGTGACCGGTGAGTCTGGAATTGTTACAAAAAAATTCATAATTATGAAATATTTGGCTTCAAAACAGTTTTTTTCATCTTTAAAATGGAGATAATAAGTGCCTAGCTCCCAGAAATTTTTTGAGGATCAAATGAAATAATTAAGTGCTTAGCATATTGTAGATACTATGTAAAGTCAACTATTGCTGTTGTTACTTTAAAAGAATCACTAAGTTACACAAATTTTGCAAACTAATCTAATTAGAAGAGAGAGAGGGAGAGAGAGAGAGAGAGAGGGAGGGAAGGAGGGGGAGAGAGCAATAGAGAGAGAGAGAGGGAGGGGGTATAGGGAGAGAGGGAGAGAGAGAGAGGGGAAGAGAGCAATACAGAGAGACAGAGAGAGAGGGGAGGGAGAGAGAGAGAGAGGAAGAGAGAAAGAGAGGGAGGGAGAGAGAGGTGATCAAAGGAAGATTTGTAACAACTGATATGCTTACTCTTGCACTGATACAAAATCTTTATAGTAATAACATATATAAATGAAGGGTATCTTCAGTGAGTCTATTAACATATAAAAGAATAAAGCTTTCACAAGTGATATTCAACAATAACCTGCATCTTTAAAGTGAGTCAGGATCTCTGAGCAACAATAGTAAAGAAGGTCATCTAAGAATTGCATGTTAAAAATGGAAGATGGACCAATCATTTAACTAGATTAGAGGCTCAAAGGCACAGCTCAGATGCTCCACCTGGACCCGCATGATGTCAGAAAAAGCATAGAAATACTCCAGCATGGACTCTGTGGGGTGAATTTTGGGGACAAGATGGACAAGAGTAATACAGGGTGGAGAGATGTGCATGAGCTAAGGTTTGCATGGTTGGAAAGAATTCTGAGCTCAATGTGATCACAGATCAGTTGAGTTATAATGGTTAATACTCAACTCAGGTAATTGGAAATGGTTGTTTTTAAATAGGAATGTCATGCTCTTGATCACATTGTTAGTTCATTATAGTTTCAGAGAAAAATTATACTATTTTTAAATGGTGATGTACAAATGCACAAATGGTAATATGAGTTCCTTAGTATTGTACAAATTCCTCTCCTGGGTCTATTTCCTCAATGTAAACTGGAGCTAATAATACATTCATTTTAAGAACTAAAGTGTTATAATATAAGATACTATGTAATATTTTATAATATTTAGGTTGACTATACATGATTGTGGACTTAGAACCTATGTTTTAATCTCCATTCTACTGTTGTGCTGAGGATGCAAAATAATGCTAGGTCAGGGGAATGTCAATTGACCAGAAATTGAAAGAAATATCAAATTCAATTGAAGAGAAAATAATTTAACGAGAAAATAAAATCACCACAACCTCTCCAGATTTAACATATATAGTAATAATGTGCATTTCTCTTGCCCATAACAAAATTGATCATAAGAAAATATCTGACTTTTTAGCTCAAAGTAAAGGCCATCTTACTCAAGGTCCTTTTAATAAAAAGAGACTAAGATCTTCTGGAGCCTCTACATATCAAGATACTTTAGTTTTGTTTTGCCTGTATTTTGTGAACTCTTTAAACCCTAACTACATATCCTGGGAATATGGCAGAATAAGAGACAGCCCTGGGTTCCATTTATCCCTTTATTACCCTGCATCAACAATAATAAGCCAAAGTTGTTCAAGAATTAAGGAAAAATGCAGTGAAAACTAGAAAGAGGGAAATGAAACACACCACTACGAAATACATTTATAGGGGAAAAGTAACTGATTATCTCATTGGTCCATTGCTCCTGATTTTCCTACTTCTGGAGCTCCCTTTGTACAAGCATGGATGAAGACATAGGGCAGGCACATGTTATCCAAGGCATCCTGTTTAGAAAGAATCCTATTCTCTGGGTATGTTGAAAGTCATAAATTGGATCATTTCCAAGGGTCAAAAAAGATGACATCTATAGAAGAAGGTGGACCCAAGATGGAACAAGGATGCGCTGTATAGCTCTACTGTACTAGGGATGGCAGAAACTTTGTAGTTATGGAAAATGGAGAGGCCTAGAGATGTACATTCAGATTCACCTATCTAATGTATATAGGAGGAAATAGCCAGCAGCAAGACTGAGATTAAAAAGTGAAGTTAAGAAGTCAAAGGCTTCTTAGAATTTCCATTCAGTGGTGTGTCTTTCAGAATTACTCTTAGAGGGTATTATCATATTTCCCTTAAGGGTAGGCTTGAAGAATTTGGGACCATGTTGTAATGTTAAAGTGCATGAACACCATCATTATACTTCCCACAATTATCTACTGATATAAATTAGTTAAACACTCAGCTAAAATTTTTAAACAGGTTATTTACTAAGGTGGCATAGTAAGTATAACACAAACTATTTTCTGGTCAAGAGAGGGTAAAGATAATGCTAAGGCACTTTTCTCACACTCAGTTTATTCCTTGTTAGGGCATTGTTTGGATTCATTTACTAGCAAATACTCAAATCATCAATTTCAAATTGGTTAGCTGGTTTTATACAAGCCCCGCATGATGTGAGCAAGTCTGTTCAACTGATTCAGATAGAATTTCTATGCAATTTCCCTCCAATTCTTCCAGTGTCTTTCAAGAACTTCAAAATTGATGGGTGACTTTTTTCACTGAGTCTAATGCCGTTAAGTCATTTATACGCTGATTCAATAGAGGGCTGTCATACTACAGTAAAGGTAATAGGGCATAGAAACTTGTTAACTAAGTACAAAGGGGTACTTGATTAGGTGATTGATTAACTCAATTCATTGCCACCTTTACATATAGCATTTATATGTGAATATATTGTTCCCTAACCTGTAAGTCAACTTCTTGAGAACAAGGATTATTTGATTTTTGCTTTTGAGGATGGTGATGTGATGCCTAATAAATTCTGTTCACTCATTAATAGTTTGTTTTTTTTTTGGTTAATTTATTTCAAACAACGCTCTTCAAAATGCAACATGAAGCAAATGCTTTGTAAGCATTTTTTATTAATGATGAAGTGGAAGGAACAGTATGAAATTTGGAAAATAACTTGAGTAGGAAAGCAAAGAAAGTGTGAAAAGACTTAGCAATTAGTTTTTAAGGGATAAATTTCCCAACTTTTACACACACAAAAATAAAAATATGTGTGCAAAAAATAGTTCATATGTATTGGCAAATTTAGAAAAAAAGATTTTTAACCAAAGTGCCATCAATATTTTCAGCTTTCTATTTAACCACCTGAAGTAGCTAGAATTTATCACATTTTCTGGCATTTAACATGACATTTAATAGATTATGAAATACTGTTTTCTGTACTGCATCATTTTGTGAATAGCAGTGAAAGTTATTCAAGTAGGCAATATTAGTGTCCTGAAATTTTTTTCTACAGCATTTTAATGGAGCAGTTAAAACATTTTAGGTGAATAGTTAATGGACTCTGGATGTGACATTATCACCTACACTCAGAATTATATGACCTATCAACCTTTTCTTGATGTAAAATGATAAAAGAAGATGAAAAAAAGGGTAAAAGTCAGAATCTCACAGAATATTTGAATAAATAAGATTTAATAGGACAATTAATGGACATTTTCTGACATAAAATTCCCAATATTTCAATTACCATAAGCTCTTGGAACTTTGGAGACAGAATGGGCCTTCAATGTCATCTAGGTGTACTTCCATTTTGTAAGTGAAGAATCCATGCTTTGCTCAAGGTCACCTATATTCTGTGAAGCTAACCTGAGATTTGAAATGAGATACTTTTGACTCCAAATCCAGTATTCTTTTCAACATGTTATACTGCCTTGAGGATGCAGATATAGCAAAGGAAATAAGTTATACAGAATACATAAAATCTCTCTTAGACCATGGATGTATAAGGTAGTGTATATTTTCACATCCATTTTAATCCATTAAATTCTTATTGTGGCACTTACAACAAAAGATGAACTATGCAACATCAATTCAATCAAATACTTAAATGTTCATCGTGAGCTGCGATCTGTGCTATGTGCTGGAAAAGGTACAAAACTAAGTTCAACATGGCTCCTTTCCATCTAGTAGCTCCACATGAAATAAACAGTAGTAATAAATTAAAAATTACACATAGTATCAGAACTAAGATAATGAAGTACTAGGAACCGGTACATCAAATTATCCTCCTTAAAACTCTTTGAACAGAAATTGAAAATATGTTAAAATAAATCCTGATGGGGAAATCTAGAAAAAGGCCCAGTGAAGCATTTGTCTACCCCACCAGGTAGAGATTATGTGCCAGGGCAAAAGGAGTTCCCAGACTCATACTGAGTTCCATTACAGTCATACAAGGATGCTGTGACAGGTGTGATCTTGTAGTTTTGTCTTCCACAACCCAGTGTCAAATGATTGATTGAGGGTGAACTTCATATCTGTCCAAAGGTAAAGAAGTCCTGAATGGTGTAGGAGGAAGTTCAAAAGCTAGCAGCAACAGCCCAGTAGTGTTGTGGCTCAGATCTCAGGAGTAGAGTAAGGCTTCACTTTCAGCATCAAGTCCCTTCATAGGAATAATCACTTCAAAAGGAGTACTTAAAATTCTGCTACTCTGTACCGACAGAGCTTTCCATGTGGTTGCTGACTCCAGCAACAGTCTACTTTTCCTCAGATCCAAATTCAGGTCAGGAATTTTCAGAGGTCATACCAGGGGGGTAGTAAGCAGGTTTTGCCTTGGATCAGACCACTTTGGAATCACTGAAACTGGCATATTACCAACCTGTCTCTGATATTCTAGAATAATATAGTATTTGATATTCAATAATACAATATTCAAAGCTCAGATCTTCCCTTTGAAAGTTCTGTGGAGCCCCTACTAACATCAAGTCCAAAGTCAAGAAATAGACTAGGAGAATGGGCAAGCCGAAAATGAAGCCCAACAGGAATTATTATGGTTGTGGGTAAGTTCAAGACAAATTCAGAAGAAGAAAATGACTCCAAAATATCTACAAATAAAACCTCAGAGGAAAACACAGCTTGGGAAAATATTAAACTACATTTCCTAGAGGAGATGACTTTAATAAATTAAATGAGAGCACTTCAAGAAAAAAAAAAGAGTAGAAAACTGCGGAAGAAAGAATTAGAAAGGGAAGTAATAGCTTGGTACAATGGGTACAAAACTTTGTCCAAGCAAAAACTTCCTGAAAAACTGAATGGACCAAATAGAAGTCAATGACCATTTGAGGCAATGAGAAATATTAAAACAAAGGTAAAAAAATTAAAAATAGAAGAACATAGAAGATATCTCATAGTAAAAAAATAAGTGATCAAGAGAATAAACTCATGAGAGAAAGAAATTAAGAATCATTGGACTATCTGAATGGCATGATGAAAAAAAGAAACTTCTAGAAAGGAAGAATTCAGGTATTAAGTAGCCACAGTCAGAATCACACATGAATTAACAGTCACCATTTATGAAGGCACAGAGAACTTGGAATAAAAGCTATCACTTTCTGTAGATTCACATTGGGCAAAGTCAACTTTAGGTAAAGAATTCTGAAAAAAAATCCTCATTCTAAAAAAACAAAAAAAAAAAAACTATGTTAACTTTATTGTATAACACTGTTTGTTCTTCCTCCCCACTCCTGCCCCTTGGCATGGACTCCCTACCCCCTCAAAAAAAAATCAAGTTCCATGAGAACTGATATGTGGAGAGATTGTTAGGAGTGTGCCTGGGTTCTGCAATTCTGTCTTCCATTTGTTTGCACTTAAGTGCCAAGTGTCTGTCCCTGGCATTTGTGTATCCTGTCTTTGTCTCATTCCCGTGTGTCTTCTTCTGCCTGCTCTTTGGTTGGGGGTAAGGGGTATGGCCGGGTCCCCAGGTGCCTGGCTCGTCCCCTGTATTTTCCTCCTTGTGATCTTGCTTCTCTGTCCTTCTCCTCCATCTGTCCTTAAACTGTGTGCTATCCCCCTGTCCACTAACAGAGCCCCCTTTCTGTCTTCCTCCCTTCTCCATGTCCTCTGGGTAAATCCACATTACAGAAAAAAAATATTTTACATAGAAGTCTTATGTAAAGCTAGAACTATCTCTATAGCATGCCTAAAGGCAAAGGATGTAGCAAAAAATAACTTACCTAAAAAAATGAGTATCATGTTATGGGAGGAGGGGCATAGGCCTTTAATTAAATAGAGGACTTCTCCACATTCCTGGTGAAAATATCATAGATGTAGAAAAACTTTGAAGTTCAAGCACAGGTGTGAAGAGAATCATAAAACACAAATCACAAACCCACAAAAAATGGATGAACAATGATAAATAAAGAAACAAGGATAAATTGAATGTGGGGATAAGATATGTGCGTCCTCTCAGAATCCTATCATCATTAGTAACCATAGAGAGATAAAACTTAAGAATGATGGTATCATGCCTTGATGATTTTTAGAAAAGAAATGAGTGATACACTTGGAGAGAGGGAGAAAGAAAAGAAAGAGAAAATTATTTTAAATAATATGGGTATGCAAGTAGACATCTATACAAACAAGATGGAGAAAGTGAGAGCAATGCCTGCCACTTGAACTTTACATCAGTACTGTGAAAAGATGAAATAATACATGCATACGTACATACACACACAGCTTGGTACACTTCATCCAACAGGGAAAGAGGAGAAGGAGAGAGGAAGAATTTGAAGGGTGAATTAGTCTGAAGGACAACAAATTTTAGGAGTACACAAAAATTTTGTAGCTATTTGAGGTGGCAAAGAATGGAAATGTGAGGAGGTACACATAAATTGGGGAATGGATGAATTTGGTATGTAAATGTGGTGAGATACAATTGGGCTGATCTTTTATTAGAAAAAATGACCAGCCATGATTCTAGAAGTCTATTGATGAAAAAATGATGTCCACCTTGTGATAGAGAGGTGAAGGTTTCAGAATGTAGAGTGTGGCAAATGTATTTTTGAACAAGACTAACGTAGAAATCTATTTTGATTGACTATGTATATTTTTAATACTGTGTGTGTCTTCTCATTTGTGGGGGAGAGATGTAGTGTGGGAGAGTGAGAAAGTGTTTTTTGCTTATTAAAATAGAGAAAATATTTAATTAAAAAACACATAAATATGAAAGAAAAGAGCAGATGTAGTGAGTGGTATGTGAGCTCTGAGGAGCTCTTGCTCTAGTCCTTACCAACTAGAATCAGAAAAATATGTTTCATATGCTAAATCCATTTACCATATGTATACATATTAAGGTTTACTGGCAGATTACCAAGACACAGTCATTAATGCATGCAGTTAAACTTCATTGACTATATAGTAATACAAACATCAAACTCTAGGAACAAACTGTCAACTTAACTCCTAAAGGTCCTGGTGTGCATGTTTTAAACTAGTAAACATAACAAGGTTTCCTCTCTGCCCCTCTGGTGATTATCTATCTCACTCCAAAGTGGCATTCTGGCAACTCTCCATCAATCACTGCTATTTTTGAGTGAACATGATATACTCACATTTTGAGGTAGAGGAAGTAAAAGAGACACCATAGGGTCATAACTGGGGTTTAGAGTGAGTTTTTATAATTTTGGCTAAGAGATTTTACACGTTACATCTAAGTTCTGACTGGTGATTGATTATGATGAAAGTACTAATCAAAATTAATGTTACTCAAAAGGTATTTATCCATTGTTTATTTGATTTGAGGGACACATTATTAGTAGTCTGCCAGATTAGGGGGAAACAGACATTATTCCAAATTATGCTACTCAAGTGTTTATCTCTATTCCAAAACACTGGTGTGAGATTCTCTATTTTTTTTTTTTTCGGTGGAGATGAATCCCTACCTCTAGTGAGGGGAAGATCAGAGTTGATGAGAGGTGAGAGAGCTTCAGGCTTCACCCATTCCCCTTTCGGGTTCAGGGTCAACCCCTCTGGGGACTCACTGAGTTTTGATCATTTGGGATACTCTGAGATGGAAGATGTAAAATGTCAACCTTAATTCACATTGCTGTAGAAAAAGACTCTAGGAGCTAGCAGTCTGTATCAATCCCTGTTCCCAGATTGCTGCACTGGAGACTACATGGAGTTTCACCTTACATACAATCCAGGACACTCCTTCTGTCTGAGGAGAGCAGAACAGCCTCTGACCCCAACTTCTTACTCCTTCCTTTCCCCTTTCACACCCAGAGGAATTAAATTTTCCTTGGAGAAGGGTAAATAGAAAAGGCTAAAGATGCCTTTCAGTTCTCTTTAATATTTTTGTCTAGGAGATATGATCAGGTTTGAACTAACTTCTGATTGCTTTTGTCAAGGGAAGGATGAGTCAAGGTTTGAGCCCTTTCCCACCAAATATCAGTTCCACAATGAACACACAGAGAGAATAGCTAGGATAACTCATTTATCCAAATCACAAAAAAACAGAAATCAGAAAAAGTTTACACAGAATATATATGAGACAAAATACAGAGGAAGGAACTCTTCCACTGGGAGGGAGATAACTCTGCTCAACTTAGAGAGTTCTTGATCTCAGCCAAAGGAAAATTCCTTGTAGTCTCTAGGGAAGAAAGGTGGGGGCAAGGATATGATGGAGCCTTATAGCTCCTCTTATGTCTTCCCAGGGTCTTTTCCTTTGGTAAGCTGAAGTGGGGTGGACCTCTTCCATTTTTCATCTCAAAGCATCTCAATTCCTAAAGACTTGAAGCTTGATAAGTCTCCAATGGGGACTGACCCTGAAAAGGCCCAAAGAAGAACTGGAGGAGGATTAGTGAAGGCTGAAGCTCTTTCACCTCTTGCAAGCTCCATAGAACCCCTCAGGAAGTTCAGGGCATTCACCTTCACTACTAAGGAGAGGGGTCCTGTACCAATGGGCTTTGGTAGAAAGGTTATACTTCATTACAGAAAAGCAGCTCACATATAATTGATGAGGTACTTGGGTGCATGTGCTTGAACCCTCTTTCTAAAATCACATTTCTTTCTAAAATCACATTTCTTGGGGGCGGAGCCAAGATGGCGGAGTAGAAGGACGCACGTTTACGAGCTCCGAAACCAAAGCCCATGGAATTGGTGTAGAAAGAGTCCCCCATAGATTCTGGGTGAGTGCAAGGTGTGCAGAGGCAGAGTGGAGGAGATTCCCGTCCCAGGGAGCCCTCAAGACCCATCCCCAGGGTCCGGCGCGCCCCGGAGAGTAAACCCGACCCCCAGCGCTGCCCTGGCCGAGGCCTCAGAGAAGCGGATCGGAGCAGGCTTCAGAGACGGAAGCTGAAGCAGCCGGGAAAGTCCCTCCGCCCACAGAAGCAGGTCAGTGAGAGAGGCCGGGCTGAAGGAGAGGGGAAGCAGGGAGCCTCCGTGACTCGGGCCCCCTCGGGAGGAAGCGGCGGAGGCAGAGACGGGGCAGGAAGCGGCGGAGGCAGAGGCGTGGGCTGGGGCTGAGGCGGCAGCGGCCCAGGACTCAGGAATCCCCCAGCAGCAGGCAGGATCTTCATTACGGAAGATTCCCTCATAAAACCTGACGGAGCTGAGCCTGAGAGACGGCCCTGCACCCAGCCCGCTCTGTTGCTGAAGGTTTCTGCTCGGGACCCCCAGGGGAGCTGAGATTGGGAGGCGGGCCCCCCCACCCCGCCCCCACCCGCTCCATTCTTGAGAGTCGCTGCATAAAGCCCCCCCCGAGGGATCAGAGTCTCGGAGACAGCCCTGGCCCCGCCCCAGCACCTGAACTAAAGCTCACTGATTGACAGCCAGCAGGAGGAAAGCCCATTTGAATCTCAGAGGCCAGGCGCTGGCTGGGCGGATCCAGGCGGGGGTGGAAGGGAATCTCAGAGGTCAAGTAACTGGCTGGGAAAATGCCTAGAAAGGGGAAGAAAAATAAGACTTTAGAGAGTTTTTTCCAACAAATGCAAATGATCCCAACCTTCGGATCTGATGGGGAGGACGAGAACGTATTTTTCCCATCAGGGAAAGATGTGGAGGGCGGGGCCTCAGTACCCCAGACACCCCAGGGGGGTGTTGGGTGGGCTCAGGCCTTGGAAGAGCTTAAAAATGATTTTGAAAAGCAAGTTAGACAGGTGGAGGAAAGACTGGGAAAAGAAATGACAAAGATGCAAGAAGAGTATGAAAAAAAGGTCAATATCTTGGTAAAGGAGACCCAAAAAAATGCTGAGGAAATTAACACCTTGAAAAATAGGCTCACTCAATTGGCAAAAGAGGTTCAAAAAGCCAATGAGGAGAAGAATGCTTTCAAAAGCAGAATGAGCCAAATGGAAAAAGAGGCTCAAAAGCTCACTGAATTTAATAGTTCTCTCAAAATTAGAATGGAACAGATGGAGTCTAATGACTTTATGAGAAACCAAGAAATCACCAAACAAAACCAAAAGAACAATAAAATGGAAGAGAATGTGAAATATCTCATGGGAAAAACAACTGACCTGGAAAATAGATCAAGGAGAGACAACTTAAAAATTATGGGACTACCTGAAAGCCATGATCAAAAAAAGAGCCTAGACATCGTCTTGCATGAAATTATCAAGGAAAACTGCCCTGACATTCTAGAACCAGAGGGCAAAATAAGTATTGAAAGAATCCATCGATCACCACCTGAAAGAGATCCAAAAAGAGAAACTCCTAGGAACATTGTGGCCAAATTCCAGAACTCCCAGCTCAAGGAAAAAATCTTGCAAGCAGCCAGAAACAAACAATTCCAGTACTGTGGTAATACAATCAGGATAACCCAAGATCTAGCAGCTTCTACATTAAGGGATCGAAGGGCGTGGAATAGGATATTCCAGAAGGCAAAGGAACTAGGACTCAAACCAAGAATCACCTACCCGGCTAAACTGAGTATAATATTTCAAGGAAAAATATGGTCTTTCAATGAAACAGAGGACTTTCAATCATTCTTGATGAAAAAACCAGAGCTGAAAAGAAAATTTGACTTTCAAACACAAGAATGAGAGGAAGCATGCAAAAGTAAACAGCAAGGAGAAGTATTAAGGGACTTACCAGAAATGAACTGTTTGCATTCATACATGGAAGGACAATATTTCTAACTCTTAAAACTTTTCAGTATCTGGGTGGTTGGTGGGACCACACATACATATGTACACGCATGCACACACATACACACATGCATTCACATGCAGAGACAGAGAGCACAGATTGAACTGAATAGGATGGGACCATACCTTAAAAGGAATTAAGGTAAATGATGAGAGAGAAATGTAGTGAGAGGAAAGAGGGAGAAATGGAAGGGGGTAACTATATGTCATTTAAGAGGCAAGTAGGAGATGTTTTTAGTGGAGGGAAAAAGAGGAGAGCTGAAGAAAAAAAAACAAACAAACAAACAAACAAACAAACAAAAGTTTACCCTCATCATATTTGACTAAACGAAGGAGTGAAATGCACACTCATTTTGGTATGAAAACCTATCTTACAGTATAAGAAAGCGGGGGAGAAGGAGATATTGGGGGGGGGATGATGGAAGGGAGGGCAAAGGGAGGAGGGAGTAATTGAAAGTCAACACTTGGGGAGGGACAGGATCAAAGAAAAACAATGAGGGGCAGGTGAGGAGGGATGGCAATTCAGTTAGTCTTACACATCACGACTATCAGGAAGGTCATTTGCAAAGCTACTCAGATATGGCCTATAATGAATTGCCTGCCGTACCAAAGGGAATGGGTGGGGAGGGAGGGATGGGGAGAATTTGGAACTCAAAGTTTTAGGAACAATTGTTTAGTATTGCTGTTGCAACTAGGAAAGAAGACATACAGTTAATGAGGAATAGAAAGTCATCTGGCCCTACAGGAGAAAAGAGAAGATAGAGACAAGGGAAGGGAGGGATGACAGAAGAGAGGACAGATTGGAGATAGGGAAAATGAGATTGCTTGGGGTATTGGGGTGGGGGGAGGGGAGAAAAAGGGAGAAAATTTGGAACCCAAAAATTTGTGAAAATGAATGTAAAATAAATAAATAAATAAATAAAAAAAAAAAAAAAAATAAAATAAAATAAAATCACATTTCTTCCTGGCCTCAAAACACTATCCCAGTTTTTCTCCAGTCCACAAACACAGCCTGCCCCAGCAAAAACCATTATCTCCCTTCCTGCTACAGCAGCCAGCTGCACCTATAGAACTTATTAGTCTGACTCAGCTGTATATTGGATGAATTTGCTGTATACTGGGTCATAAAGACATTTACTACTCACTGACCAATCATATGTATCCTAGACTTAAACATACATATACTCCCTTACATTTATCTTGTCTAGTAAGATGTTGATGAGAACAGCCTGGTATTCCTTAGTCGGTCCTGACAGTAAATTGACTTAGTGATGTTTCAGGCCTAAAACCGTACCTCCATGTACCCCACCCCCCAACCCCAGCTAATTGCCAATGAAATCTGGGTAAAATGCCTGTACTTTAGATACCAAAAATGCATGTTCCTTTAAGAACTAACTACTCCTTAGTCATTCCCTAATCTCTCCCTGAATCACCTAGTTAGCATATTTGTGACATGTTTTACTATACATATAAAACTTGCTGGTACGCCTCTAAGGTTGCAGGTTCCAATGCACTCTGAAGCCCATGGATTGAACAGCAATTGGTCCCTGCCCAACCTTCACTCAATGGACTCCTGACTTAGAGTAAATGACAATAGTAACACGAGACTCTTGCCCCTCCCAGCAAGATTTATCTTTTTTTTTCTTTTCTATTAAAGGGGCCATCTCCCTGACTAGTTTTTAAAGAGGCCTCTTCACTGAATGGGCATTACGTCACTTTAAGTGAGTACCTGAAATGGCCTTAGCCTAAAAGGCTGTGGTCTTTCACTGTATCCTGGGCCATCTCTGATCAGTGGATCCAGATGGTTCAGGAGGAAAAAATGAGACTGGTGACCTCATACAGCCTTTCCTCTCTCAAAACATTTCTCTGACGTCATGGTCATGGTCCTCTTTGAAAACAAAGGATAAACACAACAACAAATTTTTACCACCTTGACCTCAATAATACATGAGTCCATGAATTCTTTTCCAGATGGCCCACACAGGGAATTCCAGTCTTGGAGTTCCTGTACCTCTGTCTCTCCAGCCCTTGTCATAACTACGTTATCACAAAATGGAGATTTAAAACAAAATGAAGGCTGAAAACAAATTGCTCATCCTTTTAACATCCTTATTCCCACTATTCTTCTCAACATTTGTACTGACTTTCAAAGAATTTCAAAAGGAACAGTGTAACCTATGACCCCATACCACAAGTATCACCCAGTTCAATATTGGGAACAGTTTCTTCAAATCACTATCCCCTTGGTTATTTGTACCTAGAGTGCCCTGTAGAACATCTCTGAGTTTCTCTAATAGCTATGTTTCCCCAGATACAGAAAAGATTTGCAGAGGTAAGATGGAGCCAGTTTATGCTGGCTGGAGAGAATTGATTTTTAAATTTTCAGGTGGACATTTATACCTCAGAAATTAGCAAATGTTACAAATTAGAACTTGACATATTGTTATATTGATTATCTAGAATTACAAAAGTGGTGGAGAAAACATTAATAATGCAAATTAAACCTAAAGGTGTGTCATGGGTAGGTTTTCTTTTCTGGAGAGCTGGTTGTTAAATATTTAACAGCACACTAGAATATAAAAGATTCTTGAGTTCTCACACAGCCTTTCAAGTTATAGTCTTTATTACATGATATAGAGAATGAAGAAGACATGTAAAATCTATATATTAGCCCCCAAATTAATAATTCATGCAATTCAATTACCTGGATAGGGCCCTTTCAACAGATGCCTAAAATTTAATGCTACACTAATTGCTCTCTTCTCAAAAAGGTTATTAGAGAGGCAACTTTCCACCTTCCAATAATCTGATAAGTACCAATTCACTCTAGGGTTACATATAGGACTTCATCCATATATTCCTACCCTAAGGAAATGAAATCCCTAAACAGGGAAACAAACTTGAGATTGCCAGATAAACATCCCCTTTTCTGATGGATCTGCAATGGCTAAATATTGTGAGGAAACAGAGAGCAAAATCTGCAGCTTTTGTATTCTCTTGTCATGGCTTTTAGTCCCTGGTAGCTCTGAGCCATATGAGTGACCCTCTTGTCTTACGTTTGTTTGTTATGTTTTGTTCTGTTTTGGTATAGGAACTCCCACTGCCCTTGCTAGGAATTTGGATTCCAGCATTCTTTTCTTACCAAGAAACAAAAGCTGACCAGAAATCTCCTTTTTTCTTTTCTTTTTCTAAGAGCTCTCTCATTTTGGGCTGCATATATGAAAATGTATGTCATTACTATTTACCTCTTCTCCAAGGCTGTCTGAGAAGGAAAATGCTAAGTTTCCATACAGGTCTTTTCCTCCTACTCAGCAGTCTCTCTTGAATATGTCCTTCAAAAAAAAATAATCTCTCTCTTTCTCTCTCTCTCTCTCACACACACACACACACACACAAACAAACTTTTAAATGCTAACCCTATAACTGATCTTCCTTCTTTGTATAGGCCACAACTGTGTCAGCTCATCATTTTGTCCCCAATCAATCCATAACCATCAGAGGAGGCTTAACTGCAATGTTTTTTCACCTAGGCCCACAAGAACTGGGAGAACAGGCAGTGGAGGGATTGGTTTGCATACTGAAGTGGTAAATAAGTTGTAGGCACAAGGACAGTCTTACCACTAATGCAATTGTAATTGCAATGGGCCAGTGAACATCTTCTCCCAAACTCAATCTGTAATTCTACTAGCTTGACCTCTTCATTGATCTGGCTGGCCTACCCAACCCCATGGAGGTTCAAGTCAGAGGAACTAAAAAAATAGGTAATGCAGTCTTCAGGGCTAGAAAAAATGTGCTCCTTTCCCCACTCATCACCTCCATGTTGGTCACCAACATAAAACACTGGCTACTAAAATCCTTGTTATCTGTGACATCAATCTATAACAATCAATCCCTAGTTGATGAGATGCAAAATTCCAAGCAGGGATTAATGATTCTGTAAGCTTATCAAAAGAATATAACCTTATTCAACCCCCCATATTTGAGAATAAATGTATCAATGGTACAGGGAAGCAGAAAACAGAAGATATATTAGTTAAGCTACTTTTAAAATTTCAAAAACAACATTTACATGTTCTTCCTTTTATGCATTACACTTAATTTATACATGCTCAGCAGGTGTTTCTTTTCTTTCTTTAAAAGGAAGCAGGTGTATAATTTAAGTGAGTTCTCAGATATCATAATAGGTGCTACATAAACCAGAGGGAGATGGTAAACTTATTTCAGTAAACAAACAGTAGTTAGTAAACACAGAGTAATAATTTACATTGCTAGAGAATATATGGAGCTCAGCATGGATGCAGTAACTGGAATGAATATACTCCAGATCTACAGAAATCATAAATTTTAAAGTAAATGTTTTTATCACAATAAACAAGGTACAGATGCTATACCAATATGATCTAAAGTAAATTAGCTTAAATGTTTCATTTTCTCACAAGTATGATTTCTTAGAACTTTCTAAAACTTATCTATTTAACAAATTTATCCTTATATCGAAGCACTTTTTCATAGTTTCTATATGCCCCACTTTTTTTAATTTCCCTATATAACTTGAAAGAACATCTGCAAGAATTAAATCTTTCTTTTGAGATTGTCTTAATAGAAATGAATTATGTATTTTTTCAAAATCTGCTACACTTAAACTTTGTCTCTAATTAAAAGGGTATAAGAGAAAGAAGAGACTGACAAATTGAAATACATTTGTTTTGAAAAATGTCTTTAGTTGAAAGAAACTCATACTCATAAAATTATGAAAATATTTGTGTCAATATTCTCATTGAGATCATTTTGAGATGCTTTTACACAATATCAAAACAATGTGCTTTCCTCAGTTAATTAGATGCCATCTTCATAATAATGAGCAGGAGAGAAAAGAAAAGTTATTAAGGCAGTTTGTGGAACATTCAATCTATAGAATTAATTTATCAAGAATAATATAAAAAGTAACAGTAAGAAAAATGAAAACCTTAACATTTATGCTAGTAGTTTAGAAAACAAGGTGCTTGTTAATTGAATTTCATTAGCTTTAAGTGATTTTACTTAAAGGTTTTCTATAGTTTGAGCTTTCTTGTATCTATTCTCCCTTTTGCCTGCATTAGTATTATGTGTTATACATATTTAACAATCATATGTGTATATATGTGTTTTTCTGTAGCTATCCTTCTATTTGATGAGCAAAATAAATAATACAAACAAAAATTCTTTTAACCATTTCTTATAGGGTTTCTTCTAAAATGAATTCTATATTTCCATGCCTTCAGCAGAATATACTGAACATAGTTTTATCTGCCAGTAATTCAAAGTTAAAATAACACTCATTGAATAATTTATGTAGTATTTTATGTTTACAAAATTTCATCATGAGCATTATTTCATGTGGTCCTATCATAAACGAGATAGTACAAGCCAGATCACTTGAAGAGGATACAGAACTGAGAGGGATAGCTAATCCACTGAATGGCAGGGTTGAAATCTAAAAGATCTTGACAGCCTAAAAATGTTGGGCTCAATTTAAAATAAAATTTAGTGTATAGGGAATAGACTTATGATTTCACTATTATAGGAAAATCCCAAGATATAGGAACATCTGTAAGTTCAGGTCAGATCATTCTTTGCAATTTATAATCTTAGAGAACTGTCTAGTACACTGCTTGATAAACTGGCTTTAGGTTCACACTACAGGTATGTATCAAAGACAAATGAACCCAGATCATCCTTGCCTTGAGGCTACTTCTTTATTCAGTATGCCATGCCACATCTGAATTAAGATGAAATTTAATAATAGTAATAATAGTATTTAACATTCATATAGTGCTTGCTGTGTGTTAGATACCATGTTAAGTACATTACAATTATTGTTTCATTTGATCCTTATGACTCTAAGCTATTATTATCCCATATTTTAGAAAGGGGGAAAATGAGGAATACAGGCTTTATATGACTTGCTCATGATCACTCAGCTTTTAAGTGGTTGAGGATATATTTAAAGCTCAAGTCTTTCTAACTCTAGGCCCAGTTCTCTATCTATTGTGCTACCTAACTAATGCAAAGTTCTTTACTTAGATTGAAAAATCAAATTTAAATAAAATAGAGGATGTACAGGAATCAATTTTTGTGAAAAAGATGAGAGTATCTTTTCACAATTATTTTAAGTATTTCATTAAAAATTTTCCAATTATATGTACAGGCAGCAATTTAAAAATTTGAAGTACAAATTCACTCCCTCAATTCTAACCCTACCCTCTCCTTGAGAAAGCAAGAAATTTGATGTTGATTATACATATGAAGTCATACAAAACACATTTCCATATTATTCATGTTGCAAAAGAAAACACAAAATAAAACAATAAAATAAAAAATGCTTCAATTTGTATTTGAAATTAATTTCTGGAGATGGATAATATTTTACAACTTGGCTTATTATCTTGATCAGAGTAGCTAAGTCTTTCATAGTTGATTATCCTTACAATATTGTTGTTACTTTCTACAATGTTCTCCTGGTTTTGCTAACTTCACTTGGCATGAGTTCATATAAGTTTTCTGGAAACCATGCTGCTCATCATTTTTTATAGCATGCTAATATTCAATCATAATCATGCAGCACAAGTTGTTTAGCCATTCCCCAGTTGATAAGCATTAATTCAATTTTCAATTCTTTGCCACAAAAAAATGGACTGCTATATGTATTTTTGTACATATACATCCTTTTCCTTTTTCTTTCATCTTGTTGGGGCACCGACCAAGTAGGTATATTGCTGCATCAAAGGGTATTCAAAAGATTTATAGTACTCTGAATGTAGTTCCAAATTGTTCTCCAGAATGGTTGGATTACTTCACTATTCCACCAACTGTTCATTAGCACCCCAATTTTCCCACATCCCTTCCAGGACTTATGCTTTTCTTTTTCTGTCATGTTAATCAATATTAGAGGTGTACAGTGGCACCACAGAATTGTTTTAATTTCGATTTCTCTAATCAATAGTGATTAGAACATTTTTTCATGACTATTGATAGCATTTTTTTTTTTTTTTGGAAACTACCAATTCTTTTCCTTTGATCATTTATTAACTTGAGAATAGCTCATATTTCTTTTATTTTATAACTTCTAAAATTATCTCCAATTTTATTATCTTATGACATTCTTTGACTCTGACTTCATTTTTTTTTTTTTAGAGTTAGCACAGCTAGTTTTATTCTGCACCCAGAGACAAGAAACACCATTCCATAGGGCACTTAGTTCCTTTGTTGTGGTGCTTGTTATAAGCATTTCCAGAACCACCAAAAAAATAAGCATAGCACATGAACCAGCACATGTTGCAGAGAAGATATAGAAATCCTACTGAAAACCTACAGCCACTTAAATTATATCAATTTGTTTAATAATTGGCATTTTCAATGTAAAATGCATATAAGAAAATTCAGAAAAAAAACACCCCAAAACTCTGGAAAACATATTTGAGGAGTACAAAAATACAAGATATTAAAGGTTTATAGATTATACAGAAATATCATTCCTATTTATATTGAATACTTCTTTCTAGACAAATCTAGAAATCACTATATCCAGCAAATATTTCTCTTCATCGAATTTTTCTCTTCATCAGTTGTAATGGAGCCAAACTATCTGGATTCTAATATGATGTCTCAGATGTGTTGTTTGAGGAAGTAGAAATGGACATTTCATGCTTCTCTTGGTTCTTGTCTTAGGAAGTAAAATTTTCTATGCAGATCTGGTCTTTTCCTCAATATGAATGACAGGAAGTCCTCTATATCACTGAATGACCCTTGAAGTATTTTACTCAAATTTTCTGGTCTTGGTTTCAATCCCAGTTTGTTTGACCTCTGAAATATCCCATTCTAAGCCCTTTGATCCCTTAATGTTGAATCTGCCAGATCCTGTGTTATCCTGATTGTATTTCCACAATACTCAAATTGTTTCTTTCTAGATGCTTGCAGTATTTTCTCCTTGATCTGGGAACTCTGAAATTTGGCCACAATATTCCTAGGAGTTTCTCTGTTCAAGTCTTTTTCAGGAGGTGATGGGTGGATTCTTTCAATATTTATTTTGCCCTCTGATTCCAGAACATCAGGGCAGTTTTCCTTGATAATTTCATGGAAGACAATGTCTAAGTTTATGGCTTTCAGATAGTCCCATAATTTTTAAATTTTTTCTCCTGGATCTATTTTCCAGTCAGTTGTTTTTCTAATGAGATGTTTCACATTATCTTCTTTTTTTTTTTTTTTTTCAAATTTTTGATTTTGTTTACTAAATGCTTGGTTTAACTCATAGTCATTCATTTCCCTTAATTCAATTCTCTCTTTCAACAAATTATTTTGTTCAGTGAGCTTTTGGACCTTCTCTTCCATTTGGCTAATTCTGCTTTTTAAAGCCTCCTTCTCCTCATCGGCTTTTTGGACCTCTTCTTCCAATTGAGTTAGACTCTTTTTAAAGTTGTTATTTTCCTCAGCATTTTTTTTTGGTTCTCCTTTAGTAAGCCACTAACTTGTTTTTTCAGGTCTTCTATTGCCTGAGCCTTGTTTAAGTTTCCTTTGGAGGTCCTGGAGGCAGAGGCCTTGACTTTCTCTGACAGTATGCCTTTTTCTTCCTCATCTGATAGGATGAGGGGAGACACCTATTCTCCAAGAAAGTAACCTTCTATGGTCTTATTTTTTTCACTTTTTTGGGCATTTTCCCAGCCAGTTACTTGATTTCTGAGTTTCTTCTCCACAACAACCTCACTTCCAGTTCTGCCGAGTCAGCACTGGGGGCTGAGATTCAGATAAGCTGCTCCAAAGCCTCAGGGGCCTTAGTACAGGACTGCAATTCAGTGTGAGATTAAGATCAGCTGCTCAGGAGGGGGCAGGGTTTCCACACAGGGCTCAGTTCCCTCAGGGGGTTTAAGATGAGACCTTCAACAATGGATGCAGGCTACTGCCTGCTTTGGAAGCCCTGTCCACTGCTGCCTCTACTCCTGCCACTTGAGGAGGGGACACCCCGCTCCCTTCTCGGCCAGCCAGAAAGACCCTCTCACTGACCTTTGGTGCCTGTGGTTTGAGGGATCTGCGCTGCCACTGCAGGTTCTGTCCCTGAAGACTGCTCGCATCTGCTCCTTTCAGTGCTTCAAGGCCAAGGTGGAGCTGTGCTCTGCTCCGGGTCAGGTGGGACAGACTTTTCCCATCAGTCTTTCAGATCATTCTGGGATAGAAATCTCCTCCACTCCATTGTACTGTGGCTTTTGTTGCTCTAGAATTCATTGAGAGTTCTTCTTTACAGGTATATTATGGACTGTGGGGTAAGAGCTAGCATATATGTGTCTTTCTACTCTGCCCTCTGACTCCATTTTTGAAATTTTTTTTAAATTTTGTTTATTTTCAGTGTTCTACAATCACTACCATATAACTTAGATTTTTTTCCCTCTCTCTCTCTTTTCTCCCCCTCGCTTCCCCTCCCTCCTTGAGATGGCGTAAAATTTTATATAGGTTCTACACAAACCCTCCTATTAAATATATTTTTATCATAGTCATGTTGTGTAGAAGAATTAAAATGAATGAGAGGAATCATATAACAAAACAAAGCACAATAGAAAATAAAATGATCTGCTACATTCTGCGATCAAATTCCATAGTTTTCTCTCTGGATGTGAAAGGCATTTTGCCTTAAAGGATCATTAGGAATTGTTTATGTCCTTGCATTGCAATGAAATTCTAAGTCTACCAGAAAAAACCCTCACACACTGTGGTTGTTGCTGTGTACAAAGTTCTCCTGGTTCTGCTCCGTTCTCTCAGCATTAGATCATATAAGACTTTCCAGGGCTCTCTGAAGTCTTCCTGCTCATCATTTTTATAGCATAATAGTATTCCATTACATTCATATAACATAATTTATTCAACCATTCCCCAATTGATGGGCATCCTAATGATTTCCAGTTTTTGGCCACCATAGAGAACTGCTACAAATATTTTTGTACATGTGGGACTCTTTTCCATTTTTATGATCTCTTGGGGATACAGTCCTAAAAGTGGTATTGCTGGGTCAAAGGGTATGCACATTTTTGTAGCGCTTTGGGCATAGTTCCAAATTGCTCTCCAGAATGGTTGGATCTGCTCACAACTCCACCAACAATGAATTAGTGTTCCAACTCTCTCCCACCTTCTCCAACATTTACCATCTTCCTGTTCTGTCATGTTAGCCAATCTGGTAGGTGTGATGTGGTAGCTCAGAGTTGTTTTGATTTGCATCTCTCTAATCAATGGTGATTTAGAGAATTTTTTCATATGACTAGATGTCTTTAATTTCTTCCTCTGAAAACTGCCTGTTTATATCCTTTGACCATGTATCAACTGGAGAATGATTTGTATTCATGTACATTTGACTCAGTTTTCTATATATTTTAGAAATGAAGCCTTTATCTAGACACTAGTTGCAAAAATTCTTTCCCAGTTTTCTGCTTCCCTCCCAATCTTGGTTGTGTTGGCTTTGGTTGTACAAAAACTTTTCAATTTAATGTAATCAAAATTATCCATTTTGCACTTCATAATGTTTTCTATCTCTTCTTTAGTCAAAAATTCTTCCATTCTCCATAAATTTCATTTAAAATAATTTCAGACATAATTTTCCACATGTTTTCTTCATTTAGAACTTTATGTTAATATTGAGCTCTGTTCCTGGTGTTGGGGTGAGGAAGAGGTGCTGTCTCAAGCAACAGGCTTTTTCACACTTTTGTTATTAGAGCTGGTTGCAGGGGCTTTGAGTTATCCAATGCTTCCAAGATGGTATGATCTGGAGAGAGGTGTAGTCATGGCTCTCTTATTCTATACTCTGATCCTTACCCAAGAAACTTTCCTGATCCTTGGAACAATAACTCATACTGTCCCTTAGACTCCCTCTTCCATTGATACTGTTCCTCAAAGTCTCTGATACCTAGGGGCTAAAACTGATACTGCCCCTCAGGGCTTCTATTCCTTCTTGATTAAAGGTTCCTTTCTGTCCTTGGACTATGACCAGGTACAGGCAGTGGAGTTATCAAGTAACGTTTGGTCCTGTGACCAGTGCTAGGACAGTGGTGCCCTGTAATCTTTTTCTGACCAATTCCTAGGTTCCTTATGATCTCTGACTTGAGAGATCCCAAAGTTGTTGTTTCTCTCACCACCACCACCTAGGCTTACCAGTGGTGTTTCATCTAGGGAGACTCCAGGCCATCCTCCTCTTGTGTGGCATCATTATTCTTCCTATCATCTAGGTAGTAGTCATCTGGAAGTATGTCTCACTTTGAGTTTTTATTGGCTCTAGTGATTGACAGTTTGATTTGAGGCATGATTTTGAAGTTGTTTGGAGGGGAATGTTGAGAAAGTTCAGCTAAGTGATTTTTCTCTTCTGCCATCTTGGTTTTCTCCTGATCAGAAGGTCTTAAAGAAGTGTCAGTTCAGCAAGGAGATGTTGTAAATCAAAAATGCTTTTAAGTTGGATTGTTATGCCTAGTATCCAGCAATAAGAAGGAAATGTTGTTTAGTCATTTTTTAGGCGTATCAATCTCTTCATGACACTATTTGGTGCTTTCTTGGAAAAGATACTTGAGAGATATGCTGCTTTCTTTTGCAGCTCATTTTACAGATGAGGAAACTAAGGCAAATAGGGCTAAGAGACTTGCTCAGGGTCACACAGCAAGTTGTATTAACTATATTTGAACTCAGAAAAATTAGTCTTCCTAATGCCAGACCTGGCACTCTTTCTGGGCCACCTTGTAGCCTAAGAAGGCTGATTTTTTTATCTGGTTGTCCATAGACATGTCAGTCTCAACATGATCTCTCATTTCAACTTGTGACCCATCCTATAGGACCACTTGCTAATTTCTCTAATTCTGTTAAAAACTACCTCAGACAGTCATGTTCACAATCTTGGATTTTTCCTTTAATTTTTCATCTCCTTGACCTCCCATATCTAATAAATTTCTAAGATTTATACAATCTATCTGCCCAAAATATCTGGTATATTTCTTTCTTTAAAATATTATTTATTTATTTCAGTTTTAACATTCACTTTCATAAGATTTTAAATTTGAAATTTTCTCCTGATCTCCTCTCTCCCCCCACTCCAGAACAGTGTGCACCCCAATCACCCCTTTCCCCAATCTCCTCTCCCTTCTGTAACCCACCTTCTCCCATCCCCCTTGCCTCTATTTTCCTGTAGGACAAGTAGATTTTTGCTCTCTTTCTCTTCTCTTCAACTCTTGCCTTAAAACTAGAGGACTTCAAGGAACACATTTATACTTTCTGAAAATCCTAATTTCCTGAAACCTCAGTTTACCTATAATCATCCCATTTCAACTACACAAGGAAACAGACATAAATTTGATCATCCACCAAAGTTCTACTAACTTCCCATTTTCTCACTCATTCAGTTGAGAAACTTGGCTTGTGCTGTCACTAAAAACAAAAAATGGAAACTGTCCATGGAGAGCCTTTCCTTTTCCCCTCCTTATTACATTATGCTTATTTATCTACCACTATTTCCTCCTTCTTCTCACCCTCATGTGAAAATATGGCCCTTCTTCCTTTCAAAGAAAGCCCTACTACATGAGCAAGTGACCTCATTCTATCCCATCTTCTTCTGTAGATCAATTCCTCTATCAGCACTGCTCTTTCACTTATCTTCAATTTAAACTCTTCATACAGATTAGAAATCTGCCAATTTTCAGACACATGACTGTGGTCAGCTTTATGTTTCAGAGGGAGAGTCTTGACTTCAGTGGACCAAAATCTTTTGGAATATAAAGTAGCTAGGCAATTCTGCTAAGTAATACCTACAGACTGGAAAGATTCATATTACTGTCTTTTAATTTTATCTTACCACAATTTCCTACCATTTCCCTTGTTTCTCCATCTTCTCAAAACACTATAACAAAGAATTTTTTGAAAAGGAAAAAGAGAAAAATAGATTAAAAATATTAAAAAATCAACATATCCAAATTGACCTATCATTTTATGCAATGTTTTGCACCAGTGCATTTTTACAGCAAAGGACTAGGGAAGGTAAAGTTTGATATCTCTTTTTCGGGGTCAAGTTCATTCTTTATAATTTCAGTACATTCCTTTTCATTTGTTTTGTGGTTGCTCATTTTTCCATTGGTATTGCCATAGTTGTGTATATTGTTTCCCTTGCTCTGCTTTTTAACCTCATAACCTTATAAAAATCTTTCCATGCTTCTCTGTATTCATTTTATACCAATTAGTACTATTTTGTTATAACTATACACTACAATATATTTAGCAGTTTCCCCAGGGAATGGTTACCTATATTGCTTTCAGTTCTTTGTTACTACAAAAAGTTCTGCCTTAAATATTTTGAAATATAATGAAACTATTTAATCTTGTTATTGAATTTTTCAGATTCTTCAGTTAATAGTAAAGTGTCTGGGTCAAAATATGCGGACATTTTAGCTATTTAATTTGCATATCTGTAAATGACTTTTTTGAATTGTTACACTAATTCATAGCTCCATAAAAGTGGCATTACTAGTATTTAATCTGTCCCTGAGTCTCACTTTCTCCTCCTGGGATTATGAATTAATTAAAAGGCATTTATTAAGAATTTGCTATGTGCTAAAATGCTGAGAATACAAAGACAGTCTTTGCTCTCTCAAAGTTTAAATCTTTTTTAGGAGAGACAATGTACAAAGGGAAGTGATCACCAAGGAGAAGATATGAAAATTGACATATCTCATTCAGGAACAAAGATAAAATTGATTTGATTGTGGTTAATGATTCCAGAAAGAAGCAGAGGATGAATAGAAAAGGTCTCAGAGGAGATGAAGAGATCCCCATACTTATCAGAGGTTTTTTACTTAGGGTTAGAAATTCTTTGTTAGTTTTATTCAATATTCTGGTGATTAACTTACTTTTATACCAAATATTTTCCATGGATATCTTTTCAACTGTGTATCTAGGGCATGTAGGTCTGAAGTTCCCTCTGCTTCCTCCCTCCACTCTAATCAAAGATTCTTTTATCTCTCATACAAATGAGATAGAGAAAAAAGGCCAAGGACAGTAAATTATTGGTGGATTCAAGTCACTGACCTCCACCTCAATCTTTTCTTCCATATCCCTGCCTTTAATGTGTACATGTAGCCAGTAACTAACAACCCGAGTTTTAAACTGGCACCAAGAATTAAAAAATAATAATAGAAGGTATAACTTGTAAGAATGATAAGAAATGAAGGGTTACTGGGCTGAGATAAAAAATTTCCCAATAACCAATTCATTAACTGGATAATTCACATATACATAGGAAATGACTGTTCATTTTAGTACAAGAAGATGAACCCCCTCTCAGCCCTAGTCGAAACTGTTCAAGCCTTTAGGAACAGAACTGTGTCCTAACCTAAGCACTGCCACCTATTTTTCTCAGGTAGTTTAGGTAAGAAGAAATCAGTGAGTGTTAATAAAATGAAAAATATCAATCAACAGATAAGACACTTAGTTGGGAAAAATTAATTTTATTCTTGCAATGTATTACAATAAAATGTGGTTAAATTTAGAATTCATAGCATGCATAAAGCAACTATTTAATAATTATTACCTAACCATAAATCCGCTTTAGAGATATTCAAGTACATATTTGAGATGTCAGCATGCAATGTGATTTAAGGTTCTATTTTTTTATATAAATAATGCAGCTTGCTGAGAATAACTTAATTAAATATACTGAGAGGCTATAAAATAATAAACAATTAAGTTGTTGGAAATACCTGCTATACTAATTTAACTCGAAAACCACTCTATAATTTCATTATTCATACATGCAAAACCTTTGCTTTAAAATATGAGCTAAGATTAATGAAAAGAATGCTTTAATACCTGCAGAGTATAATAAGGTGCTGATTGCATTTTAAATATACAGGCCATTACAATTTCTAAAAGAAGTAATAAGTAAGGCTCTAAAATGAATCCCTGACTGAACCAAATACCTCTTTTCTGGAATGCTGATAGGTGGAACTTCAAAAGGAAACAGATTTCTTTTTGTTGTCAAAGTTTCATAGGAAAACTTGAAGACTAAAATATAATCCCTGTCACCTTTGTCAGTTGACAACTTGTTCTAAGGGAATCAATGACAAAAAATGCATAAAATGGTTACTGACATACTCTTCACAGATCCTTCTCCTCTGCATTCACCTGCCAAATTATTGGGTGGCTAGAACCTGAAAGTCTACATTACATAGTGGGACATATTCAAAAACCTTGTAATTTCAATGGTTCTTCAGAAAGTCATGAAATTATAGAATAATAGAAATTATGAGATCATCCAACTCTCTTATTTTTACTTATGATTATTCATTGATAGGGCAGCCTCTACTCCTGCTTTAATATCTGTTGATTATGTTTTGTCTTAGGTGAGAATACTTCCTTCACCAGAGCAGATTGCAATATTTCCACACCTTGTTCAAAAATAAATACACTATTTGAGGTCTTTTAAAATCAATGTCACTTGTCTATTATTCTTCCTGTTATTTTTCTTGCCACCTTATGACAAAGCATGAAACTAAATAAAATAGATCAACACAATGGCCCTGTCTGATAATTTATGCATCATTTCATATTGAGAGGAAGAAAGCAGGCTTCACTATAAATTTAATGAAGTCACAATTAGTCAATATATTGAACAAATTACTTTTATATTTCAAGTGTTTTCTTTTATATTATTGTAGTTATTGGGTAAATTGTTTTCCTAATTTTCTCACTTTACTCAGTTTAGAAAGGAACTCCAAAATTTCCCTGAATTATTCATATTCATTGTTCAGAAAGCATAGAAATATCCTAATTCATTCATATGCCACGATTTATTCAATCAGTATCTACTTTTTTTCAAATTCTTTGGTGTGATAAAAACTGCTGGTATAAATATTTTTGTATGTCAGGCATACTGGAGCATGTAGGAAGGCTGACGCTGGCTGGTAGATTGCTTGAGCTTGAGAATTCAGAGCTAAAGTAGGACTAATCGGATATATGCAGTGTCTGGCACCAAAATGGTGAGTTACCAAGAGCAGATGGCCACAGGATGTCTAAGGAGAGGCAAACCAACCCAAGTCAAAAATGGAATTGGTTAAAACTTCCTCACTGATAAGCAGTGGGATGAGCCCTATAATTGACATCGATACTTTCAGCCTGAGAAAGATAGAAGGACTGAGTAAACTAATTAAAAAATAAATAATATAATATATTTTATATATATATATATATTTATACACACACACACACACACACACATATATATATATATATATATATATATATATATATATATAAAATAGTTTTTGTATACATGGGAGCTTTTTCTTCACTATATACATCCATATCTTTGGAGTATATGTCTATAAGAATGAAAGTTCTTAATCATGCCTGTTTTTACTGCTTCTTTATCTGAAATGGTGATGCCATTTCCTTTTTTATATTTATTTTAAGTTTATCTGATGCCAATCTAGTGCCTCATGTTAAGTATGAATGAATTTTTAATTGTTTTTCTTTTAAACAACAGATTATTAGATGTGTTTAGTAGTTCATTCATAATGTTTAGTAACTCATTCATAATACCATGACCCACAGAAATGATGATTGTCTACGTGTACTCACTTGAACTTGAAATTAGGTGTTGCAGTGGATTGAGTGGCAGGTCTTGATTTCATATCTGGACTCAGCACTTATTAGCTGTGTGATCCTGGCCAAGTCACTTACCTGGGTTTGCCTCAGTTTCCTCATCTGTAAAATGAGCTGGAGGAGGAAATGACAAACTGCTCCAGTATCTTTACCATTGAAACACCAAATGGGGGTCATGAAAAATTGGGCATGCGTAAACAGCAGTAGCCGCAGCAACTGCAACTTTTGATTGGTTTGATTAATTTTTATTCCTCTTCTGACCTAGGTCCTGGATTCTACCATTCCTCAGCAGCCTTCTTACTCTTTAAGATTGCTCTACCCTATGGCTTCTTTTTCTGATTCGTGAGTTCCTCCCAGAACCTCTTTTCATGGGAAATCCAGACCAGCCATGCTAATTCTTCAGTCCATTCCAGACTCCTTTCATAAATTTCTATTTCCCCAAAATATTTCCATGCAGGTATCTTCTCTCTCCCTACCTCTCCTACTTCTCATTTCTTTTTACCTCCTTTTTATGTGTTTTCTTTCTCCACTTAAATTTAAGCTCTTTTGTTTTGCTTATAGTTATATTCCAAGAGCTTAGCAGAGAAATTTAACATATAATATTGCTTAATAAATGCTTGTTGACCTGACTTCATATGAATCTCCAGGATTCTCTAAATTGGGATTAGTCAATGGGCAAATTTCGGGAGATATGTGAACTTCAGTAGGAAAAATTGATGTCTTCTTTTTCACAAATCTTTATTTCCTTTGAAATGTTATATGTTTATGCATTTTAAAACATTATTCTGAGCAGTGCATTGGCTTCAACCAACTTCCTGAGGCGTCTTAATGAAAAAAATATTCCCTGTTCTTAGAAAACTGATGTTGTTTGTACATAGATAGTTTTAACTCCTCTTTGTTTATGCTTATTTCTTTAATTTCTTTTTCTTATTTTATTGTTATAACTAGCATTTTTCAAACTTTATCCAATAAGGGTAGCAAAAATCAAGATCCAGTCTTTCATTGTTTTTTATTTTATCAGATTTTTTTATTATTAAATTTATTTATTTAACTTTTAACAGTCATTTTCACAAAATTTGGGGTTCCAAATTTTCTTCCCATTTATCCACTCCCCCCACCCCAAAACACTAAGCATTCTAATTGCCCCTATCACCAATCTGCCCTCTCTTCTAACATCCCTCCCTTCCTTTATCCCCATCTTCTCTTATGTCTGGTAGGGCCAGATAACTTTCTATACCCCATTACCTGTATTTCTTATTTTCTAGTAGCAAGAACAGTTGTTCCTAAAACTTTGACTTCCAACTTCTCTTCATCCCTCCCTCCACACCCATTTGTTTTGGGAAGTCAGGCAATTCAATATAGGCCTTATCTGTGTAGTTTTGCAAATGACTTCCATAATAGTAGTGTTGTGTAAGACTAATTATATTTCCCTCCATCCTATCCTGCCCCCCATTGTTTCTATTCTCTCTTTTGATCCTGTCCCTCCCTGAATGTTGACTTCAAATTGCTCCCTCCTCCCATTGCTTCCCTTTCATTATCCCCCCACTCTGCTTATCCCCTTCTCCCTCACTTTGCTGTATTGTAAGATAGATTTTCATACTAAAATGAGTGTGCATTTTATTCCTTCCTTTAGTCGAATATGAGAATAAACTTCATGTTTTTCTCTCATCTCCCCTCTTCTTCCCTCCACTAAAAAGTCTTTTGCTTTCCTGTTTATGAGAGATAATTTGCCCCATTCCATTTCTCCCTTTCTCCTCCCAATATATTTCTCTCTCAGCGATTAACTTCATTTTTTAAGATATGATCTCATCCTATTCAATTCAATCTGTTCTCTGTGTCTTGGTGTGCGAGTGCATGTGCGTGTGCATGTGTGTGTGTGTGTGTGTGTGTGTGTGTTTGTGTGTAATCCCACCAACTACCCAGATACTGAAAAGTTTCAAGAATTACAAATATTGTCTTTCTATGTAGGAATGTAAAAAGTTCAACTTTAGTAATTCCCTTATGACTTCTCTTTGCTGTTTACTTTTTCATACTTCTCTTCATTCTTGTGTTTGAAAATCAAATTTTCTTTTCAGCTCTGGTCTTTTCATCAAGAATGCTTGAAAGTCCTCTATTTCATTGAAAGACCATTTTTTTCCCCTGAAGTATTATACTCAGTTTTGTTGGGTAGGTGATTCTTGGTTTTAGTCCTAGTTCCTTTGACTTCTGGAATATCATATTCCATGCCCTTCTATCCCTTAATGTAGATGCTGGTAGATCTTGTGTTATCCTGATTGTATTTCCACAATACTTGAATTGTTTCTTTCTAGCTGCTTGCAATATTTTCTCCTTGACCTGGGAATTCTGGAATTTGGCCACAATGTTCCTAGGAGTTTATCTTTTTGGATCTCTTTCAGGTGGTGATAAGTGGTTTCCTTGAATATTTATTTTGCCCTCTGGTTCTAGAATATCAGGGCAGTTTTCCTTGATAATTTCATGAAAGATGATGTCTAGGCTCTTTTTTGGATCATGGCTTTCAGGTAGTCCCATAATTTTTAAATTGTCTCTCCTGGATATATTTTCCAGGTCTGTTGTTTTTGCAATGAAATATTTCACATTATGTTACATTTTTTCATTCTTTTGGTTTTATTTGGTGATTTCTTGGTTTCTCATAAAGTCATTAGCCTCCATCTGTTCCATTCTAATTTTAAGAGAACTATTTTCTTCAGTGAGCTTTTGAACCTCCTTTTCCATTTGGCTAATTCTGTTTTTTAAAGCATTCTTCTCCTCATTGGCTTTTTGAACCTCTTTTGCCATTTGAGTTAGCCGATTTTTCAAGGTGTTATTTTCTTTAGCATTTTTCTGGGTCTCCTTTAGCAAGGTGTTGACCTGTTTTTCATGCTTTTCTTGCATCTCTCTCATTTCTCTTCCCAGTTTTTCTTCCACCTTTCTATCATGCTTTTCAAAATCCTTTTTGAGCCCTTCCATGGCCTGAGCCCACTGAATATTTATTTTGGATGTTTGGGATAGAGAAGGCTCGACTTTTATGTCTTTCCCTGAGGGCAAGCATTGTTCTTCCTCCTCTGAAATGATGGGAGGAGATATCTGTTCACTAAGAAAATAACCTTCTATGGTCTTATTTTTTTTTCCCTTTTCTGGGCATTTTTCCAGCTATTTATTTGCCTTCTGAGTTTCCTCTCAACCCCTGCCTCATCTCCTGTTCCACTCAGCTGGTTCTTGGGGGCTGGGATTCAAATGCTGCTTCCCAGCCTCAGGGCTTTCAGCAGGGGCAGGACTGTTATTCAGTGTGAGATTAAGTTCAGGTTCTCAAGTGGGGGCAGGGCAGGACATGGGGCTCAGTTCCCTCAGTGGGTTTATGTGGAGACCTTCAGCAATGAATCCAAGCTCCTGCCTGCTTTGGGAGCCTCTGTCTGCTGCTGACTCTACTGCTGCCTCCCAATGGGGCCTAAGTTATGGAGACACCCCGCTCCTCTCTTGGCAAGCTGAAAAGACCCTCTCACTGACCTTTGGTGCCTGTGGATGGAGGGACCTGTGCTGCTGCTGGAGATTCTGTCCCTGAAGCCTGCTTGGATCTGCTCCCTTTGGTGCCATGGGGCCAAGACAGAGCTGGGCTCTTTTCCAGTAGAGCACTGGACCCTTCATGTCAGTTTTTTAGGTCTCTCTAGGATAGATATCTCCTCAACTCTGTTTTTCTGTGGCTTCTGCTGCTCCAGAATTTGTTGGGAGTTCTTTATAGGTATTTTATGGGCTGTGTATTAGGAGGTAGCATATGTGTATCTTTCTACTCAGCCATCTTCACTCATCCTCTTTCATTGGTTTTTAAGGGAGACTTCTAGCATTTCTCTCCTACAAATAATAATTGTAAAGTAATGATTAAAATATTGGTTCTAAATACTTTTTTGCATACTTTTAAAAGATTCATATGATTCCTGTTTTCTTTTGAGTTTTAAAAATAAAAAACACTATATTTGTGCAAAGATTTTTTATTACCATCATAATTGTGTATCTTTCCTGTTAATATGGTCATACAAATCACATTTACAGTTTTTCTAAATTTGATTCAGCCCAACCTTTCTATCCTTATCATACTGAGCAACTTGTGTACTTTTCTATTTCTACCTGTAATTTTTTTAACTTTTCATTTAAATATTTCACTGCTCTGTCACTCATCTTATTTTTAACTTTTCTATAGCTTTTATCTTTAATACTGTTATTATTTAATCTTCTTTTGCTCTTTAAGGATAATGTAATTCCCCTACTTCTGCTAATAATGTCTGTTTGTACTACTGCTTTATCTAAAATTGTGATGCTGCTCTTGTTTTTTTCACAGTCCACTGGATTCCCCTCTAGTTCCTCACTTTATGTATGAATGAATCTTTAAATGTTTCATTTTAACAAGAAATTATTTGATTATGATTACTGATTCATCATCAACACCATCACCCAATATAAACTGAATGAGGGCTCCATGAGGGGAGAAAAGGACCTCCAGGATCAAAAGATGTGATCAGTTTTCAGATGAAGCATTCAAAGCTATCTATAGTCATATGAAAACAAAAACTACTCCCCTATTGATAGGAAAAATACAAATTAAAACAATTCTGAGACACTACCTCACATCTATTAAGCTGACTAATAGAGCAGTAAAGTTAAATGATAAATGTTGGAGGGAGTGTGGGAAAAATGAGACTAATGCACTGTTGGTAGAGCTGTGAACTGATCCAGTCATTCTGTAGAGCAATTTGGAATTATGCCCAAAAGGCATACCTTTAAGGTATAACACTACTAAGTCTGTATCCAAAAAGAGATAAAAAATAAAAAGGAAAAGAACTTATATGTACAAAACTATGTGTAGCAGCTCTTTGTGCAGGCAAAGAATTAGAAAGCGAGGAGATGCCCTTCACTTGTGGAATGGTTGAGCAAATTGTGGCATATGATTATGATGGAATGCTATTGTACTCTAAGAAATGATAAGCAGGATGCTCTCAGAAAAATCTGTAAAGACTTAGATGAGCTTATGCATGGTGAAATGTACAGCGTATAAAATAGCAGCAATATTGCAAGATGATCAGCTGTGAATGACTTAGTTATTGTTAGAAATGCAACAATCCAAGTCAGCTCTGAAGGACTTATATGAAAAATGTTATCCACCCCCAGATGAAGAACTGATGGTGTCTGAAGCATGCTTTTTTTTTTACTTTTCTTTCTCGAGTTTGTTGTTTTTCTTTTGTCTATGTTTCCTTTCACAACATGACTATCATAGAAATGTTTTGCATGACTACACTGTACAGCCTATATCAAATTGCTTGCCTTCTCAATAAAGGTTGGGGGGGGTGTAGGGAGGGAGGAAGGGAGAGAATTTGGAACTCAAAAGTTTTAAAAATGAATCTAAAAAATTGGTTTTATATGCAAAGAGGAAAATGATACCCTAAAATAAAATGAAATAGGTAAAGAACACCCCCCCCAAAAAAAAAAGAAGAAAAAGAAAAAGACCTCCAGTACACAGGAGTTGTGAGTGCTCCCTTCCAGCCACTTGTGTTGTCCACATGTTTGCCTCCCTCTTCCTCTAAGTTTGAGCCTACTTAAAGTTGTGGGGAATGTATCTTCTTTCCCCTCGTTTTAGGAAAATGCTCAACACTAACTCTTATTAACTTAATAAATTCCTCCTGCAAAGAAAAAAGAAAAAACCAACTGAGTAGAGTTTTCAGGAAACCCAGCCCCTGTGTGCCTGAATATGAGTAACCTCTGCTCTTGTGAGACCTGGTCTATTGTTGTGATTGATAGTCGGGGAAGCAACCCCGAAATGCCATACATGAATGTCTATTCTTGTTCATAGCAAAATATCTTATAAAATTACTATCTTTTCCACTGATCAACTTTCCTCTTTTTGAAAAGCAGTATCAAATATACACATATATACACATATAAAATGTAAATAGGTAAAGAAACAGATAGATAGATATATAGATAGATAGAGATACAACATGAAATAGTCTGGCACCATATCACTTTGTACGCATTTGCTTCACATATAGTATTAATTATAATATATATCTGACTGTATGCACATCTATATGTATATTGATCTATGTTTAAGAGAAAAGAAGAACATGTGAGTGTGATGAAGTCAACAATCATTTCTTAGATGCTTAATATATATGCAAGGCATATTTGATGTGAAATAAATTGTTATCATTAGAGATGTATGCTATGGGAGAAGAAGCATTTAGTAGCGCCAGTTATAGTACAAACATATAAATGCATATATATATATATATATATGCATATGTATACATACATATGTACATACACACATACCCACCCACCCACCCACCCATCCCCCCCCACACACACATACACTTCTTGAAGGACATTTAAGCAAAGTTTCTACTTTTAATATAAGCTTCTGGGAATGACGTCATTGGTGTTAATTTAGATTTGCTTATTGCTATAAAATAGGACCATTGTGAAATACAAACCCATATTCCTACTCTTGGCTATAAATAAAACATTTGCTTAACTTAGCTATGAAAGAGAAATACGAACTTGAAAGCCATTAACAAATGTACCCTTTGTTCTTGTCTGTTGTAGGCATCATAGGCTATTTTACTTTATAGCTTAATATATCCATTTATGGCAGCTGCACCTTTGTAGTGCTTGAAATAATGTGTTTTGTTGTTTTTATTTTTTTATGTCTTTTCTTCCTTACAAAATACCAAAGAAAAGAAAGAATGAAGACTTTGGTCAAACTGATATTCAAATTTGTTTCATGATCTATTTTTATAAATGTAATACTTCATATGAAAATTCAATATCATCATCTTTTGGTATCAAGATTCAAGTTTTCCTAACAAACCAGACAGCTTCCTCTAATATTGAAGGGTTTTTTTATTCTATGGTGATAACATTTTCCAATGGAATTTCTTAATTTTAAAAAAGATTTAAAAAACACAACAAAAACAAGTTCTGCTCCTATGCTTCATCATTGTTTATAAGTAACCTTGGATTTTGAAGACTGCATCCACCAAATTTCAAATTCTAGTCAATTCTGTAGAGATGTATTTAAAGGTTTTAAATATTAATTATAACAGAAAGAGGATGAAACAAGCTAAGATCATCATCAAAGTTTTGGTCCTTTTTCCCTCTGTAAAGCTGGTATTTGTTTTTTAAACCAAAACAACTAAAGAACACTATCCACTAAAAAGTGAAGGGGGTGATAATCTGTGTCAAAAATGAATTTCCATAACAAAAAGAAACAAAAACCTTTTGACATAGAACTAATAATCTTAGCTGATGCTGTATTTACAGTAGAAAATATATGTAAACAAGGGCATAATAGAACCAAGATTTCTTAAAGTTCATTTTAATTTCCAAGTGCCCTATTTGCAAAGCATTTAGGCAAGAAAATGTGATCACTTCTCAACTATGTAATGTCTGTAATGTTTTTCTTTTTAATAAAAAGGTACAATCTTTTGTTTGCTTTTGAATTTAAATTCAAGTTTCCACTGAGCAAACATTCTTTTTGTCAAAACACCATAAAATAGATTAGTTTCTATATAGGTAAAATCATAGGCATGTATCTTATTTGAGCCAGATTGCCAGCATGCCTGGGAACATAGCACATAGAATCCATGTTTCATACATGCTTATAGACAAAACAGTGAGTTTGTTTTCTAAAATAGAAGCTGTGTTTATGATTTAAACAATAATCACAGCAATTTATCATATAGTTGTAGAATCTATGACAAGTAGGTAATGTAGTAGATAGGTGCTGGACTTAGAGTCATGAAAATCTGAATTTGAATCTTGCCTCTAACACATGCCAGTAGTATAACTCTGGCATGTCATTTAACCTCTCTCAAGCTCAGCTTTCTCATCTGTGAAGTGGGCATATTAATAACACCTGCCTCATAGGAATGTTGTGAGAATCAAATGTAAAGTACTTTGAAAAATTTAAGGAACTATATAAATGCTAGCTATTGACATTATTATCTTCTACCTCATCAGAATAAATGCATTCCTCTATATCATTGAAAAAATATCCAAACATATGAAATAAATAAATTATTTTTTGGTTGTTTATTCCCTTTGCCTCAGGTAAAGTGAAATACTGAATTATTTCAGATGTTCGTAGAGACTCATTGGTGGCAAGAAAGATAATCAGGCTCTTCCTCCCTCTTTGCCCATAATTAAGAAGAAAACACTTGTTAAATGGGCACTTTTGTAACAAGCCAGCAAACTCACTAGGCGAATGAAAGACACCTCACATACACACATATCATATATGTCATATATGCTTGTAATATTTCCCTGTACATATGGTGCCTTTTTATTGACTTATGGGGTTCACAAGATGTGTGTTAGCATGTAGTCTATCCCATAAGGCATAATATCTGTGGGTCCAGCTTTTAGGATGACAGAAGCCTACTTTTTTCCCTCATGTATCAAAATTGTTCCCCCCTCACATAGATTGCTGTGTCCTCATTTTTTCCATTTTCTCAACAAAACTTTCTTAAACTCAAGTCAGAGGTGAAACTTTTACTTAGGAATCCAGGGACAATTGAGAACAAAGCAGTTATTGGGACATTGAACAGAAAGGAATTAAAGTAATCCAGTATAAGCAATTTCTAATGCTACTTATATAAATCTGTATAAAATAAGTGCATTTGTTCATACAAGATGTTTGCAAATTTTTTCCAATCCACTTTAATAATTCCACATTGAGCAGTTTTGAACAGTGTTAAAAATACTCTTGTTCTGGCCCTCCTGTCTTCCTTCTTCCTCCCTTTCTAGTTAGTTTAATAAGCTTTAGTAGGAAATAAGATTGTAGAAGGGAACCTAAAAGTCATGTACAGAATGTTGTAAAGCTCAAAGGAGCATAATTTTCTTTCTTTTTTTGTGTGTGGGGGGGCAGTAAGGCAGTTGGGGTTAAGTGACTTGCCCAAGGTCACATAGCTTGTAAGTATCAAGTGTCCAAGCCAAGATTTGAACTCATGTCCTCCTGAGTTCAGGGTCAGTGCTCTATTTACCAAGTCACTTAGCTGCCTCTGGAGCATAATTTTCAATTGTATCATATTGATCTAAATTAACATCCTCATAATATGTGCCAAATCAAAAGAAACCATCTAAGTGCTGCTTGTCAAAGTTCTGGTTCTATGATATGTAAACTCCAGATAAAATCCAGACCTCTATGGTTCCAGGCCAGCAGAATATCAAAGAGGTCCAGATGTACTTTGAGGTGATGAATATGCTAATGAGCTCACCCCAATGAGACTTCAACCTCCTGTCCCCAAGTGCTCTTCCATCTCCATCAGCTCCATGCTGCCTAGTGCTCCCAAATCCAATCCATGGTTACCTGAATGGTGTTCTCTGTTCCTCCTCCAGCCTCATCTTCTTCCCCACGTGTCTGCCTCCCATCACCATCTCCTGTCCCCATGATGCCATCTGCCTCTGTACCACTTTTGCCTTCTGTCTCTATCAAGTTTTGAAATAATACAAACTCATATATAGAGAAAAGGGCACCTTTAAATGAAGCCAAGAGGATAGTGAGCATGGGCACTGCACTGTACAATGGGTATTGCACAGATGGAACCTACAGCAGTAGTTTTATGCATTCAGGAGGGAGGGTAAGAGATTGTCACTTTAACCATGGAATCATTTGAAAAATACTGGTGTTGTGAGGGGAAGTAGTCTGTATGATAGAACAGCAAGGGAAAGGGGGTCTCTGGAAGAGTGTTTAATTTAGTTCTGTTAGGTCTGAATGTGTTCTGATAGTAGAGTTCAGGACCAGTCACAGAAGGTCACAACAGCCTTAGTGCAACATTGTTAGGTTTGGTCAAGGTAGCTCAAAATCATGAAAAGGGAGACTATCTAACTTGGGTTTACATTCTTCAAATTCCTCACCTTTCTCTAACTTATTAAAATGTAATCACCACCCTTTCTTCTACTGCCAATCATGGTCTTTCCCAGTAAGTATCCAAAAAACCAGGTGTGCCTGCCCACTATTTCCTAATTTTGTAATGTAATTATCAATTCATAAGCCCTTTCCCTTTGCCACATATCAAAAATAATTTTTTTTCAGTATGTTAAAAAAGAATGGGAGGTGGTAAAAAAGAAAACTACAGGAATAAGCATTCTATATTTTAATAAAGTTAGCCTGAGTGACTCCATGTTTAAATCTTGCCTAAACTTTGTGTATGTGCACAGCCAATCTGAAGGAGACGACAGTCTAGAAATCCTTTTTGGGCGTGTACATAGACATGGGCAATGCTGAAGTGACACAAAACTCATCCTCTCGTGAGATATGTGCCATTCAGTATGTTGTTCATTCATTTTTCATTTGTATCTGAGTTGTCTTTATCACCTTTTGGGATTTCTTGACAAAGACACTAGTACTTTGCCATATTCTTCTCCAGCTCATTTTACCGAAGAAGAAACAAGCAAGCAGGATTAAATAGGAACCCTAGGCAAGTCAGTGTCACACAGCTAATAAGTGTCAGAGGCTAGATTTGAACCCAGGAAGATCAGTCTTTCTGACTCCTGGCTCTGCTCTCTATGCACTATGGTGTTAAACACCATGCTTTTGACCTTATAAGGAAGTTGCTTACTCCTGTCTATAAAAACCTTGTGCAGGTTGCACCCAACCTAGATGCCTTGGTGTGCTAATAAAGTACTTTTACCTTTCTTGTTCTGAGTTTACTTTATTGATGAGGGTGAGGCCCAAACCAGAAATTTTCTCTTTGCATACCATTGGAATGCAAGGTTATACTTGAAGGAACAAAGTATTAGAGTTAATATGTAATTATTTTTTTTATATCCAAAAACAGTTTCCTCAGGGAAGGAAGATTAAAATGTGAATTTTTAAACTGAATAAATGGGGATTCTAATCTCTCTGTCCCCTTCATTCTTTCTGTCTCTCATCCTATCCCCACCCCCATCCCCATCTGTATTGCTATCTATCTATCTAGCCAGGAGCTAACTGCTGCAATAGAATCTTAAACAAATCAACCTATTGACCAGGCAGACAAATGAATCACTCTCTTGATTAGCATATGGTTCTATGAAACCAGGGGTGGGGAACCTCTAGGTTCTCAAGTTCAGCTTTTTGACTGAATCCAAACTTCACAGACCAAATCCATTTAATACAAAGATTTGTTCTGTAAAATTTGGACTCAGAAGGCTGCACCCCAGGACTTAGAAGGCCATATGTGGCCTTGAGGCCACAGATTTCCTACTCCTTTGACCTAAACTAATTCCTCAGCTTTCAGATTTGTGCATTTGATTTTGTTCAATACGGGAACATATTATTTTTTCACATCAAAGAACCTACATTTGTGAAATGGGGAAAGCTGACACATAATAGGGGTATCTTAGGGAGCTATAGAAGGCATCTTGATACAAAGTTCTCATGAAGGAGTTGGTGTATGCATATTGTGCAGAATGAAAAGTGGTGTTTGGGTGAGGAGGGAGGGAGAGACAATTTGGAACTTAAAATGTAACAAAAAAAACCCAAATTAAAAAATTTTAAAACATGGTAGTATGCATGGGGGCTAGTATAAGGCAGGACTGGAGACATTTTCCATTCTTAGCCAACAGTGGCTTCAGAGATAAAGTATAATAACTTTAATATCCTTATAGCAGGATCATAGATGACAAATGTTAAGTCACCAGATAAGTGTTCCATCAGGAAGATATACAAAGGAGTTGCACATACATTGCAGCATCTGTGGAGGACATCATTCTTTTTAGGATGCATTTTTTCTGCTGGAAATTTCTCTGCTCCAGTGATTTGTGTTTTTAGGTAGTCTTTAGCTATTACTGGATTTGGCTGCAGAGTTCATCTTTGTGAAATTCCTGCATGTGACCCCAGAATGTTACCAAAGGTAAGAATATATAAGGGTCTAAGAATCTAGACAGATACAATAATGATTAAAGAGCACAAAATATTAGGGATCCCAATAGGCAATGGATTCAGAATTAGAGACAACAAGATGAAAAGAATCAAGCAAGACCCAGATTAAAGAATCACTGTGAGGTGACCTGAAATAAGAGTTCAGTCACATCACAGAGGCTTCTGACATCTTCTCTTTTCAGGTATGAATTAATTCAAGATGCAGGGCCTCCTGTGATTGAGTGAGACTGAGTGACTGACTGATTATACTCATCTGGAAGAAAGAGTGCATTGATAGTCAGTAACTGAGGGTGGGTAATGACATTATTTCTTCATCTCGTCTGATGTTTTTTCCACATATTTAGCAATTGACTTTATTGGGATGTCAAGATTTACCTTTAACTTGTTAGCCTGGATTATTGGAAAACAATTACAGCAACAAGGATTTTGAAACTGAATAGGTTAATATATTTCTCATAGAAATGAGAAAGGTTCTGGTTTCCAGAGTATGAGAGGGACAAGAGATGGTTGATGACCATGAAGGCCATGCAAGGCAGATTGGTGCAGTGAAATCAGAGGAGTTTCAGATAGACCAGGCAAAGAGCTCTGGTATTTGGTGTGAGGCAAATAGAATGATGACATCTGAAAGGGCATTGGGCTGCTGGCAGAACTATTACCTAAAGGAAATGAAGAAGAGCAATGATATTGTGTCTTCTCCTTGACTGTGGGGACTTGCCAGATCAAAGAATATGAGAAAGCTCTGAAGTATATAGGAAAGTTCCTGTAGACTTAGCCAGGCCAAGGGTAAGTTCTCATTGAAGTTATGAAGAAAGATGGGCTTGTGGGTATGGACACCATGGTAGGTGGGGTTACCTCTGAGTGTGGCTGAGATCCCTTAGCTAGTTAGACTTCTTTGCTAACACTACAACCCCTAGGACCCACTTCTGATCTGCCCCAGCACAGATGAAGCAGCCAATGTGGGGAATGGAGATGCAGATACTAAAGATAAAAAAAGAGTGGGAGAGAGGCTGTCCCTATTGTTCCTTTTTCCTACACTAGCCTGAATCCCCACTTCCCCCCCCATTCTCTTCTCAGTTTCTATGTACCTTTCAATGTTTTTCCTAAGACCTTCCCTCCTCTGAGATATTATACTTTGGTAGAATATAAATAAAAATGAAAATTCTGAGAGAAAAAAGAAATTGAATCCAGATTAGCTGAAAAAATAGAAGTGATCACAGGCCTAAGGTAGGCCTGATAAAAAGAGACTTCCAAGATTACAAGATATGGTGCAGTAGTTGTTTATCACAAATCTCTGCAACTCAAAAAACAGAAACATAGTAAGAAGTAAAAACAATATGAACAAACAACAGAGAACTTAAATATATTCATCTACTACTCAGCATCCATAAGCACTCCATACCCTGAGTTTTTTAGTTCAAGCAGCCTCAAAGTATCGTACTAACGAGTCTGGCGATGGGAGATCTTTGCCCAGGTCCGTCATAGCAGTGGCTAAGTTTGATGTTCCCTCAGTCCCAAAGGGTGGCAAAAAACTTGTGGAAGGGATTATACCATGGAACATATGTAAGAATGAGAACATAGAGCATAAAATTTGCCCTCCATCCTTCTGGTGAGCCACATGTGTTCTGATTCCTAGAAATTGTTGTTCCTATGGAATTTGTCCATCACACATAGAGGGGTGTGAGTCAAGAGTTAATTCATGTTCTTAAATCACCTTTTGACCCAGAAATATCACTACTAGGTCTATTTCCAAAGAGTATTAGAGAAGGACAAGAATGTATATGTTCTAGAATACTCAGAACAGCTCTCTTTGAGCTGGCAAAGAACTGGAAATTGCAGGGACACACACCAATTACAAAATGGCTGAAGAACTTGGGATATACAAATGTGATGAAATACAAATACTACTGTGCAATAAGAAATGATGAGCTTGATGATCTTGAAAAAATGTGGACTTGCATGAAATAACCAAGAGCAAAATGAGCAGAACCAAGAGAATTTTGTATATAGTAACAACAATATTGTTTTCTGTACAGAGTAAATAAGTCATTTTGACTTTTATGAATACTTAAATTAACTATAAAGGATTCCATCTGCATCCAGCAAAAAATTGCTAAATAGAAGTACATATAGAATGGTGTGTGTACATACACATACATGAATGTATATACATATATATGCACACATATATACATATATGTCTGTATATGTACACATACATGTATGTGTGTGTGTGTATATGCCTGATTATAGTCATCTCTAAGATAGGGGGAGAGGGAAGAAAAAAGGGAAGAAAGGAACATTACAAGATAATTTCATCATATATTTAAAAGAATTAGCAAATTACACATAATAGATTTGCAGTTTCACACACAATCATCTTTTCTATTGTACAATGTTATGGAAATGCTTGTTTTATTCCATAAATTAAAAGTAAAAATTTTTTAAAGGGCATAGCTCTTAGAAATGTGCATGAAGTAGTAGACATCAGGTGTAGGGAAGTTATTTTTTTCCGTCATTTTAAAGAAATGCTTGAAACAACAATGCTTCATAAACACACATTAAAAATTACTTAAAACTTGAAACTATAAACCATTGGTCATATCATTTTCTCCTGACATACAGGAAAGACTCCAGGGAGACTTGTGTTACTAATTGAAATAGTTTCACCTCAGTCAACTGAGTGACCATGAGTGAGTCAAGACTCATGGCTTCTAGAAAGTGAGGTCACTGTTTGGAGTTATGAGAATGATATGATCATTCTTTTCACATAGAATTCATGAAGTTGCAGGAAGAATTCTTGCTGTCAATTACTATCCAAGAACTCCTGACCTCTTGAGCTCTGACATAGCAGCTAGATCTGGAAATGCCCATTTATTCAGGTTATCATAGGGAAAATGAAAGCAGAAGAAAGAGATAGTCAAAATCTGAAGTCTGGTCTCAGTCTCAGGAAAGAAAGTGTGCGTTCTTGTTGTCATGTGCTTGTAACTAGGTAAATGTGCTCCTACTAGGGGTGGGTAAGGAGAGTAATTAGCTTTCTGTCCTGTCAGGAAATTCTAAATGACACAAAAAGAAACAACAAAAAAAGAGAAAGGCAGACCTTATCCTGTCTTTTAAAGTCTAGTGGGTACATAACTCTTCCTTGTCTAAGCTATGAATCATTTTTTAAATTGTATTTATCTTTTCTTGAACTTAAGAAATAAAGCAAGCATTGACATAATACAGTAGAAGAGAAAAAAATAAGTTCATGAAATTGCAAATCTGTTATACACAATATGCTAATCCTTTTAAATACATAATAAAATCAATATTTAACATTTCCTTGTTTTCTCCTCTTTGCTGCCCTTCTCCCCATCCTATAGATGGCTACATACATACATACATAGACAGACATATATACATATAAATATATACATATAAATGTGTGTGTGTATATGCATATACACACTCACCCATCCACCCATCACTCTATACATACTTCTATTGATCAACTCTTTTGCTGGATGCAGAGAGTATCTTCCTTCACATGTCTTTTAGTTAATTTGAGCATTTATAATAGTCAAAATGACTTTTTCACTGTAGTTCTGAAAATAATATTATTGTTACTATACACAAAGTTCTCTTGGTTCTGCTCATTTTGCTCTTCATTATTTTGTGCAAATATATCTGTTGTTTTCTAAGATCATAAAGCTCATCATTTATTGTAACACAGCAAAATTACACCACAATCCTATACCACAACTTGTTGAGCCATTGCCCAATTGACAGATATCCCTGCAATTTCCAGTTTTTGCTACCAGAAAGAGAAATACTATGAATATTTTAGAATATATAAGTTCTTTTCATTTTTTTCCCTAATAATCTTTGGAAATAGCCCTAGTAGTGGTATTTCTGGGTCAAAGTGTATAGGTAGTTTAACAACATGAATCTCTCTTGATTCAGGTAGTTTGATAAGTGTTTGGACATAATTGCAAATTGCTCTCCAAAATAGTTGGATCATTTTGCAATTACATTGGCAATAAATCAGTTTCCTGATTTTTCTGCATCCCCTCCAACATTTGTCACTTTCCCCTTCTATTGTTTTAGCCACTCTGCTAGGTGTAAAATGCTATCTCAAGATTGATGGGGGAGGGGGGGGAAGTGAGCCAAGATGGCAGAGTAGAAAAATGGGCTGCTAGAACTGTCCCAACAAATGCCTCAAAAAAACCTGTAAAAATGACTGAACAAATTCTAGAGCAGCAGGAGCCACAAAATGACAGACTGAAACAAATTTCCAGTCCAAGACAATCTGAAATATCGACAGGAAGGACCTATTGCACTGGAAAGCAGAGCACAGATTGGTGTGGGCTGTGCAGGAATGGACAGAGCTTGAGGAGGTCTTAAGGGACTGAATTGCTTCTGGCAGCTGCAGTTTCCACACTTCTCAACCCTGAAATGCCAAAGAGAGCTTTGAAGTTCAGTGGGAAGGGTCTCTCACCTGGCTGACAGGAGAGTATGGTCCTGACCCATTCCCAGTCCTAGCCCCAGTGCATCAATAACCACTGTTGAAACAGATACTGTGTCTACAACCCTCCACTTAACAACGAGATCAAAAGTCAAGTAATTGGCTAGGGAAATGATGAAATAGAGGACAAAGAAACAGACTACAGATTCTAACTTCCATGATGGAATGGTATTTTCTATCATCATTGGTGATGAAGAAGCTCAAAACACACAACCAGAAGATAACAAAGTCAAAGCTCCTGCAACCAAAGCCTCCAAGAAAAATGTGAATTGGTCTTTGGCCATGGAAGAGCTCAAAAAGGATTTTGAAAGTCAGATAAGAAAAGAAGAGGAAAAATTGGGAAGATAAATGAGAGTACTGCAAGAAAATCATGAAAAATGATTCAACGGCTTGCTAAAGGAAATCCAAAAAAAAAATGCTGAAGAAAATAAACCTTTAAAATTAGACTTATCCAAATGACAAAAAGAGGTCCAAAAACCAATGAGGAGAAGAATGTTTTAAAGAGCAGACTGGACAAAATGGAAAAAAAAGAGGTCCAAAAGTTCCCTAAAAACATAATTCCTTCAAAATAAGAATGGAATAAATGGAAGTTAATAACTTTATGAGAAATTAAGAAACTATAAAACAAAACTAAAAGAATGAAAAAAAGAAGACAATATGAAGTATCTCATGGGAAAACAACTGAGCAGGAAAATGGATCCAGGAGAGATAATTTAAACATTATTGGACTACCTGAAAGCCATGATCAACATAAAGAGTCTAGTCAATAATTTTCAAGACATTATCAAGGAAAACTGTCCTGATATTCTAGAACCAGAGAGTAAAATAGAGATGAAAATAATCCACTGATCACCTCCAGAAAGAGACCCCAAATGGAAAACTTCAAGAATATTGTCAACAAATTCTTGAATTCCCTGGTCAAGGAGAAAATATTACAAGTGGTCATAAAGAAACAATTCCATATATTGTGGAAACACAACCAGGATAGCACAAGATTTAACAGATTCTTCATTAAGGGATTAGAGGGCTTGGAATACGACATTTCAGAGGTCAAAGAGCTAGGATAAAACCAAGAGTTACCTACCCAGCAAATCTAAGTATAGTATTTTAGGGGGAAAAAAATGGAACTTCAATGGAATAGAGAACTTTCAAGAATTCTTGTTGAAATGATTGGGGCTAAATAGAAACTTTGACTTTCAAATATAAGAATAAAGAGAATTATTAAAAGGTAAACAGGAAAGAGAAATCATAAGGGACTTATTAAAGTTGAACTGTTTACATTTCTACATGGAAAGATGATTTTTGCAATTCATAAGACCTTTCACAGTATTAGGAAGTTGGAGGGAATATATATATATATATATATATATATATATATATATATATATATATATATATATATATATATATATACATATATATATATACACACACAAACACACACACACACACACACACACACACACACAGAGGGAGAAGGAGAAAGAAATACAGAGAGACAAAATTGAGCACAACAAGAGCTCAATATGAAGGGATGATATCTAAAAAAGAAAATTAAATATTGAGAGGAATGTTCTAGGAGAAAGAAAAAGTGAGGTAGAATTTGGTAGATCATCTCACATAAAAGAGACAGGAAGATTTTTACAATGGAGGGGAAAAGTGGGAAGGCAAGAGCAAATAAGTTAGCTTTATTTTCATTGGATTTGGCTTCAGGAGTGAATAATACCCACCTACACACATTCAATTAGGCATGGAAATTTACCTTATCCTGTAGGAAAACAGAGGGGAAGGAGATAAGAGAGTAGGGAATAATAGAAGGGAAGGCAGATTTTGGGAAGGGGTAATCAGAAACAAACACTTTTATAGAAGGGCAGGTCAAAGGAGGGAAAAGAACAAATGAGGGCAGGACAGGGTAGAGGAAAATACAGTTAGTCTTTCACAACATGACTGTTATGGAAGTGTTTTACTTGCCTACACAGTATGACCTATATCAAATTTCTTGCTTTCTCAATGAGGGTGTATCAGGATGGAGGAAGAGAGAGAATATGGAATTTAAAGTTTTAAAAATTGATGTTAAAAATTGCTTTTACATGCAACTAGGAAATAAGCTATATTGACAATGGGGTATAGAAATCTATCTTGCCCTACAGAAAAAAGAAGGGATGGGGATGGGAAGGAGAGATAGAAGGAAGGACAGAATGTAGGAAAAGGTAATCAGAATACATACTTTTCTGGGGTGGTGGGAAGGGGCAGATGGGGAGAAAATTTGAAATTCAAAATTTTGTTGAAATGAATGTAGAAAACTGAAAATAAATTTAAAAAGATTCTTTTCATCTGTATTTGTCTAATCATTAATAATTTAGACCACCTTAAATTGACTATAAATTGCTTTGATTTTCTCAGTGGAAAACTGCCTGTTTGTATCTTTTGATCATTTATCATTTGGGGAAAAAATCTTTTTTTTAAGAATTTGACAAAAGTTCTTTATATACTTTAGATATGAGACCTTCATATGACAAACTTTCTACACTTTTTTCCTTTAGTTTCCTTCTTTCCTTTTAATCTTGGCTATATTTTCTTTATTTGTACAAGAATTTTTAATTTATTGTCACCAAAATTTTATTTAAGTTAAAATAAATATGAAAATATAGGCCAATGTAATTAATGAATATGTGATGCAAAAATTCAAAGTAAAATACTAGCTAAGATTACAAAACTATATTATAAGGACTATACATTATAACCAAATGACTTATGTCAGGAATTCAGGGATATTTTAACAAAAAAAATTAACATAATTGATTATATCAGTAATAAAATTAGCATAATCATATGATATTATCAATAGATGCAGAAAAAGTTTTTGATAAAGGTCATTATACATTTCTGTTAAAATACCTGACAATATTAGAATGAATGTATTTTTCCTCAAATTGATTAAAAATATTTATCTAAAACCATTAGTAGGCATTATTTGTAATTGAGGTATACAAGAGGCCTTCCCAGTAAGATCAGGTGTGAAATAAGGATTCCTACTGTCACTAATATTATTCAATGCTTTATTGGAAATCCTGGCAATGACAGGATAATTCTGCAGGAATCAGAACAGAGATTAGGGTGATAAAACTATCTCTTTTTGCAGATGATATGATGATATACTCAGAAAATCTCAGAGACTGAACCAAAAAGTTAATTGAAATAATGAGTGATTTTAGCAGTGTAGTAGGATATAAAGTAAATCCACATAAATCATTAGCATTTCTAGATATCACAAAACCCTGCAAGAAGTGATAGTAAAAAGTACACAAGAAGATGGCGGAGTAGAAAGACACACATATGTTAGCTCCTAACACACAGCCCATCAAATACCTGTAAAAAAGAACTCCGAACAAATTCTGGAGCAGCAGAAACCATAGAACAATGGAGTGGAGGACATTTATGTTCCAGAGAGCCCTGAAAAACCGACACCAAAGGTCCATCACCCACCAGACCCAGAGCAGAGCCCAGCCCTGCCTTGGCCATGAGGCACTGAGGGGAGAAGATCTGAGCAGGCTTCAGGGACAGAACCTCCAGCAGCCATGCAAGTCCCTCTACCCCCAGGCACAAAGGTCAGTGAGAGAGCCTTCTGGACTGGCCGAGAGGGGAGCGGGGTGTCCCCATAACTCAGGCCCCCTTGGGAGGCAGCAGCAGAGGCAGCAGCAGACAGGGGCTCCCAAAGCAGACAGGAGCTCTGATCCACTATTGAAGATCTCCACATAAATCCCCTGAGGGAACTGAGCCCTGTGAGGTGGCCCTGCCACCACTCAAGCAGCTGAACTTAATCTCATACTGAATAGCAGCCCTGCCCCTGCTGAAAGTCCTGAGGCTGGGAAGAAGCATTTGAATCTTAGACCCCAAGCACTAGCTGGGTGGATCTGGAGGCAAGGTGGGTGTGGAAAGGAATCTCAGAAGTCAAGTAACTGGGAAAATGCCCAGAAACAGGAAAGGAAATAAGACCGTAGAAGGATACTTTTTGGTGAACAGATATCTCCTCCCTTCCTTTCTGATGAGGAAGAACAATGCTTACCATCAGGGAAAGACATAGAAGTCAAGGCTTCTGTACCCCAAACATCCAAAACAAATATGTAATGGTCTCAGGCCATGGAAGAGCTCAAAAAGGATTTTGAAAAGCAAGTTAGAGAGGTGGAGGAAAAACTGGGAAGAGAAATGAGAGATATGTAAGAAAAGCATGAAAAGCAGGTCAATACCTTGCTAAAGGAGACCCAAAAAATGCTGAAGAAAATAACATCTTGAAAAATAGCCTAACTCAATTGGCAAAAGAGGTTCAAAAAGCCAATGAGGAGAAGAATGCTTTAAAAAACAGAATTAGCCAAATGGAAAAGGAAGTTCAAAAGCTCACTGAAGAAAATAGTTCTTTAAAAATTAGAATAGAAGAGATGGAGGCTAAAGACGTTATGAGAAACCAAGAAATCATGAAACAAAACCAAAGAATGAAGAAATGGAAGATAATGTGAAATATCTAATTGGAAAAACAACTGACCTGGAAAACAGATACAGGAGAGACAATTTAAAAATTATAGGACTACCTGAAAACCACGATCAAAAAAGAGCCTAGACATCATCCTTCATGAAATTGTCAAGGGAAACTACCCTGATAATCTAGAACCAGAGGGAAAAATAAATATTGAAAAAATCCACCAATCACCTCCTGAAACAGATCCAAAAAGAGAAACTCCTACGAACATTGAGGCCAAATTCCAGAATTTCCAGGTCAAGGAGAAAATATTGCAAGGAGCTGGAAAGAAACAATTCCAATATTGTGGAAATACAATCAGGATAACACAAGATCTAGCAGCTTCTACGTTAAGGGATCTAACGGCATGGACTAGGATATTTCAGAAGTCAAAGGAACTAAGACTAAAACCAAGAATCACCTACCCAGCAAAACTGAGTATAATATTTCAGGGGAAAAATGATCTTTCAATGAAATAGAGGACTTTCAAGCATTCTTGATGAAAAGACCAGGGCTGAAAAGAAAATTTGACTTTCAAACACAAGAATGAGAAGAAGCATGAAAAAGCAAAGAGCAAAGAGAAGTCATAAGAGACTTACCAAAGGTGAATTGTTCATATTGCTACATGGAAAGACAATATTTGTAACTCTTTAAACTTTTCAGTATCTGGGTAGTTGGTGTGACTAAACACACACATACACACACACACACATGCACACACCCATGTACATGTGTGCGCGCACACACAGAGACAGAGTGCACAGAGTGAATTGAATAGGATGGGATCATATTTTTAAAAAACGAAGTTAAGCAGTGAGAGAGAAATGTATTGGGAGGAGTGAGTGAGAAATGGAATGGGGCAAATTATCTCTCATAGAAGAGGCAGGCAGGAGACATTTTAGTGCAGGGAAAAAGAGGGGAGCTGAGAGAAAAACATTATGTTTACCCTCATCACAATCGACTAAAGGAAAGAATAAAATGCACACTCATTTTGGTATGAAAATCTATCTCACAATACAGGAAAGTGGGGGAGAAGGGAATAAGCAGGGTGGGGGTGCTGATGGAAGGGAGGGCAATTGGAGGAGGGAACAATTTGAAATCAACATTCCTGGGGAGGCATAGGATCAAAAGAGAGAATAGAAGTAATGGGAAGCAGGTTAAGATGGAGGGAAATATAGTTAGTCTTACACAACACGACTATTATGGAAGTCATTTGCAAAACTACACAGATGAGGCCTAAATTGAATTGCCTGCCTTCCCAAAGGAAATGGGTGGGGAGGTAGGGATGGGGAGAAGTTGGAATTCAAAGTTTTAGGAACAACTGTTGAGTATTGTTCTTGCTACTAGGAAATAAGAAATACAAGTAATGGGGAATAGAAAGTTCTCTGGCCCTACAGGACAAAAGAGAAGATGGGGACAAGGGAAGGGAGGGATAATAGAAGAGAGAGCAGATTGGTGATAGGGAAAATTAGAATGCTCGGTGTATTGGGGTGGGGTAAGGGGACAAATGGGGAGAAAATTTGAAACCCCAAATTTTTTGAAAATAAATATAGAATGTTAAATAAATTAATGCATTAAAAAATAAAATGAAAATAAAATAAATAAAATAAAAAGTACTCCATTTATTTTTTTTATTTATTAAACTTCTCTTTTTTCGATCTCTTTCAGGTGGTGATCAATGGATTCTTTCAATACTTATTTTGCCCTCTGTTTCTAGAATCTCAGGGCAGTTTTCCTTGATAATTTCACAACAGATGATGTCTACGCTCTTTTTTTGATCATGGCTTTCAGGTAGTCCCATAATTTTTAAATTGTCTCTCCTGGATCTATTTTCCAGGTCAGTTGTTTTTCCAATGAGACATTTCACATTATCTTCCATTTTTTCATTCTTTTGGTTTTGTTTGGTGATTTCTTGGTTGCTCATAAAGTCTTTAGCCTCCATCTGTTCCATTCTAATTTTTAAAGAACTATTTTCTTGAGTGAGCTTTTGAACCTCTTTTTCCGTTTGGCTAATTCTGCTTTTGAAAGCATTCTTCTCCTCATTGGCTTTTTGAACCTCTTTTGCCAATTGAGGTAGCCTATTTTTCAAGGTTTTATTTTCTTCAGCATTATTTGGGTCTCCTTTAGCAAGGTCTTGACCCCTTTTTCCTGCTTTTCTTGCATCTCTCTCTTTTCTCTTTCCAGCTTTTCTTCCACTTGTCTAACTTGATTTTCAAAATTCTTTTTGAGCTCTTCCATGGCCTGAGCCCATTGAATATCTATTTTGGATGTTTGGGATACAGAGGCCTTGACTTATATGTCTTTCCCTGATGGTAAGTGTTATTCTTCCTCATCAGAAAGGAAATGAGGAAACACGTTCACCAAGAAAGTAACCTTCTATGATCTTATTTTTTTTCCCTTTTCTGGGCATTTTTCCAGCCAGTTACTTGACTTCTGAGATTCCTCTCCACCCCTGCTTAGATCTGCCCACTTAGTGCTTGGGGTCTGAGATTCAAATGCTACTCCCCAGCCTCAGGGCTTTCAGGGGCAGGCGGGCTGCTATTCAATGTGAGCTTAAATTCTGGTGCTCAGGTGGGGGCAGGGCCACCTCCCAGGCTCAGTTCCCTCAGGGGGTTTATGCGGAGACCTTCAGTAATAGAGTGGAACTCCTGCCTGCTCCAGGAGCTCCTAGCTGCTGCTGCCTCCTGAGTGGGTCTGAGTTATGGAGACACCCCGCTCCTTTCTTGGCCAGCCCAGAAGTCTCTCTCACTGACCTGTAGCGCCTGTGGGTGGAGGGACCTTCGCGGCCACTGGAGGTTCCGTCCCTGAAGCCTGCTTGGTTCTGCAACTCTTGTGGCCCCGGTCAAGGCAGGGCTGGGCTCTGCTCCAAGTCTAGTGCACCACGGACCTTTGTTGACAGTTTTTCAGGGCTCTCTGGAACAGAAATCTCCTCTACTCTGTTGCTGCACAGCTTCCACTGCTCCAGAATTTTTTGGGAGTTCTTTTTACAGGTAATTTATGGGCTGTGTGTTCGGAGCTAGCATATGTGAATCTTTCTACTCCACCATCTTGGCTCCTCCCTCCCAAATGCACCCCATTTAAAATAACTTTGTGCAGTATAAAATACCTTGGAGTAAGCCTGCCAAAAGAAATTATTTTTTAAAATTACTTTTAAATAATTATTTAATTTATTTTTATTATTTTTAAATTATTTTTAATTATTTTTAAAAATATTGAAAAAACTTTTTATGCAAATAAAATCAGATTTAAAGGATTGAAGAGATATTAATTGTTCATGGGTAAAGAGGACAAACATAATAAAAAGGACAATTTTACCCAAACCAATTTATATATTCAACCCCATCCAAATTAAACTACCAAAAAAATTCTTTACTGAAGTGGAAAAAAAGAAACTAATAGCAAAATTTATTTGGAAGGACAAAAAGTCAAGAGTATAAAAGGAAATTGTGAAAGAAAATGTATAAAGAAAGGAGGTTTAGTAATATTAAGTCTTAAACTGTAGTATAAATCAGTAATTTTCAAAACTATCTTGTACAGGCTAAGAAAAAGAAAGAGATGAATGGAATGGAGTAGACATACAATTTACACCAGCAAATAAAAATATAACCTTGTACTTGACAAGTATAAAGACTTGACATTTTGGGAAAAGAATTCATTATTTGGAAAAGAAATGCTGGGAAAACTGGAAAGCAGTATGATAGAAACAGGGCATAGACCAATATTTCACACCATTTATGAAGATAAGGTCAAAATGGATACATGACCTAGATGTGAAGAGAGATTTTACAAGAAAGCTAGATGAACATGGAATATACTGTTTATTAGACTTATGGGTAGGTGAACTATTTATGAATAAGCAAGAGATAATAAAGTTGATTGCAAAGGATAATTTCAATTGCATTAAATTAAAATTTACCCTCTTGATTAATTTGGGGTTAATTTGCCTATGTCCCTTTTGCATGGAGATATGCCATACCTAAGCATTATTTAAAAAAAAAAAAATTCTGTGCTTTTGACGGGGCTGGGGCATGATGACTCAACGAGTCCAAGAAAAAGCTGGACTTCCTGTTTTAGAGGTCAAATACTCATAGTATCAAACCTGGATTCTTTGTGAGAGTTAATTTATGTCACCTTTTGGGAGATGACCATAGGTAACAAACTAATTCTGTATAGCCATGGGAAGTAATGAAAGAAATGGTGTACGTGTGTGTGTGTGTGTGTGTGTCTTGGGGATTGGACATTAAAGATACACAAGTTGTAGAGAAAAAAGCCAAGAGAGAAAGACATGGGGGAGAGATTTTCTGCTGAGGGAAGGAAAAGTGGAAACCAAACTAGGACCAATTTCCTTTCTCAAATTTCCCCTACTCAGGCACTCAGTTAGGAACTGACCTTCTGCGACGCATATCTAGTCTGCATATTGCTAGCTTTCTGTTGCTCATCTATGGTCAGAGATGCCAAATTTTGTTGAATTTCTGACCACCTTGCAGCTCCCTTATTGGAATATTTCAGTTCAACCCCACTGAACAATAATAATTAGTAATAATAATATCCTTAAACCATTATACATTAATCTAGCAAAACAAATCCTGATATTGACCATGTTCAGAAATGTGCACCCTGTTCTTCATTTTAAATCCTCTCTCTGGCAGGTGTCAGATAGCATGCATTTATTTTCTTCCATACTCAGGACTTGTAATTTGTCATCACTTTGATCAGAGTTTTGTCTTTCAAAATTGTTTTTTTTTAAATAATATTACTATTATAAAAATTATTCTCCTGGTTCTACTTACTTCATTCAATATCAGTTCATAGATATAAATACTTCCCCTCAAATTTCCCAGTTTTAATGCATAGATATGAAAACTTCCAAGTATCTTCTGAAATTATCCATTTTGTAATTTTTTATGACACAAAAATTATATTACATTCTTGTAATATGATTTGTTAACCTATTCCCTAGTAGTTTTGTACCCCATTAGGTTCTAATGTTTTGGTTATGATGAAAAGAGCTAGCAAAAACATGTACTTATAGGTTCTTATGTTTTTTCTTTTATCCTCTTAGAAGTTATGTGATGATATTACTGGTAGAAAGTAACCAAAGGGACTGGAAGAAATTAGTTATAGACTGACATTTATAAGAAGTACCATGAATAATTAGCTTAAAAATAATTCCCCAATTTATACTGCCAAATGACATGAACAAATAATTTTAAAGAGAATATTTCAAACTATGAGAAAGTAAATGAGCATTCTAAATCACTAATAATAAGAGAAATGTAAATCAAAATAATTCTGAGGTTTTACTGCATATTCAGAAAATTTGTAAGTATGACAAACGATGAAAATAGTCATCATCTGAGTGACTATATAGAGACATAGGCATACCTAATACATGCTTGTAGGGAAGTAGCAATGGTGATTATTGCTTTATAACATAAATTTGAGGACTTAAAGAACCATTCCATATTCTAGAAAATGATTTCAATTATGGTTAAAAAAAAGTGACAGTAACCATCTCCTTTAACCTAGAAATCCTTTTACTAGCCAGGTACCACAAGGAGGTCAAAGACATAATGAACAGTATAGTATATTCCAAGATACCCATTTCATTACTTTTCTCCTCTGATAGTAAAGAATCAGAAGCAATATATGTATCTGCTGATTAGATAAAAATAGAAGAAATTATTGTACATAGAAACAATGAAATGTTACTGCTCCCTAAAGAATAATGAATATAAAGAATCCAAAAAAAGCATGGGAAGACTTACATGAACTGATGAAGAATGAGGAAATAAAAACTGGGAACATGATATGCACAATAGCATAAACAATGTAAATGGAAAGGACAAAAAATAAATACTTTTTAATATAATGACCATCTTGACCCTGGAGAATTGAGAAAATGAGCCTCTTTCCCTTCATTAAAAAGGTGGGATACAATGGATGTTGAGCCTAACACACTTAATTGCCTTTTAATTACTATGATGATTCTCAAGTCTGCCTAAGCTACTGCAAACAGTTTTGCATCTTCAGCTTCCTTTCAGGCATTTTGAACTGAATGTCCAGCAGGCATCTTAAACTCTTTATATACAAAATGAAACTCATTGTCTTTCCCCCTAAACTCTCCTCCCTTTCTACTTTTCTCATAATTGTAGAGGGCAACACTACAATTCCTCAGGCTCTTAACTTAGGAGTCAACCTTGACTTTTAATTATCTCTTACCCCCTGCATCCAATCTGTTTTCAGGGCCTGTCAATTTCACCTTTTCAACATCTCTCAAATAAGCTCCCTTTTCTCCTCTGACGTTGATAATACTCTAGCAGTCTCATTACCTCACACCTGGATTATTGTAATAACATGACTGCTTCAAGTCTCTCCCCTTCCAATCCATCCTGCATTTAGCCACTAAAATGATTTTGCTAAAGCATAGGTCCAATCATGTTACCCTCTTACTCAATAAAGTCCAGTGACTTCCTATTGCCTCCAGGATCAAATGCAAAATGTTTTGCTTGGCATTCAAAGCCCTTCCTAACAAACCTCTCTCCTGCCTTTCCGGACTTCTTTTGCCTTACCCTTCATTACAGTGATATTGGGCTCCTGGCTATTCCACAAACAAAACACTACAATTCTCAGCTGTGGGCATGCTCTCTGGATGAACCCCATGGCTGAAATGCTACTGCTCCTCTCACTGTAGATAGTTCCTTGGCTTCTTTTAAGTCCCAACTAAAATCTCAAACATATTTTGTTTGTATGAGATGTTTTGTTTTTCTTTTTCATTGTTGCTACAACTTGTTTCTATCATATGGGAACTTGTTTAAATTGGATAAACCATATCCATGAAAATAGATGATATTATTGTCAATCATAGACATCACTGAAACATTTCACTACTGAAAAAAGAAGGTATAATGAGCTCTGATTATGCTATATGACTGACAGCAAAAGTAATATAAGGAACTACCCTTGTCTCAAGAGCCAAAGATCTTAATGAACAGGCATCTGGATTGCCATGGGCAGAGGAAAATTTCATAGAGCAAGGGAGATGTCTCTCAGATCAGAAATGGAAATTTAGATATACAGAGGGATAAAATTATTTGTTTAAAGGCAACAAATACAAATGGAAATTATTGAAATTTATTGAGTCAGTCCAAGTGACTTGTCTTCCCAGTATGTCAGTCAATATTTTGGAAGAGGCAGAAAATAACTTTGATCACATCTCCTTGTGCTTTGAATTATCTGCTATTTAGCTGTAGCCACCTGTTTTTCCATCTCATCCTACTTATCACTAATCTCATTCTCTATGATATAGTAATAAGGGACAGGCTGAAATACAGTGGCACATCTCTTGGAAACATGTACCTCTCAGGGTTGTCTTGAATTTATTACCTTTGGTTTTATTATCTTTAAAAACAGCACATACTTTGAACTAGGTGCCAGACCACATTCAACTCATGTTTGCTCTGGGTGCTACAATAAATTCCTTTTAATTTTCTCTACTTGAATTTGCTTCATATTGAGGGCAAAAGCCTGAGCAAAGATTTTCTTTTTAGAAAAATTTGACAAGCCAGCTAGGAGAATATTTCACCCTGGGGAAGTAAGTTGGAGGTGGGGTGTCACTGGGGAATGCTGTTCTGACTTCCACGTTCAGCAGACTAGGCCTTTGTCCCATGGCAGGAAAGAACAGACTTCCCAAAAGTCAGTTAGCCACACAGGGGTGACAGTTTAACTTGCCAGATTCAGGTAGGATGAAGAGAAATATGTCCTGAATCTAGATTTTGATTTTTTTTCTCATTTATGCATGAGAAACAGAAGCAAAGGATGCACAGAAAAAACAAGATAAGTAAGAAGCTTGCTGGGAGATGAGGGGGCAGTGTCCACTTGTAGGGGAAGACTGGTATGCAAATTCAAATAGGGTTTTGGAGGAGTTACTCTCCTCTCAATTGGAAGACAAGCTGCAAAAAGCTTGGGAAAGGAAAATGGAACCTTTCAGGCTTTGTCTCCTGAGTTTCAGCATTGGCAAGGACAGAGAAATTAGTGGGGGGGGGGGGGGGGAAGTAGAAAGACAATTTATCCAGTTAAAGGATAGGGCTTTGAACATTATAGTCAGATATACATACTAAACAAGACTTAAAGATCAATAGACTAGGTAAAAATGAGATTTTAGTGCAATGACAAGGGGTTTTGAAATGGAAACCACCCTCTTATAAATGTAAGACCAGAATATCCTCCAGGGAAGAGATTGAGGAGAAAGGATTAAGAAAGAGAAAGTGAGATTTTAGAAATATGAAAAGGGACCCATGAAGAAGGATTGCTAACCCAGTATCATCTGGTTGAAAACCTATGGTGGATAATGGAGATTAATGTTCACAATGACAAGAAGATGGAGGTAGCTGGGAATTAGGGGTGTCTTATGGGAAGGCTGAAGAGAATACCTTGTCACCCATAAAAGCTGCTGTGAAACACCTTAGAAATGGAAGGGTGTGTGGAGAAAATTAATGAAATCTCAAATAGATCTATATATTCTCACTGACCTTTCATCAGCCTCTCAGTGGAAGAAGGAAAAACTGTAAGATTCTTTCTACCCCACCCTCCCCCCAAATCCCGGCTTGGTCAGAGAAAGCAGAGATAAAGATAGAAGAGGAGATGGAATGCAATTTTTTTCTTCTCTTTTTCTTTTCTCCTGATTTTTTGAAATCATTTTGAAGTAATTCAGTAGAAATTAATGGCTTAGATAAATTAGTAAGTTTTAATCTATGTTCCTTGGAGGGTTATTTAAAAAAAAAGGAAGTTTGGGCAAGGAGAGATAAGAAGAAATGAGTAGAAAGTTAAGGAAGTTGTAGTTTGCACTGACTGTGTGAATAGAGGGTTGGAAAGTGGAGGGTTTGGAGTTTTGAAAGAGAAGTTTGTGGAAGGATTTCAATCTCATTCTGATAAGAAGGACATGAGAAAATTTAATTGGTTATTCTTTATGACATGGAAAAACATAGAAAAATATTTGTAATACTTAATTCTTAGAGGAAAACATTAAAATTCTGTCTTGAAGGGCCATTAGATGGGTTTATTTTAAGCCTTATTTAAAGAATAATTTTCTAATAAAGGTTATATTTGCTATTTCCATGTTTCAGAAAATCTTCATGGATACTGAGTTGAAAATACAAGACTGTCACTTTAAATTTTGGACAATAGACAACAGAAAGTAACTGACTTTGTACGTTGAAGTATTAGCAGTAAATGGTTATTGGGGAAAATTGATATAATTCTATTTGTACATATAGATCCAGATGTAATGGAATTTATTCTACTCACATCTTAAAATATATGTTATGATAATTATAATCTTTGACCTTTTGTTAGTAAATAAGGCCTAAATATTAAGACACTAAATATGTTTAGAAATAGTAAAAAGAAGTTTCTCTGAAGTAAAACTGGGTCAAAATTACTCTTTACTGGTCTTCAATGAAATCTTTATAGAATGTTCAAAGTGATAAGATGAATGAAGTGATTTTTCTGTGCAAGATAATTCAGAGGTGCATTTAATTTACTTGATGTGATTTGACTGGCAGTAAGTATTATTTTATCTTTTAAATTCATAATATGGTATATGTTATTTTTATGTTTTTGAATATTCTTGTATAATAAATTGGGGAAGCCATTATAGAAGATATGCTTTTAAGTGGATGATAAAATTATATGACTAGAAATTTTTTATATGGATACTGAAATCATAGTAAATATCAAAATGTTAACATCTGTCAAGTATTTAATTGGTTGTATTTTGAAAAGGAATAATAATAATTACTTATTGTGTGGGAATAAATTTGAAAAAAAGGAGACCTTGTGAAATCTTATTTATAAACTTGCCAGATTTTTTGAGACCTTTATTTGGCAAGGTTAAAAAATCTTATCAGTCCTGTGAAAGAATTCGCTAAATGTTGTAAAATTATAAAATAATGAATTGGTTTACTGAAAAATTTCTATCCTCTCATTCATCACAAACGCTGTCAAAACTAGGGGAGGATTTAAATATTAACTTACAGTATACAAGTAATTTTATAATGATTTGTGATTATGAAAATTGTGAAAATATATATACTGAAGTTACACTTTTACCCCCTTAGGCTTGACAGATTCCAGTCTTAAAGATTTATTTTTTGCCTTAGGGGATTAATATACAATATTGCAAGATATGTATAAACACTACTCTGGAGATTTATAGCAAGTAGCCAAGGTTTTGTCTGGAGTTTGAGCGAGCTGTGATATATTCATTATCTATGTGGAGTTTCTGAATGTAATTATTTCATTACTTTTTGTTGATATTTTTATGCCAGGATGAATTTAAAATAGAAGAAAAAGACATTTAAAAAGATGTTGAGTGAATATATACAGATATGTACATATGTGTGTATGTATGTAGGTAAAGGCCTGGTAAACTTCTACTGTTAACTATTATTGCAACAACATAAGAGAAACAATAATAACTGTATATACCTCTAAGCTGTGATTAGTGAAATTGCTATTTGAGACAAAATCTCTTGGAACTGTAATTTGGTATTATTTTGAGTTCTGATTTCAGGTATGATTGTCTGGGTTGTTATTAAGCCAATAGTCTATCATTTACAAGAAATGCCACATACTGCCCAAAAGGAGAGTGGCCTGAGAACTGCTATCAGTGGATGTCTGTTTCTGTGAAAAGTTGAGAGGTTGACCTAATGTAGACAATGATACCATTTTACAGCATGTGAAATAGTCACACTTACAGCCCCATCTACGCAATGAAGGCTAGTTTTTATTTTCAATGTAATTACTCTTTTCAATGGTCAAATTTGGTCATCATTTTTAGACAGGCTAATCTATATAAGGGGGCATCTAGATGACTCCTCCTGAGTTCAAATCTGGTCCAAGACATTTATTAGCTGAGAGATTCTGGAAAAAAAAAAACTTAACCCTGCTTGCCTCAGTTTCTTCATCTGTAAAATGAGTTGGAAAAGGAAATGACAAACCCTTGGGTACGTTTGCCAAGAAAACCTCAAACTGTTTCACAGAGAGTCTGGCACGACTGAAAATGGCATAACAAATCTATGTAAGTCAGGGCAATTGGTTTGGAAAATAAATAAATAAAAATAGGACAATCCTGTTTTTAAAGAGCTTAAATTCCATAGAGAGGAAGAAAAATGTACTATGTTAGAAATTTATCCATTAATAAAAGTTTTGAATTTTCATGGGTGGAGTTTTGATGTCAACAACAAAACAATTGTATATATATATATATATATATATATATATATATATATATATATATATATGTATGTATATGTATATGTTTTATTGTTTTAAGTTTATGTCATTATACTACTTTAGTTAGGTACATAACATTTTTTTTCTTTTTCAACCTTTTATTTTATTGCATAGCATCCCTTTCAGTTCCAAAATATCCACTATCTTAGATACAGGTAAGTGGTGTAAAGGATAGAACACTCTATTTGGAGACAGAAAGACCTGAGTTTTAATCCTACCCCTAACTATTTATTATCTGTAGGACCTTGAACAAATCACTGAACTACTCTTTACTTCAGTTTCCTCATTTAAAAAGTGGAAAAAATAATATTTACCTTACAGAGTTGTTGTAATAATCAATTAAAAGAGTACATATATACTTTGAAAAATTTAAAACATTAAATGAATATGAATTGCCTTAAAATATTCAAGGATATTCTATAGTGAGATTATGAAAATTGGATATTCTAAAGAGCTTAATTTTCCTCTTGGTCCTCAGATACATTTCCAATTCCCTTTGAATTTCCTACTCAGATGTTTTTGCATATGTAGGGTGTAAACTGATCATTGAGGAAGATATAAGCAATGAGTGCCAACTTCCATCCAGCCATTTATTGCCTTACTTGGAAGTATGCAAATGGGAAGATGGCATACTGGGTTTTAAAAGATAATCTTCCCCACCACACCCTCCTTAAATTCTGGTATTTTAATGAGGAGGTCTCTGGATGATGAGAATAGGACACTGTTTCACAACCCAAAGAGATTTTTAAATCCATTTAGGATTTTAAAGAATTTTTAGACCATTACTTGGAGAAGAGAATTGACTGAAAAACTACAAGTCATAGGAAGATAAAAAGGATTTGAAGAATTGAATCAGATGCCTGAAGAATTCTCAAAGTAGCCAAACGGGTGTGGTCTACATCTCAAAGGAGCTAAGATACCTTGATGCAATACCCCACTGCCTTCTCCACTCCCAATCCCTGCTGAGGTTATGGCAGCTGCTAGTCACATCCTATCCATGAAGTCTCAACAAAGGAAAAGACCAGTAGATGGCAGCAGATAACACCAGTAGCTCCACAGAGATAATCACCAGAAAACAGTAGAGATCAATGTAATGACACTATCAGAGTATTTGGTGCTCTACAGTATAATAAGTGTGAGTTTCCATGACCATCAATATACCTTAATAATGTGCTCTCTATGCATGACTCCTTGAGTGTTCCTGGTCATGGTTTTTACCTTTTTTTTTTGATCCTTTGTGTGGTTTTCTCAACTATATGGGTGGTTTTTCATGAATATTCCACCAACAATCCATGCACTGTCTGCACATGGTACCATATACATGAATGCTCCTTAGGAACATGTGTTCCCTATAAATGTATCTGTTCATTCATGTCTTGGTCATGTGTTCTGTCATTTGTCCCCTATGTGCTGGAGATGTGATAATTTTCAGTGACAGATGGAAAAATATACTTCTATGAAAAAAAGGACCTTTCTTCTCACTTATTTTACTATATTTTTTTTCTTTTACTTTTTGTGCCTTCCAGTTGGCCTCATAAAAGAAACACATTAGTGAGATTTGTTAGTTATGCTATGTTAGTTGGATACTAATCTAGGAGAGTGCTCTTGAACCTCTATTGATTTTCTGAGAGCCCATGTATATGGGACCTTAACTGCTGCACTTATATTCTGTCCTTGAATTTGAGCATGTGAAAAGTTAGCAAGATGGAGAGATCTCTCCTTTTAGCCACTGTGTTGACTATCACATAATATTCTCCCAATGACTATGTCTCATAAACTCATAGATAAATTGGAATAGATCAGAGTCTGAATTTACTTTACAGATTAGGGAACTGAGTCCTAGAGATTTTATGTTGCTGTATGAAAAGATGCATGTTTTGAGAAGAGCAAGCAACACCACCTGCTGTAATTCCTCTCTTTCCAAACACATACACTTTGTGTTGCAAGTAGTTTTCCTTGTTTAATACTATCTTTGTTTCTAATTATAACTATACTTGAAGTTCACCAGTTTAATGAGTTGGATCAGACTCATGGTGCAGTGAACATAGAAGTTGCTTAATGAGTACTGAAAAGAGTTGAAATTGCATAAATGGCAAATCATTTCTTCTCTCAGTATTTGATTTTTGTCCTAGAAAGAGAAGTTAGCTGATAATTCAAATTCAAAATAGTAATTTTCCTGAGACAAGTGTCAAGGAAACTAGAATTCACAATAGTTAATGACATAACAGCATGCAGTCCCACCTGCTAATTTGTCTCTCTTCCTACTTTATTTCTGTTTACTTCTGTTGCCAGTTTCTTTTTAAGTTCTGTTAACTTGTAGTTTCTTATTGAACTCATTTGTATCAAAAAGATAAAAGTTAACTGTCCAGTTCTAAAAACTGAATGAGTCTACCAAATATTTAATTTTGTAAGACCTATTTCAAATTCATACAATACTTTAAAGTTTCCAAAATCCTTTTGTCACAACTCACTTCCAGGGCAAATAGCATTATCTCAATTTAATGAATTAGTAAATTAAGTCTTTGAGAGGTTAAAAGACTTATCTAGGTTAATGTATATATTAAGTCATGGACCCAGAACTTGAATCTAAGTATCTAGACTCCTTATACATAGTCTTCTTTCATTATACCACACTATAGTGTCCCAATTTAGATTGGAGGTTAAAAATAAATTCTGCTATGGTGTCTATTGCATTATATTCTACTGATACTAGAGAATAAACTGGCACTTCAGATCAGGGTGGAGTCAAGATGGCAGAATAGAAGGATGGAACTGCCCTAGTTCTCCCCCAGAAGCCCATAAATACCTGTAAAAATAATTAAACAAGTTCTAGAGCAGCAGAAGCCACAAATTGACAGAGTGAAACAGATTTCCAGCCCAAGACAGACTGGAAGGATGACAGGAAAGACCAATAACACCAGGCTCAGGGTAGAGTATGGCCCACCCTGGGCCATGTGCAACAGACAGGACAGGAGCAAGTTTCAGGGTGTGGAATCATGGTAGCAGCTGAAGTTCCCAGATATTTCAACCCACAAATGCAAAGGCAACTTCAAAGGTCAGTAAGAAAGCTCTATTACCTCGGTGAGAGGGGAACATGGTCTTGACCTAGCCCCAGTACCAGGGCAGTGACAATCACTGAGGCAGCGAAGTACACTTTTGGAGTCTTTGGCCTAAAGATCCTAAGGGAATCAAATAACTGATCTGGGTCTCAGTTCTGAGTGGTGGTCCTGGAGTGAGGAGGAGCACTGACATATTGGTACTGGTGATGGCTGTGGAGAGGGAACCCCACTTGCTGTTCCAGGGTAGAAAAAAATGCTTATGGTTGCTCACAGACAAGAGCACAGGCCAAGAGCAGAGTAAACTCCTCTCCCTTGATTATGCCATGGTGGAGGAACTAAGAACTTATAGGTACCTAGAGTGTACCCTCATCTTGACAAATGACCCAGACATCATGTAACAGACTGGAAAAATGCTCCCAGAAGGGGAAAAAAATAAGACTATAGAAGGTTACTTTCTTGGTGAAAAGGTATTTTCTTCCATCCTTTCAGATGAGGAAGAGCAAAGCATACCATCAGGGGAAGACATAAAAATCAAGGCTTCTATATCAAAAACCTCAAAAAAAATGTGCAATAGTTTAGGCCATAGAAGAATTCTAAAGAATTGTGAAAATCAAGTAAGAGAGGAGGAGGAAGAATTGGGAAGAGAAATGAGAGCAATGCAAGAAAATCATGAAAAGCAAGTCAACAGCTTGCTAAAGGAGACCCTAAAAAATGCTGAAGAAAATAACACCTTTAAAAATAAGGCTAACCCAAATAGCAAAAGAGGTCCAAAAAGCCAGCAAAGAAAAAATGCTTTAAAGAGAAAAATTGGGCAAATAGAAAAAGAGGTTCAAAAGCTCATTGAAGAAAATAGGTTTGTTTCTTTTTTTTTTAATCAGAATGGAGCAGATGACTATGAGAAACCATGAAATTGTGACACAAAACTAAAAGAATGAAAATAATCGAAGACAATGTGCCATATCTTTTTTTAAATATAAATTTATTTAACTTTTTACATTCATTTTCACAAAATTTTGGGTTCCAAATTTTTCCCCCATTTCTCCCCTCCCCCTACTCCAATACACCAAGCATTCTAATTGTCCCTATCACCAATCTGCACTCTCTTCTATCATCTCTCCCTTGTCTTGTCCCCACCTTCTCTTTTGTCCTGTAGGGTCAGATGACTTTCTATTCCCCATTAACTGTATTTCTTATTTCCCAGTAGCAAGACCATTACTCAACAGTTGTTCCTAAAACTTTGGGTTCCAAATTCTCTCCATCCCTCCCTCCCCATCCATTCCCTTTGGGAAGGCAGGCAATTCAATATAGGCCATATCTGTGTAGTTTTGCAAATGACTTCGATAACAGTCGTGTAGTGTAAGACTAACTGTATTTCCCTCCATCCTATTCTGCCCCCCATTGTTTCTATTCAGTCTTTTGATCCTGTCCCTCCCTGATTGTTGAATTCAAATTGCTCCCTTCTCCCATGGCCCATCCCGGACTCCCTGCTTATCTCCTTATCCCCCATTTTCCTGTACTGTAAGATAGGTTTTCATACCAAAATGAGTGTGCATTTTACTCCTTCCTTTAGTCGATTGTGATGAGGGTAAACTTCATGTTTTTCTCAGCTCTCCTCTTTTTCCCTCCACTAAAAAGTCTCCGGCTTGGCTCTTGAATGAGATATAATTTACGCCATTCCATTTCACCCTCTCTCCTCCCACTACATTTCTCTCTCACGATTTACCTTAATTTCTTTTAAGATATAGTCCCATCCTATTCAATTCACTCTGTGCTCTCTGTCTCTGTGTGTGCGTGCATGTGTGTATGTGTGTGTGCATGCACGCAAGTACATGTGTGTGTGCGTGTGTGTCTGTGTGTACGTCTGTGTGTGGTCCCACCAACTACCCAGACACTGAAACGTTTTAAGAGTTACAAATATTGTCTTTCTATGTAAGAATGTAAAGAGTTCACCTTTGGTAAGTCCCTTATGACTTCTCTTTGCTGTTTACTTTTTCATGCTTCTTCTCATTCTTGTGTTTGAAAGTCAAATTTTCTTTTCAGCCCTGGTCTTTTCATCAAGAATGCTTGAAAGTCCTCTGTTTCATTGAAAGACCATATTTTCCCCTGAAGTATTATACTCAGTTTTGCTGGGTAGGTGATTCTTGGTTTGAGTCTTGGTTCCTTTGACTTCTGGAATATCCTATTCCACGCCCTTCAATCCCTTAATGTAGAAGTTGCTAGATCTTGTGTTATCCTGATTGTATTTCCACAGTACTGCAATTGTTTCTTTCTAGCTGCTTGCAATATTTTCTCCTTGACATGGGAATTCTGGAATTTGGCCACAATGTTCCTAGGAGTTTCTCTTTTTGGATGTCTTTCAGACGGTGATCATTGGATTCTTTCAATACTTATTTTGACCTCTGGTTCTAGAATCTCAGGGCAGTTTTCCTTGATAATTTCATGGAAGATGATGTCTAGGCCCTTTTTTTGATCATGGCTTTCAGGTAGTCCCATAATTTTTAAATTGTCTCTCCTGGATCTATTTTCCAGGTCAGTTGGTTTTCCAATGAGATATTTCACATTCTCTTCCATTTTTTCATTCTTTTGGTTTTGTTTGGTGATTTCTTGGTTTCTCAGAAAGTCATTAGCTTCCATGTGTTCCATTCTAATTTTGAGAGAACTATTTTCTTCAGTGAGCTTTTGAACCTCTTTTTCCATTTGGCTAATTCTGCTTTTGAAAGCATTCTTCTCCTCATTGGCTTTTGCCAATTGAGTGAGACTATTTTTCAAGGTGCTATTTTCTTCAGCATTTTTTTGGGTCTCCTTTAGCAAGCTATGGACCTGTTTTTCATGCTTTTCTTGCGTCTCTCTCATTTCTCTTCCCAGTTTTTCCTCCACCTGTCTATCTTGATTTTCAAAATCCTTTCTGAGCTCTTCCATGGCCTGAGCCCCCCGAACATCCACCCTGGATGTCTGGGATAGAGAGGCACCGACCTCCATGTCTTTCCCTGATGGCAAGCATTGTACTTCCTCATCAGAATTGAAGGGAGGAAGGAACATCTCTTCCCCAAGAAAGTAGCTCTCTATGGTCTTATTTTGCTTCCTTTTTCTGGGCATTTTCCCAGCCAGTTACTTGACTTCTGAGATTCCTCTCCACCCCTGTCTAGATCTGCCCAGCTAGTGCTTGGGGTCTGAGATTCAAATGCTCCTTCCCAGCCTCAGGGCTTTCCACGGTGGAAGTGGTTGCTATTCAATGTGACCTTAAGTTCTGGTGCTTGGGTGGGGGCAGGGCCACCTCTCTGGCTCAGTTCCCTCAGGGTCTTTATGCAGAGATCTTCGGTAATGGCCCTGAGCTCCTGCCTGCTGCTCCAGGAGTTCTGAGCCGCTGCTGTCTCCGCCACTCCCTCTGCTGCTCCCTCTGCCGCTGCCTCCCAACGGGGCCTGAGCCACGGAGACACGCTGCTCCCCTCTCGGCCAGACCAGAAGTCTCTCTCACTGACCTGGAGCACCTATGGGTGGAAGGACCTTCTCGGTCACCGGAGGTTCCATCCCTGAAGCCTGCTGGGATCTGCTCCTCTGGGGCCACATGGCCAGGGCAGCACAGGTGTGGGCTCTGCTGTCCGGAGTGCAATGGACCTTTGGGGTCGGCTTTCCAGGGCTCTCTGGAACAGAAATCTCTCCCACTGCATTGGTGTGCAGCTTGCAGTACTCCAGAATTTGTGGGGAGTTCTTTTCACAGGAAATTTCTGGGCTGTGGATTACGAGCTAGCATACATTAGTCTTTCTACTCCGCCATCTTGGCTCCTCCCCCAATGTGCAATATCTAATTAGAAAAGCAACTGACCTGGAAAATAGATCCAGGAGAGACACTTTAAAAATTATTGCTCTACCAAAAACCATTATCAAAAAAAAAGAGCAAGCACATCATCTTCCAAGAAATTATCAAGGAAAACTGCTCTGATATCCTAGACACAGAGAGTAAAATTGAAATGGAAAGAATTCACTGATTACCTCCTGAAAGAGATCCCAAAAGGAAAACTTCTAGCAATATTGCAGTCAAATTGCAAAGTTCCCAAGTCAAGGAGAAAATATTACAAGATGCCAGATAGAAACAATTCAGATATTTTGGAAATATAATCAGGATGGAACAGGATTTAACCGCTTTTACACTAAGGGATCAAAGGATTTGGAATGTGATATTCCAAAGGTCGAAGGAAATAGGATTAAAACCAAGAATCACCTACCCAGCAAAACTGAGTATAATACTTCAGGGGAAAAAATGTAATTTCAATGAAATAGAGCACTTCCAAGCACTGTTGTTGAAAAGATCAGAGCTGAGTAGAAAATTTGGCTTTCAAATATGAGAATCAAGAGAAACATGAAAAGGTAAACAGGAAAGAGAAGCCTTAAGGAACTCATTAAAGTTAAACTGTTTACATTTCTGTATGGAAAGATGTTATTTGTAATTTATGAAACCTTTTTCATTATTAGGGTAGTTAGAGGAATTACACACACACACATATACATACACATACATACATATATATGTAGGTGTGTATGAGTATAGATGTATGTGTATATTATATATGTGTCAGGATGTATATGTACATGGGTGTTTGTATATATATGTATATGTATATCTGTATGTATTTATACATATGTGTATATACATATACATACATATACATAGACAGAGGGCATAGGGTGAGCTGAATATGAAGGAAGAATACCTAAAAAAAGTAAAATTTAATGTTCAATGGAATGTACTAGGAGTAAGAGAAAGGGAGAAGTAAAATGCGGGAAATCATCTCACATGAAAGAGGGAAAGAAGAAAGAGCTTTTAAAATGGAGGGAATGGGGGGGAAGAAGATAGGAAATAATTGAGCCTTACTCTCATGAGATTTGGCTCCAGGAGGGAATAACACACTCTCCGTTGGATATGGAAATCTATTTTACCCTGCAGGAAGGCAAGGTGGAAGGGGATAGGAGGGGGAATATAATAGAAGGGACAGAAAATTGGGGAAAGGGATAATCAGAAGCAAACGCTATTGTGGGAGGACAGGACAAAGGAGAGAATGGAATAAATGATAGACAAGATAGGACAGAGGGAATTGTGGTTAGTATTTTACAACATAACTGATTATGGAAGTTTTTTGCATTGTATGCATCTATGACTTATACTGAATTGCTTGTTTTTTCAATGAGGGTGGTTGAGGAGGAAGGGGAGAATATGGAACTCAAAGCTTTGAGAATGAATGTTAAAAGTTTTATTAGCATGCAACTGGAAATTAAGGTATACAGGCAATGAAATATAAAAGTCTGTTTTGCCCTACAGGAAATTAGAGGGGAAGGGAGATGGAAGAAGGATGGCTAACATAAGGGAGGGCAGATTGGAGGTAGGGGGGATGGGATACATGTTGCCGTGGAATGGGGGGTGGGGAGAGAAGGGGAGAAAATTTTGAATTCAAATTCTTGTGGAAGTGAATGTTGAGAACTGAAGAATAAATTATATGTTTTTAAAAAAGGGTAGATTATAGGGCTTTGTTGGAAGGAATAAAATTTAATGCATGCTGATAGGACCAACCCACAGTGTATTTCTTCATCTGGACATCCTCTTTCTTTAAAATTCTAGAAACCTCATATATCCTGGGTTATACTTCCTACTCTAGCAACCCTGACCCTCACTACCCATCTCCATTTCTTTTTCCTTTTGTAAGGGTCATATGTAGGCATTCATAATTTAAGATCAAGAACAGGTTATGAAGAGGGTGGATGACCTATTTAAGAGGGAGAGAGGAGACAGGGAGATGAAAGCCTCTCATCTGTGTCTGCTCTAGATGGGTTTGATCCTGAACCTTGGTGCAGGGCACCAAACGAAGAACATAAGATGGGGTCCCAGGGGGTACAGGTTTAGCAAAACATTGGGAGTGGCCAGAGCTACACATCCAGTCAGAGGTGGGAGTTGGGATTATCCATGGATCAGCAGTGCTACTTCTTTTAGGAATTGAAGCATAGTGATAAGTTCCATCTCACTTATTTCAGCTCTTATAAAATATTCTTATAAAGTCTTTGTGCTAAAGAAGTATTTCATTGCCTTTCTAACTTCTTGTACTTTGCTTCTGATTTCATTGAATATACATCCAACTTGTAAACTACCCTCTCAAGATCTGCTACTTGCTCCTCAGTTAAAGTGATCTGATCCAGACAAGTCTGAAGTGCTGCATATTTCTGGTTTAAGTCCGATAGCTTTCTACTTATGTTTACTGCAATACATTTCATTTCTAGACACTTCAAGCTAGTCAGTTTGTTTATATTTTCCAGAAGTTTATAGCCTTCACTGGTGGCTGCCAGTTCATTTGTCAGGTATGTGCCCATTTTGGAGAACATATCCTGGCATAGTCCCATGATATCTGCCTTAGTGGGTTCTGTGGCCTACTTGGCCATCTCCAACATGGTAGACTGGGGAAGGGAGGAAGGAGAAAGGATGGAGGGAAGGGTAGGGATGTGGGAGAACAAGGAGAGGGAGGAGAGAAAAAAAGAGAGGAGGAAAGGGGACAAGAAAGGGGAGAAAAAGGGAAAGAAGAAGAGTCTGTCCACCTCCATTTCATTAATCCTTTAGAAATATGGAAGCTTTGTGTTCTGTCAAAATAAGCTTCTTCCCCTCAGACCACATCCTCCTATCCTCTTAGCTTCCTCTTCCACATGTTTTTTGTTTCAGGCCTGGAATTTTCTGCTTATATCTAACTTGTCATAGAAATGCAATTCCTGAACTTATTTCCCAAAGTATCTAGGCCATACCTTTCCCCATATTCTTTTTTGTAAACCATTGTTTGTCCAGAGTTTTAGAAGTATAGAACATTGTCATATAGAGAAATTTTATCTGCACATAGAAGAAAATTTTGTTTTTTTCTTTAAATATCTACTAGGGCCAGTTATTCCACGACAGATAGCTCTTTCTTATGAAAAGGAAAAATAATAATTTTATAATAATTTTTTGGGTACAACCTAAAATCTAAGTATTTTGATTTTTTAGAGACAGAAGGAAATTTAGATGTCATCTATTTTAACCCCATAGCTTTAAAGATGAAAAAAATCAAAATTGGGAATTGTAAAGAAACTTATTCATGGTCCTACAAATAGTCACCAAGCTGGCATATTTAAACTATTTTATAAAATATAAGCTTTGCTAGTATTTTTTTTTCTATAGAGTCTGTCTGGGCTTATAGTTGTAATGGCTATTTGAATGTGAATAATTTGAAGGGTATTCTTTGGCCTTCAACTCCTGAAACATTTAGGAATAACCTATGAAAATCTCAGATTTTTAAAGACCTTTATCAACCCTATTTTATCCACAGTTAATACTTCAAGTATCTGTAATGTCATTATCAGGGAAATTCCTAAACCTTATTTTGGAAAATTGCTTGGATCTTTGAGAGGTCAGGTGATCTCTTCATGGTTTTGGGCAGTATGGGACAACCATATTTGAATCCAGGTTTTCCTAATCCCAAGGCTATCACTGTCTTCATTTTTTGCATAGTTCAGGTTAGGAAAATCAGAATGCTAACTCAGATCTTGTTGGCTAAAATAACAAGCTATTTCTTCTTTTGAACTCAGTTGGTAGCAAACCTCAGGCAAAGCACAAGAGAAAAACAATACAAAAATAACATAATGTAAAAATAATGACTTAAGAAAGAGATTATAGACACACATATCCAGGGTCTCCTCACAGAGCCCATAAAATACCTATACAGAGGGACTGTTAAAAAATTTTGGGGCAGCAGAAGTGGAGAACAACAGAGTCGAGGATATTTCCAGCCCAGGGTGACCTGAAAGGCATACCGGAAATGTTGGTTGCAGCCGGACGCAGAACAGAGTATGGAGCCCATCCCAGCTTTGGCCGGGCAGCACAGCATGACTCTGGGAGAAGGACATCTCAGGGGCAGAATCTTCAGTCACCGAATCCCCAGTAGCAGAATCCCCAATCGCAGCAGCAGTGAATCCTCAGTTGCAGCAGCAGTGGTCTGCAGATCCCTCAACCCACAGGTGCCAAAGGTCATCGATGGTTTTTTTTTTTTTTTTCCAGCTGGCCAGGAAAGGATAAGGGCCTTCCCATAGCTCCAGCCTCAGGCAGTAGCCCACAGAGGTCACATCAGGCAGGCAGCAACAGTTCTCAAGGCATCCCCTACAGCAGCCAGCATCCATTGTTGGATTGTAAAACACCTGGGGGCATTGAGGAGCTGATTATTACCTCAACCCTGTGTAGAGGCCCTGAGGAAGCTGATGTTCATCTCACACTGAATGGCAATGCTGCCCATCCAGCTTATCTGAAAATCAGCCCCCAGTGTTGACTTGGAGGAACTGGAGATGAGGTGGCTGTGGAGAAGTAACTGCTAAGATTCGGGGCACAAAAATCTCTTCCTGTTCCCATATTAGTGTACAGGCTTGATTGTGCCACCTTGGAGGAACTGAGATCTTACACATTCCCAGAGTATACCCTACTCTTGAAAAAGGACCGAAAAGTAAAGTAACTGGTTGGGAAAATGCCCCAAAAAGGGGAAAAATAATAAGACTATAGAAGGTTACTTTCTTGGTGAACAGGTATCATCCCCCATCCTTTCAGATGAGGAAGAATAATGCTTACCATCAGGGAAACACATAAAAGTCAAAGCTGCTGAATCCTGGACATCTAAAATAAATATTGAATGGTCTCAGGCCTCAGAAGAGCTAAAAAAGGATTTTGAAAATCAAGTTAGAGAGGTGGAGGAAAAACTGGAAAGAGAAATGAGAGAGATGCAAGAAAAGCAGGTCAACACCTTGCTAAAGGAGACCCAAAAATAGGCTGAAGAAAATAACACCTTGAAAAATAGGCTAACTCAATTGGCAAAAGAGGTTCAAAAAGCCAATGAGGAGAAGAATGCTTTCAAAAGCAGAATTAGCCAAATGGAAAAGGGGGTTCAAAAGTTCACTGAAGAAAATACTTCTCTCAAAATTAGAATAGAACAGATGTAGGCTAATGACTTTATGAGAAACCAAGAAATCACAAAACAAAACCAAAAGAATGAAAAATTAGAAGATAATGTGAAATATCTCATTGGAAAAACAATTAACCTGGAAAATAGTTCCAAGAGGGACAACTTAAAAATTATGGGACTACCTGAAAGCTATGATCAAAAAAGATCCTAGACATCATCTTTCATGAAATTATCAAGGAAAACTGACCTGATATTCGAGAACCAGGGGACAAAATAAATATTGAAAGAATCCAGTGATCACCTCCTGAAAGAGATCCAAAAAGAGAAACTCCTAGGAACATTGTGGCCAAATTTCAGAGTTCCCAGGTCAAGGCGAAAGTATTGCAAGCAGCTAGAAAGAAACAATTTAAGTATTATGGAAATACAATCAGGATAACACAAGATCTAGCAGCTTCAACATTATGGGATAAAAGAGGGTGGAATATGATATTCCAGAAGTCAAAGGAACCAGGACTAAAACCAAGAATCACCTACCCAGCAAAACTGAGTATAATACTTCAGGGGGAAAATGGTCTTTCAATGAAATCAAGGACTTTCAAGCATTAGAGAAGCATGAAAAGGTAAACAGCAAAGAGAAATCATAAGGGACTTACTAAAGTTGAACTATTTCCATTCCTACATGGAAAGGCAGTATTTGTAACTCTTGAAAACTTTTTTAAGCATCTAGGTAGCTGGTGGGATTACACACACACACACACACAAACACACACACACACACTCACACACATACACACACACAGACAGAGAGCAAAGGGTGAATTGAATAGGATGGGATCATATCTTTAAAAAGTGAAATTAATCAGTGAGAGAAAATATATTGGGAGGAGTAAGTAGAAATTATCTTTCATAAAAGAGGCAAGTAAATGACTTTTCAGTTAAGGGAAAAAGTGGGGAGGTGAGAGAAAAAACATGAAGCTTACTGTCATCACATTCGACTAAAGGAAGGAATAAAATGCACACTCATTTTGGTATGAAAACCTATCTTACAATACAGGAAAGTGGGGGAGAAGGGGATAAGCAAGGTGGGAGGGGATGATGGAAGGGAGGGCAGTGGGAGGAGGGAGAAATTTGAAGTCAACACTCTTGGGGAGGGACAGGATCAAAAGACAGAATAGAAACAATGGGGGGCAGGATAGGATGGAGGGAAATATAGTTAGTCTTACACAACATGAGTATTATGGAAGTCATTTGCAAAACTTCACATATATGGCCTATATTGAATTGCCTGCCTTCCCAAAAATGGGTGGGGAGGGAGGGATGAAGAGAAGTTGGAACTCAAAGTTTAATGAACAACTGTTGAGTATTGTTCTTGAATACAACTAGAAAATAAGAAATACAGGTAATGGGGTATAGAAAGTTATCTTGCTCTACAGGACAAAAGAGAAGATAGGGATAAGGCAAGGGAGGGATATTAGAAGGGAGGGCAGATTGATGATAGGAGTGATTAGAATATTTACCATTTTCGGGTGGGGTGATGGGAGAAATGGGAAGAAAATTTGGGACTCAAAATTTTGTGGAAATGAACACTGAAAACTTAAATAAATTTAAAAAGGAAAAAAGAAAGAGATTATAAAAAAGGAAAAAAATGTAGCTATCAGTAAAATCTAAAATCCTATTAAGTTGCGAAACATTTAGAGAGAAAATAGTTGCATTGAATTTAAATTAAATGTTAGGATAAAACACCAAAATCAGATGTGTAAGCTACAAAATATTCTTTTTGCTGAAAATAAACAACAAAGGAAAAGTTTAATTCTGGATAATAAAAATTGAGAGGAAAAAATTTTTCATTGACATAAGACAATGCACTTGGATAGAATGACGTGTTGATGCAAACTACAGAAACATGCAAAAGTCTTGAGATCACAGAAAAGAGAGCGCTTGGATTGGCTATGTGCATGTGGATAGTTAAGTGTAATGAGTCTAGGCAACAGTTTGAATCGACAGCCAGATTAAGCTATGGTAATAGATTTTGAGTAGGAATCGGCCCTAGAGGATCCTCTAATTCAATCCTACATCATATATACAAGGAAACTGAAACACAGAAATTAGGAGATAATTTGTTGAAGGTCAAAAAGTGTATCAGAGTAACACTGACTTGCAGATAATAAATGGGTTATAATCTTCACTAATAAAGAGAGTATGGGGGAGGAGCCAAGATAGCAGAGTAGAAAGATTCACCTATGCTAGCTCCGAACCCACAGCCCATAAATTTCCTGTGAAAAGAACTCCTCACAAATTCTGGAGCAGTGGAAGGCACGCAGCAACGCAGTGGAGGAGATTTCTGTTCCAGAGAGCCCTGAGGAACAGGCACCAAAGATTCATAGCACACCAGACAGCAGAGCCCTGCCCTGCCTTGGCCACAGCCCCAAGAGGAGCAGATATGAGCAGGCTTCAGGGATGGAATTTCCGGTGGCCATGAAGGTCCCTCCACCCACAAGCACTACAGGTCAGTGAGAGAGACTTCTGGGCTGGCCGAGAAGGCAGTGGGGTGTCTCCATAACTCAGGCCCCTTTGGGAGGCAGTGGCAGAGGCAGTGCCAACCAGGGGCTCCCAGAGCAGGCAGGACCTCAGATCCATTACTGAAGATCTCTGAATAAACCTCCTGAGGGAACTGAGCCTGGGAGGCGGCCCTGCCCCCACCTGAGAACCTGAATTTAATTTGGCCCTGAATAGCAGTCCTGCCTGCCCCTGAAAGCCCTGCAGTTGGGGAGCAGCATCTGAACCTCAGACCCCAAGTACTAGTTGGTCGGATCTAGGCAGGGGAGGAGAGAAATCTCAGAAGTCAAGTAACTTGCTGGGAAAATGTCCAGAAAAGGGAAAAAAAGAAGACCATAGAAGGTTACTTTCTTGGGGAACAGATGTTTCCTCCTTTCCTTTCTCATGAGGGAGAACAATGCTTACCATCAGGTAAAGACATAGAAGTCAAGGCCTCTGTAACCCAAACATCCGAAATAGACATCCAATGGACTCAGGTCATGGAAGAGCTCAAAAAGGATTTTGAAAATCAAGTTAGACAGGTGGAGGAAAAACTGGGAAGAGAAATGAGAGAGATGCAAGAAAAGCATGAAAAATGGGTCAATACCTTGCTAAAGGAGACCCAAAAAAATGCTGAAGAAAATAACACCTTGAAAAATAGGCTCATTCAATTGGCAAAAGAGGTTCAAAAAGCCAATGAGGAGAAGAATGCTTTCAAAATCAGAATTAGCCAAATGGAAAAAGAGGTTCAAAAGCTCACTGAAGAAAATAGTTCTCTCAAAATTAGAATGGAACAGATGGAGGCTAATGACTTTCTGAGAAACCAAGAAATCACAAAACAAAACCAAAAGAATGAAAAAAATGGAAGAGAATGTGAAATATCTCATTGGAAAAAACAACTGATGTGGAAAATAGATCCAGGAGAGACAATTTAAAAATTATGGGACTACCTGAAAGCCATGATCAAAAAAAGCGCCTAGACATCATCTTTCATGAAATTATCAAGGAAAACTGCCCTGATATTCTAGAACCAGAGGGCAAAATAAGTATTCAAGAAATCCACCTGTCACTGCCTGAAAGAGATCCAAAAAGAGAAACTCCTAGGAACATTGTGGCCAAATTCCAAAATTCCCAGGTCAAGGAGAAAATATTGCAAGCAGCTAGAAAGAAACAATTCCAGTATTGTGGAAATACAATCAGGATAACACAACATCTAGCAGCTTCTACATTAAGGGATAGAAGGGTGTGGAATAGGATATTCCAGAAGTCAAAGGAACTAGGACTCAAACCAAGAATCACCTACCCAGCAAAACTGAGTATAATACTTCAGGGGAAAATATGGTCTTTCAATGAAACAGGGGACTTTCAAGCATTCTTGATGAAAAGACCAGAGCTGAAAAGAAAATTTGACTTTCAAACACAAGAATGAGAAGAAGCATGAAAAAGTAAACAGCAAAGAGAAGTCATGAGGGACTTACCAAAGGTGAATTGTTCACATTCCTACATGGAAAGACAATATTTGTAACTCTTAAAACTTTTCAGTATCTGGGTAGTTGGTGGGACTACACACAGATGTATACACACACACACATGCACACACATGTACACATGTGCATGCACACACACATGCACACACACACAGAGACAGAGAGCACAGAGCGAATTGAATAGGATGGGATCACATCTTAAAAGAAATTAAGGTAAATGATGAGAGTGAAGTGTAGGGGGAGGAGAGAGGGTTGAAATGTAATGGAGTAAATTATCTCTCATTCAAGAGGCAAGCAGGAGACTTTTTAGTGGAGGGAAGAAGAGGAGAGCTGAGAAAAAAACATGGAGTTTACTCTCATCACATTCGACTAAAGGAAGGAATAAAATGCACACTCTTTTTAGTATGAAAACCTATCTTAGAATACAGGAAACTTGGGGAGAAGGTGATAAGCAGGGTGGCAGGGATGATGGAAGGGAGAGCAATGGGAGGAGGGAGCAACTTGAAGTCAACACTCAGGGAGGGACTGGATCAAAAAACAGAATAGAAACAATTGGGGGGCAGGAGAAGATGGAGGGAAATATAGTTAGTCTTACACAACACGACTATTATGGAAGTCATTTGCAAAACTACACAGATATGGCCTATATTGAATTGCCTGCTTTCCCAAATGGAATGGGTGGGGAGGGAGGGATCGGGAGAATTTGGAACTCAAAGTTTTAGGAACAACTGTTGAGTATTGTTGTTGCTGCTAGAAAATAAGAAATACAGGTAATGGGGAATAGAAAGTCATCTGGCGCTACAGGACAAAAGAGAAGATGGGGAGAAGAGAAGGGAGGGATGATAGAAGAGAGGGCAGATTGGTGATAGGGAAAATTAGAATGCTTGGTGTATTGGAGTAGGGGGAGGGGAGAAATGGGGAGAAAATTTGGAACCCAAAATTTTGTGGTAAAATGAATGCAAAAAGTTAAATAAATAAATTTATATTTAAAAAAAGAGTGTGTATGTTGATGAGAAAAGAGATGCTTGGAATGTTGCATTATTGGAGTCTGGAGTTTTATCTGGCTTCATAGTTGAAAGCACAGGACTAAACCTTGGAGTAGAGATTGGTGCTAGATATATAGATCAGGAGTCATCTGAATATTTAGTATATGAAGCCACAAGAATGGATGAAATCATCAAAGAGAATATATTCAAAGGAAAGAAGAGGGCTGAGGATGAAGCTTCAGGTGACAGCCATGCATATGGGAGATCAGAAAGAAATATGAACCATCAAAGGGGCCCTATGTTAGTCTAAATACACCATTTATCTAGCTGCAAAATCTGACACAGATTTCGGCTCCCGGGCTTCTGGGAGTTCACTATTCCAATCATTTTGAAGCTCATAACTATGTGACTATCTCCAACATTTCTTTGCCTAAACTTAGGAAAAGAATAAACAAAAAGAGTGAAAGAGTGTAGTCTCATATTCATTTGAAACATGTTGTCTAAATGCTTTTCATTATACCATAACATACGGTACTGCCTCTAACACTCCAGAAAGAGAAAAAGAAAAATGTGTCTTCAATATATTTCTACACTTTTTTTTGTGTATTGACATTCCTTTTGCCGGGTAAGGAAGATGTTCATGAAATGTCTGCTCCACCCACTCCCATTTCCACACTTACATGATCTTCTACTCTACCATAATTATAACAAACATCAAGTCCTTCCCTTCTTTTCCTCATGTCTTTCCTATTTTATTCTTCCTTTTTCTTATAAAACAAATCAGAACAAAACTACATTCCAACCCTAGGCTTTGTCTTCCTTCCTTCCTTCCTTCCTTCCTTCCTTCCTTCCTTCCTTCCTTCCTTCCTTCCTTCCTTCCTTCCTTCCTTCCTTCCTTCCTTCCTTCCTTCCTTCCTTCTTTCTTTCCAGTTTACACCTGCTAATTAGGATGGCCTTCAATCAGATAACCCTATCCCCTTTCCAAGAGTAGCCATGTGTCTCTACATTCAGGGTTAGTGGAAAAAAATGTGTCCTCAATTTACGACAACCATTTTTGAAAATATTTTTACAGTTGCACAGTGCCAGAAATTGGGCTAAAGATATATATATGTGTGTGTGTGTGTGTGTGTGTGTGTATGTATAGTATGATGCTGTGGCTTATTAGATAACCCTGACTTTTGTGTGTATGTGCATTTTATTGAGATAATATTCTTTTGGTCAAGTGAAAAAGTCCTTGAATTTAGAAAAATAAGAATTGAAGAAATGAGCCATTTTCCCTTTATGCTCCCCTACCATTCCTACTATCTGCAGCTGTTCTATGTTTTCATTCCTTGGACATTCACTGTTTGTGAATGTGACCTGCATTTTTAGTGTTTGAAGCTTCTTACACAATGTTTTAAGCAATAAACAATAAGAACCAAAAACCACTTCAACCATCAGTTTCAAAAGAAAGCTTCCTGTCTTGGGCTTTCTTCCATTGTGTAAATAGACTTCAAAGTAATTAACTTCCTGACCTCAGTGGCCACTTTCTGTGGCCACATTACTACTCTTCACAGGATCCCCAATTGTTATCTTGATTTTTTTCTTTAGCTAGGAAAACAGGAATTAAAAGAATCACAGAATACATATTCATTTTCTAAAAACCTCCAAGCAATTTCTAGCTATTTTTAAAAATACGAGCCAAGAAAAATATAATGCCTGAAACTATACTAAAACTGTGTTGATGACAGTACTGGTATCATGTAGACTCCCCGTGGCAATTTCTCCAGATTGAATTATGAGCTTTGTGATATTCTTGGATTCTCAGACACTAAAATGATTAGTTGACATGGTCAGCTTAATCCGAATATTCCTTTAGGTTAGAACCTTAATTTGTTTTGATTGCGGTCATCAAGAATGAAAGGGCTTATTTAGGAATAAACCTGGGTATGAGCTGAAAGGATGAAATTAGGACAGGGAAAATGCTCACATACCTATAGCAGTCACAAGACTTCTCAGTGATGGTATTAATAGTGGCTTGTATTCATACAATTTTTTAAGGTTTATAAAATGTTTTCTGAAAACTACTCTCTGAAATTATAAGATCAGTAATAATACACTCATTTTACAGATTAGAAAACTGTTGCTTGGACAAGGCTAAATGACTTGCCCATGGCAATAAAGTAAAAGAAATATTCAAACTTATTTTTCACTCTAGTTCTAGCCTTCTTCCCACTATACTTCACTCCAAGATTCAAGACTTAGAGGACATTGTTCTTTTTGAGAATATAAAACCAGATTGGTAAAACGTTGAAGTTTACATTGCAAATATCAATATTAATATTGTTATTGTTAAACTGAACAATTCCTGAAGTTGTCATTTCATGAATCTACAACGTGCTCTTCTATTATAAACAACTTGGTTGCAGTGCATCGGACAAGTGCAGGTGAGAAAGCTTTCTTTCAAAACTACCTAAAGTTTTAGTCTATTCAAAGACTTACATACTAATGGTTTCATTCAGTTGCTTTGTTAACTTCTTTGACAAGAACTTGAAAGAATGAATGACCCTATTGACATCACTACACCACTCATTTTTAGAATTTAGTAAAAGAAGAAAAATTTGTTTTCTTGCATTTCATTAAACATTACTCTATATCAACCATTGAGTTGTTATATACTTACAGTCCCCTTTCCACACTTACGTGATCATCTACTCTACTACAATTGTAACAAATATCAAATATTTCCTGTGTTTTCCTCATTATTTTATTCTTTTGTCCTTACAAAATAAAACAAGTAAGAACAAAACTACATTCAGACCCTTGGTTTTTGATAGTTATAGCAGTTGTTTTATAATTGTTGGTAGTCCTTGAAAGGAAGAAAACTATTCTTCATACAATAATGGTAAGGTGAGAAAAGTTATTTAGTTTTGGGGGTTTTTTATCTCACTGTTAGATGGATTTCCCAGAATATCCATCCATTTTTTATTGTCTTTTTAAAGCTCTGAACTCTCAGAGGCAGTGGTTTAAGGGGAAAAAATCTATTTTAAATATATTCTATCTTAGCTCTTTCCTCTTTTAGCATGCTCACTTTAATAACCTCCCTACTACATTTCCACTAAGTTCACCTATATTAGAAAAGTACCTATGGTTAAATTAACACTGTTATAAATATAAAGTAAATACTTTAAACAGAAATAAGTTTTTTTTTTAAGGAAACAACGGTGAGAGTGATTGGGAGGGGGGTAATTTTAGCCTTTCCAAGAGAAGAAAGGACATTTTAAAAAATAAAAAAATAACCCAGGGTATAGGGATATTCAGCAATGCACCATCTACTTCGATGTGTTTAATATTCAATTAGACTCCACAACATCATTCATGGAATTTTGTGTCTCTTTACCCCTTTATCCAATTTTCTTTTTAAATAAGAATTTAAATTAAATTAAATTAAATTAAAATTAAATTAAAAGAAATGAATTCTTTTTCATATTGTTTAAGTCACTGTCCAATTTTCCTTCTACTTCTTTAATTTGGCTTTTAAAATCCTTCTTGATCTTTTCCAAGAATGTTCACTGGGCTTGTGACCAGTTCATATTCTCTTCTGAGGTTTCAGATGGGAGTACAGTCGCAATGCTGACCTCGTGCTTTGGTCCATGATCCCAAAGTAAGATTCTATGGTCTTGTCTTTTCTAGTATGCTTTCTGTTTGTGATGTTGCCTTTTTCCTAGTATTTAGAGTGGATGTCTGCTTCTGAGGCACAGGTGGCTCTGTCCCATGGTTCTTTTGTTTATAACTTGAGGCTTTATGTATTGTGGCCTTTGGTTCTTTTAGCTAGAAGTTAGAATGCTACAGATTACCTTGTGCTGAGCTGGCTGGTGTGCCAAATTGGAGGCCAGGTGAAGTCTTTCTGAGTTTCCCTAGAGTTACCCTGGAGCTCACTGAATGAAGTGAGGGGGATGAGTGGTCTGGCCATGAGATGTCTCCTCTCTTGAGCTAGAGCACAGACATGCTCAGAAGTTGGTGAACCTCATCTGCACTAATGTTTTCCAGAGTCCTCTGGCTGTGTTAAGGCATGCCTGGGGTCCTGGTGTTGACACTTACTGGTTCCACTCCTCCAAGGCTCAAGATCTCTTCCTGTTTTCTGAGGTAGAGCTGTCTGGGACAGTTCTGGTCCTGTACTGCTCCCCTTTAACCACAGAAAGAGGGACCCCTCTTTGTGATTTTCCCAGCCATTCTAGCTAAGAGATTGTTTACCCCTTCAGCTTCTCCCACTAGCCTAGGATTTGTCCTGGGGAAATATTCTCTGAGTTTTTCAAGGTCAACATGGAAAGGGGAGAGCATGTATAGATCATTTCACCATCTTGGCTCCAGGAAGTTCAAGTAGGCAGAAATATGAAATTCATCCTTTTCAGATCATGGTGTAATAAAAAGAAATATGTGCAATAAAGAGCCATGAAATGATAGCCTAAAAAATAATTGAAAACTAAATAAACTAATCTCAAAGAATGAGTGCATTAATCATAGAAATAATCAATAACTTCATCAAAGAGAATGACAATAATTTGACAATATACCAAAACTTACAGGATGCAAACAAAGCAGTTCTTAGGGAAATTTTTGCATCTCTAAATGCTTTCACAAATAAACTAGGGAAAGAGAAGATCAGTGAATTGGGTATACAACTTAAGAAAAAGCTAGAAAAAAGAATAAATTAAAATCCCCAATTAAATATCAAATTAGAAATTCCAAAATCAAAGAGGAAATTAACAAAATTTAAATTTTGAAAACTATTGAACTAATAAATAAAACTAGGAGGTGGCTTTGTGGGAAAAAAGATACACCTTTGGTTAATTTGATTAAAGGAAAGAAAAAAATTAAATTAAGAGTATCAAAAAAGAAAAGAGTGAATTCATCACCAATGAAGATGAAATTAAAAAAATAATTAGAAAGTATTTTGCCCAACTTTATATCAATACATTTGACAATCTTAGTGAACTAGATGAATATTTACAAAAATATAATTTTCCCAGATTAATAGAAGAGGAAATACAATATATTAACACCCCCATTTCATAAAAATAAATTGAAGAAGTCATCAATGAACAGCTCAGTAAGAAAGAAATCTCCTGGGCCAGATGAATTTAAAAGTGAATTATGCCAAACATTTATAGAACTGTTAATTCCAATACTATATATTCTATAAAAATAGGCAAGAAGGAGTCCTACCAAATTATTTTAATAATATAAATATGGTGCTGAGATGTAAACCAGGAAGAATCAAAATAGAGAAAGAAAATTATAGAACAATTTCTCTAATGAATGATGCAACAATTGTAAAATGAAATATTAGCAAAGAGATTATAGCAATTTATCATGAGTATAATATATTGTGAACCAGTGCAATCTAAACTAGGAATGCAGAACTGGTTCAATATTAGGAAAACTATCAGAATAATTGACCGTATCCATAACAAAATTAGCATAAACCATATGAATATATGCAGTCAAATCAGTCAACAAGTTCTGAAAACTTCAGAGTGACTACCAAATTAATTGCTTTTCCATAAGGACCAAATTCACTGGTGAAAGACAAAATCTCTACTTCACTTCAAGTTTTGTAGATGCAAATCATGAGGTTTTATATTTTTCAAAAGGAGTTCTTTCAATCACTTTGTGATTGGTGAAGACCTTGGGGTGGGAGTGGGAAACAATAACAACTATATTAATTCCATCACTCTCTGGGTAAAAAAAGAATTGCTATGATGAAAGACTATATTCTGTAGGGGAGAAACCTTAAGGTATTTTTCCCTCTGGCCAAATGGCCCAGAGAAACAGATTTTGTCCTTGGATTTTTCATTTGATCTTTACTCTTGAAGGTGAATGGAGTAGTGACTATAGCCTTAAAAGTTACAAAAGGTCAAAAGAGCTAAACACAGGAATAAGGAGTTGAAGTCAAGGTTAGATTTTTCACGCAGGCCGGTATTGATGCCCTGAAGAGCAAGTGATGTATTTGGGAGTGAATTTCTGAACCCTGGCCACTGGTAGCTGTGACACAAATTCATCTGGCAGTGATGATGAATCTATAAGCAATCTCAGTGGGAACATGGATATGAAAGGAAGGGAACTTTTGAGCCTACACCCTAGTTGAAAAAGGAAATAGTATAGATGAGAGTATGTCCTTGAATATTGTCCATTAGATGCAGAAAAATCTTTTGATAAAGTATAGCACCTATTCCTGTTACAACAGTAAAGAACAGAGGAATCAATGGAGTTTTTCTTAAAATGACAAATAGCATCCAGCTAAAATTATCAGCAAGCATTATATGTAATGGGGATAAACTAGAAGCATTTCCAATAATATTGGGGTGAAACAAGGATCTTTATCCATCCCACTATTATTCCACATTGTATTAGAATTGTTAGCTTTAGCAAGAAGAGGAAAAAAAATAAATTGGAGGAATGAAAATAGTCAATAAAGAAATAAAACTATCACTTTTGTAGGTGATATGATGATATGCTTAGAGAATCCTAGAAAATCAAGTACAAAAACTACTTGAAATAATTAATAACTTTAACTAAGCTGCAGGATATAAAATAATATATATTATTTTTATATTATATTATATTTATATTTATATTATATATAATATATATTATATTTATATATTATATTTATATATTATATAATAATTATATAATATATATTATATAATATATTATATAATTATATATTATATATCATATATTATATTTATATTATATTATATCTATATTATATATAGACATATAAAACATCTGCATTTCTCTATATTGCTAACAAAGTCAAACAGCAGACATGGAGAAATTCCATTTAAAATGACTGTAGACAATATAAAATATTTGTGAGTGTACCTGCCAATACAAATCCAGGAGCTGTATGAATGTAATTACAAAATATTTTTCACACAAATAATATCAGATCTAAATAATTAGAAAAATATTATTTACTCATGGTAGACATTGCCAATATAATAATAATAATAATTTTATTTGAATTAATTTGCTTTTCAGTGTCATATCAAACTACTAAAATATTTTATAGAGTTAGAAAATATGATAAGATAATTCACCTGGATGAACAATAACAAAGGAATTAATGAAAAGGAATGCAACTGAAGGTAGCCTAGCAGTACCAGATCTAAAACTGCATTTTATATATATACATATATATATATATATATGTGTGTGTGTGTGTGTGTGTGTGTGTGTGTGTGTGTGTGTAAAATGAAAGCTACTTGGCACTGACTAAGAAACAGTGGTTGATCAGTGGAATAGGTTAGGTTCAAAAGATGCAGTAGTCAATGATCATAGCAATACACTATTTGATATACCCAAATACTTTAAGTTCCAAGATAGGAACTCATGACATGATAAAAGTTCCTAGGAACACTGGAAAACACTATGGCAGATAGTAGGCATAGAACAACTTATTACATCATATACCACGATAAGGTCAAAATGGGTACATAGTTTAGACATCAAGGCTGATGCTATAAGCAAACTGGAAGATCAAGGAATGGGGGTAGTTTACCTGTCCAGTCTAAGGAGAAAGGAAGAATTTATGACCAAATAAGAGATAGAGAGCATTATGAAACATAAAATGGATCATTTTGATTACAAAAATTAAAAAATTTTTACACAAACAACATCAACATAACCAATATTAGACTTAAAACATTACAGAGCTTCCTGAAGGAGATTCATAAGCACTCAAAAAATTTATGCCAAAACAACCACACAAGAAAAAAAAATAAGAAGGGTTGAGTGTGAAGCAAATCTGGGTGCATTTATTTCCTTTTAAAAGTCAGTTTATTATATTTGGTAATTTAAAAATAATTATTTTATAAACATTTGTCCTTCCTGTACTTCAAGAACAACAAATGCCTAGATTGGTCATGTCCAAAAATGTATGTGTAATTCTTGATTTTATAGACATCATCTTTCTGGTGGGAGGCAGGTGGTGTGATGAATTTTCACTTATCTGACCTTATGGCTTTTGATTGAATTAATCAGAGTTCTAAAGTCTTTCAGGGATATTTTTACTCTATAATGTTATAATTTTGAATTTGTATTCCTAATTCTGCTTATTTTATACAGGTCTTCACAGTTTCCTCTGAAGCTGTCTTTTTTATTTCTGAAACCCTCCATTTCATTATATTTATTTTCAATATTAAGTTTCAAGAAAAACATTATTTTTTTAAATAGCAACACAGCGTTTGCCAATGACCAGCTTGAGAAAGCAATTAAAAAAAACAATAACCTGAAAAATTACTTCTTTTCAAGGAAGAAATGTTTGAACAGATAATCGTCTTTCTTTCTTTGCACAATGAACCCAGCCATATTCAGTCTGAGTTTTCTACTAGTGCCTTTGCATTCTCTACCAGACAATTAGTGAAATATCCTCAGACAGACTAAATTTTCACAGATGAGCTAAGACATAACAGAAATATTTAGTCTTCTGTAGAAATATCCCACTTTCTGTTTAGCTATACTCAATAGCTCCAATTTTGAGTCAGTTGCTTTCTTACACTCTGGAGAAAATGGTTAGAAAGAAAATCTACCAGTATGGCTTATTTCACAGCCCATGGCAAGAACAAATAACAGGAAACAACATCATACAATTAAGATATAAAGACTTGTCTGATTGAGATAGAAGCTACTTACTTTCAGACTACACAGCTGGGAAATTCCACTGCTGAAGCCGATGGTGAGGTGAAGACTACTTATCTCTCAGAAGGATAAGACTTAACATTCACCACCATAAAAAATGGCTTTCAGGTACATTTAATAACATACTCAGACATTTTTACAGCCTTTTTCTATATTTCTAAAGCCTCTGAACACACATGCTAAAAAATATGAAGAGTAATTTTTACCATTATTATTTTAAAAAAAGATATGGTGCCATAAAGTATGTTAAAGATTAGGTGAGCAAGAGAGGATGAGAGAAAAATAGGAAAAATTGAGACCCTACAGTTACTTGAGACCAGTAATAGGAAGAATCTTGATTCAGGAGAAATAAATATTTATCGTAAGAACACAGAAGATCCACATAGTTTGTTATAGTGAACTTACCTCTTTCTATGAAAAGAAAGCTAAACATTTGGATTCTTTGATCAATCTGTGGATACTCCCTATGATTATTAGAATAACAACCCATCATTTTCTCCTCTTGACTCCTATTAATATTATAGGTGCTTTCTCTTTGTCTTATGAGCAGTCTGTGGCTACCAATTAATCACACTGGCAATGTATCAATTATATTTTATTCTGAATGACTGAGCAGCTCATCTTTATTTTTCCAGTCATGCATTCTTTATACCACTTCTCTTGTACAGTTTTTCATTGTCAGTTTTTTTGTAAATTAGTTATTTTTTACTTATGTTTAACACAGTTTATAACAGATAAAGGAATTCAAACTTTTGGTCACGTGATATTTCTTTTTAAAATATTTACATTATGAACCACAAAAGAATTTTTTTAAAACATTAACCAACTGAGACACAAATAATATTTATGTTGCTAACTTCACAAGCTCTTGACCTAATTGTCTCCACAGTATTACTAAGAATTAAAGGACCTTAACTTATTGTTGTTGGTCTCAAGTCCTATGCCTAATAGCTTAATTTTAGACAACCTCGGAAGTTCCCCTACCCATAATCCATAATTGAATAAATCTGGTATTAAGCTTACAAATCTTTTGACTATAGGAAATTGCCACCAAGAGTAGGGACATCGCAGGGACACAATATCTCCCCAACTTCATGTCACTTCCAGGCAAGATTAGATTATCCACTTGCATTCAGTCAGGCTCAAAAACTACCAGGTGTCAGTGGGGAAATTGAGTCAGGAGAATCCCACCTCAGCCCATGCTGAGCAGCTGCTCTCCCACCCTTCTCTTGAGATCACCTTATGCAGTTCATACCAGCATCTCATCAGCTTACTGGCATCATGTATTTGAGGCTCAGATCGCCTTTCTTGCTACCCATACCTGGAGTTATACTCAAAAGAACAGTCACTTAATAGTCCCATAGCATCCAAAAATGGCAAGTTCCAATAACCAGGTTTCAAATATGATTATAGTTTCACTTTGGCTAAGGAATATCTTTTGAGGCAAATCTTAAGTGGCTTACAGGCCCTTCTATACATGTTCTAGTTCCTGATTAAATGGCAATCATAAAATCAAATTTGCCATTAAAACCCTGACTTTTCTATCAATGTCAGATTTTACCCGAGGTTACCTTCCTCTAGGATATTTAGACTGAAATTCTTTTCTCCAAACTAAAGATGTCATTGATTTATTCCAGTAATTAATTCAGTCTATTGTTTTAATACTAATTGCTTTTACCTCACTTTGTAACATGTCCAATTTTTCTCCCAATCACTCCCCTCCCCCCACTTCCTAATACCTTGCATTCTGATTACTCCTTCCCTCAATGTACCCTCCCCTCCATCACACCCCACCTCTCTCCTATCCACATCTTCTCTCTTTTCTCACAGAGTAAGATAAATTTCCATACCCCATTGCCTGTAGTTCTTATTTCCTGATTATATGCAATAAAAGTTCTCAATATTCGTTTCTAATTCTTTGAATTCCAACTTCTATCCCTTCCCCCTTCCCTCCCCTGCCCCACTGAGAAGGGAAGCAATTCAATACAGATTAAATATGTGTTCTTTTGCAAAAGACATTCATAATAATCATATTGTGTAATGCTGATTATATTGCCCTGTCCTACCCTATCCACCCTTATTTCCCCCCCCATACAATTGACCTTGTCCCTTCTCAAAAGTGTTTATTTCTGGTGACTCCCTTCTCCCATTTGCCCTCCCTTCTAACATTCCCTTCACTCCACTTGTCGCCTCCTCCCCTATTTTCCTGTGGTGTGATATAAATTTTCATATCAAATTTAGTGAGCATGTTATTCCTTCCTTCATCCACAGGTGGGGAGAGTATCTTTATTTCCCCCCTCTCCCCTTCTTCCTTATCTCCTCCATTGAATAAGATTTTTCTTATCTCCTTTATGAGTTATAGCCTGGCCCATTCCATTACTCTGTTTCTCTTCTGAAATTTTCCTCCTTCACCCCTTAATTTTTATTTTATTTTATTTTTATGTGTGGATGTAATCTTTTCTGATATAACACAACCTGTACTACCTATGTGTATGTGTGTGTGTGTATGTACAATCTCTCCAACTACCCAAATATTGAGAAAAGATTCAAGAGTTAAAAATATTTTCTTTCTATGTAGTAATGTAAACAGTTCAGCTTTAGAGAGTCTTTAATGATTTTTATTTTCTGTTTACCTTTTCATGCTTCTCTTGATGCTTGTCTTGGGAAGTCAAATTTTTAAATACAGATCTGGTCTTTTCCTCCACATGAATTTTTGAAAGTTGTCGATATCACTGAATGAACATTTTTTCACTTGAAGTATTATATTCAGATTTGCTGGGTAGGTGATTCTTGGTTTCAATCCCAGTTTCTTTGACTTCTGAAATATCTCATTCCAAGTCCTTTGATACCTTAATGTTGAAGCTGCCAGATCCTGTGTCATCCTGACTGTATTTCCACAATACTTAAATTGCCTCTTTCTAGCTGTTTGCAGTATTTTTTCTTCCAATTGTTGATTTAATTTCTATTTATTTATTGATTTATTTTATAAAGTTATTTATTTAACATTTTACATTCATTTTCACAAAATTTTAGGTTCCAATTTTTCTCTCCATTTGTCCCCTCCTCCCACCCCAATATACCAAGCATTCTAATTGCCCCTATCACCAATCTGCCCTCTCTTCTATCATCCCTCCCTTCCCTTGTCCCCTTCTTCTCTTTTGCCCTGTAGGGCCAGATAACATTCTATTCCTCATTACCTGTATTTCTTATTTCCCAGTAGCAAGAACAATACTCAAAGGTTGTTCCTAAAACTTTGAGTTCCAACTTCTCCCCATCCCTACCTCCCCACCCATTTCCTTTGGGAAGGCAGGCAATTCAATGTAGGCCATATCTGTGTAGTTTTGCAAATGACTTCGATAATAGTCGTGTTGTATAAGACTAACTATATTTCCCTCCATCCTACCCTGCCCCACATTGTTTCTATTCTCTCTTTTGATCCTGTGCCTCCCCAAGAGTGTTGACTTCAAATTTCTCCCTCCTCCCATTGTCCTCCCTTCCATCATCCCCCCCACCCTTCTTATCTCCTTTGCCCTCACTTTCCTGTATTGTAAGATAGGTTTTCATACCAAAAAGAGTGTGCATTTTCTTCCTTCCTTTAGTCGAATGTGATGAGAGCAAACTTCATGTTTTTCTCTCAGCTCCCCTCTTTTTCCCTCCACTAAAAAGTCTCCTGCCTGCCTCTTCTATGAGAGATAACTTGCCCCATTCCATTTCACCCTCTCTCCTCCCAATACATTTCTCTCTCACTGTTTACTTTAATTTTCTTAAGATATGATCCCATCCTATTCAATTCATTCTGTGCCCTCTGACTCTGTGTCTGCATGTATGTGTGTATATGTGTGTGTGTGTGCATGTGTGTGTGTATGTGTTTGTGTGTGTGTGTGTAATCCCACCAACTACTCAGATACTGAAAAGTTTCAAGCGTTACAAATATTGTCTTTCCATGTAGGAATGCAAACAGTTCAACTTTAGTAAGACCCTTATGATTTCTCTTTGCTGTTTGCTTTTTCATGCTTCTTCTCATTCTTGGGTTTGAATGTCAAATTTTCTTTTCAGCTCTGGTCTTTTCATCAAGAATGATTGAAAGTCCTCTATTTCATTGAAAGACCATATTTTCCCCTGAAGTATTATACTCAGTTTTGCTGGGTAGGTGATTCTTGGTTTTAGTCTTAGTTCCTTTGACTTCTGGAATATCATATTCTATGCCCTTCTATCCCTTAATGTAGAAGCTGATAGATCTTGTATTGTAATGTAGAAGCTGATAGATCCTGATTATATTTCCACAATACTTGAATTGTTTCTTCTAACTGCTTGCAATATTTTCTCCTTGACCTGGGAATTCTGGAATTTGGCCACAATGTTCCTAGGAGTTTCTCTTTTTGGATCTCTTTCAGGCAGTGATCAATGGATTCCTTCAATACTTATTTTGCCCTCTGGATCTAGAATATCAGGGCAGTTTTCCTTGATAATTTCATGAAAGATGATGTGTAGGCTCTTTTTTTGATCATGGCTTTCAGGTATTCCCATAATTTTTATATTGTCTCTCCTGGATCTATTTTCCAGGTCAGTTGTTTTTCCAATGAGATATTTCTCATTATCTTCCATTTTTTCATTCTTTTGGTTTTGTTTGGTGATTTCTTGGTTTCTCAGAAAGTCATTAGCCTCCATCTGTTCCATTCTGATTTTGAAAGAACTATTTTCTTCAGTGAGCTTTTGAACCTCCCTTTCCATTTCACTGATTCAGCTTTTTAAACCATTTTTCTCCTCATTGGCTTTTTGAACCTCTTTTGCCAATTGAGTTAGCCTATTTTTAAAGGTGTTATTTTCTTCAGCATTTTTTGGGTCTCCTTTAGCAAGGTATTGACCCGTTTTTCGTGCTTTTCTTGCATCTGTCTCATTTCTCTTCCCAGTTTTTTCTCCACCTGTCTAACTTGATTTTCAAAATCCTTTTTGAGCTCTTCCATGGCCTGAGCCCACTTAATATTTATTTTGGATGTTTGTGATACAGAAACCTCAACTTCTATGTCTTTCCCTGATGGTAAACATTGTTCTTCCCCATCAGAAAGGAAGGGAGGAGATTTCTGTTCACCAAGAAAGTAACCTCCCATGGTCTTATTTTTTTTTACCTTTTCTGGACATTTTCCCAGCCAGCTACTTGACTTCTGAGATTCCTTTCCACACCCACCTTGCCTCCAGATCCACTGAGCTAGTGCTTGGGGTCTGAGATTCAAATGCTGCTTCCCAGCCTCAGGGCTTTCATGGGGGGCAGGGCTGCTCTTCAATATGAGATTAAGTTCAGCTGATCAGGTGGGGGCAGGGCTAGCATACGGGGCTCAGTTCCCTCAGTGGGTTCATACAGAGACCATCAATAATGGATCCAACCTCCTGCCTGCTTTGGGAGCCTCTGTCTGCTGCCCCTGTTGCTTCCTCCTGAGGGTGCCTGAGTTATGGAGACACCCCACTCCCCTCTTGGCCAGCCTAAAAGGCTCTCTCACTGACCTTTGTGCATGTGGGTGGAGGGATTTTTGTGGCCACTGGAGATTCTGCCCCTGAAGCCTGCTTGGATCTGCTTCTCTCGGTGCTGCATGGCCAAGGCAGGGCTGGGCTCTGCTCCAGGTCTGGTGTGCAACAGACCCTTGGTGTCGGCTCTTCAAGGCTATCTGGAACAGAAATCTCCACTCCCTTGTTGTGTGGCTACCACTGCTCCAGAATTTGTTGAGACTTCTTCTTTACAGGTATTTTATGGACTGTGGGTTCAGAGCTAGCACATGTGAATCTTTCTACTCTGCCATCTTGGCTCCTCCCCCCTGCTTGCAGTGTTTTCTCCTTGATCTGGAAACTCTGAAATTTGACCACAATATTCTGAAGAGTTTCTCTGTTTGGGTTTCTTTCAAGAGGTGTTCAGTGAATTCTTTCAATATCCATTTTGCCCTCTGATTCTATCACATCAGGGCAGTTTTCCTTGCTAATTTCATGGAAGATAATGTCTAGTTTCTTTTTTTGATCATGACTTTCAGGTAGTCCAATAATTTTTAAATTATTTCTCCTGGATCTATTTTCCAGGTCAGTTGTTTTTCTAATGAGTTGTCTCACATTATCTTCTATTTTTTTCAAATTTTTCGTTTTGTTTACTAACTGCTTGATTTAACTTATAGTCATTCATTTCCCTGAACTAAATTCTCTCTTTCAATGAATTATTTTGTTCAGTGAGCTTTTGAAACTTCTCCTCCATTTGGATAATTCTACTTTTTAAAACCACTTTCTCCTCCTTGGCTTTTTGGACCTTTTTTTTTTTTCCAATTGAGTTAGCCCCTTTTTAAAGCTGTTATTTTCCTCAGAATTTTTTTTGATTCTCCTTTAGTAAACTGCTTACTTGTTTTTTTAAGGTCTTCTCTTGTCTGAGCCCAGTTGAAGTTCCCTTTGGAGGAAGAGGCTTTGACTTTCTCTGACAATATGCCTTATTCTTCCTCTTCAGAGATTTTAATTTATTTTTTTTCATTTTCATCTCATTTAAGTTACACAACTGTCTTAGAGAAGTAGGTTGGTGTCATGGCTTACCTTGAAGCTAAGAAGACCTGAGTTCAAGCTCTACCTTTGACACCAACTGGTCGAAGTCACTTTTGGAAAATTCTTCAACCTCAAAGTTCTAGGCAACTCTCTGAAATTGCAAGTTTCAGAAAAAGGTGCTGACCTGCATTAGAAGAGGAACTTCTTTACCTGGGATTTCTGTATAGCAATGAACTCATAAGTCTAGTACTTCTTGCTAAGCTTTGAGCCACACCACCCTATGATATGGATGTCATATTTATTATTTTCTTTATTTTACAGATAAAACAGAAGCTTTAAAAAATTAAATTATTTTCCCTTGTTCACAAAGCTAATGTGTTAAAGTCAGAATTTGGACTCTTCTTCATTTAGCGAGGGTAACATTTTTCACTGGTTTTCTTTTCTTTTGAAATTATTTAGACTTCTTCATGTCCATATACTTTGTACCTTCCCACACTCCCTTCTTAACTTCCTTTTGTGTATTATCTTTCTCCATTAGATTTTATGCTCTTTAAGGACAGGCACAATACATATACATATATATGTATATGTATATGTATATGTGTGTGTGTGTGTGTGTATAAGTTTTGCATTCCCAATGCTTAGCAAAGTTCCTGGTATATAATAGGCACTTGCTATGCATTTATCAACTGATCAACTGAAGGTCCATCATTCTAATTCTAAGTCCAGCATTCTATCACTCCAAAGTATCTCTCAAACTAATCTTTGTTGTTATATATTTCAAGACAACTTGCAAGATTCTGTTATATTCATAATATACACTTTGGGGAGAACTTTAAAAGGCAGAATACTGTTCTGCTGAATTAAATATTTTTGTAATAAACAAGCATGGTAAGCTTTTTTATTTTCTTTACCTTTCACTAATTTATGCACAGCACAAGATTTGATCTGCTATAGCATATGATTTACAAAAGTCTTTCCTTTCTCATACCTTCATCAAAGATATCCTGAATATTTATAAATTACTCTCACAAATTTTTTTAGTAGAATTGATATATCACTAACATTAAAATTAAGTTGCTTCAGCGTGGGTTTTCTCTACAAATGTGATCTAGTCCAGCTACATTTTCCATCATATTTTATTTGTATTATTTTTAATCTTATAAATACTTTATATCCCCCAATTACATGTAAAAACAATTTTAATATTCCATTTTTTCAAAAAAATGAGTTTTATATATTCTTCTCCCCTTCCCCACCTCCTTGAGAAGGCAAGCAATTTGATATAGATCATATATGTGTTGTCACACAAAACACATTTCCATGGAAGTCATTTGGTAAAAGAAAATACAGACAAAAAAATTCCCCCCAAAATAAAGTCATGAAAAAGTGTCAGTATTCAGACTTTAGACGTTCTGTCTCTAGAGATGGATAGCAGCTTTCACCCTAATTCTTTCAGAATTGTTGTGGATCATTGCATTATGGAAAATACCTAGGTTATTCACAGTAGATCATCATACAATATTATTGTTACTATGTACAATATTCTCCTGGTTCTCTTCATTTCACTTACATCAGTTCAATGAAATTGTTCTATGTTTTCTTCTGAGAGTATCTTTCTCATCATTTCTTCATTTTAATAATTTTATTTTTTGTTTTTATTTTTTAACATTCACTTCCATAATATTTTGAGTTCCAAATTTTATCACCATATCTCCCTTTCCTTCATCCCACATGGCACGCATTTTGTATAGCCCTTCCCTCAATCTGCCCTTCCTTTCATTATCCTCCCCCTTATCCCTTTTCCCCTTTACTTTTTTGAAAAGCAAAGTTGAAGGGTGCACTGTCCCAAGTTTTATGGATGTTGTGCAACTGTTTTCATTGATATTTCTCAGGACCTGTGAGTTTTCAGTTCTTCCAAGGAATATGATCTAAGGAGAGGTGTTTACTACTGTCCTGGACTTTTCTAGTTTGTAAGTGACCACAAGTATTGTTTTCTTTCCCGCAGCTTTGAGGAGGGTTCCCATTGCATCACTGCCACAAGTTCTGTTAAACAAGTACTCTTCCTAATCCTGGGACTGCCACCAAGACTACAACCTGGATCCCACTATGGACAAAGTAACATAGTCCTACCTCATTGCTAGCCAAAAGACCTCTGTAATCTGCTTCTGATCAGCTGTTCCACCCTTACTATCTGTGTGCTGAGAGCTTCAGAAGCACCTATTGCTACCACTATTGCCATTGCTGATTAAGTCACTCCCAAGACCTCCTCCTGGTTTTCTGTGGCCAGGCTGTGGGAGTAGCCTGTGCTGTACCATGTCTCACTCTCACCCAACTGTGACAGACCTTTCCTACTGATCTTCCCATTTGTCTGTGGTGTTTGTGAGCTGAGTGGTCTATAAACTCCCACTGTTAATTCAGTCATCTTGAGGCTTGCTCCAGGTTTGCTGAGATCTGGCCCATGTTGGTATGGCCTGCACTGAACTGTGCTTCCTCACCCTGGTGCAACAGAGCTTTCCTGTAGACCTTCCAAATTGTCTTAGGATAGAAATCTGTTTCACTTCATTTCTTGTGGGTTCTGCTGCTCTATAATTTTTTTAGAGTCATTTTTTAAATGTATTTGCAAGGCTTTGAGGGGGAGAAGCTCAGGTTAAGTCCATGCCTTTAGTTTTGTCTGCCTCCCAATTCTGCTTTTCAAGTCATTCTTCTATTCATTGGATTTTTGTTCTTTTTTGCCATTTGACCTATTCTGTTTTTTGAAGTGTTATTTTCTTGAGTATTTACTTTTGTGCCACCTTTACCAAGCTGTTGGTTCTTTTTTCCATGATTTTCTTGCTTCGTTTTCATTTCTATTCTCAATTTTTTCTCTACCTCTTACTTGATTTTTAAAATCCTTTTTGAATTTTTCCATGGCCTGAAATAAATTTATATGTTTTTTGAGGCTTTGGTTCCAGGAATTTTTATTTTTTTGTCTGTTGTGTGTATATTCTGGTCTTTTTAAAAATATACATTTATTTGTTTGTTTTCAACATTCAGTTCCACAAACTTTTGAGCTTTAAATTTTCTTTCCCTTCCTTTCCTCCTTCCTCCCCAAGATGGCATGAAATCTGATATAGGCTTTCTATATACATTCATATTAAGCAAATTTTCATATTCATTTTGTTGTAAAGAAGAATTGCAACCAATTGAATGAATGATAAGCAAGAAGAAACATAACAAAAAAGAGAGAGAGCAAATAATATGTTTCAATCTTCATTTAGATTCTGTAAATCTTTCTGTGGATGTGGATAGCATTTTCCTTCATGAGCCTTTTGGGGTTGTCTTAAAACCTTACATTACTGAGAAGAGTCTATCAAAGTTAGTCATCACACAATATTTCTGCAACTGTGTACAATGTTCTGGTTCTGTTCCCTTCATACAACATCACTTGATATGTCTTTCCAGGTTTTCCCAAAGTCTACCTACTCATCACTTCTTATAGCACAATACCATTTCATTATATTCATATACCACAATTTGTTCAGCCATTCCCTAATTGTGGGGTATTCCCTCAATTTCCAAAGCTGTTATCAATATTTATGTACATGTGGGTCCTTTTCCCATTTGTATAATCTCTTTGGGATATACCCTTAAAATAATTGCAAGGCCAAAGGGTATGCACATTTTATAGCCTTTGGGCATAGTTCCAAATTTCCATAGTTCCAAAATGATTGATCAGTTCACAACTCCAACAGCAATGCATTAGTGTTCCATTTTTCCCACATCTTCTCCAGCATTCTCAATTTTCCTATTTTGTCATGTTAGCCAACCTGACAGGTGTGATGTGGTACCTAAGAAATTTTTGGCTTTGAATTTCTCTAATCTATAGTGACTTGGGGTATTTTTTTTCATATGACCATAGATAGCTTTAATTTCTTCTGCTGAAAACTGACTGCTCAAAATCTTTGCCCATCTATCAATTGGGGAATGATTAATATTCTTAGAAATTTAACTCAGTTCTCTACATATTTTAGAAATGGGGCCTTTATCAGAGACACTGGTTGTGAATGTTCTTTCCCAATTTTCTACTGCCCTCTTAATTTTTGTTGTATTGGCTTTCTTTGTATGAAAACAAATTTAATGTTATGTAATTTACTCATTTTGCATTTCATAATTTTCTCTGTCTATTATTTGATCATATTTTTTTCTGTTCTCCATAAATCTGACAAACTATTCCTCACTCTCCCACTTTCTTTACAGTATCAGTCTTTATATCTTAATTGTGTATCCACTTTGCTTTTATTTTTTATATGGTATATGATATCAGTCTATGTCATTTCTGCCATACTATTTTCCAGTTTTCCAAGAAATTTCTGTCAAATAGTGCGTTCTTATCCCAGAAGCTGGAATCTTTGGGTTTATCAGAAAGTAGATTACTATAGTCACTGACTACTGTGCCTTGTGTACCTTACATATTCCACTGATCTACCACACTATTTCTTAGTCAGTACTAAGTAGTTTTATTTTTTTCTCTTCTTTGTCACCACTGTAACTTTCTATGGTCAGAATTCTTTTTTTTCCCGTTGTTTGGTCATACTCTTTTCCATTTCTTAACTTTTAACTCTATGCTAAAGTGGAGCTCTGCTTCCCTAATGTATCAATGAGCACCCTAACATACACAGGGGGCCCTGCTATCACAGGTTCTTAGATCTGCATTTATAAAAGGAAAGGCAACTTTTGAGGGGTCAACCATCACTTTAGTTCACTCAACCAATGCCTCTTTATCTTTTACGTTTTCAAAGCTACTAAGCCTTCTATCTATTTAACAAAACAGAGAAAATACAGAGAAATAAAAACCAGTAGAGAGGCTTCCAGTTGTCTGACCATTACATACATACATACACAATTACCTGAGAAGGAAGTACCAACATCTGAGTTTTCAAAGGGGAAGAGGTTGCTTAGCAGCTTCCCAGAGTCTCATCTGGCACAAAAACCTTCTTTCAGAACTAAGTGCCAAAACAAAACTTCCCCTCAGAATATATATTCTTTTTTCAGAGCCAGAGGGCAGGACAACTTGTGACCCTGTGCCTCATTATTAATCAGCAAAAGGTATGGATCTTTATAGGAAACAATTCTCCCCTAATCAAGCCTCCCTCAGTAGCTCCAACTGAGGCCTATCAATGCGCAGGAAGATGTTTAATTCCCAGCACACCAAGTGGAGGGAACACTGTCCTAAGCTTCATGTTTTTTGGGCAGTTGTTTTCAGAAGTAATTCTGGGTCCTGTGAGGTTTTGGTTCTTTGAAGATGTTATGATCTAGAAAGAGCTGTGTATACTATTCTCCTATGATGTGTACTGGTTTGTGAGCAACCACAAGCACTCTTTTCCATCATGGAACTCTGCCCAGCTTCCCAGCTCTCTTGTGGTCACAAGCTCTGCTGTGCTAGTGCTCCTTCTCACACTGGGACTAAGACTTTGGACTGAGGCTCATATCTAAGTTTAGGCAATGCCACAAAGTCCTGTCCCTGGTGCCAATATAGGGAACCTGTAATTCTCTTTCTGATCCTTTGTCTAATCCTCCTTATAATTTGTGTGCTGAGAGGTCTGGGAGCCACCACTGCTGCTACTGCTTCAAGCACCCGAAGGCCTGCTCATGGTTTGCTGGGGCCTGTTTTGAGCTCTCTCAGCCTGTGCTGGAGTGCACTCTTCTCTTACTTTTCTCTTATCATTCCTGCCTACAATCTAAGTTGTCTTGAGCTGAAAAATTCTTTCACTCCATCTTTTTGTGGATTCTGCTACTCTAGAAGGTGTTGAGAGTATTTAAAGCTATTTGGAGGGGTTTAGAGGAGAACTCGGCTGAGTTTTTGCCTTTACTCCATCATTTTGGTTCCACTTCACTCTACCATATTTTTTTAAAACTCTATTTCAACTTCCACATAAGCACAAAGGAAACAGTAAATGTTGGTTTCAGTTTCTCTATGTGTATAATGGAGATTATAATATCTATCATATTGACTACTTTCTTCAAAAGAAATAATGTATATAAAAATAATTTGAAAACTTTACCCCTGCAAGTATATATTATATTCTACTATCAGATCACTTGTACTGTTGTTAATCATGACTTACCAAACTCCAAATTTGTGGTTCCCCCTTCACTTCCTTTATCTTTTCCTATTATTTTATGCTGCTGAACACTTCTTGAGGAAGTAGTACAATTACCATCAGGGCCCACTATTATTTTATCTTATCTGTCTTAAGATGCTTACTACTCTATGGCAATCTCTTATTCTCCCTAAATGATTATCATGCTACCTACAATGACTATATTCAACTTTTATTCTATCTTCAACACTACATTATTTCTCTGCCTCTCTCTCTCTCATCAGAGGTCTTCTATTCCTATTTTATTGAGAATGTAGAACCAATTTCTCTGGTTTCCTCTTCTCCTAAATACTACCATCTCAAAGGCTAAAAACATTATTTCTTATTCTCTCCTTTAATAGAGACAATCCTTTTCCTTGTAAAACCAGCCCCAGAAGGTATGTCCTTGGTTGTATCCCCTAGAAATTTTGGGCTTCATCCTCTACCCCCTTTCCAGTCCTGTTCTCTCTAGTTTTTCAATCTTTCCCTATCTGTTGGTTCTTGCTACATTGCTATAGACATGTCTATTCTTCCCCAACTTTGACCTCATTTTCGCCATCAAATTTTTAAATTTTTCTATTTTTATGTTCTTGATTTCCTATTTGCCCCATAGCTTTTCAATAACTTGTAGTCTTTCTTCTTACCTGTATTTACTGTTTCTGACACTTAGAAGTATCAGTAAAAACATCATGCTATATCTTTCAGAAGGATGCAGTTTTAAGAAATTAAAAAAAGGAAAAAGGAAAATTGAAGAATAATCTTCTTCCTAGAGGAACAGGAATGTCAGAATACAATGGCAGATTGTTATAAAGACCATGGAGGAGTAGGAGAGTGGAAGAGAAGATTTTATTCTAAATCTCAGAGGAGAAGGAGGTAGGCATTTGCTAGACATAGAACATAGGAAGTACTAGCTGAACAAGGCCTCCACCTTGCTGATATTGAGATAATGGGTAGCATCAGCTTATTCTTCATCCTGGAAGCAGAAGGTGGTGGCAGCAGGGGAATTGAGTCATTTGTTTGGGTTGACATATATCTCATGATTGGGCTCCCAAATACTTGAATTCAGTAATGTTCATTAGAGTTCTTTTTCCTTGTCCAGTGGAGGATGAGGTGTAGTTAGTTTTCTCAGATAATTTAGTGAAGCAGAACAGAAACCATTCTTCCAAGGTAGGTGATGATATGTTATGGTGTGAGGTGGTCTCCAAACCTATTTCCTAAAAGAGAACTTAGTTTGGAGCTTCATTCTTTTTGTTCTATTAATGACAAAACAAAGGGTTTGTGCTAAGGATGGGTTGTACATAAAAGCAGAGGCTAGGCAGTTAGTGATTTCTGAGAGCTAAATAGTTGTTGAACAGTAGTGGTAAGGTGATGGCATGAAAGTGGCCAGGGGATCAAAGATAATGCCAATTCCTCCTCTTCAGTCATAGATTTGGGTGGCATGAGAGAAGACAATCATGTTCTAGAAAGACTGGTCAAAGATACAGAATCTTCCAGGGGAAACCAAGTTTCCATGAGTACAAAAGAAATTAAAGGGTGTGAGGATAAAAGGTGTAGAATGAAAAGGCGAGTTGTTAAAAAAAAAAAACAAAAAAACATAGAGTATATTCCATTGAGCACTATACAACCCAAAGATACCCACAGGTATCCTAATCTTTCCTTACCAGTTAGCAAGTCAAATATTTCCCTTCTCAGGTCCAAAAGTTCAGGTTAAGAGTTGATATCGTTACTGAAACTGTTACGCATTTTTGTCATCTGGAGTAGCATATTTCATTTTCTGGGGTTAATATAATTTCTTCCATGAAAGACATTTTATCTGAACTATCTCAATGATGTGCTGCTTTGATTAAAACTCAGTACTACTATCATATGACACTACAGTGTATTTAAATTTTGTTTTAATGTTCTTCCATGTCCCAATGCACATGATGAAATGTTTTGATTTTCAGTTGTTATAAGCATTAGAATTTGACGTTTAAAATCTTCAAAGCAATTACGATATAGTACATTATGTATAAATAAAAACACATTAATAAAGCAGGAAAGCAGGATGTAGGCCAATTTGTAGCTGTAAGCTATCATTTTATTGAAAACTAATAATGTGTTAAGTTTAGATGACTTCATAATGACACTATATACATAAAAGACAATTATTACCAACAATTTCAATTTACCTGATAATAATTGTGCAAAAAGTGTGGTGCCACCAGAGATTTTAATACATTTCTTCAAAGAGAAACAGATTAAAGAGAAAAGTATATTCACTTTCTTCATTATATATTATAAAATGTGTTAACATGTTTAGCCCTTTTCCTCTTTCCATGGATCCATGAAGGAATACTCTTCAACTAGGTGGAACATAAGCTCACTGTGCTTTGTGTAGGATAAATGATCAAAGATTTATAGCTATATGGGAACTGTGGAAGTCACCTAACCCAAGTCAATAGTTTTATACATGAGCAAGATGAGATCAAAGATGGTATCCATAGTAAGTGGTAGAGCCAAGATACTGGAAGCAAATGATTTCAAATTGAGAACTGTTTCCATTATAAGCCAATAACATTGATTGTTGTAGCCTTTTTTTGCCTTCAAGCAATGAGACTTTTTGGAATTAGCATTGTTGATTATCAAACAAAAGAAAATCAATGTCCAAAAAAAGTGGAAGTGACATGGGGTAACAAAGAGAGAGGTGGAAAGGACTTTGATGATCATCTGAATTAGCTCTTTAATTTTATATATGTAATATTTACATGTTATAGTTGAGGAGCAAGAAAGTGAAGTGGCTCACTAATAGTCTACTTAGGATAGGTTTCTGAAAATTTGACTTGTATTTGTGAATCGAAAATGACTACATTTATAAGGAATACAAAAATATTCTCCACCCTCTTTTTCTCTGGTTTGGGTCAGATGACTCACAAAACAGGAAAAAAAAAATATTCTGAAAAATTTTTTAAAAAAGCAAATTCAGCTGGTCAAATTTATCTAAAAGACAAATTCATTAGTATTGAAAGTATAAATTAAAAGTAAAAGAAAACACATGGTCATCATGAATATTAAATAAAGAGTACTTTGTACATATTCAAAGATATCTATTTTTGCAACAAAAAAGATGAAAAAAAATATTTAAAATAAAACCTACTAGCCAATCTCATTCAATTATTGATGGCGGCTAATAGTGAGATAAGGATTGTGGGGAATATGTGTGGACATCGCTAAGAGGGAGGACAAAGGCTTTAATTTTTTGTCAATCTTCAAAATGGATACTATCATCAACTATCTTAGAGTCAAACATGAAGTCCTAATCTCTCACTCTGTTTGCTTGGTATTTTCTAGTCTACCGTGACCATATTGCAAGTGGCCAATTATTATTATTAAAAGAATATAAGGAGCCTTCTGAGATTCATAGAATTTTCCTCACAATAGCTGGCTATGATAACACCCTGATTTTAGTCATCTTGTGTTCAGGTATAGTTAAGCAGGTGCCTTAAATCTCTTTCTACAATATCTCAACTAAACTAGAGCCTTCTTTCTCTAAGCACATTGCATTGCCTCCTACTTTACTGACAATACTGAGGCTTTCCTATCTTTAGCTCCCTCATTTCTCTCTTCTCCCTATGTGTTCTGAGTGTTTGCTCATCTTATTGTTACTTCCTGTAGCTTCAGATAAGGTGAACATCCTTTTTTCTTTGTCTCTTTCTATGTCCCTATGTGTGGCTCTTCTATTTCTCTATTCCCTGCGTCTTTTGTCTATTTCTATCTCTGTCTCTTTGTCTGTCTCTCTCACACACATTCACCATTTAAATTCTCATTTTGCTAAAATATAATCACATGCAGCAGATTTTGATAATTTTGTGCCCATTGTTCTCTGTTATGATTTCACCTTGTTCATTTCTCATTTATTTGAAATTAGATTTTCAGCCTTTTCTCTTTTGAGCAGGTTAGCTAAAGTTTGTCAGTCTTTTAAAATTTTGAGGTTTTTATCAATTCTACAATTGTTTCTCCTATTTTGCCTGTTTCTGTTCTAGTTCTCAAGATCTTCTCTTCCATGCTTAGTTTGCTTGCTTCTTACTTTAATTTGTGTACTCAGTTCAGTAATCCTCTGTAGCTTATTATGTTTGCTCTCTGAGATAGTTCCTCATCTGAGGACTGTCTTAGATGATCTCATGTTGTGTTATCATTATCATTGTGTTTCAAGTAGTTATCTATATTTTCTACTGTTTCAAAATTGTTACTTAATAGGTAATGATTAAATCCCTATTTAGTTCTACATTTTATTTCATCTTGTTCCTTATTATCAGAGAATACTGTCATTTGCCACTCCCGTTACACTAGCATTTCTAAAAATGTGTTTACATTTCTACTCTTTCAAATGTTAATTTAAATTTTTGTGTGTCCTACCATGTGGTCCATTTTTCTACATGGACCAAGTGATTCTGAGAAGTATATACATTCTTTAATGTTTCCTAATGTAACTTTTAGTGTAATTCTTCAATGTAATCTTTACTTTAAAAAACCAGAACTCAAGATCAAAATTCTCTGACGGTTTTGTTCAGTTCAATATTTTCCCTTCTCATTTACTTTTCTGTTACATTTGTATCATTATGAGAGGAACTAGACAAATGAAGAACATCAAAAACTTCTATAGTTAATTCTATCATCTAGTTTTCCTTTTTAATTCAATTAACCTGTTGTGACTTCACAAATGATAGCACAAACTTCCTTTTTCACAACATTCCATGAGCTAGTAAAATTATATTAACATCAATGGATGGAGCCAAGATGGTGGAGAAGAAGGATGGACCTGTTCTAGCTCTACTTCTATATCCCATAAAATACCTGTGAAAAAATGACTCTAAACAAATTCTAGAGCAGCAGAAGCCACAAAACGACAGATTAAAAAAGATTTCCAGGCCAAGGCACCCTGGAAGACTGACAGGAAAGGTCTATCATACCAGACTTGGAGTAGAGCACAACCCAGCTTTCGCCACATGGAACAGAAGGGGCAGGACTGGAACAGGCTTCTAGGAGAGGAATCACGGGTAGCAGTCACAATTCCCAGATTTCTCAAACCATAAACGCCAAAGATAGCTTCAAAGGTCAGTGCAAAAGTTCTTTCACCAAGGGGAGAAGGCAGCAGGGTCTGGCCTCAGTCCTGACCCCAGGGTGGCAGCACCCACTGCAGGACAGCATCTATTTTTGGAGCTCTCAGCCTAAAGACCCCGGGGAATTGCATATTTGATCTGGGTCTCAGCCCTGAGTGGTGGCCCTAGGATGAGAAGGACCACTGGCTGGCTTGCTGGAGCTGGTGGTTACTGTGGATAGGGAATTCCATTCACAGATCCTGGGCAGAAAAGCTTGTAGTTGCTTCCAGACCACAGCACAGATGAGGAGAGGAGTAAACTCCTCTCCCTTGATTGTGCTACCTTGGAGAAACTGAGAACTTTCAGACAACTGAGAACTTATACTACAGTATACCTTCCACTTGACAAAGGACTAAAAATCAAGTAACAAGCTGGGAAAATGCCCAAAAAAGGCAAAAATAAAATTATAGAAGGGGACTTTCTTGGTGAAAAGGTATTTTCTATTTTCTTCCATTCTTTTGGATGAGGAAAAACCAAACATACCATCAGAGGAAGATATAAAAGTCAAGGCTTCTGCATCTAAAACCTCCAAAATAAATATGCAATGGTCCCAGGTCATGGAAGTTCTCAAAAAGGATTTTTAAAATCAAGTAAGAGAGGTGGAATAAAAATTGGGAAGAAAAATGAGAGCAATGCAGGAAATTCATGAAAAGCATGTCAACAGCTTGCTAAAGGAGACCCCTAAAAATACTGAAGAAAATAGCACATTTAACAATAGATTAACCCAAATGACAAAAGAGGCCCAAAAAGTCAACAAGGAGAAGAATGTTTTAAAAAGAAGAATTGGCCATATGGTAAAGGAGTTCAAAATCTCATTGAAGAAAATAATTCTTTAATAATTAAAAAGGAGCAGTTGGAAGCTAATAACTTCATGAAAAACTGATAAATTACAAAACAGAAACAAAAGAATGAAAAAAAAAGAAGACAATATGAAATAGCTCATTGGTAAAACAACTGACCTGGAAAATAGGTCTAGGAGAGACAATTAAAAAATCATTAGGCTACCTGAAAGCCATGATCAAAAAATAACTTAGACATCATCTTCCATGAAATTATCAAGGAAAACTGCCCTGATATACTAGAATCAGAAGGTACAGTAAATACTGAAAGAATACATCGATCACCTCCTGCAAAAGATGCAAAAAAAAAAAAACTCCTAGGAATATTGTAGCCAAATTCCAGAGTTCCCAGGACAAGGAGAAAATATTGCAAGCAATCAGAAAGAAAAAATTCGAGTATTGTGGAAATATGATCAGGATAACATAGGATCTATAAGTTTTTATATTACGGGACTGAAGGGCTTGGAATATGATATTCCAGAATTCACAGAAGCTAAGATTAAAACCAAGAATCAACTACCCAGCAAAACTGAGTATAATACTTCAGGAGAAAAATGATCATTCAATGAAATAAGGGACTTTCAAGCATTCTTGATAAAAAGACTAGAGCTGAATAGAACATTTGACTTTTAAACACAAGAATCAAGAGAAGCATAGAAAGGTAAACAAGAAAGAGAATCTTAAGGGATTTACTAAAGTTGAATTGTTTGCATTCCTACATGGAAAGATAATATTTGTAACTCGAGACTTTTCTCAGTATTTGGGTAGTTGCAGGGATTGTATACATATAGACAGAAGGCACAGGGTGAGTTGAATAGGAAGGGATGACATCTAAACAATAAAATGGAGGGGCAAAAGAGGAATATATTGGGAAGAAAAAGGGAGAGATGGAATGTGGCAAAGTATCTCTCGTAAAAGAGGAAAGAAAAAGCTTTTCCAATAGAGGGGAAAAGCAGGGAGATTACTCTCATCACATTTGGCTTAATAAGGAGGGAATAACATGTACACTCAATTTGGCATGAAAGTCTATCTTACACTACAAAGACAGGGAAGAAGGGGATAAATGGTGTGTGCAGTGATGATAGAAGGGAGGGCAAATGGGAGGAGGGAGTAATTAGAAGTAAAAACTTTTGGGGATGTCAAAAGAGAGAATAGAATAAATGAGGGGCAGGTTAGAATGGAAAGAAATATAATTAGCATTTCACAACATGAGTATTATGGAATTCTTTTGCATAACTACACATGTGTAACTTATATTGAATTGCTTGCCTTCTCAGCAGGGATGGGTGAGAAGGGAAGAAGGAAGAGAAGTTAGAACTCAATGCTTTTGGAATGAATGTTGAGAATTGTTTTTGCATGCATCTGGGAAATAAGAAATCCAGGTCATGGGGTATAGAAATCTATCTTGCCCTACAAGAAAAGATAGAAGATATGGATAAGGGAAAGTAGGGGTATGATAGAAGGGAGGGCAGATTGGGGTAAGGGGTAATCAGAATGCATGATGTGTTGGGATGGGGAAGGGGCCAGGTGGGGTGAAAATTTAGGACTCAAAACCTTGAAGACATGAAAGTTAAAAACTAAAAATAAATAAATAAATTTTAAAAATATAATATTTATAGTCTTGGTGGAGAGTTAACTTGTAAAGAAGGTGTTGAATGCACATAAATACATAGAAAATATATGTTAAATTAGACATAATTGAACCTTAGAAGACATGGGCTTAGTATTCAGGGAGGAGGAAGACAGAAAGGCCCTCATGAAGAAGCTAACTTCAGTTACTGAAGTTGACAACTTCAGTTGTCTTGAAAGAAACCAAGGATTCCAAAAGACAGAGATGAGGAGGAAGTGGAAATAATTCTAGGTCCTGGGAATTCCTAGTGTGAAGGGATGAAGGCAAAAGATGAAACATCATGTGAGGAATAGCAAGTAGGTCAATATGGCTGGACTACATAGTGTGTGGAGAAAGTGTAGAAACATAGGAAGGAGCCAGGCTATCAAGAATTCTGAATACTAAGCAGAAAACAGTATATCAGACCCTAGACAGGAATAGGAAGCCACAGCAATTTGTTGAATATGGAGTAGCATAAATTTAATTATTAAGAAAATCAGTTTGGTAGCTGTATGAAGGATTAATTGGATTCAAAAGACTTTCGAGTCAGGGAGGTTGATTAGGAAGCTACTGCAATAATCCATCAAGAGGAGATAAAGGCAGAATATAGGGCAGTTTTGGTAATAATATAGAGGTGATAATCTATAAGGGTTGTGATGGAGATAAAAACTACAAGATTGATACCTTAACAGATATGTGGTCTGAGACTGAGGAGTCAAAGATAATACTGAAATTTTGAGTCTTAGTAACAGAAACGATGCCAGTAAAGGTGATGTCCTTAATGATATTAAGAAAACTGAGAAGACAGGAGAGTTTTAGAAAAAATAAAATTTTGTCATTTTTGTCCTTGATGAGTTTGAAATATCTTTAGGGAGCCAGTTTGAAATACCAAATAGACCATTCTTGTTTATTCAATCAAGAAATTATTATGTCTTTACAATTTACCAAGTCCATGGAGTTCTTTCATTTCAGTCATGCCCAACTCTTTGTGATTCCATTTGGGTTTTCTTGGCAAAAACGCTGGAGAGGTTTGCATTTCCTTTTCTAGCTCATTTCATAGATAAGGCAACTGAGGCAAACAAGGTTAAGTGACTTGACAAGGGTCTTACAATAAAGATGTGTCTGAAGCTGGATTTGAACTCAGGTCTTCCAGGCCCAGCACTCCTACTGTGCTACATAACACCTCTGGTATGAGGGTTTGCAGAACTTTTTTCAATGTTACTCATGGTTTTTCTGTGTCCAATTTCACCCAACTCTCAGCTGTGGCTCTAAAAATCTGTAGCATGCGCAGTGGCCACACCCCACTTAACCTTCTTGACAGAGGAGCTAAACCAGGTTGAGAGTATCAAGTGACCTCACAATTGTCAGTTAGTTTAGGGGGATGTCTACCCCAATCATGTGAGCATTTTACCAAGTAGACTGGGTGAGGAGAGCAATTTGTTCCAATGGCCAGGAAGACAGTTGAAACAGATGCCATGGAATGCTTAGAGTTTGGTCAGATATCAACTTTGCAAAGGTCATCTACTGCATCCCATGCCATTGCTAATTGTCTTGACTTTTGTCATGTTACTGGAATTCCATTACTCAGAAAGAGAAATTGAGGATTATGACTTTGTGTAACTCTGCCTTATTTAAATCAAACTTACAAGCAAATCAAGAAACCATCCCTTGCTGTCAAGAGCAAACATGGGGGACCTGATGCCTTGAGGGCATATGCAACCATCTAGATCTTCAAGTGCATCCCTTTGACTGAATTCAAATTTCACAGAACAAATCCTTTTAAGGGAAATGTTCTGTGAAGTTTGAATTCAGTCAGAATGCCACACTTGAGGAACTAGAGTGCCATATGTGGCCTCAAGGCTGCAGGTAAACCTTACCCTGGCCTATTCTATCAAGAGATTTCTTTCCTCTGCAGAGCAGAGGAAATGTATCAAATGTATCAAAATTAGATAATTTCAATTTAAAGCACTCAACTAGGTAATTAGAGAATACTGTACCATCCTTGAATATTATAATTTTTCACTATGAGAATAATTGGGGCAGGTAGGCGGTGCAGTGGATAGTGCACCAGTGCAGGAGTCAGTACGACCTGAGTTCAAATCTCACCTCAGACACTTGACACTCACTAGCTCTGTGACCTTGGGCAAATCACCTAACCCCAACTGCCTTGTCCTGGGTCATCTCCAGTCATCCTAATGAATATCTGCTCACTGGATTCAGATGGCTCTGGAGGAGGTGAGGCTAGTGATCTGCACAGCCCTTCCTCACTTAAAACAAAGTCAAGTGCAAGTCATGTCATTATTTCTCTGATGGCATGATCTTCTTCATCAATGAAAGGTGAACACACACAGTTTGAAACACAGGGAAACCCTATTCAAGCTATCTTCTTAATATCCAGTATATCTTTCAGTTACACCCATGAATCCTGGTCCAATACCTTTGGAAAGTTATTATATATATATTCAGCGCATGTTCACGTTGGCCCTATACCTCCTCATCAACCATGTACCTTTGTAGTATAAGGGTTTCATAAGGTAATCTTGCGTGCAATTCCTGGTGACTTAACCCCTAAGAAAAATAACAAATGATACACATTGCATGAATGACCTTTATCATACTAGTCAATGAAAGACAAAAGAGTAAAATATAAAGAAGTTTGGAAATATAGACAGAATCCCATCAAAACTGGACTCCTATGCACCTTTTAAAATCTTTTTATATCTTACTCCTTTTCATATGTACTATAATTCTATGACTTCTTTGCTATTCCTTACATGTGATACTCCCTCTCCCAACTCGATATTTTCACTGCCTATCTCTCATACCTGGAACTCTCTCCTTCTTTATCTCTGCCTACTCATTTCTGTGTCTTTTTTCCAGTCTCAGCATAAGTTCCACTTATGGGGCTCAAATTAGATCATGACAACTATAAATTACTTGCAAATAGAAAATTTATTATTCCAGTGATAGTGCTTGCCCTCTTTTTTGCATTTCTTAAAACACCAACTTTTAGTTGGTAGATTTGACAAAATAGTTGTGGGAAATGCTATAGTAATACTGGAAATCTCTGGTTTTGTGCCAAAGAGACCGTTATACTTGTAGTATTTAGAGGCCTGAACACAAAGATGTAGTTTTGATAAGTAACACAGATTAGAAAAAGGTATAGGAAATAAAGCAGAAAGGAAAAAGTAGCGTCAGAGGGAAATTCTGATATTGTTATGCTAAATCAATCATACTGCTTTATGATAGGGGAAGAGGAAAATAACTTATCACATCATTCAGGGAGAAAACCTGTTATGCTAATTGGCTTCATAGATGAAAATCAATGGTTCATTAGTTCTACTCATATCACCATGCATAGAAAACTCACGTTTGTTTGAGTAGTAAGTGATATAGGCAGCGTGGCTTGCCACACAGAATACACTAGTTTCAACCTTCATTACCCCGAACAAACAAATATTCTTCTTTATACTAGGGGACATTTAAAACCATCTGTTCTATTCTTATTATTTTTGTTTTATTTGTTTTCAGTGTTCTACAATCACTTCCATATATCTCAGACTTTTCCCCTCTCTCTCCTCTTAGGTGCTACACATACAAATGTATTAAATAAATATTAAGCTAATCTATTAAATACATTTTTGCCTTAGACATGTTGCATAGAAGAATTAAAATGAAGGGGATAAATCATAAAACAAAGCAAAACATAATACAAAAGAAAATGATCCGCTTCATTCAGTGATCAGATTGCATAGTTCTTTCCCTGGATATGAAAGGCTTTTTGCCTTAAGAGATCATTGGGTAATATTAAAGTGTACCAGAAAAAAATTTTGCACACTGTGGTTGTTGCTGTGTACAAAATTCTCCTGATTCTGCTCCTTTCATTCAGCATCAGTTCATATAAGTTTTTCCAGGCCTCTCTGAAGTCTTCCTGCTCATCATTTCTTATAGCACACATATTCCATTACATTCACATACCACAATTTATTCAGTCATTCACCAATTGATGGGCATTCCCTTGATTTCCAGTTTTTGGCCACCACAGAGAAAGCTGCTATAAATATTTTTGTACATGTGAGAACCTTTCCCATTTTTATGATCTCTTGGGGATATAGTCCTAGAAGCAGTATTGCAGGGTCAAAGGGTACGCACATTTTTGTAGCCCTTCAGGCATCGTTCCACACTGCTGTCCAGAATGATTGGATGAGTTCATAGCTCCACTAACAATGAATTAGTGTTCCAACTCTCCCATCAGTTTCCTGTTTTTTCATGGTCTCCATGCAGCCCTGGAGACTTTTTCCTTGGCAGTTCATTGATGACTTGTTCAATTTCTTATTCTGAGACGGGGTTATTTAAGCATTCAACTTCCTCTTCTGTTAATCTGGGAAATTTATATTTTTAAAAAATAATTATCTATCTCCTTTAGATTATCAAATTTATGGGTATAAAGTTGGGCAAAGTAATTTCTAGTTATTGTGTTAATTTCCTCTTTATTGGAGGTGAGTTCATCCTTTTCATTTTTCATATTGGTAATTTGGTTTTCTTCTTTTTTTGATTAAACTGACAAAAAGTTTATCAATTTTTTTGTTTTTTTTTTATACAACCATCTCTTAATTTTTTTATTAGTTCAAAAGATTTCTTAATTTCAATTTTATTAATCTATCCTTTGGTTCTCAGTATTTCTAATTTCTTACTTGTGAATTTTCAATTTGTTCTTTTTCTAGCTTTTTCAGTTGCATGACCAATTAATTGAACTCCTCTTTCTCTGTTTTATTCGTGTGGCATTCAAAGATATAAAACTTCCCCTAAGAACTGCTTTTGCAATTTCTCATAAAATTTTATAGGCTGTCTCATTATGGTCATTTTCTTGAATCAAGTTGTTAATTTTTCTATGATTTGTTGTTTAACCCATTTACTTTTTTGGATTAGATTATTTAGTTTCCAATTAATTTTTGGTCTATCTTTCCACGGCTCTTATTGCATATAATTTTTATTGCATTATGAGCTGAGAAGGATGCATTGACTATGTCTGCCTTTCTGCACTGGATTGTGAGGTTTTTATGCCCTACTGCATGGTCAGTTTTTGTATATGAGCCTTTTACCACTGAGAAAAAAGTTATATTCCTTTACATCCCCATTCAATTTTCTCCAGAAATCCATCCTATCTACCTTATCCAGAGTTTTATTCACCTCCTCAACTTCTTTCTTGTTTATTTTAAGGTTAGATTTATCAAGTTCACAGAGGGGGAGGTTGAGATCCCCCACTATTATAATTTTGCTATTTCTTCCTGTAACTCCATCAACTCCCCTCTAAGAATTTGGGTTCTATACCACTTGGAGCATATATGTTTAGTAATGATATTGCTTCATTGTCTGTGGTGCCTTTCCTTATCTCTTTTGATTACATCTATTTCTACTTTTGCTTTGTCTGAGATTAGGATTGCTACCCCTGCATTTCTTACATCAGATGAAGCACAATATATTCTGCTCCAACCTTTTACCTTTACCCTGTGTGTATCCCCCTGTTTCAATTGTGTTTCTTGTAAACAACATATTGTTGGATTATGGTTTTTATCCATTCTGCTATCTGTCTGCATTTTATGGGAGAGTTCATCCCATTCACATTCAGTTATGATCACTATCTATGTCTTTCCCTCCATACTCTATCCCACCACTTGTGCTTTTAATTCTTCCTTCTCCCTTGCTCTTCACAATAGAGTTTTAATTTTTGACCACCTCCTCCTGCAGCATTCCTTTCATCCTTTCAGGCCCCCTCCCTTTTACTCCCCTTTGCCCTTATTACTTCTTCCCTCCCTTTTACCCTCTCCTCTCCTTTCTTTCTCACTTCCCCTCCTACTGCCTATAGAGCTAGTTAGATTTACATACTTAATTAAGTTTGTCATTCCCTCCATGCAGCAAATCAGATAAAAGTACCTCTCAAACAATACTCATCTCCCTCTGTGCTTTCCCTCTACTGTAATATAATTTTATGCATCTTCCTGTATTGTAATTTACCACTTTCTGTGCTTCCTTATCATCTCTCCTGTTAAAATCCCTTTGCATCTTTAAATCACATTTTAATCATCACATCATTTTCTTTATACCCACTCCCTCTATGTATGTATATTCCTTTTATATTTAATAATAAATCATCAATTCTCAATATTAACAAGTATCATCTTCCCTTATAGGGAAGTAAACAGTTTGTTCATATTGAGTAACAAGTTTTACTTTTCCCCTGTTTACCTTTATTATGCCTCACTTGAGACCTGCATTTGAAGATCCAATTTTCTATTTGGTTCTGGCTTTCTCATCAGGAAGGTCTGGAAATCTCATATTTCATTGAATGTTCTTCTCCTTACCTGAAATGTTATGCTCAACTTTGCTGGGTAATTGGTGCTTGGTTGTAATCCCATCTCCTTTGCTTTACAGAATATAGTATTTCAATTCCTTCAATATTTTAATATAGAAGATGCAAAGTCATGTTTGATCCTGATTGTAGCTCCTCGATGTTTGAATGGTTTCTTTCTGGCTGCCTGTAGTATTTTCTCCTTCACTTGATAGCTCAATTTGGGAACAATATTCCTTGGTGCTTTTAGTTTGGAATCCCTTTCAGGAGGTGAATGGTGGATTCTTCGGATGACTATTTCATCCTCTAGATCTAGGACTTCTGGACAGTTTTCCTTGATGATTTCTTGAAAGATATTTTCCATGCTCTTTTTTAAATCATGACTTTCTGGTAGCCCAATAATTCTTAGATTTTCTCTCCTGGATCTATTTTTCAGTTCAGCTGTTTTTCCAACAAGATATTTTTCATTCTCTTCCATCTCATTCTTTAGATTGTTTTGACTGATTCTTGATGTCTCATAATGTCATTAGCTTGTACTTGCCAAATTCTAGTTTTTATCAAATTGTTTTCTTCAGTTAACAGTTATTACTTTTAAGGAATTATTTTCTCTAATTAGTTTTTGTACTTCCTTTTCCATTTGTCCAATTTTCCTTTTCAAGGAGTTGTTCTCTTCAGTGACTTCATTTTTCATGCTTTTAAAATCATTGGCCAGTTTTTCTTCTATTTCTCTAATTTTGCTTTTAAAATCCTGCTTCAGTTCTTCCAAGCATGCTCTTGTGTTTGTGACTAGTTCATAGACCCCTCAGAAGTTTCAGATGGGAGTACCATCTCAATGCGTCAGCATTTGGTATTCCTCTTTGGTATTCCTGTTTTGGTCATTGTCCCCATAGAATGATTCTATAGTCTTTCTTTCCTGCTTTGCTTCTTACTTATGATGATGACGCTTTGTGTGTTGTGGCCTCTGATTCTTTCAACTAGAAGCTAAAGAACCTGGTGCTTAGCTGTCTGTTGTGAGAAAGCAGGGGTTAGGTGAAGTCTTTTTCGTGTGTGTGTGTGTGTGTGTGTGTGTGTGTGTGTGTGTTTCCCTGGATTAGCCCTGGAGCTAGCTTTTTAAGTGTTGGGGAATTTTTTTCTGGTCATGGGAGATCTCCTCAGCTGAGGTACAGCAAAGGTAAGCTCAACGTTTGATGATCCTGGCTGCCCTAGTGTCTTTTGTTTCCCCTAGAGTGCTGTGGCACACCTGGGGTCCTGGTGTTGGTGGTTGCAAGGCTCCACCCCCCTGGAGTTCCAGTTCTCTTCCTGGCTCACTGAGGTGTGACTGTCTGGGTCAGCCCCAGTCCTCTGCTATATCACGAGGAATCCTCCTTAGTGATTTTCCTAGCCTCAAATGCTAGGAAACTGTTTGACCCTTCTGCTGATCCTACTGATTCAGGATTTTTCTGGAGAAATATTTTATGTTTCTTTCAAGTCAACAAGGGTAGGGGGAGAGAACATCTACCGGTCATTCCACCATTTTCACTCCTGGGAGTTCAAATAGAAGACTTACACACATTTACTCTGTTGGCTAATAGTGGGTTGAGGGATCCAAGAACCACTGCAGCTGCTGGAGATTCTGCCCCCGAGGTTATTCTGGTCCTACTTCTGCTGGTGCTGAGTGGCCAGGGCTGGGCTGGGCTCTACAGGCAGCACTCTTCTCTGTGTCCTGTGTGATAAACATTTCCTGCTGGCTTTCCAGGCTACTTTGCGCTGGAAATCTCTTTCACTCTGTCCTTTTGTGGCTTCTGGTGCTCTAGAATTTGTTTAGAGTCATTTTTAACAGATATTTTATGGGCTGTGGAGAAAGAGCTGGAGTATGTGCATCTTTCTACTCTGACATGTTGGCTCCACCTCCAGATCAAAATAATTTTTAGCTGTGGTAAAGATAGTTTAAATTTGTATGTGTAATTAAGTAGCAGCATTCTTCCCCCTCAGTTGATGCCAACGATAAGCAAGTCAATAAGCACTTATTGCTAATTTTGTGTCAGACACTGTGATAAATGTTGATGCAATCACAAAAGGAAAAGATGAGGTAAGGTGTTAAATCTTTAAGCTAAATGCAAAGAAAACTGTTAAGCTAAATACAAAAGCTAAATGTGCTCTGTTATCTCTTAGTGTGAAAAAGTTTCCAATTGAAATCAGAATGGAAGGTTGGCATTGGCTATTGGAAGTTTGACCACATACGTATAGCCTTTAAAACACTTACCCTATCAGTCCTGGGACATTCAAGGCAGAGAATAATGTTGTGTTTTGTGACATATGATCTTATCTACCTTTACCAGAGGCAGAATTGGTGAGTGTTCCCTCCCTCCACTCCCATCAGCCATGGCACCTTGCAACAGACATATTGACCCAGTAAGGTACCATACAAGAAGAACTGGAGAAAAACAGACATAGAGAGTTGGATACCCAACTTCAAGGAACACGACTCTTGGCAGTAAAAGAGAGTTAAACATGGATTCAAGGGAGAATTAGCCCTATAGTTAGGTATTGATGTAGGAGCAGACTCACTCAGCAGAGATGCTCTATTCTATGGAGTACAATGTAGGGACACAAAAAAAGGACATAACATTAGGATCCAGCAATATTCACATGACCATACATATTCCCTAGCTGTGCCTCATGATCAGAGTAATCCAAGTTTATGCCCATTCCTCTCATAGAAATTGCATATTCATGAGAAAATAAACTCAAGTTCTATAGTGTGGCTGAAAGGAATATTTTACAGCTAAAATTACTATTATGACATTTTATTAAAGATCCACGCTTTCTCATTTAACTGACATTTATAAAATGCTTACTCTTTGGCAGGTAGGGCAGCTAGGTGGTGAACTAGATAGAGTGCTGGGCTTGTTTTCAGGAAGCCTCATCTTTCTGGTTTCAAATCTAACCTCACACACTAACTAATTGTATGACTTTGGGCAAGTCACAATCTTTTTTACCTCAGTTTCCTCATCTATAAAATGAGGTGGAGAAGGAAATGGCAAACCATGGTAGTATATTTGCCAAGAAGACCCAAAGTGAGATCATGAAGAGTAGAACATGATTGACAATGATTGAAGAGCAGCAATGTGCCAAGTACTATGCCAAGCCATGGAGACACAAAGAGACAAAACAGCTCTTATCTTTAGGAGCGCACATTGTTAAGGGGATAGGGGAGCAATATGTGAAATTTAACATTTTCGGTGTGATTACATTTACCAGAAAAGCTGATGTCCATACTTATTTCTTTGAACCAGTTGCATCTCTTGACTGACTATTGAATATAAACTCACTGACGGAGGTTGACACATTATGAAGCATAAATTATAGTTTTAAGAGTATGTATTTGGAGAGAACTGTTAAACCTGAGAGTGTTGGCTCCTTGAAAAAATAACCTAACATTTGGGATTCTATACATGAAGCAAGTCTTTTTATCTTTAATTTTTTTGAGGTTTTCTTTATTTATGTTTTCAACATTCATTTCCACAAAATTTAGAGTTCCAAATTTTCTCCCCATTTCTCCCCTCTCCCTACCCCAAAACTCTGAGCATTCTAATTACCCCTATCACCAATCATCCCTTCCTTCTAACATCCCTCCCTTCCCTTATCCCCATATTCTCTTTTGTCCTGTAGGGCAAGATAAATTTCTATACTCCATTGCCTGTATTGCTTATTTCCCAGTTGTATGCAAGAACAATACTCAACAGTTGTTCCTAAAACTTTGAGTTCCAACTTCTCTTCCTTTCTCCCTCCTCACCCATCCCCACGGGGAAGGCAAGCAATTCAATATAGGCCATATATGTGTAGCTTTGCAAATGACTGTCATAATAAATATTTCTCTCCATCCTATCCTTCCACTCCATTCCTTCTGTTCTCTCTTTTGACCTTGTCCCTCCCCAAAAGTATCAACTTCTAATTGCTCCCTCCTCCCATTGCCCTCCCTTCCATCATCCATCCCACCCTCTTGTCCCCTTCTCCCCCACTTTCCTGTATTGTAAGATAGGTTTTCATACCAAAATCAGTGTGCATTTTATTCCTTCCTTAAGTCAAATATGATGAGAGTAAGCTTCATGTTTTCTCTTTCACCTGGCCCCTTTTTCCCTACATGGAAAAGTCTTTTACTTGCCTCTTTTATGAGAAGATAATTTGCCCCTTTCCATTTCTCCCTTCCTCCTCCCAATATATTCCTCTCTCACCCCTTAATTTCATATTTTTAGATATGATCTCATCCTATTCAATTCACCCTGTGCTGTGTGTCTGTGTGTGTTTGTGTGTGTGTGTAATCCCACCAACTACATAGATACTGAAAAAAGTTTCAAGAGTTACAAACATTGTCTTTCCATGTAGGAATGTAAACAGTTCACTTTTGGTAAGTCCCTTATGACTTCTCTTTGCTGTTTACTTTTTCATGCTTCTTCTCATTCTTGTGTTTGAAAGTCAAATTTTCTTTTCATCTCTGGTCTTTCATCAAGAATGCTTGAAAGTCCTCTGTTTCATTGAAAGACCATTTTTTCCCCTGAAGTATTATGCTCAGATTTGCTGGATAGGTGATTCTTGGTTTTAGTCCTAGTTCCTTTAACTTCTGTAATATCATATTCCACCCCCTTCAATCCCATAATGTTGAAGCTGCTAGATCTTGTGATATCCTGATTGAATTTCCATAATACTCAAATTGTTTCTTCTCACTGCTTGCAATATTTTCTCCTTGACCTGGGAACTCTGGAATTTGGCCACAGTGTTCCTAGGAGTTTCTCTTTTTGGATCTCTTTTAGGAGGTGATTGGTGGATTCTTTCAATATTTATTTTATCCTCTGGTTCTAGAATATCAGGGCAGTTTTCCTTGATAATTTCATGAAAGATGATGTCTAGGCTCTTTTTTGATCATGGCTTTCAGGTAATCCCATAATTTTTAAGTTGTCTCTCCTGGATCTGTTCTCCAGATCAGTTGTTTTTCCCATGAGATATTTCACATTATCTTCCTTTCTTCTGGTTTTGTTTTATGATTTCTTGGTTTCTCATAAAGTCATTAGCCTCCATTTGTTCCATTCTAATTTTTAAAGAACTATTTTCTCCAGTGAGCTTTTGAACCTCCTTTTCCATTTGGCTAATTCTGCTTTTTAAAGCATTCTTCTTCTCATTGGCTTTTTGAACCTCTTTTGCTAATTGAGTGAGCCTATTTTTAAGGTTGTTACTTTCTTCAGTATTTTTGGGGTTTCCTTTAGCAAATTGTTGACTTGCATTTCATAATTTTTTTTGCATATCTCTATTTCTCTTCCCAATTTTTTCTCCACCTCTCTTAGTTGATTTTCAAAATCCTTTTTGAGCTCTGCTATGACTTGAGACTATTGAATTTTGGATGTTTGAGATACAGAAGCCCTGACTTTTATGTCTCTCCCTGATGGTAAGCATTGTTCTTCCTCATCTGAAAGGATGGGAAAAGATATCTCTTCACCAAGAAAGTAGCCTTCCATGGTCTTACTGTTTTTCCCTTTTTTGGGCATTTTATCAACCAGTTACTTGACTTTTGGGTGCTTTGTCAAGAGTAGGGTGTACTCTGGGGATCTGTAAGGTCTCAGTTCCTCCAAGGTGGCACAATCAAGTGTGTACACTGGTCTAGGATGAAGCAGAGATTTTGTGCCCAGAATCTTAGTAGAGTTTACCCTTCACAACCACCTCTCCTCCAGTTCTGCCAAGCCAGTACTGGGGACTGAGGTTCAGATAAGGTGCAGAGGCATGGCTCCCATTCAGTGTGAGATAAAGATCAGCTGCTGCAGGGCCTCTACACAGGACTGAGGTAAGAATCAGCTGCTCAGTTCCCCCAGGGAGTTTACAATCCAACAATGGATGCGGGCTGATGTAGGGGTTGCTGTGGGAACTGCTGCCATCTGCCCAGTGTGGCCTCTGTGGCTACTGCCTGAGACTGGAGCTATGGGAATTCCTTTCTCTCTTCTCAGCCAGGTGAAAAAACCCTGTCTCTGACCTTTGGAGCCTGTGGGTTGAGGGATCTGTGAACCTTTGCTACTGCAACTGGGGATTCTGCCCCTGAAGTCTGCTCATGTCCTCCTCCCAGAGCTGAGTCACGTGGCCAAGACTGAACTGGGCTCCACTCTGCATCTGGTGCAACAGGCGTTTCCCATCTGCCTTTCAGGTCACCCTGGGCTGGAAATCTTCTCTACTCTGTGGTTCTCCACTTCTGCAACTCTAGAATTTGTTGAAAGTTTTCTTCAAAGTTATTTTATGGGCTGTTTGGGAAGAACTAGTATATGCATGTCTTTCTACTCCACCATCTTGCCTCCACCCCTTATCTTTCATTTTTTAAATAAAGTATTGATTCAACAGGAACAAAAATAATGGAGAAACAAAAGTTGTCAATAAAATAAAAAATGAGCTAAAATTAATTGATTCTCTCAAAAGACCTGAAGGTAAGTTTCATTACAGTAAGATAGAAAGAGCACTAGACATCATCAAGCTGGGGTTTGAGTAACAAGTCTAATACTTCCTCTGTGACCATGGGCAAGAGTCTTAACTTCTCTAAGCCTCAGTTTCACTATCTATGAAATGCGGGTAAAAATTTCTATATAATCTACCTCATAAGAATCATCCATGCGGTATCATTTTGTGAAATTGACTTTAGAATCTTGAAAGTTATAACTGTACATAGTCTCTGACAGTTCCTATCATGTTGGAAAAACTGTAATAGACCATGACACTTTGGTATTTGAAGCCCAGATGAGCTAAATTCAGCAAATAATGATTTTAATTTTTTTTGGCCATGGAAATGTCAACTAATATTGGAAGGGAGTTGTCATCCATACTGATGGAAGAATTGTTTACACTGATAAAATCATGACTCTTTAGAAGTATTGAATCAAGATCATTTCAGCAGGCAGTTGTTCAGCATAAAAAACATTATAACGAAACCTGAAAAGTGTTACTCTGGAGTGTTATCTGAAATAGTTTGTGAGGAAAATGTTATTAGTAATTGAAATCATCTCCTCTTTGCCTTAAGAAGTGAAATGGGAACATATTCTGTATTTTCACAGAGCAAACAAAAACAGAAACTTCATTGGTCAACTTTATTTAAAAAGCCATCATGACCTTCATTTTTCACAAAAAAATGTATTTTTTTATTCATAGACTACTCTGATTTTAGTAAATGAGAAACTTCTTGACCATGTAAATTATAATCATTGCTTGTTGAGTTAAAATGTCCAGATTATCTAGAAATACTCTTTGGAGCTGGCCGAATATCATCATCCTTCTGAGAAGGATATGTGGTGCCTGCAGTTCATTTTAATTTTAGAAAATTTAATTAAGCATATATATTATCTTCAGAGAACCAAAAACTTTTATTGGGGAATGACTGGTGATTCTTTCATTTAAAGATTTTCCCAGGTATGCAGCTCTTCCTGACATTCTCTTTCGCCTTAAAACTCTCCAACTTCCTTGAAAAAGCAGCCCTACATTTTGAGCCAGAACTAGAGTGAAATGTTAACTTTGCTAATTTATAATCTATTTCACCTTAAACAACTTACTTCTCCTCTATGAACCACAATTCTCCACTATGAAAATGAGGGATTTTCTACTGTATATGACATCTATTGCCTGGTTCAATTAGAGATTCCATGATAAGTATTGGGCATGGAAGCTCTAGAAAAATATTTCTTTTATATATATTTCTCTCCTTAAAATGATCAAAGAGACTATTTAGGAGTTTGACAAGAAGCTTCTATTTTCTATCTATTCAGAGAACATGAATTCCTTATTAGAGAAAGGTCCTTCAAGTCTTACATAAGTAATATCAAAGGACAAATTTACCAAATGTTTCTAAATATTTTCTCTGCATAAAGCAAAGACCAAGTTTGGGATCATACTTTTTCATTATTAGAAAAAAAAACATTGGTGCTTCCAGACACTTTCCATTGATGCAAACTCCCCACTAAACTGATGGTTTGTGTCAGAAAGCCCTTATTGTAGAGTTTGATGGGATAACATATTGTATAATGAAAAAAATACTCCACTTATTTTGTATTGATATCCTTCTGTTAAGCAAGTGTTTTATACTCAAATGCCCATTATTTTTTTTTTCAGTGAATAGGAAGAGAGTTTAGAAGCAAACTCAATGAAACACACAACTGGGTATATTATGCTACTAATTCTTATGTGAAAATATATCTGCACATGCTATTAATGTACCTCTGCCATGCAGTGAATAAAGAATTGTATCTGTTCTTACAAGGACAGAAGTATTCCAGAGAAAAATAGAAACCACAAAATTGTACAGTCAGCTAAAATTTTTCAAGGCAATCATAGTTTTGGGGAAACTTGTTTCAAATTTGAAATCTTTCTTTAGCTTGGCAAATTCAGATAAATTGGGCAATAAACAATTTTATACACACACAGGAGTATATGCATATGTATATGTACATATGTATGGTGGCAAATATCAAATATCACAAACTAAGGTCTTGGTAAGGAATGGCAGTCAACTACTTGCATTGTGAAAGTAGGACAAAAATATGTTTCATAATGTACTTTTTTTTTTCAAGTGATAGGTAGGAGGCATTGGAAGGAGACACATAGGCCAAATAACAATCCAGTTATATATACTTGTATATACACACTCTTGTACATACATACATACTTTCACCACACCCTGACTTCACTATAGAAATATGAAAAGTGGGAATGATGTAATTCATTTCCTATATGACTCTAGGTATATCAACACTTCTCACAGTCTTATTTTATTTTATTTTTTATGTATAAAATGAGAATAATAATACTGTCTACCTCAGAGGACTGCTGTAAGGATTAAATTAGATCACATACAAAATATTTTATAAAAGATGAAGGGTCATATGAAAGTTATCTCTTTTTATTCTCTATTTCCCAGATCAATTTCTATGACACATTGCCTTCATCATCTCACACCCCACGCAATCCTTTTTGCAGTGTATTCTAATCTCACGACTTCATTCAAACTGTAAAATCCAATCCAATTCAATTAATTCAATTCAGTTCAATAAACGTGTATTAAGTGCCTATGATGTGTTAATCAGTGAGCAGAGCTTTATTTCTCTGAGTCAAGTTAATCTCTGGTACAGTTTAAGCAAATTTAAGGGAATATCTAACCTAGCCCACAAAGCAGATATTGCTCCTACCACACATCTCAAATTCTATATTTATAAAATGAAATTTATTTTTCTCAAAACCCCACACCCTCCAAATTTTTCCATGTCTCTTCATGGCATTACTGTCCTTGACTCACAAAAGTTTTGAACATTGAAAACGTTTTCTACTCTTCCCTCATACCCAACATTCGAGTTCTATCCTTATAGCATAAGTCATATTCATTTTCTTTTCTTCATACACACAATTTCTGTCATGGTCCAAGACATTATAATATCTTGATTAGACTTTTGCATTGCTTCCTTTTGAGTCACCTTAACTCCAGTCTCTATTTCTTGCCTCCTTTGTACAGTTGCAAAGTTGATATTCCTAAAAGATAAGTCTGACCATATTATCTGCCTCCCCCTCAATGAAGATGTGTCTTCAATGGCTCCAAATTTCTTTCTGAACTAAATACAAGATCATCACAATATCCATAATATGTTTTCCACTTTTCACGTTTTATTTCATGTTACTTCTACTCATACTCTCTCCATTGCAATAGAACCAGTCATCTAACTATTCCTTGAACTTGAATTCTCACCTCTCCTATTTGTGTTTTTGTCTCTGATGCCTAGCCTTTTTCTGCTTCTGCCTCATGGACTCCCTAAACTTCTTAAAGGTGAAGTTCAGGTAGCATCTCTCTATTTTTAGCACTGTCCTTGAAATGGCTTCATATATATACATTGCATTTACTTTATTGGCATACTTGTTGTACCCTCCTGATGGAAGGATGTACCCCACAGTCTTCCATGGTGCCTTGCATATAGTAGATCTTTAATATTTGTTGAATTGAGTTGAATTGCATATTACACCATTCTGCCTAGCCCAAAAATCATCTACCCTATTTTAAAAATAAATGATAATGATCAAGGAATTCACTTGAATTTTATACTAAATGGGCTAACAAATGTTGTATTCATAAAAACAGAACATCTTCCACTAACAAAACCAATGATTAGTAACGAATCTGCTTTGAAAATAAATGCTCTATCAGGCATGGTGATTCAGGCATGCAGTCCTCCTTGGTGAGGGAGACTAAGGCTAGTAGATTTTTTGATCCTGAGTTGTCCTGAGCAGCAGTGGAGCTAAGTTAATTACATTGTCTGCATTATTTGCAATTAATATGATGAGACCTCAGTGGTTGAGAAAGGAGAGAGGGAGATAAGACTCTAGATTGCCTAAGGAAAAGTTAATTGAATTAGTAGGGAGTAGGTTAAAGCTATTGACTTATCAGAAAGAGAGGAGGAGGGAGAAAGAAAAGAAATGCCCAAGATGCTTAGTGACTGATGCAAACACTTGGTGAAATACAGTTGAATGTATCTTCAAACAATAATGAGCCTTCATATTCTGTTTTTCAGGTCATAGTTATTTACCCAATCAAATTTCCAAGTCTGTGGAGCCCCTAAATTATGAGAGTAATGATGCCATTTAACCTTTTAAATAACTGAAATTGGATCTTGTACTTCTACCTGTCCAATAGAAAATAGTAAGTGTAATTTTGTAAGTGTGAATCATTTTTTTTTTTTTTGGTATTGCACAGAGAGCTCAAACCACAGTAATTAAAAATATGTTCAAATTTTAAGATCTTATCTCGTATTTTTGTTATGATAGAGCCTTGCTTATTTCTGGGGGATTTGTGTAAAAAATTCCATTAAAATTATTTACAAGCTTCATATTTAATGCTTTTTGTTAAAGAAAATTTTAATATTTTTAAATTTTCTCTTTAGAATTGGTTATTTAAATTCTGGAGAGCAATTTGAAACTATACCCAAAGGGCAATTAAACTGTGCCAACCCTTTGATCCAGTAATAACACCACTAGGTTTATTTTCAAAAAGGCAAAAAATTTTAAATTTATAACAATATTTATAGTAATTGGAAATTGAGGGGATTCCCATCAATTGGAGAATGGCTGAATAATTTCTGGTATAAGAACACCGTTGTTCTTTAAGAAATGATGAGCAGGCAGATTTTAGAAAGAAAAAAACATAAAAGACAACATGAACAAATGCAAAGTGAAGTAAGCAGAACCAGAACATTGCACACAGTAAAAGAAACTGAGATGATCAATTATGATTGACTTAGTTCTTCTCAAAAATATGAAAGAAGACAATCCCAAAGAACTCATGATAGAAAATGCTATCCACATCCAGAGAAAGAACTAATAGAGTCTGAATGCATATTGGAACATGCTATTTTTACTTTATTTATAGTTGTTTTTTTTTTCCTTTTATTCTATGCCTTCTTTCACAACATGAATAATGTAGAAATGTTCTACATGATTGTGCATCCATTATCTAAATGAAATACTTACCTTTTTAAGAGGAGAAGAAAGTGAGGAAGAAAGTTTGGAACTAAAAAATGAATATTAAAAATTGTGATTACATGTTATTTGAAAAAATGCTATCAAAATAAAATCAGTTGTTCATATTACAATAAAACAGACAAAAGATGCAAAAGTTATGGTCAGAAATGAAAAGTAACCTTTGAACAAGTAGAAAAATGAATTTGGTTAGTTTCAGAGTGTTCTTAACCATCTAAATTTTTTTAAATATTGAAATAGGAAATCTTAGAATTGAAAATGATATTAATGGTAATCTGATTCAACTTTTTACCAATACTGAGTATCTTATTCAATCTGAAGATGTTATGTATCTTTACAGTTACAAAGAAGCATAACCCAGGGGACTTGACTGTCTTTAAGGAATTTACAATTTAATGGCTGGCAAGATACACAAAAGGAAAATATGAGTAAACAAAATAATAAATATTTAATTCCAACAAATCACAAAGAAGGCAATTTACCTAAGAATTCAGAGAAAACAAGAGATCCCTGAGAGCTGAGGTGGTCAAGGACAGCTTGATGAAAGTGGAAGAATTTGAGTTGCCCCTGTCAATTCAACTATTATTAATAAAGTCTTCAAAAAAAATTAAGGTAAGCCTGCAGATACAGACACCAATGTACCAAAACTCAACAAATAAATTTTCTTGCTAGTCCAGATGAAAAATTATGAGATCCAAATGAACTCAACCTCTATTTTTTCCAAGAAAATCATCTTCGAGGGAATACTTTTCAATAAAACCAACAAGGATTATAAAGCTTAGTTACATATTCATGTTAAATGTGGACATAAATATCCTTTCTACTTGCTTTTTAATCCTATTAAAATACAGTGAATGAAAGGATAGCTTTCCTCACCATTATTTTAAAAAGTACTACATTATGTTTTAATTTATAGAAATGTAAGAACCATATAAGGCTTCCTTAAAAGAAAAAAAAGAATATTTTGTTCTTTTAATGTTACTATAACTGAATCTGTCTCTAAAGTGATTTCTTATTTTGATCTTGATAGCTCTTTGATTTCTGATAAACTGAATGAAAAAGAGTATATTAAATGAAGACTAACTGCCACTCAGCAATTTACCCATTTCATATGTTTTATTCTTTATCATATAGTAATCTCAGTGCGAAGTCTTTCCCTTTTTCCTTGAAATATTTATTTTTTTATTTTATTTGTTTTCAGTGTTCTACAATCACTTCCATATAATGTAGATTTTTTTCCCCTGCCTCCCCCTTTTCCCCCATCCCTTCCCCCTCCCTCCCTGAGACAGAATACAATTTTATATAGGTTCTACACATACATTCCTATTAAATACATTATCACCTTGGTCACGTCACCACAGAAGAATTAAAATGAATGAGAGAAGTCACAAAACAAACCAAAACGTTATAAAAAAGAAAATGATCTGCTACATTCTGTGATCGAATTCCATAATTCTTTCTCTGTATGTGGAAGGTATTTTGCCTTAAGAGACCATTGGGAATTTTTTAAGTCTTTGCATTGCCATAAAGTACTATGTCTACCAGAAAAAATCCTCACACACTGTGGTTGCTCCTGTGTACAAAGTTCTCCTGGTTCTGCTCGTTTTGCTCAGCATGAGTTCATATATGTCTTTCTTTCCAGGTCTCTCTGAAGTCTTCCTTTTCATCATTTTTATAGCACTATTATATTCCATTGAATTCATATACCATAATTTATTTAGCCATTCCCCAACTGATGGGCATCCCCTTGATTTCCAGTTTTTGGCCGCTACAAAGAGAGCTGCTATAAATATTTTAGTCCATGTGGGACCCTTTCCCATTTTTATGATCTCTTGGGGATATAGTCCTAGAAGTGGTATGGACAGGTTAAAGGGTATGCACATTTTTGTAGCCCTTTAGGCATAGTTCCAAATTGTTCTCCAGAATGGTTGGATCACCTCACAGCTCCAGCAGAATTAGTGTTCCAAACCTCCCACATCTTCTCCAACATTTATCATCATCCTGTTTTGTAAGTTGGTTAGTCTGATAGGTGTGATGTGATGTCTCAGAGTTGTTTTGATTTGCATCTTTCTAATCAGTAGTGGTTTAGAGCATTTTTCCATATGCCTATAGATATCTTTAATTTCTTCCTCTGAAAACTGCCTGTTCATATCCTTTAACCATTTATCAATTGGGTAATGACTTGTATTCTTATACATTTGACTCAGTTGTCTATATATTTTAGAAATTAGGCCTTTATAATGCAATTTGAGATCTGGTAGAGCTAGGCCACCTTCACTAGCATTTCTTTTCATTAATTCCCTTGATATTCTGGACCTTTTGTTCTTCCAGATGAATTTTGGTGTAATTTTTTCTAGCTCTAGAAAAAAAATTATTTGATGGTATGGCACTGAATAAGTAAATTAATTAGTTGCAAAAATTCATTCCAAGTTTTCTGCTGCCCTTCTAATCTTGGTTGTATTAGATTTGTTTGTGCAAAAACTTTTCAATTTAATGTAATCAAAATTATCCATTTTGCACTTCATCATGTTTTCTCTCTCTCGTTAGTCAAAAATTCCTCCCTTTTCCATAAATCAGATAAATGCACTGTTGTTTGCTCCACTATTCTTTGCTGCACTAATTTTTTTTTTATAGTATCAATCTTTATACCAAGATTATGTACCCATTTGGATTGTATTCTTGTGTATGGTGTCAGGCATTGGTCTATGTCCAGTTTATGCCACACTGTTAACCAGTTTTCCCAGAAATTTTTGGTAAACAATGCGTTCTTATCCCAGAAGCTGGGGTCCTTGGGTTTATCAAACAGTAGATTGCTATATATTCACTGTGTCTTGAGTACCTAACATTCAACTAGTCTACCCTTCTGTTTCTTAGTCAGTACCAAGTGGTTTTGATAATTGCTGCTTTATAATGCAATTTGAGATCTGGTAGAGCTAGGTCACTTTCCCTAGCATTTCTTTTCATTAATTCCCTTGATATTCTGGACCTTTTGTTCTTCCAGATGAATTTTGATGCAATTTTTTCTAGCTCTAGAAAATAATTATCTGATAGTTTGATTGGTATGGCACTGAATAAGTAAATTAATTTAGGTAGAATTGTCATTTTATTATATTGACTCAGCCTACCCATGAGCAACTGATGTTTTTCCACTTACTTATATCTGAAAGTCTTTCACTTTTATGACATGATGCCTTCATGCATAAAGAAATAGGAATAAAAAGTAGTCAAATATCTCCTATGTTTGCTTGGTTCTTCTTTCTAACAGTTGCAAATATGAAGTACGTACACAGCGTGTAATATCATGCAATGGATAGGGATGTTTTAATTTTGTTAAATTCACTTCAATGAGAAAAGATCTAAAAGAAGGCCTCTAGGGTATGGGATATGGTATGGATAGGTTGCTATTTCATCATTAGAAGGAGTAGTTGCATCAGTGAGAACACAGAATCATAAAAGTAATGAAATAGGCATACCTAAAATTTTAACTTAAATAGAAAAAGAATGAATTGGAACCATGACCCATTCATTGCAATCCATAGCTTCCATTTCAGCCTAGCAGTTATTTAGAGCCCTGCAATGGCACTAAAAGAGGACCTTTAGTGCATAGAAATAAATCCTGAAACTGGTAAGACCTAGCTTCAAGTTATGCTTCAGATATATCCTGGATATGGCTTGAGGCAAGTTATTTTACCTCTTAGGTATCTAGGCCATTTTCTAACTGTATAAGTTGCAGAGAAGGTACTGACCTTCACTGGTTGGTCCAGGAAATTTCCTCACCTAGATGTTTATAACAGCAAGGACCCTGATATACACAGGAGGGTATGCTGTACTTTAACTCTCATTAACATAATTAATATTACAATGTTTCTTATTCTAATGAAACCACTTAGTCTCTATCTCTGTTAACACATGCAAAAAATAAATGTTTTGGGTAAGACTATAAGATAACAACTTTATAGAGTAACTAATAAAGCCCCTTTGAAATTGCTTGTTTTGTTTCTATGACTCATTTATGGAAGAGAGAGAGAGAGAGAGAGAGAGAGAGAGAGAGAGAGAGAGAGAAGAGAGAGAGAGATGCTGATGTTGAACTTATTGTGTTTGATGCATGGAAACAATAACTGAATGTTTTCAAATTATCTCTGGGTAGTGATGTATTAGGTATCTATCATCCACTTGTCTATCCTCATTGATTTCTGTCGTCCATCTATTTTATATTCACTTACTATAGACATTATAGATTGAGGATACAAAAAAATGTATGAATTGTATTTAATAGTCCTTATAAGTCATTTCATAAAGATATCATCCAATATTCTGTACTATGCAATATTCATGCCTTTTCTGTTCATCTTCATACTGTGCTTTGTAATTATTGACTGCCTAACAGGATGATAGAGAAAACCTCAGAAAATGTGTAGTGCAGTCAACATCTACAGGAAGGTACCATTTAAATTCTGAGCTAGTATACTACTTTCCTTGACTTACTAATGAGGTTGATTGAGTGGAAGACCAATAGGAAATACGCACTCGACCTATTTCAGTCTTCTTCCATTTTCCAACTTATGACTTGCATCTGAAGTGAACGGCCAAGTAAAAATAATCTTTGGAGTCAGGTCAGAGTTTCTCCAGTTGTCCTCAATATTTGTTTTCTGGCTATGATTTAATTTTAGATAGTAAACTTGCTTAAGTTCTGTTATATGGTGGAGTTCACCTCAAGCTCAAGTTTCCAGGAATGGCTGAATTCTAACATTTCATTTTCCTTGAAGAGATACTTGATGAGAATTGTAACTAGGAGGTTAAGGGACTTGGGAAAGACATGTCAAAGGTCAGACAATATACAAGATGATAAGAAGTTTCTAGGTTAGTTGGACCTAAGCTAGATTCATAAATACCGTGAAAATACCCTTAGAAGAGGAGCTTTTTAAACTAATGAGGAGGGAGAAAAAAGTGAAACCCTTTTATTATGCCAACAATTATTTTGAAATTACATTGCAAAACACAGGAATAAAAAATATCCACTATTATCAATATAAAATCCTATTAAGAAGTACCAGGTTTTGTCTCTGTTTTCAAGTATCATGCATTTGTTCCTTTCCTTTTAAAATAACCAGGGCTCATTTTGATAGTAATTTTATGTGCCAATATAAAATACCACTTATTTTACTTGCAATTTCATGGCATCTCATCACAGATAGGTTGAAAGACAAGAGACAGGATCAAATAATTCAGTTTTCATTCTAACATTTTTTATATTTAAATTACCTTCCAGATATACTTCAATACTTTGATGAATCTATATTCTTATCAATGGAGTGAATTGCCCTGATGGTGAAGATCAAAATCTACCCATGTCTTCTTATCCTGTATAAATCTTGCACATATCTTCCCATTAAACATCCACAAGTATGCATCCATTGTTTGGGGGGGCCTACTTATAAATCTCTTCACTTTGTGTGGAACCTATCAGTTTTCTAATGTTCTTGTTATGACTAATCAATACTTTTTTGCAGACCTTTCTGATTTCTCTTGTACCACTGCCGTGAAATTATACATTGAATGTACAATGTTGTCTCACACCTACTATGTGCCTCCCATTATCCTTTGGTGACTTAAAATTTTCAGTCTGAGAGATTTCAGTATTATATGACTCAGTCATACACAATAACTAGAATAAATATTGATATAATAAAACTTTATTTCAGTCAAAAACTATGTGTGATTTAAGGCACTATGAAATTTACCACAAGCAATTCAACTTGCTTTCTTCTTTCTAAAAATTATGCCTTGTCCATTGTCAGTTCAAAGGTCATTTATTATTTTCTGCCAAGATTAGTGTTAAGAATGTTTTACTCTTTTGAGTGGTTACAGAATTCTATTACAGATGTGTCCTGGTGTAGTAGAGAGATGAGAGACCTCAACGTTAGAAATACCTGGATTCAATTTCTACCTCTTAAACATATTGATTGTTTCCCCAAGAAAGTCACTCAAACTTTCAGTGTTCTAGAAAACTATGATTATAAGTTGCAGAGAAGGTGCTAACATATTGATGGGTGAATTTTCTTCTTCTTAGGAATCTACACTGATAGTAGCACAAGTCAAGTCCATATATCTATTCCTACACAATTTATTAAGGAAGACTTATGATACTTGAAGGTTTGACAAATCAACACATTAACATCTGCAGATATGAACATCTGGAGTATCATGCCATCTGTGGTGAATTTTACTTCCATTTGGACTCTGTTGCATACTGTCCATCAAAAGCACAGTTGAAACTTCATGTTCATGCCATCTGATCATTTATCAATTGGTTAGTTCCCTTATTTTTACAATGAGTTATATGTATTTTAAAATTTGTAAATGTATAAATATTTATATAATTGAGTTTTATAAATTTGAATTCCCTCTGTAGTTGAGAAATATGACCTTCATCAGGAAAAAAAAAACTTGTAAAATATGTTAATATTGCTTCCTTGCTTATGAGAACTTTTACAAAAACATTTTTTCTGCTTATCTCTTTAACTATTTTTATTTTTTCTTTCACATTTTCTGAGATCATAATTTCTACTCTTGTCTTTGTTTTTAATTCTACTGAAGCGTAATAGATTATGTTCCATCTTCTTATATTAACTGTGTGTTTGTGTGTCTTTAAATTTTAAGTGTGTCTCTTGTAAAAAGCATATTGTTGAATTCTGATTTCTAATCTATTTTGCTATCCACTTTCATTTTATGGGTGAGTTTATCCTATTCCCATTAACAAATAAGATTACCAAATGAATATTCCTTTCCATGCCCTTTTCTTCTGTTTATCCTTCTCTGTTTTTTTACTGTCCCTTCTCAAAAGTCTGCTTTGTTTCTGATCACTGCCTTCTTTTATCTGCTCTTTTTTTATCTTCCTTCTCCTTTTTCTTACAACTTTTCCCTCCTATTCCCCTATTACATACAGTAGATTTCTATATCTAATTGAATGTGGATGTATTCTTTGCTCTTTGAACCAATTCTGATGAGAATGAGGTTCAAGCCATGCCTACCATCCCAACCCCATTTCCTCTTCCTTCATAGAAATTTTTCTTTTACCTTTCTTTTTTTACCTCTTTTATGTGAGAAAATTTCCCCACTATTTCTTTTCCTTTCCCCTTCTCACCATGACTCCATCTTTCTCATTCTTTCACTTTTTGAAATCAACCAACATAATTTACCAAAACTCATGCACTCTATGTAGACTTGTAGTAATGATAAATTTCTTAGAAATTATGTGCATGATCTTCCCATATACGACTGTAAACAGGGGAGTGGAGCCAAGAAGGGGGGGGGCAGAGTCAAGAATGCAGAGTAGAAAGACACACATATGCAGGGTCTCCCCCCACAGCCCATAAAATACCTGTAGAAAGGGACTCTCAACAAATTTTGGAGCAGCAGAAGTGGAGAACAGAGTGGAGGAGATTTCCAGCCCAGGGTGATGTGAAAGGCCCATGTGAAACATTAGTTGCACCAGACGTGAAGCACCGCATGGAGCCCAGCCCAGCCTCGGCTCATGAAAATCCCTCAGGGGTGGAATCTCCAGTCTCAGGAATCCCCAATCATAGCAGCAGAGGGTTCACAGATCCCTCAACCCACAGGCACCAAAGATCAGTGGAAGGGGTTTTATCAGCTGGCCAAGAAGGGAGAAAGGCCTTCCCATACCTCCAGCTTTAGGCAGCGGCCCACAGAGGCCACATCAGGAAGGCAGCAGCAGTTTTCACAGCAGCCCCTACAGAAGTACGCATCCAAACTCCTGGGGGCACTGAGGGAGCTGGTCTTTGTCTCAGACTGAATGGTGGCCCTGCCCCCATAGCTTGACTGAAGCTCACCCCCCCAGTGCTAGCTTGGTGGAACTGGAGGTCAAGTGCCTATGAAGAGGAAACTATGCTAAGATTCTGAGTACAAAATCCTTCCCTGTGTGCAGACCAGTACATGCTTGACTGTGTCACCTTGGAGGAACTGATATCTTACAGGTCCCCAGAGTATACCCTACTCTTGACAAAGGACTCAAAAGTCAAGTAACTGGTTGGGAAAATGCCCAGAAAAGGGAGAAAAAAAAATAAGAACATAGAAGATTACTTTCTTGGTGAACAGATATCTTTTCCCATCAGTTCAGATGAGGAGGAACAATGCTTACCATCAGGGAAAGACATAAAACTCAAGGTTTCTGTATCCCAAAAATCCAAAAGAAATATTCAACGGGCTTAGGCCATGGAAGAGATCAAAAGGATTTTGAAAATTTAGAGAGGTGGAGGAAAAACTGGAAAGAAAAATGAGAGAGATGCAAGAAAAGCATGAAAAGCAGGTCAACACCTTGCTAAAGGAGAAACAAAAAAGGGCTGAAAAAAATAACAACTTTAAAAATAGGCTAACTCAATTGGCAAAAGAAGTTCTTTTTTTTCTTTTTTAATTTATTTAACTTTTTACATTCATTTTCACAAAATTTCGGGTTCCAAATTTTCTCCCCATTTATCCCCTCCACCCACCCCAATACACCAAGCATTCTAATTGTCCCTATCACCAATCTGCCCTCTCTTCTATCATCCCTCCCTTCTCTTGTCCCTATCTTCTCTTTTCTCATGTAGGGCCAGATGACTTTCTATTCCTCATTAATTGTATTTCTTATTTTCTAGTAGCAAGAACAATACTCAACAGTTGTTCCTAAAACTTTGAGCTCCAAATTCTCCCCATCCCTCCCTCGCCACTCATTCCCTTTGGGAAGGCAGGCAATTCAGTATAGGCCCTATCTGTGTACTTTTGCAAATGACTTCGATAACAGTCGTGTTGTATAAGACTAACTGTATTTCCCTCCATCCTATTCTGCCCCCCATTGTTTCTATTCTGTCTTTTGATCCTGTCCCTCCCCAAGAGGGTTGACCTCAAATTGCTCCCTTCTTCCATTGTCCTCCCTTCCATCATCCCTCCCTCCCTGCTTATCTCCTTCTTCCCCATTTTTCTGTACTGTAAGATAGGTTTTCATACCAAAATGAGTGTGCATTTTACTCCTTCCTTTAGTCGAATGTGATGAGGGTAAACCATGGTTTTTTTTTTCTCAGCTCTCCTCTTTTTCCCTCCATTAAAAAGTTTCCTACTTGCCTCTTGAATGAGAGATAATTAACCCCATTCCATTTCACCCTCTCTCCTCCCACTACATTTCCCTCTCACCATTTACCTTAATTATTTTTAAGATATGTTCCCATCCTATTCAATTCACTCTGTGCTCTCTGTCTCTGTGTGTGCATGCAGGTATGTATATGTGTGTGCATAAACGCATGTACATCTGTGTGTGATCCCACCAACTACCCAGATACTGAAACGTTTTAAGAGTTACAAATATTATCTTTCCATGTAGGAATATAAACAGTTCACTTTTGGTAAGTCCCTTATGACTTCTCTTTGCTGTTTACTTTTTTATGCTTCTTCTCATTCTTGTGTTTGAAAGTCAAATTTTCTTCCCAGCTCTGGTCTTTTCATCAAGAATGCTTGAAAGTCCTCATTTTAATTGAAAGACCATATTTTCCCCTGAAGTATTATACTCAGTTTGCTGGGTAGGTGATTCTTGGTTTGAGTCTTAGTTCCTTTGACTTCTGGAATATCCTATTCCACACCCTTCGATGCTTTAATGTAGAAGCTGCTAGATCTTGTGTTATCCTCATTTTATTTCCACAATACTGGAATTGTTTCCTTCTAGCTGCTTGTAATATTTTCTCCTTCACCTGGGAATTTTGGAATTTGGCCACAATGTTCCTAGGAGTCTCTCTTTTTGGATCTCTTTCAGCCAGTGACTGAGGGATTCCTTCAATACTTATTTTGCCCTCTGGTTCTAGAATGTCAGGGCAGTTTTCCTTGATAATTTCATGAAAGATGATGTCTAGGCTCTTTTTTTGATCATAGCTTTCAGGTAGTCCCATAATTTTTAAATTGTCTCTCCTGGATCTATTTTCCAGGTCAGTTGTTTTTCCAATGAGATATCTCACATTATCTTCCATTTTTTCATTCTTTTGTTTTTGTTTGGTGATTTCTTGGTTTCTCAGAAAGTCATTAGACTCCATCTATTCCATTCTAATCTTGAGAGAACTATTTTCTTCAGTGAGCTTTTGAACCTCTTTTTCCATTTGGCTAATTTTGTTTTTGAAAGCATTCTTCTCCTCATTGGCTTTTTGAACTTCTTTTGCCAATTGAGTGAGCCTATTTTTCAAGGTGTTATTTTCTTCAGCATGTTTTTTGGGTCTCCTTTAGCAGGGTATTGACCCATTTTTCATGCTTTTCTTGCATCTCTCTCATTTCTCTTCCCAGTTTTTCCTCCACCTGTCTAACTTGACTTTCAAAATCCTTTTTGAGCTCCTCCATGGCCTGAGCCCACTGGACATCCACCTGGGATGTCTGGGATAGAGAGGCCCCGACTTCCACATCTTTCTCCGATGGCAGGCATTGTACTTCGTCATCAGAAATGAAGGGGGGAAGAAACATCTCTTCTCCAATAAAGTAGCTCTCTATGGTCTTATTCTGCTTCCTTTTTCTGGGCATTTTCCCAGCCAGTTACCTGACTTCTGAGATTCCTCTCCACCCCTGCCTAGATCTGCCCAGCTAGTGCTTGGAGTCTGAGATTCAAATGGGCTTTCCGTGGCAGAACCAGCTGCTATTCAATGTGAGCTTACGTTCTGGTTCTCTGGTGGGGACAGAGCCACCTCTCAGGTTCAGTTGCCTCAAGGGCTTTATGCAGAGACCTTCAGTGATGGAGCGGGTGGTGGCAGTGCCGCCTCCCAGGCTCAGCTCCCTCAGGGAGTTTATGCAGAGACCTGAACTTCTGCCTGGTGCTCTGGGAGGCACAGGCTGCCACTGCTGCCTCTGCCACTCCATCTGCCGCTGCCTCCTGAGGGTGCCCAAGCCACGGAGACACCCCGCTCCCCTCTTGGCCAGCTCAGAAGTCTCTCTCACTGACCTGTAGCATCTATGGGCAGAGGGACCTTCCCGGCCACCGGAGAGTCCATCCCTGAAGTCTGCTCGGATCTGCTCCTCTGGGGCCATGGCCAGGGCAGTGCTGGGGTGGGCTCTGCTTTCAGGTGTGTGACAGACCCCTGGGGATCACTCTCCAGGGCTCTCTGGAATGGATATCTCTTCCACTCTGTTTCTGTGCACCTTGCAGTGATCCAGAATTTGTGGGAAGTTCTTCTTACAGGAAATTTATGGTCTGTGGATTCAGAGCTAGCATACATGAGTCTTTCTTCTCCACCATCTTGGCTCCTCCCCCTGGCAAAAGAAGTTCAAAAAGCCAATGAGAAGAATGCTTTAAAAAGCAGAATTAGACAAATGGAAAAGGAGGTCTAAAAGCTCACTGTAGAAAATAGTTCTTTCAAAATTAGAATGAAATAGATGGAGGCTAATGACTTTATTAGAAACCAAGAAATCACAAAACAAAACGAAAAGAATGAAAAAATGGAAGATAATGTGAAATATCTCATTGGAAAAACAACTGACCTGGAAAAAAGATCCATGACAGACAATTTAAAAATTATGGGACTGCCTAAAAACCATGATCAAAAAAGAGCCTAGAATCATCTCTCATGAAATTATCAAGGAAAACTACCCTAATATTCTAGAACCAGAGGGCAAAACAAATATTGAAAGAATCCTCTGATCACCTCCTGAAAGAGATCCAAAAAGAGAAACTCCTAGGAACATTGTGGCCAAATTCCAGAGTTCCCAAGTCTAGGAGAAAATATTGCAAGCAGCTAGAAAGAAACAATTCCGGAGTTGGGGGGAGGATCCAAGATGGTGGAACAGAAAGACTCACATATGCTAGCTCTGAACCCACAACCCATAAATTTCCTGTAAAAAGAAATCCCCACAAGTTGTGGAGCAGTGCAAGCCGCACAGCAACACAGTGGAGGAGATTGCCATTCTAGAGAGCCCTGAAAAATCAGCACAAAAGGTCCATCGCACACTGGACAGCAGATCCCAGCCCTGCCCTGGCCGCGTGGCCCTGAGAGGAGCAGATCTGAGCAAGTATCAGGGATGGAGCCTCCAGTGGCCATGAAGGTCCCTCCACCCACAGGCACTACAGGCCAGTGAGAGACACTTCTGGGCTGGCTGAGAGGGGAGTGGCATGTCTCCACAACTCAGGCCCCCTCAGGAGAGCGGCAGCGGCAGTGGCAGCTAGGGGCTCCCGGAGCATTCGGGACCTCTGATCCATTACTGAAGATTTCTGCATAATCCCCATGAGGGAACTGAGCTGGGGAAGCAGCCCTGCCCCCACCTGAGCACCGGAACTTAATCTTACCCTGAGTAGCAGGCCCGCCCGCCACTGAAAGCCCTGAGGCTGGGGAGCAGCATTTGAATTTCAGACCCCAAGCACCAGCTGGGCGGATCTAGGCAGGGGTGGAGAGGAATCTCAGAAGTCAAGTAACTGGCTGGGAAAATGCCCAGAAAAGGGAAAAAAATAAGACCATAGAAGGTTACTTTCTTGGGGAACAGATGTTTCCTCCTTTCCTTTCTGATGAGGAAGAACAATGTTTACCATCAGGGAAAGACATAGAAGCCAAGGCCTCTGTATCCCAAACATCCAAAATAGATACCCCAGGGGCTCAGGCCATGGAAAAGCTCAAAAAGGATTTTGAGAATCAAGTTAGACAGGGGGAGGAAAAACTGGGCAGAGAAATGAGAGAGATGCAAGAAAATCATGAAAAGGGGGTCAAGAACTTGCTAAAGGAGACCCAAAAAAATGCTGAAGAAAATAACACCTTGAAAAATAGGCTCAGTCAATTGGCAAAAGTGGTTCAAAAAGCCAATGAGGAGAAGAATGCTTTCAAAAGCAGAATTAGCCAAATGGAAAAAGAGGTTCAAAAGCTCACTGAAGAAAATAGTTCTCTCAAAATTAGAATGGAACAGATGGAGTCTAATGACTTTCTGAGAAACCAAGAAATCACCAAAAAAAACCCAAAAGAATGAAAAAATGGAAGATAATGTGAAATATCTCATTGGAAAAACAACTGACCTGGAAAATAGATCCAGGAGAGACAATTTAAAAATTATGGGACTTCCTGAAAGCCATGATCAAAAAAAGAGCTTAGACATCATAGGCATTATTTATTGGTATTTAAAGGGGTTTGGGGGAGAGCTCAGATGAGCACCTACCTTTCTCATCCATCTTGGCTCCACCCTCAATAATTGCTTGAAAAATGATATCTAGGCTCTTTTATTTGATTATGGCTTTCAGATATTCCAATCATTCTTATTTGATCTCTCCTCAATCTTGCCTTGAGCATATTCTCATTTTCAATTTACCATTCTAAAGTCTTTAGGAAGTCTACCCTTTGTTGATGTTGAAAACTTTTTCAATGCTGAAATATTTCAGTACCAGTGAGAGAGGTACTTCACTCTCTGTATTGCATGGTACATTCTAATCTGTATAATTTCTCTGATTCTGTTTGATATCCTCTTGAACAATGGGTTTATTTTTCACTTTTGTAGTGGTCTTTTTTTTTTTTCAATTTGCTTCTGGTGGAAAGCAGTGTTCTAAACTGTATCCAAGGGCTTAACTCCCTTCCCAACAAATTCCAGAAATCAGAAGAATAAATTTCTACTCAAAAAATCCCTGCCAAATCCTTTCCTCTTGCAAGCATAAACAAAGAAATATTTATTATCTTCACCATTGAAGAGAGTCACATAAGAATGCTTAGGTTTAAGTTGTGGATTATATATAGGTTATGCATTTTCAAAATGAGAATTTTAGAGTTGGAAAGAACATAGTGAATATTGAGTTCAACACTTTCATTTTATAAATTATGACATTGATTAACAGAAAGTATACACAAGTTTCTCAAGGCCACACTCATTTAGAGGTAATATTGGATGTGGAACATAGGTCTCTCACTTCTCTTTCAATCATTGCACTATATCAAATCACCATGTGCTCCAAACATGACTACATGCAATGAAGAGCCAATACAACATGTCCATAAACCCTAACATTATGTCACACTATATAGAGAGAGCAAGTAATATGTCCTGTCATATTGCAGAAGTGTATGGAGTAGTTTTTGTGTGTAAAATATATTTAATGTGTAGTACAGGGATGAGTTTTTCTTAGACGAATGTCTTTTTTCCTCTGAAGGGGGTCACACAAATCACTGGTAATGTAAGGAGACAGGGATATTTTTTTCCCTGCCAAAATAGAGCAACAGGATCTACTGAAAGACAAATGATAAGAGCAATAATGAGGGTTAGGAGGATTGAAAAAAATGACTTGGACTCATCTTTCTCTTCTTTTGTTTCAAATTCAATTGCATGTTAAGTCAAAGATCTTAGTCTTCTCATTTTAAATCTGATAGTTGTCTGGGACAAAATAATGTTTCCTTAGCCCTAGGCAAAAGGACTAAATGAGAAGATTTAATCTTAGCCAGGAGCCATTCTGCCTGGTTTATTTTATTGGATGTGGTAGCACACACTCTACAGCTGACTGAAGAGGTATCAGTGTAGCCAGATTCAGTAGAGGCTTTTTAGTCATTTCACACTAACATATAGTGCCAAAATAGAAAAAGAGATAAGCTCAGAAGCTGGTGTCAGGGAACAATGCCTACCAACTACAAAAAACTATAGTGATATATCCAGCAACTCAGAAGTGAGCAGAGGGGTGTGTGTGTGGTGTGTTTGAGAGAGGGACAGACAAAAAAGGAGAATGAGAGACAGACAAAGAAAGAGATAAAGATAGAGATTGATGGATAGAATATCAGAGGCATGGCATTTAAAATGTAAAGGGAGTAGCAGAGATGTGATATCTACCAAGAAGCAAGAGGTACAAAGTCACATTTAGGTTCAGGCTCAGCAAAGAACAGCATCCAGTAGGGAGAAGGTATAGACATAGCTGGTAATAACATAATAAGAAGATACTGATGGCTCTATTGCACTGTGGGCATGAATTGCCCTTCACTGCACGTCACATCTCTGCTCTATTTGTCTTTTCTTTGATGATCTCTTTGTTACTGCTAGATATTGCTCTTTTATAATAGCTTCAGTGTTTTATCTCATCAGGTCTACTTGCTGGTCATCTAATCTCCAAACTGCTTGGATGCAGTAACTTGAAAGACACTCCCTAATGAAGACAGGCTTATAATTTTTTAACCATAGTCAGAGACACAAACCTTAGCTTAAAAGAGCAGAAAAAGTGTTCCTAAGTTCAACATTGTGGTTATTTAGTTGATTACTCTCTGTGACATACAAAAGATAAGTTTGAAGTACATGGCTCCTGAAATATACAGTTCAAAGAAAATAATGATACAGAAAGTAAGTGCATATGTCAAACTAAGGTCTAGTCATTAAATATGTTTTAGTAACATTGACCATTCCCTCTCCTATACATACAGCTTGCCTAAATTAATTGCTCAATTGTTACCCTAATAGGGGAACTAGCTTTTCAGATTTTTGGAGAACAATTCAGTTTTTGGTTCTGGCCTAAGGGGTCTTCCTTGGAGGGAATATTAGGAGGAGGGAAGGATGACAAAGGAAAAAGGTGCCCAGCATATAGTATAAAATGAATCAATTATGGAATAGTTTTATCCCTATTTATGAAAAAGAAAATTCTAAGCAAGAAAGAGTTAAAGAATGATAACAATCATTTGAGAGGCGTGGGGCATTTCCAACAGGAGATCCTTAGTAGTCACTTTACATTTCACCTTCACTGTGTATAGCCCAATCAACTACAAGTGGGCTTTTTTTTGTTACATTTTTTTCTCAGTGAGACATTCTTTCCTTTTCAACTGATCTGACACTGTTACTATTGCCAATGCTACTCTTCTGTTAGCAAATACACCACCGCTCAGTTGCACAGGAAGGGGAGAAGACACCAGTTGCCTTAAAAGATTTCACAAGGCTCTGTATCAAAGAAGAGAAGATGCAAATAAACGTTGGCTCCAACTGAGATGTAAAGTTGCCTAGGGAGCCACTAGCTCATAGATTACAGTCAGGCAGGGGGAACAGTTTTCTCCAGTGAAGCTCAGGAACTCAGAGAGTCATCCTTATACTTGAAAGTTAAATGAAAGAAGAGGCCTGAGGGGTAATGATTGCCCCTTAAGTTTATCATTGGAATTCCAGCTCAACAGTTAGTAGAAAGAGTCTCTATTCCTGGCAGGTAGCAGCAAGAAGATATCTGCACTTGCTATGGGGTTGGAGGAGGGGGTGTAGAGAAGGAAGTGTCCCTCTGTCATGAGGGAACACCATATATTTATTAGTATAAACAGAGCAGTGTACACACACATATATATGTATATATATATATATATACACACATATATTCACACACATATACATATGCATACACAAATATAGATATACACATACCCACACATGTAAACACATATATAAACACATGTGTATGTGTGTATATACATACCTATATGCATGTATATGCATATATGCATATATACATGCATGCACATATATGAAATGAAGCCAAATATAAAGGATTATGTGTGAGGGATACAGGAATCCAAAACTTCTTTCTGTTAATTGAAGTGGTCTACAAGAAATTATTCCAGATTCATTACACTTGTGGTGAAGTTTAGGGTACAGTGCTATTTGTTTTTTTAAATCTTATTCCCTTTCAGTTAGTAGGGCAAGATAAAAAGCATTGACACCTCAGACCTTCATGGTCATTCATATCTCTGGAAAAATCATACAATAATTTAGTTTCTTTCAGTGGCTTTCTCCCATATTCATCCAGCAAAATCTTGCTGCTATAATTTCCCATCTGCTCACATTCACAGTTCTGATTCTGCTCAGCTGTGCTTTTCTATGCTAATTACCACTATTGTCTTTTCCCAAGTTAGTGAATGCCATCTCTCTCAAACAAAGCTGACATCTCTGCCCCACATGATTGTCTTCCTCTTCCCAATTCTCCCATGCTTGATGCAATCTTAATTCTAGGCTCAAGGAACAACCCCCTGTCACAAAACTTTGACTCCTAAAACTTATTTCAGTGAACAGAAGTATCATCAGCATTAGAATAATGGGTGAACTGAAGAAGTATTGGAAAGTATATATTATAGCACCTAGGCGTTTTCTTTACACCCGGTCCCCATGGCTTTCTATTCAATATGATCTTTCTCTATATTAAGTATAGATGACCCAAGGTTCAAGGTCATTTATGAAAGACCCACAGGTTCTAAAAAAGACTAATAGTTAATGAAGTGTTTTTTAAATGAGATCAAGTATTTTTTAAAATTTAATTTTTATTTTTTCACAATTATGTGTAGAAAGAATTTTTGCATTCTTTTGCAAATGTTAAGTTCCCAATTCCCTTTCTCTCCCTTCCCATACCTCATTGAGAAGGCAGTTTGACATATTTTATATATACATATGTAGCCATGCAAAACATGTTTCTATGTAAGTCATGCTGTGAACGAAAACACAGGCAACTCCCCTCCACAAGAAAAATTAAAAATAATAAAGAAAAAGTATCTTAGATCTGCATTCAGGCCCCACCAATTCTTTCTCTTGATATGAACAGCAACTTTTATCATAATTCCTTCTGGATTGTCATAACTCATTGTATTGCTGAGAAGAGCTGTTATTCACAGTAGATTGTCATATAATCTTACTGTTACTATGTAAAATGTTCTCCTAGTTCTGTTCATTTCACTTTGCATCAATTCATGTAAATCTATCCAGGTTGTTGTTACTGTTTTCTTTTTTTCTGAGATCCTGTTCATTTATTAGAGTACAATAGTATTCAATCACAGTCATATACAGCAATTTGTTCAGCCATTCCCCAATTGATAGACATTCCCTCAATTTCTAAGTCTTTGCCACTACTAAAATATCTGTAATAAATATTTTTGTACATATAGGACCTTTTACTATTTTTTAAAATCAATATGGCATACAGATCTTGTAGTGGTATTGCTTTGATCAAAGGTTATGAATGACTTTTTAGTACTTTGGGCATAGCTACAAGTTGTTCTCCAGAATGATTGAATTGAACATACAACTTCACCGACAATGCATTAGTGTTCTAATTTCCCCACATCTCCTCTAGCATTTTTCATTTTCCTTCTCTGTCACATTAGACAATCTGATAGATGTGTGATGGTAGTTCAAAGTTGTTTTCACTTGCAAATCAATAATCAATAGTGATTTAAAGCATTTTTATATGGCTATAGATAATTGATTACTTTTTCTGAAATCTGCCTGTTCATATCCTTTGGCCATTTATCACCAGAGGAATGGCTCTGATTTCTATAAACTTGTCTTAGTTTTCTATATATTTGAGAAATGAAGTTCTTATCAGAGAACCTTGGTGTATTTTTTTCAGACTAATAATTACCAACTATGTATTTTCCTCCATTCTATCCCACCCCCATTTACACTATTCTCTCTCTCACACTGTCCATTCTCAAGAGTCTTTTGCTTCTGACTTTTGCCTCCACCAGTTTGCCCTCCATTCTTTCAGCCACCCATTCTCTTATCCTGTTCTCATTCTACTTTTCTATATGATAAAATAGATTTCTAAACTCAATTAAATGAATAAGTTATTCCCTCCTTGAGCCAATTCCAAGGAGAGCAAAGTTCACACTCTCTCCATTCTCTTTCCCCAACTTTCCCTCCATCATAAAAGCTCTTTCAGGTGCCTTTTATGTTGGATAATTTACCACATTTTGCCTCTCCCTTTCCCCTTCTAGCAACATATTCTTCTTTCTCACCATTTAATTTTATTTTTTTTCACAATCATTCTACTATATTCAACTTACAATGGTATCTTCTGTCTATGTATACTCCTAACTGCCCTAATAATGAGAAGATTTTTAGTTAGTGCAAGAACTAATTTCCCCAGTAGAAATGTAAACAGTTTAACCTTTTTAAATCCCTTATGGTTTCATTTTCCTTGTATTTTTCATGCTTCTTTTGAGTGTTTCATTTGAAAGTCAATTTTTCTATTCAGCACTGACTTTGTCATCAAGAATTCTTGAAAATCCTCTATTTCACTGAATATTCATTTTTTTCCCTAAAGGACTATACTCAGTTTTGGTGGGTAGGTGATTCTTAATTGTAATCCAAGTTCCTTTGCCTTTCAGAATATCATCTTCCAAGCTCTCTGACTCTTTATTGTAGAAACTGGTAAATTTTGGGGCATCTTGACTTTGGCTTCACAATATTAGAATTGTTTATTTTTGGCTACTTACAATATTTTCTCCTTTACCTGAGAGACTTTGTTGATTTTATTCCTGGAGTTACATCTTGGGATCTCTTTCAGGTGGTGTTCAGTGTATTCTATCACTATTTTGCTTCCTGACTCTAGAACATCTGGACAGTTTTTTCCCCCATATTTTCTTGAACGATGATGTCTAGGTTCTTTTTTTTTTTTTTGATCATAGCTTTGAGGGTAGCCCAATAATTCTCAAATTACCTCCTCTGAGTCAATTTTCCATGTCAATTGTTTTCCAATGAGATCTTTCACATTTTCTTCTCCTTTTTTCATTCTTTTGATTTTTTTTTGTTTTTTCTTGATGTCTCATAAAGTCATTAACTTCCACTTTCCTTTGTCTGATTTGTAAGAGATTATCTACTCCAGTGTTTGTTTGTCCCTCCTTTTCCATTTTTCCAATTTTACTTTTCAAGGAGTTCTTTTCTTCAGTGAATTTTTGCACCTTTTCTTTTTTTTCCATTTGACCAATTCTGTTTTTCAAGGTATTCTTCTCTTCATTTTTTTGTGGCTCTCTTACATTTGACTAATTCTGTTTCTTGAAGAGTCGTTATCTTCAGTATTTTTTGTACCTCCTTTACCAAGCTGTTGATTCTTTTTTCCATGATTTTCTTACATCACTCTGAAATCTCTTTCCAGCTTTTCCTCCACATCTCTTACTCAATTCTTAAAATCTTTCTTGAGATCTTCTATGGCCTGGGTCCAAATTTATATTTTTCTTCAAAACTTTGAAAATGGCAGGTTTGAATACATTGTCTTCTTCTGATTTAGTGTTTTGATCTTCCTTGTCACCATATTCAAATTCTACAATCAAGTTTTTTTTTTTCTGCTGTTTGCTCATTTTCTAGCTTATTTCCTGATTTTTACTTCAATGCTAAAGTGAGGCTATGCTTTGGGAGTGAAGGGGACACTGTTCCAAATTTTAGGGATTTTTTAGTTGTTTGTTTTTTTGTTTGTGCAGCTATTTTCAGATGTAATTCTGTGAATATGTAAGGTTTCAGTTGATCTAGGGAGAAGTGTGTTCGCTTTTCTCCTTTTCTGTGCGCTAGTGTGTGAGCAATCACAAGCACTGTTTTTCACCCTGAAAATGTGAACACATTTGACCACAAGTTCTTTTGTGCTAGTACTCCTCCTTGCCTTGGGGTTGAGATTGAGGACTGAGAATCAGATCTAATTATGAGCAATGAAACAACATCCTGTCCCTGTTGCCATCCAAGTGACTCCTGTAATCTCCTTCTGACCCATTTTATTTTGTGGACTGAGATGTTTGGAAACTGCTACTACTGCCATTGATTCAGTCATCCCCACGATCTACTCTTAGTTTGCTGTGCTTGTATAGTTTATACTAGACTGTGCTCCACTTTCACCTTGGTGAAACAAATCTTTCCTCCCAATCTTCTGTGATGTTAAGGGAATTTGAAGATCTTTCTTGTCTTTAATAGGCCCGTGTGACCTGCTTTCGGCTTTGGCCCAGTCCACAGTTTGAATCACATGGAGCCTGAGTCATGTGGCATGGTGGGAGGAACTTGCCAAATGAGTGGAGCAGGAAGAGAGACTGAGACAGAACTGGGAGAGAGAGGCAGAGTTGAGACAGAGCAGCTAGAATGAGAGATAAGGGGAGGAATTTTGCCTGTTGAAGCTTGTTTGTGGGAAGGTCTAACACAGGGAAGACTTGGAGATGTTAGTGCTCCCTGGATTGGTGATGTGTATGAACTTCTTTGTTACCATGGTGGAATCAGTTTTCTGGTATCTGAATTAATAGCTTGGTTTTGCCTTTGTGGAAGAGATTTACTTATATTTTGTGAATTTGCCCTAATAATATTCATGCATATTAATAGTGGCTGTTATGGGTATGACATTGGTATTATATCTTCTAAGTTGTCTTGGATTGGAAAATTGTTTCACTCTATTCTTTTATTGGTTTTACTACTCTTGAATTTCTTTTGAGGCATTATTTAAAGATGTTCCAAGGGGTTTGGTGGAGATCTCAGGCAATTTCCTACCTTTTCTCCACTGCCTTGACTCTTCCTTGTCAGCAAGCATCTATTAAACACTCCCTATATGTCAGTATCTCTGCTAATTGCTAGGAATACAAAGTAAAAGAAAGATAGTCTCTGCAAAAATATATCTATTTTTAACAAATTCCTGTCCAAAAAGACTCATAGGGCTATTCATAGGCCAATGAAAGCCTAAAAAGTTAAAGAATAGAAATTATGACCAGTTTATAATCGGATGTAACAATGGAACTAAAAACACATTTCATCAAGCAGTAAATCTCTGGTAACAAAATAGAATAAATCTACAATTGGTTTCATCTTTTTCTGACTACTTTGTCCCTTTCCCCACATTCATGGTATAATATTTGAAAGTCACCCAAATAACTGTCTGAATAAATCTATACCTGACCAAGAATCTTTTCTAGAATCTTTCTTCCTTTGTTTTTATTTGATAATACTCTTTGTATTATGTAACTGCTACATATTAAAGGGTGGTTGGGGGTTTGAGGGGCTAGTAAAAAGCATAAAGGGAACCTCCATTACATTAGCTATGTTTAGTTTTAGAATACAAGTTTTCTAATGCTTCCAATTCCTCACATTCATTTTAGGTAAGAAAGATGGGGCTCCATGAGCAGTTTGATGGATTGCAGTATTATTCTAAGGTCATACACATTCATGACTATTGTACCAGGGCATTCTGGTTTAATGCATTGAAAACTAGAGAGCTAAGAGTCAAGAGACTGATAATGTTCTATGTTAAATGGTAGCACCAAGAGCTTATGTGATTGAAGCAGAGACAGAAACCATGCTGATTATGAAAGCAGTATAAATATAACCTAAATATTGCCACACTCCTCACAAAACACAGGACTTTTTCATGCCATGGTCAAGTTTTTGCTTTCATTTTTTAAAAATAATTTCTTTCCTGTATCTCTTAAGCTTCTAGTCCCGTGCAAACTGCTGATCAAATGAATTCATTTAAAGCAGCACAGGTCCACAAATGAACAGTGTGTCTTAAATTCACAAGAGTCATAGATTAAATAAGATTGCATAAGTACAGGGAGGAAAAATCAAACCAACTTCAGTATGCATAAACAATTTGACAAATTACTTCAAAACAGATTGATTTGCATCAGGTACTTGATTTCTTCCTGTTACACTAAAACATCAGGTATTATCTTCTATATCCATCATGTATCATTTTCCTAGCATCATTTTAGACATTTAATGGTACAGAATGGACAATCAATCTTGATTGAAATCAAACCCAATAGAAGCAGTAGGACTACTGCTTTTTAAGATGACCTGTATGAGCACTAGAGTGATGTAAACCACTAATCTTCCTTTAAATCTGAATTTCCTGATGTTATTCATCTGGTAGTTACTTTAATGCTCCAGATATTTGTGTTTATACTGAAAATTATGAAGGAGAGGTTAGAAAAAGTCATATTTTCATGTTTTATATGATGACTGGCCACAAGAATAATTTCTGGCTTTTTGCTTCTCTTAAGAGGAGGATTTATTTCTTGAATATTTTCCAAGATACATTGTGCCAGTGTTGCATATTAGGAACAATTTAAAATATCAAAAGAGATCAGGATTAAGGACTGTGTAAAAACAAGGCTTTGGCATGGTGTAGGAAATGATCACTGTGATCTCAAAGCTCTTCCCCACAGTAATTGTGTACTCCTTTCTGATATGTTTGGTACCCACTCTGGAATCCTCTTTCATATAAGGAACCCAAGGCTTCAGAAATCTTATTTTAAAAATCAGCCTCCAGTCCACTTCAAAAAAAGCCAAAAATGTCTTGAGAAAGAAGGGAAAAGAAACAAGGGAGAAATTAGAACAGAGTGATAGGACTACACTAGAAAAGGTACTAACACCCAGATGGGGTCATTTCTATCCCCATAGAATGTGCTCAAGACAGTAACTTATGTTATCAAATGCTATATTCCTACAATGTAAATAAGTCATGAGTCAGATTAGAGGCTAAGACTAGAAGTAAAGGAAGGGGAGTTAAAAAGTGACAAGAGGGGGGTGGAGTCAAGATGGCGGAGTAGAAAGACTCACGTATGCTAGCTCCGAATGCACAGCCCATGGATTTAATGTAAGAATAGCTCCCCACAAGTTCTGGATCTCTGCAGGGTGTGCAGAAACACAGTGGAAGAGATTTCCATTCCAGAGAGCCCTGGAGAGCCATCCCCGGGGTCCATCGTGCCCCGGAAAGTGGAGTCCACCCCGAGCTGCCCTGGCCATGGCCCCAGAGGAGCAGATCTGAGCAGGCTTCATGGATGGACCCTCCAGTGGCCAGGAAGGTCCCTCCGCCCAGAGATGCTCCAGGTCAGTGAGAGAGATGTCTGGGCTGGCCGAGAGGGGAGTGGGGTGTCTCCGTGACTCGGGGCCCCTTGGGAGGAAGCAGCGCAGGCAGAGGCAGCAGCGGTGGCCCCCAGGACTCCCCGAGCAGGCAGGATATTCATTACTAAAGGTCTCTGCATAAACCACCTGAAGGAGCTGAGACTGGGAGGTGGCTCTGCCCCCACCCGCTCCATCACTGAAGGTCTCTGCATAAAGCCCCTGAGGGAGCTGAGCCTGTGAGGTGACCCTGCCCCCACCCCAGCACCAGAATTTAAGCTCACATTGAATAGCAACTGCGCCTGCCATGGAAAGCCCATTTGAATCTCAGACCTCAAGCACTAGCTGCGCAGATCTAGGCGGGGGGTGTACAGGAATCTCAGAAGTCAAGTAACTGGCTGGGAAAATGCCCAGAAAAGGTAAGAAAAATAAGACTATAGAAAGATTCTTGGAGCAGGTGCAAATGTTCCTGCCTTTCCATTCTGATGACAAGGAACTATTCTTACCATCAGGGAAAGACGTGGAGGGCGGGGCCTCTGTATCCCAGACATCCCAAGGGGATGTTGGGTGGGCTCAGGCCTTGGAAGAGCTCAAAAAGGATTTTGAAAATCAAGTTAGACAGGTGGAGGAAAAACTGGGAAGAAAAATGAGAGAGATGCAAGAAAAGTATGAAAAACAGGTCAATACCTTGGTAAACGAGACCCCAAAAAATGCTGAAGAAAATAACACCTTGAAAAATAGGCTCAGTCAATTGGCAAAAGAGCTTCAAAAAGCCAATGAGGAGAAGAATGCTTTCAAAAGCAGAATTAGACAAATGGAAAAGGTGGTTCAAAAGTTCACTGAAGAAAATAGTTCTCTCAAAATTAGAATGGACCAGATGGAGGCTAATGACTTTCTGAGAAACCAAGAAATCACAAAACAAAACCAAAAGAATGAAAAAATGGAAGAGAATGTGAAATATCTCATGGGAAAAACAACTGACCTGGAAAATAGATCCAGGAGAGACAATTTAAAAATTATGGGACTACCTGAAAGTCATGATCAAAAAAAAGAGCCTAGACATCATCTTCCATGAAATCATCAAGGAAAACTGCCCTGACATTCTACAACCAGAGGGCAAAATAAGTATTGAAAAAATCCATCGATCACCACCTGAAAGAGATTCAAAAAGAGAAACTCCTAGGAACATTGTGGCCAAATTCTAGAACTCCCAGGTCAAGGAGAAAATCTTGCAAGCAGCTAAAAAGAAACAATACCAGTATTGTGGAAATACAATCAGGATAACTCAAGATCTAGCAGCTTCTACATTAAGGGATTGAAGGGCGTGGAATAGGATATTCCAGAAGTCAAAGGAACTAGGACTCAAACCAAGAATCACCTACCCAGCAAAACTGAGTATAATACTTCAGGGGAAAATATGGTCTTTCGATGAAACAGAGGACTTTCAAGCATTCTTGATGAAAGACCAGAGCTGAAAAGAAAATTTGACTTTCAAACACAAGAATTGGAAGAAGCATGAAAAAGTAAACAGCAAAGAGAAGTCATAAGGGACTTACCAAAAGTGAACTGTTTACATTCCTACATGGAAAGACAATATTTGTAACTCTTAAAACTTTTCAGTATCTGGGTAGTTGGTGGGATCACACACACACATACACACACACACATATACACACGTGCACACACACACATACACACATGCACGCACATATAGAGACAGAGAGCACAGAGTGAATTGAATAGGATGGGACCATATCTTAAAAGAAATTAAGGTAAATGGTGAGAGAGAAATGTAGTGGGAGGAAAGAGGGTGAAATGGAATGGGGTAAATTATATGTCATTTAAGAGGCAAGCAGGAGACTTTTTAGTGGAGGGAAAAAGAGGAGAGCTGAGAAAAAAAACAAGAAGTTTACCCTCATCACATTTGACTAAAGGAAGGAATAAAATGCACACTCATTTTGGTATGAAAACCTATCTTACAGTACAGGAAAGTGGGGGAGAAGGAGATAAGCAAGGGGCGGGCGACCATGGAAGGGAGGGCAATAGCAGAAGGGAGCAATTTGAAGTCAACACTCAGGGAGGGACAGGATCAAAAGACAGAATAGAAACAATGAGGGGCAGGATAGGTTGGAGGGCAATTCAGTTAGTCTTACACAACACGACTATTATGGAAGTCATGTGCAAAACAACACAGATAGGGCCTATATTGAATTGCCTGCCTTCCCGAAGGGAATGGGTGGAGACGGAGGGATGGGGAGAATTTGGAACTCAAAGTTTTAGGAACAGCTGTTTAGTATTGTTGTTGCTACTAGTACAGAAGACATGCAGTTAATAAGGAATAGAAAGTCATCTGGCCCTACAGGACAAAAGAGAAGATGGGGACAAGAGAAGGGAGGCATGATAGAAAAGAAGGTATATTGGAGATAGGGAAAATTAGATTGCTCGGTGTATTGGGGTGGGGAGAGGGGATAAAAGGGTAGAAAAAAAGTGACAAGAGGATTTCTTTTTTGGACATTTTATTTTTCTTAAGAATATTTTATTTTTTCCTCAACTATATGTCAAGCAATTTTAACATTCGTTTTTATTTAATAATTTTGAATTCCAAATTCTATATCTCCCTCTATTTCACTTTCCCTGAGACAGTAAGAAATCGAATATAGGATATACATGCCAAAGTGCCCAGTGTGAGTTGGGAAGTTGAGTCAGAGGAATCCTACCTTAGCTCAGACTGAATAGTGATTCTCCCAATCTTCCCATGAGATCACCTTTTTTGCAGTTCATAACTTCTCACGGACTCATTGGCATCAAGGATCAGTGGCTCAGTCTTTCTTGCTATCTAAACCTGGAGTTAGACTCAAAAGAACAGTCAGTTAATAACCCCATAAAATCTTAAAATAGCAAGCTCCAATAATCAGTTTCAGATATGACTATAATTTCATGTTGGCTCAGGAACATCTTCTGAAGAAAATCTTAAGTAGTTTGCATGCCTTTCTCTACATGTTCCAGTTCCTGATTAAATAAAAGTCATTATAAGTTATTGCTCTAATAGATTCTCATCTGCTTCCCAAGCTTCTCTATCCCTTTCTAACCATGCTCAGTCTAAAAGCATGAGTTATACATATGAAAACTTTGAATACTAACTTCAACATTCATGTTCATCAAATGAATTCAGATAAAAATTAAATTCAAAATAAATTTAAATTAAAAATAAAATTCAGAAACATTTAACTTTTCCTTCAATGCAAAATATTACTAGCAACCTGCCTCTAAGAAACTACACTGAAATTCTTTGCCCCAAACTGAAAATGTCCCTGATTTAGTCTTAGTAATTTGATTCAGTCAACTGTATTTACCCCATTGGTCTTTGTATCATATAAAGACCTTATTCCAAGTTTGGACCATGTCCCTTACTCCAAAAGAGTTCTAATCCCATTTGTCTAATAGGGTCCTGAAAAACCTCACCTTGAAAACTCCTTGGATTTCCCAACTTGTACTAGCTCTCTTGAAGCCCCTAAGCTTTTCTCTATTACCATGCCCACATCTCTGTTCTATTTCCCACCCATGATTCTATCAGTCCAAATCTCCAGGTTGCAGGCCACTCACATCAAGACAATTCCTGCAACCCCTAGACTACCTGGAGTCACCCCTGAACTCTTTTCCCCATCCTTCTGTAGATAAGACACATCTTGTTTTAGCATTACAAATGCTCAGATTTCCTACAGTCTACCCAATATTGAGAAACCTCAATAAACTTTGACTTTCTTTGATTGAAAGAAGCTTGGGTTGAATTCATTTAAGCAAGACCCAGTGTTTCATTATTGGGTTTCAAGTACCCCTAATCTCAAAAATTCCATGCCATTACCTTTAACTTTAAATTCCCATCTTGTTCTTTGGAACAATGATTCAACCTCACATTCATACTTTGATTTCCTTTCTTTTATCTAATTATTCCCATAACATTCAGAAAGAATGTTCTATTGCAAGGATTTTATCTTTCACAAGTCTATACAAGAGTACCCATCTACCCAATTAATTGAAAACAGCAAGATTCCACTACTTGCATTGTGCTTACATCTTAAACTATCTGCTTTGATTATAGAAACATGCCATGAAGATGAAAAACAAAGACCTAATCAGATATCATCTCCACTTTATAGTCAGACTCACAAATAGTCAAGTAGGAAAACATTCCTCTTCAAAGGAACACAGTGGTGAAACTGAGTCACAAGGATTCCATCCCAGGCTGAGGACTGGATTTTACCCTGAGGCAAACATCTGCATGTAACAGTCACATTCCTCTCTGAGTAGTAGGATGTAATTAGTAATGGTCCCAGAGGCTTTTCATCAGATGGCAAGTTTTACTAATCAAAAAAGTTACTAGGACTTACATCTCAGATGATAAATTTGTCTCAAACACCAATCACTAGAGATTATGATCCAAACAAACTCCTTATTTAAGAACTCCATATACAAAGTTAAAATCAACTTGATACACTTTGAATAGAGACTACAATTTTAAAAAAGGAAGTTTACCCAGAGGCATCACTGCTGGCTAGCCTCAGATGCTATAGCCACTTAGGTGAAGCTTTCGACCTTTTCCAGCCTGAGGGGCCCAGGGTGGGGCTGGTGTCCCTCCTTTCCTTTAATAATAGGAAAGAGTTATTATCTTTTTTCTGAGCAACTCTGAGTTCACAATGGATCTTAAGAAGTCGTTCTGTAATCATGACTGGACTTCAAAAGGAAAGGAAGATGGGACCAGGAGTCTTTTTGTCTTAAAATTACCACAAAACTTCCAGAAGTCATAAAACTCCTAGTCTCCTTTACCTTGTCCTTTACATTCCAACCCCTATAAAACCTTTACATAACAAATTAGCTTACAAAAAATATACAAAACATTTATTCATATAATAGGTATTATCCTCTTTTAAAAACAGTTTGCAATTTATCACATAACCCTGTTGAACATAATTGACAAAAATTACAAGATCTAAAACCAAGGCTTTTGCACATTCACTAAGTTCCATCTCACAAGCATATTTTTGTAAGTGCTTGATTTATCAGAAAAACAATTTTAGTTAAAACTTCCTTCTTAATAGCAGCAATAAACTTTTTAACATACTTAATACATACTTAGATGCAAAAAGCTTGAAAATCACACCCATATATGTATTTTTTTCAAGAATTCTCACTTTCTCAACAGGAATTCTACAACACAGAAATTCTTACACAGAATTCATAACAGTTTCTTAACCAATTCATCATTAATTTAAAAATGTAATTCCTTATATAATAACATTTAGATGAATTACTTTTTCAACAATTTCATTACATATTTAAATTTAAAACAAACCATTATGAATTCTGGTAAATGCATTTCCAAATCACCTTGCAGAGAAATTCATTTCCTTACCACAACATGGACTGACTCTATCAACCTGATAATCATTTAATATCATTTTCTTTATTACAGAAATTTGTTATAAAAGTAAAAGAGGGATAATGTCATATACCTTACCAGAAGGAAAGACTTCCTTAGCTCTGCTTGATTCCAGGATGAGTCAGTATCTGACAGCCAATCATGTGGTCACTTGGTGCTGAAAACAGGGTTTAGGAGTAATCAGATGGGGGATTCTCCTTTTTCAGAAAGGACATAGTGAAGTTATTGAAAAATAGAGTTAGGAAGATCCTAACTCAAGATCTTCAAAACTCTCCCCAAATATCTCAGCCTGCAGTCCTTGTCAATTGGCTTTATGATAGCTCAAACAACTTATTCCTATAATCAGAGCTCAAAACAATGGTAAATTGCAGTCCCATAAATTCTTAAATAGTAAATAAATATTGGCTTGACGTTCTTTCAGGTAGTCACCTCAAATTTGATTGAGCTATTGACTATTAAATCAAGTTAACCATAAAACAGGATAGCTCATCAGCTATTATTTTTAACTCTCTATACTGGAATCCCATTCCAGTTTAAGCAAACCAAAGAGGTTAATACCTAACCCTACAGATTGATGTTTCACAAGCTTGTTCATTCTTCCCTAATTATACTCACTCTAAAAGGATGAGATACTTCAGAAATTACATAATTTTATCTAAGATTTCAAATGAAAACTCTATGATTATACAGAAAACAGCAGCATTTTCGCTGCTTATTTGTAACTAAATAAAAATTCAAATTATAGAACTTCTATTACATCTTTTTAAAATGCCAATCTAATAAAATCCAAATTTAAAAACTGTGTAACAATTACATTGGATTAATGTAATGCATTACATATGCATCTAACATATGTACATCCTTGTGTCAAGCCCTTTACTATCATAAATGCCAAATCTTATTTCTTTTTCTTTTTCTGCTGATTCCTGAAAGGAAAAGCATTCTCAGATGCTGTTCTTTATTCGTTCAGGACAGATTTTTTTTTTCTTGAATCCTATCAAATCTGGATTTATAATCACTAGTGATTAACATTTTAACCCCATTTTTTATTGTCAAATACTTTTGCTACTTAAAAGAAAACTTTATTCATAATGTGCCATAAGTAATGAACACATCATTGGCCATTCTCAGCTCTGAATAGCCTTTTCCCTTTTTTTACTCTACTTCCTTAAGAAGTTGAAACACCATCTTCCAGCTCCCCTCCCTCCTCTAGGCTCTCCAGACAATTCCATTCCAGCTTTTGAATCAGATTGGGGTGTGTGGGTGGGGAACAGAGCGAGGTTAAAGAGCCTATGGAAGCTCTGCTGTTCCATCCATATCCTTCTCCCTTGGGAATTTCAGGCTACACACTAGCAAAAGCATATGAAGCTTGGCAAAGAAATTTGAAATCACACATATTCTGCTCAGATTCACTCAAAATATGCCAATATTCTAAAACGAGGCTTTTGATCCAGGCAGAGACTTAAGGATACTGACAGGGTATTGCCACTCTCCCCAGGCAGGAGCCTTCATAGTTTCAAAAGATTAAATAACTGACTGCCTAAATACTCACCCACTTTGTCTTCAAACTTTAGAATCTGGAAAGAGTCAATGCCTCCAAAAGAAATTACTGAAATTCCAAAGTGAACTTGCAATTTTAAACACACTGTCCAGTATCAGATACACTGACCCAATTTAAACATAAAGTACAGGTTTTAGCTTTCATATCTCAACAAATCAAAATTGAGCCCTTCACTGCAGACTGCCTGAGACCCATTCCTTCTTTTCGTACTCACTAAAACAAAGGAGATTCCTCCTTAGGCGAGGTACAGAATGGCCTAGTCCACCAGATCTGAGGGAAAAAAGATTTTCCCTTCCTAAATCTTTCTTTTCACATTTAAAACCTTGGCCAGAGATTAATATGCAGAAAGAAAGTTGTTTTTTTTTTCCCTTTCCCTCTCTCTCTCTCTCTCTCTGTCTCTCTCTGTCTCTCTCTGTCTCTCTCTGTCTCTCTGTCTCTGTCTCTCTCTCTCTCTCTCTCTCTCTCTCTCTCTCTCTCTCTCTCTTTTTCCACCCCACTCACTCCTCTAAAACTGCTCTGGGCAGGAGGGGAGAAGAGAGAAGGAAAAGATAATGGGGAAGCCTTGCTAACTAGCTGAATTTACAAACTAACAAAACACTTCACAAACACACACAGACAAGACATTTAATAAAAGCATTATCAATTTCAAATTTGAATTCAGACCTGTTCAAAAACTTGTGGTTTCTAGCCAATTTTCAAGATTAAATTCTTCCCTGATAAGCTCACTCCAGCTTCCTGGACAAATATGGACCTAGAAGACATTTGTCTATCCCCACACCAGAAGGTTTAGGAAAATGCTAATCATTGTTGGGAATAAAGTCCTTGGGCACCAGCCACCAACATAATCTTCTTAACCTGGAAACATCCTTCCAATATCCCCAGGGGCTCTCCTTCCTGCCATTGTTCGAATTCTTGGGATTCAGTCTCTTTAGCTTTAGGGCCAACAAGGAAATCCCTCAACAGAGATATGACCAACAAAGAGTTTGTCATGGTGAACTTCACTCCATCAGTACGAACCCAGAGTGCAAGTTCCCAGGGTGATCCTCGCCCAGTATACTAAGTTGCCTGAGCAGCCAGGAAATTTTGCTCCCCTATTCCTCTGGATTCCTTGCCTGTGATCCAATGTCATGTGCTTGAATTGGAGTAGATTTAAGTTACAGGAACTGTAAAAAAATTGTTTTTATAGGCATGCTCTCCCTGTGTTTCCTCACTCCCTCAAGTCAGCAAGTCAAGCCCCATGCTGGGCACCAAATTGTTAAAGACGTACTTGGCACACAAAAAGGTATCAAGGAAAATTTATTAAAATAGAGTTTAGAGGAGGGAAGGCCTTCTATGTTCATTCCCTTGAATGAATGGGTAGTTTCCAGTATGGTTACTGGAAAACTAAAACATGTTCAGAATAATGGAAACTTCTTATAGTGTTCTGAATTTTGAATATCCCACGCCCCCATCCTCTGGTCATGTGCCTTTATGTTCTCCTCTCTGATAGACCTTTCCTCAAATGAGACTGTGTACAAGTTTCTGAACTTTACCTGACCATGCTAGATCATAATTTTGTGGAAATAGAATTTCTTTTTCTCTCACACACGTAATTGAAAAAAAAATACTATTGAGGACAAAATAAAGCATTTCAATAATACAGCATATTTTTTTAAAAACATTATTGCACATGAAACTACACTCCACACACACAGAGTATCATGTATTTTTAAAAGGAGATGCTAAATTTTAAGAATTTCTCTCTCTTTCTTGTAGGAATTAAGATATTGGACATAAATTTCTTGTTCATTCTCCAAATTACCAAATTTTCTTTGTAAGCACTTTTATACTATGACCTCAAGATCCTGTGCATTCAGAGACACAAAGACTCAAGTGAAGACAGTAATCTATCTACTGGCTTCTTCTATTTCTCCATCTCATTTTTCTTCTGCTTCTCTTGTCAGATCGTGAGGGCATATTATTCCCCACTGGAGCATGAATGCTCTTCTAAGAAGGTTATTAATTTGTAGATAAGATATTCTTTGAATATTGACATAAGTTAATATTATATTATTGTATTAATAATTAAATATAAATTGATAATCCATCATGTTTCTCCTATTTCTCTAAAGACTCAATTGCTGAAAATGTCAGTCAGTCTCTCTGAAGGAGATGGCTGTGGGAAAAGATTACTCCTGGTATGCAATATACAATTTCATTAACTAGGTGGGGTAGGGTAGGACCCCACCCAACCGGAAATTTAGTTTCTGATTTAGAATTCTTAGTGATACTGGGAGGAGGAGTTGATGCAATCATAGATTAAAAATAATTTAGAATTAGAACAAACTTAAGAAGCTATCTAATCCCACCTACACACTCCAAAGAAAGACCTAATATAATATTCCCTACAAGTGGTCATTTCAAATCTGCTTAAAGAATTTCAGTCAAAGAGAATGCACCTTGCCAAAGGTATCAAAGTAATCCATTCCACTTTTGGACAGCTTTAATTGTCAGGAATTGATTTTTGTTTTTGTTCTATTTTCCCTCTAGAAGACTAAATTTCTCTCTTTGCAACTTTCAACCTTTCTTCTTCTGTCCTTTGGAGTAAAACAGAACAAGTATAATTCTTATTCCCCAGGAGAGAGCTCTTACAATAGTTTTAGAGTCATTTTTTCAAGTATTTGACTGGGCTTTTGGGGATAGCTCCAGTAAACCTCTGCTTGTACTCTACCATCTTGGATCTGCCCCCCTCCCACCTTTTTTCCTTTTCTTCTTTAGTTGCTTTGGAACGTAAATCTAATCATGGTATTACCAGATGAAAAGATATGCATCAATTTGTAGCCCTTTGGACATAATTCCAATCATTCTTACAGTCCATTTCACAACTCTCCTAAACAATTCATTAGTATGCCAATTTCCCACACCTACAATCCCTAATTTATCATTTTCTTTTTCTGTTACACTATCCAGTCTGAAAGATGGGAGGTTATAAATCAAACTTCGTTTAATGTGAAATTTGGTAATCAATAGTTATTACATACTCACTCCAAACCTTGTATATTTGAGTACATCAGACACTAGGTTACTATGGTCATATACCACTGCATATTGTGTCCCTAATCTATTCCACTGATCCACCACTCTGCTTGGTAAGCAATAACAGATTGCTTTGATGATTAGAGCTTTTCAATACAATTTAAAGTCTGATACTATTAGGCTGTCTTTCTCCATATTTTGTCATTGATTCCCTTGATATTTTTGACTTGCTTATATATTTTGCTATTCTAAACTCTCTAAATTATCTGTATTTATTTATCTATTTTTAGATTTCAACATTCATTTCCACAAAATTTTGAGTTCCAATTTTTCTCCCTATCTCTCCCCTCCTCCCATCCCATAATACAATGCATTCTGATTACCCCTTCCCATAATGTATCCTGCCTTCTATCACACTTCACCTTTCCCTAATCCCCATCTTCTCTCTTTTCTTGTAGAGCAAGATAAATTTCTATACCACATTAAATGTGTATCTTATTCCCCAGTTTTATGCAATAATAATTCTCATCATTCATTTCTAATACTTTGAATTCCAACTTCTCTCCCTCCCTACCCATACCCACTGAGAAGATAAGCAATTCAATACAGGCTACATATGTGTAATTTTGCAAAAGACTTCCATAATAAACATGTTGCGTAATACTAAGTATATTGTCCTCCATCTTACCTTGTGCCCCCCTTTTTATTCTCTCTTTTGACCTTGTCCATTACCAAAAATGTTTACTTCTAGTTACTCCCTTCTCCCACTTGCCTTCTGTTCTATCATCCCCCTCACCTCACTTGTCCCCTCCTCCCCTACTTTCCTGTAGTATAAGATAAATTTTTCATGCCAAATTTAGTGAGCATGTTATTCCCTCCTTAAGCTATATGTGAAGAGGGTAAACTTTGTTTTTCCCTTCTCACCTTCTCCCTTTTCTCCTCCATTGAATAAGATTTTTCTTATCTCTTTTTATGAGTTATAGCCTGTCCCATTCCATTTCTCCCTTTCCCCTCCCAGTATTTTCCTCCCTCACTCCTTAATTTTTATTTTATTTATTTTTTATAGATATCAGCTCTTCTGATTCAACTCAACCTGTACTCTTTCTGTGTTTATATGTGTGTTTTTGTGCCTGTATGCATAATCCCTCCACCTACCCAAATACTGAGGAAAGTCTCAAGAGTTACAAATATTATCTTTCCATGTAGGAGTGTAAACAGTTCAGCTTTAGAAAATCTTTTATGATTTCTCTTTCCTCTTTACCTTTTCATGCTTCTCTTGATTCTTGTGTTTGAAAGTCAAATTTTCTATGCAGTTCTGATCTTTCCATCATGACTGCTTGAAAGTCCTCTGTATCATTGAATGATCATTTATTCCCTTGAAGTAGTATACTCAGTTTTGCTGAATAGATGATTCTTCATTTTAATTCCAGTTCCTTAAACTTCTGGGAATATCTTATTCCAAGTCCTTTGATCCCTTAGTGTAGAAGCTGCCAAATCCTGTGTTATCCTGATTGTATTTCCATAATATTCGAATTATTTCTTTCTAGCTGCTTGCAATACTTTCTTCTTGACCTGGGAACTCTAAAATTTGGCCACACTATACCTATTTTCGGATCTCTTTCAGGAGGTGATTGGTGGAGTCTTTCAATAGTGTTCCCCCTTCCCTCTGGTTCTAGAATATCAGGGTAGTTTTCCTTGATAATTTCATGGAAGATAATGTCCAGGCTCTTTTTTTGATCATGGCTTTCAGGTAGTTCCATGATTTTTCAATTTCCTCTCCTGGATCTATTTTCCAGGTCAGTTGTTTTTCCAGTGACATGTTTCACTTTATCTTCTATTTTTCAAACTTTTGGTTTTGTTTTCTAACTTCATAGTTTATCTCATAGTCACTAGCTTCCCTGAATTCGATTGTCTCTTTGAAAGAACTATTTTGTTCAGTGAACTTTTGAACCTTCTTTTGCATTTGATTAATTCTGCTTTTTAAAGCCTCCTTCTGCTCATTGCCTTTTTGGACCTCTTTTTCAAATTGAGTTAGAGCCTTTTTAAATGTATTATTTTCCTCAGTATATTTTTGGTTTTCCTTTAGCAGGCTACTGACATGCTTTTCAAGCTCTTCTATGACCTTAGTCCATTTCATATTCATTTTGGAGGTATTGGAGACAGAGGCCTTGACTTCCTCTAACAGTATGCCTTGTTCTTCCTCATCTAAAAGGATGGAAGGAGACACCTGTTCACCAAGAAAGTAACCTTCTTTGGTCTTATTTTTCCCCCTTTTTTGGGCCTTTTCCCAGCCAATTACTTGACTTCTGCATCTTTTGTGAAGAGGAGGGTCCTAGTGCTCCTCCTCTCCCCAGTACTATTCCCAAGGCTGAGATTCAGATCAGCTGCTCCAAGGCCTTTGGGTAGGGGGCTGGGCTGCCACTGAAGGCTGAGGTTCAGATTAGTTGTTCAATTCTGCCAGAGGCTTTCAGCTGAGCTGCCTAGACAATGGACCCAGACTGCTTCTGCGTAGCTGCCTGTTGCCCCTCTCCCAGCTGGGAAAGTCCTCCCACAATGACCTTTGGAGCTTTCTTTGTCACTTGTGCATTGAGGGATCTGAGACCCTCCCTGCTGGGAATTTGGCCACGGAAGTCTGTTCAGGTCCTGTTCCTCCCAGTGCCGTGTGGCCAGGGCTGGGTTCTGCATCCCATGAGATAGACATTTTGTGTCAGCCTTCCAAGTTATATCTGACTGTAAACCTCTTTCACTCTGTTGTTCTATGGCTTCTACTGCTCTAGAATTTGTTAAGTCATTTTTTACAGGTATTTTGTGGGCTGTGGGGGAAGTACTGGAGTATATGTGTCTTTCTATTCCATCATCTTTGCTCTACCCCCTCTCTAAATTACTTTTGATAGCTTAATTATTATGACAAGAAATAAGTAAATTAATTTAGATAGGATTGTCATTTTTATTCTGTTGCCTTGACCTAACCATGAGTAGCTAATATTTCTCCAGTTGTTTGGATCTGGTTTTGATTGGTTGAAAAATGTTTTGCAATTATTTTCATATATTCCCTGAGTTTGTTTTGACATATATATTGCCAAGTTTTTTATACAATCTGTTGCTATTTTAAATGAAATTCCATAATTTTCTGCAATTATTTTTGTAATATTTAGAAATGTTGATGATTTATGTATTTATTTTATATCGAACAACTTTACTAAACTTAATTGTTTCAACTAATGTTTTTAATTGATTCTCTGGAGTTCCATAAGTGTATGATCATATTTATAAACAGTTGATAAATTTGTTTCTTCATTGCCTAGTTTTATTACTTAAATTTCCATTTCTTGTCTTATTGCTATAAGTAGCATTTCTAATGCAACCTTTAATAATAATTGTGATAATGACTATCTTTGCTTCACTTATGATCTTAATGCAAAGACTTTTATCTTATCCTCATTACAGATAATGCTTGCTGATAGTCTGTGATAAAGATGCCTTATTTTAAGAAAGTTGCCATTTCACTGGCACAAAGATGGCATATTAGTGGCAGCCAGCTAGCTGAACTCCCTCAACATTCCCATCCAAAAAACTTTAAAATGCCTAAAATCAAACATTTGGAGTGGCAGGGCCATAAAAAAATGTTATGAGATGTTTTTCTGGCCTAAGAAAATTTAAAGAGGGAAACAGGAGAAGTATGTTATGCCAGGGCATAGGTCTGTATCAAGCTCACAGTAGCAATAGCAGCTGCAGTTTTAAGAGTTCTGAGCCCAAAGATAGTTAGGGGATTGGGTAACTGCTCAGAAAGAGATTACAGGAGATCTTTTGCTATTACTAAATCTGGCACTGATTGGCAATTTCATTGCCCATATGCAGTTCTGGGTAGTAGTCTCAGGGTAGAGGAGTGCTGGTGGTGAGTCAGAAGGGACCATGTGCTCTAGTCACAGTACCAAAGCTGAGAGTAGTTCTAGCAGTGTCAAGGGACCAAGGACCCTTCCAGGATAAAGACCTGAGAATGGTGACTATACTTCTCCAAGTGTTACACTATCTTGAAAGCATCAACACTTTGCAGACCTACAAAACTAGGTAAGAAACCACTGCACAATATAGTCTGAATCTTGGGACAGTGGCTCCCTCAAATTCAAAGACAATGAATAGGTTAGAAAAATGAGTAACAACAACAAAATTGATCACAAAAAGCTACTATGAAATCAGGCAAGACCAAATCATAAGATTAAAATAAGAAAACAATGTAAAAATGATAACTGGACCCAAGTCCAACAAGAATTTTTGGAAGAATTAATGAAAGAGGTAAAATGAAAAAAAAACTGGAGAAATAAGAATGTAAGTGATGCAAGAAAATTATGAAATGAGAATAATAGGTTAGTAAAAGAAACACCAAAAATACTGAAGAAAATAATACCATAAAAACAAATATTGGCCTAATGGTGAAAGAGACAAATTCATTGAAGAAAAAAACTTCTTAAAAAGTAGAATAGGGTAAATACAAATGAAGATACAAAAACTCACTGAAAAAAAAGAACTCCTTAAAAATCAAAATTGATTAAATGGAAAAAGTCTCATTGAAGAAAATAATTCCTTAAAAATTAGAATTGGATAATTGGAAGGGAATGACTACACAAGATATCAAGATGCAGTAAAACGAAGTAAACAAATTAAATAAAATGTTAACTATATCATTGGAAAAATCACTGACCTGGGAAATATATCATGGAGAGACAATTTAAAAATCATTGGTTTATCTGAGAGCTCTAATGAAAGAAAGAGACTGTGTATCATAATTCATGAAGTCAAAATTATCAGTTTTTCATTTCATAATGTTCTCTATCTATTATTTGGTCACAAAATTCTTCCATTCTCCATAGATCTGAGAGGTAAACTATTCCTCACTCTCATAATCTGTTTATGGTACAGCCCTTTATGTCTAAATCCTGTATCCATTTTGACATTACAATGTGAGATGTTGATCTATACGTAGTCATATTATTAACATGTCATATTATTTTCCAGTTTTCTGGGAGTTTTTGTGAAATAGTGACTTCTTATCCCAGCAGGTGGGGTCTTTGGGATCATCAAATGGTAGATTAGCACAATTTTTTACTACCATGTGCTTTGAACCTAATCTATTCCACTGGTCTAACACTATTTCTTATGCCAAATAGTTTTGATCCTTGCTGTCCTATAAGGCAGTTTGATATCTGGTATGGCAAGGCCACATTCCCTTACATTCCTTTTCAGCAACTCCCTTGATATTCTGTTCATTTTGTCCTTCCACATGAATTTTGTTGTTTTTTTCTAGATATATAAAATAAGTTTTGGTGGTTTGTTTGGTATGGCACTGAATAAATTAATTTAGGCTGAATTGTCATTTTTATTATATCATCATTTATTTATTTATGTGAAAAGTGTTTTGTAACTGTGTTCAAGTAGTTCTTGGGTTTGTCTAGGCAGGTAAACTCCCAAATATTTTCTATTTCCTATTGATAGTTTAAATGGAATTTTTCTTTCTCTTGCTGCTGGACTTTATTGTAATATGTAGCAATGCCAATGATTTATGTGGGTTTATTTTGTATCCTGAAACTTTGCTGAAGTTGTTTAAATATTTCAAGTAGTAGATAATCACATGGTTTCATTTGGTTTTGTTGTTCATATGGTCAACTACGCTTCTAGTTTCCTAATACTGAACCTGTCTTGCATTTGTGGTCTAAATTACACCTGGCCCTAGTGTATTATCCTGATCATAAATTGCTATAATGTCTTTGCAAATGTTGTGTTTAAATTTTTTATATCAATATGCTTTAAGGAAATTGTCCTGTAATTTTTTTCCTTTCTTTTGACTCCTTCTGGCTTGGGTATCACTGTCATATCTGTGTCATAGAAAGAATTTGGTGGGACTCCACCTATTTTTGCGCACTGTTTATATGCTATTGGAATTAATTCCTTTCAAAACATTCAGCAGAATTGAACTGTAAATTTATCTGGCCCTGGAATTTTCTTTTCTTAGGAAAGAACTCATTGTTGGTCTGTCTAACTTCTTTTTCTAAAATTAGGTTATTTAATTAATTCATTGCCTTTTCTCTTAATCTGAGCAATTATTTTTTTTTATAAATATTCATCCATTTCACTTAGACTGTCAGACTTACAGGCATACACTAGGGCAAAATGACTCCTAATTATTGTTTCCATTTCCTTTTCATAGGTGTTGAATTCACCCTTCATGATTTTGATACCATTAATTTTGTTTTATTCATTCTCTTTTTAAATGAAATTAACCAAAGATTTATTTATTTTATTGGGTTCTTTTTGTAAAACCAGATCTTAGTTTTATATATTAGTTCAATAGTTTTCTTATTTTCAATTTTATTAATCTGTCTTTCGATTTTCAGTGTTTCTTATTTGGTATTTAATTGGGGATTTTAAGTTTGTTCTTTTTCCAGCTTTGGTAAAGGTCAATTTACCTCGTTGAATCATTTCAGCTGATAATGAATTTCAAACATTACCCCCCATTTGTCCTCCATTTTAAAAACTTTTCCTTCTCTGTTTATTTTGAATGAGATAAATGTTGTCATTTTTTTCCTCTCCTTTTGCCCTTCTCACAGTACATTCATCTTTCCCCACACATGCAACTGTTTTAGGTCATCCCAACATATTTGACTCATTCTTCTCCCCTCTTTCTATACACAGTATGCTCCAGTACTCTAAAAATGATAAAGTTATGTATCATCTTTATATACAGGAATGTATACCATTTAACTTTATTGAGATCCTTACGTTTTCTCTTTCATCTTTAACTTTTTTATGCTTCGCTTGAGTCTTGCATTTGAAAGTTTATTATTTGTTTTTCTTTCACCGATGGTCATTTTCTAAGGAATGCTTGAAAATTTTCTATCTCATTAAGTTTCTTCAGAAGTGCTTAAAATCCATCTATTTAATTCAATATTCATTTCTTCCCCTGAAAAATTAAACTTAATTTTGCTGAATAGTTGTTTTTATTGTAATCCTCGATCCTTCGCCATTCAGAATATAATACCCCAAACCTTCCATTGCTTTAATACCACATCATCCTAATGGGGGCTTCACGGTAATTGAATGGTTTCTATCTGGTTTCTTGAAGCATTTCTTCTTTGACCTAGTAGTTCTAGAACTTGGCTGCAATATTCCTAGGAGTCTTCATTTTGAATCCCTTTGAGGAAGTAATTGTTAAATTCTTTGAATTTCTATTTTACTCTCTGGATCTAAGACACTAAGGCAGTTTTTATTTATAATTTCTTGAAATATGAAGCATAGGCTCCCACTTTGATCAGAGCCTTCAGGCAATTCAATATTTATCCAATTATTTCTCCCCAATCTATTTACCAGGTTAGTAGTTTTCATATGAGATATTACACATTTTCTTTTATTTCTTTTCACTCATTTGACATTACTTTTTCTTAATGTGTTATGAAGCCATCAGCTTCCACTTGCCCCCATTCTAATTTTTAAGGGATTACTTTCTTCATTGAGCTTTTTAACCTTTTTATTCTATTTGGTTGATTCTACTGGTAGAAAAGTTTTTTTTTTTTTTAATCTATTAAGTTTTGTACATTTTATTCCCATTTGACTAATTCTCATTTTAAAAGATTTTTTATGACATTTACCAAGGTTCTTTTCATAATAATTTTCCCTCAGTCTCGTTTCTTTACCTAAACTTTCTACTATGTTAATTATTTTTTAAGATTTTTTTTTTGGTCTTCCAGGATTCTTATTTGGCTTTTCTCCAATTCATTTTCCCCCTTTGAACCTATGCTTGTAGCTGTTTTGAGATAATTTTTCTCTTTTGAGTTTGTTTCTTAATATTCTATACCATGCTGCTTTTGGTTGTTGTCTTTTTTTATTTTGTTAATTTTTTTTTTTTTTTTATTTTTATTTATTTAACTTTTTACATTCATTTTCAAAAAATTTTGGGTTCCAATTTTTCCTCCCCTTTTTCTCCCCTCCCCCCACCCCAATACACCGAGCAATCTAATTTTCCCTATCTCCAATATGCCCTCCCTTCTGTCATCCCTCCCTTCTCTTGTCCCCATCTTCTCTTTTGTCTTGTAGGGCCAGATGACTTTCTATTCCTCATTAACTGCATGTCTTCTTTCCTAGTAGCAACAAGAATACTAAACAGTTGTTCCTAAAACTTGAGTTCCAAATTTTCCCCACCCCTCCATCCCCACCCATTCCCTTCGCAAAGGCAGGTAATTCAATATAGGCCCTATCTGTGTGGTTTTGCAAATGACTTCCATAATAGTCGTGTTGTGTAAGACTAACTGAATTACCCTCCAACCTATCCTGCCCCTCATTGTTTCTATTCTGTCTTTTGATCCTGTCCCTCCTTGAGTGTTGACTTCAAATTGCTCCCTTCTGCTATTGCCCTCCCTTCCATGGTCCCCCGCCCCTTGCTTATCTCCTTCTCCCCCACTTTCCCGTACTGTAAGATAGGTTTTCATACCAAAATGAGTGTGCATTTTTTTCCTTCTTTAGTCAAATGTGATGAGGGTAAACTTCTTGTTTTTTTTCTCAGCTCTCCTCTTTTTCCCTCCACTAAAAAGTCTCCTGCTTGCCCTCTTAAATGACATATAATTTACCCCATTCCATTTCACCCTCTTTCCTCCCCCTACCTTTCTCTTTCACCATTTACCTTAATTTATTTTAAGATATGGTCCCATCCTATTCAATTCACTCTGTGCTCTCTGTCTCTATATGTGCGTGCATGTGTGTATGTGTGTGTGTGTGCACGTGTGTATATGTGTGTGTGTGTATGTGTGTGTGTGATCCCACCAACTACCCAGATACTGAAAAGTTTTAAGAGTTACAAATATTGTCTTTCCCTGTAGGAATGTAAACAGTTCACTTTTGGTAAGTCCCTTATGACTTCTCTTTGCTGTTTACTTTTTCATGCTTCTTCCCATTCTTGTGTTTGAAAATCAAATTTTCTTTTCATCTCCAGTCTTTCATCAAGAATGCTTGAAAGTCCTCTGTTTTCACTGAAAGGCCATATTTTTCCCCTGAAGTATTATACTCAGTTTTGCTGGGTAGGTGATTCTTGGTTTGAGTCCTAGTTCCTTTGACTTCTGGAATATCCTATTCCACACCCTTCGATGCCTTAATATAGAAGCTGCTAGATCTTGAGTTATCCTGGTTTTATTTCCACAATACTGGAATTGTTTCTTTTTAGCTGCTTGCAAGATTTTCTCCTTGACTTGGGAGTTCTGGAATTTGGCCACAATGTTCCTAGGAGTTTCTCTTTTGGGATCTCTTTCAGGTGGTGATTGATGGATTCTTTCAATACTTATTTTGCCCTCTAGTTGTAGAATGTCAGGGCAGTTTTCCTTGATAATTTCATGGAAGATGATGTCTAGCCTCTTTTTTCTGATCATGACTTTCAGGTAGTCCCATAATTTTTAAATTGTCTCTCCTGGATCTATTTTCCAGGTCAGTTGTTTTTCCAATGAGATGTTTCACGTTATCTTCCATTTTTTCATTCTTTTGGTTTTGTTTGGTGATTTCTTGGTTTCTCAGGAAGTCATTAGACTCCATCTGTTCCATTCTAATTTTGAGAGAACTATTATCTTCAGTGAGCTTTTGAACCTCTTTTTCCATTTGTCTAATTCTGCTTTTGAAAGCATTTTTCTCCTCATTGGCTTTTTGAACTTCTTTTGCCAATTGAGTGAGCCTATTTTTCAAGGTGTTATTTTCTTCAGCATTTTTTGGGGTCTCCTTTACCAAGGTATTGACCTGTTTTTCATGCTTCTCTTGCATCTCTCTCATTTCTCTTCCCAGTTTTTCCTCCACCTGTCTAACTTGCTTTTCAAAATCCTTTTTGAGCTCTTCCAAGGCCTGAGCCCACCCAACATCCACGTGGGATGTCTGGAATACAGAAGCCCTGCCCTCCACGTCTTTCCCTGATGGCAAGAATATGTCCTCATCATCAGATCCGAAGGTGGGGATTATTTGCATCTGTTCAAAAAAAGTCTGTATAGTCTTATTTTTCTTCCCTTTTCTAGGCATTTTCCCAGCCAGTTACTTGACTTCTGAGATTCCTGTCCACCCCCACCTAGATCTGCCCAGCTAGTGCTTGGGATCTGAGAATCAAATGGGCTTTCCGCAGCAGGCAGGGCTGCTATTCAATGTGAACTTTAGTTCTGGTGCTGGGGTCGGGGCAGGGCCGCCTCCCAGTCTCAGATCCTTCAGGTGGTTTATGCAGAGACTTTCAGTAATGAAGACCCTGCCTGCTCAGGGAGTCCCGGGGGCCACCGCTGCTGCCTCTGCCTCCACCACTTCCCTTCCCTGCCTTTGCCGCCACCGCTTCCTGCCCCTGCCTCTGCCTCCACCGCTGCCTCCCGAGGGGGCCTGAGTCATGGAAACACCCCACTCCCTCTCGTCCAGCTCAGCCATCTCTCTCACTGACCTGTAGAGTCTGTGGGCGGAGGGACCTTCCCGGCCACCGGAGCTTCCTTCCCTAAAGCCTGCTCGGATCAGCTTCTCTGGGGCCGTGGCCAGGGCAGCGCTGGGGTGGGGTCCACTTTCCGGGGCACGAGGGACCCTGGGGACAGCTCTCCATGGCTCTCTGGAACGGAAATCTCTTCCACTGTTTCTGCACACCCTGCAGTGATCCAGAACTCGTGGGGAGCTCTTCTTACATTAAGTGCATGGGCTGTGGGTTCAGAGCTCGCATACAGTGAGTCTTTCTACTTCGTCATCTTGACTCCGCCCCCTGTTTGTTCATTTTTCAAGACTCCTTCTCAACTTTGAAAATTATGCTAAAGTGGAGTCTCTTTCCAGTGTGGAGTGTTGGTGGCATTGTTCCGAACTTCAGGGCTTTTGGCGTATTTATTTTCGCAGTTAGTTCTGAGGGGTTAGAAATTTTTTCCAAGATGATGTGCTCTGGGGAGAGACATGGTCACTACTCTCCTGGTCTATTCTCAAGTCCTTACCCAGGAAGAGCTCTTGCTCCTTGTCAATACCACGTGATACTTGTCCTAACAGACTCTGTTCTCTTAAAGTCAAAAGCAGCACTACTCCTCAGGGATACTGCTACTTACAGACATTCTTCCCTTATGACTAATCTCAGTCGTTCCAACCTCCTAAATTATCTTGGGGAGGGAAACAACATCTCACTCTGACATTTTGTTGGCTATGCTGCTACAGTGTTCAATTTGAAGGACTTTAAGGAAATGTTAGGAGAGTTTGACTGCTACCTTTATTCTGCCATCTTGATTCCATCCCCAGAAGTCTCTCTTTATTAAATTATGTGTTAAAATATTTTTTTAAAAGCATTTTATTAAAAGCCTTATTAAACTCTGGATTAAACTATAGCCAACATATATCTTTTATCTGCTAGTAAAATGAATAGTTCTGATTTTCTCTCTTTACTTTGCCACATGACTTGACTGCCTACTCATAGTGAAAATTTCTATAATTCCTGGGACTTTCTTAACCCGGAACATTCCTTCACTTAAGTGTAGCCTTCTTCAATAATTGTTTAGTTCCTTTATTGTCCTGCATTTTAGGGATAGACCAAGGCAATTCATGTTTCATACTCTTTCAAAGATTTCTTCTAGCTGTGTTTCTGACTTCTCAGCAGACTTCCCCCAGTGTACCTCTCACAGAAACACCTTTAAACTATTTCTTATCTATTGTCTTCCTCTATTAGAATGCAAGCTCCTTGAGAGTAGGAAATGTCTTTCATTTTACTTAGATCTGAATCTCCAGTACTTAGCACAGTGATGAGCATGAACTAAATGATCAATAATTTTTTTTTGCTTGCCAGCCTATAGTTTCTCATTCAGTTTCCCATTTTTCAAAATCAGTTACTTGAAGAGTTCAGGATACACCTTTTGCAATTCATCTTCTAATTTTTACTTTTTCACAGAGGTATTTTAGGAATTCCATGCATATTTCCTTCTGCTTTTAAAATTAATTTGTTTGCAGTTTTCAATAATCACTTCCATAAGTTTTGAAATTTCTCCCCCTCCCTCCCACCACTTTCCTGAAGACAGCATGCCATATCACATAGAAGAATTAAAACAAATGGGAGGAAAAATTGAGAAAAAACAAACCAAAACAAAATGTAACAGCATCAAAATAGTCTGCTTCTCTGCATTCTGAATCTATAGATCTTTCTCTGGATGTGGATGGTGTTTCCCATCATGAGTCCTTTGAAAATGTTTTAGGTCCTTTTATTGTTGTGAAGGGTTAAATCTATTAGAAACAGTCCTCTCACACTGTGGCTCTTACTGTGTGTAATGTTCTCCTGACTTTGCTCACATCACTCAGCACCAGTTCATTTAAGACTTTCCACGTTTTTTCTGACGTCTGCCTGTTCATCAGTTCTCATAGCCCAATAGTATTCCATTACATTCATAAACCCCAATTTGTTCATCCATTTTCCAATTGATGAACATCCCTCAGTTTCCAGTTCTTGGCCACTACAAAAAGAGCTTCTATGAATATTTTTGTGCATGTGGGTCCATTTGCCATTTTTATGATTTCTTTAGGATACAGTCCTAGAAATGGTATTGCTATGTCAAAGGGTAAGCATATTTTTTATAGCTCTTTGGGCATAGTTCCAAATTCCTCTCAGAATGGTTGGATCAGCTCAGCCCCACCAACAATGAATTAGTGTTCCAACTCTCCCACATATCTCAGAGTTGTTTTTAATTGTATCTCTAGAAGCAATAGTGATTTAGAGCATTTTTTTTTATGATTGTAGATAGCTTTAAATTCTTCCTGTGAAAAGTGTCTGTCCATATCCTTTGTCATATCCTTTGATGATTTATCATTTGGGAGTGACTTGTATTCTTGTGAATTTGATTCAGTTCTGTATGTATTTCACAAATGAGGCTTTTATCACAGACACTAGTTATAATAATTCTTTCCCAGTTTTCTGCTTCCCTCCTTATCTTGATTGCATTGACTTTGTGCAAAAGCTTTTCAATGTAATGTAATTGAAATTATATATTTTGCATTTCATAATGTTCTCTGTCTCTTGTTTTGTCATAAATTGCTCCATTCTCTTCTTTCTTTTTTTTAATCAAATTGACCAAAGGTTTATCAATTTTATTAGTTTTTTCATAAAACCAACTATTGGTTTTATTTATTAATTCAATAGTTTTCTTAATTTCAATTTTATTAATCTCTCCTTTGGTTTTCAGTAGTTCTAATTTGGTATTTTCTTGGGGATTTTCAATTTGTTCTTTTTCTAGCTTTTTCAGCTGCATACCCAAGTCATTGATCTCCTCTTTCTCTATTTTATTTATGTAGGCATTCAAAGATATAAAACTTCCCCTAAGAACTGCTTTTGCAGTATCCCATAAGATTTGGTAGGTTGTCTCATTATTGTCATTCTCTTGAATGAAGTTGTTAATTGTTTCTATGATTTCTTCTTTAACCCATTCCTTCTTTAGGATTAAATTATTTAGTTTCCAACTGATTTTTGCTTTATCTTTCCATGGCCTTTTATTACATATAACTTTTATTGCATTATGATCTGAGAAGGATGCACTGATTATCTCTGCCTTTATGCACTGGATTGTGAGATTTTTATGTCCTAGTACATGGTCAATTTTTGTAAATGTTCCATGTACTGCTGAGAAAAAGGTATATTCCTTTCTATTCCCATTCAATTTTCTCCAAAGATCTATCATATCTACCTTATCTAGAGTTTTATTTACCTCCTTAACCTCTTTCTTCTTTATTTTGAGGTTAGATTTATCAAGTTCAGAAAGAGGGAGGTTGAGGTCCCCCACTAGTATAGTTTTGCTGTCAATTTCTTCCTTCAACTCCCTCAATTTCTCCTCTAAGAATCTGGATGCTATACCACTTGGAGCATACATGTTTAGTAATGATATTGCTTCATTGTCTATGGTGCCTTTTAGCAGGATATAGTTTCCATCCTTATCCCTTTTGATTAGATCTATTTCTGCTTTTGCTTTGTCTGAGATTAGGATTGCTACTCCTGCCTTTCTTACATCAGCTGAAGCACAATATATTCTGTTCCATCCTTTAACCTTTATCCTATGTGTATCCCCCCGTTTCAAATGTGTTTCTTGTAAGCAGCATATTGTTGGATTATGGCTTTTAATCCATTCTGCTATCCGTCTCCGTTTTATGGGAGAATTCATTCCATTCACATTCACAGTTATGATTACCATCTGTGTATTTTCCTCCATCCTCTTTCCCACCATTTGTCCTTTTAGCTCTCCTGTCCCCATTCCTCTCCTCAGTAGTATTTACTTTTCACCACCTCCTCTTGCTGCCTTCCCCTCTTTCTTTTAGCCCCCCTCCCTTTTACTCCCCTTTACTCTTATTGCTTCTTCCCTCCCTTTTGCCTCCCTCCCCTTTCTTCCCTCTTCCCCTCCCACTGCTTATAGAGCTAGTTAGGATTTTCTACTTAAGTTTATTGTTCCGTCCTTTAAACAAATCCGATGAGAGTACCTCTCACACAATGCTCATCTCCCTCCCCTCTTTCCCTCTACTATGATTTTGTACTTCTTCTTGTGATGTAATTTGCCATTTCCTGCTTCCTCCTTTTCACACCTCCTATTACACTCCCTTCTCATACTTAAATCACATTTTTTATCATGATATCATTTACTTTATATCCGTTCCCCCTATGCTTATCCCTTTTATATTTCTTAATAGACGCACGGTTCTTGAGATAAACAGATATCATCTTCCCTTATAGGGAGGTGAACAACTTGCCCTCATTGAGTAGCAAGTTGTTCCCCCCCCCCCCCACTGTTTACCTTTTTATGATTCTCTTGAGACCTGCAATTGAAGATCGAATTGTCTATTAAGTTCTGGTGTTTTGGTCAGGAAACTCTGGAAATCCCTTACTTCATTGAATGACTTTCTCCTTGCCTGAAATGTTATGCTGAACTTTGCTGGGTAGTTGATCCTTGGTTGCAGTCCCAGCTCCTTTGCCTTACGGAATATTGGGTTCCAATTCTTTCGATCTTTTACTGTAGAAGCTGCAAGGTCCTGTGTAATCCTGATTGTATCCCCTTGATATTTAAATTGTTTCTTTCTGGCTGCTTGTAATATTTTCTCCTTCACTTGATAGCTCTGGAATTTGGCAACTATATTTCTTGGGGTTTTGAGTTTGGGGTCCCTTTCAGGAGGGGAACGGTGGATTCTTTCGATGACTATTTTGTCCTCTGAATCTAGTACTTCTGGGCAGTTTTCCTTGATGATTTCCTGGAAGATATTGTCCAGGTTCTTTTCTCCATCCTGGGTTTCTGGCAGGCCAATAATTCTTAAGTTTTCCCTTCTGGATCTATTTTCCAGGTCAGTTGTTTTTCTAATTAGATATTTTACATTTTCTTCTATCTTTTCATTCTTTAGATTTTGTTTGACTGATTCTTGCTGTCTCATTGAGTCGTTAGTTTCTACTTGCCCAATTCTAATCTTCATCACATTGTTTTCTTCTGTTAACTTTTGTATCTCTTTTTCCATCTGCCCAATTTTTCCTTTTAATAAGCTATTTTTCTCCAGTTAATTTTTGTACTTCCTTTTCCATTTGGCCTTTCAGGAATTTATTTTCTCCAGTTAATTTTTGAACTTCTTTTTCCATTTGTTCAATTTTCCTTTTCAGGGAGATGTTCTCATCAGTGAATTCTTTCTTAATAATTTTAAAATCATTGGCCAGTTTATCTTCTATTTCCTTCTTCAGCTGTTCCAGGAGAGCTGCTTGTACTTGCGAGTAGTTCATAGTCCCTTCTGAAGTTTCAGATGGAAGTACAGTCTCAGCTGTGACCTCTTTGGGGCTTGTGTTTTGGTCCTTATCCCCATAGAAAGATTCCATGGTTCTTTCGGCCCTCTTCTTTTTCCTATTCATGATTTTGATTGAGGGTTGTGGCTTCTGGTTCTTTCAGTCAGAAGCTGGAGAACTTTTTGCTAGGCTGATGTGTGAAAAAGCTAAAAGCAGGTATTTGTTTGGTGTTTCCCTGATCAGCCCTGGGTTTAGCTTATTAAGTGTGGGGGAGGAGTGCTCTGGTCCCAGGAGATTTCCTTAGCTGAACTGAGGCAAAGGCAAGCTCAGGGGCTGGTAATCCCAGCTGCCCTATTGTCTTTCTGATTCCCCTGGACAGCTGAGGCACGCCTAGATGCTAATGCGTGTTCCCACCTCTCCTGGGGTTCCTCTCCTGGTGCTGACGCTTGCCTGGGTCCTAGTGCGAATTTTCCCTGCCCTGGGTCCTCTGTCCTTCCGGTTTGCCTCTGCCACCGTATGAGGAATCCCCCTTAGCTATTTTCCTCGTCTCAGGTGTTATGAGACTATTGGTCTCCTTCTTCTAATTCTACTGATCTAGGATTTTTCTGGGGAGATATTTTATGGTTCTTTCACGGTCATCAAGGGGGAAGGAGAGAGCATTAGCTGATTACACCGCCATCCTTGCTCCCGGAAGTTCAAGTAAGTGACTCACCGGAGTTTGATCTTCGGGCTGAAGGTCCCAGGAGCTGCTGCGCTGATATAATTGCTCCATTCTCAATAAATCTGACAAATAAGATATTCCTTGATCCCCTAGTTTGTCTATAGTATCAACCTTTATACCTAGATCATATATGCGTTTGGATTTTATACTAGGATATGGTGTCAGGTGTGGGTCTATGCCCAGTTTCCACCACACTATTTTCCAGTTTTTCAGCATTTTTTGTAAACTGAATTTTATTCCAGAAGATGGAGTCTTGTTGTTTATCAAAACAATAAATCTTGTTGTGTTTATCAAAAGGTAGACTTCTATAATCATTGACTTTTGTGTCTTGTGTACCTAATCTATTCCACTGATCTACCTCTCTATTTATTAGCTAGTACCAAGTGGTTTTGATGATTGCTACTTTATAATACCATGTGAGATCTAGTGTGGCTAGGTCACCTTTTCTAGCATTAATTCCCTTGCTATTCTGGACTTTTTAATCCTTCAGATGAATTGTTATATTGTTTTCCCTAGTTCTATAATTTTTTTTTTTAGTAATGTGGCTACAATGGCACTGAACAAGTACATTAATTTAGTTAGAATTTCATTTATATTTTATTTGCTTTGCCAACTCATGAACAAGTGATATTTTTTCAATTATTTTAATCTGACTTTATTTGTGTGAAAATATTTTTTGCAATTGTGTTCATATTGTTCTTGGGTATTTTTTGGCAGGCAAACTCTCAAATATTTTAGAGTATCTACAAAACATTTAAATGGGATTTCTCTTTCTGTCTCTTACTATTGGGCTTTGCTGTAAATATATAGAAATGCAGATGATTTATCTGGATTTATTTTGTATCCTGCAACTTTGCCAAAGTTTATTACTTCAAGTAGTGTTTTTTTACTTAATTCTTTTGGATCCTCAAAGTATATCATCATGTCATCTGCAAAGAGTGATAACTTAGATTTTTCTTTGCCTTCTTTAATTCCTTTAATTTCCTTTTTCTTCTCTTAATTATTTTGCTTTCTCATGCTAGGACCTCAGGGCAGTGTTCCTTGATTATTTCTTGGAAAATACTGTCCAGTCTCTTTTTTTTCATCATGGATTTCTGGTGGATCAATAATTATTAGATTTTGTTTCCTGGATCTGTTTCTGGGTCAATTGTTTTTACAATGAGTTTAAATTTTGTTCTATTTTTTAATTCTTCAGATTTTGTTTAATTCTTAATGCCTCATGGACTTATAAGCTTCTACTTGCTCAATTTTAGTTTTTAATAAATTATTTTCTTCAGTTAATTATTGTACCTCTTTTTCCATTTGTCCAATTTTCTTTTTAAAGAGTTATTTTTCTCTAGTTAGGTTCTGTACCTCCTTATTCATTTAGCAAACTGTACTTTTTAAGGAACTATTCTCTTCAGTATGTTCATTTTTCCTTTTGTCAATTGCATTTTTAAAATAATTGGTCTACTTTTTTTTCTACCTCTCTAATCTGACTTTTAAAATCTTTCTTGATTTTCCAATTGATAAATGGACAAAGGTTATTAAAAGGCCATTTTCAGAGGAAGAAATTAAAGCTATCTATAGTCATAAGAAAAAAATGCTCTAATTCACTTTTGATTAGAGAGATACAAATCAAAAAACTCAGGTACCACATCACAACTATCAAGTTCTCTTCTAAGAATTTGGATGCTATATCACTTGGAGCATACATGTTTGTGTAATAATATTGCTTCATTGTTTATGGTGCCTTTTATCTGGATATACTTTCCTACCTAATGTCTTTTGATTAGATCTATTTCTGCTTTTGCTTTGTCTGAGATTAGGATTGCTACTCCTGCTTTTCTCACATCCACAGAAGCACAATATATTCTGCTCCATCCTTTGACTTTTGCCCTATGTGTATCCCCCCATTTCAAATGTGTTTCTTGCAAACAACATATTGTTAAATTATGGCTTTTAATCCATTCTGCTGTCCATCTCCATTTTATGGAGAGTTCATTCCATTCACATTCCCAGTTATGATTACAATCTGTGTATTTCCCTCCATCCTCTTTCCCACTGTTTGTGCTTTTAGCTTTCCCATCTCCCATCCCCCCTCACTTTTGACCACCTCCTCCTGTAACTTTCCCTTCCTTCTTTTTAGCTACCCTCCCTTTTCCTCCCCTTTACCCTTACTGCTTATTCCCTCCCTTTTAGCTTCCCTTCCATTTCCTTCCCCCTTCCCCTTCTACTGTCTATAGATCTCATTAGAGTTACATACTTAAGTTTATTATTCCCTCCTTGAACCAAATCAGATGAGAGTACCTCTCAAACAATGCTCATCTCCCTCCTGTCTTTCCTTCTATTAGAATATAATTTTGTACTTCTTCCTGTGATGTAATTTACCATTTTCTGCTTCCTCCTTTACACACCTCCTGTTACAATCTCTTTGCACATTTAAATCATATTTTTAACATGACATCATTTACTTTATACCTGTTCCCTCTATGTATATCCCTTTTATATTTCATAAGAGATGTGCAATTCTCAAGATTAACAGGTATCATCTTCCCTTATAGGGAGGTCAACAGTTTGCCCAAATTGAGTAACAAGTTTCCCCCCCACCCCCATTTACCTTTTTATGCCTGTTTTGAGACCTGCATTTGAAGATCGAGTTTTCTATTAAGTTTTAGCATTTTTGTCAGGAAAGTCTGGAAATCCCTTGCTTCATTGCCCGAAATCTCCTTGCCCGAAATGTCATGCTGAACTTTGCTGGGTACTTGGTTCTTGGTTGCAGTCCCATCTATTTTGCCTTATGGAATATTGGATTCCAATTCTTTTGTTCTTTTATTGTAGAAACTGCAAGGTCCTGTGTGATCCTGATTGTAGCTCCTCGATATTTGAATGGTTTCTTTCTGGCTGCCTGTAGTATTTTTTCTTCACTTGATAGTTCTGAAATTTGGCAACGATATTTCTTGGGCTGTTGAGTTTGGGATCCCTTTCGTGAGGTGAACAGTAGATTCTTTCGATGACTATTTTGCCCTCTGGATCTAGCATCTCTGTGCAGTTTTCCTTGATGATTTCCTGCAAGATATTGTCCAAACTCTTTTTTTCTTCGTGGCTTCCTAGCAAGCCAATAATTCTTAAATTTTTTCTCCTGGGTGTATTTTCCAAGTCAATTGTTTTTCCAATTAGACATTTTACATTTTCTTCTATCTTTTCATTCTTTAGATTTTGTTTGACTGGCAACCATTTCATTGAAATGGAAGTCTTTCATAATTATTATTTTTTTTTATTTTGTACTAGAATCCATGAAAATCTAGAAAGAATGATGGGGTGTTGCTTTTCCTGATCTACATACACTGAGTCCTTGCTACGTCTTTCTCTGAGTGTCACGTGTTAAATTCTTCAAAGATCTTAGACTCAGCTCAGGATCAAGATGTACAAATATTTTGGGTTCCTAAAGAGGTCTGATCTAGAGTATGATTACTCTCTACCTGGTCTGAGTTTTGCAAATTCCTGATACCAGGTTGGATCTGGGTAGTAAAACTAAAATTTCAGCTGCTTGGAGCCTTAGTACAATGTCATTAGTAGAAGGTGCTGCAGGTACCCCTGTGATTTGTGCTTGCTGTTCTTGTCACTCAGCCATGAGTGACAAGCTATAATTCTATTATGAATCTGTGAGAACATAATGGTGTCAGTGTCACATCTCAACTGCTTTTTCTTATACTTTCTCAAATATATGAGCTGGATCCTTGAGTACTCCTCGCCCTGGAAGAAATTGAAGATCTCTCCTACCTTTCCCCCAACCTCCCAATCCCGGCCATTTCCATACTACACTACAACCTAGCCCTGAGATCAGAGTGAGCCAATTGCTATCTAACTCCTGTTACTGATTTCTATCCTGAAAAAAAAAAAATCATTGTATTTTCTTCTTGGATTTCCCAGTCATTACAGATCATTTTTCTAAATATTTTTAGAGGAGAAAGGGAGAGAGAGAGAGAGAGAGAGAGAGAGAGAGAGAGAGAGAGAGAGAGAGAGAGAGAGAGAGAGAGAGAGAAAGAGACTGACTACTTCTTGTCTGCTCTGGTAGCTTAGTCAGTTTTCCATACTTCTTTTCAATACTTTAAAAATGTCATCAAAAATTTCACTTATTTTTCTCCTCTTCTCATGTTTATCTATATAGTAAAATTATATGGTTGAATTTTTACAGATTTCCTGGATGCAGTCAACGTAACCTTGATATCTATTTCATAAAACACCAAGTTTTTAGAGGATAAAACTAAATGACATAGTCAAGTAATTCTGAGGGGGAAATAATAACTGTGTTGGTAAAGGAATGATTACTAATAATAGCTAGTATTTATATAGTTTTTTTTTTTAATTTTGTAAAGTGTTTTACATATGTTAACTCATTTGATCCTCAAAACAGCCCTGTCGGGTAGGTGCTATTATTATTCTGATTGTCAGATGAAAAAACTGAGACACAGAGCAGTTAAGTGACTTTCTCAGGGTCACACAGTTGGAAACTCCGAGAGAGGATTCAAATTCAAGTCTTCATGATTCCAAATTCCACATTCTATACAAGCTTATTCTCTCCTCTGGGATTAAAGTAATACTCAATGAAATTCTGTGCATTGGAAATAGAAAATACCACATTTAAAGACTAAATTATGGTGAGATTTATATTTCCTCCATTTTTAAACAAGGGAAAATTTGATATTCAATAGGATGTCACACAGCATTATTCACATAGCTTGGAATATGAATCACCGGAAAAACACAAAGAACAGAAATAGACCTTCAGTAACTTATTTAGAAGAAGGAAAGACCAATGAGGAATGGACTCAAACTTTCAGACTACTTAAGATAATATAGAAGTAGATATAAATTGTGCAACTAAACTTACAAAAGATTAAAGAGGTGATAACTTTGCTTTTCTAAAGGGAAAGGATACTATATACTTTTTGAACAAATATATATAACTTTGATAAAATCAAACCTTTGATCTAAGACTGCTTTATCCTATTCCTGATGACATTTAGCATTCTATACATAAACTCATAACAGCAACAATAAAAGGTTTGAGTTTTTAAGTCTCAGAAGAAGTTTAAACCTGTACAGTAAACCATATATAAAATGAAGAACCATGCGAATTTTCTTTTAGAATACATAAGGAAATATCATATGCCAAAAGGCTGATAGTAACAGAATATCAATAATATTGTGACCAGCTACTACTGCATTTTGAAAAGTGGCCCCACTATGAATCAACTTTAATGATAAATTTAAATGGAAAAATTAATGAATGATTTCCAAAAGCCTTATAATTATTGCTAAGAGAAATGAAGTCATTCAAGAACATTTTCAAAAAAAAATCATCATTGAGTAAAATTAAGAGTTGGGATTTTTGTGTTTCAATCCAATTTCAGTGGGAAATATTTATTAGAAAATAATAAATTTGGGGTCAGTATATTAAGGTGAAGGAAAGGAAAATGATAAGAAATTTTTTTCCACAAGCTAGTTTTCCTATTGTAAATTAGTTCCTACTAAAAATAAAACCAAAAGACACCCCAAAAACCCCCAAACCACAACAACTCCACAACTAATTAAACAAGCTTTTCAATATTCCAAGCTGATATTCATAGATGTTATTTCTGGTTCAGTTTGTGTTTTTTGAAGAATGGACTCTGGCCCCATTTTTATACTCTATTGCCATGAGCATGCAAGAAAATCAGCATAAAGGAAAGAAAGAAAGAAATGATGAGGAGAGTAAAAACAGGATTCTTAAGAACTCCAATCTCACTTGTTCTTACAAAAATCCATTAGATATGCAAAGTATTTTTATATAGTTTTCACAGTTATCTCATGTAGAATTGAATTAATGCATTTATTTGTTTTAATGTAAAAGCAGTAAAGAATAGTGGGTAGAACCAATTTTAGAGCCAGGAAGAACTGATATCATTCTGTTCCTAACATGAGTGACTCCATCTTGGATTCATAATGAGCATGCTTATTCCAAGCAATTGAGCATGTAAATAACTTCTGTACAAGTAAGAAGTTTATATATATATATATATATACACACACACACACATACATACATACACACACATACATATATACATATGTGAATATAAAATTTCATCATGAAAATCTTATGTACTGAAGACTTTTGAATTAGGACTAATTTATAAAAAGAAAACTAGTTAGAGGGAAAGATCACCTTTTTTTCTCTCTCTTCTTCCAGCATCCTGCCCCATGATTTATTGTTGTCTACTAACACCTTTCTACTGAAAACACAAGCATCCTATTTCTTATTATCTTAATTAAATTCATTTTTAAATGTTCTTATATTATTTTACTTCATTCATTTCTCTTAATAATATTTAAAGTGCATTCTAAGTAACTTTTTCCTTCTAATTTATCTTTAAAACTTATAACTGTGAGTTGACTTTTCAAGCTATGCTAGTATCTGGCACCAACTTTATTGATCTTTAATTGCCATTAGCAATTTGGAAAATGAAATTCTATGATGTTTTCTAAACAGAAAGCTCATTGTATCACACTTCTTGCTGCCCAATCACAATATACTTTGTGATTACCTTGATCAGATGGCTGTACTTATAGGATAACCAAATTTGTTGATATTGAGATATGTATTAAGCATATGACAGTTACCTTGAAGTGGGGCATCTGTGTATTGGCACAAACTTGTTACTAATTGCACCCATCAGTTAAAAGTTGCTTGGTTGAGCACATATTTAAAAGCATTGTAAATGGAGTAATTGATCTATCTTCCTATAGCATTTATTCTTAGACATTATTCCAACCACGATTGCTTCAATTCTCTTGAAGGTAATAACTCTGAATACTTAGAATGAGACATTAGGATGTATAATCCCTGTTATGTATCTTAGAAAACATGGATGATTTGTGTTTGTATGGTACAGGAATCAGAGGAAGGACATTCTTTCCCTCCCCATTAAGTAAAATGAATGTTTAAGGAAACTGAGTGAGGTAACTCTATATAATGCACATAGAGATTTTAGTATATAAAGACAATTTGATTGATTAAATCGTGGAATATCTTGCTTTTCATTGGAGTATACATTCTTAGTCTTGGCCTTTCTGTATCATATACAAATTTGGAGATGCATACTCAGTAAATCAACTAAATAATCTCAAGTAATTTCAACTTTAACATTATGAGGGGAAAAAAAGATGGGATACAGCACAAACTATGAAATAATTTTGTTTTAGGTTCTCTGATACTGTTCGAACGAATGCTTACCTTCATTTTAAGATATTTCTTCTGATATAATTCGTAGTTGATTTAATATCTCTTTAAGTAATAGGAAACAGGCAAAATAATAAATCATATATAATATATAATAATATATTATATAATATATAATGTAATAGTATATATTATATATAAATATATATATTATTTAAGGAGATTGAATTTTCAGGGTGAATTACAAGTACCTTTTTAAAAAATTTGTTGTGGAAATGCTTTTGTTATTGCATAAATTAAAGGTAAAAATAATAAAAGAAATAGAGACAAAGGAAATGACTTCAGAATTCATCAGTACACACACAGATACACACAGACACATACACACACATATACATACACACATCAAACTGAGGGGAAAAAATCCCTCCAAAGTTGCTGAAAAATATTACACACAAATAATGAAGTGTAAGCCAGACTTCACAAAAAAAAATTGCTATTTAAAGTCACTCAAGGCCACCAAAAGTATAAATAGCCCTAAAAGAATGAGTTTTATAGCATGTAAGGCCAGAGCTTTTAGTGGTTATTCAATAAAAGGCAGAGGAAATTTGGGTGTCAAAATTCTACCCAAATAACGCCAATGAGAAAAAAAAATAAGCTGTTTTTGGAGATAAATACTATAGAACTTAGCACATTAAAAAGTGCCCCATTTTCAGAGGAAGATATTAAAGATATCTATAGTCATATGAAAAAATGCTCTAAATCACTATTGATTTGAGAGTTGCAAATCAAAACAACTCTAAGATACTACATCACACCTAGCAGATTGGCTAACATGACAAAATAGAAAGATGATAAATGTTGAAGAAGATGTGGGAAAGTTGGAACACTAATTCACTGTTTTTGGAGCTGTGAGCCGATCCAGTCATTCTGGAGAGCAAATTGGAACAATATCCAGAGGACTACAAAAATATACATACCCTTTGACCTAGCAATACAGTTTCTAGGACTGAATTCCCAAGAGATCATAAAAATGGAAAAGGGTCCCATGTGCACAAAAATATTTATAGCAACTCTCTTTGTGGTGGCCAAAATCTGGAAGTCAAGGGGACAACCATCAAGTGGGGAATGGCTGAATAAATTGTGTTATGTGAATGTAGTGAATAACATACACACTCAATTGGGTATGGAGATTTATTTCACTCTACAGGAAAGGAGGGGGAAGGGATGAAGAAGGGATAATAGAAGGGGCAATAGATTGTGGAAAGGAGTAATTGAATGCAAACACTTTTGTAGAGGGACAGGTCAAAGGACAAAAGAAATGGAGGACAGGACAGGATAGAGGGACATATAATTAATCTTTCAAAACATAACTGTTATGGAAGTGTTTTACATGATTCCACATGTATTATCTATATCGAATTGTATGCCTTCTCAATGAGCGTGGGTAGAGAAGGGGAAGAGAGAGAATGTGGAACTCAAAATTGTAAAAATGAACGTTAAATATTGTTTTTACATGCAACTAAGAAATAAGATACATAGGCAATGGGGTATAGAAATCTATCTGATCCTACAGGAAAAACGAAGGGAAATGGATAAAGGTGTTACAAAGGAGGGAAGATTGGAGGAAAGAGTAATCAAAATTTTTGTTGTCTGGGGGAGAGGGGGAAGAAAATTTGAAATTCAAAATTTTATGGAAGTGAATGTTGAAAACTACAAGTAAATAAATTAAAAAAACAATATTGTATTACAGTATATAATATTCTCATTTCTCCTCATTTTGATCTTCATTATTTCATGTGTCTATCCATGTTTTTTTTCTAAAATCATTGAACTCATCACTTTTTATAGCACAGTAATATTCTATCACAATCATACCACAACTTGTTTAGCCATTCTATAATTAATGGACATCTCTGCAATTTCCTGTTCTTTGCCACCACAAAGAGAACAGCTATAAGCATTTTAGAATGTATAAGCTCTTTTCCTTTTTCCTTAGTCATCATCACCCATTCAGTCAGTAAGTTTCTTCCACTATGGGCTTCATGTAACTCAAGCTGTGGGCTAGGCCAAAGTTCAGAAGAGGTCACATGGACCTATGAAAGGGTAGGTAAGACCTTCTAATTCCCTTACCATTGCATATTCTTAAACTCTCTTTCTTTAGTCTGCAAAGGCAGAGGTGGTCCAAAAATAAAGAAGCGTATAACACAGTGGAATTGGAGTCAGATTACCCAAACATCACCTATAAAAATCATTTAATTTCTCTTGGTCTAAATTTCCTCATGTTCAAAATGTAAATGAACAAATTGTAAAGGACTTTGTAAATGTGTAATTATTATATTACAGATATCCATTTGTTCCCAAAACACACTGTTTCTGATCCTACCGATTCTGATGACTATGTATACTCATTCTTTTCTTTCAGATTTTCTTTCAGATTTTTTTCAGATATTTCAAACTGTGACACTATATGTCTTCATGAGTCCAAAACTGAACCTTCAATTCAACTTTGAACCACACTTGTTCTAATATCTTTTTGATAATTTGCTATGCATATTTTATTGATGTAACAGAGAGGAATCACTAAAATGTTATTCAATGTCTTATTCCGCGTTTAATAGGCATTTACTAGGAGCAAGTGAGAGAGACATTGTGTAATAAGAATTCAAGATTTGGAGTAAGAAAGACATGTTTCAATTTCACATCTCACATTTACTACCTGTGCAGTACTTAACATCTCTGAGTTTCAGGAAGCTTATCAATTAGGTTATAGATTATTTGCAATCATTGTTGATGGAGGAAGTTCCTACACTCACAAAATTAAAGAACTTATAGTGTAAAATATTATATTAGGCCCTTCAAAGAATAAAAGATAAATTCTAGATTCACAGTGCCATTTAATACCTGTTTGTCAATTGATGTGTTACTAAATAAGTCAACTTATTTTGCACAAATCTTGCTAGCTACTCCATTTCATCCTTTGGGTCATCATACTTGTCTAGGTTCCTTTCAGTTCTGCCCACGTTTCAAAATAGAGAAAAAATATGCATAAAATATTTCATAAAATTATCACAATTCACTATTTGGTTTCATCTTAAAAAACAAAGCTCATTTCTCAGTTATAGTCCTTAATTATTGGGTAGCTAGGTAACATTGGAATCAGGTAGATCAATGATTCCTCAACCACTAGCTGAGTGACCTTTGACAATTCACCTAAATTCTATCTAGCCCAGTTTCTGTATTTCTATAATGGAAGAAAGAATAGCAACCTTCTCCCAAGGCTGTGGTGAGAATCAAATGAGTTAATATATGCAAAGTGCTTGTCAAACCTTAAATGGATATGAATGTTACATTTTATGGTTGTGAATGTTTTATAAAACGTTTGAATGGTTTCATATTTCAAGTTTATTCTTCATTTTACATGATGTATACACCTAATTTCTAAGATTTTTATAATGTATTTTTAAACAAAGAATCAAAATTTAAAAGGCACAAATAACAAAATTCCAAGCAATTCTATATTACTCAGGTAAAGGGTCAGCTATCTCATCATGGGACAATGGAAATTTGAAAATGTGGTGTTCTGAGGAAAATTGCTACTGTAATTTTAACACAAACTCTTAGGGGAAAATACTTTTGCTGAATTATTATTGCTAAATTATCTGACTGCTTTTGTAATATATGAAACTTTGATGTATAAGTAGTAAGCAGCACTATTCTTCTGGAAATGATAATGATATACAAAGAAATAGATGTTTATCTCCAGTTACATGCAGTACAACAGAATTACTTTTAATACTTGCATACTTAGGGAATATTGGGAGAAATACAATACATTTTTATCTCTAATAGTAGAATCAAATTCTAATCAAAATGTATAATTTAAAACATTTGTTTTAAATAATTTAATCAATTTATTTAATTTTAATTTCAACTAATTTCATTTTGTGTGTTTTTAATTATTTGTTTTAAATTATTGGTTTATAATTATTTTAAGTTAAATTTATTTGAGATATTACATAATTATCACCAGAATTTAGTTTCTGTAATTTTTAGCATCTAATTGGTCTGGAATACAAAAAGCAGGAGATTAGATTCGATTGCCTTCGTGAAATTGCAAAATTGAATTACTGATTCCAAACAGAGTCTTTTAATTACCCTCAAACCAAGATCCATTTTTCAAAAACGCAGATTTACTGTTACTAATTTTATAAGAAATTGAAGGCTTTCAATGTATACCGTTATACCTTGTAGCTTCAATTTTAATTTAATATTAATATATATTTACATTATTGTCTTTTAGCAGGGAGTCTTCTACACCCCAATTCCACCAGGAATAGAATCTTGTCATGTTACGGAGAAGTGAAATATTTTAAGAGAGAGAAACTAACACATTGATTATATTTGACAGTCTGTCCCATTCCATACGTATATCTGACAAGTGGAGAATGATATGTTTTACTATATGTTCAGAAATCAAGAATGATCACTATATTAGTGTCTTTAAGTATTGCTTTCTTTATATTGTTGTGATCATTATGTAAATTATTATTTTGCTTCTTCTCATTTCCCTTTGCATTAGTTTCTTCAAGGTTTCCCATCTACTGAATTTTAACATTAGTAATTTTTACAATGCAATAATATTCCATTAAATTCATATAGTACAAATTGTGAAGACTTTCCATAATCTATTCACAGTTACCTTTTTCCAGTTTTATTTTTTGTCATTACAAAAATGTCACTATTAATAATCTATTTTTGTATAATGGAAATTTTCTTCTATTTTTAACTTTTTGGAAGTGCATTACTAGTAATATTATCAAATAGTATGCATAACTTTAATGACTTTTATAGTGTTTTTACAAAGCACAACTGAACTAATTCACAATTAAATCAGAAGTATTCCTGTCTGGTCACAGATATTGCAAAATCTGTCATCTTATCTTCTGTGATTTTCACCAATTTGAGATGCTGGGTAGAACTTTATAGTGATTCTAATTTCTCCTAATATTGATAGTATCTTACATTGAATAGTTAATTGTTGATAGTTTACATTTTAGCTCTTAAAATTCTCTGTTTATAAAGAATAGCTTATATACTATGCATTGTATCAATTCATTGATTTTGATCACTGGTATTTGATTCAAGTATTTTCCCAGTATGTATTTTCGTATTTTTATTGCATCAATTTTCTTTGTGCAAAAAACTTTAACATTACTACATCAAATTTTTGAATTTTATTTAAAATTTTCAATCCCTTGCTATTTTAAGAATTATTTCTCAGGCATAGTATTCTAGTTACTTTAATTTTCTCATTTTTATAAAAAAAGTAATTAAACTTTCATATTCTGGTTGAGGAGCTACTTCTAATTTATCATAAGAGATATAGAAATCACATGACAGATGATTATTACTTTTATGGTAAAGAATCTAAGGTTAAAAATGAAATGGACAAAATTATAAATCTATGGCATAATAATAGAGTTCAGCTCCATATAGTTCATTCTGTGTTCTTTAAATGGCAAAGTGCTGAACCTCATAGTTCAACTGAAACTGTTTTTTTCAAATTTACCAATGAGTTCTTAATTGACAAGTCTCATTCATCTTAGCTTAATCTTTAGTTTCTTTACAGCATTTGGCAGTTCTCTCTCTCTCTCTGTCTCTCTTTCTCTCTCTGTATGTGTGTGTGTGTATGTGTGTGTGTGTATTTTTGTTGTTTAGTATTGTTCAGTCCAGTCAAACTTTTTGTGACTCAATCTGGGGTTTTCTTGGCAAAGATATTGGAGTGGTTAGTCATTTCCTTCTCTAGTTAATTTCACAGATAAGAAAACTAAGGTAAACAGGGTTAAGTGACTTGTCCAGAGTGACAGCTAATAACTGAGTCTGGATTATAACTAAAGTCTTATTGACTCCAAGTCTACCATGCTGTTCAGGGAAGATGAACATCTCTAGTATTAGGGTTTGCCATGGCCTTTTCAGGGAGGCTCATTCACTTATGTTGTCCACCATCACCCAATTTTCACCTGTGGCTCCAAGAAACTGTAGCACATGCAGTAGCAACATTCCAGTAAACTATGTTAACAGATGGGCTAAACCATGTTGAGAGTAACTAACATGTCTCAAATCTGTTACTGGGTTTGGGGATGTCCATGTCAATCATGTTAAGACTTCTGCTGTCAGAATGGGCACATGAGGACAATTTGTTCTAATGGCCATGAAAGTGGCTAAAACAGGTTCTATGGACTGCTTAGATGTGCTCAGGTATTGAATATGACAAGGTCACTCACTATATCCTGGGCTATCACCAGTCATCTAGGCTTTTGTCCTACCACTTGTCTTCAGTGACTTAGGAATAGAGAGTAAATCTGATGACTGCGCAGTTCTGACTCACTTAAACTCAATTTATATACAATTCAAGAAATCACCTGCAACATAACTGGTTCTCTTCAGAAATGAAAGATGAACAACAACCCATAGCATTTAATTCTCTTTATTAAATTTTTTCTGGGATGCTGTCCCCTCTCAAGGTTTTCATAACATTGCTTTTTCTTAGTTCTCCTATCTAATACATTTTAATCTTTTACTGGTTCTTTATTAATGTGTTGACCACTAACCATAGGTATCCCACAAGACCTTTGCTTTTCCTCCTTCTCTTTTCCATCCATAGCATTTCAATTTTTGGTCAATTTCCTCCCATGGCTTCAATTATTATTTCTCAGACCTATAAAACAAGCTTTAGTGTCTTCTTAGCTACAAGTTAAAATCACCAGCTGCCTTTTGGATACCTTAAATTCGATTTTCCATGGGTATTTCATATTTAATATGCTCAAAACAAAATTCACTATCTCCCCCCCCACCATAAATACTTTTTCTTGTTCTAGACTTTTTTTTTTTTTAATGCTGAGGGATGCTGTTATCTCAGTATCTCAAACTAACAACCTCAATATTATTATTGACTTCCACTCTCATTCATCCCATATATAATCTTTTATCAAGACCTGTTGCTACATTAAAAGAATCTGAGGGAATTAGAATAGCCAATAAGTAAACAAAACTATCAGCCTTTGCAGATGATATATGTAACAGTAAGCACCCCAACATACATAGTGGGGGGGCACTATCACAGGTTCTTTGATCTGCATTCATAAAACGAAAACAACTTTCAAGGGGTTAATAATCACTTTAATCAATCCATGTATCATCCCTTTAACCAAGTACATATATCTTTCAACTAATTCAGGGAGTCAGTGCTCAGAATTTCAAAGAAAATACAGAGAAATCAAAATATGAACAGACATGACTTCCTCTGCCTGAATTCAATGGACAGTTGGACTATATTGTCTGACTATAGTTACCAGAAAGGGAAGCATGACATCTGGGATTTCAAAACTTTGGGGGCTCCTTAGTAGCTTCCCAGAGTCCTCATCTGACCAAACCAACACTTCCATCAGTAAGCCCGAAAGGAATCGACAGACATGGCTTCCTCTACCTGACCATAATGCAACAGACAGGTACAACTGTCTGAACATAGTTACCAGAGAGGGACACACAGTATCTGGGTTGTCAAAATTAGGGAGCTTCTTATCAGCTTCCCAGAATCCTCATCTGGCTCTCAAATGCTCATACAAAAACTAAACCCAGTAGTAAAACCTTACCCTCACAGTTTTTAAACCATTTTTAGAGCCAGAGGGCATTCCAACCCTTGAGAACCAGTGCCTTATTAACAAAAGCTGTGGAAGTTCCTACAAATATTCCCTAATAAAGCTCCCCTTAATGGGCAGGCCCATTAATAGGTGGGAAAGATCTTTAACAATACAATTGCATATACTGTTTCTAGTTAAAGAAACTCTTGTTTCTGTACTTTACTCCTAATAAAGACTATATTCAATCAGGCACTTGATTATACTAAAACAAAAACAGCAAAAAGATCCTAATTTGATTGCCATCATATATCTTAGAGAATAGTAGAGAACTTAGTATAAAACTTTTTGAAATAATTTACAACTTTAGCAAAGTTGTGGGATATAAAATAAACCCAAATAAAAACCCCAACAAAACATCATTATTTCTATATATCACCAACGAAATCCAACAGCAAGAGATAAAAAGAGAAATTCCATTTAAAACAGCTGTAGACTGTGTAAAATACTTTTTATTTTTCCTGTCAAAACAATTCCAAGAGCTATATAAACATAATTATAAAACACTTTCCACACAAATGAAATCATATCTAAATAAATGGAAAAATATCCATTGCTTATTAAGCCAACATAAGTGAGTCAATGTGATAAAAAATACAGTTCTCCCTAGATTAATTTATTTATGCACTGTTATACCCAATTAAAGGGTAGCTGAGTGGTACAGTGTATAGAGTACCAGGTCTGGATTCAGAAGACTTGTCTTCTTTAGTTCAAATCTGGTCTCAGACACTTCAAACTGGGACCATGGGAAACTGACTCAACCACATTTGCTTCTGTTCCTCATCTATAAAAGTGAGCTGGAGAAGGAAAGGGCTAACCATTCCAGCATGTTCATGAATAAAATCCTAAATGGGTTGTTAAAGAGTCAGACAACACTCAATAACTGAACAAGAAAATACTAGACAACCAAAATTTTATTTTATAGAACTAGAAAAGAAAAAAATATTCATCAGCAATAACAAGATTTCAAGAATATCAAGGGAATACATGAAAAACGTGAAGGAAGAGGGCTTAGATGTACCAGATCTCAAACTATTACAAAGCAACCATCATCAAAACAATCTACTACTGGCCAGGAAATAGAATGGTGGATCAGTGGGTTAATTTAGGTATGCAATACATAGTAGTAAATGAACATAGCAATCTAGTGTCTGATAAATGTAAAGATACAAGCTCTACAGGCAAGAACTCTCCATTTGACAAAAATTGCTGAGAAAACTGGAAAGGAGTTTGACATAAACTAGTCATAAGCCAATATCTCACTCTATAGTAAAATAAGTTCAAAATGAGTAAATGATTTAGATATAAAAAGTCAATTCACAAGTCAATTAAGAGAATATGGAAAAATTTATCATTCAATTTGATGTATAAGGGAAGAATCTATCATTATGCAAGAGATAATGTTATAAAATGTAAAATAGATATTTTGATTATACTAAATTTAAGAAGTTTTTTGCAGAAACAAACCTGATGCAACCAAATTTAGAAGGAAAATGGAAAACTGGGAAAATCTTTACAGTAAGTTTATCTGATAAAGGTGTTATTTCTCAAATAAATAGATAGTTGAATCAAGTTTGTAAGACTTCAAGTCCTTTCCTAATTGATAAATGGTTAAAGCAAATGAACAGGAAGTTTTCAGAAGAAGAAATCAACACTGTCTATAGTCATATAAAGAAAGTGCTGTAAATCACCCACTAGAAAAATGCAAATTAAAACAACTCTGAGGTGCCACTTTATATCTATGAAATTAGCTAATATGAAAGAAAAGGAAAATGATAAATATTGGAAAGGATGTGGAAAAATTAGGATGCCAATGCCTGTTAGTAGAATTGTGAATTAATTTAGCAGTTCTGAAGAACAATATGCAACTATCTTTAAAAGATTGTGCTTTTATCAGAGATGCTTGGATTGATTGTTTCCCAAATTTCTGATTTCCTTCTGACTTTGGTTACATTGGTTAGGCTTGTGAAAAATATTTTTAATTTAGTATGACCAAAATTTTTCATTTTACATTTCTTAATGCTTTCTATTTCTTGTTTGGTTATAAATTCTTCCCTTCTCTGCAGATCAGAAAAGGTAGACTATTCCTTGCTTTACTAATTTGCATATCGTACCACACTTTATGTTTAAATCATGTACCCATTTTGACCTTATCTTAGTATATGGAGTAAGATGTCCATTTATACCTAGTTTGTGCCATCTTGTTTTTCCAGTCTTCCCAGCAGTTTTTGTCAAATAGTAAGTTCCTATCCAAGAGGCTGAGGTCTCAGGTTTATCAAAAACTAGGTTACTATCTACATTTACTACTTCCTCTTGTGTACCTAATCTATTGCACTAATCCCCTACACTATTTCTCAGCCTTTGTCCTATAGTTTTGATGATTGCTCCTTTATAATATAGTTTGAGATCTGATATTACCAGGCCATTCTTCATTTGAATTTTCTTTCATTAATTCCCTTGACATTCTTGATCTTTTGTTCTTCCAAATGAAATTTATTGTTATTTTTGTCTACTTCTCTCAAAGCATTTTTTGGTAATTTGATTGATATGGCACTGAATAAGTGTAATGGTGTAGGCAGAATTATCAATTTCATTATATTGACTTAGTCTATCCATGAGCATTTGATATATTTTTTTCAATTGCTTAGATTCAATTGTACTTGTATGAAAAATGTTTTGTAATTTTGTTCATGTAGTTAATATCTTTTTCCTGACAGGGACTCTTAAGTATTTTATATCACCTAAAGTTATATTAAATTGTATTCTTCTTTTTATCTTTTGCTGTTGGAATTCGTTGGTAATATTTAGGAATTCTGGTGATTTATTTTGATTTACTTTATATTTTGCAACTTAGCTAAACTTATTAATAATTTCAAGCAGATTTTTAGTTAATTCTCTCAGATCCTCTATGTATACCATCACAACACCTGCAAAGAGAGATAGTTTTGTTTCCTCATCACCTATTCCAATTCCATCAATGGCTTTTTCTTTTCCTCTTCTCAAAGCTCACATTCCTAGTACAATATAGAATAATAGTAGAATAACAGGCATCCTTGCTTAATGCAGGTGTTATTGGGAAAGCTTCTAGTTTATTCTCATCATATATAGTGCTTGTCATGATTTTAGATAGATAATGCCTATAATTTTAAGGCCAGGGGACTGAGTCAAGATGGCAGAATAGAAGGATCAACCTTCTCTAGCTCTCTGTGCCATAGCCCATAAAATACCCATAGAAAATAACTCTTAACAAATGCTAAAGCAGCAGAAGACACAAAATGACAGAGTGAAAGAGATTTCTAGCCCAAGACAGCCTGGAAAGTAAACAGAAAAGATCTACTGCACCTTGCTCAGAGCAGAGCTTAGCCCAGCCTTGACTGTGTGGCACAGCAGGGACAGGACTGCAGCAGGATTCAGGGAGTAGAATCACGGTCAGAAGCTGCCAAAAACAGCTTCAAAGGTCAGTAAGAAAGATCATTCACCTGAGTGAGAAGGGAGAAGAGTCCAGTCCTAGCCCTGGACACAGGGTGGCAGAAGTCACTGCAGGAGCATCCACTTTTGGAGCCCTCAGCCTAAAGAACATGGAGGAATCAAGTTACTGATCTGGATCTCAGCCCTGAGTGGCAGTCCTGGGATGAGGAGGAGCACCGGGCTGGTGGAACTGGAGGCAGTTGTGGAGAAGGAACCCTCCTTGCAGGTCCTGGGCAGAAAAGATGGTTGCTGCTTATAGGCCAGAACACAGAGCAAGAGAGGAGTAAACTCCTCTCCTTTGATTGTGTCACCTGGGAGAAAATGAGAAGTTAGAGGTCCCCAGAGTATATCCTCCATTGGACAACAGACTCAAAAGTCAAGTAACTAGCTGGGAAAATGCCCAAAAAAAGGGAAAAAATAAGACTACAGAAGGTTCATTTCTTGATGAACAGGTATTTTCTTCCATCCTTTCAGGAGGAGGAAGAACAAAGCACATCATCAGAGGAAAGCATAAAAGTCAAGGCTTCTACAAACAAAACCTCCAAAATAAATATGCAATAGTCACAGGTCATAGAACAGCTCAAAAAATATTTTGAAAATCAAGGAAGAGAGGTGGAGGAAATATTGGGAAGAGAAATCACAGCCATGAAAGAAAGTCATGAAAAACTTACTAAAGGACACCCAAAAAATTCAAGAAAAAAGCACCTTTAAAAAAGACTAACCCAAATGCAAAAGAGGTCCAAAAATCCAATGAGGAGAAGAATGCTTTAAAAAGCAGAATTAGTCAAATGGAAAAGAAAATACAATTGCTCAATGAAAAAAAATAGGTCTTTGAAAATTAGAATGGAGCAGATGGAAGACAATAACTTTATGAACAACCAGGAAATTACAAAACAGAACCAAAAGAATGAGAAAATGAAGACAATGTGAAACATCTCATTGCAAAAACAACTCACCTGGAAAACAGATCCAGAAGAGACAATTAAAAATTATGGGGTTACCTGAAAGAGTGTAGATATCATCTTTTATGAAATTATCAAGGAAAACTGCTCTGATATCTTAGAACCAGAGGGTAAAATAAATATTGAAAGAATCCACCAATCACCTCTTGAAAGAGATGCAAAAAGAGAAACTCTTAGGAATATTGTGGGTAAATTCCAGAGTTCCCAGGTCAAGGAGAAAATATTGCAAGCAGATAGAAAGAAACAATTCAAGGTATTGTGGAAATACAACCAGGATAACACAAGATCTAGCACTTTCTACATTAAGGGATTGAAAGACTTGCAATATGATACACCAGAAGTCAAAGGAACTAGGATTAAAACCAAAAATCACCTACCCAGAAGAACTGAGTATAATACTTAAAGAAAAAAAATGAATATTCAATGAAATAGAGGATTTTCAAGCATTTTTGGTTGAAAACAGCAAAGCTGAATAGAAAATTGACTTTCTTTTTAATTTTTTTATTATTTTATTTGTTTTAAGTGTTCTGCAATCATTTCCATATAACTTAGATTTTATCTCTCTGCTTCCCACTCCTGCCCCCCTCCCTCTCTGAGTCAGCAGGAAATTTTATATAGGTTTTACACATACATTCCTATTGAATACCTTTTCACCTTAGTCATGTGTCATTGAAGAATTAAAATGAATGGGAGAAATCATAAAATAAACCAAAATGTACTCCAAAAGAAAATGATCTGATACATTCTGCGATCAAATTCCACAGAAAGGGGAAGGTATTTTGCTTTAAGAGACCATTGGGAATATTTTAAGTGCTTGCATTGCAATGAAGTTCTAAATCTATCAGAAAAAATCCTCGCATACTGTGGTTGCTACTGTATATAAAGTTCTCCTTGTTCTGCTCCTTTCACTCAGCATCAGTGAATACAAGTCTTTCCAGACCTCTCTGAAGTCTTCCTGTTCATCATTTTTTTATAACACAATAGTATTCCATTACATTCATATACCACAATTTATTCAGCCATTCCCCAATTGATGGGCACTACCTTGATTTTCAGGATTTAGCCACCATGAAGAGTGCTGCTGTACATATTTTAGAACATGTGGGACCCTTTTCCATTTTTATGATCTCTTGGGGATACAGTCCTAAAAGTGGTATTGCTGGGACAAAAGGTAAACACATTTTTGTAGCCCTTTGGGCATAGGTGCAAATTACTCTCAAAAACAATTGGATCAGCTCACAGCTCCACCAACAATGAATTAGTGTTCCAACTCTCCCACATCTTCTCCAACATTTATCGTCTAATCTGCTAGGTGTGATGTAGTATTTCAGAGTTGTTTAGATTTGCATCTCTCTAATTAGTGATTTAGAGCATTTTTTTATGAGTATAGATAGTTTTGATTTCTTCCTCCAAAAACTACCTGTTCATATACTTTGATCATTTATCACTTGGAGAATGACTTGTAGTCTTGTACATTTGACTCAGCTGCTTTCCTCCTGATCTTGGTTACATTGAGTTTGTGCAAAAACTTTTCAGTTTAATGTAATCAGAATTGTCCATTTTGTAATTCAGAATGTTTTTTATCTCTTGTTTAGTCAAAAATTCTTCCCTTCTCTAAATTTGATAAATACACTATTCCTTGCTCCACTAATTTGGTTACTGTATCTATATCATGTATCAATTTGTATTTTATTCTTGTGTATGGTATCAGGCAATGGTCTATGCCTAGTTTCTGCCACAGTGCTATCCAGTTTTCCCAGCAATTTTTGTCGAACAGTGAATTCTTATGCCAGAAGCTAGGGTCCATAAGTTTATTAAACAGCAGATTATTATATTTTTTGACTACTGTGTCATTGGTACCTAACTTATTCCACTAGTCTACCCTTCTGTTTCTTAGTCAGTACCAAGTGGTTTTGATAATTGCTGCTTTATAATGCAATTTGAGATCTGGTAGAGCTAGGCCATCTTCCCTAGCATTTCTTTTCATTAGTTCCCTTGATATTCTGGAAGTTTTATTCTTCCAGATGAATTTTGACATAATTTTTATATATCTCTATAAAATAATTATCTTATGGTTTGATTGGTATGGCACTGAATACATAAATTAATTTAGGTAGAACTATCATTTTTATTATATTGGCTCAGCCCACCCATGAGCAACTGAAGTTTTTCCACTTACTTAAATCTGAGTTTATTTGTGTGAAAAATGTCTAGTAATTGTGTTCACATAGTGACTGGGTTTCTTTTGGCAGGTAAACTCCAAAATATTTTATAGTGTCTACCCTAGCTTTAAATGGGATTTCTCTTTCTGTATCTTGCTGTTTGGCTTTGTTAGTAATATATAGAAATGCAGAAGATTTGTGTTGGTTTATTTTGTAATCTGCAAATTTGCCAAAGTTGTTTATTATTTCTAGTAGTCTTTTACTTGATTCTCTGGGATTCTCTAAGTATATCATCATATCATCTGCAAAGAGTGATAACTTAGTTTCTACTTTGCCTGTTCTAATTCCTTCAATTTATTTATGTTCTCTAATTGCTACGGCTATTTCCAGTACCATATTGAACAATAGTGATGATAATGGACATCCTTGTTTCACCCCTGATCTTATTGGAAATGCATCTAGCTTAGCACCATTGCATATAAAGCTTGCTGAAGGTTTTCGGTATGCATTGCGCATTATTTTATGGAGGGTTTCATTTATTTCAATGTTCTTTGGTGATTTCAATAGGAATTGGTACTGTATTTTGTCAAAATCTTTCTCTGCATCTATTGAGATAATCACGTAGTTTCTATGAGTTTTGTTTTCGATATGATCAATAATATTAATAGTGTTCCTAATGTTGACCCAGTCATGCATTCCTGATATAAATCCTACTTTATCATAATGTATTATTCTCATGATTAGTTGCTGTATTCTTTTTGCTAAAATTCTATTTAAAATTTTTGCATCCATATTCATTAGAGAAGTTGGTCTATAAATTTCTTTCTCTGTTTTGGTTCTTCCTGGTTTAGGTATCAAAACCATATTTACATCTTAAAAATAGTTTGGGGGGAGGAGCCAAGATGGCAGAGTAGAAAGATTCACATATGCTAGGTCCGAACCCACAGCCCATAAATTACCTGTAAAGAGGAACTCCCAACAAATTGTGGAGTCGCACAACAACGCAATGGAGGAGATTTCTGATCCAGAGAGCCCTGAAAAACCAACACCAAAGGTCGATCACTCACCAGACCTGAAGCAGAGCCCAGCCCTGCCTTGGCCGCATGGCACCGAGAAGAGCAGATCCAAGCAGGCCTCAGGGACAGAATCTCTAGTGGTCACGAAGGTCCCTCAACCCACAGGTGCTACAGGTCAGTGAGAGAGCCTTCTGGACTGACTGAGAGGGGAGTGGGGTGTCTCCATAACTCAGGCCCCCTTGGGAGGCAGTGGACAGAGGCTCCCAAAGCAGACAGGAGCTCAGTTCCATTGCTGAAGGTCTCTGCATAAATCCCCTCAGGGAACTGAGCCTTGTGAGGTGGCCCCACCCCACCTGAGAACCTGAACTTAATCTCATACTGAGTAGCAACCTCATCCCCACTGAAAGCCCTGAGGCTGGGAAGCAGAATTTGAATCTCAGACCCCAAGCATTAGCTGGGGAGATCTGGAGGTGAGGTGGGTGTGGAGAGGAATCTTAGAAGTCAAGTAACTGGCTGGGAATATGCCCAGAAAAGGGAAAAAAATAAGACCATAGAAGGTTACTTTCTTGGTGAACAGATATCTCCTCCTTTCCTTTCTGATGAGGAAGAACAATACTTATGATCAGGTAAAGACACAGAAGTCAAAGCCTCTGTAGGCCAAACATCCAAAATAAATATTCAGTCGGCTCAGGTGATGGAAGAGCTCAGAAAGGATTTTGAAAATCAAGTTAGACAGGTGGAGGAAAAACTGGGAAGAGAAATGAGAGAGATGCAAGAAAAGCATGAAAAACGGGTCAATATCTCGGTAAAGGAGACCCAAAAAAATGCTGAAGAAAATAACACCTTGAAAAATAGGCTCACTCAATTGGCAAAAGAGGTTCAAAAAGCCAATGAGGAGAAGAATGCTTTCAAAAGCAGAATTAGACAAATGGAAAAGGTGGTTCAAAAGCTCACTGAAGAAAATAGTTCTCTCAAAATTAGAATGGAATAGATGGAGGCTAATGACTTTCTGAGAAACCAAGAAATCACCAAACAAAACCAAAAGAATGAAAAAATGGAAGAGAATGTGAAATATCTCATTGGAAAAACAACTGACCTGGAAAATAGATCCAGGAGAGACAATTTAAAAATTATGGGACTACCTAAAACTCATGATCATAAAAAGAGCCTAGACATCATCTTTCACTAAAAGTATCAAGGAAAATTGCCCTGATATTCTAGAACCAGAGGGCAAAATAAGGATTGAAGGAATCCATCGATCACCACCTGAAAGAGATCCAAAAAGAGAAACTCCTAGGAACATTGTGGCCAAATTCCAGAATTCCCAGGTCAAAGAGAAAATATTGTAAGCAGCTAGACAGCTAGAAAGAAACAATTCATGTATTGTGGAAATACAATAAGGATAACAGAAGATCTAGCAGCTTCTACATTAAGGGATCGAAGGGTGTGGAATAGGATATTCCAGAAGTCTAAGGAACTAGGACTCAAACCAAGAATCACCTACCCAGCAAAACTGAGTATAATACTTCAGGGGAAAATATGGTCTTTCAATGAAACAGAGGACTTTCAAGCATTCTTGATGAAAGACCAGAGATGAAAAGAAAATTTGACTTTCAAACACAAGAATGAGAAGAAGCATGAAAAAGGAAACAGCAAAGAGAAGTCATAAAGGACTTACCAAAGGTGAACTGTTTATATTCCTACATGGAAAGACAATATTTGTAACTCTTAAAGCGTTTCAGTATCTGGGTAGTTGGTGGGATCACACACATATGCACACACACCCACATGCACACACACACATACACACATGCACATACAGAGACAGAGAGCACAGAGTGAATTGAATAGGATGGGATCATATCTTAAAAAAATTAAGGTAAACGGTGAGAGAGAAATGTATTGGGAGGAGAGAGGGAGAAATGGAATGGGGCAAGTTATCTCTCATAGAAGAGGCAGACAGGAGACTTTTTAGTGCAGGGGAAAAGAGGGGAGCTGAGAGAAAAACATGAAGCTTACTCTCATCACATTCGACTAAAGGAAGGAATAAAATGCACACTCATTTTGGTATCAAAACTACCTTACAATACAAAAAAGTGACGGAGAAGGGGATTAGCAAGGTTGGGGGGATGATGGAAGGGAAGGTAGTGGGAGGAGGGAGCAATTTGAAGTCAGCACTCTTAGGAGGGACAGGATGCAAAGAAAGAATAGAAGTAATGGGCCTCAGGATAGGATGGAGGGAAATATAGTCAGTCTTACACAATATGACTATTATAGAAGTCATTTGCAAAACTACACAGATATGGCCTATATTGAATTGCTTACATTCCCAAAGGGAATAGGTGGGGAAGGAGGTATGAAGAGATGTTGGAAGTCAAAGTTTGAGGAACAATTTTCACATTTTGCTCTTCTACTAGGAAATAATCAATACAGGTAATGGGGTATAGAAAGTTATCTTGCCCTACAGGACAAAAGAGAAGATGGGGACAAGGGAAGGGAGGGATGATAGAAGAGAGGGCAGATTGGTGATAGGGGAAATTAGAATGCTTGGTATATTGGGGTGGGGGCAGGGAACAAATGGAGAGAAAATTTGGAACCCAAAATTTTGTGAAAATGAATGTAAAAAGTTAAATAAATAATTTATTTTTTTTTAAAAAAAGAATGTATGTGTAGAACCCATATAAGATTACATGCCATCTAGGAGAGGGAGGTGGGATGGAGGGGGAGAATATCTAAGACTTATACAAGTGATTGTAGACAACTGAAAACAAGCAAATTAATAATGAAAAAAAATAATTTGAGGGTGTAGAGCCAAGAGGATGGTGTAGAAAGATGCACATACTCTAGCTATTCCCCCATAGCCCATAAAATGCCTCCACAGAAAGGCTCTCAACAAATTCTAGAGTAGCAGAAGCCACATAATGATGGAGTAGAAAAGATTTCCAGCCCAGGGTGACCTGGGAGGACAACAGGAAAAGTCTGTTGCACCTGAGGCAGAGCAGAGCCCAGCCCAGCCTTCACCATGTAGAGCCAGAAGGAGGAATGGAGCAGGCCTGGGGTAAAGAATTCCAAGTGGCAGCTGTTCATAGCCCCCCCAACTTACATGTGTCAAAGGCAGCTTCAAAGGTCAGTGAAAGGACTTTTTCATTGCCATGACAAGGGAGAAAGTGTAGCCCAGTCCCCAGGTGGCTGTGGCAGTAGCACCAGCAACAGCAGGGAGCAGCAGTTCTAGTGGCTTGGGAGGCAGCAACCAGCATCCATGGTTGGAAAAAGCCCCCCGATCTAAATCTAAGCCTCAAGCACCACTAAGGAGTAAACACCTCTCCCTTGATTGTGTCACCTTGGAGGAACTGTGATCTTACACTTCCCCAGAGGATACCGTACTCTTGACAAAAGACCGAAAAATCAAGTAACTGATTGGAAAAAGGCCCAAAAAATGTAAAGAAATGAGACCATAGAAGGTTCCTTTCCTGGTGAACAGGTATTATCTCCCATCCTTTCAGATGAGGAAGAACAATGTTCACCATCAAGAGAAGACATAAAAGTCAAGGCTTCTCCATTCAAAATCTCCAAAATAAATGTTCAATGGTTCCAATTCATGAAAGAACTCCAAAAGAATTTTGAAAATCAAGTAAGATAGGTGGAGGAAAAAATTTGGAAGAGAAATGAGAGCAATGCAAGAAAATCGTGAAAAGCAAGTCAACAATATGCTGAAGGAAAACCAAAAAAAAATGCTGAAGAAAATAATACCATTAAAATAAGCTAACTCAATTGGTAAATAGGTCCAAAAATCCAATGAGGACAAGAATGCTTTAAAAAGTAGAATTAGTCAAATTAAAAATGAGGTTCAAAATCTCACTGAAGAAAATTGTACTTTAAAAATTTGAGTGGAACAGATGGAAGCTAATGACTTTTTGATAAACCAAAATCTTGCAAAACAAAACTAAAAGAAAGAAAAAAAAATGGAAGATAACAAAAAAAAATATCACATTGAGAAATCCACTGACATGGAAATTATATGCAGGAGAAAAAATTTAGAAATTATGGGTCTACTTGAAAGCCAACATCAAAAAAAAAAAAAATAGCCTAGACATCATCTTTCATGAAATTATCAAGGAAAACTATCCCAATATTCTAGAACCAGAGACAAAATAAATATTGAAAGAACCCACTGATCACCTCCTGAAACAGATCCAGAAAGAGAAACTCCTTGGAATATAGTAGCCAAATTTCAGAGTTCTCAAGTCAAGAAAAAAATATTGCAAGCAGCCAGAAAGAAACAATTCAAGTAATGGGAAAATACAATCAGGATAATACAAGATCTACCACGTTAAAGGATTGAAGGGCTTGAAATATGATATTCCAGAAGTCAAAAGAACTAGAATTAAAATCAAGAATTACCTACCCAGCAAAAATGAGTATAATACTTCAGGGGGGAAATGGTCATTCAGTGAGATAGAGGACTTTCAAGCATTCTTGATAAAAAGACAAGAGCTGAAAAAAAATTTTACTTTCAAACACAAGAGTCAAGAGAAGCATGTAAAGGTAAACAGGAAAGAGAAATCACAAGGGACTTACTAAAGTTGAGCTGTTTACATTCCAACATGGAAAGGTAATATTTGTAAGTCTTGAAGCTTTTCACAATATCGGGGAATTGAAGGGATTACACACACACACACACACACACACACACACACACACACGCACACACACACATAGATACATGCATACATATATACACACACACACACACACACACATATATATATATATATATATATGTAGAGAGAGAGAGACAGAGAGAGAGTGTACATGGTGAGTTGAATAGGATGGGATCATATCTTAAAAAAATTACATTTAGGTGTCAGAGAGGAGTATATTGGGAGGAGAAAGGGTGAAATGGAATGGGACAAATTATCTCTCACAGAAGAGGCAAGAAAAAGCTTTTCCAACGGAGGAAATAAGAGGAGAGGTGAGAGGGAAAAAGTGAAGCTTACTCTCATCACATTGGGCTCAAGGAAGGAATAACATGCACGCTCAATTTGGTATGAAAATCTATCTCATCCTACAGGAAAGTAGGGGAGAAGAGGATAAGTAGGGTCAAGGGAATGATGGAAGGGAGAGCAAATAGGAGGAAGAAGCAATTAGAAGTCAACACTCTTAAGAAGAGACAAGGCCAAAGGAGAAACCTGAAGAAATGGGGGCATGTTAGGATGGAGGGAAATATACTCAATTTTACACAACATGACTATTACAGAAGTCATTTGCAAAACTATACATATGTAGCTATATTGAATTGCTTGCTTTCTCAGTGGTGAGTGAGGAAGGAAGAGAAATTGGAACTCAAAGTTTTTGGAACAAGTGTTGAGAACTGTCTTTGCGTACAAGTGGGAAATAAAAAATACAGATAGCAGGATATTGAAATTTATCTTGCCCTACAGAACAAGAGAGAAGATACAGATAAGGGAACTGAAGGGTGTTAGGAGGAAGGACACATTGGTGGAAGGGGCAATTAGAATGTATGGCCTTTGGAGGGGAGAGGAGAAATGGGGAGGAATTTTGGAACTCAAAATTTTGTGGAAATGAATGTTGAAAACTTAAAATTAATAAACAAAAGACTAAAAACAACCAAATTTAGGAAAATTCCATCTTCTCCAATTTTCTCAAATAGTCTATATAGTATTGAAATTAACTGTTCTTTAAATGTTTGATAGAATTCACTTGTGAATCCACTTTGTCCTGGAGATTTTTACCTAGGGAGTTCATTGATGGATTGTTCAATTTCTTTCTCTGAGATAGGGTTATTTAAGTATTCAACTTCCTCTTCTGTTAGTCTGGGTAATTTGTGTCTTTTAAAATATTCATCCAACTCATTTAGATTGTTGAATTTATGGGCATACAGTTGGGCAAAGAAATTTTTTATCATTGTTTTAATTTCTGCCTCATTGGAGGTGAGTTCACCCTTTTCATTTTTGATATTGGTAATTTCATTTGTTCTTTCTTCTTTTTTAATCAAATTGACCAAAAGTTTATCAATTTTATTGCTTTTTTTTCCCAGAAAACCAACTCTTAGTTTTATTTATTAGTTCAATAGTTTTCTTAATTCCAGTTTTACTAATCTCTCCTTTGGTTTTCAGTATTTCTAATTTGGCATTTTCCTGGGGATTTTCAATTTGTTCTTTTTCTAGCTTTTTCAGCTGCATGTTCAATTTATTAATCTCTTATTTCTCTGCTTTATTCATGTGGGCACTAAAAGATAGAAACCTTCTGCTAAGAAATATTTTTGCAGTATCCCATAAAATTTGGTAGGTTGTCTCATTATTGTTATTCTCTTGAATGAAGTTGTTGATTGTTTCTGTAATTTGTTGTTTATCTCATTCATTCTTTAGGATTAGATTGTTTAGTTTCCAATTAGTTTTTGGTTTATGTTTCCATGGCCTTTGATTGCATATAATTTTTATTGCGTTATGATCTGAAAAGGATGCATTGAGTATCTCTGCCTGTCTGCACTGGATTTTGAGGTTTTTATGCCCTATTGTATGGTAAAATTTTGTATATGGGCCATGTATCACTGAGAAGAAGGTGTATTCCTTTCTACCCTAGTTCAATTTTCTCCAGAGATCTATCATATCTACCTTATCTAGAGATCTATTCACCTCCTTAACTTCTTTCTTGTTTATTTTGAGGTTAGATTTATCAAGTTTAGAGGAGAGGTTGAGGTCCCCCACTAGTATAGTTTCGTTTGCTATTTCTTCCTCTAACTTCCTTAACTTCTCCTCTAAGAATTTGGATGCTATACAATTGGAGCATATATGTTTAGTGATGAAATTACTTCATTGTCTATGGTGCCTTTTAGCAGGATATAATTTCCTTTATTATCTCTTTTGATTAGATATATTTCTGTTTTTACTTTGTCTGAGATTAGGATTGCTATCCCTGCTCTTCTCATATCAACTGAAGCACATTAAATGCTGCTCCAGCCTTTTACCTTTACCCTATGGGTATCTCCCCTTTTGAAATGTATTTCTTATAAACAACATATCGTGGGTTTATGATTTTTAATACATTCTACTATCTTTCTCCATTTTATGAGAGAGTTCATGTCATTCACATTCACAGTTATGACTACTGTTTGTGTGTTTCCCTCCATCCCCTTTTCTCTGTTTTATGCTTTTACTTCTCCCATCTCCTTTCCCTTCCTCATCATAATTTTAATTTTTAACCTCTAGCTCTCTCAATCTTCCCTCCCTTCTTTCCGCTCCCCTCCCTTTTAACCCCCTATTCCCTTACTACTTCTTCCCTCCCTTTTAGCCTCCCTCTCTTTTCTTTGAAACTTCCTCTCCTATTGCCTATAGAGCTAGTTGTATTTCTATACTTAACTGCATTTGTTGTACCCTACTTGAATACAATCAGATGAAAATACCTCTCAAACACTAATCATCTCCCTACCTTCTTTCCCTCTACTGTAAAATATTCTTGTGCTTCTTCTTGTGAAGGAATTATTTTTTCTGCATCTTTCTTTTCACATCTCCCATTATGATTCTTTAATATCCTTAAATCTCATTTGTTTTCATCACATCATTTAATTTATACCTGCTCCTTCTATAGATGGACATCCCTTTTACATTTCATAATAAATATACTATTCTTAAGATTAGTAGGTATCATCTTTATTGTGTAACAAGCTTTTACCCCACCCATTTACCTTCTTATGCCTCTCTTGAGACCTGTGTTGGAAGATCAAATTTTCTGTTGAGTTCTGACCTTTTCATCAGGAAAGTCTGGAATTTCCTTATTTCATTTAAAGTTCATCTCCTTGTCTGAAATGTTATGCTCATCTTTGATAGGTTGGGTTGTACTCCCAACTCCTTTGCCTAATGGAATATCGTATTCCAATTCCTTTCATTTTTTAAGGTAGAAGCTGCAAGGTCTTGTGTGATCCTGATTGTAACTCCTCTATATTTGATTTTTTTTCTTTCTGGCTGCCTGAGGTATTTTCTCCTTCATTTGATTGTTCTGGAATTTAACAATAATATTTCTTGGTAGTCTTAGTTTGGGGTCCCTTTCAGGAGGTGAACGTTGGATTCTTTCAATGACTGTTTTGCCCTCTAGATCTAGGACTTCCAGGCAATTTTCCTTGATGATTTTTTGGATGATATTGTCCAGGCTCCTTCTTTTTTCATCAGGTAGCCCAATAATTCTTAGAATTTTCTCTCCTAGATCTATTTTCCATGTCAGTTGTTTTTCCAATTAGATATTTTACATTTTCTTCTATCTTTCTATTCAGTAGATTCTGTTTGACTGATTCTTGATGTCTCACAGATTCATTAGCTTCTACTTGCCCAATTCTATTTTTTTATCAAATTGTTGTCTTCAGTTAACTTTTGCATCTCCTTTTCATCTGTCTAATTGTTCCTTTAAGGGAGTTATTTTCACCACTTAAGTTTTGTATTTCCTTTTCCATTTGTCTAATTTTCCTTTTCAAGGAACTGTTCTTTTCGGTGAATTCTTTTTTTCATATTTTTAATATCATTGTTCAGCTTTTCTTCTCTTTCTCTAATTTTGGTTTTAAAATCTTTCTACAGCTCTTTCAAGAAGGGTCTTTGTTTTTCTAAGCAGTTCATATTCCCTTCTGAAGTTTCAGATGGGAGTACAGTCTCAATGCTGACTTCTTTGATATGTGTATTTTGTTCCTTGTCCCCATAGAAAGATTCTATGGCCTTTTCTTTTCTGCTTTGCTTTTTACTCATGATAATAAAACTTTTCATGGCTTTTAAGGTAGATCTCTGCGTTTGTGGCATAGGGAGCTCTGTTTTACAGTTCTTGTGTCTAAAACTTGAGGCTTATTGTGTTGTGGTCTCTGGTTCTTTCAGCTAGAAGTTAAATGCTGCAGTTTATCTGGTACTGAGTTCAGTGTTTGAAAGCAGTGGCCAGTTAGGCCTTTTTCAGTTTCCCTACAGTCATTCTAGATGTAACTCATTAAGTGTGGGGGAGGTGTGATCTGGACACCAGAGGCTCTTCTGCTTAGCTAGAGCGTAGGAAAATTCAGCTTTCTGCGCTAATGTCTTCCTGATTCCACTGGTTTGCTGAGGCACACCTGCTATCCTTGTGTTGGTAGTTACTTGTTTCACCCCCTGGGGTTTAGGATCTTCACCTGGGTTGTTGAGGTGGAACTGTCTGGGACAGCTCTGATCCTGCACTGGTCGTCTTTGGCCACAGCAAGAGGAACCCTGCTTAGCAATCTTTCTAGTCTCCTGTACTGAGAGTCTGTTACCCCTTCTGCTGCTCCTACTGTGCCAGGATTTTTTCTGGGGAAATAATCTCTGAGCTGGTCAAGGTCAACAAGGGGAGGGAGATAATAGTCATCAATCACTCTGTCATCTTGTCTCCTGGAACCAGAAATCTAAAGAAACCTCAGAAAATTTGACTTTCAAACACAAGAAACAAGAGAAGCATGAAAAGGTAAACAAGAAAGAGAAATCATAAGGGACTCATGAAAGTTGGACTTGTTAACATTCCTATATGGAAAGATAATATTTGTAACTCTTGAGACTTTTTTCAGTATTTGAGTATTTACAGGGATTATATACATGTAGACAGAGGGCACAGGGAGAGTTGAATAGGAAGGGATGATACCTGTAAAACAAGCTAGAGAAAGAAAAGCCAAAACATTCCAGTATCTTTGAGAATCATACATCAAATGGGGTCATGAATAGCCAGACATGACAGAAATGACTGAAAACAACTATGCACCAGGTACTTTGCTAAGCTTTAGTGATTTAAAAAAGAGACAAAAGACAATCCCTGTCCTCAAGAAGTTCACAATCAAGTGGAAAAATTTACAGTTTAATCCAGGAGCTTGTAATCTAATAAGGAACTATTTTCTAAGGCAGCAAGTTTCATTTTCAGCTAGTTCTTATTGTTAGGAAGTTTTTTGTTTGAGTCTTTCTTTTATATCTGCTATCTTTGCAACTTTTCCCCATTGGTCCAAGTTTTACTTTCTATGGACAAACAAGGCAAGTCTAGTTCCTCTTCCATAGGAGCTTCCATCACATAATTGAAGATAGCTATCAAAATCACAACCCCATTTGCCTCCTAAGTTTTCTCTTCTCCTGAATTAATGTACCCAGTTACACAAACCAGGCCTTATATTACATGAATTCAAGATCATTCCCCATCTTAACGTCCTCCTTTTAGATGTTCTCCAGATTATAAACACTATTCCTAAAATGTGATTTCAGACATGCATATAATACTTACCATGGGGTCTGGTCAGATAAGAATACAGCTGGAGCATTATCTTATTTCCAGAACATAAGACTTTCTTATTACAGTTGAAGATGATATTCATTAGGTTGGACAAGGGAGTACCATAACACATTGTTGACTTATTGAATTTGTAGTACACCAAAAAAATATGTTTTCAGTCAAACATGCCATTCTAACAGTATTGTTGGGAAGCAGATCTTTTGAAGCATAGTGTGTCATTTTATGGCCTTTAAATTTTATCCCTTTATAACATACATTCAACTTTATAATAAGCATATGTTATGTGTTTGTGACATTTTAGGCTCTGTGAAAAATCTCAGGAGAGGTTGAGACTGGATAAATAAATCTTAATATTATCTATGTAGTGATGGTATTGAATCTCTGAGAGTGAATGAGACCACTAATCGAAATAATACACATAGAAAGAAAATAAGGAAGTTTTGGATAGTTCCTTAGGGAATTGTTTACTGAGTGTGACTTGACTGAAGACCAAGAGAGGAGACTGGTAGGAGAAAAACCGGAAGAGAGCAGTGTTCCAAAGACCTAGAGAAAAGAGAGTATCAAAGAGAAACAGATGATTAAAAACACCAGAAGCTACAGAGAGTCCAAAAATGAAGACTGAAGAAAAACATTCTGATTTGACAATTAAGAGATTATTGTTAATTTTGGAGAGAAGAATTCCAGTCAAATGGTGAAGACAGAAACAACATTTTAAGAAATTTAGGAAAGAGTGAGAGGATGTGAAGAGGTAATACAAGCACTACCTTGTATATGACTTTCTCAAGTATAGCCAGTAAAGGAAGTAGTAGTAGGCAACTATATAGATGCTACTACATTCCAGGCACCAATATTAAGTACTTCTTGTAAATAATATTTCATTTGATCCCCTCAACAATCCTGAGAGATAGGTGGTATTAGTATACCCATTTTATAGTTGAGGATGCTAAGACAAACAGAGGTTAAATGATTTGCCCAAGGTCACACAGCCTATAAGTATCTGAGGCCAGATTTGAACTCAGGTCTTCCTTGCTCCATACCCAGAATTCTATCCACTGTCCCACTTAGCTGATGATAGAAATATAGAATGATAGGGAAAATGATTAGATTAAGTGAGGGTTCTTTGAAAGTGGAGAAAGAGAGCATGTTTATAGACATTAAGTAAGCAACAGGTAGATACAGAGAGATAGAAGGTTACTAGGAGAGTTTGGGTAATAAAGAAGTCTTATGAAGAAGGCATGATGAAGTTGGATCAGAGTGAATATTGAGATATTTGTCTTAAGAAGGGAAAAACATGTCTAAGTGTGAAAAGAGTATAAAAGAGGAGTACTGGTGGAAGACATTTGGCATTTAGAGTGAGGAGGAGGGAAGAAAAAAGCTCTTTCAGTAAATAACCTCAATGTTTTTGGTAAAATATGAAGAAAGATCCTTACCTGAGAGGGTGGGAAAAGGAATGTCTTGGAAGTTTTGAAGAGGGACAAAAAGGTTTATGGGATAGTGAATTGATTGAGGAGGTACAAAATGATTACCTCAGTTTAATGGGGACCCAGTTTAGATAATTTTACATAAATATATGGTGGACCCAGTCTTCATGATTTCTCCATTTTTCACAGTAACAAATGAAAATGAATAAAGACAAATATGTGGTCTGAGTAACCTGAAGTTGAGTCTTGTGAAAGTATTGTCAGTTAAAGGACAAGGTTCACAAAACTCAAGATAAAGAGGGAAAAGAATGTAGAGCATATATGTGTAATGACTTGTTATTACCAGTTTCTTCCAATAATCTCACAGAGCATTTTGTTGTGGTCTCTATTGCCCTCACCATCCAAGAGACTAGAGATAATGTAATGAGAATGCCAACTGTAAGTATAGGTTGTTATCTCCTTTCATCAAACCTCATAATCATGCCCCAGATTTCTGGACCACAGTAGCATTTTTTTCCACATCTTACTCTGTCTCTCTGGTACAGGAAAGAATCATCAATAGGAGCTAATGATTATTTTCATATTCTGGAGAAAAATATCCCCCCCAAAATGAATGGAAATTACTATTAAAGTCTGAGCCTAGTTATTCAAGCAAATTCCAGAGCTGAGGACTATTTTTAAGTCACAGAATTATACTCCTCTTTACTTTTCTCTCCTTCCCAATACTATCTCTTCCTATCTAGATTGTTCTTAAGCATGCTTTCCTAGACTAACAATGGATAGGATTCCTCCTTTCTGAATCACTTGAGATTGATTAGAATATTTTGCCCCACAATGTCCTTGATTGTAAAATGAGGCATAATATTCAAAGTGGGACTATTTTCATAGCAACAAACTCATGTCACATATACAGTATTATGACTTCACAAACTGGAAAGGAAATGCAATACAGGTTAAGAATACACATATTGGTAATAGATGTATTCACCAACAATGTCAAAAACAAAAAAAGCCAAAATGAAAAAAAATTAGATTTGATCCATGTTGATTATTTTGAAGTTTTTATTAGTATTGCATTTTTGTATACTTTTAGTTTGACGATGTTTTTGTAAAGCATCATGCCTTTCAATTAACCCTGATAAAAATAATAATATATATTTGCATACAGAGTTTTCAGTTTCCACAATGTGGAGAAAATCTATCTATGTCTTAGCTTTTTAGTTATAGATCATTATGTTATGGTATTATAGAGAGTAATTAGGGATGAGACCTCAGGTTTCATCAAATAGTGCTAATTATCTCATCAAATGTTCTCTTATTCAGGAAAATGAGTTGGTCACTTTTTTTAAAACTCTTATAGTTATTCTTTATTAGATGTTAATCAACAAGTAGAGAAGAAATGAAGTTTTTCACACAAGAAGCCAAGAGATCAAAGGCCAACTATTAACTAATATTTACATAGGATTTTAGGATTTGAAAAGTGTACTAAATATTTATTGTTTCATTTTATCCTTTTAAGTAGATGCTATTTTTTAATTTAATGTTTATAAATGAACAACTGAACTTCAGAAAGATAAAGCAATTTGCCAGGGTCACACAGCAACCAAGTGTCTAAGCAAGAATTTGCATATAGGTCTTCTAGACTCCAAGTTCTAGTCTAGTTCTACTATACAATTCTGCCTCCCTGCTTCTACATGTTCTTGAAGGGAAAGAAAATAAGGTAGGATGGGCCATTTGATTCACTAATAAAAGTTAGTTTAATTAAATGTTTAAAGTGAAAAGATAGCCTTATTATATCATTGTATCTCAAACATAGTGGACACAGTTGTCAGCTACTCCAATAATTTGTCAAGGGCAAAGGTTCAGGGGTTCAAAGGATAGGAGAAAGACAATAAGAGAATCAAAAGAGTTTAAGAGGAATTGAGAAGTATAGTATATATTAATTCTGCCAGGCAAGAATGTATATGAATTATCTAAGGCAAATTACAGTGTTAGGTTGCAAATGACTTAAAAGGAGGGTCTGCCATTCATTTTTGTATCCCCTAAAATACCTACCTGTCTTGCAGATAGTTGGAGATAATAAGTGTTGTATGAATGAATTTAACAATATAATTATTTAGGAGCCATCCAGTGAATATTAATCAGTGATAATTTTAAATTAAAGGGTCTATGACTTTATTAGTAATTTTATTATGGATCATTTTGACTTTTTCCAAAGTTCAAAAGCAAAACAAATTTAATCAAAATTATTAAAACCCGCAATGCATTTTTCTTGATTCTGATTTTACTGCTACAGTACTGCAGCACTATGGGGCAGCTAGGTGGTACAGTGGATAGAGCACTAGTGCAGGAGTCAGGAGGACCTGAGTTCAAATGTCACCTCAGACACTTGACACTCATTAGTTGTATGACCTTGGGTAAGTCACTTAACCCCAATTGCCTCATCCTGGGTCATCTCCAGTCATCCTGATGATTTTCTGGTCACTGGATTCAGATGACTCTGGAGGAGAAGTGAGGCTGGAGACCTACATAGCCCTCCCTCACTCAAAATAAAGCCAAGCACAAGTCATGTCATTATTTCTCTGATGGCTTGGTCTTCTTCGGCAACAAAGGACAAACACACACATGTCATTTAACTAATTTGCCTTCTGCCACTATATCCTCCTTCAACCCTGTCTTACCCAAAGTAGTGGCTCCTCCTTTCCAAGTCAGAGTCCTCTGCTTAAACAAGTTATTTCATTCTATTTCATCTTCTCTGGTAGATTATTTCCTCTCTCATATCTGTTTTCTGATCTTCAGTCTTTCCTTCACAACTGAATGATTTTCTACTATCTACAAACAAAACTATGACTCCATCATCCTCAAAAAAACACTCATTTGATCCAGTAAACTCAACATTCCAGTAAAATCCACATTTCCTTTTTCTTTTGTGGCAAAACTCCTTAAGATCATCTACAATCATTACCTAAACTGCCCATTGATTTTCAGATATTTTATTTGCTATTTATTTCCTAAAATACTGCAAAATATACAATAATCAAGAATCTAATGGATCTGACTTATTAAAAGACACATGATAAAAACATAAATATGGTAAACAACTTATAGATATTTTCCAAAGCAACTTCTTACAAATGTGTACTACATCCCTACCCAACCCTGACTTTCCTCCACCCCTGACAACTCTAAGGAAATAGAAATTTTAAATAAACTGATGCTATAAAAATGAGACTGAGAAAAGAAAAGAAAATATTAAGAGAACTGCTTCCTAAAGTTAGAACCACATTTTTTAAAAAACTGATCAATGATATATTAGTACATCTCCAAACTTTGAGAGATTTAAATATTGTTAGGATGATATGCACCCACATACTCATTTACATATATGCATACATACTCAATCCTGTCTACATAATGCGAAGAGAAATGGGGAGGAATAAGTAATAACTGGAAAATTTAGAATGAATGCAATAGATAATCTGTAGTAAAAAATATGAAAGGAAAAAGAAAAGGAACTGTGGCATATTTGGTGAGGTATTGTGTACAAAAAACCTAAATATAGCTAATAGACAAATTCAAAGATCATCTTGCCCCTGACATTTTATAAGTTGACCTTGGCGAGGTTGCTTCACTTTGTCAAGTATCAACTTTCTCTTCCGAAATATGGAATGCCATTCTGGACAACAACTTGGAATTATGCTTTCAAAAAGACAGCTAAAATTCACATACCCTGTAGTGTATAGATACCAAGAATGTCCAAGATAGTCTTGATTCAAGTTGGTTCAATAGCTCAGATTTGAGATTAAAACAAAATGACCCATTCATAGATCATCTAACATCTATCAAAAGGAGTTTGCTTTCCAGACTTTCAGGTGCTAGTAGATGCTACTATTTTCAAAACTTCAAAGACAGAAAGAAAGGTCCTATACACACAAATATTTTTATATTGACCCTTTTTTATAACAGCAAAGCATTAGTCAGTCCATCAGCTAGAAAATGGCTAAATATATTGTGACATGAATGTCATGAATTTTTACTGAGTGGTACAGAATGCTTAATAAGAAAAATTTCCAGGAACTTGGGAAGTCTGAATGATTGAAATGATTTATGTAGAAAAACCAAGGAAATAATATGATCTGTAACTACAAAAATACAACTGGAAAGAGCAACAACAAAATTTTATTTAGTTATAATGACGACACTTGACTAGAAGAGATAAGAAAATTCACTTCCTGTCTTTTTGCATAGGCAAAGTACTCTGAATGTAGGACCACATTTATCAGCATATTCAACTGATGTGTTGTGTAGTTTTACTGAATTACTTTTTTTCTCTCGTTTTATTCTGTTGTACAAGAAATGTACGATTCACTGAGAGGGGGAGAATGAAAGGAGGAATATATTTTGAAATAAAGATGACATAAAACAAATCTGTTAATAAAAATTTTAATTGAAAAGAAAACAAATTTCACAAAAATAATGAAGGGATTAAACTAAATGATCTTTATTTGGACACACCCAGCCATAAAATTTTTATTCTGTGAAGTTTCATATGTCCTTTAAAAATTTGGCCAGACATTTAAATTTATACATGTAAATATTCTTTATATTGATAACCCTCTGGATTAAGTACACACAATTGTCTTTCTGATTTGAATTTTGCAGATTGTAATTGTGTAGTTTGGAGTAGTCTTGATTATATGCATCAATTTTTAATTATCTGAACCTTAACTCATTACCGAGGCATTTGCTTTAAAAGTGTAAAAGTATTTACAAGTGTAGTTTGTTGCCTGTGGGAAAGTTCGCCTTTCCTTTTGGCCCTAAAATCACAAAGAATTCTACAAATATTTGGTGAAGATGGTGGGTCCCAAATGTGAAAGCTGTAAAGTCTTTTGACTGCTCCATTTGACTCTTCCCTTCCCTATTGATACAGAAAACCTTTTGAAAAGAAGTCATTACAGAAAGTACATTTTCTCTGTTTCTCTTTTGAAATCGAATGGCAGCTACTATTATACTTCACATCTCTACAGATGTAACCTTCACAAAGCGGTGGCCAGCATTCTGAGGGATAATTACTCTGTGCTCATTATCAGATTATCAGCTGTGCAGTCATTACTACATAATCTTCATAATGGTGTTTACCTAACTTTTTTTCAATAATGAACTACTCATAACCTTACCTAAATGAAAAGAGTATCCAATGGAAAGATTTGAAAAAATATTTTTCCTAATACTAAGAAGTGATTATTCTATTCCAACTGCTCATGTCTCCTATAAAGTTGAACTAAAAAACAAAACAAAAAAAAACAAAACGGTGCATTGGGAATCAAACTCTATGCTCCAATTTTGATGTGAATTCTTGTTTTTCAACTATTTCCTTAATTTTTTCTATTTTAAAAATATTTTTTTCTTCCCAATTATATGTCAAGATAATTTTTAACTTTCATTTTAACTGATTTTGAGTTCCATTTTTCTTCTTTCTCCCTCTCCTCCTCTCTTATGAAAATGGTAGGCAATTTGATAAAGATTATACATGTGCTGTCATGTAAAACATAGTTCCATATTATAGTTATGAAAGAAAAAAAATAAATCAAAAGATAAAAGTCAAAAAGAATCAAGTAAGTGAAAAAATGTGCTTCAATATGCATTCACATTCCATCAGTTCTTTGTCTGGATGTGGATTATCATTTTCTTTCATGAGTCCTTCATACTTATCTTGGATAACTGTGTTGCTGAGAAGAGTTGAGTTATTCCTAGTTGATCATCACACAATGTTGCTGGTACTATGTAAAATGTTTCCCTGGTTCTTCTCATTTCACTTTGCATCACTTTGTACAACTCTTTCCAGATTTTTCTGAAATTTTTCTCTTCATATTTCTTTTTGGACAATAGTATTCCATTACATTCATATACTAGTTTGTTCAGTCATTCCCCAATTGATGGACATCTATTTGCAATAGATGAATTGAGGGCAATTTCCATTATTTTGCCAACATGAATGAGACCGCTATAACTATTTTTGAACATGTGGATCTTTTTTCCCTTTTTTAAGTAGGAATACTGACCTAGTAGTGGTATTGCTTTGCTGGATCAAAGGGTATAAATAGATTAGTTGCTCTTTGACCATAGTACCAAATTACTCTCCAGAATGATTGGATCAGTTCACAACTCTAACAATACTGCATGAGTGCACCAATTTTTCCACATCCTCTCCAATATTTATCATTTTTCTTTTCTGTCAGATTATCCATTCTGACAGTATGAAGTGGTATCTCAAAGTTGCATTAATTTTCATTTATTTAATCAAAAGTTATTTAGAACACTTCTTCATATGCCCATAGAGAGCTTTGATTTATTCATCTGAAAACTAGCTGTCAATATCCTTTGACAATTTGTCAGTTGTGGAATGGATTGTAGTCATATAAAGTTGACTCAGTTTTCGATGTAGTTGAGAAACAGGGCCTTTATCAGAGAAACCCTATTAAGTTTCTTTCCCAGCTTTCTGTTTTCTTCTAATGTTGGTTACATTGGTTTTGTTTGTGCACAAGATTTTTTTTATAATTAATTTATTTATTTATTTTTAGTTTTTAATGTTCATTTCCACAAGATTTTGAGTTCCAAATTTTCTTCCCATCTCTCCCCTCCCACTACCCCAAGACACCATGCCTTCTGATTACATCTTCCACTAATCTGCCCTCCCTTCTATCACACTCCTCCCTTCCATTATCCCCATCTCCTCTCTTTTCTTGTCTGCCAAGATAGATTTCTACACCTCATTATCTATATTTCTTATTTCTAAATTGCATGCAAAAACAATACTCAGTATTCCTTCCTAAAAGTTCTCCCAAAATAACTCCAACAAAGAGTTCCAAATTCTCTCCCTTCCACTCTCTTATTCCTACTCAATAAACAAGCAATTCAATATAGGCCATACATGTGTAGTCATGCAAAAGAATTCCACAACAGCCACATTGCGAAAGACTAACTGTATTTTTCTCCATCTGATCCTGCTCCCCATTTATTCTCTTTTGACTTTGTCCATCCTCAAAAGTGTTTACATTTAATTACTCCCTCATCCCATTTGCCCTCCTTTCTAATGTCCCTCCCACACCTCACTTATCCCTTTCTCCCCTTCTTTCCTGTAGTGCAAGAAATTTTCCTACCAAATTGAGTGGCCACATTATTTCCTCCTTAAGCCAAATATCATGAGAGTAAGTTTCACTTTTTCCCCTCTCACCTCCCTTTTGTTCTTCTCCATTGAAAAGGCTTTTTCTTGTCTCTTTTATGAGATATAATTTGCCCCATTCCATTTCTCTCTTTCTCTTCCAATATATTCCTCTCTCATCCCTTAATTTTTTTAGATAACATCCCTTCCTATTCAACTCACCCTGTGCCCTCTGTCTATCTCTATCTATCTATCTATCTATCTATCTATCTATCTATCTATCTATCTATCTATCTGTCTGTATGTATGTATAAATGTATAAAATACCTACAAATAATCAAATACTAAGAAAAGTTTCAAGAGTTACAATATTATCTTTCCATGTGGGAATGTAAGCAGTTCAACTTTACTAAGTCCCTTATGATATCTCTTTCCTGTTTACCTTCTCATGCTTCTCTTGATTCTGTATTTGAAAGTGAAATTTTCTATTTAGCCTGGAATTTTCATCAAGAATGCTAGAATGTCCTCCATTTCATAGAATGTCCATTTTCCCCCTGAATTACTATAATCAGTTTTCCTGGGTAGGTAATTTTTGGTTTTAATTCTAGTTCCTTTGACTTCTGAAACATAATATTCCAAGCCCTTCAATTCCTTAATGTTGAAGCTGCTAGATCTTGTGCTATCCTGATTGCATTTCCACGATACTCAAATTGTTTCTCTCTAGCTGTTTGTAATGTTTTCTCCACCTGGGAACTCCGAAAATTGGCTCCAAAATTCTTAGGAGTTTTCCATTTGGGATCTCTTTCATGAAATGATAGGTAGATTCTTTCAGTATTTATTTTACCCTCTGGTTCTAGGATATCAGGGCAATGTTTCTTGATAATTTCATGAAAGATGATGTCTAGTCTCTGCTTAATCATGGCTTTCAGGTAGTCCCATAATTTTAAAATTGCCTCTCCCAGATCTGTTTTCCAGATCAGTTGTTTTTCCAATGAGATATTTCATATTGTATTGTAGTTTTTCATTCTTCTGGTTTTGTTTTGTAATTTCTTGGCTGCTCATAAAGTTCTTACCTTCCATCTGCTCCATTCTGTTTTCTTCAGTGAACCTCATTTTCCATTTGACTATTTCTGCTTTTTAAAGCATTGTTTTCCTCATTGGCTTTTTGAACCTCTTTTGTCATTTGGGTTAATCTATTTTTAAAAGTGCTATTTTCTTCAGCATTTTCGGGGTCTCTTTTAGCAGGTTGTGGATTCACTTTTCATGATTTTCTTGCATTGCTCTCATTTATCTTCGCAATTTTTCCTCCTCCTCTCTAACTGTATTTTCAAAATCCTTTTGGGGCTCTTCCATGGCCTGAGACCATTGCATATTTATTTTGAAGATTTGGGGTGCAGAAGCCTTGTCTTTTATGTCTTCCTCTGATGGTATGCATTGTTCTTCCTCATCTGAAAGAATGGAAGAAAACATCAGTTCATCAAGAAAGTAACCTTCTATAGTTTTATTTTTCCCCCTTTCTGGGCATTTTCCCAGCCAGTTACTTGAGTTTTGATTGCTTTGTAAAGTGGAGGATATATTCTAGGGACCTATGAGTTCTCAGTTCTTCCAAGGTGGCCCAATCAAGAGAGAGGAGTTTACTCCTCTCCTGATCTATGCTCTGCTCTGCGAGTAAACACAAGCACTATTCTACCCAGGATCTGCAAATAGATTCTCCTTTCAGAACCTCCACCAGCTGCACCATCGAGTGCTCCTTCTCACCCCAGGACCTCCACTCAGGGCTGAGTTCCTGATCAGTGGCTCAATTCTCTCAGGGTCTTTAGATCAAGGACTCCTAAAATGGCCGCTGCTGGTGCCTGGGCTTAGGCTAAGGTAGGAGCCTGCTCTGTTCTCACCCAGGTGAAAGAGCTTTCTCACTGACCTTTGAAGCTGTCTTTGGTGTTTGTGAGTTGAGGAATCTGAGAACCATAGCTGTTGTCCCTGATTCTGTGCCCTAAAGTCTGCTCCAGTCCTCTCTGTGCTGCTCTGGGCTGCCCCTCGTTGCCAAGGCTAGTCTGTGCTCCGTGGGCTGTGCTCAGCTCTGAGACCAGTGTGATAGACCTTTCTTCTTAGCCTTCCAGGCTTCTGTGGGCTGAAAGTCTCTTTCCCTCTGTCGTTTTCTGGCTTCCACTGCTCTAGAATTTGTTTACAGTCATTTTTAGAGGTATCTTATGGGCTATGGGAGGACAGCTACAGTAGTCAGTCTTTCTACTCCACCATCTTGACTCTGCCTCCCATAAGTTTTTTTTTTTAATATGATCAAAATGACCAATTTTTCATTTCATAATGCCTGTAACTCATTTTGACTTCTCCTTTAAGAATTTGAATGTTATAGTACTTAGTGTATATATGATTAGTTTTGATATTACTTCATTATCTATGACACTTTTTATCCAGATGAAATTTATCCCCCTATTTTTCAATTAGGTTTATTTTTTCTTTTGCTTTTTCTCCTTTTTTTTTTTTTTGTTTCAGCTAAAATAAAATCGTTTCTAGTCCCGGCCTTACCTTTACTCTCTGTTTGATTTATGGTTTCTTGGAGGTGATTATAAGTGAGTTATGGGAATTTACTGCTTACTCTGCCACCTTAGCTCCTAGAAGTCCCCAGTTATTTTTAAAAATTATATATTGTATACAGATTCTTAAATGTTTCTTTGTGTTCCATAAAAAGTTACTTCTCAATAGTATAAGTATCATGAAGATGCTATTAACTAAGCAGGTCATATGAGTGGCAGGGAACAGAACCAGAAGGGTGGGGGGAATGAGGCAAATTTAGGCTTTATGTAAGCAAATAAACAAAAACAACATTTCTAATAATTAGAAGTATGTGAAAGTAAATGAACTGAATTGAGAGGTAAAGGGATTTCTGTTACTAGAGATATTGAAGTCCAGGTTAGCCGTTCAGTTATGTCACATTGATTATTGCATGCATAAGATTTTACCAGTGAAGTCTCTTCCAACTCTATAGTTTTGTAAGTCTCTGGTTTTTCACCTGTTCTAACAAGAAGAAGCTACATTTTAACATGCTTTTATCCAGGTAGATATTCCCCTGTATGAAGCAGTGATAAGGGGTTAACACTTAGTCTTGTACTTAAAGGTGTTAAAGTAGCAGTTAATCTTGTACTTATACTCATCCATTCCATCTTATTTGGTAAGAACACATTCCTTGTCCTCCTATAAGGGTCTACTCAATCTGCCAAGGTGTTTCCTTAATGTCTCTTGAAAATACCAGGGGTGCACATGGACTGTTGACAAGCTATCCCACACTTTCAGCCTGTGTCCACCCTGTCTTCATTTTAGCTCAAATATTTAAGAGTTTTCCTTTGGGATTTTGTTTGCAATCTGTTGTGGTTTGCTCATATCTTCTGTGAATCTCTATATTTCTTTCAAGGTGATAACCATTTTCAATTCTGAGACTATGGTGCTCTATAGCAAGCAGCCATACAACTCTAGAATAATATTACTACTAAAAAGTGGGGGAGGGAATTTGTCTATTATGTTTATTGAAAGGACTTTGGACTTTATTTAAAAAAAAGTCTTACTTTCTCTTTTCTTCCTTTTCAGTTCCCGATAAGGACAGTTAGATGATACAGTGGATAAAATGTTGGTCCTGGAGTCAGGAAAATATAATTTCAAATCTGACCTTGACATTTGCGGACTGTGTGACTCTGGGAAAGTCACTAAAACTCTGTCTCAGTTGATTATTGAAAAGATCAAATGAGATAATTTTGATAAAATTGATACCTGGTAAACAGTAATAATTAAAAATGCTTATTCCCTTTTTTGTTTGGTTGACTGAGTGATTGTTTTCCTCCATTCTCAAAGAGGACCAAAATGACATCATAATGTTGTAGTCAAGGTACGGCATACACAGTCAGATGACTGTGGCTGATCAGACTGATAGAAACTTGGAATACGATACCATAGCTCAGATAAAAACAGTTCATATAAACATTTGGGAGTGGGAATGTCTCCAAATGTGTGCATCTCATATGTCTTGTGAGCTACTCCTGCTTTACTCATAGAACAGAATTTTCTTTGATGGAGACGTGCCATGCTGTGCAGTCCTTGGCCAGGATTTCTCATGTCATGCAATCAATTTCTTTTTTTTTTTTTTAAATGATCTGCTACATTTTGCAATTGAATTCCATAGTTCTTTTTATGAATGTTAAAAGACCATTGGGAATTTTTATTAATGTCCTTGCATTGCTGTGAATATCCAAGTCTACCAGAAAAAACTCTCTCATACTGTGATCGTTGCTGTACACAGAGTTCTCCTGGTTCTGCTCCTTTCACTAAGCATCAGATGACACAAGTCATTCCACGCCTCTCTGAAGTCTTCCTGTTCATCATTCCTTATGGCTCTGTTCTGTCATGTTTGCCAAAATAATTGGTGTGATGTGGTACCTCAGACTTGTTTTGATTTTCATCTCTCTAATCAAAAGTGATTTAGAGCATTTTTTCATATGATTATAGATGTCTTTAATTTCTTCCTCTAAAAATTGCCTGTTCATGCCCTTTAACGATTTATCAATTGGGGAATGACTTGTATTGTGGTACATTTGATTCAGTTCTCTATGTATTCCAGAAATGAGGCCTTTTTCCCCAAAATACTGCCTCCCTCCAAATTTTGATTGCATTGGGTTTGGTTCTGTAAAAACTTTTCAGTTTAATGTAATCAAAATTATCCATCTTGCACTTCATAATGCTTTCTATCTCTTCTTCAGTCAGAAATTCTTCCCTTCTCCATAAATCTGATAAATACACTATCCCTTGCTCCTCCAATTTGTCCACGATATCAATTTTTACACCTAGATCATGTACTCATTTGGACTTTATTCTTTTGTGTGTGTGTGTGAGTGTGTGTGTGTTTAAAATATTTATTTATTTATTTAACTTTTTACATTCATTTTCACAAAATTTTGGGTTACAAATTTTCTCCCCTTTTATTCCCCCCCCCAATACCCCAAGCAATCTAATTTTCCCTATCTCCAATGTGCCCTCTCTTCTGTCATCCCTCCCTTCTCTTGTCTCCATCTTCTCTTTTCTCCTGTAGGGCCAGATGACTTTCTATTCCTCATTAACTGTATGTCTTCCTTCCTGGTAGCAACAACAATACTAAACAGTTGCTCCTAAAACTTTGAGTTCCAAATTCTCCCCATCCCTCCCTCCCCACCCATTCCATTTGGGAAGGCAGGCAATTCAGTATAGGCCATATCTGTGTAGTTTTGCAAATGACTTCCCTGATAGTCGTGTTGTGTAAGACTAACTGAATTACCCTCCATCCTATCCTGCCCCTCATTGTTTCTCTTCTGTCTTTTGATCCTGTCCCTCCCCAAGTGTTGACTTCAAATTGCTCCCTCCTCCCATTGCCCTCCCTTCCATCATCCCCCCTCTTGCTTATCTCCTTCTCCCCCACTTTCCTATACTGTAAGATAGGTTTTCATACCAAAATGAGTGTGCATTTTATTCCTTCCTTTAGTCAAATGTGATGAGGGTAAACTTCTTGGTTTTTTTTTCTCAGCTCTCCTCTTTTTCCCTCCACTAAAAAGTCTCCTACTTGCCTCTTAAATGACATATAATTACCCCATCCCATTTCACCCTCTTTCCTCCCACTACATTTCTCTCTCACCATTTACCTTAATTTCTTTTAAGATATGGTGCCATCCTATTCAGTTCAATCTGTGCTCTCTTTCTCTGTATGTGTGTGCATGTGTGTATGTGTGTGTGCGTGCATGCATGTACATGTGTGTGTGTGGTCCTACCAACTACCCAGATACTGAAAAGTTTTAAGAGTTACAAATATTGTCTTTCCATGTGGGAATGTAAACAGTTCACTTTTGGTAAGTCCGTTATGACCTCTCTTTGCTGTTTACTTTTTCATGCTTCTTCTCATTCTTGTGTTTGAAAGTCAAATTTTCTTTTCATCTCCGGTCTTTCATCAAGAATGCTTGAAAGTCCTCTGTTTCATTGAAAGACCATATTTTCCCCTGAAGTATTATACTCAGTTTTGCTGGGTAGGTGATTCTTGGTTTGAGTCCTAGTTCCTTAGACTTCTGGAATAACCTATTCCACGCCCTTCGATCCCTTAATGTAGAAGCTGCTAGATCTTCTGTTATCCTTATTGTATTTCCACAATACATGAATTGTTTCTTTCTAGCTGTCTAGCTGCTTACAATATTTTCTCTCTGACCTGGGAATTCTGGAATTTGGCCACAATGTTCCTAGGAGTTTCTCTTTTTGGATCTCTTTCAGGTGGTGATCGATGGATTCCTTCAATACTTATTTTGCCCTCTGGTTCTAGAACATCAGGGCAATTTTCCTTGATACTTTTAGTGAAAGATGATGTCTAGGCTCTTTTTTGATCATGGCTTTCAGGTAGTCCCATAATTTTTAAATTGTCTCTCCTGGATCTATTTTCCAGGTCAGTTGTTTTTCCAGTGAGATATTTCACATTCTCTTCCATTTTTTCATTCTTTTGGTTTTGTTTTGTGATTTCTTGGTTTCTCATAAAGTCATTAGACTCCATCTGTTCCATTCTAATTTTGAGAGAACTATTCTCTTCAGTGAGCTTTTGAACCTCTTTTTCCATTTGGCTAATTCTGCTTTTGAAAGCATTCTTCTCCTCATTGGCTTTTTGAACCTCTTTTGCCAATTGAGTGAGCCTATTTTTCAAGGTGTTATTTTCTTCAGCATTTTTTGGGGTCTCCTTTACCAAGGTATTGACCCGTTTTTCATACTTTTCTTGCATCTCTCTCATTTCTCTTCCCAATTTTTCCTCCACCTGTCTAACTTGCTTTTCAAAATCCTTTTTGAGCTCTTCCAAGGCCTGAGCCCACCGAATATCCCCCTGGGATGTCTGGGGTACCGAGGCCCCGCCCTCCACATCTTTCCCTGATGGCAAGACTATGTCCTCGTCATCAGATCCAAAAGTCGGGATCATTTGCATCTGTTCAAAAAAGCTCTTTATAATCTTATTTTTCTTCCCTTTTCTAGGCATTTTCCCAGCCAGTTACTTGACTTCTGAGATTCCTGTCCACCCCTGCCTAGATCCGCCCAACTAGTGCTTGGGGTCTGAGATTCAAATGGGCTTTCCTCGGCAGGCGCGGCTGCTATTCAATGTGAGCTTTAGTTCTGGTGCTGGGGTGGGGGCAGGGCCGCCTCCCAGGCTCAGTTCCCTCAGGGGCTTTATGCAGAGACCTTCAGAAATGGAGTGGGTTGGGCAGGGCCGTCTTCCAGGCTCAGCGCCTTCAAGTGGTTTATGCAGAGACTTTCAGTAATGAAGATCCTGCCTGCTGCTGGGGGAGTCCCGGGCCGCCGCCACCGCACCGCCGCTGCCTCCACCGCCACCCCCACCTCGGTCTCCGCGGCTTCCTGCCCCCGCCTCCGCCTCCGCCTCTTCTTCCCAAGGGGGACTGAGTCATGGAGACACTCAACTCCCCTCTCGGCCAGCCCAGCCTTCTCTCTCACTGACCTGTAGCTTCTGTGGGCAGAGGGACCTTCCCGGCCGCTGGAGCTTCCGTCCCTGAAGCCTGCTCGGGTCAGCTTCTCTGGGGCCACAGCCAGGGCAGCACTGGGGTGGTGTCTGCTTTCTGGTGTGTGAGGGACCCTGAGGACGACTCTCCAGGGCTCTCTGGAACGGAAATCTCTTCCACTATATTTCTTCACACCCTGTAGTGATCCAGAAATTATGAGGAGCTCTTCTTACATTAAATCTACGGGCTGTGGGTTCGGAGCTCGCATACGTGCGTCTTTCTACTCTGCCATCTTGACTCTGCCCCCCTGGACTTTATTCTTGTATAGGGTGTCAGGGGTGGGTCTATGCCTAGTTTCTGCCACACTGTTATCCAGTTTTCCCAGACATTTTTGTTGAACAGTGAGTACTTATCCCAGAAGCTGGGGTCCTTGGGTTTAACAAACAGGAGATTGCTAAATTCATTGCCTACTGTGTCTTGAGTACCTAGCTTATTCCACTTGTCTACCATTCTGTTTCTTAGCCACTACAAAGTGGTTTTGATAATCGCTGCTTTATGATATAATTTGAGATCTGGTAGCACTAGGCCACCTTCCCTAGCATTTCTTTTCACTCATCCCTTTGATATTCTGAGCCTATTGTTCTTCCAGATGAATTTTGATATTATTTTATTCAGGTCTAGAAAATAATTATCTGATAGTTTGATTAGTATGGCACTAAACAAGTAAATTAATTTAGGAAGAATTGTCATTTGCATTATATTGGCTCAGTCTAACTATTAGCAACTGATGATTTTCTACTTACTTAGATCTGAATTTATTTGTGCAAAAAGTGTCTTATAATTGTGTCCATATAGTCCCTGGGTTTGTTTTGGCAGGTAAACTCCCAAATATAGTATCTACCCAAGCATTAAATGGGATTTCTCTTTCTATCTTTTGGTGTTGGACTTTGTTATTAATATATAGGAATGCAAAAGATTTATGCGGGTTTATTTTGTAACTTGCAAATTTGTCAAAGTTGTTTATTATTTCAAGTAGTTTTTTACTTGAATCTCTGGGATTCTCTAAGTATATCATCATATCATCTGCAAAGATTGATAACTTAGTTTGTTCTTCGCCTATCCTTATTCCTTCAATTTCTTTATCTTGTATAATTTCTACAGCTAACATTTCTTGTGCCATATTGAATAATGGTGATGATAATGGACATCCTTGTTTCACCCCTGATCTTATTGGAAATGCATTATCCTATCTCCATTGCATATAATACTTGCTGATAGTTTTAGGTAGATACTGCTTATTATTTTATGGAAAATTCCCTTTATTCCTATATTCTCTAGTGTTTTTAATAGTGTTGTATTTTGTCGAAAGCTTTTTCTGCACCTATTGAGATAATCGTGGAATTTTTGTTAGTTGTATTGTTGATAAGATTGATAATGCTAATAGTTTTCCGAATATTGAACCAGCCATGCATTCTTGGTATGAATTCTACCTGATCATAATGTATTATTTTTGTGATAAGATGTTGTATTCGTTTTGCTAAAATCTTATTTAAAATTTTTGCATCTATATTCATTAGAGAAATTGGTATATAATGTTCTTTCTCTGTTTTGTCTCTTCCTGGTTTAGGTATCAAAGCAATATTTGTATCATAAAAAGACTTGGGGAGGACTCCTTTCTTCCCAATTTTCAAAAATAATCTATGTAGTATTGGAATTAACTGTTCTTTAAATGTTTGCTGGAATTCACTTGTAAATGCATCTGGCCCTGGGTTGTTTATAAGTATTCAACTTCTTCTGTTATTCTGGGCAATTTGTATTTTTTTAAAAATACTCGTGCATCTCATTTAGATTATTGAACTTGTGGGCATAAAGTCGGGCAAAATAATTTCTAATTATTGTTTTAATTTCCTCCTCATTGGAGGTGAGTTCACCCCTTTCATTTTTGATATTAGTAATTTGATTTTCTTCTTTCTTTTTTTTAAATCAAAATGACCAAAGGTTTATCAATTTTATTAGTTTTTCATAAAACCAATTATTGGTTTTATTTATAAATTCAATAGTTTTCTTAACTTCAATTTTATTAATCTCTCCTTTCGTTTTCAGTATTTCTAATTTGGTATTTGCTTGGGGATTTTCAATTTGTTTTTTCTCTAGCTTTTTCAGCTGCATGGCCAGGTCATTGATCTCTACTTTCTCTATTTATTTATAGAGGCATTCAATGATAAAAATTTCCCCTTAGAACTGCTTTTGCAGTATCCCATAAGATTTGATAGATTGTCTCATTAATGTCATTCTCTTGAAAGAAGTTGTTGATTGCTTCTATGATTTCTTCTTTAACTCACTCCTTCTTCAGCATTAGCTTACTTAGTTTCCAACTAATTTTGGCTTATCTTTCCATGGCCTTTTATTACATATAATTTTTATTGCATTATGATCTGAGAAGGATGCATTGATTATCTCTGCCTTTCTGCAATGGATTGTGAGGTTTTTATGTCCCAGTACGTGGTCAGTTTTTGTATATGTACCCTGTACTGCTGAGAAAAAGGTATATTCCTTTCTATTTCCATTCAGTTTTCTCCAGAGATCTATCATATCTACCTTATCCAGAGTTTTATTTACCTCCTTAACCTCTTTGTTGGTTATTCTGTGGTTAGATTTAGCAAGTTCAGAGAGGGGGGCGGGGTTGAGGTCCTCCACTAGTATAATTTTGCTGTCAATTTCTTCCTTCAACTCCCCCAACTTCTCCTCTAAGAATTTGGATGCTATACCACTTGGAGCATACGTTTAGTAATGATATTGCTTCATTGTCTATAGTGCCTTTTATCAGGATATAGTTTCCTTCCTTATCTCTTTTGATTAGATCTATTTATGCTTTTACTTTGTCTGAGATTAGGACTGCTACTCCTGCTTTTCTCACATCAGTTGAAACACAATATATTCTGCTCCAACCTTTGACGTTTACCCTGTGTGTATCCCCCAGTTTCAAATGTGTTTCCTGTAAACAACATATTGTTGAATTGTGGCTTTTAATTTAGTCTACTCTCCATCTATGGGAGAGTTATGGGAAAGTTCATTCCATTCACATTCACAGTTATCATTACAGTCTGTATTTCCCTCCATTCTTTTCCCCACTGTTTGTGTTTTTAGCTCTCCTGTCTCCCTTCGCCTCCTAGATAGTTTTCACTTTTCACCCCCACCTTCTGCAGCCTTTCTTTCCTTCTTTTAGCCCCCCTCTGTTTTATTCCCCTTTACCCTTACTGCTTCTTCCCTCCTTTTTAGCTTTCCCTTCCCTTTCTTCCCTCTTCCCCTCCTACTGCCTATAGAGCTAGGTGAAATTATATACTTAAGCTTTTGTTCCCTCCTTCAACCAAATCAGATGAGAGTACCTCTCAAACAATTATCATCTCCCTCCCCTCTTTCCCTCTACTATAATTTTGTACTGCTTCCTGTGATTTAATTTACCATTTTCTACTTCTTCTTTTCCACACCTCCTGTTACAATCCCTTTGCATACTTAAATCATATTTGTAACATGACATCATTTACTTTATACCTGTTCCCTTTGTGTATATCCCTTTTATGTTTCATAATAGATGCACAGTTCTCAAGATTAACAAGTATCATCTTCCCTTATAGGGAGATAAACAGGTTGCCCAAATGGAGTAACAAGGTTTTTTTTTTTTTTTCTCTCCTCTGTTTACCTTTTTATGCCTCTTTTGAGACTTGCATTTGAAGATCAAATTTTCTATTAAGTTCTGACGTTTTTGTCCAAAAGGTCTGGAAATTCTTTACTTCACTGAATGATTGTCTCCTTGCCTGAAATGTTATGTTGAACTTTGCTGCGTAGTTGATCCTTGGTTGTAGTCCCATTTCCTTTGCTTTATGGAATATCAGATTCCACTTCCTTTGATCTTTTAATGTAGAAGCTGCAAGGTCCTGTGTGATCCTGACTTAGCTCCTCAATATATGAATAGTTTCTTTCAGGCTGCCTGTAGTATTTCCTCTTCACAAGTTCTGGAGTTTTGAGTTTGGGATCCCTTTTGGGAGGTGAACAGTGGATTCTTTCAATGACTATTTTTTCCTGTAGATCCTGCACTTCTAGGCAGTTTTCCGTGATGATTTCCTGGAAGATATTGTCCCGACTCTTTTCTTCATCGTGGCTTTCTGGCAGCCAATAATTCTTAAATTTTCTCTCCTGGATCCATTTTCTAGGGCAGCTTTTTTTTTTTTACATTTTCTTCTATCTTTTCATTCTTTAGATTTTGTTTGACTGATTTTTGCTGTCTCATATTGTCATTAGTTTCTCCTTGCCGAATTCTAACTTTTATCAAATTGTTTTCTTCAGTTAACTTTTGCATCTCCTTTTCCATCTGTCCAATTTTTCCTTTCAAGGAATTATTTTCTCCAGTTAATTTTTGTACTTCCTTTTCCATTTGTTCAATTTTCCTTTTCAAAGAGATGTTCTCATCAGTGAATTCTTTTTTTATACTTTTAAAACCATTGGCCACTTTTGCTTCTGTTTCCTTCTTCAGCTGTTCCAGGAGAGCTGTTTGTGCATGTGAGCAGTTCATAGTCCCTTCTGAAGTTTCAGATGGAAGTACAGTCTCACTACTGACCTCTTTGATATTTGTGTCCCCATAGAAAGATTCTATGTTTTTTTCACTCTTGTTTTGCTTTTTCTTGTCCATGATGGTGATTGTGTATTGTGGCTTCTGGTTCTTTCAGTTAGAAGCTGCAGAACTTGGTGTTGAGTTGATTTGTGTGGAAAAATTAACAGCAAGTGTCTTTTTATCTTTTTGTTTTGTATTTCCATGATCTGACCTGGGGTTAGCTTGCTAAGTGTAGGGGAGGGATGGTCTGGTCACAGGAGATCTCCTCAGCTGAAGTGAGGCAAAGGCAAGTTCAGGGGATAGTGATCTCAGCTTCCTATTGTCTTCCTGTTTCCCCTGGAGTGCTGAGGTACACCTAGTTCCTAGTGCCCGTTTCCACTCCTCCTGGGGCTCCTCTCCTGGCACGGAGGCTTGCCTTGGTCCTAGTGTGAGTTTCTCCTCGGTCCCCTCTCCTTTCGGTTGGCCTCTGCTGAAGTAGGAGGAATCCTCCTTAGATATTTTCCTAGCCTCAGGTGTTATGAGACTATTTGCCCCCTCTACTTTTTCCACTGATCCAGGATTTTTCTAAGAAAATATTTTGTGGTTCTTTCAAGGTCATCAAGGGGGGAAGAGAGAGCATTTGCTTATCACTGACATCCTGACTCCTGGAAGTTCAAGTAGGTGTCTTGTAGATGTTTAATCTGAGGGCTGAAAATCTCAGGAGCTGCTGCGACTGATATCTGGTGCTCAGTGGCTGTCACTCGCTCAGCTCTGCTGGTCTGCTGGTTCCACCTGCTGCTGTCTCAGGTTTCCCTACCCCCCCCCCCCAGCTGCACTGGATGTGCAGGGCTGTGTGCTTTGGGCTCACTTCCGCAGAAGATATTTTTCTCATGCACCTTGCAGTCTGTCCTTGACTTTGAATCTGCCACAATCTGTCTCCTATTGGATTCTGCACCTCCAGAATTTGGTCAGATTCTCCTTTTAGAGGCATCAGAAGGACTTTGTCTAAGAGCTTAGGTGAGTTGCTGCTCTCACTCTGCCATATAATCAGTTTCAAACTTCTTCAGAGGGACTTTGAATGTGTCCTTGTATCACTTCTTCTGAACACTGCGTGAACATCTTCCTTGCATGAGTTATCCATAAAATAATCTTTTAGGGAAATGTACTTTTAGGTATTTGAACAATGTAGCCAGCACCTTAGAGTTGTATGCTCTGCAGTAGAGTTTGAATGCTTGGCAGTTTAGTTTGAGAGAGGACCTAAGCATCTAGCACCTTGTCTTGCCAGAACCTTCCTAAGATACTTGAAATGCAGGAGATTTGGTTTCCTGGCACAGTGCTGCTGTACTGTTTAAGTTTCACAGGCATACAACAGTGAGGTCAGCAGAATAGCTCCGTAGACCTTCAGTTTGGCAGGCAATTTAATACGCATTTTCTCTCAAACTTTCCTTTGGAACCTCCCAAACACTGTGCTGGCTCTGGCAATTCATGCATCACCCTCATTATTAATGTGAACATCCCTAAAAATACACTCCCAAGATAAGTGAGCTTATTCACAATATTACAAACATTTTATTTGGTGGGACTGATGGTTTCAGAAATAGATGATGTGGCACTGGTTGGTAAAGAATATTCTTTCTTGATGTTAATCTAGGCCACATTTAGCACAAGCAGCAGAAACATCAACCTGTTTTGTTGCATCTCAGTGTCAGAGTGCACAATCATCTGAAAATAAAACATCATGCACTAACTCTCCTTCCATTTTAATCATGACTTGTAACCTTTTGAAGTTAAATAATTTACTTTAATGTGGTAGCTAACTTTGATGTCTGACAACATTGGTGAAAAAATCATATTAAAAAGCATTGGAGCAAGAACATAGCCTTGCTTCACTCCATTAGTGACTGCAAAAATGTGAGAACATCATCCATTATCTAGAATCCAGGCAATTATGCCATCATGAAACTTATGTACAATACTGATGAACTTGTCTAGGCAATCAAATATCGTCATATATTTTCAAAAACCCTTAGGACTGACAGTATCAAAAGCCCTGGGCATATCAATGAATATTGTCTACAGACCTCTGTTCTGCTTCAGGCATTTCTCCCTGTAGTTGTCAGTAAACAAACACCATATCAACCATTCCTCAGCCTTTTCTGAACCCATACTGGCTATCAGGTAGATTACAGTCTTCCAGGTGAAGTATCAGCTATTAAGGAAGAATATGGCAAGAATTTTGCCAGCAGTAATGAAAAGACAGCCTATGATTGTCAGAGGAAAATCTATTTTCTTTCACTTTATAGAAATGAAAATGGAAGCATCCTGGAAATCCAGGGGAATTACCTTATCTTGCCATATATCCCTGAAAATTTGAGTCAGCTTTTGTGTAAGCACTGGACCCCCAGCTTTGAATATCTCAAGTGGAATAGAATCAGAACCAGGTATTTTGCCACATGAGAGGATCCTGATGGCATTCAAAATCTCTTCTTCAGTTGAAAATTTGGCTACAGAAGGAATGATTTTAAATTCCAGTATATGGTCAATGACTTCAGCATTGCTTGATGATGGTCTGCTGAGAACACAATGAAAATGCCCAACCCTAGGATCATGTCCTTATCAATGTTGCTCTATCAGCATTGGATAGTTGAGAGGCATCATAGATCTCTGACCCATAAATAGCCTTCTGGGGATCCTAAGAGCACTTTGGACTATTACTATCAGCATAAAACCAAATTTCACCTGCCTTCTTACTGAGCTAAGAAGACTGCATGTTTCTATGCTTTGTTTGTACTTTACTCTTTAAAAATTTAAGTTTTCAACATTCACTTCCACAAAATTTTGAATTTCAAATTTTCTCCTCATCTTTCCACTCCCACTCCAGGACAATATATATTCTGATTACCCTTTCCTCCAATCTACCCTCCTTTGTAACACCAACCCCTTATCCCCTTCCCTTCCCTTTCCTGTAGGGGAAGATAGATTTCTACACGTCTTATTTCTTAGTTGTACATAAAAAAATTTTTTAACATTCATTATTAAAGCTTTAAGTTCCACATTCCCTCCTTCCCCCCTTGCTATCCACCCTCATTGAGGAGGCAAGCAATTCAATGTAGATTGCACATGTGTACTTATGCAAAATACTTCCATAACAGTCATGTTGTGAAAGACTTTACCTCTGATATTTACCTCTGTCCTATCTCGCCCACTGTTTATTCTATTCTCTCCTTTGACTGTCCCTCTACCAAAGTATGTGTTTCCAATAACCACTTCCCCCAATCTTCCATCCATTTTTTGTGCCCTGTCTCTTATTCTCTTTCTCCCCTGCTTTCTGTGGATAAGATAAACTTCCACGTCCAGTTGAGTGTGTATCTTATTCCCTCCTGAAGCCAAATCCAATGACAGTAAGGTTCACTTATTTCCTTGCTTTTCATGATTTTCTTTCATCACTCTCATTTCTCTTCCCAGTTTTTTGCCTACTTCTCTTACTTGATTTTTGAAATTCTTTTTGAGTTCTTCCATGGCCTAAGACCAATTTATATTTTTGTAGGCTTTGGATGCAGGAGCTTTGGTTTTATTGTCTTCTTCTGGTTGTATGTTTTGATCTTCCTCACCAATGATGTAATGAAATACCTCTTCACTGAGAAAGTAAGAATCTATGGTTTGTTTCTTTTTTCAGTTTGCTCATTTTCTCAGTCAACTACTTGATTTTTGAGCTTTTTGTTAAGTAGAGGGCTCCAGAAGCAGCCTCTGCTTCAGCAATGGCTGCCACCACCCTGTTGAAGGGGTTTGGGGCTGGGGCTGTACCCCAGACTGGGCCACTCTCCCCTCTCAGCCAAGTAAGAGACCCTGCCCACTGAATTTCGAAGCTGTGTTTGGCATAGATGGGTTGAGAAATCTGGAAACCACAGCAGTCATATTCAGTCTCCTAAGGCCTGCTACAGCTCTGTCCACACCAGCGTGACTCATGCCGAACTGCACTCTACTCTCTGCCCTGTTTGATAGATCCTTCCTGTCAACTTTCCAGCTTTCCTTAGGATTTAAATTTGCTTCAGTCTATCATTTAATGACTTCCGCTGCTCTTGAATTTGTTTAGAGTCATTTTTACAGGTTTTTTGATGAGTTTGGGAGGAAAGCTCTAGCAGGTTCCTCTTTGTACTCAGCCATCTTGTTTCCACACCATTTTTTATTTTATTTTACATGGAGTTACATATTTCCTTCTTAGAGCTGGATGAACTATCCCGTTGGCAAACCTTGTGGAATTTTCATTTTTCATTACAAGGTTTTAAAATTCCCTGTCATTTTCATCAAACTAATCTTGATGTCACAATTGCTCTGTTCCACATGAATAAAGGCAGTATTAAATACTAAGTTTCTGAAAAGGTCTACTCCTTTTCTAGTCCCCTGTTGCCAACTATGTGTTGACTAAATTTGCTCTCCAAGTTAACAATTAACTTTTACTTCTCAGAGAAGCATTGTAATCTACTGACATTAAATCTTCTGGGAGCCATTTTGCCTTGAGGTCATTACTTTTATTGAATGTGAATATTTCTTTAGAGAGGATAAATATATGATCAATCCAGTACACTTTGCCACGCTTTCGTCACTCTCATGTTATGTCTGTTTCTTTACATGCGACTGGAAAACACGATATAGTAGCAATGGGGTATAGAAATATTTCTTGCTCTACAAGAAATGAGAGGGAGAAGAATAGGAGGGAAATTGGTTGATAGAAGGGAGGGCAGACTGGGAGAAGGGGTAATCAGAATGTATGCCATCTTGGGGTAGGGGGAGGGAAAATTTGTAATTCAAAATCTTGTAGAAATGAATGTTGAAGACTAAAATAAATAAATTAATAAAAAAAGAAGAATTCTAGAGATCACCTTGAAAAGTTGTGAATGACTTTCTATTATCATTATCCATGACCCCCCCTTTATTTATTTTCAATTAGCCAGCCAAAGATAATCAGCTTTTCAAAGAGAATCATTTACTAAGATGATGTAGTAGGAGCAGTTGGTACAAAAACATCCACCTAAAGGTATTGGACAATTTTTTTTCACAAGTGCATATTGTTCCTAGAAAACAATGGCCTTGAGATGGAAGAGTACACTGGCAATGGAGTAATTCATAACTTAATTTCTTCTTAATTTCTTTGCTCCCTTCTTTGAATCATCATGAATTTCCTTTAACATATATAAAACTTTCTCTTTTGCCTTCCAAGGATTGTGGCCTCTGCAGAATTCTGAAGTTGTTCCTCTTTCTGTGCCAAAGAGGTCACAATTTATAAATCTGTTTTTTCTCAGTGTGTCTGGTTTGTCCTCGTTCATGTCTCATCTGGATACATTGCTTATTAAGTTGATCTTGTCTCTGATGATACATGTGATGATGGATGTGTACAGGGAATACGGGACACTTTCTTGTGTGCTTGCTCCTCATCCCCCTACTTCTGTCCCCGGTATTGAATAAGGTCTAATTTGTTTAACTGTTTTTTGGTGGGTAGATAGGTCACAGAGCTACTGTATATATTCTGTATATGTCTTTCGTGTGGCTTCCACTCCTGCATCATTTATTACTTATTGAACATTTTGAACATGTCCCTTTGGCATTTCAAATTCAAAGTCAAGAACACTTCACTGTGTTTTGCTAAAAAATTCACCCCTCATCTGATTACTATCAAAGAAGGCACACTCATCATCAGAGTCATATGCATTACCAACCTCAGATTCATCCTTTTTTCCATTTATTAGTTAGTTGACAAGTTTTGTTAAATCTACTTCAACAGCATCTTTCATATCTTTCCTCATCTCTCAGTTCATTCCACAATTCAGGCCAATGGTCCTATTTGCAATTCTACATACATATCATTGCATTTCTATTTCCAGGCTTTGTACTGATGTTACAAATGCCTGAAATAATTCTGTCACCTCAATCTCCTTCATTCCATTTATAAATATATGTGATTATATGCCCACAAACAATACAAACATATAGCTTCTCCTGTGATAGAACATCAGCTTCTTGAAGGCAGAGGCTATTTAATTTTTGTCTTTATATAAGCAACACTTCCATAATGGGTAACACATTATATTCATTGGGCAAAACTAGGGCCTGAAAGGAAAGAAGAATTTGCAATTTCCAATCATGGGACATAAATTATGCAAAGGTGTAGAAAGAGGAGTTATAATGTAACATAACACATGCAAAACTGAAAATGACCAGTTTGGTTTGAATGCAGAGTGTGTGGGGAAAAAATGTGAAAGAAGCCTATAAAATAAGCTGCAGGAGATCATGAAGCAAAGCCTTTAAGTGTCAAGCAAAGGAGTTTATATTTACCATAAAAGCAATAGAGAATCCTATGAAAGAACGTATCTATCTCTAATAATAAAGCAATGCAAATCAAAACATACTTAAGCTTCCAGAAAATTGGCAAAGATAATAAAAATTGGTAAGAGTGAACATGAACTAATGTATTATTCTTAGAGCTGTTAATTAGTATAACCATTTTGAACAACAAAAAAATAAACTAGCCAAAATGTCCTTATTTTGACTCAAGCATTTAACTGTCAGTTCTATACAGTAAGAGACTTATTGAGGAAAAAAAAATGAGGCTCCATATATTCCAATACACTTATAGAAACACTTATTGTGGCAGCATAATTGGAAACAAAGAAGGCACACATAAATTGAGGAATAAATTGTGGTAAATTAAAGTAATGGAATATGCCCATGCAATAAGAAATAACAAACCTAATGAAAAAAGAGAATTATTAAAAGTCTCAAATATACTGATGCAGAGTTAAATCAACAGTCAGGAAAACAATCCACACAATGACTACCAAAACAAAAATGGAAAGAACAAGTGCAAAGCAATTAAATAAATGAATGTTGGAAAATTACAAAGAATGAGCCTAACCACAAACCAGAGATATAAAAATGTATGTTTCACTATTCCTTTGCAGAGGGAAGGGGAGGAAGAAGGTTCATGTATATGAATTGACTGTAAACCATATGAGATTTTCTGATTTATTGTTCGCTTTTGCTGATTTTTCTCTTCCTCTTCTTTTTCTTAAAAAAAAACAAAAACCTTTGTTATGATGAAGGGCTCACTGTGGAGGAAGAGGAGGAGCAGGAGGAGTGATAAGAAGAAAACCTGGATTATATCAAAATTAAGAATATAAAAGAAATATCTTAAAAATTGTCTGCTGAATTTAAAGCAGAGACAATTTAATTTTATCTGTCCACCCACCCCCACTTTATTTTGTATGGGTAACATGTACAAAGAAAAGCATGACTTATAATGAAAATCTATTATGTTTTACTTGGAGTCCTTTAGCTGGAGTCAGGAAGATCTGAATTTGATTCATATCTCAGACAATAGCTGCTGCTTTTGTCTTTTGTTCTTGAAGAGGAACAAAATGGTATGACCGTGATAAAATGAAGTTTCAGTGTATATGATTGTTACTGATTAGATCACTACAAGCTTGGAATGCTCTACCAGAGAATAGGCACAGAGAGTCTACGTGAATATTTGGGGTGGATACTCCAAATTCATGCATCCCACATTTCCTTTCTGCTGTTTCAATTCTGCTTTGTTTCTAGAGCATAGCACCCTTTCTGATACAGGCACGCCATGCTGAGCGGTCTTATGCCAATGTTTCCCATGTCTCACAATCAAATCCAAGGATCTTGAGAGAGACCTTGAGAGTGTCATTGTATTGCTTTTTCTGACCACCATGTGATTGCCTGCCCCATGCAAGTTCTCCATAAAATAAGCTTTTTTTGGCAAGCATATATTTTGTATTATTATTGAACAAGGAGACCTGCCCATCAGAGCTGTACTCTCTGGAGCATAGTTTGAATGCTTGGCAGTTCAGTTTGAGCAAGGAAGTCAGTGTCTGTTACCTTATCCTGCCAGGTAATCTTCAGAATCTTCCTAAGACAGTTCTGATGGAAATGATTCAGTTTCCAGGCATAGTGCTGGTAGATGGTCCATGTTTCACAGGCATACAACAATGAGGTCAGCACAATGGCTCTCTAGACCTTAATTTTGATAGTCAGTCTAATATGTCTCCTCTCCCAAACTTTTCTTTGTAGCCTCCCAAACACTGAGCTAGGTCTAGGAATGTATGCATCAACCTCATTGTCAATGTGTACATACCTGAAAAGTACACTACCAAGGTAAGTGAACTTATCAATAGCATTCAAAACTTCTCTATTTGTTGCAACTGATGTTTCCATGTATGGATGATGTGGTGATGCCTGATGAAGCACCCAAGTCTCACTCATGGCTCCAAGAAGTTGCAGCATGCACAATGGCCACACCCTGGTAAACTGTTTTGACAGACCAATCAAACCCGGTTGAGGGTAACTAAGGGGTCTCAAACCCATTGGTGAATTAGGGGGATGTCTACTACAAGCACATAAAGGCTTCCCTGGTGGAATGGGTGGATGAGCACAATTTGATCCTATGGCCCTGAATGCAGGTGAAATAGGTAATGTGGAACACTTACAGCCTGGTAAGACACCAATGTCATCCAGTGCATCCTGAGCCATCGCCAGTCGTCTTGATTCTATCCTGCCACTGGACTATGATTACTCTGGAGAAGAGGGTGAGGCTGACAAAACTGCAATCTGCCTCAATTAAATCCAATTTACAAATGAATCAAAAGACATCACCCATACCATTTCACTATTATACCTCAAAGTCCCATGGCAACAAGCAACTGATGAAACAACAGCTGTGGATACATTGGAAACGGTAGTCACAACCCTGCACACAGGTAGTCCAGGTTGTAGGGTCATTTCTCACTGGAAGCAGCAGTGGGATGCAGCAGCCTCCTGGGTGTCTGAGCAGCCATTTAAGAATTACATTGCTCACCTCCTGACATGAGGAAGGGGACTAGAAAATGTGCCCTAAAAACTGTCTGCTTACCCAACCCTGTGCTGATTACCAAAGCAGGCAGGGAATCCCAGTCTGTGATTGAAACACAAAAAAAATGTCCAAAATGTACAAAAACACCTGCAAAGATGATTCCACTCACCATTGGCACATGGAACATGTGCACACTTATAGACAACACAAAATCCAGTTGGCCTGAAAGATGAACTATATTTGTTCCAAGAGAACTCAACAGGTATCAAATATAAATGGAGCCCTGAGTGAAACAAGGCAGGCAAATGAAGGCCAGCTTCCTGAAGTTGACACTGGATACACATTTTTCTGGAGTAGCCACAGGGAAGGGAAACACCATGAAGCTGGCATGTTTTCCTATCCAAACTATTCTAGTCAGCAAGCTATTATGCCTGCCACAAGGTGTGAATGATAGGCTAATGACAAAGTCATTGCCACTGGCAGGAAAATATTATGCCACCATTATCAGTGCCTATACTGCCACCATGATGAGCACTGATGAGGTCAAAGAAAAATTTTATGAAGACCTAGAGACTCATCATCAATGTGACAAAAGAGGACAAGCTTATAATTCTGAGTGACTTTAGTGCTAGAGGAGATTCAGACCAAATTTGTCAGGGAGTCCTAGGGAGAAATAGAATTGAAAACAGCAACTGCAATGGTCATTTACTGCTGAAGACATCTGCATCACATGACCTTCTTATCACCAACATTGTTTTCCATTTACTTAAACACAATAAAACTTCATGGATGTACCCTCACAGCAAACATTGGCATCTAATAGACTATGTGACTGTAAGCAGAAAAGACAAGATGTGAGAGTGACAAAAACAGTATGTCCTGCTGGGTATGTGCTTCTTGTTTTCAATTCCAGTTCCTTTGACTTCTGGAATATCATATTCCAAGTCCTTCAATCCCTTAATGTAGAAATTGCCAGATCTTTTGTTATCCTGATTGTATTTCCACAACACTTGAATTGTTTCTTTCTAGCTGTCTGCAATATTTTCTCCTTGACCTAGGAACCCTGAAATTTGGCTGCAATGTTCCTAGGAGTTTCTCTTTTTGAGTCTCTTTCAGGAGGTGATTGGTGGATTCTCTCAATATTTATTTTTCCCTCTGGTTCTAGAATATCAGGGCAGTTTTCCTTGATAATTTCATGAAAGATGAGGTTTAAGCTCTTTTTGATCATGGTTTCAGGTAGTCCCAAAATTTTTAAATTGTCTCTCCTGGATCTATTTTCCAGGTCAATTATATTTCCAATGGTATGTTTCATATTGTCTTCAATTTTTTTTTCATTCTTTTGGTTTTGTTTTGCTTTTTCTTGGTTTCTCATAAAGTTATTAGCTTCCATCTGTTCCATTCCAATTTTTAACGAACTATTTTCTTCAGTGAGCTTTTGAATCTCCTTTTCCTTGTAGTTAATTCTGCTTTTTAAAGCATTCTCCTCCTCATTGGCTTTTTGGACCTCTTTTGCCAATTGCATTAGCCTATTTTTAATGTTATTTTCTTCAGCATTTTTGGAATCTCTTTTAGCAAGCTATTGACTTGCTCTTCATGATTTTTTTTTAAATTGCTCTCACTTCTCTTCCCAATTTTTCCTCCACTTCTCTTACTTGATTTTCAAAATCCTTTTTGAGCTCTTTCATGGCCTGAGACCACTGCACATCAACTTTGGAGGCTTTGGATGCAGAATCCCTTACCCCTAGGTCTTCCTCTGTTACCATGAGTTACTGCACCTCATCAGAAAAGATGGAAGAAAATACCTGCTCACCAACAAAGTAACCTCCTATTGTCTTATTCTTTTTCCCTTTTTTGGGCATTTTCCCACCAAGTTAGTTGACTTTTGAGTCCTTTGTCAAGAATAAGGTTTACTCTGGGGACCTGTAAGTTCTCAGTTCCTCCAAGGTGCCACAATCAAGAGGGAGGTGTTTACTCCTCTCCTGGCCTGCACAATGATCTGGGAGCAACCAAAAACTTTTCTGCCCAGAATCTGGGAGTAGTAGAATTCCCTCTGCACAGCTGTCCCCAGTTCTGCCAGTGCTCCTCCTCCTCATACCAGGGTCCAACTCAGGGTTGAGATCCAGATCAGCTGCTCGATTCCCACAGGGGCTTTAGATGGAGAGCTCCAAAAATGGATACTGCGTTGCCATGGCTGCTACTGGTGGGGCCAGATCGTGTTTCCTTCTCATCCAGACAAAAAAATCTTTCTCACTGAACTTTGAAGCTTTCCTTGGCATTTGTGGGTTGCAGGATCTGCGAATCACTGCTGTTTCTGGGGATTTTCTGTTCCAGTTCTATTCCTCCAGGTGCCTAACAGCCATGACTGGCCTCCGTGGACTGCACTCTGCTCCATGCCCCACTTGGTAGACCTTTCCTGTCAGCTTTCCAGTCTACTTTGGTCTAGAAATCTTTTTCACTCTGTCGTTTTGTGACTTCTGCTGCTGTAGAATTTGTTTAGAGTCATTTTTACAAGTATTTTATGGATTATGGGGGAAAAGTTATAGTATGTGGGTATTTATCTTCTGTCGTCTTGACTCTGCCCAACCTAGCAAGATTGTTGTTGAAGTCCTCCTTAGTAAGCTAATCCTTCACCTGGAAGATGTATACCTGTTCTACCTAACAATCACTCTCACCTCAGATACTAGCTGCATGATGATGGGGAAGTCACTTAATGTTATATGTATCATTTTACTCATCTATAAAAATGGATATCAATACATGAGAGAATTTTTATGAACTCACTTGTAATCCTATCACTACATAAATACAATATAAATTTATTATTAAAATTATTATTATTTATTATGAAATTGACTCTTATTTTGTTGTATTGAATATTTCAGTTTGAAATACTGAAATATATATTTAAAAAGGCAAAATAGAGATTTCGAGTTCTGGGAGTCAAGATAGCTGAGAGATTGGTAATTGCTATCTGCTTCCCATTATTGACCTTATGAACCCAGTGAATACCTCCCTGGGAAAAACTCTAGAACAGTGGGAGCAGCAGAAGGGTTGAAATGTCTCTTAGTCCATGAGGGTAGAAAAGTTGCTAAGGAGAGTCCCTATTGCTGTGGCTGAATGAGACCAGTGCAGGACCACAGACAGCCCCAACTCAGCAAACTGAAAGAAGATCCTGAGTGCCAGGGGTGTGAAGACAGCAAGGGTCAATATCAGAACCCCAGGCATGATCCTTCCTGTACCAATAAGAGAAGAAAAAGAAATTGAAGAAATTAGAATAGGCAAAGAAGAAACTAAGTTATTACTCTTTACAGAAGACATAATGTTATACTTAGTGAATCCCAAAGAATCTAGTCAAACACTACTTGAAATAATAAACAACTTTGGCAAAGTTACAGGTTACAAAATAAATTCACACAAATCTTCTGCCTTTTTATATACTAGTAATAAAGTCCAACAGCAAGGGATAGAAAGAGAAATCCCATTTAAAGCTAGGGTAGATATTATATTTGGGAGTCTACCTGCCAAAACAAACCTTGTGACTATATGAACAAAATTACAAAATAGTTTCCATACTAATAAAGTCAGATCTAAGTAAGTGGAAAAGCATCAGTTTCTCGTGGGTAGAAAGAGCTAATACAATAAAAATGACAATTCTACTTAAATTAATATACTTATTCAGTGCCATACCAATCATACTCTCATACAATAATTTTCTAGAGCTAGAAAAGTAATGTCAAAATTCATCTAGAAGAAAAAAAGGTCTTGAATATCAAGGGAAGTAATGAAAAAAAAATGCTAGGCAAGGTGACCTAGCCCTACCACATCACAAATTGTATTATAAAGCAGCAATCCTCAAAACCACTTGGCTAAGAAACAGAGAGGTAGACCAGTTCAAGAGGTTAGTTACTCAAGACACAGTAGTTAATGAATATAGCAATCTACTGTTTGATAAAACCAAGGACCCCAGCTTCTGGGACAAGAACTCACTATTTGACAAAAATTGCTGGGAAAACTGGATAACAACGTGGTGGCAATTGGGCATAGACCAAAGCCTGATACCATACACACAAACAAACTCCAAATGGATATATGATCTAGGTATAAAGATTGAAACAATAAACACATGAGTGGAGCAAGGAATAGTATATTTGTCAGATTTATGGAGAATGGAGAAATTTTTGACACAACAAGGGATAGAAAACATTATGAAGTGAAAACTGAATAGTTTTGATTACTTTAAATTGAAAAATTTTTGCAGAAACAAATGCAATACAACCAAGATTAGGAGGGAAGCTGAAAATTGGGAAAGAATTTTTTCACCTAGTATCTGTGATAAAGGCCTAATTTCTAAAATATAGAGAGTACTGAGTCAAATGTACAAAAATACAAGTCATTCCCCAATTGATAAATCATCAAAGGATACGAACAAGGAGTTTTAAGAGGAAAAAATTAAAGGTATCTATAATCATATAAAAAATTCTCTAAATTCCTATTGTTTGGATAGACGCAAATCAAAACAACTCTGAAATATCACATCACACCTACCAGATTGTCAAACATGACAATGACAAACTGGAAAATGAAAAATGTTATAGAAGATGCAGAAGAGTTGGAACACTAATTCATTTTTGCTGGAGCTGTGAGCTGATTCCAACCATTCTGGAGAGCAATTTGGAACTTTGCCCAAAGGGTTATAAAAATGTGCATGCCCTTTGACCCACCAATATTGCTTCTGGGACTCTATTCCAAAGAGATCACAGAAATGGGAATGGGTCCCACATGTACTAAAGTATTTATAGCACCTCTCTTTGCATTGGTCAAATACTGGAAATTAAGGGGATGCCCATCAATTGGGGAATGGCTGAACAAGTTGTGGTAAATGAATGTAATGAAATACTATTTTGCTATGAGAAATGATGAACAGGAAGGCTTCAGAGAAGCCTGGAAAGGCTTATATGAAGTAATGCTGCGTGAAAGGAGCAGAACTAGGAGAACTCTGTACACACTGCACATGTTTATTATTTCAAGTAGTTTTTTATTTGAATCTCTGGGTTTTTTAAGTATATCATCATTTCATCTGCAAAGAGTGAAAACTTAGTTTCTTCTTTGCCATTTCTAATTCCTTCAATTTCTTTATCTTATCTAATTGCTATAGTTAGCATTTCTACTGCCTTATTGAGTAATAGTGTTGATAACGGACATCCTTGTTTCACCCCTGATCTTATTGAAAACGCATGTAGCTTATCTCCATTGCATATAATGCTTGCTGAAGGTTTTAGGTAGATACTGCTTATCATTTTGTGGAAAGTTCCCTTTACTCCTATGCTTTGCAATGTTTTTAATAAGAATTGGTGCTGTATTTTGTGAAAAGCTTTTTCTCCATCTATTCAGATGATCATGTGGTTTCTGTTAGTTTTGCGGTTGAAATGATCGATAATGCTAATAGTTTATCTAATATTGAATCAGCCCTGCGTTTCTGGTATCAGTCCTACCTGATCACAATATATTATTCTCATGATAAGTTGCTGTATTCTTTTTGCTAAAATCTTACTTAAAATTTTTGCATCTATATTCATTAGAGAAATTGGTCTATAATTTTCTTTCTCTGTTTTGTCTCTTCCTGATTTAGGTATCAAAACTATATTTGTATTACAGAAAGAATTTATTCCTTCTTCCCCAATTTTCCCAAATGGTCTAAATGATATTGGAATTAATTGTGATAGTTATAGAATTCACTTGTAAATCCATCTGGCCCTGGAGAATTTGTCGTAGGGAGTTCATTGATGAATTGTTCAGTTTCTTTTTCTGAGTTGGGGTTGTTTAAGTATTCAACTTCCTGTTCTGTTAATCTGGGCAATATATATATATATATATATATATATATATATATATATATATATATATATATATATTTAAATTCTTGTCCATCTCGTTTAGATTCTCAAATTTATGGACATAATGTTGAGCGAAATAATTTCTAATTATTGTTTTGATTTCCTCCTCATTGGAGGTGAGTTCACCTCTTTCATTTTTAATATTGGTAATTTGACTTCTTTCTTTCTTTTATTCAAATTTATCAAAGGTTTATCAATTTTTTAACTTTTTATTTCATAAAACCAACTATTGGTTTTATTTATTAGTTCAATAATTTTATTAATTTCAATTTCCTTGATCTCTCCTTTAATTTTCAGTATTTCTAATTTGGAAGTTACTTGGGGATTTTCAATTTGTTCTTTTTCTAGCTTTTTTGGCTGCATGCCCAAGTTATTGATGTCCTCTTTCTCTATTTTTTTCATGTAAGCATTCAAGGATATAAAGCTTCCCCTAAAAACTGCTTTTGTAGTATCCCATAAGTTTTGGTAAGTTGTCTCATTATTATCATTCTCTTGAATTATCTGATTATTTATATGATTTGGTGTTTTACCCACTCCTTCTTTAGGATTAGATTATTTAGTTTGCAATTAATTTTTGGTTTATCTTTCCATGGTCTTTTATTACATATAATTTGTATTGCATTATGGTCTGAGAAGAATGCTTTGACTATCTCTGCCTTTCTGCACTGGATTTTGAGGATTTTATGCCCTAGAACATGGTCAATTTTTGTATATGTGCCATGTATCACTGAGAAAAAGGTATATTCCTTTCTATCCCTGTTTAATTTTCTCCAGAGATCTATCGTACTTATCTTATCTAGAGTTTTATTAACCCTCATAGCTTCTTTCATGTTTATTTTAAGGTTAGATATGTCAAGTTCAGACAGGAGGAGGTTGAAGTCCCCCAGTAGTATAGTTTGCTGTCCATTTCTTCCTGCAACTCTCCCAACCTCTTCTTTAAGAGTTTGGATGCTACACCACTTGGAGCATACATGTTTAGTAATGATATTGATTCATTGTTTATGATGCCTTTTAGCAGGATATAGTTTCCTCCCTCATCACTTTTTATGAGATCTATTTCTGCTTTTGCTTTGTCTGAGATTAGGATCGCTACCTCTGCTTTTCTTACATCAAATGAAGCACAATATATTCTGCTCCATCCTTTTACCTTTACCCTATGTGTATCCCCCCGTTTCAAATGTGTTTCTTGTAGAGAACATGTAGTTGAATTATGGCTTTTAATCCATTCTGCTATCTGTCTCCCTTTTATGGTAGAGTTCATCCCATTCACATTCACAGTTATGATTACAATCTGTCTTCCCCTCAATCATCTTTCCCACCATTTGTGCTTTTGGTTCTCCTGTCTCTCTTCCACTTCTCAACAGTTTTTACTTTTGACCACCACCTCCTTCAGTCTTTCCTTCCTTCTTTCAGGCCCCCATCCCTTTTACTCCCCTTTACCCTAGCTATTTGTTCCCTCCCATTTAGCTTCCCCTCCCCTTTTTCCCCCTTCCCCTCCTACTGCCAATAGAGCTAGTTATATTTATATACTTAAGTTCATTGCTCCCTACTTCAACCAAATCAAATGAGAGTTTCTCTCAAACAATACTTCTCTCCCTCCTCCTTTCCCTCTACTCTAATATAATTTTGTACTTCTTCCTGTGATGTAATTTATCATTTTCTGCTTCCTCCTTTTTACATCTCTAGTTACAAATCCTTCACGTGCTTAAATCACATTTTTTAACATCATATCATTTACTTTAAACCTGTTCCTTCTATCTATGTATATCCATTTTATACTTCATGATGGATGTACAATTCTCAAGATTAGCAAGTGTCATCCTCTCCTATAGGCATGTAACCAGTTTGTCCAAATTGAGCAACAAGTTTTTCTTTTCCCTTGTTTACTTTTTTATTCTTCTCTTGAGACCTGTATTTGAAGATAAAATTTTCTATTGAGCTCTGGCCTTTCATTCAGGAAGGTCTGGAAATCCCTTATTTTGTTGAATGTCCATCTCTTTGCCTGAAATATTATGCTAAACTTTTGTGGGTAATTGATCTTTGGTTGTAGTCCCAGCTCCTTTGCCTTATGGAATATCAGATTCCAATTCTTTCGATCTTTTAATATGGAAGCTGCACAGTCCTGTGTGATCCTGACTGTAGCTCCTCAGTACTTGAATGGCGTCTTTCTGGCTGCCTGTAGTATTTTCTTCTTCAATTGACAGTTCTGCAATTTGGCAACAATATTTTTTGGTGCTTTTAGTTTGGGATCCTTTTCAGGAGTAGAGGTGAATTCTTTCCATGACCACTTTGCCCTTTTGATCTTGCACTTCTGGGAAGTTTTCCTTGATGATTTCTTGGAAGATATTGTCCAGATTCTGTTTTTCATCAGGGCTTTCTGGTAGGCCAATGATTCTTAAATTTTCTCTCCTGGATTTAGTTTCCAGGTCAGTTCTTTTTCCAATTAGGTATTTTACATTTTCTTCTATCTTTTTATCCTTTAGATTTTATTTAACTGATTATTGATGTCCCATAGAATCATTAACTTCTACTTGTCCAATTCTAATTTTCATCAGATTATTTTCTTCCATTAACTTTTACATCTCTTTTTTCTTCTAATTATTCCTTGAAAGGAATTATTTTCTCCAGTAAGTTTTTGTACTTCCTTTTCCATTTTTCCAATTTTCCTTTTTAAAGAGGTGTTCTCTTCAGAGAATTCTTTTTGCATACTTTCAAAATCATTGGCCAGTTTTTCCTCTATTTCCTCTTCAGCTGCTCCAGGAGAGCTCTTTGTGCATGGGAACAGTTCACAGTCCCTTCTGAAGGTTCAGATGGAAGTACAGTCTCACTACTGACCTCTTTGGTAATCATTTTGGTCCTTGTTCCCATAGAAAGATTCTACGGTCTTTTCCCTCCTTTGCTTCTTGTTCATGATGGTGAGACTTTGTATGTTGTGGTCTCTGGTTCTTTGAAGCTGGAGAATCTGTTGTTGAACTGCTAGTGTGGGAAATCTAAGGGCAGGTGCCTTTGCTTTTCCTTTTGTTTTGTGTTTCCTGGCTTATCCCTGGGGCTAGCTTGTTAAGTGTGGGGGAGCAGTGGTCTGGTCATGGGAGATGTCCTCAACTCACCTAAAGCAAAGGCAGGCTCAGCTCATGCTTAGGTCTTACTGTGAGTTTCACGCCTGAGTCCTAGTGGGACTTTTCACCCCCTCTGTTGCACCTCTCCTAGCACTGAGTCACACCTGTGTCCTAGTGCAATTTTCCATCCCCTCTGGGGCTTGTCTCCTTCCTGTTAGCCTCCAACGCGGTAAGGAATCCCCCCTTAGGGGCAACCCAGGGCAAGAGGTGCTCCAAGACTTTTTGCCCCTTCAACTGTTCCCACTGATTCAGGATTTTTCTGGGGAAATATTGTATGTTTTTTGGGGGGTCAGTGAGGGGAAGGGGAGAGAGCATTTAGTGATCACTCTGCCATTTTGGCTCCCAGAAGATCAAGTAGGTGACTTACAGATGTTTAATCTGAGGGCTGGAATTCTCAGGGAGTGGCTGCAGCTGATACCTGGGACTCAGAGGCTGTCACTCACTCGGTTACACTGGTCTCTTGCCCTGGGCTACCACTCTGCCTTTCTGCTGTGCTGCTGCCTCCTGCAGCCTTCCCAGGGTTTTGCTGTTCAGCCAACCTACTGTGGGCCCAGCAGCACTGGGAGGAATAGATCCTTCCTGTCGATCTTCCAGTCTGTCCTCGGCTGTGAATCTGCCATGGTCTGTCTCTTATTGGAGCCTGCACCTCCAAAATTTGGTCAGACTCTTTTTTTTAGTGGTATCTGAGGGTGTTTATCTAAGAGCTTAGGTGAGTAGTTGCTCTTACTCCACTATTTCGGCTCTGCCCCCAAACATATTTCCATATTAATCTAATTTATATTAATTTCTAATTAATCAGTCCTAATCCTATAATCTATATTATTGTAAAAGAAATCATATATCAAAGAAAATTTAAGTATAAATAAAGAAAAAATTTAAAAATATACTTTGATCTATATTCAGATTCCATTAGTTCTTTCTCTAGGGATGGATAGCATTTTTCATTACAGGTCCTTCGGTTTTCTTGGATCATTGTATTGCTGAGAAGAGCTAATCATTTATAGCTGATCATCTTGCAACACTGCATCAATTCATGTAAGTCCAGATTTTTCTGAGAACAAGTAGTTCATCATTTCTTACAGCACAACAGTATGCATTACAACCATATATCACAAATTGTTTAGTCATTTTCCAATTTAAGGGTATCCCTACCATTTCTTATTCTTTGCCAATCTCAAAAGAGCTGCTATGAGAATTTTTGTATGTATAGGTTCTTTTCCTTTTTTTTTCTTCTTTTGATCTCTTCTCAGGATACAGACCTAGTAGCAGTGTCACTAGTCAAAAGAAATGCATGGTTTTATAAGCAGTTGGTTATAATTTTAAACTGCTCTACACAATGGTTGCATCCATTTAAAACTTCACCAAAAAATCTATTAGTGTCTCAATTTTCCCACATGCCCTCCAGTATTTGTTGTTGTTGTTTTTATTCCTTTTCTATCCTATTAGCCAATCTAATAGGAATGAAGTACTACCTCATATTTTTTAAATAGTGTGGTTTTTCTATTCCTCTAATCAATAGTACTTTAGAGCATTTTTTTTAAAAAAAATATGGCTATAGATGAATTTTATTGCTTTTGCTGAAAATTGATTTAATATGTTAGATTTTTTATAAACTGGAGGATAGCTCTTATGTTTTTAAATTTAACTCATTTTTTATGTATTTGAGAGATAAAGTCTTTATCAGAGAAACTTGCTTAAAATTTCTGATTGCCAACTTCTGTACAATATTTTCCTCCGGGTTATTTGATTTTCTCTCTTTTTACCCTCTCTTCAAAAGTGTTTTGTTTCTAACTACCACCTCCCTAAAGCCTCTCTCCCTTCTATGAACACTTCCCTTTTCTTATTCCCTTCCTTTCTTACTTTCATGTAGAATATGATTTCTAACCCCAAGTAAGTGTCTATATTATTCCCTCTGAGCCAATTCCAATGTGAGTGACATTCACTCATTTCCTCTACCACCCCTGTTTCCCCTCCACTGTAAAAATTCTTTCCTGACTCTTTTATGGAACATAATTTGCTCCATTTTACCTCTCCCTTAAATCTCTTTCAGTGCATTCCTCTTTCTCACTCTTTAATTTTATTTTTATTTATAATACCAACATGTTCAACTTACACCTGTTTCCTTGATCTACATATATTTCTAACCACCCTTATTGTGAGAAAGCTCTTATGAGTTACAAATATCACCTTCCCATGTAGGAATGTAAACAGTTTAACCTAATTAAGTCTCTTATAATTTCCTTATCCCATCTAACTTATTAGCTTCTCTTGAGTCTTGCATTTGAAAATCAGATTTTGTATTTCTATCTGGTCTTTTCATCAGCAATTCTTGAAACTCTTTTAGTTGGATATTTCTGTTGTTTTTTTTTTTCCTGAAGGATTATATTCAGTTTTGCTGGCTAGATGATTCTTGATTATAATCCTAGATCTTTTGACATCCCAACCCCTCTGCTCCTGTAATGCTGAAGCTGATAAATTTCTTGCTATCTTGATTGTGGTTCCACAGTATTTGAATTGTTTCTTTTTGACCACTTTCAATATTTTCTCCTTGACCTGGGAGCCATGGAATTTAGGTATAATATTTCTGGGAGTTTTCAATTTGGGATCTCTTTCAATAAGTTGTTAGTGGATTCTTTCAATATCTCTTTTACCCTCTGGTTCTGGAACATCAGGACAGTTTTCCTTAATAATTCCTTAAAAGATGATGTTTATATGTCTTTTTCCTCATGGCTTTCAAGGAGTCTAATAATTTTAAAATTATCTCCCCTGGATCTGTTTTCCAGGTCATTTGGTTTCCAATGAGACATTTTACGTTGTCTGCAATTTTTCATTCTTTTGGTTTTGTTTTACAGTTTCTTGATTTTTCATAAAATCATTCACTTCTGTCTGCTCCATTCTAATCTCTAAGGAATTATTTTCTTCAGTGAGCTTTTGTCCCTCTTTTTCCATCTGGCTAATTCTGCTTTTTATGACATTCTTCTCCTCATTGACTTTTTGGATTTCTTTTGTCATTTGGGTTAGTCCATTTTTTAAAGTGTTATTTTCTTCAGCATTGTTTTGGGTCTCCTTTAGCAAGCAGGTGACTCATTGTTCAAGATTTTCTTTCATTGCTCTCATTTCTCTTTCCAATTTTTGCTCTCCTCTTACTTGATTTTCAAAATCTTTTTTTAAGTTTTGCCATTTCCTGAGACTGATTAATATTTTTCATGGAGATTTTGGATGGAGAAGTTTTGACTTTATTGCGTTTTATATGTATATTTTGGTCTTCCTTGTCACCAAAGTAAGATTCTATAGGCTGATTATTTTTTCCTGATTTTTGCTCATTTTCCCAGCTATTTACTTGACTTTTCAGCTCTTTGTCAAGGTAGTTCTCTGCTTCCAGTAGGGGTGGATGGTGTACTATCAGCTGCTTGATCCCCCTACAATCTGTGGGCCTGGAGATCAAGAAATAGTAGCTGCCACTACTTCTGTCCCTGCTTGTTCTTGTGCTGCTGTTGCTGCTGATGCTACCTCCTCCATCCGCTCCACCCCTCTGGGATTGGGCCCTGAAAACTCTACTCTCTCACACAGGTCCCACAAGTGTTTTCCACTGACCTTCCAATTTGTTCTGGGTCTTTTGGGGTCGTGAAGTCTGGAAACCTCTACAGGTGCTTGAGATTCAGGCCCCCCCAAGGCCTGCTCATGTCCCTGCTTTGCCAGAGCAGCCCACACTGTGCTCTGCTTCCAGGGCAACACGATAGACACTTCTCAGAGACCTTTTAAACTTTGGGTTGGATATTTTCTTCACTCCATCATTCTGTGGGTTATGAAGATCCAGAATTTTTAGAGTCATTCTTACAGGTATTTGGCTCAGTTTGTGGGGAGAGTTCTAGCAAGTCCTTGCTGTTATTCCACCGTCTTGGCTCCATCTCCCCCACCTCCCACAAAACATTAAGTGAATGAAGCTTGAACTATACAATTGCAAAAGTGGTATCAAAGTGGAAAAGGAAGTAAGTGGGATGCATACATTTAATCATAAAAAGGTAGAATTTAAAATTCAAACATGCAAAAGTAAGGTTCTGAAATTTAGCAGCTAGAGTAGAAATACATGACCATATTGTGAAAATCCCCCAATTTTGATCAAATAAATGAAGACTAATCTGAGTAGGTACAACTGAAAACAATCTATTAAAGTTTTGGCAAATTGAATTCCTTGGGTATTAACTTTAATATATATATATATATATGAATTAGAAATTATAATATGATAAAGATTTATTAAGTTTCTACTATGTCCCAGACACTGTGCTAAGCCTTGAAGTCTCAAATAAGGAGAAGAGTGGTACTTCCTTCCCAAGTAGCTGACAATCTAACAGAAAAAGAAACATGCAAAACGAAACTGAAAAGCAGAAGGGGGAACTTTTGGCATATGATAGTGGAGTTAGAGTCAAATAGAATTGTTGGTGGCAAATGAAGATATGGTTGAGATTTGAGTTCTCTATAAATAAAAGCAATGGGAGTAAGATTTTGCTTTGCCATCCAGGCTCCAGAGAGATAGAAGCAATTGAGGGTACTAAGGAAGTGTAAGTATCAAAGCTGAAGGAATGTCCACCATGATGATGGGTTTCTTGGTGATAAGCCTATTAGGATCAACTATTATTTAGAGGATAGAGATGCTTCTATTTGTTGGAACTAATTTTCTTCTTTGGGGGAGCACCTTAAAGTTCCCTTTTAGTATTGTGTAGTTTTCATCTGGGCTCCTTGTAAAATCCTGAAGATTTTTTTTCTATGTGTATAATTTGTACTTGGCAACTTATGTAAACACTACTGTCAGTTGGTGTTATTCCTAGGGATTCTACTCAGATGCTAATGAGAACAAAGTTTATAGCCTTAAGTGATTAAGAAGATGATTTTCCACTTAACTGCAGTAGGTGGACGGTGGGTGGGACAAGAGAAAATGCAGAAACAAAAATGGAGTCAAAGGACTTTCTCTCACCCTCCACCTGAAAGCTATTCTCTCTCAGGGCCCTGACACCCCTTTTTTTTCTGGTTCCCCACTGGAATGCTGAATTATGAACTGGGCATGATTCTCTTTAGTCAATACCATTCAATATCAACATCATAATTACACTCCATTATATACAGTGGTTGCTATTCCTTCCTTAATTGATCAAAGACTTCTTTCACCTAATCTAATGCCCTGGATCAATGTTTGCTTCAATACATATTAGCTAAGTTAATTATCACCTGGTTTACACCTCTCATAAATTTATTCAAATAATAAATCCAGACCTACTATGACAGTAGGGATATGGAAGATCATTTTTATGCCTACCCATGAAGGAATAGTTTCTGAGAGAAAATAAGTGGGAAGTGCTTCTAAAGGAAAGAAGTTGGTGCTATAAAAAATATATCATTTATATTTTCATGGAAAGAAGTGAAAGTTTGGGTCATTTTGAATTAGCTTCCTGTGTTGTCAGTTCAAGTATGTGTTTAGAACAAAGATCAGCATTGGTGCAAAGCTGGGGATAAAAATGAGAAAAAAAATATTATACATCAATATTACAATTTAACATTAATTCAAATGAGGTATTAATAACGAAAACTGAAAAATTTAGAGAAAAGGAAGATATAAATTTACAAACTTCATGCAAAAAGCTTAAATACTGGTTTTCAAATAAAGTAATAAGAAATAATTACCTTATTGTGGAAGTTGTTGCAACCTAGATGCTATTGTTATACTTGCAGGATTATAGTTAGTGACTGTCTTTTTGTCTAGTTTCTTTTTTGCTTATTTTGTAAAAAGAAAATGCAGCATTCTATGATTTTCCTGATTTTTCCTCCACTTTTGCCTTTAAAGGCAAAACTTTATCATTTTTTTCAGTAAAAATGTATTCAAATTTCATTTTGTTATTTTTTTGAGAATTTTTTTTCTTATTCTGAGGAGAAATAGAATTAGAAACACTTTTAGGTGCCTAGGTTTGGGGAAACCAGACTTTGTTCCTTTCCAGAGCTGTGATTCTATGAACTTACTTCATTATGCAAATAAATGCTCTTCTTATTTTAGGAGGTTTTAAAGAATTACAGTGCATGCAGAAACATTTGGTTAATGTGCTGGTACCTATTTCAAGTAGATAACTATACAGAATTTTATTCTTGGTCTATATTTCTCATATTTGTGTCATTGAATGGCCAGTGATGAAACAATAGGATTTTGTCTCTGTGAAATGAGACAGTGTATGTTGTCATCTTTTACTTTGATACCTTGAACACATCAATGTCCAATTCTAATTGCTATTCTACTACCTTCCTACCCCAAATTAGAGAGTGTGAGATGAAAGAGGGAAAAATGAAGACTGATTCTGGAGATAATGACTTTCCTGCTAGTGTAACATACAAAGACTATCTATTTTAAATTTTGAAGAGATATTATTTGCATTGATTGGTAGAATGAGTATTCAATACTGATTAAATCAGAACCTCTTGAAGTATGAAATTTAGCACTAAAGTTAAGACACCTTATCTTACAAGTTGTTTTTATATGTTTGCCTCAGTTATCTGGCTTTTCTAGCTAAAAATAAAAGGGAAGGATATATAATTCCTTAATTTATTCATTTCATGTAAATATTTACATGTTACTCCGTTGTTCTCCAGATTCATTTGGTTTTTCTTCCATTTCTAGTCTTTTTGAAGGTAGATGTCTCCAATGAATTATATGTGACAAATAATAACAGGATGAAAGAAATTTGCCTATTAAATTATTTAAATTATTTGCCTACCACCAATCAATTGTTTAATCTTGGACAAGCAATTGTCTTGTGCAAGACAATTATTTCATCTTTAAATAAGGAGGTTGGACTGAATTATCTCTAACTTCTAAAATATCTAAAAAATATTGCCTGTTTTATACACACATACATATATATACATATAATTATGTGTATGTATATATATAAATGCACACACTATATATACAAACATAAACATACATATATAAATTATTCCAATTTATTTTTGAAAAATAAATTTTCTGAAGCACATAAAGCTCACATTGATGAATCATTTTAAAATTTACACTGAGTCTATTGAAATCATCTTTCTAACATAAAGGGCATTATTTCACTCTATCAAGCTACTATTTCTTTCTTGAAACATTGTTTCCTTAATCTGCACCATTATGAAATATTCCATCAATGCAATTCATGTTTTCTGATATTGTACTTTTACTCATTAATAAAGTGAAGCATTATTTAAATAATTTGGTCCTGAACATGCCCTTTCTATAATATAATGTTGATAGGAGGAAAGTAACAAAGTTTCAGTGTGTTATTATGCATGTTTTCCCCCTCGAATATATATAGGGAATTAAAGTAAATATATGACCAAGATCCTTCCCTCAGTTGTTAAATTGCTAAAGTTCATGAACAAGCAGTTCTCAAGAGAAAATGCAAATGATTTGTAAATGTAAATGAAGAAGTGTTCCAACTTAATAATAGTAAAAAAACATAAAAATCAAATATTTTTGTGGTTTCACCACAAACACCAGAAAATTGGTAAGGATGACAAAGGGAGAATAGTCATTGTTGCAGGAAATGCAGAAAAATAGAAAAAAATAATACACTTTTTGTGGGTTGGTAAGATAGTCCAAGGATAATGGAAAATAGTGAGAAATTATACTGAATAAATGACTAAAATAAAAAGGAGGCTTATGTACAACCAGATATTTATCTCAGCACTTTCTGCAGTACAATAGTTTGCTTGAAGGGAGGGAGGGAAAGTTTATCAGGATAGACCATGTAAGTTGATTTGCACTCAGCTCAGAATACAAAGACCAGTGATCAAAACAGTAAGATGTTAAGATTTTAAAACATAAGAAGGCTTAGTTCTTTATTCCTTCTTTACCAAGTATGAAAAAGTTCTCTGATGTATCTAGAGTTAGAAGGCAGCTAGCTATTTACTGGACAAAGTTCAGTCTCTGGAGGCTCTTTAAAAAACAAGACACTGAGACTAGAGAGTTAGTCTTGTTTATCAAGAGTCAAGCTTTTAGGAAAGCTGCTCCTCTGGAGTCCAGTCGAGTGACCTTCCCAGAAGGGACATTGTTCCCAGGGGGATGAGCATGAACACATGTATAAAAACAGCAGTAAACTTAAAAATGTGACAAAATTATAATTCTTTGTCCAGGACAAAGTGATCCGTTGGAGCTATTGGCATTCTTGTAGTTTTCCCAAAACCTTTTCAATGTCAAGGGTAAAATTCCTTAAGTAACTCCTTTAACACTTCTTGGTTTTTCTTTTGACTATGGGTTGGGAAATAGCAGTACAACACTAAGGCAACCCATCAAGATTTTCTACTGCTATAAATATGAATGAAAGTTATATGGAAATAGTTTGTTACCAATAGTACTGTAAATGTTGGTGAGTGTGTTTCTTTTCCCTTTCCCTTTTCCTTTTTCTAATGAATTAGATTTTTTTAAAAAATCACAAAATAGAAGATGATTGTCATTCTCTCCATAAACAGCTTTGGTCTTTGACACCTGACAGTTTATGTAAATTTTGCAGTATTCCAAGAGGTTCAGTGCCCTCCACATAATCTTATGTTTTACTTGAATCTCCTCTTTTGTTGATATTTAGGAAGATAAATTATATTACTCTATTTTATTTAGAAAGTGGTTGGAGATCATATCAAAATGCAAATCTCCAAAATACACATAGCAAACATGATAATTAGTTTAAAAAGACACTAGGTAAATGGAAGCCTCACTCAAATCAAAAGTTGGATGTGAAAATGAATGAAAGCAAATTCTCTTTCCATATATTTTCCCACATGGCTCCTTCTTTTCTCTGCAAAAATTAAGCTGTTGCTTGACAAAAAAAGAAAAAAATACAAATATAAGTAATATGCTTCCCAAATATATTTGTCATTTTTCTTTGCAATCAGAAAATCCTTTAGAAAATTGACTGCCCCATGATGTCAAAATGCCTACTAAAAAGTCAACCACATAGTTTTAGGCTAATTTCCAAGATACCAATTAACAGATTTAAGAGATAACTTTCAAGTCAAAAGAACTGGCAAATTTCTGTTAGCATCATACTTTGAGTTATACTTCTTAAATGCATAGAAAAATGAGAATATATAGCAGATATATGAAGATGCAGATAAGTAACTTGTCTATAACTTTTAGTGTTATGGAATTCTCTGGCTTACTAAAAAGTTAAGTGATTTTCCCATGGTCACACTAAGAGTGTTTCAGAGGCAAAATATCAATCCAGGTCTTCCTTATTTCAAGAACAATCTTTCTCTTACAGGGAGAATACTTATCCAATAAACAATTCACAGTATAAATATTACTAATGTAATAATTAAGGACAAAAGAGGTGGGGAGGTCATTCAGGCCTTTGTGTCATTGACTTTGGTTAACTTTGAATCTTCATCTTCATCATGGATTCCCACTCAAATCTCTTCAGTTTAAGCCTTTACTGTATTAATCACATAGGAATCCCAAGATATTGTTTGACATATCTGTATATTTCAATGATATTTTCCTTTCAACCGCCTCTGTCCTATTACAGTTAATATTATACCTAAAATTGAACTTACCATCTTAGCTTTAAAACTAGCCCCTTCTATTCTTCACTGTTTAAAGAAAATATTTCCTAATCACCCAGCTTAAAATTTCAGCATATCTTACTGATTCTTCCTTTCTAATTATTTTATTTGTGGCATATGGAAAGAATGACTGATTTGGAATTAGACAACCTGGGTTCAAATTATGTTTCTGACACTGACTACCTGTGTGACCTTGAACAAGTTCCCTGACCTTTCTGGAATCTCAATTGCCTCATCTGTAAAATGAAGAAATTTAAAGGTCATTATATCTCTAATATATGGTCCTATAACACTCCCCTTTTTAGACTTGATGCCACTTTTATATAATTTAGACTTTTATTGTATATTGTAACTATGTTGATTATCTCCTAATAGGTCTCTCTGTTCAGAGTCTCTACTAGCACAAACCCATCCAATACAATTGCCAGATTTGTCTTTCTACAATACTACTTTATTATCATATCTTTTCTCTGTTTAGGACATTCAGTGTTTTTTTTTTATAAGTGAAGTCCAAATACTTTAGTCTTTAAGCAAAGTTTTCTATAATCTATCCCCTCATACATTTCTAACTTTTCCTCTCAATACTCAGCAAGATAGAATCTCACCTTCAGAGAGATTGCTATCATCTCTGTTACCTTAAAAGAAAGAAACAGGCAAATGAAATGCTATCCACCTTACTTCCTTCATGCATTTGCGTATTCAATCACATTTCATTCATTCTCACCTGTCATCTCTGAATATACAAGCTTTAGTGTCATTAAATAATGTGATATTCACTGGAAATTACTGCTAGAATATGTGTTTTTTTTTAATTTAAGTTCTGTAATGATTCAGGTAATATAACAATTGAAAGGGAAAACAGACCATTTGAAATATAATTGTATGCAATGACATTTTGCCAACATCTAGGAGGCATGGTCAACAATTTCTAAGGCATATTAAAGATTATAATTTAATATGAGGACCTAATCCATATTCCTAGAGCAAGTGAACTGGAGAGGCCACAATCTAAATCCCATTATTTAGAGTTTGTTGGGGAGGGGGCCGATTTTTATAGTCTCTTTACAGTAATAACTTATAGTTGGTAAGAATATGTTATATTTTCTTCATTGACAAGATTCCTTTTTTCCTCAACTCTCAAATCTCAGTAGGATTACTACTGTTAAATAAACATGAAACTTCAGTCTCTTACCAGTGGAATGCTTTCACTGGAGATACTCCATTGGGCAATATAAGGAATAAACTTGTAGGCCTCCTGCTCGTTCACATCCTCCTGTGAAATGAACTCTAGGAAGAAAGAAAAAAAGTATTTGCTAAGTACCTACTATTTGCTAGGTAGTTTACAAATATCATATCATTGTATCCTCACAGTAACCCTGTGAAATAGATGCTTGTTTAAAAAAAAAAAAATAACAACTCAGGCAAATAGACTAGGCCAGACTGGTGGGGAAAGATTCCAGACAAAGAAGCTTATAAATGATCTTGGGAGCAAGAGAGCTATTGAAATTTGATGACCAGGAAGACAGTACACTCAGATTTGTCCTTTTGAAACATTATTTTGGTGACTGTGGAACTATTGATTCTATTAGAGCAAACTTAACATGTACAGAGCCATTAGGATGCAATTAAAATAGACCAGACAAAAAGAGATGAGGGCTAAATAAGAGCAGCAGTCATGTGAGTAGAAAGAAGAGAATATGTAAGAGAAATGTTATGGAGATATAATGTGAGCTAATGATGTGACTAACAAGAGAGCCATTTTTTCTACTCTTTACTCAAAAACAGATCCTTCCAGTTTTGAATGAATTATGCAACAAATGCAGCAATGAATCATATGACAAAAAACCTAAAAAGACAATTTGCCTTACAAACACTTCAAAAAAAGAAACAAAGAAGTACCAAGGAAATACCAGTAATGAAACAAATCACTACAATTCTCGTTAGTATTTATTTTTTAAATAGATAGCTATGGAGTTTTTGAAAAGAGAAATAGCAACAAAGGCATCATTAAGTAAATTTCACTCTTACGGTATACTTAGATAAACATAAAATCACCATATTAAAACAGTAGAAATAATGGTAGAGGAACAGATCTGAAATGTCATGAACTAAACCTCACAATCAACTTCCTCCTTATCAGAGATTTCCCAAAGTGGGTTATACCACCCCCTGGATGGCACTGGAATGATCTAGGAGGGTAATGGTAGCCTTGGGTACAATTTGGGGGCATTGAATAAAAACAAAGGAGGGTGAAAACATAAGGAAGTAAGAAAAGACAAGAAAATATTGACAAGCCATTCATATATGTTCATCTTCTATGTAATAGAGTTAAAGTAGGAGTAATTACATTATGTTCCCAATAAACATACAAAATGCAAGTCAGTGGTCAAGTGTACTGATAGGTCTTAATGAGTTAGTCTTGGTAGTTGAGTGTGCAGGCTATTGTTGGTAAGTCCAGCATGCATCACCAGGAATATGTGTGTTTAATGATTTGTTTACAATGTACTATACAGGTACATGATGTTGCTTCAGAATTTCAATGCAGGAACAACCCCCCTCAAATTTACAATAAATTACTAAATTTAAGATGTGTCATTTAAATACACACACACACACACACACACACACACACACATATATATATATATATATATATATATATATATATATATATATATATACATATATATATAAACATTAGAGGGTTAAAGAAAATAGATTTCCAAGAGGCATTTTTATAAAAGGAGGCAATAGGCTAAATAAGTTTGAGAACCTCTGCTCTTGATGAACCGATGTTCTTTAAGGGATTAACAGTAGAATGGGAATGGTTATAAAATGAAAGAAAGGGAAAGTAGAAGGAAATACATAATACCTCAAGCAAGTTAGTGGTAAAAAATGAAGTGAAAGTTACTCCTGCAGCTTCAGGAAGAAGAAGGTCTACAAAGTAAGGAATTGGAACAGTGAAAACAAAAGAAAAAAACATCTTGGTTCATTGTGGGAAAAGGTCTGTTAGAAGAAAACTTCCACAGGATGAGATCCTGTACTAAGAGATGGGGATTTAATGATGGACATAATGTGTAAGGATTTGATATTCAAAAAGATCACCACTTTGGAACAAGATAATATGTCCATAGACACCATCCTAAGGAGACGATAAATTGGAGCTCTTGTGGGACATTCACATCAAGAAAGACTCCATGGTATGGATATAGATTTAATAACAAATAAGAAAGAAAAAATGGTCTTGCAGAATATAGTGGGGTCAAATTAGAATGTACAATAAGGGACATGGGGAAATTATTATCACAGGAAAATTTTTCAATGCTCAGAACCTCCTACAGGATTTAATGCTGCCAAGAGTGAGGGGTGGGAAAATGTACATGCAAATAGAAATAGTTTAGAAGAGGAATCTCAAAATCAGTACTTTAACAGAAACTAAAGAAAAATAAGTATTAACTATAAGTATAAAGAAGATGATTCAAAATATAAAAATCAAGAATAGATAGAAATTTGAGAAAAAACTCTAATCTTTTAGAAAATGAAAAAATAATTAGCAGAAAAAAAAGGAGAGGTGGGATAAATGTAAGTAACTAACTGACAGGAAAACAAGAGAAAGCTTTAGATATTTAAAAAGAACAAAGGAAAAAATATAAGTAGAACTCCAAAAATAGAGAAATATGTGACAAATAGGGGGAAGGGATGAAGGGCAAGTCAATGTAACAAGGGTTGCTAATTAGATATAGTGAAAATAACTGAAGTGACAATACACTGTATTAAAAGAGGAAGAGGAACTATACTAAAAATTTTAATTCAGAAAAAAAAGCAATGTTAAAGATACAAGTAGAGGGAAATAAAACTCCAAGTGGAAGGATTAAATAATCCTATAAAATGAAAGAGATTGAAATATTGAATAAAAAATAAAACCTTGTACTTTTTTCCAACAAGAAACTCAACTAACATGTTAAAATGTACACAAAATAAACACAAGGAAGCAAAATAAAGTTTCCTATGCTTTGGGTGTATTGAGATAAAGCAAATATTACAATCATGCCATCAGAAGAAATAAAAATAAAGTTCATGAGAAAAAAAATCTTAAAGGAGATTATATTAAGTTTAAAGGAATTCTAGACAACAAAGTAATCTCAACATTTAGTTTGTATGGTCTAAATGTCATAGTTTTTCATTTGATGACAGAAAAAATTAATTGAATTATAAGAAGGCCTACATAGGAATGCAATGACAGTAGGAGATTTTAATCTATTCTTAGTTTTGAACAAATCTAATAGAAAAAATAAACAAAAATGAAATTCAAAAATTGAAAAAGGAGAAATGAGATAAAAACTGTCTTTTGAAAAAATAGGACTTCTAAATGATGAAGTAATTTCCATATTTTAATGTTCAAATTTTGTCAAAATATTAATAAAATATTTTTGAAAAAATTTATCAAATTTTACCAAAAATAATGATGTAGATATTAAGACACAAATCTACTCCAAATAAATGGAAATAATAAGGATCATCATACTATTAAACTAACATTTAATAGTTACCTAAGTTTTTCAAAACACTTTTCCTATCTTAAATTATTTAATCAGAAATAATGATATTTTATGCACTACAAACAGTAAAATTGCTAGACAGTTCACAGAGCACAAACAATATTCATGGACTCAAACTGGGAATTTAAAAAGAAATCTGAAATATGAGTGAAAATTATTAATTTTGTGGGAAAGATGAATTATGGGGAAAATTCTGCATAAACAGTGGCAGTTATGAAAAAGGCTAAAACTGAGTGGATGATGATAAAGCAAAAATTTTCTTTAAAGAAGAAAAATTTTGATATTTGCCTATGCATGTCAGTAAAACAGATTATTAAAAAGCAGAAAAAGAAGGTATTAATTAATTGAATATGGATTTTTAAAAACTTAGAAATCCAACTGAAAACTTATTCATAAAAGAGGAGATATTAAAAATAGAGAAGAAACAGATAAATTAGAAGCCAAGAAGTCTGAAGAAGTTATAAACAAAACTGATATTTTAGATAGTATTAAGACAAAGATGAAACTTTAGGAATGTTATTAAAGAGAAGAAAGCAGAAAATCAAACCAATATTACAGTAAATAAACAAGTTGAAAGTCATATTCAGTAAAAGAAGTAAAATAATTTTGGAACCTACTATGTATAGCTCTATACTAACAAAATTGAGAATATACAAACAAAATGAAAGGTAGGTAAACCTCCTTTTTGTTAAATGTTCAACCACTTATGGGTATCTGAAATCTAACCTGAACAAGACAATGCTAATGTCAACAGCTGGGCCTCCTACAGTATCCAAGCTATAAAGATAAGTGACCAAAAGTCATTTCTCATTTGATAAAGGATTCAAATTATATAAACAAATATTTCTCAAAAGAATTATTCCAAAATATTATAATTATGTAAAAGAGTGTTTCAAATTCCTAATACTAAGAGAAATGTAAATCAAAACAATTGCTATATTTCACCTCACACCTAGCAAATTGGAAAAGATGCAAAAAGATTTGAATAGTTAACATTCAAGGGAGGATAGAAATATAAGCACACTACTACACTGTTGTTGCAGATGTGAACTGATATAGTAGTTTGGGAAAGTAATTTAGATTATGTAAATAAAGTGATGAAAATTTCCATAACTTTGATCCATAAATTTCACCATTAGGCATATACCTCAACAAGGTAATTTGTTGACAAAAATAAATTTCTCTTTTACAATAAAATATTCCTAACAGCACATTTTTTTTGCATGTGTGGTAGCAAGGAATTGGAAACAAAATAGATATCCACTGGTTGTTGAATATCTTGATAAATTATTGCACCTTGATATAATGTAATATAACAGTTATTGAAGAAATGACAAATATGATAAATATGGAGAAGTATGGAAAAAGTTATGTGAACTGATTCACCAAGAAGTAAGCAGAGGCAGGAAATTTTATGTATATGTGTATGTATGTGTAATACATACATATATGTGTATATATGTATGTAATATATATATATATATACACACAGATATATGGATATCCGCATTTATATGTGCATATATCTGTGTGGGAGCATATGTGTGTGTGTGTGTGTGTGTGTGCATGAACACCATGGTATAAGGTGAAAGAACCAACAGTAGCACACCAATTCAAAGTGAATGTTGCAAAATTACAAAGAAAAAACATGACTTCAGAGAAGATATATTGGTATGACACACCCTCCCACTCCTTTGAAGGAGCAGGAAGTCAACAGGTTTGCCACATACACACACACACAGACATACATGCATGCACACACATACACATATAAATTCTTTTTTTTTAATTGATCAGTTTTGCTGATTTTTTTCTCTTAAAACATAGTTGTGTTTTTTGTTTTGTTTTATTTGTTTGTTTTTTCCTAGGATAGCTTACTGGGAGAGAATGGAGGACAAATACTGGTGAAAATTTAGGTGATTAGATATACATAAGATGTAATTTTTTAAAAGATAAATTTACGTTAAGTATACTACTAATTTTTTGAAAGTAGAGACTGTCTGACTTTTGTATGTATATACCCAGTACCTAGTCCCATGTACGGCCAATGACAGGATTTAAAACGTATTCATTGAGTAAATGATTATTGATTAAAGCAGGATCCACAAGACTTTGAATTGATTAGAAATATTGGCTTGATGAACAGTGAAGAATCAAGGATGACTACAAAGTTGAAAACCTATGAAATTGGAAGGATGATTTAATTTCTCCTTTATTTCTGAAGAGGACCAATGACATCACAAGGTAGTCTTTAGTTGTACATGAGTTGTATTTAAGTGAGGCAGAGTTGAATAAGGTTGTCTGCCTCACTCTCTCTTCCAATCACTGAAGTCCAGTGCAAGACAAAAGTCAAAATAACTAACAATGACCAGGATGTAGTAGATGATCAAACTCAAAGTACTACAGAACAGCAACTTCAACTGCCTCAACTGCTATTGGATTAAATTGTTTTTATGTGTTAATTCCACAGGAGATGTCTTCACATGCTAGACATCCCCATAACTCACCAATGCATTTGAGGCCTTTTGGTTACCCTCATCCTGGTTTAGTCCATCTGCCAAGAACATTTACCAGGGTAAATGATTACTGGGCATACTACAGTTTTGGGGGCCCAAAGGTGAGGGTTAAGTGCCAGGTAGACACCAAAGGTGGATGAGCAGACCTGAAAAGGCTTTGGCAAACCTTCACTCCAGAGACACTAGTCTTCTTTGAATAACCTTTATACTCCAAGATGGATGACATTGCCTTAGATATAAAAAGGGAGACTGTTAACTAGAAGTTTTAAACAATTTCATCACTCATTAAAATAATCTAGAAGTATAGTAAGAGCAATATCTACTAAAGTCCCTGCTATGTATTCTAGGATGATTTTCTTTACAGGGTGATGAAACTGTCTTTGAATTTTGATTGGTCCAACTTATGAGAGTTCAAGTCATCAATTTAGATTCCACATCAGCTAATTACAACAGTCCAGCACATGAGTCATCATTGACTCCTCAAGCTTTTAACTATGCCTTACCATTATGACAAATGTGGAATTGTGGAATACTACTTTGTTACTAAATCCCTTCACATGATTTTGTTAAGCACACTTTTTTTTGTTAAATCTTATATGACCCATAAGTGTCTCATTTTTTTCAAAAACTGAACCTGAGTTATGGAGTTGAGATGAGTTACACATAGTCCAGAGCATTTAACTTTGGTCCAAAAGATTGAATCTATATGACTTTAGGATTCACCAAATAGTTGTACCAGAAGCAAAAATGGAAATAGAAAGGATCCTTAAGGCACTTATTGGAAAAAAAAACTCCAAAATAGAATCTCTCGGAAAGATGATTGTCAACATGCAAAGATTCAGGATCAAAGAAAGAAGTACTAAAAACACTGAGATAGAAAGAAATCAAGTATTGAGAAACCACAATTAGGATCACATAAGACTGAGTAGTTGATATCCCAAAGGCAAATAGTGCAAACCTATAGCCAAGAACAAATTATTAAGGGAGCTAGAGTATAATCCCATAAAGGAAAAAAATGTAATTGTAATGAAATAGAGGACATCCAAATATTTCAAAATTAAAGACAAGTGCTGCACAGAAATTTTGATGTGCAAACATAGGAGTCAAGAGAAGCACAAAAAGATAAACATGAACTATCAGTCATAAGGGACTAAAAGAAGATAAACAATTTTCATTCTAATACAGGAAGATGATACATATGTTTTCTCAGAACCTTATCATCATCAGAAAATCTACGGTTGATTGAGGAGGCTTAGAAGGAATTTTGTCATTTTTTGATGATTTTAAAAGCAAAATAGAGAGGGGAAGAAGAGCATAACAGAGTAGGATATAGATAAATATAGTTAAGGAAATTATCTCATATAATCAGGATGTACATGTAGAAGTTTATATAAATAAAGAGGAAGAGTTGAGGGGAGTTGACACTTGAATCTCACTTTCATACAAACTGATCAAAGGAGAAATTTATAGATATAAACATATACATACACATATATACATACATATATAGGTACTCTTGTGTGATATATATATATTTATACATGTGTATCTGTGTGTGTATTTTTGACTACGCACATATATGCACATAATTGAGTATAGAAATACAAAAATAGGAGATGACAGAAGGAGTCATAAGAGGTAGGATGGATTATATACATATACATACACACATGAATGTACATCTGTGTATAGGTATGTATGTAAGTGTGTATACACATATACACACACTATGGTAGTGTAATATCTCTTCTAGGTCTATTCCTCCAAGAGAGAAAAGATTGAGAAAAATTACACATAAGTACCAAATATTTAAAGCAGTTTTGTAGTAGTAGTAACAATATTAGCAACACAAGGCAAAATCTGAAAACAAGTTCATCATTTGGGGAATTGTTCAACAAAATGAGGCATATGAATATTACAGAATACTATTTGGCCATAAAAATTATTTTTAAAAAAGAGATCATTTCAGAGAAACCTGGGAACCTGGGAAGGCTTGTATGAACTGGTGTAGAGAGAAGGGAACAGAATTCATAAAATAATATATAGAATAATTACAACAAATTAAACAAATGAGTTTGAAAGTCATGAAAACTCTGATAAGCATAATGCCAAGATCGCTGAAGAAAGATGAAGTATGCTACCCACCTCTTGAAAGAGGCTTAGGGATGAAATATGACATATTTTTTGGGGGGAGGAACAGACAATGAAGGAATATATTTTCTTTATGTATGCACATTAGTTACAAGATTTTTTACTGATATGGAAGAGAGAAAAAAATCAATATTATTTCAACAGAAAAATATAATTAAAATTAAACATTTGTGACTGACTTTTGTAAATACACTATTTATCAAGTGTAAACTTAATATCCAATGTGATGTGTGGTTTCATGATAAAAAATAAAAGAATCTCTGTTAAAAACAAGTGAGTTCAATGCCACATCATGTAAAACAGGTATTTGAAGTAAAAGGACACATTGTCTGCTAAGTTTTTTTTTTTTTAAGATGGAAAAAGCAATAATATTTATTGTATAAATCCACGAATTTACCTATTTAATTTTGTCTGAGTTAATTCATGCGCTGTGTAGGTATTCAAATATGTGCTGGTGGGTTAACCTAAAAAAAGTCCATGAATATTATTCTAAGAAGATTTATATGAACTGATACAAAATGAAGGGAGCAGAACCATGAGATCAATTTACATTAAAAAAAATAATGCTGTAGGGACAATAAATTCTAAAAGACTTATTAGCTCTGATAAACATAACAGAATGAACTAGTTCCAGAGGACTCAGGATACTGGCAAAAGGTTTTGTTTTTATTGGTTTCTTATGGATAGAGGAAAGTGGGAATTCAGAACTGAAAACTAAGTAAAGTGGGAAGGGGGAAAATACACTGTCCCTCAAGCCTGATTGGACAAAGTGCCATCACAATCTTTACTGTGCTAATCTCCACTAAATTAGAACAAGCTATGACTTTAAAAAATCCCTACACTATCATTAATTTTTGTTTCTAGGATTCTTATATATACTGAGATCATTTCAATAATGAAAATGCTAAAGCAGATCTAGTATTCTGTGCCAGCTTCAAAGGCTCTTTTACATCTGCAGGGAACCTCCTTTTTAATGGTTTTTTTTCCTTAAAAATTGAAACTCATGATAGATACCCTGTATCTCTGAAAGAAAATGTGATATGATACAGGAAAAGACTGCTTAAAAAGAGGAGACTTTATCTTTTTTTTAATCTTTATTTAGGTAGTGTCAAATATATAGCTAATCAACAAATCTTTAATAATAACTCCTTAAATTAATAAGAGAAATTAAAAACTCTTCAACTTTAAGATATAAGCAGAAATGATTTAAGAATCAAATCCCAAAAGACATAAAATGAGCATATTTCCATTTTTACCCTCTAAAGTTGACTGTCAACATTTTATCAGTGTATTAGATTAAAAACCCAACTTTGTGTGTGTCAGCCCAACTTTTTTATAATGGAATATATATTTTATGAGCCTTTTCCTTAGCATGCCACCTAGGAAAAAATAATCTATCTTAACTTCTATAAAAGACCCCCAGGTTGAAACCTATCTTGACTTTACTTCAAATTATGAGAGCTTTTGGCATTTCCCCCCCCTGGATAATTCTGAAACTCACTGTGGGGTGCAATTCAATCTATTTCATCAGTGCATTTTAGAACAAGATTTAACAGTAACCCAGTCAAAGTTCTATCCCAAAAGTGTAATTGTGGGTGCAAATAGCTATGAAAGAGTCTTTGTAGCTCTTGAAAAGCATTTTACAAAAGCATTGTATAGTGAGTCCAAAAATGTGCTTGAGAAACCTTCTGTTAAATACTTTTTTGCATTCCTATCATTATCTTTAAACACATGGCCTGCTTCTTTTGGCCAAATGTTCTTATATATAGATCTTGGACTAATTTACAGCTCTCAATTCTAATTTTCATCTCCATATTGCACTTTCAAAGAACTTCAGAGGGTGCTAAAACCTGTCGATTCTTGAGCAGAATTCCAGTTCCTTTCTTCCTTCAGCAAACATAGTAAAATGGCCCAAATGATGAAAATACCTGTATTTAACACTGTTAAGAACAAACCAATGTGTTTATCCTTAATGTATTTTGTCTTATTGAAGCTAGTATTCCCAAGAGGATAAAGAGACCAATAAAACAAAATAATGGAAAAGTTATTACATTCTCCATTATCATGCCACATTTGTACTTCCATTTTATTGAAGTAGAAAGAAATACCCTTCATATTTTAAGCTCTTTTTGTTAAGATGATGGAGAAGGGGGAGTAACTTATTGGATTTATCTTTATCCCCAAAATGTAGGAAAAATAGTCTTCCATACCATAAGTGTGTCTTAATATTGAAATTTAATCATTGAAAATTAATTGGTATTTAAAGATTAGTTGAGATAACTTTTCTTTTAAAATTTCAAACATAGTCTCTTCTGTTTTATCCTGAGATTCAGAAAGGAACATGAACTGCTGGAGGCCAAATATTGAAGGCCCCATATGGAAATGTAAAATGATCTTCACTGAATATGAAGGAAGTTTAATTTACATTTGAGAGTGTCATCCAAAAAGAGGTACAGTAATTTTAAAACACTTAGCTACATTGATGTTTAGGTTCAGCCCTGGCCTAGATAATTAGATGCATAGTTTAAAGAATGAATCTTGTAGCCTCTCTTATCCATTGCACCAAACACTGAAGGATTAACTCTGAGTAGCAGCATCGTGTTAGCCAGAAACATAAATGTACACACCAGTGATTTAAATTCAAAGGTAGCTGAAGTGACCATTTAACCCCAAAATTTTAGCCAAATGATTTTATCCTCTGAGCAGAAATTGTACAGTTGGATTAATTCAAGCACTTCAATAGTTTCTATAATTTGAGTAAATACACATCTAATGAAATTGCATGCAAATACAAAGTTTAATTTTACATTGCATTGCTTGATTGACTTTGAGTTGTTCATGTGTTCACACATAAAGGAATTTTCACTTGGTTTGATTGAGAATTTGTAAGTTCTGAAAATTTCAAAAACTATATCCCATTGCCCCAAATGTCAGAGTTAATTAATATCCTTTAAAATATCATCGTATTACTCACATTAAGAATATAACTGTGAAAAATATTGCTATCAACTTCTATCAAGGTGCATACAAACAGCTTTGGCACAGAGGATTAAGAGGCACTTAATGGAATGTCTGATTAACAGTACTGAGAAAGCCAGCTGTCTTGTTTTCTTCTTCAGTTTTCAAGTTTTATACCCTTAGGATTTCTTAACAATTACAAAGAACAAATAGATTTAATGGATCTTATTCCAAAATAATGGAATTTAAAGCTGTGATACATATGAATCTTTGGGGGAGATAATAAACCTTTCATAAAATATTCTTCAGGGTGTGTGTGTGTCAAAATCTAGTAGCAAATCAATCTTTTGACTCATTTTTTAAATTGAGAACATTACTGATCAAAACTCATCTAAAGGTTTGTGTCACCTAGAAACTGGAATGAAAATGATAAAGTCCTCCTCTGAAAACAAGAGCTATAAAGTCAACAGAGCTCCAACGAAGTTATAGCATCAGTAATGGGTTGTAATTCAAACAGATCCTGTTTGAAAAAAGAAACAAACTATTGGACAACCTCTATGAAGCCATTATTTGAGATATTTTAGTTAAAGTCTTTAACATCCACCTATAAACTTGCAACAAAAAAATAAACAAAAGGAAGGGAAGAAAGAAAAAAGAAGGAAAAAAGAAAACATTTTATGAAGCAGAGAAAGAAAAGGAAAATATTGAAGATTGAGAAAGAAGGGCCAGTGCATACATGCATACACCAACACCCAGCCTGTGGAAAAGGGACATGGGTTAATAATTGAAAATGATAACTGAGAAAGAAGATCAAATCCATTGTTTGATTAGTTTACTTGCCTCTTTCATTAATATTGATATGGAGAGAAGGAACTCCAGTGCAATTTTTGATAGCTCAGATGGAAATAAAGTCATTAGTTTTGATGGTATCAATTCATAGGCATAATCCTAGTCTACAACGCTGCTGATTATGTAAACTATGGAGTAGATAACTTTGATATATTGATCCTTCAACTAATCAATTGTATAAATAGGATTCCCTATACCATTTATGAATTGCTCCAGTCAAGCTAGGCATTTATTATGATACAGAGAAAATAAACAAAACTTAATGTTGCATGGTCATGTGTAGTCATGTGTGGCCCATGATTTGATTTTTAATATTCAGAATTATCACACCAATTTAATTTCCAGGAAAAATACCATATGAAAAATTCCTTAGGATAATTGGCATGTAAAATACATAGGGATTATGAAATATTATGTCATTAAAATGTAAAAGAAACAGTCCTTTTTTGTATTTCCAGAAAATAGAATCCATCAAACAACATCATGTTTCTACTGAATTGAAATAGCATTAATCTTCTTGGATCTATATTCTCTATCATTGGGACAAAATGCTTCAGAAAATTTATAGTAAATTTTTAAAAATTCATTTACTTTTAGTTCTATTTTGTAGTTACATATAAAAACAAATATAACAAAATGCTGTTCCAAAAGCAAGGTGATTAATTGATGTAGTTCTGCTCTGAGGTTACACTGAAATCACATATTGTTTTTCTTAATGCAAGATGGATTCTAATTTTAGTTGTCCAATTTTGAAACTACATCAAAATGGCAAGTTTCATAAGTACTAAATGGGTTGTAACTTCAGTCTTTTCTCTAATCATTATATGCATTTTGAGGAAGGTAATGTTCATGAAAACAAATGACTAACAGCATTAGTTAGAGCCCAAACAAATGCTTTTCCTCTTTGTCGTTCCTCTCTTCCTTTCTCCTCTATCCCAATTTTCCTTCCTTCTTTCTCCTCCTCTTCTTCTTCCTCCTATTGTTCTTCCTCATCTCTTCTTCCTTTCTGTCTTTCTCCCTTCCTTCCTTCCTTTTTTTCCTTTTCTATCTTTTCTTCCTTTCTTTTCCTGTCCTTTCATTGTTGTTCTTCCTTTCTTTGAATCAAATAATAACTTTGCTAATATACTTGTATCTTAATAATAGCTTCATTCCATTCTTAGGTTTTATCTAAGACATTTGTATCATTTTACACTGACAACTATATTGATAATTGTTTAGGGCAGCGAGGCAGTGCTGGGCTTAAAATCAGAAGACATGAACTCAAATTCAGGTTCAGACACTAGCCAGCTACGTGACCTTGGATAAATCATAATCTCTGTTTGCAGAGTTGTATAGTTGTATCCACAACTATTAAATGGGGATAAAAATAGCACCTACCTCATAGGGTTGTTGTAAGGATGAAATAAAACAATATTTTTAATGCATTTAGAATAGTGCATGGCACATAGTAGGCACTATGTAAATACTGGTTATTATTATCATAAAAATAAAAAGGCATAAGAACCAGATTCTGGTAATATCGCTTCTATTCTATTGCCTTATAGAACATAAAATTCTAACTGTATCATTTATAGTTCATTGGAAAGTTTTCTATTTCCTAGGATTGGATCAACCTTCCTAAGAGGTTTGTGTGATATACACTGTGGGGATAAACTTCTGGGCTTGAGACATTACAGTTGAAAGGAAGTAAAATTTAAAATTACCAAGCAGCACCTAAGAGTACTTGTGATCAATAAAAAAGCAAGTTTTATATACACACACACACACACACACACATATATATATATATATATATATATATATATATATATATATATATATAACATATATGACTGGTATTCTATTTCTTTCAAATCTTACTGGAAATGATATTTATTCTAATATTAAAACATAAATGTCTCATTGAATCAAATTTATTTCTGTATATAGATAGGTACATTATATTTATCTATGTTGATTTAATAGTAATATTTTTAAATATTAAAAACTAAAACTTGGCTATGCCCTTTATAATATATGAGTCATAAGTTGGTTTGAATCAATAGTGTAGTTCTAATTCTAATGAGTTTGTTTAATAGATAGAGTCACCGCCACTACCACTTGCTGGCGGAAACTTTATTTTCAATCTTAAAATCTCAGGGAAAAAAACATTCACTTCCTGTGGACAATAACTTGTCAATTCAACTTCATTTAGTGATAGACTGTCACATTAGTTTCATTTTTTGTCAGTTCTAGGTCTCTTAAATTACATAATCCCTAGTCCTTTTAGCATCTGAATAAGGCACATCTAATCAGTTTCCTCCTTAAAATATGTGACTATACCTAACCATAATATTCTATATGTAGTCTGACATAGATTACAAAAGGGTAATCATCTCACCTTACCTAATAATTACAGTGTTGATTCTTACTAAAAATAAAGTCAATTAAAAATCTTTTTTATAAGAACTGACCTCTAGACATATTTCCTACCAACTGTACTTTCACAGAGGATTAAAAAAAATCCAAAGGCAATTCCCCTCTTCTCCCTTCCCATCATTTTAGTCTATTGAGATTATTTGATTTCCTGATTCTGGAATGTAATAACGTAGCTATCTTTTTTCACAATATTCACACGTGCTGTAGAAAAATGCTTAATTCTACTTCCATAGAAAATTGACTTTTATCCCCCAAATTCCATGTTAAGGCTACAAAAATTATGAATTAAAGAAAATTTGTTTTCATACCTTTATCCTTCTCCTGTTTCTTCTCCTTTCACCCTCATTTCAGTCCCTTCAGTACTCTTATTGTCTTTTATAATCTCTTCATTCTTAAAGAAAAGTAGTTTGATAAATTATGCATGTTGTCACATTCAGAACTGAAGGAATGAATGTTGCCTGAGGTTTTGAAAGATTACTAAGGGGAGTAATGATTAGTAAAGAACAAAAAATTATTAATAGTCAAATTATATGAAGTGGAGAGAAAGTTTGAGTCAAGGAACTCCCTAGTGTGTGTAGATATGGCTTATATATGATCAGCTTTAATCTTATTTAAGTTTTAAGCTCACTTAGTCACAATTAAAATTCTTCAGTATGTTCTGTACAGTAATTATCACATGGGCAAGGCCTTATACTTACTAAAATTATGATAATGATGGAATTTAATTCTTTTTGTGTCTTCTGTCTTTGTTTCTGGTAGTGTTTCTCATTCTCTTGTATATGATCAATGCCAAGCTTATCTTTTCACTGATGCCTTTCTCTGAAATGAACAATTTTGTACTTTTCAGGTACCTGCAATTCTGAAAAGTATTAAATTAGTAAAGATAATAATAATAAACTAGCTTATGTCTCTTATTCTTTCATGAGCTATTGCAATCATATAGTCACCCTTTTCTTTAAAATCTCTTCTCTTTAGGTTTTTTGGGTTACTAACCTCCCAAGACTATTTTGCATTTTCTGATGGCTCCCTCTTGTCTTTTTTTTTTACTGGGTCTTTATCCAACTTATACTCATAAACTAAGGATGTCTCAAAGGCCTCTATCCTAGATCCTTTTCTCTTTTCCCTCTATATTATATTACTTGGTGATTTATCATTTCCTATGGCTCCATTTGATATCCCTACATTGATGAGTCCCAAATCTATTTACCCAGTTGTAATCTCTCTGCTGACTTGCCATCTTACATCTCTAAATATTAAATATCTGTGAGACATTGAAGTAACCAAATGTCCTATAGACATCATTATCTCAAAATATGCAAAGCTGATCTTTATCTTTCCCCCAAAATGTGATTCAATCAGTTAATAAGCATTTATTTCTCACTTAATAGGTGTCGGGCATGGTGCTGAGCACTTAGGATACAAAAAGAAAGAGAAGATAGTGCTTACTCTCAAGAAGCTTACAATCTAATAAATAAGATAAGCAAGCATGTATGTACAATCAAGCTATATAGAAAATAAATAGAAACTAATTAAAAGAGGAAAGGTACTAGAATTAAGAGAGACTGGAAAAAAATTTCTTGTAAAAAATGGCATTTTAGTTTGGATATAATGAATACCAGGAAAGGTAGTGGAGAAAAATGAGGAATGACCATATGCCAGGGACTCCAGAGAAAAATACTCAGAACCAAGAGATGCAGTGTTTTTTTTCAGGAAACATCCAGGAAGTCAGTGTCATAAGATTGCAAAATTGGTGAAGGGGAGTACAAAGTAAGAATACTCGAAAGACAGGATGCCAAATCATGAAGCACTTTGAATACTAACAGAGGATTTTGATTCTGGAAAACTTAGGAAGTCACTAAGGTTTGTAAATCATTTTGATGTCCAAATGGAAGGTGAATTAGAGGAGAGAGAGACTTGAGGCAGACAGACTTACAAACTGCCTATTACAAAAGTCTAGCCATAAGGTAATAAGGACCCGATCCATAGTGGTGGCAGTGTCAGAAGTGATAAAGGCATACTCAAGAGATATCACAAAGGTAAAATTGATAGGAAAATGGTAACATTCCTATATATGAGGAGTGAATGACACAAATTGAGAATGGCACAGAGCTTGTGAGTCTGAGGGTCTGAGAGGATGGAGTTGCCCTTGGACATGAATAGAGGAGGTGGAAGTGTGGAGGGTTTAGAGAGAAAGATAATGAATTCCATTTTGGATATGTTGAATTTAAAATGTGCACCAGATATTCCAGTTTGTTATGCCTTAAAGGTAGTTGTAGTTGTGAGACTAGAGGTCTGTAAAGATGCTTGGGTAGGATAGGTAGATTTGAAAATCATCAGCACAGAGATGGTAAGTAAATCCATATTGAAGCTGATGAGATCATCCAGAGAAATATTATAAAGGGAGATAAGAATGTCCATGACAAAACCCTATGGGACACCTATGATTAGTGGGTACGATCCAGATACTAATTCAACAGTGGAGACAGAAGTGGTCAGAATAAGTAGGAGGAGAAGCCAAAGAGAGTGTTTACTGAAAATATAAACTTTGGAGATAAGAATTTCAGTGGAATGATGACATATGGAAGCCAAATTGTAAGAGATTAAGGAAAGAATAAGAGGAGAGAAAGTGAAGGCACCTATTATAGATACTCTTTACAAAATGTTTGAGCACAGAGACCAGAAAGGACAGAGGATAGTAGGTACTGATTTACCTAGATAGATAAGAACAATCAAGGGAGAATTTTTTGCTTTTTCAGGATTGGGGAGACTTGGATGTTTGCATATGGTATGGAATGACCTAGTAGAAAAAGAGATATTGAAGATAAGTCATAAAGGGGGATAACAATATGTGATCTGATGGAGGAGACAGATATGAATAAGTTTACTTACGCAAGAGGAAGGATATTCTATGGTAAGGATCAAGGTCACCTTTTTGTGTGAGACAGGAGTGAAGGACAAGTTAGTAATAGACAATGTCTGAAGGATGTGTGATGAGGCAAAGGGCACAAAAGGGAGCTGTGATGAATGGCCTCATTTATTTTTCTGGAAAATAGAAGACAAGCTTCTCAGCTGAAAGAGTGGAGAAGGGATTAAAAGTTTGGAAGAACTACTGTGGAGAGTAGGAAAGTGAATTTATACGGGAGATGTAGAAGAATTTACTAATCACACTAAGGGCCTAGTTGAGATTGTTTAATGAAAATTGGTAATGGCTGAGTCAGAATAATTGCATAGAGTTATGAATGTCAGTAATAAATGTTAAAAGAGATGTTAGGGTTGAATAAACAGATTTTCCAGTCATAAATGAATATAAAAGTTGAATTTCTCTCAGAGTTGGATAGTCCACTTGTATTATAACCTCTCAAGAAGATACAATTTTTACTTCAAAATGCAATAGTTTACAATTCTTCTTTTGAAAACTGTTTATATCTTTTGACCACTGCTCCTTGAGAACTGGCTCTTGGTCTCATTTATCGCTTTAGTTGATTATATCAAATATTTATCAGAGATATTTAACACAAATATTTTTCCTAAACACATTTCTCCTTTTATCCTAACTGAATAGATTTTATTCATATACAAGTTTAATCTAATTGAAATTATATGCTTTTCATTTTGACCATTTTTATTCCTTTTTTTTAGTTAAGAAATTCTGTGCTAATCATAACTTTTAAGGGTACATGAACTCATTTTTTTTCTCCACTCATATATTTTGTCATAAGTAACATTACGATAATAAGTTTTTCCTATCTTTTTATTTGCTTATTCCTCCTCATTCTCTTTCCTTGTATTCTAGTCTCATATATCTTTTGCATAATGCATAATAAATGCACTCACTTATTTCTTCTTTTCTCTCTGTGTTAGAAACCAAAAAAAAAAAACTATTTATTGGGCTGCAAACTTGTTATATAACCTCAACTGGACTTTCACTGCACAAGTCAATCTTTTTGATATCCCTAACTGAATTACACTCCTACCTATTAGAGGAGCTTTTCCAAATCTTTGTATTCCTCCTCAAATCGTCCATAGTTCCACTACCACCCACCCTCTCAGTTGGGAACCTTTTCCTATATTACATAGAAAAATTAATGCCATTTGTTTAGAATATTATTTTATACTTTGCTCATTTCATATCAATCAGATAAATTGTCAATATTTTCTCCATCACCCCTGTCTCATATCATCATATGGTCCTTTTTCTTGCCAAAGCAAACTTCCTACACTCCCAGATAAACACATTTCATCCTGACTTTTCCAGCATATTGTCTCCTCTGTCATCCCTAATCTCTTGCAAATTTTCAATCACTTCCTCTTTAGTGGCTTTATCCCTACTACTTAAAAACATGTCCATGTCACTGTCATCCTCAAATTCTTACTTCATCTATCCATCTCTTCCAGATATCACCCAATATGCCTCCCTCCTTTATGGTTTAAATAACTTAAGAAAGTCATCTACATACTGTAAGCAAATTAGTAGAGCAAGGAATAGTTTACTTGTCAGATCTATGGAGAACAGAGGAATTATGAAAAAAACAAAAGATATAGAACATTATGGAATGTAAAATGGATAATTTTGATTACATTAAATTAAAAAGGGTTTGCACAAAGTCAATGCAACCAAGGTTAGAAGGGAAGCAGAAAGGTAAAAAGGTTTTATAGCCAGTATAGCCAATAAAAGCCTCATTTCTAAAATATATAAAGAACTGAGTCAATTTTATAAGAATACAAGTTATTCTGCAATTGATAAATGGTCAAAGGAAAATGGTACAGACATATTTAAGATGAAGAAGTTAAAGCTATATATACTCATAGCAAAAAAGTACTCTAAATAACTTTTGATTAGAGAAACACAGATGTACCACATCAACCTATCAGACTGGCTTATATGACAAAACAGGAAAATGAAAAATGTTGGAGACATAGGAAAATCAGAACATTAATGCATTGTTGGTGGAGTTGTGAAGTGATTCAACCATTCTGGAGAACAATTTGGAATTATGTCCAAAGGACTGTAAAACTGTGCATATCTTTGGATATTTGTCTGGCACATAGCAAATGTTTAATGAATGCTTCTTGACTTGACAATTTTTCATTCATTAGGATAAAAGTATATGTAGGACCATATTTAAAGTCTCTTTTCTATCCCTTTAACATGGTATTGCCTTCATAGATTTAACCCTATGTCCACTCTCTGCTACTATGCCTCACCTTAAGGAATGCCAATTTGTGAATGAAACAATTTCTTGGGAGTGATATGATCTAGTGGGAGTCTTTTCTCCTACTTTTGCTAGGATTGATCTTTATTAACAAGTGCACATTTACCTATCTTTTGTTCTGCACCTCTCTTAGAATTTTTTGTGCTGCCTTTGAAGAGACCTAAATACAATCTCCTACAGTGGGATGCCATCTAGGAGGGTAAAATCCTTTCTCAGAGATGGTCTCCTATTGTGCAAGGTCCTCTCAAATGAAATCCATTATAAGGTCCCATGTATCTTCCTGAAGACATGGACTTCCTATCACAAGTAAATGTTATTTTATTGGTACCCTAATCTTGCTTTAATATTTTTGCTTTCCTCCATCATTACTATCCTATGGTTAGCATGGTTCTTACCTTTTTATGAAGCTTAAATGGATTATGATGCCTTCATTTTTTTCATTTATATATTGGGTTGGAATATGTGTCACCTATGTTACTTGACTTTCTCATTATTTTTGAAGATTTTCTCTACATTATTCCTTCTCACAAACGATATTAATTCCCTTATAGTGGGTTAAGGATTTTAGTGCATGAGATATTGAAGCAAATCTCTCCCTATATCACTTTACATTTTTTCTTCTTAGATATTTTCTTCTCTCTTCATGGTCTCTCTTCTTTCACCACTCAGAATGTCTTTTTAAAAATCTCTAAATGCTGGTAATCTTTAAATATCAAAAGATTATTTAAATTTTTTATTTATTGTTTTTTTCACTTAGTATTATTTGATTTTTTCTGAGTACATGTAAAGATAACATTGACTTTTATAAGATTTTGAGTTCAGATTTTTTCTCCCTTCATTCCTCTTCTTTCCTTCTCACTCCTCAAGATGGCAAGCAATCTGATAGAGGATGTTCATGTACAATCGTAAACATATTTCTACATTAGCCATGTTGAGAAAGATGAATCAGAACAAAAGAGAAAAGCCACGAGAAAGAAAAAAACAAACAAAAAAAGAGAAAATAATATGCTTCCATCTGTATTCAGACTCCATAGTTCTTTCTTGGGGTATGGATAGCATTTTCCATCATAAGTCTTTTGGAATTGTCTTAGATATTTTTATTGCTGAGAAGTGCTAAGTCTAACAAAGCTAGTCATTGCACAATGTGGCTGTTACTATGTATAATGTTCTCCTGATTCTGCTTACCTCACTTGGCATCAGTTCATGGAAATATTTCCAGTTTTGTTTTTTCCTGAAACCTGCTGGCTTATCATTTCACATAGCACAAAAGTATTTCATTACATTCAGATACCACAATTTGTTCAGTCACCTCCCAGTTAATGGGCATCCTCTCAATCTGCAATTCTTTGCCACCACAGAAAGAGCTGCTATAAATATTTTTGTACACATGGGTCCTTTTCTCTTTTATAATCTCTTAGGGATACAGACCTAGCAGTGGTATTACTGGGTCAAAGGGTTTGCACAATTTTATAGCCCTTTTAGCATAGTTACAAATTGCTCTCAAAAATAGTTGAATCAGTTCTAACATGTGGATTTTAAATGAATATTTTCTTGTCTTTCTTTAAAAGTTTTAGATAAAATTATTTTATCAATTCTTACAGTAAGACATTTAGGTTTCCTGATTTGTTACGTTCTTCTATTTTCTGTGAATCTTGCCTTCAAATTAAATCACAAAACTCAAAGTTCACTTGTACACCCTGGATCTGATATGGTAGCAATTTAAGGGAAAGGATGGGAGAGGTCTCTATTTAAATTCCTTGATTTTAGTTCCTCCCATTTTTACTTTGCATGGTGTTCGTGTTTTTATTTGTGAATTCACCTATAATTACTCTGTATAAAATAGACAATCCCTGTTTCTGAGGAACTTGGTTTGCTGAGATTATTGAAAGTAACTGAGGTACCCTCTAGAAGGCCTTGAATTCTCACATCTTATGCATATGAAAGATATACCCATATATTGAAGAAAATAATTTGCTTTATAAATTATGTGCTTTGTTTGATAATTTTTTCAAACAATCAGTAACTAATGGCTAAACTAGCACTTTGGTTATATTTCCATAGTTAGGGGTTACTAGAAACAGTAAATTCATTCAGGTCATTTTGCTTAGATGTAACCTGTGATTTCTGTTTACTAGCTATTTTAATTTCCCTTATGCAGAATCTGCAGCAGATTCAGACTAGTGCTTGTAAGTCAGACACTTTAACTGTGGTTACAGTACCACAATTCTCAAATGGTAGAGAAAAATATTACTTACTCAATTATAAACTGTATATCATGCATGGTCTATAAAGAGGTTGTGCTCTTGCCAGATGCTATGCATGAATAAGTTCATTCCCATCCAGTCACCTTTAATTAAAATGAACTTTCCATTGGCTCCTTTTCAACTTGTTTGCTAAGTAAATGAAAACGTCCTTTAGCCGGAAACCAAATGAGTAATTAAATGAGAAGTTTCTATGAATGAAAATTGAATGATCTAATAATATGTGTCTAAAACAGTTCAGAATTTTTCAATACGTAAGAAAGACAAAGAGAGGAAATACTGAAATTTAAGGACAAGAAAAAATGAATTAGATTTTTTTTTTTTTTTTTTTACCAAATCAGAAAGATCTAAATAGACTTAAACTGATTTAGGTAGAAGTAAAACCAAAAATCACTACTCTGATAAACTACCTTTAAAACTCTTTTTTTTTTCTATTAGAAATAAAATGCCTGATGTTGATGCAGTAAAGAAATATGGATTTTTTTCTCTCAGGCAATGTTCTAATCCAGAAAAAAAAATAATGAATGGTCAATTACTCAATTCTTTGAATCATATAAAGCATACTCACCATTCTTTTGAGTGGGAACTATGATTCTTTGCCTGTAAGAGAATAAAAGGATATACAAAATGATTGATCAAGGATCATTTGGAAAATTAGTCTGTGGTTATAAATTGCTAGATTAGGCATTGGTTGCTACTTGTAGTTTGCTTCTTTGTTTCTTGGATGTTGTAAAATGGAGACCTATAAATGGACTAGGTACAATTCTAGATCTTAAAGCATTTTTCAAGAAAACTTGTCAGAATAAAAATAAAAACACAGTAGCAGAATACTTTGGAATCACTCTCTGAATTGTAATATAGCAAAACTACAGAGTTTTTTGCCTTCCTAATTACTTATCTTGATTCACATTTAGTTTTAGTGTACTTGAAATAATTTCAGATAAGCTTCTATCCCTATTTGGTAGTGAACTTTTTCTCTATAAAACTCTTGCGATACTTTATTCATTGCATTATTTTTCTCTTGTCATGCTTCATTTCATATTATAGTATTTGTGTGCATGTTTTCTCTTTTGCTAAATTACAAACCTCCCCTTGAGGATGGGAATAATATCTTATTTAGTTTTGCATTTCTCTTACAACCTAGCACAATGCTTTGCAGATCATAGGTTGCTGTTAAACATTTCAAATTGGATAACTATAGGACGTCTCAAAATTGGAATATACGAAGCAGAACTCATTATACACACCTTACCCAAGTTGTCTATGTCTATGATGGTCAAATGTGCCATCAGTCTTTCTAGTTACCTCGGTTTTATCCTTAACTGCTCATTCTCTCACTCTACATATAAAAGTGTTGCCAAATCAGGTCCGTCTCTTATATTCATTTCCTTTTCTCTGCTCACACAGCCACCACCATGGTCCAGTGACTTATAACTTATACACCTGTATAAATGGTATCCTAATTAGTCTCTAATTAGTCTCCTAATTGGCCTCTCCACAACATCTCTCCACTCTTCAATATATCCCACACAATTGTCAACGGAATTTTGCTAAAGTTCATCACTGAACAAATAATTTGACAAACTATAATGTCTCCCTACTACTTCTACAATGAAATAGATATTATGTTTGGCTTTTAAAACACTTTACAACTTGCCCCTACCTTTCTAACCTTATGAGAAATTTCCTTTTTTCACAGTCTATAGCCTTCTTGCTGGTTGTATCATATGATATTTCATCTCTATATATGTGGTTTTCCCTATCTATATATCGCATGTCTAGAAGAAACTCCTTCCTTATCACCTCCACTTCTTAGAGACTTTGGTTTCCTGCAAAAATCAGTTTAAGGACCACCTTCCATAGGAAATATTTCTTGTTTTTCTCATCTCCCCCACCCATAAATCACTTCTTATTTAACTTGTATTTTTTTTGTAAATACTTATAAATATATTGGCCTGCCCAGTAGGATGTAATTTCCTTAAGTACAATTTTGTTTTGTTTTTCTTAGATATTAACACAACGTGTGGCATGTAGAAGAGTCTTAATAAATGCCTTAAGGCAAGTAGATATCATAGTGGATTAAGTATCTGGCCTAAAATCAGGAAGACTCGTTTCTTACTATCTGTGTGAATCTGGGCAAGTCACTTAATGCTGTTTGCCTCAGTTCTTTACCTGTAAAATGAACTAGAGAAGGAAATAGAAAACCACTCCAATATCTTTGCCAAGAAAACTCCACATAGGGTAATATGTGACTTGAAAACTACTGAACAGTAATAGCAATAAAGTAAATTTGATGTTGATAAATTTCAGTAATTTTTTTTGCATTTGATTTTACTTCATCCCACATAGATGCATAGAAATAGATTCAATGTTCTTATTAGTATTCTGACAACAGGAAGAACAGCAACAAAAAAGTGTTAGAAATTTTCTACCATTGATATTATGAGACTGAGACTAGAATTGTGGATTTGAGATCTAGATGTAACTTATCCTTCTTCCTATTATTCCTGTTGTACAACAAAAATAAAGTTAGAACCCTGATATAACTACCATAATGGGAGTAATTCAATCTTACAGTTTGTGATGGGAGCTGAAATGTACAATGAGGCTGGACAAGAGTATGGAATACATCCTGAAGTAATCATATTAATCTTCCTTTATTGTTTGAAGACACTATAAACCTAAAATCCAAATTGGGGCATAACATAAACCATTAATAAGAATTTTTTTTAATTACAGGTTAAAATTCAAAGCAATGGTGAAAGAAATTGTTATATATCTCTAGCCTCAATTTGGCTCATCCAGGATAAGACTGAATAACATTTCAAACAACTAAACTGCTAAATGTTATATTTAACTGTTAAATTAAACTGTCAAAATGTTAAATGCTAACATCCCCAAAATACTGATGTTTCACAAAAGGACTGGGCAATTATTATAAAGCACCAGAGAGGAAACTTGTGAAGGGATTTAAACCATAACGATGTTGAACTTAGTCTTCTTGACTCTGTGTTGACAAGTTGTAAGAATAAAAAAAAAAGGAATTGACAACAATTGTAGTCACATACAAAACTCATTTCTTTTCCCATTTTTCTTCTACCTCTCTTATATGATTTCTAAGTTCCTTTTTGAGCTCTTCCATGAGCACTTTCTGGATTTGAGAATACTTCCTTTTATTCTTAGGGGTTTTGTCCATGGACTGGGCATTTTTGTCCTCTTTTTGAGTTTGTGTCTTGATTTTTCCTATCACTACAATAACTTTCTATGATGCGATTTTTTTTGTTTTTGTTTATTGCTCATATGTTTTGGACATTTTCCTTTCTTTTAAATTTGAGCTCTGCTTCCAGGCAGGAAGGGGCACTGTCTTGGATGTGATGAAGCTACAAAACCTGGCTTTTTATCTGATTCTGCACTGATGTTGCCCAGAGTCACACGGGCACCCTCATGTCTGGTGTTGTGCTGAGGATCTGGGGTGAAAAGTATCTGGCACTGCTCGAAGTTATAGGGGTCTAGCAAACTTAAGCGGTGTTGCAATGGGGTCTGGTATATGCTGAGACTGGTGATGTGTTTCTGTATTTCTCCAGGACTACACTGGAACATGCGACCATTCTCAGAGTTGGCTTCAGACCATTCCCTTGACTATATTGAGGCATGTGTGCAATCCCAGTTTTGGTGTTTGCTGATCCACCACACTGAAGCTCAAGATCTCTTGCTCATTTGTTAAGTAGGCTTACTGTCCTGTTCTGTGGTCCCCTTTTACTTGAAAGAGAATCACTTTTCTTGACAATTTTCCAAGGTTTTTGGGCTAAACGACTGTTTCACCAATTCTTTCTGCTGATTCTGCTATTCTAGAATTTATTCAGGGAAACTATTTTATGGTTGTTTAGAGGTGAATATAGAAGAGTTATGGTGATTTACTGTTTACTTCTCCTTCTTGGGTGATGAAAATTCCACCTTAATTCAGGAATTCTTATTTCAAAAAAGAAATGACATAGAATTTGTATCAGATTGATTGTCTTGATCCAATAAACTGCAATAGTAAAAAGAAAACCAAGGACATCAGAAAATTTTTATGAAGCAGGATTAAGAGCGAACAAGCATTTATTAAGCATCTATGATGTACCAGGCACTGTGTTAAGCAATTTACAAATATTATCTCATTTAATCTTCACAACAAACCTGAAAGGTAGGAACTATCATTTTACCCATTTTAGAGTTAAGGAAATTGAGGTAGACAGAGATTAAATAACTTGCCCATGGACATACAGCTAGAAAATGTCTGAGCCTGAATATGAACTCTAGCTTTCCTGACTCCAGGTGAGCACTCTATCCATTGTGCCAACTGATTAGTAAAAAAACTGCAAGAAACTCTCAAATAAGTTGGAAAAGATGCCAAAGTAGCGTCTTTACTCAAATGTTATAAAAAAAACCTTATTTTATTAAAGTTGTAATTCATGTTATTTTAAATTTATGTAACAGAAAAGCATTTCTGTAACACAGCATAATAAAAAAGCTCATTGTATAAAAAACTGTAAATTTATTATGTGCAAATAACTATTTCTTTTAAATATATAATAAAGTTATCACGTAACCTTTTTCTTCCCTCTCCTCCACCTTACCATAAACACCAATGTGCATATATATAGAAAAGCATTCAACACGTGCATCAACTTATCAGTTACTTCTCTGGATGCAGACAGTGTCTTTCTTCACATGTCCTTTGTAATTATTTAAGTGATTATAATAGACAAAATGACTTATTTGCTCAAAGCCACTCTTTAAAAAAATAAACAATGTGTTTCATTTTTCCAAATTGCATATTAAAACATTTATTAAGATTCATTTTTAAAACTTTGAGTTCCGAATTTTCTCCTTTCCACTATCCTAAACACCCCACCACTCTCTTACCTTAAGAAGGCAAGAAATTTGATTTAGACTATATTAGTAGTTTTTCAAAACATTTCCAAACTAGTCGTGTTGTGAAAGAAAACAGATAAACACAAAAATAAGACGCTTCGATTTGTATTCGGACACAAAAAGTGCTTTCTCTGGGGAAGAGGCATTTTTTATCCTAAGTCCTTCTGAATTTTCTTGGATCATTGTATTTCTGAGAATAGCTATGTCATTCACAGCTGATCATCTTACAATATTACTGTTACTCTGTGTGCAGCACACTTCATACTCCATCACCTCGTGTATGTCTTTTCAGATTTTTCTGAGAACAACCTGTTCATCTTTTCTTATACTAAAATGGTATTCAATAATAATCACATATCACTATTTATTCAGCCATTTCCCAAATGATTGGCATCCCCTCAATTTCCATTTCTTTGCCACCCAAAAAAAGGTTCTATAAAAATTTTTGGAGAGGGTTCTGTGAAGATGATAGAGCAGATCAGAAAATTGAAAGCTCTCAAGATTTTTCACCACAAAAGAGATAAAATTGCAACTTAGGGCAAAGTGGGTAAAAAAGCAAATAAGAATAGGGGGACAACAGGGATCTTCCTGGGGCAATTTGAAAATATCAGAAGAACAATTCCAGGACATGGTTTGGTACCTGTGAAGAGTAAAGACCACATTGAACTTCCCAGAGTGATGACTGAGCATCCTCCCTTGTTGACCTTGAAAAACCCAGAGAATATTGCCGCAGGAAAATTTTGAAAATAGTGGAGTCAGCAGTAGTACAGCAGTCTTTCAGATCAGGAGGGTAGTGAAATCAAAAGGAAGGGTTCCTCTTGCTATGGCTGAAGGGGACCAGTGTGTTATTCCCTCCTTAAGCCAAATCCCATGAAAGTAAGGCTCACTCACTCCCATTCATATATCCTTTCTTCCCCTTCACTGTAAAAGTTCTTTCTTGTCTCTTTTATGTGATATGATTTGCTACATTTCATTCTCCCATTTTCTTACTCCTGGTATATTCCACTCAACAGTAAATTTTATTTTAGGTATTCTCCCTTCATATTCAGCTCATCTTGTGCCATATATATATATATATATATATATATATATGTGTGTGTGTGTGTATTTACAAATATAGTATATATACACACATATATGCACACACACATAAACGCACACACACGCACACACACATACATACATATATATATATTGTCTCTAACTACCCTGATACTGGAAAAGGTCTCATGAGTAACAAATAACATCTTTCCATGTAAGAATATAAACAATTCAACTTTAATAAGTTCCTTATGGATTCTCTTTTCTGTTTACCTTTGCATGTTTCTCTATATTCTCTTAATTTGGAAGGGAAATTTTCTATTCAGCTCTGGTCTTTTCAACAAGAATGCTTAGAAGTCCTCTATTTCATTGAAATTCAATTTTTTTTCCCTGAGGTATTATACTCAGTTTTGCTGGGTAGGTGATTCTAAGTTTTAGTCCTATTTCCTTTGACTTCTGGAATATCATATTCCAAGCCCTTCAATCCCTTAGTGTAGAAGCTGATAAATCCTGTGTAATCCTGATTGTATTTCCACAATACTTGAATTGCTTCTTTCTGTCCACTTGCAATATTTTCTTCTTGACCTGGGAACTCTGGCATTTGGCTACAATATTCCTAGGTGTTTTCCTTTTATGGTCCTTTTCAGGAGGTGATCAGTGAATTCTTTCCATTTTTATTTTACCCTCAGGTTCTAGAATATCAGGGCAGTTTTCCTTGATAATTTCTTGGAAGATGATGTCTAGACTCTTTTTTGGTTTTCAGGCAGACCGATTATTTATCAGTTGTCTCTCCTGAATCTCTTTTCTCAGTTGTTTTTCCATTGAGATATTTCACATTTTCTCTGTTTTTTTAAATAATATTTTTGATTTTGTTCTATGATTTCTTGATTTCTCATAAAGTTATTAGCTTCCATCTGCTCCATAGTAATTTCTAACGAATTATTTTCTTCAGTGAGCTTTTGGAACTCCTTTTCCATTTGATCAGTTCTGCCTTCTAAGGCTTTCTTCTGCTCATTGAATTTTTGGACCTCTTTTTTCATTTGGATTAGTCTATTTTTAAATGACTTATTTTCTTCAGCTTTTGGGAGGGAGATCTTCTTTAGCAAGCTTCTGATTCATTTTTCATGATTTTCTTGTATTGCTCTCATTTCTCTTCCCATTTTTTACTCCACCTCCCTTCCTTGATTTTCAAAATCCTTTTTTAGTTCTTCCATGACCTGTGATAATTTCATATCTTTTTGGAGGTTTTTAATGTAGAAGCTTGACCTTGCAGTCTTGCTCCAGTTGCCTGCTTTGTTCTTCTTCTGATTTTATGCTTTGCTTTTTCTCTTCCATATATATGGGAGAAAATATCTTTTCACCAAATTGTAACCTTCTATAGTCTTATTTTTTCCCTTTTGTGACTTTTTTCCAGCCAATTATTTGACTTTTATTCCTTTGTCAAATGGAGGGTATGCTACCTCCAGCTTCAGAGGTTTTGTGCAGCTATTCTCTGAGACACCTCTAGGTATCTGTAAGTTTTCAGATTTTCCTAAGTGGCATAGTCAAGGGAGAGGTGTTTACTCTTCTCCCAGCCTGGTTTCTAGTCTGTGAGCAACCAAAAGCACTGTTTTCTGCCCTGAAAATGCGAATAGGATGGCTTCTCCACAGCTGCAACAGTTATGCCATGCCAGCCCTCCTCCTCATCCCAGGACTGCCACCCAGGACTTAGACCCAGATCAGCTGCTTGACTCCCCCAGTTCTCTAAGCTGAGAGTTCCAGAATTGGATGATGCAGCCCCTCTGGGGTTGGAACTGGGGACCAACTATGCTTCCCTCCCACCCAGATGAAAGAACTTTTTCACTCACCATTGAAGTTTGATGTTTGTGGATTGAGAAATATGGAAACAGCAGCTGCCCGTGATTCAGTGCACTGAAGCCTGTGCCAGTTCCATCTATTCCAGCAAAGCCCATGCTGGGCTATGCTCCACTGAGAGCCCAGTGCAATAGACCCTTTCTGTCAACCTTCCAGGCTGTCTTGGCCTGGAAATAATTTTCACTCTGTCATTTTATGACTTCTGCTGCTCTAGAATTTGTTTAGTCATTTTTACAGGTATTTTAAGGACTTTGGGTGAGAGCTTGAGCAGGTCTATACTTCTACTCTGTCATCTTGGCTCCACTCTCCACCAATCACTTCTTGAAATCTGCTCATAAGTTGAAAATGCCAAGGAAGATTGTTGTCAAATTCCAGAAATACCAGATCAAGTAGAAAATATTGCAACCAGCCAGAAATAAACAATTTAAATATCAAGGAACTTCAGTGGGAATCACACTTTAGATCTTGCAAATTCTACATTAAAAGATAAGAGGGATTTGAATATGATATTCTGTGAGTCAAATGAGATAGGACTCCAACCAAGTATCAATTACCTAGAAAAATTAAGTGTAATATTTCAGGCAAGGAGATGGACTTCCAGTGAAATAAGGGATTTCCTGACTTTTTTTAAAAATTTATTTATTTAACTTTTTACATTCATTTTCACAAAATTTTGGGTTCCAAATTTTCTCCCCATTTGTCCCCTCCCCCAACCCCAATACACCAAGCATTCTAATTTTCCCTATCACCAATCTGACCTCTCTTCAATCCTCCCTCCCTTCTCTTGTCCCCATCTTCTCTTTTGTCCTGTAGGGCCAGATGACTTTCTATTGCCCATTGATTGTATTTCTTGTTTCCTAGTAGCAACAACAATAATACTCGACAGTTGTTCCAAAAACTTTGAGTTCCAAATTCTCCCCATCCCTCCCTCCCTACCCATTCCCTTTGGGAAGGCTGGCAATTCAATATAAGCCATATCTGTGTAGTTTTGCAAATGACTTCAATAAAAGTCATGTTGTGTAAGACTAACTGTATTTCCCTCCATCCTGTACTGCCCCCCATTGTTTCTCTTCTGTCCTTTGATCCTGTCCCTCCCTGAGTGCTGACTTCAAATTGCTCCCCTCCCTCCCATGGCCCTCCCTTCCATCATCCCCCCCCACCCTGCTTATCTCCTTCGTCCCTCACGTTCCTGTATTGTAAGATAGGTTTTCATACCAAATGAGTGTGCATTTTATTCCTTCCTTTAGTCAAATGTGATGAGGGTAAACTTCATGTTTGTTTTTTTTCTCAGCTCTCCTCTTTTTCCCTCCACTAAAAAGTCTTCTACTTGCCTCTTGAATGAGATATAATTTACCCCATTTCATTTCATCCTTTCTCCTCTCACTACATTTCTCTATCACCATTTACCTTAATTTCTTTTCAGATATGTTCCCATCCTATTCAATTCACTCTGTGCTCTCTGTCTCTGTATGTGCGTGAATGTGTGTACGTGTGTGTGTGTGTGTGTGCGTGTGTGTACATCTGTGTGTGGTCCCACCACCTACCCAGACACTGAAACGTTTTAAGAGTTACAAATATTGTCTTTCCATGCAGGAATGTAAACAGTTCACCTTTGGTAAGTACCTTCTGACTTCTCTTTGCTGTTTACTTTTTGATGCTTCTTCTCATTCTTGTGTTTGAAAGTCAAATTTTCTTTTCAGCTCTGGTCTTTTCATCAAGAATACATGAAAGCCCTCTATTTCCTTGAAAGACCATATTTTCCCCTGAAGTATTATACTCAGTTTTGCTAAGTAGGTGATTCTTGGTTTCAGTCCTAGTTCCTTTGACTTCTGGAATATCCTATTCCATGCCCTTTGATCCCTTAATGTAGAAGCTGCTAGATCTTGTGTTATCCTGATTGTATTTTCCACAATACTGGAATTGTTTCTTTCTAGCTGCTTGCAATATTTTCTCCTTGACCTGGGAATTCTGGAATTTCACCACAATGTTCCTAGGAGTTTCTCTTTTTGGATCTCCTTCAGGCGGTGATCGATGGATTCCTTCAATACTTATTTTGCCCTCTAGTTCTAGAATATCAGGCCAGTTTTCCTTGATAATGTCATGAAAGATGATGTCTAGGCTCTTCTTTTGATCATGACTTTCAGGTAGTCCCATAATTTTTAAATTGTCTCTCCTGGATCTATTTTCCAGGTCAGTTGTTTTTCCCATGAGATATTTCACATTCTCTTCCATTTTTTCATTCTTTCGGTTTTGTTCTGTGATTTCTTGGTTTCTCAGAAAGTCATTAGCCTCCATGTGTTCCATTCTAATTTTGAGAGAACTATTATCTCCAGTGAGCTTTTGAACCCCTTTTTCCATTTGGCTAATTCTGCTTTTGAAAGCATTCTTCTCCTCATTGGCTTTTTGAAGCTCCTTTGCCAATTGAGTGAGCCTATTTTTCAAGATGTAATTTTCTTCCACATGTTTTTTGGGTCTCCTTTAGCAAGATATTGACTCGTTTTTCATGCTTTTCTTGCATCTCTCTCATTTCACTTCCCAGTTTTTCCTCCACCTGTCTAACTTGATTTTCAAAATCCTTTTTGAGCTCTTCCATGGCCTGAGCCCATTGGACATCTATTTTGGATGTTTGGAGTACAGAGGCCTTGACTTCCATGTCTTTCCCTGATGGTAAGCATTGTTCCTCCCCATCAGAAATGAAAGGCGGGAACATCTGTCCCCCCAGAAGGTAGCTTTCTATGGTCTTATTTTTTTTCCCTTTTCTGGGCATTTTTCTAATCAGTTACTTGACTTCTGAGATTCCTCTGCACCCCAGCCTAGATCTGCCCAGCTAGCGCTTTCTGTCTGAGATTCACATGCTGCTCCCCAGCCTCAGGGCTTTCAGGGGCGGGTGGGGCTGCTATTCAATGTGAGTTTAAGTTCTGGTGCTCAGGTGGGGGCAGGGCCACCTCCCAGGCTCAGTTCCCTCAGGGGATTAATGCAGAGATCTTTGGTAATGGACTTGAGCGCCTGCCTGCACCAAGAGTTCCAGCCGCCACCGCTGTCTCTGCCACTGCCTCTGCCGCTGCCTCCTGAGGTGACCTGAGTTATGGAGACACCCTGCTCCCCTCTTGGTCAGCCCAGAAGTTTCTCTCACTGACCTGTAGTGACTGTGGGTGGAGGGACCTTTGTGGCCGTGGGAGGTTCCATCCCTGAAGCCTGCTTGGATATGCTCCTCTCGGGGCTGCGCAGCCAGGGCTGGGCTCTGCTGTCCAGTGTGTGACGGACCTTTGGGGTCAGTTTTTCAGGGCTCTCTGGAACGGAAATCTCCTCCACTGCATTGCTGTGCAGCTTGCACTGCTCCAGAATTTTGGGGGAGTTCTTTTTACAGAAAGTTTATGGGCTGTGGGTTTGGAGCTAATATACGTGAGTCTTTCTACTCCGCCATCTTGGTTCCTCCCCCTCCCCAAAAGATTCTTGATGGAAATGCCATCTACATCCATGGAAAAAACTATTGAACCAGAAAGCATAATGAAGCAGACTCTTTTCTCCTTTGTTATATATTTCTATACCCCATTACCTTTACGTCTTATTTTCCAGGCACATGTAAAAACAATTTTTAACATTCATTTTTAAAACTTTGAGTCCAAGCTTCTCTTGCCCCCCCCCCCAACCATGCACCCACATTGAGAAAGCAAGCACTTTAATATAGGTTATACATGTGAAGTCATGCAAAACACTTCCACGATAGTCATGTTGTGAAAGACTAACTATATTTCACTCCATCCTATCCTGCCCCTCATTTATTCTATTCTTTCTTTTGACCCTGTCTCTTCCCAAAAGTATTTACTTCTAATTACCCTATCCCTCCCATTGGTCCTCTCATTTTAATTCCCAGTCCCACTTCTCTCCTTCTCCCCTACTTTCCTGTAATTTAAGATAGAATTTCATGCCAAATTAAGTGTGCATGTTATTCTTTCTGTTAATCAAATCTAATGAGTATAAGGCTCACTCTTTCTCCCTCCCCTCCCCTCTTTTCCCTTCCATTGAAAATGCTTTTTCTTGCCTCTTTTATGTAAGATATAATTTGCCTCACTCTATTCCTTCCTTTCTTCTTCTCCCAATACATTCCTCTTTCACCTCTTAATTTTGTTTTTTAGACATCATTCCTTCATGTTCAACTCACGCTGTGCCCTTTGTCTATACACACACACATATGTGTATATATATATATGTATATATATGTATATATATGTATATATATATGTATGTATATAATCCCACCAATTACCCTTGTACTGACAGAAGTCTCAAGAATTACAAATATTATCTTTCCACGTAAGAATGTAAACAGTTCAATTTTAGAAAGTCTTTGTTAATTTCTCTTTATTATTTATATTTTAATGCTTCTCTTTATTCTTGTGTTTGAAAGTCAAATTTCTATTCACATCTGGTCTTTTCATCAAGAATGCTTGAAAGTCCTCTCTTTCAAGAAATGACCATTTCCCCCCTGCAGTATTATATTAAATTTTGTTGGGTAGGTTATTTTTGGTTTTAATTCTAGCTCCTTTGACCTCTGGAATATCATATCCCTCAGAAGCTACTAAATATTGTTTTATCCTGATAGTATTTCCAGAACACCTGAATTGTTTTGTTTTGTTTTGACTACTTACAATATTTTCTCCTTGACCTGGTAGCTTGGAATTTGGCTACAATATTCATAGGAGTTTTTCTTTTGGGATCTCTGTTAGGAGGTGATTGATATATTCTTTCAATACCTACTTTATATTTTCGTGCTAGAATATCAGAGAAGTTTTCCTTCACAATTTCTTGAAAGATGATGTCTAGGTATTATTTTGATGAAGGCTTTCAGGTAGTCCAATAATTTTAAAATTGTCTCTAGGATCTATTTTTCAGATCCATTGGGTTTTTGTTTGTTTGTTTGTTTTTTAATACCTCAGAGATTCCCTGGCTTTATTTAAAAAATCACTCTACAATATTCACCATAACAGAATACACAGATTGCAGTGACAGGAACCTCAAAAGATGAGAATTCAACTGTGTAAAACAGTCCATTTCCCTTTCTTTCATTTTTTTAAATTGAAATATTTTGTTTTCAGTGTTCAACAATCAGTTCAATATATTTTAGATTTTTTCCACTCCCTTCCCCTTATTCTCCTCTCCCTCCATGCTCCCTCTCTGAAATGGTGTACAATCTTATGTAGGTTCTACACTTGTATTCCTATTAAATGCATGCTGCATGGAAAAATTAAAATGAATGGGGGGAACCATAAAACAAAACAAAACATAACTTAAAACAAAAGAAAATGATCTGTTTCTGTCTGCAATTCAATTCCATAGTTCTTTCTCTGGATGTGGAAGGTGTTTTGCCTCAAGAAAATGGAAATTTTTTAAGTCCGTGCATTTCAATGACTTCATTACCAGAAAAAATCCTCGCACATTGTGGTCGTTGCTGTATACAAAATTCTCTTGCTTCTGCTCCTTTCAGTAGAAGTTCAAATAAGTCTTCCCAGCCTTCTCTGAAGTCTTTCTGTTCATTGTTTCTCATAGGAAAATAGTATTCCATTACAGTCATATACCACAGCTTGTTCAGCCATTCCCAAATTGATGCACATCTCCTTGATTTCCAGTTTTTGACCATCAGAAAGAGAGTTGCTATAAATATTTTTGTAGATGTGAGACTCTTTGCCACTTCTATGATCTCAGTTCTGCAGAAATGAGGCCTTTATCACAGACAATATTTGCCAAAATTCTTTCCCAGTTTTCAATTTTCCTCCTAATCTTGTTTACATTGGATTTGTTTGTGCAAAAACTTTTCAATTTAATGTAATCAAAATTATCCATTTTGCAATTCATAATGTTCTCTATCTCTTATTGGGTCATCAACTTCTCATAAATCTGACAAATACACTATTCTTTGGCCCCCAAATATGTTTAGAGTATCAATCTTCATATGTATATCATGTGTGTATTTGGATTTTATTATTGTGTACAGTGTCACGCATTGATCTGTAATCAGTTTCTACCACATTGTAATCCAGTTTTCCCAGCAATTTTTGTCAAACAGTGAGTTCTTATCCAAGAAACTGGGGTTCTTGGGTTTATCAAACAGTAAATTGCTATATTCATTAACTACTGTGTATTGAGCACCTAACTTATTCCACTGGTCTACCTTTCTCTTCCCTAACCAGTGCTGCTTTATAATTCAATGAGATATCTGTCAGTGCTAGACCATCTTCCCTAGCATTTCTTTTCATTAATTCCCTTGATTATCTGAACTTTTTGTTCTTCCAGATGAATTTTTATATTATTTTTTGATGCTCTAGAAAATAAATTTCTGGGACTTTCATTGGTATGGCACTGAATAAGTAAATTAACTTAGGTAGAATTGTCATTTTTATTATATTAGCTCGGCCTACTCACCAGCAACTTATGTTTTTCCATTTACTTAGATATGACTTTATTTGTGCAAAAAATGTTTTGTAATTGTGATCATATTGTCCCTGGGTTTGTTTTAGTAGAGAGACTCCCAGATATTTTACAGTGTCTACTGTAATTTTAAATGGCATTTCTTTTTCTATCTCTTGCTGTTCAGCTTCCTTAGTAACATATAGAAATGTGAATGATCTATATGGGTTTATTTTTTAACCTGAAACTTTGCCAAAGTTGATTATTATTTCAAGGAGTTTTTTACTTGATTCTCTGGGATTCTCTAAGTACATCATCATGTCATCTGCAAAGAATAACAACTTAGCTTTTTTGTCTATTCTAATTCCTTCAATTTCTTTTTCTTCTCTTATTGTTGCAGATAGAATTTCTAACACCATATTGAATAGTATTATTGATAATGGACATCCTTGTTTCACCCCTGATTTTATTTCAAATGCATCTAGCTTGTCCCCATTGCATATAATGCTTGCTGATGGTTTTAGGTAGATACTGCTTACTGTTTTATGGAAAGTTCCAATTATTCCTATGATTTCCAGTGTTTTCAACAGGAATAGGTATTGTATTTTGCAAAAAGCTTTTTCTGCATCTATTGAGATAATCATGTTTTGTTGTTGATATGGTCAGTAATGCTTATAGGTTTTCTAATATTGAAACAGTCCTGAATTCCTAGTATAAATCCTACCTGATCATAATGTATTATTCTCACGATAAGTTGCTATATTCTTTGTTTAAATATCTTATTTAAATTTTTTGCATCTATATTCATTAGATAAATTAGTGTATAATTTTCTTTCTCCATTATGGTTCTTCCTGTTCTACATATCAGGATAATATTTGTCTCAAATAAAGAATTTAGCAGGTCTCCTTCTTGACAATTTTCCAAAATAATCTATGTAGTATTGGAATTAACTGTTTTTTAAATGTTTGATAGAGTTCACTTGCAAAACCATCTGGCCCTAAAGATTTTTTTCCCTAGGGAGTTCATTTATGGATTGTTCAATTTCTTTTTCTGAGATGAGGTTACTTCAGTACTCAAGTTCGTCTTTTGTTAATCTGGATAATTTATATATTTTTTTAAAAAATGATACTCCCTCTCATTTAGATGTCAAATTTATGGGAATAAAGTTGTGTAAAGTAATTTTTAATTACTGTTTTAATTTCATCTTCATTGGAGGTGAGTTCACACTTTTCATTTTTGATATTGGCAGTTTGGTTTTCTTCTTTCTTTTTTTAATCAAATTGACCAACAGTTTATCAATTGTATTGGTTTTCTCATAAAATCAATTCTGACTTTTATTTTTTAGTTCAATAGTTTTTTTAATTTCAATTTTATTAATCTCACCCTTGGTTTTCAGTATTTCTACCTGGGATTTTCAATTTTTGCTTTTTCAGCTGCATGCCCAGTTCATTGATCTCCTTTCTCTACTTCATTCATGTAGGCATTCAAAGATATTAAACTTCCCCTAAGAACTAATTTTGCAATATCCTGTAAGATTTGGTATGTTGTGTCATTATTTTCATTCTCTTGAATGAAGTGGGTGATTGTTTCTATAATTTGTTGTTTAATCCACTCATTCTTTAGAATTAAATTGTTTGGTTTCTTATTAGTTTTTGGTTTATATTTCTATGGCCTTTTATTACATATAAATTTTATCATATTATGATCTGGGAAGGTTGTATTGACTATCCCTGCCTTTTTGCACTGGATTGTGAGGTTTTAATGGCCTAGTGCATGGTCAGTTTCGGTATATGTGCCATGTACCACTGAGAAAAAGGAATGTTGCTTTCTATCTCCAGTTTTCTTCAGAGGTCTCTCATATCTACATTATCCAGAGTTTTATTTACCTCCTTAATTTCTTTCTTGTTTATTTTGAGGCTAGATTTATCAAGTTCAGAGAGAGGAAGGTTGAGGTCCCCTACTAGTATAGTTTTGCTGTCTATTTCTTCCTGTAACTCCCTTGACTTCACCTGGAGCATATATGCTTAGTAATGAAATTGTTTCATTGTCTATGGTGCTTTTTAGCAGGATATAGTTTCTTTCTTTATCTCTTTTGGTTAGATGTATTTCTTCTTTTGCTTTGTCTGAAATTAGGATTGCTGTACCTGGTTTGTTTTTTGTTTGTTTTTTTTTTTTTCATATCAGCTGAATCACAAAATGTTCTACTCTGAGCTTTCACCTTTACTCTGTGTGTTTGCCTCCATTTCAAATGTGCTTCATGAAAACAACATATTGTTGGATCATGGTTTTCAATCCAATCTGCTATCCATCTTAATTTTATGGGATAGTTCATCTCATTCACATTTACAGTTATGATTATTTGTAAAAGGCCCAGGGGAGTGCGAGTCCTGTGATCAAGGTCATAGCTGAGGCAAAGCCTGTTCCCGTGGGACTTGTGCTCTCTCAAACCCTGGAAGAAGCTCTCCATGACCCTGGAACCTGATGTTACTGCAGATACTAGTGTTCTTTGCAGAAAAGTTGCAGTTGGGTTTGGGAACTCAGGAACTAGCTTCAGGAACAAGATAAGCTTCATTACTTGCTTCGGGTGCAAGGATGTGGGTAAGTCATGAGATGGTGAAGTAATGGGATGAGCTCAGCCTGCATGTATTGCGGTTACAGCCTTTACAAACCCTGATTCTTAGCTGAATAAATGGAGTTGCTTACATCCTGCCTTCCGTCTCATTCATTGCTTCTGAAATGAGGGTCTTACTGGTCAAGACCCTCTACCCAAGGAGTTCCTAGGTGAAAGGAATCTTACAATTATTATTTGTGTCTTTCCCTCCATTCTCTTTCCCCTTGTTTGTGTTTTTAGTTCTTCCTTCTCCTTTCCCCTGCACAACAGATTTTTAATTTTTGACCACTGCCTCCCTCAGTTTCCCCTTCCTTCTTTCAGCCCACCTCCCTTTTAATCCCCTTTAGCCTTACTACTTCTTCCCTCCTTTTTAGTCTCCCCTCCCTTTTCTTTCTCCCTTCCCCTCCTACTGCTTATAGAGCTAGTTGTAGTTCTATACTTAACTGAGTTTGCTGTTCCCTCCTTGTATCCAATCAAATGAGAGTACCTCTCAGACAATGCTCATCTCCCTCCCCTCTTTCTCTCTACTGAAATATATTTTTGTCCCTCTCCTTGTGATGGAATTTATTTTTCCCCTTTTTTCTGCTTTCTTCTTTTCACATCTCCCATTGCAATCATTTCATTCACTTAAATCACATTTGTTACCATCACATTATTTCATTTATACCCACTCCCTCTATTTATGTACAACTCTTTTATATTTCATAATAAATATACAATTCTCAAGATTAATATATATCATCTTCCTTTATAGGGATGTAAACAGATTGCCCGTATTGTGAAACAAGTTTTTTTTTTCGTTTACTTTTCTATGCCTCTCTTGAGACCTGCGTTTGCAGTTCCAATTTTCTGTTGAGTTCTGGGCTTTTCATCAAGATAGTCTGGAAATCCCTTATTTCATTGAATGTCCATCTCCTGGTCTGAAATATTATGCTCAATGTAGCTGGGTAATTAATCCTTGGTTGTATTCCCAGCTCCTTTGCCTTATGGAATATCATATTCTGTTTCCTTTGATATTTTAATGTAGAAGCTTCAAGGTCCTGTGTGATCCTGACTGTAGCTCCTCGATATTTGAATTGTTTCTTTCTGACTGCCTGCATTATTTTCTCCTTCACTTGTTTATTCTGGAATTTGGCAACAATATTCCTTGATATTTTTAGTTTGGGGTTTCTTTCAGGAGGTGAACGATGGATTCTTTTGATGACTATTTTGCCCTTGGGGTCTAGGACTTGTGTGAAATTTTCCTTGATGATTTCCTAGATGATACTGTCCAGGCTCCTTTTTTTTTCATCATGTCTTTCTGGTAGATCAATAATCCTTGGATTCTCCCTCCTGGATGTATTTTCCAGATCAGTTGTTTTTCCAGTTATATATTTTAAATTTTCTTCTGTCTTTTCATTCTTTAGATTCTGTTTGACTGATTCTTGATTTTTCATAGATTCATTATTTTCTACTTTCCTGATTCTATTTTTATCAAATTGTTGGCTTCAGTTAACTTTTGCATCTCTTTTTCCAACTGTCCTATTTTTCCTTTTAAGGAGTTATTTTCTCCAGTTAGGTTTTGCACTTTCTTTCCTGTTTGTCCAATTTTCCTTTTAAATTCTTTAGTGATTTCTTTTTTCCTATTTTTTAAAATCATTGATCACTTTTTCTTCTATTTCTCATTTGGGTTTAAAAATCCTTCCTGAGTTCTTCCAATATGACTCTTTGTGATTCAGACCACTTCATATTCCCTTCTGAAGTTTCAGATGGGAATACAGTCTCAATGCTGACCTCTTTGGTATTTGTGTTTTGGTCCTTGTCCCCATAGAAATATTCTATGATCTTTTCTTTTCTGTGTTTCTTCTTACTCATGATAATAACCCTTTTCCTGGCTTTTAAAGTATATCTCTGCATCTAGGGCACAGGGAGCTGTGTCACACAGTACTTATGCCTAGAACTTGAGACTTTCTGTGTTTGGTCTCTGATTCTTTCAGCTAGAAGCTAAAATGCTGTAGCTTACCTGGTGCTGATCTGTCTGATGTTGGAAAGCTGAGGCCAGGTGAGGTCTTTTTTGGTTTCCCTGCAGTTACTAGGTCATTAATTGTGGCGGAGGAGTAGTCTGGGCACAGGAGGTCTCCTCTGCTGAGTTAGAAGATAGGCAAGCTCAGTTATTGGTGATCCCATCTGCACTAGTGTCTTCCTGATTCCCCCAGGGTGCTGAGGAACGCCTGACTTCCTGGTGTTGACAGTTTGGGGCTTCACCTCCTGGAGCTCAAAAATCTTCTCCTGGTTTGTTGAGGTTGGGTCAGCCCTGAGTCTGCAATAGTCCACTTCAGCCACAGCAAAAGGAAGCCTCCCAAGCGATGTTCCTAACCTCATGGGCTAAGAGTCTGTTCACCCTTTCTTCTGTTCCCACTGTTCCAGAGTTACTCCTGTGGAGGTATTCTCTGGGCTCCTCAAGGTCAACAAGAGGAGGGAGATAGCAATTACTGATCATGCCACCATGCTGGCTCCTGGATCATGGCTTTCAGGTAGTCCAATAATTTTTAAATTGTCTCTTGGATCTATTTTCCTTATCATTTGTTTTTCTAATGGCATACTTCACATTGTTTGGTATTTTTCATTCTTTGGTTTTGTTTTATAATTTCTTGATTTTTCATGAAGTCCTTAGCATTCATCTGTGCCATTCTAATCTTTAAGGAATTTTCTTCAATGAGTTTTTGGAACTCCTTTTCTATCTGGTTAATTCTGCTTTTTAAGGCATTCTTCTCCTCGTTGGTTTCTTGGATCTCTTTTTCCAGTTGGATTAGGCTATTTTTTAAGGTGTTATTTCCTTCAGCATTTTTTTGGATCTCCTCTCACAAAGCAGCTCAGTTTTCATGATTTTCTTGCATCATTCTCATTTCCCTTCTCAATTTTTATTCTACTTCTTTTCTACTTCTACTTCTCTTACCTGATGTTCAAAATCCTTTTTGAGCTCTTCTTTGGCCTGAGACCAATTCATATTTTTCTTGGAGGCTATGGATGCAGGAGCTTTGATTTTGTTATCTTCTGCTTGTATATTTTGGTCTTTCTTGTCACCAAACTAGGATTCTGTTGTCTGATACTTTTTCTGATTTTTCTTCCTTTCCTTAGACCTACATTTGAATTTTGAGCTCTTTGCCTAGGTAGTTCTGTTTCCAGTGGGGGTGAGGAGTGTAATGTCAACTGCTTCATTCTCCCACAATCTGTGGGCCTAGAGCTCCAGAAACAGCAGCTACTGAGACTGCAGCAGGCTCCTCTGTCCCCTCTGCTAACTCGGAGCATGAGGCTGGACCATTCTACTCTCTCACACAGTTCCAACAGGATTTTTCCACTGACCTTCCAATTTGTCCTCAGTGCTTTGGGGCACTCAGATTTCAAAATCACCATCGGTTCCAGTGATTCACTCCCCATTAAGCACACTCACGTCCTTTCCACTCCCAGCCTGACTTTAAAAACACCTTCTGTCAATCTTTAAGGCTGTCTAGCTCTGGAGATCTGCTTCACTCTATCCTTCTGTGGGTTCTGCAGCTCCAGAATTCATTCAGAGTCATTCCCTACACGTGTCCAACTAGGTTTGCAGGGAGAGCTCCAGCAAGTCCTCCCCTCTACCCCATGATCTAAAGGAGGCATCTTTACAGGGGAGGATGAGGGGAAAGATAAAAGGGAATATAGAAGGGTCTTTAGGCATATTGGAATGCGAAAACAGGGGATGATTTCATGGAGGGAGGTAGACTAGTAATACGATGGCAAGGTAACAGGTGGAAAAAAAGTAGGGGAGGAAGGAGCACAAACATAAAAACAATAATCAGAAATAGATTTTTTTTGGAAACTATATGTCTACAAATGTGTGAGGCCTGCTTCTGGTTTGCTGGGGCTGGATCTCTGTTGGTGTGGCCTGTTCTGGACTGTGCTCCACTCTCATACAAGTTCAAAAATCTTTCATGCTGATATTTTAAGTTGTCTTTGCCTGGACAATTTTTCACTTCGTAGTTTTGTGGGTTCTTCTGCTCCAGAAATTGTTTTATGGAATTATTTAAAAGTGTTCAGACGGGTTTTGGGGCGAGCTTAGGGGAATTGTTGCCTTTTCTCCACCACCTTGACTCTATCCCCTCAATAAAAGATTTTATTTAAAAAAATTTTTCTAGAGCCATGTTGAGGGAATGATGTTGACATGATTTTCATCAGTGTGGGGGACTCCTGTTGTGGAAATGTACTTCATGTATATCAGAAACTCTTCTATAGTTTAAAAGACCTTTCACCTCTGTTGAATACATTGTTGCAGTACACTTGAGAAATATTTTTTAGAAGGAAAATCTTCAGACCTGAGCAATGCCTAACAGAACTTCTTCTCCCACCCTTAATATGGTGCACACTCTAAAATTTTTCCAAATTTATCACTGAAACATCATTGAATTTAAAATTCCTGAAATTTTCTGAGTTATAATGCAGTACAAATATAGAGTTTCATAGGCATTAGAAATGAAATTATCACCTTCACCTCTACAACCCTCATCTATGAAGTCTTTCATTTCTGATTCAATCTAAAGAGTTTCAATGAGGCATTGAGCCAGAGTATGACATGAATAAATATGGTGTTACTGATGAAGGTGACTTTGTTATCATCTCTTCGCTAAAGTCAATCTTTGGAGATTATGTCTCAATTAAAATAATTAAAAATGAAAGTGTAAAAATGGATGAAGCTCAAAAATTGGATTGTAGGAACTTAGACTATACCACATCTGCATGGAGAGCCAAAAAATGGAAAGATTATCATCACAACATCATAGTTTTTGAAAAATCATATTTGCACTGTGCAATTTGAAAAATCTTATTGCACTGCCTATAAAGTAAGATGCACTAGCCAGCAACCAAAATTATATTCTCAGCTAAGACACTAATGGGAAACAAGAATGAGGAATATTTTCTGAGAAAAGTTACAGATGTCATAAGACTTTCATACAATAGCAACACTTATGCCTAGACTGACTTCTTAAGGAAAAACATGAGGGAAAATGTCAGAAAGCAGCTCAGATTCCATCAAGAACCTAGAACATCCTTGAGTGTCTTTCAATTTATCTTTGATATCTGATAATGTGGATAAAAATGAGCTTTTTCATATTCCTAAGTATTTTTACACCCTTTTTCTTCCTTGGAGTAGTTTGAATGCATTATTTTTATACATTTGCTATTTCTGATATTGGTTAAAATATGTAAAGTCAAAATTGATGTATCCATAATTCACTATAAAGCATTTTTTCTAAAGTTGAATTTTTTAGCCTTATAATCCATGTTTCAGTTAGATGACATATATTTTTCTACTTGGGATGAGTCTGTAATTGTGAATACATTTACCACATAATGGAACAAAAACATATTATGCATATTCATATGCATGAATGGATATTTATGTATAGAATTTTGCCACTGAATTTTTTATTACATGAAAGTTTACTAATCTGATTTCTTTCTGTGATGTTGTCAATATAGGTAATGTAGATAATTTTAATTATTTAAAATTTTAATAATTTTATACAAATAAAAACAATGCAGCTAAACTTATAAGAGAATTGAAAAATTTTTTTGAAGGGGATCTTAGCAGCAAGTTTTTCTAGTAAAAATTTCATTTCTAAGATTTGTTGGAAATTGGTTTAAATTTATAAGAATCATTATCAAATTGATAAATGATCAGAGAATATGGATAGGTAATTTTCAGTGGAAGAAATCTAAGATATCATTTTCTGTATAAAAAAATTACTCTAAATCACTAGTAATTAGAGAATGGTAAATTATAACAACTCTGAGCTACCAACTCATACCCTTCAGATTCACAAAGGTTACTAAAAAGGAAATGATAAGTGCTCGAAGGCCATGGAAAAGCTTGTATTTCAGTGGATTATTGGTGGAGTTGTACACTGGTCTGAAATTTCTGGAAAGCAATTTGGAACCATATCCAAGTCCATTAAATGGCACATACATTTTGATTCAGTGATACTGCTAGTGAGTCTATACTCCAAAGCAATCAAAGAAAGGAGACCGTTATCAACAAAAACATTTATAGCAGTTCATTACATAGTGGTGAAGAATTTGAAAATAAGGAGGGGGGATCCATCAATTTGGAAATGACAGAACAATTTATGATATGTGAAAGTGGTGGAATATTAATGTGTAATTAGAAATATAGAAGGATGCCCCAAGGAGTGCTTTAGTGCCCAGTGAAAAAGAAAGTCACAGTCCAGGCTGGATGCTAGAGAGCAGTCCATTTATTATTCTGATAGTCAAGGTATTTAAAGATTAAAACCACAATCTTGTGCCAAGCGAACTCATCCCCTAACCTAATCATATCCTTGTATCCCAGGCTAGTTCCTGTTTTTCCCAGCCTCTGAGACTCCACTTAATCTGCAAGAACACTAAATTCCCAGGGTCATGGAGAGCTTCACAAGGGTTGTTTAAGCACAAGTCTCCCGGGAACAGGCTTCACCTGAGCTGTGGCCTGGATATTGAGACTTGCACTCCCCTCAACCCTCTATATCAGGACACCTTTTCAGAAAAAAAATATAACTGAGAAGTCTTGTTTGAATCGATGCTAAATGAAGAGAACACAATCAGGAGAACAATTTATACATTTATAATAATATTGCAATATATTGCAATAATTTATAATAATATTGTAAAGATAAACTCTTTACAATAGATACTTAGAAACTCTAATCAATTCAATGACCAGCTACAATTCCAAAGAATTCATGATTAAACATGCTATCCACCTCCAAATAAAGAGCTGGTAAAATTAGAGTACAGATTGATGGATCTTTATTTCCTATTCTCCTTTGCTTTCCTCTCTTCTCTTCTCCTTCTTTGGTTTCTTCTCATTCTCCTCTTCCTCCTGGGGTGCAAGAGGTATGCAGGAAGGACTTGCACATCTGGTAAAAGGTTTTGTTGAGCCCTTTACAGAGCTTCTTATCCTCTTTTTGTGTTCATCTCCCTCTCAATTCTCATTTGTCTGTACCTTGTGCAGTGATCACATCCTATCTTTTTGGCCAATGAGCTAAACCAAGTAGAGGGTAAGTGATGGGCTTCAAACTCATCAGTGTCTTGGTCGGGGGGAAGATTGCCTCAGCAAAAATATGTGGATATGAACAAAGGGCCATGAAGCTGGTGGAAGAAGGTGCTATGGCATATTTAGAGTTTGATCAAACATCAAAGATACCAGAGTGATCCATTGCCTCCCAAGTCATTTCCAGTTGTCTTGACTTTTGTCTTGCCACTGACTTCTGTGACTTTGGAAGAGTGAGACTGATGACTTTTTACAGTTTTGTCTTACTTAAATGAATTTTACATGCAAGTCAAAAGACATCACCCATACCATTTTACAATTTTACATTTTACAATTCAACTATTTTGCTGTCTTACTATTTTTGTTTTACCATTCAACTATTTGATTATTTTACTAGACTACTATTTTATTGTTTTACCTACCTTGAAGTCCTGTAGTTATGTCCTAATGATAAAATAACAGGTGTTGCTAAGTATAGTCAAAACCCTGCACAAAGTTGACCCAGGGTACAGGACAATCTTCTCACAGAATTGAAGCAGCAGTGAGACTTGTTAGAAAACCAAGTGTCTAAGTAGCTTTTTTAAAGGATTATGTTTTTCACCTCCTGAAAGAAGGAAGCAGGTAGAAAAAGTGTATTAAAAGTTTTCTGCTTCCCCTTTTCCTGGCCTGCTTACCACAGCAGGCTGAGACCCCACACTCTTATCAAAACACATACATACTCACACACACACACCTCCACAAATTTTGTAAAGATAATTCCATGTGTGCACACAAAACCCACTAGACCTGAAAGATGAACAGCTGATCCTTTTCCTGAAAATGTTCATTTAACTGAGAGTCTGTGTGGATTCAGAAAGGGCCCATGGAATAGCTGATATAATGATTGCTGCATGACAATTCCAGGAAAAATGCTAGAAGCAGAATAGAGGTCTGCACATAATGTTCATCAATCTGACCAAGGCCTTTGATACTGTCAGTTGTGAGGACCTGTGGAGGGTTGTGGTGAAATTTGAATACCCACAGAAGCTTATCAGTACTGCATGCCAGTTCAATGATGATATGCTTGTATAAGTCATGCATCATGGATGATGCTTTCTCACTGTCCAAGTATTCAATAGAATAAAGAAGGGCTGGGTGCTTTTTCCTATGCTTTTTTAGCATGATGTTTTCAGCAATGTTTCAGATGCTTTCAACAAGAACGAAAATGGCACTCAAGATAAGCTACCACACTGACAGTAAACTATTTAACGTGAAAAGGCTACAAGCCAAAACCAAAATGGAAGGAGAGCTGATATGTGACTTTTTGTTAATAAATGATTGGGTACCCAGTTCAGTCACTGAAGCTGAGATGCAACATACTATGAATCAATTCTCCGTTGCTAATACTAATTTTGGTCTGACAATCAACACTAAGAAAATAGAAGTCCTTTACCAGCCAGCACCATAGCATCTATTTGTACAACCATGGGTTATAGCAAATTGAGAAATTTTGAATACTGTGAATGTTCACTTACTTTGACAGTACAAATTTGGGATATACACATAGATAGTGAGATTGATTCATGCATTCCCAAAGATAGCTCAGAGTTTGGGAGACTCTAAGAAAAAGTATGGGAGAGGTTGCCTCCCAAAGTGAAGGTCTACAGAGTCATCGTGATGACCTCATTGTTGTTTTGTACAAATCTTGGACAGTCTGTTCGCACCATGCCAGAAAATTGAATTAATTCCATTTGAATTGTCTCAGGAATATCCTTAAGATAATTTGGTAGGATAAGGTACCAGACACTGAGACCCCTTCTCTAACTGAACTACTAAACTTTCAAACTCTACTGCTGAGAAGGCAGGTCTGAAGGACTGGCCACATAGTTTAAAAGTCAAACATATATTTGCCTAAATGACTGTTTTTGAAGAGCTCACATAAGGCAAGTGCTCACAGGATGATCAGAAGAAGCAATACAAGGATGCACTCAAGGTCTTTCTGAAGAACTTTAGAATCAGTTGTAACAGGGGAAATACTGGTACAAGATTGTTCTTCAAGGCATGTCTGAATCATGGCAATGTGTTCTATGAGCAAAGCAGAATTGCAATAGCTCAAAAACAATGCTATGTGTGCAAATCTAGAGATATCGCCAACTCAAATATTCATGCAGACTATTTGTGTCTGACTTCTGGTATAGCCTTCTGAGCTCATATTGATCTGGTCAATTACAGTCAGAAACACTGAATATTGGTCCCAACAGTTTGATGTCATTTTGGTCTTCTTTGAATATGAAGGACAATAACCTCCATCTCCTCCTTCTATTCTTACTCCTCTTTTTCTTCACTATATGTGTGTGTATATATATGTATATATATGCATATACACACATGCATATACATATGTATATGTATATACATATATGTATATACTTCACTATATGTATGTGTATATATATATATATATATATTTGTAATGGATTTTGTTTTTGAGTAGAGGAGGTAGAGGTGGAAGAGAGAGAATTCAGAACTGAAATTAAATTAAATTAAAAGTCTGAAGGAATTAGAAATCCTTTATGAGCTAACACAGGGAGTTCTAATAGAAAGAATACTCAAGGCTTCTCCCTATCAAGCACCATATGTATATAGCAGGAACATGAGAAATGGATTTTGTTAGATCAATGGTAGGGATTCATACTGTTGTAATAACTATGCTTGAATATTTTCTGAACTTTTCTATCTGTCAAGAAGTGCCTGGTACATGTGGACTGTATTTAACAAACCATATAAATGAAAGGACAAAGTAAAGAGGACCTTCAGCATAGATAGCTATATCAAACTTACTCAGAACATAAATTTAAACACAGCTAGAGCCAGTCTACAACCTCCCAAAGGCAACTGAGAGCAGAGATACAGGTTGGTTAACCTTATACCTCCCAATACCTCCAGTTCAGGTGGAAAACATTATAGTAGGATTACGTTTTAGGTAATGTCTGGTTTTCATTTTAGATGCATACTTTTTCTTATATTAGGAAGAAAGCTCTTCTGTTTTTATGATTTGTAGAGCTTTTAATCTAAACCACTATCCCACTAAACCACCATCAAATTGCTGTCCTCTGCATTTATTTTTTTCCAATTTATTTATTGATTTTTAGTTTTCAACATTCATTTCCACAAGATTTTGACTTTCAAATTTTCTCCCCATCTCTCCCCTCTCCCCACTCCAGAACACTGTGCATTCTGATTATCTTTTCCCCCAACCTACCCCCACTTCTATCACACCCCTCCCTTCACTTATCTCTATCTTCCCTCTTGGAGGACAAGACAGATTTCTATACCTCACTACCTGTTATTTCCTATTTTCTAGTTACATCCAAAAATAATTCTCGTCATTTGTTCCTAAAACCATGAGTTCTAACTTCTCTCTCTTCCTCCCTTTCCACCCATTGCCACTGAGAAGGCAAGCAATTCAACACAGGCTTTATATGTGCAGTTTTGCTAAAAACTTCTATAATACTCATGTTGAGAAGACTAATTGTATTTCCTTCTATTTTATCCTGCCCCCCATTTATTATGTTCTCTCTTTTTGCCCTTATCTCTTCCCAAAGGTGTTTACTTCTAATTACCCCCATCCTCTCATTTGCCCTACCTTCTATCATCCCCCCACACCCCATGTACCCCTTCTCTCCTACTTTCTTGTAGTGTAAGATAGATTTTCATACCAAATTGAGTGTGCATGCTATTCCCTCCTTGAGCCAAATGTGATGAGAGTAAGTTTCACTTTTTTCCTCTCACCTCCCCCTTTTCCCCTCCATTGAAAAAACTTTTTCTTGACTTTTTTATGAGAGATAATTTGCCCCATTCCATTTCTCCCTTTCTCCTTCCAATATATTCCTCTCTCACTCCTTAATTTTATTTCTTTACATATCATATATATATATATATATATATATATATATATATATATACACACACACACACATATATGTGTGTGTGTATATGTGTGTGTGTGTGTGTGTGTGTGTGTGCATGGGTATATAATCCCTGCAACTACCCAAATAGTGAGAAAAGTTTTAAGAGTTACAAATGTTATCTTTCCATGAAGGAATGTAAACATTTCAGCTTTAGTAAGTCCCTTTTGATTTCTGTTTCCTGTTTACTTTTTATACTTCTTTTGATTCTTGTGTTTGAAAGTCAGATTTTCTATTTGGTCCTGATATTTTCATCAAGAATGCTTGAAAGTCCTCTACTTCTTTGAATGACCATTTTTTCCCTTGAAATATTATACTTGGTTTTTCTGAGTAGATGATTCTTGGTTTTAGTCCCAGTTCCTTTAGCTTCTGGAATATCATACTCCAAGCCTTTTGATCCCTTAATGTCGAAACTGCTAGATCTTGTGTTATCTTGATTGTATTTTCACAATACTCAAATTGCTCCTTTCAGGATGCTTGCAATATTTTCTCCTTGACCTGGAAACTCTGGAATTTAGCTGCAGTTTTTGTAGGAGTTTTTATTTTTAGACCTCTTTTAGGTGGTGATCGATGGATTTCTTCAATACTTATTTTGCCCTCTCGTTCTAGAATCTCAGGGCAGTTTTCCTTGATAATTTAATGAAAGGTTCTTTTTCTAATCATAGCTTTCATGTAGTCTGTAATTTTTAAATTGTCTCTCCTGAATCTATTTTCCAATGAGATATTTCACATTATCTTCTTTTTTTTCATTCTTTTGGCTTTCTTTTGTAATTTCTTGGCTTCTCATAATCTATTCCATTCTATTTTATTCAGTGAGGTTTTGAACCCCTTTTCCATTTGACAAATTCTGCTCTTTAAAAGCATTCTTCCCCTCATTGACTTTTTGGGCCTTTTTTGACATTTGACATAGTCTATTTTAAAAATGCCAATTTCTTCAGCATTTTCAGGTCTCCTTTAGCAAGCTGTTGACTTGCTTTTCATGGTTTTTCTGCATTGCAGTGATTTCTGTTCCCAATTTTTTCTCCACTTCTCTTACTTGATTTTCAAAATACTTTCTGAGCTCTTCCATTACATGAGACTGGCATATTTATTTTGGTGGTTTTGAATGCAGAAGTCTTGATTTTCAGGTCTTCCTCTGATGGTATGCATTGTTACTCCTCAACCGAAAGAATGGAAGAAAACACCTGCTCACCAGGAAAGTAACCTTATATTGTCTTATTCCTTTTCCTTTGTGGGCATTTTTCCAGCCAGTTACTTGACTTTTGAGTCCTTTGTCAAGAGGAGGGTATACTCTGGGCACCTGAAACTTCTCACTTCCTTCAAGGTGGCACAATCAAGGGACAGGAGTTTACCCCTGTCTTGGCCTGCATTCTTTTGTGCGAGCAGGATTCCATCTCCTGAGACTCCATCAGCTCCACCACACCAGCTCTCCTGCTCACCCCAGGGCCACCACTGAGGGCTGAGATCCAGATCAGCTGCTCAGTTCCTCTAGGGTCTTTAAGCCAGGTGTCCAAGAATGGAAGCTGCCAATATCTGGGGCCAGGGATAGGCTGCTACATTCCCTTCTCACCCAAGTGAAAGAATTTTCTCACTGACCTTTGAAGCTCTCTTTGGCATTTGAGAGTTGAGAAATCTGGGACCCACACCTACTGCCAGTGGCACCTTGAAGCCCGCCATAGTCCTATCCTTCCCACAGTATCCAAGACTAAGCTGTGCTCTGCTCTGCTTCCAGTGCAATAGACCTTTCCTGTTGGTCTTCCAGACTGTCTTGGACTGGAAATCCCTTTCACTCTGTTATTTTGTGGCTTCTGCTGCTATAGAATTTGTTTAGGTTCATTTTTTACAGGTATCTTATGGGCTTTGGAGGGACTGCTAAGATTAGGTCCATCCTTCTACTCTACCTTCTTGACTCTTCCCTCTGCATTTATTGATATAATCTTGTGTTTTTGTTTTATGTTTGATTATAATTAAACAAAGTAATTAATAATTTTAATTATTCATTAAACATGATTAATTATGCACCATTTATGGGCTTATGACATCTTCATAATATTAAGAAGTATATCACACACACATATACATAAAATGTATGTGTGTAACATGTGTATAACATGTATAACATATATGTATAACACATGTGTGTATATATACACTTATTTATATATGAATGTGTGTTATATATTAATATATATGTATTCATATGTGTGTATATGTGTGTGTATGCATATATAGTCTATTCTGGTAAAAGTACCATGTCATATTGAAAAATGGATGAAAAGAAATAAACATATTGTGAAAACTATTTGTCAGTGTGACATGGTAAGTTTACCAAAATAGATAATTTTGTAAACTAAATATAAAAAGATACAAATACTAAAAAAAAGTCATAAAGCATAATTTGTTATTTTTGGTAATTATGCCAGGGAGCAAATGCAAATGGTACAGACCTAATTGGATATCTAATCATGCCATCTTGCTTAACAAATATGTCAATGAAGATGTCTTAGAAAATTCAACTCTAAAAAAGAATATTAAAGAAGAAATGCAAAGCAAAATTTCTGAGATGCAATTACGCAATTTTTCAAGGAAAACACATTCCTAACTAAATAAAATACCAGAATAACAAAAAGAGATGATTAGTCAATTTAATATACAACTAAAATTAGAAAATAAAACTTAAATTCCAAATAAGTACAAAACAAGAATTTTCCAAAATCAGGGAAAAATCAGATAAATTGGAATAAAAATAATTATTAAAATCTATTAAATGAAGCTCTATATTACCTTGATTGGGTGCGTAATAGAAATGGAGAACTATTTAGAAAATTGACTGAAAAAAGAGTAGAGATATTAATCCAGCTCCAGAAAAGTATGTTAAACTAGTTGTTAAAGAACTAGAAAAAATGTTACCAAAACCCATTTCACCTGTATTCACAGGAATATTCTCTCAAACTTTCATAATGGCATACTGCAAAAATCTTATTTGAAAATTAAGAAAGAAGATGTTTACAAAATATTCAATATGATTAAGTTGTTTTTATATCAGGTATGCAAGGATGGTTCAAAATTAGGAATATAATTTACATAACTAGTCAATGAAATAATTCATTGTTAACTTAAGAGGGTAATACTTTAATGTGATTAACTAAAATACTCAAATTCACACAAAACCACCAGATTACATCAATGAAAGAAGAAAAAAGTCTTTGACAAAAGTCAACATTAATTTAAGCTAAAAGCCTAGCATAGAAACAGAAGGACCATTTTCTAATATAATAAAAAGCATACATCTATAATGAAAATAGCATCATATATAATTAAGAACCGGTAGAAAATTTCCCGATAAATACATAACTAAAATAAATATCCTGCCTTTCCCCAGTACTCTAGATTTGCTAGAGAGAGCAACAATAAAAGCTAAGTTTAAAATCATGAACTTAAGCAAAGAAGGTGCAAAACTATTTGTTTTCTGATAATATGGTTATTCAATTCTAGATAATTATGACATTTATTAATATAATTAATCTACAGAAAAGTCACGTGCCACAAAAGTAAACATTTACATAAAACAATAACAAAATTCAAATTAATAACCAAATTGATTTTTTTAAAATTAAAGCTGTAATCTCAAGAGAATAGAAAATGACAAAATTGAGGAACAAAGGGGAAATAGAACTTCCAGACTTTAAATGACACTCTAAAGTAGTAATAATTAAAACTGCTTGGTACTGGTTAAAAAAATGGAAAAAAAAATATCTGTTGGATAGACTATGTAAAGAAACAATTGAGTTTAATCAGTCAATGAAACAAAAGCATTGATTAAATGCTTCCTATGTGCCAAGCATCGTTCTGGGAACCTAAAGGCACGAACAGCCTCTTCTGTCAAAAAACCTAAACAAGTGTAAATGAAGAGGAACACACCGAGTAATACAAAGTGGATGGAAAGGGGACTTAGAGGAGAAGGGCTAATACATAGGGGAACTCGAAAGCGTCTTCTTCAGAGGGCAACATTTGAGCTGATCCTTGAAAGAAACCTGCGATTTAGAAAGGCAAAGATTAGGAGGGACAGGATTCCAGGCACAGGTGACAACCAATAGAAAGTCACTAAAATAGCTGATAGAGTGTCATGTGCAAAAAAATAACAAGTTGTAAGTTTGGGAAGCTCCTACTTTGGAAATACCTAGGAGAGTGTAGTAAGAAGAAGAAAATGTGTAAAGTGTCAAATTCAGAGAAATATTGTGTGAGAAGAGTGAAATATTTAGAAGGGACCACATGGCACCTAATTCATAAACCTGGATGACTAGCAGGGTAATGTAATCCTTTGCAATGACAGGTGATTTGGGAAGAGAGGATAGTTTCAGGAGCAAAAAGGATCTGTTATGCACGAGTTGCATTTGAGAAACCTATGAGATATGTAGTGGAAAATGTTCATTCAACAATTAAAGGGTAGGATTGCGTATTCCTGAATATCATATGCATAAGGATGGTTATGAAATCCTTGAGAGCTGATGCAATAAATAAGTGAAACAGGAAAAAAAAGGGGGGGAGAGTAAAGACCCCAGGCCAGGACTTCTAAGACCCAAGATGACAGAGTAAGTTGCTCTCACTCTCCCGTATTGACCTCTAAGAACACAGAACATATCATCCCAGGAAAAACCTTGAAACAGCTAAGACAGGAGAAAGGGGGTGCAGCAGTCTTGTAGTCTGGGAAACTAGGAGGAGTAATGGGAAGGGTCCTTTTTGCTCTAGTGGAAGGGGAGCAGTACAGGATGGAATGCATCCCAGCAAGCCAGCAATAAGCTTCACTTCAACAAATCAGGGGCAAGTACCAACAGTAGGACCCCTGAGTGCCTTAGCACAGGCAGGGGAACTGTTAGATTATAGCTTAGAAAACCACCACGTGCCCTGAAGGCCAGGCATCCTCCTTGTATTTCATCCCAACTTCAGGAAGCACAACTCTAGGAGGTATAACTCCAGGCAAGCAAGCATCCTCCAAACTCCAAACTTTCTAGTGCTCCAAAGCTGCCTGGGTGAGCAGCTGTCCTCTAAGGGCTAGATCTCCCACCCTCACCCCAAGAGCTTCAGTGTTACTGACCCTAGCTCAGGACCAGGTAAGGTACCAGACCCCAACAGGCTCCAGCTGCCAGAACTTCAGGTCCCAGTATACAAAGCCAATGACCAGGTCCCTGGTCTTCAGCAAAAGAAGCTTGGGTCAGTGACCCTTGTACTCCAGCAGGAGAGCTTACCTGACCAAAATACAGAAACAGACAATAGATTCTTGCTATGAGAACAGGAAATATCAAAACATAAATTCAGAAGAGAACAATATTGTCAATATATCCATATCCAATAGCTCAAAGGGGAATATGAATTGATCTCAAGCCAAGAAAGCCTTCTTGGGAGAATTCAAGAAGGATTTTGAAGTCAAATAAGAGGTAGAACAAAATTTTTGAAAAAATAAGAGGTATGCAAGAGACAGTCAATAACTTGGTGTAACTACAAGGACTCCAGCATACATAGGAAGGTTTTCTGTACAAATTATTAGATCTGCTTTTCTAAAAGGAAAGCAATTTCTGAGTGGTCAACAATCACTTTAATCAAACACATATACCAAAAGACAAAATACAAGAAGAGAAATAAAGACCAACAAATAGGGCTTCCAACTGTTGGATAATAAGTAATACATATATCACTGATCAACAGATAGATACAACTCTCTGATCATTACATACATAAATAGTTATCAGAGAAAAAAACACCACCATCTGAGTTTTGAAAGCCAGGGGACTCCTTAGCGGCTACCCAGAGTCTCATCTGACCAAACAGACAACTCCAATGAGTAAGCCCCAAAGTAAAACCTCACCTCAAAGTATATATTCCCTATTCAGAGCTGAAGGGCATGACCCTCTTGACCCAGTACCTCATTAGAAATTAACAAAAGGTATCTGAAGCCTATTAATGGGAAGGAAAGATCTTTAACTCTTCCCCTCACCCACCATTAAACTTTACATTAACATTAAACTTGGAAAAGGAAGGACAAAAAATGACTGTATAAAACACCTCCTTAAAAAGCAGAATTGGACAAATGGAAAAGGTGGCACAAAAAACTCTCTTAAGAGAACTTATTAAAAAGCAAAATGGGCTAAATTGAGAAGAATGTACAGAATCTAATTGAAGAAAACAATTCATTAAAATTAGAATTGGGCAAATGGAAGTTAATGATTCTATGAGACATCAAGAATCAATCAAACAAAATCAAAAGAAAATAGAGAACAAAACCTTAAAAACATCATTGAAAAAACAACAGACCTAGAAAACAGATCCAGGAAAGATAATTTAAGAATTATTGGTTTACTTGAAAGCCAGAGTGAAAAAATAGAGCCTGAATAGCATCTTCCAAGAAATCATCAAAGAAAACTTCCCTGAGATCCTAGAACCAGAGCATAAAATAGTCATTGAAAGAATCTACCAATCACCTCCTGAAAGGAATCTCAAATTGAAAATGCCAAGGAATGTTGTAACCAAATTCTAAAATTATCAAGTCAAGGAGAAAATGCTGCAAGCAGTCAACATAGGACCTTGCAGTTTGTACATTAAAAGGCTAGAGGGCTTGGAATATGATATTCTCTAAGGAGCCTGGATTACAACCAAGAACCAACTACCCCAAAAAACTGAGCATAATCTTTCTGTGGAGGAGAAGAACATTCTATGAAATAGGGGACTTTCAAACTTCCCCATGAAAAGATCAGAGCTCAACAGAAAAATTAATGTTCAAATACACAAGTCAAGAGAGGCATAAAAAATGCAAAGAGGAAAGAAAAAACAATCCAATACGTTATTCAATAATGGGTAACTGTTTGCATCCTTACATGGGAAGATGATCCTTGTAATTCTTGAAAACTCTATCTTTATTTTGACATTTAAAAGGGATATATGTAGATAGAGGCATGGGGATATGTTGGCTTTGATGTGATGATAAAAAAATCTAATTAAGTGATGGAAAAGGATTGTTCTGGAAGAAGAGGAAAGGAGGAGGCAGAAAAGTGTATATTACATCACATGAAGAGGCCAAAGACCTATTACAGTAGAGGGAAATAAAGGAGGGAGATGAGCATTGCTTGAACCTCTATTTGGCTCAAAGATGGAATAGCATATGTAGTTAGGTATAGAAATCTAACTTATCCTATAGGAAGAAGGAGAGGAAAGGGAAAAGAAAAGAGATGGGTGGATAGAAGGAAGGGAAGAAGTAGTAAGGGAAAAGAAAAGAGAGAAAGAAGGGCAAATTGAGGGATATAGTGGTTGATACCAAAACTCTATAATGAGAAGGGAAAGGGAGAAAGGATAGAGAAAAGCAAAAGAAGGGTGGAATGGGGGTACAGGATGAAGAGAAAGACACAGATAATAATCATAACTGTGAATGTAAATGGGAGTGACACTCACATAAAACAGAAGGGGGTAGCAGAGTGGATTGAAAGCCACAATTTTACAATACATTGTTTACAAGAAACACATATGAAGAAGAGAGATACACACAGAATAAAGATAAAAGGCTAGAACATAAAATATTATGCTTTAGCTGCATTTTTTAAAAAAAAGCAGAGGTGTCAATCTTGATCTCAAACAAAGCAAAATCAAAAATAGATCTAATTAAAAGAGATAAGGAAGCAAACTACATCTTATTAAGGTATCATAGACAATGATCCACAAAATATATGAGAAAAAAAGTTAAAGAAATGGATAGAATTTTAGAAAAGTTAGAAGTGATAGACATCTGGAGAAAAGTGAATGGGAATAGAAAGGAATATACCTTTTTCTTGGTGGTACATGACATCTACATAAAAATTGAACAGGATTTAAGTCATAAAACCTTATAATTCAATACAGAAAGACAGAAATATTTTTTAAAAAAGAATCCTTCTCAGGACCTGAGGCAATAAAAATTACATGCAATGAAGGACCATTGGAGGATAGGCAAAAAATGAATTAGAAACTAAAAAATCTAATCCTAAAGAATGATTGGGTCAAACAAGAAATCATAAACACAATACATAACTTCATCCAAGGGCATTACAATAATGGGACAAAATATCAATATATGTGGGATGTAGTGAAAGTGGTTCTTAGGAGAAGTTTTATTTCTCTAAATGCACACATAAATAAAATAAAGAGATCAGTGAAATTGAGCATGTAACTAAAAAAGCTAGAGAAAGAACAAATTTAAAATCCCCAAGTAAATTTCAAGTTGGAAATTCTGAAAATCAAAGGAGAGGTTAATAAAATTGGAATTAAGAAAACTACTGAACTAATAAATAAAACCAAAACCTGGTTTTATGAGAAAACCAATAAAATAGATAAAACTTTAGTTAATTTGATTAAGAAAATGAAAGGAAGAAAAAAAGAAAAGAAAGAAAATGAAAGAATAAAACAAAATTGCTAGGATGCAAAAGTAAAAGGATAAATTTTCAACCAGTGAAGAGGAAATTAAAACAATAAAAAGGAGCTATTTTGCCCAACTGTATGTCAATAAATTCGACAATATTGGTGAAGTAGATGAATATTTAAAAAAAAAGTATAAATTTTCCAGGTTAAAAGAAGAGAAAATAAAATACTTAAATAACCCCATTTCAGGAAAAAAAAAATTGAACAAGCCATCAATGCACTCCCTAAAAACAAATCTAGAGAAACAGATGAAATGGATTAGCTAGTGAATTTTATCAGACATTTAAAGAACAATTAATTCCAATACTTCATAAACTAGTTGTGATTACAGGCAAGAAGGAGTCCTAACAAAGTCTTTTTATATTACAAATAAGGTTCTGATACTATAATCAGGAGGAGGCAAAACAGAGAAAGAATATTATAGACCAATTTCCCTAACATATATAGATGCAAATTTTTTTAAATAAAGTATTAGCAAAGACATTACAACTTGTCATGAGGATATTATATTGTGACCCGGTGAGATTTATAGCAGGAATGAAGGGTTGGCTCAATATTAGAAAAGCTATCAGCTTAATTGACAAATGGACAACAACAAAACTAACAGAAATCATATGATTATTTCAATATACAGAAAAAAAAATTTGAAAAAATGCAATGCTCATTCTTATTGAAAACACTGGAGAGCCTAGGAACAAATGGAGTCTTTCTCAAAATGATAGATAGCATCTATGTAAAACCATGGGCAAGCATTGTATGCAAAGAGAATTAGCTAGAAGAATTTCCAATAAAATTGCTATTGAAACAAGTATGACCATTATCATCACTGCTATTCTGTATTGTACTAGAAATGCTAAGTGTAACAATAGGAGAAGAATAACAAATTAAAGGAATTAGAATGGGCAAAGAAGAAGCAAAACTAGCACTCTTTGCAGATGATATGATGGCATACTTAGAGAATCCTACAGAATTAAATAAAAAAATTACTTGAAATAACAAACAAATTTAGCAATTATTCAGGATATAAATCCAAATAAATCATCAGCATTTCTATATTTTAACAACGAAGTCCAACAGTAAGAAATGGAAAAAGAAATTCCACTTAAATTTATTATACATATAAAACATTTCTGAGTCTATTTGCCAAGACAAACCCAGGAACTATATAAACACAATTGCAAAAAACTTTTCACATGAATAGACCTAAATAATTGGAGAAGCATCAGCTGCTCATGGGGAGGCTGAGCTTCAATAAAAACGGCAATTCTACCTAAATTAATTTACTTATTCAGTGCCATACCAATCAAACTACCCAAAATTACTTTATAGAGCTACCAAAAGAATAATAAAACTCATCTAGAAGAACAAAAGGTCCAGAATATCAAGAGAATCAATGAAAAGAAATACAACTGAAGGTGGTCTAGCCAAGATCTTAATTTATATTATAAAACAACACTCATCAAAACTACTTGATACTGGCTAAGAAATAGGGTGGTGGGTCACTGGAATAGGTTAGGTACAAAAGACACAATTGTTGGTCATTGTTATACTCTACTGTTTGATTGAACCTGAAGACTCCAGTTTCTAGAATAAGAATTCACTATTTGACAAAAACTGTCCGGTAAGGTGGAAAATAGTATTGTAGAAACTAGGAATAGACCAATATCTTACACTCTATATCAAGACAAATTGAAAATGGGTACATAAAAATTTACATAAAAATGCTGATACTACCACAAACTAGAAGAGTAGAAAATAATTTACCTGTCTCTATGGAGAAGGAAAGAATTTATGACCAAATAAGATAGAGAACATGACAAAAAACAAAAGGAATGATTTTGATTTCATTAAATTGAAAGGTTTTTTACGAAAAAGAGAAAAATAAGAGAGTGTAGTACAGAACTTTGGAGACAAAATTAGCAGACATGAAAAGGGCTGTCATGATATCATAGATAATGACATGGGTGAGAAAATCAGCCATGAAGCCTGAGAATCAGCAAGACAGGTAAAAGGAAACCTGACAGAACATAAGAACCAAAACAAAAAAGGAAAAGGAAAAAGAGATAATATCAAATAAGAGATGGTGATCCACATTGTTAAACCCAGTGGAGAATATAAGAAGGATCAAGACTGAGAAAAGACCATTAGATTCGACAATTAAGAGATCACTGATAACTTTGGAGAGAATAGGTTGTGAGGGGCAAGGGAGATGAGCTAAACCATAAATTAGTCACCAAATCATGCTTTGTTCTTATTTGGGTTTTATAATTACTTGGTTCTCATTCTTCACTATGCTAGTGAAATGATTTATCTTTATTAACAATTGTTTTAATTATTTCATTCAGAAATTGACAAAGCATTCTTCAAATGACATAAATCATTATTTCTTAGAATTATGAAAAGTGACAGCACGTTTTATTTAGTTTTGGGAGTAAAATCTCGTACTACTTTATAAAAGTTATAAGGAAGCAGATTTTTTGACTCAATCTGAGACTTTTCTAAACAACTCATTCTTTTCCAATCATTTGAATTTCACAAGAAATGTTCTCATATATTTGAAATCACAGTTTCATTGAAACATGATCTTTGTCAAGGGAAGTATTTAATCAAAAGCTGAATGACCATTAGCTATATATATATATATATATATATATATATATATATATATATATATATATATATATGTATATATATTCTAGAAATACATTTTTCCATTATATGAAATAGTAGACTACATGACTTTGCATTCCCTTCTAATTCTCTCAATTGTTATGGTAATATAATCTTTTTATTCCCTGGATCAAACTTCTAAAGAATTACATATATGCATTAACCACATTCTTTGGAGAATATCCTCTGGTCCCTTGAAAAAAAGGACATTAATTTCATTGCAACTCTTACTTGTTCCCTTGGTCTGCATGACTGGACGTTTTGTTGGAAATTATTGAAAACAGTAAAAAAGAGTCACTTCCTCAGTATGTTATTAGAATGACATCTATAATGAGTCTCAAATCTTATTTTGAATCCTTTGCTTTTTGAAACTCTTCAAATTTTCCCTTAAATATCCAGAAATTGGGGCAGCAAGTGTTTTGAACCTCTCTTCCCATCTTAGTAAGAACATATGCTTGTCTCAACAAGAGTGAGATAAAGCTTCTGATTGCTTTCTGTTTTACATTTCTTTCCCTGAGCAATGATCACCAAATAATGACCCAAGAGATGACCATTTCCAACCTTGGTGGAACAAGAAAATTCTTAATTCCAAAATTGGTGCCATTTGCTCAGCAAGAGGTTATTCCTATAACTACAACTCTTCATGGAGAAGAAACAAAACACTGGCAAGTCATGCTAAATCTAAAAGACGACTAAAATTGACTAAGACCAGCTGCCTCTAAGGCACGGGTTCTAAACCTATACATAGTAAACCTGGTTTTTATGAACTATTTTGACAGTTAAATTTCAATATAATTAGCTTTCTCTGGAAGTCTATGTATTTTATCTGTTGCATTTAAAAACATTGTTCTAAGAAATGGCTCATAGTCTTCATGAGAAAACCAAAAGAATTCATGACACAAGCAAAAACAGTTAAGAATCTTTTCTCTAAGGAAGTATACAGCTGCTTGTCTAACTTGTTTACCCCATTCAAAAATGATTACTCACAATTCAGGTTTAATTATTCTTGATTCAAGATATTAGTTTGGATTTGCATGGATTTAATTTTTCTTCTGTTTTTCAAGGAGTTATGATATACTAAGAATCACCAAGATTCTCTCTTTTATACCTTTATGTCACAATTCCCAGAAAGGATCACAGCCATAATTGTTACATAGTTATCTACCCTTTTCACTCACTTGTATACGTTGTTGATCACTGTCCTGTTTTCTAATTTCCACTTAAAAATAATGACACATGGGGGTGGAGACAAGATGGTGGGTAGAAGAAAAGACCTTTAAAAGATCTCCCCAATAGCAATGAAATACCTGTAAAAATGACTCTAAACAAATTCTAGAGTGGCAGAAACCACAAAACAACAGATTGAAAGAGATTTCCAGCCCAAGACAGCCTGGAAGGCTGACAAGAAAGGTCTATTGTACCAGGAGCAGAGCGGAGCCCAGTCCAATCTTGGTCACATGGCACCAGTAGGAACAGGACTGGAACAGACTTCAGGGGTGGAAGCCCAGGTGGTTCTGAGATTGCTCAACCCACAAACACCAAAGACAGCTTCATAGGTCAGTGAGAAAGTTCTTTCACCTGGCTAAGAAGGGAATGTGGTCTGGCCCGACTGGCAGCAGCCACTGCAGTGGCAGACTTCATTTTTGGAGACCTCTCTTAAAGACCCGGGGTAACTGAATCACTGATCTGGCTCTCAGCCCTAAGTGATGGTCCTGGGGTGAGGAAGAGTGCTGACATGGTGGAGTTGGTGAAGGCTCTGGACAGGGAATTCCACTAGCAAATCTTGGGTAGGAAATCTTGCAGTAGCTCCCAGAACAGAGTGCAGGCCAGAAGAGGAGTAAACTCCTCTCCCTTGATTGTGCCACCTTGGAGAAACTGAGAACTTACAGGTCCCTAGAATACAGCATCCTCTTCACAAAGGACTGAGAAGTCAAGTAACTGACTGGCAAAGTGTCCCAAAATGGAAAAAACAAGATTATACAAGGTTATTTTCTTGCTAAACAGGTATTTTCTTCCATTTTTTCAGATGAAGAAAAACAATGCATAGCATTAGAGGAAGACATAAAAATCAAGGCTTCTGGATCCAAAACCTCCAAAATAAATATGCAATGATCTCAGGCCATGGAAGAGCTCCAAAAGGATTTTGAAAATCAAGTAAGAGAGGTGGGGGAAAAATTGGGAACAGAAATGAATGTGTTGCAAGAAAATCATGAAAAACGAGTCAACAACTTGCTAAAGGAGACCCAAAAATGCTGAAGAAAATACCACCCTTAAAAATAGACTAACTCAAATGGCAAAACGGGTCCAAAAACCCAAAGTGGAGAAGAATGCCTTAAAAAGCAGAATCACCAAATGGAAAAGGAGGTTCAAAAACTCGCTGAAGAAAATAATTCTTTAAAAATTAGAATGAAGCATATGGAAGCTAATGACATTATGAGAAACCAAGAAATTACAAAACAAAAATAAAAAAATGAAAAGATAGAAGACAATGTGAAATATCTATTGGAAAAAGCATCTGACCTGGAAAATAGATCCAGGAGAGACAATTGAAAAATATGAGACTATCTGAAAGCCATGATCAGAAAAAGAACCTAGACATTATCTTTCATGAAATTGTCAAGGAAGGACTGTTTTCTCCCCCAATTTTGTCAAATAATTTAAATAGTATTGGATTTAACTGTTCTTCAAATATTTGTGTGGAGGGTGGAGCAAGATGGCAGAGTAGGAAAATGCACATACTCTAGCTCTTCTCCCACAGCCCATAAAATATGTGTAAAAAATGACTCTCAACAAATTTGAGAGCAGCAGAAGTCACAGAACGACAGAGTGAAAGAGATTTCCAGTAAAATGTAACCTAGAAGGCTGACAGGAAAGGTCTGTCTGACCAGACACTGAACAGAGTAGAGCTGGCCATGCAGCACCAGGAGGAGCAGGATGGGAACAGGCCGCTGAGGCAGAATTCCCAGCAGGGTGGGTCTCAGATTCCTCAACCCGCAAGTGCCAAAGAAAACTTCAAAGGTCAGTAGGAGGGCTTTCTCAACTGGGCGAGAGGGAAACAGGTTACCCCCCAGCACCGGCCTCAGGCAGTGTTGGCAGGAGCAGGAGCAGCAGTAGTGGTGGCGGCAGCTTCAGTGTTCATTTGTGAAGCACTTGACCTAAATTCCTGCTGGAATTGAGCCTCTGATCTCAACCTCAGCCCTTAGTGGCAGCCCTGCCCTTACCTAAGCCCCTGGAGGAATCAAGCAGCTGGTCTGAATCTCAGCCATGAGAATGATCCTGGGGTGAGGAGGAGCCCTAGGACACTCCTTTTCAGAAAGGATTCATAAGACAAGTGATTGGCTGGGAAAATGCCCAAAAAAGTAGAAAAAAATACGATCCTAGAAAGTTTCTTGGTCACCAGGTATCTCCTTCCATACTTCTAGAGGAGGAAGAACAATGCATACTGTCAGCGGAAGTCAAGGCTTCTGCATCTAGTACCTCTATAATGAATATGGAATGGTCTCAGGAAATGGAAGAGCTTGAAAAGTGAGTCAAGCAGCTTGCAAAAGAAGATCCAAAAAAATGCTGAAGAAAATAACACCTTTAAAAACAGGCTAACTCAATTGGAAAAAGAGGTCTGAAAAGTCAATGAGGAGAAGAAGGCTTTAAAAAGCAGAATTATCCAAATGGAAAAGGAAACTCAAAAGCCCACTGAAGAAAATAATTCTTTAAAAATGAGAGTGGAGCTGAGGGAAGCTAATGACTTTCTGAGAAATCAAGAAATTACAAAACAAAACCAAAGAATGAAAAAATAGAATTTAATGTGAAATATCTCATTGGAAAAACAACTGACCTGGAAAACAGATCCAGGAGAGATAATCTAAAAATTATGGAACTACCTGAAAGCCATGATCAAAAAAAGAGCTTAGGCATCATCTTCCATAAAATTATTAAGGAAAACTGCATTGATATTCTAGAACCAGAGGGCAAAATAAATATCAAAAGAATCCACCAATCACCTACTGAAAGAGACTCAAAGAGAAATTGCTAGGAATATTGTGGTCAAATTTCAGAGTTCCCAGGTAAAGGAGAAAATACTGAAAGCAGAGAGAAAAGAACAGTTTGAGTGTTGTGGAAATACACCCAGGATAACACAGGATCTGACAGCTTCTGCATTAAGAGATCAAAGGACTTGGAATAGGATAATTCAGAAGTCAAAGGAACTGAAATTAAAACCAAGAATCATGTACCTAGGAAAACCGAGCATAATACTTCAGGGGAAAACATGGTCATTCAACGATACAAAGAACTTTCAAGCACTCTTGATGAAAAGACGGGAACTGAAGAGAAAATTTGACTTCCGAACAGAAGAATCAAAACAAACATGAAAAGGAAAACAGGAAAGAGAAATTATAAAGGACTTTCTGAAGCTGAACTGTTTACATTCCTAATGGAAAGATAATATTTGTAACTCTTGAGACTTTTCTCAGTATTTGGGTAGGTGGAGGGATCTCTCTCTCTCTCTCTCTCTCTCACTCACACACACACACACGTACACACACACACACACACACATATGGACAGAGAGCACAGGTTGAGTTGAATCAGAAGGAATGATATCTATAAAAATTAAAATTAAGGTGTGAGAGAAGAATATATTAGGAGGAGAAACAGAGAAATAGAGTGGGGCAAACTATCATTCGTAAAAGAGATAAGAAAAATCTTGTTCAATGGAGGAGAAAAGAGAGGAGTGAGAGGGGAAAAGTGAAGTTTACTCTCTTCACATATGGCTTAAGGAGGGAATAACATGTTCACTCAACTGGGTATGAATACCTAGCTTACACTACAAGAAAGTAGGGGAGCAGAGGACAAGAGGGGTGAGGGAGATGATAGAATGGACGACAAATGGGAGAAGGCTGTAATTAGAAGCAAACACTTTTGGGAAGGGCCAAGGTCAAGTGAGACAATAAAATAAATGGAGAGCAGGGTAGGATGGAGAGAAATATAGTTAGTCTTACACAACATGATTATTATGGAAGTCTTTGGCAAAACGACACATTTATAGTCTGTATTGAATTGCTTGCCTTCTCAATGGGGATGGGTCAGGAGAGGGGAAGGGAGAGAAGTTGAAATTCAAAATGTTAAAAAAGAATGTTGAGAATTGTTATTGCATATAACTTGGAAATAAAAAATACATGTAATGGAGTATAGAAATCTATCTTGCCCTACAATGAAAGAGACAAGATAGGCATAAGGGAAGGGTGGGGTGTGATGGAAGGGGTAATCAGAACGCAAGGTGTTATGGGGTGGAGGGAATGGAGAGATGGGGAGAAAAAGTGGAACTCAAAATTTTGTGGAAATGAATGTTGAAATCTAAAAATAAATAAATAAAACTAAAAACAAATGTTTGATAGAATCCACTTGTGAGTCCATCTTGCCCTGGAGATTTTTCCTAGCTAGTTCCTTGATGGCTTGTTCAATTTCTTTTTCTGAGATGGGTTTTTTTAAGTGTTCAATTTCCTCTTCTGTTAGTTTGGCAATTTTTATTTTTTAAAATAATCATCCATCTCATTGAGATTGTCGAATTTATGGGCATATGGTACAGCAAAGTAATTTCATATCATTGTTTTCATTTCCTCCTCATTTGGCAGTGAGTTCACCCTTTGCAATTTTGATACTGATAATTTGGTTTCCTTCTTTCTTTTTTTTTAATCAAATTGACCAAAGGCTTATCAATTTTATTTCTTTTTTCTTAAAACCACTCCTGCTTTTATTTATTAGCCCAATAGTTTTCCTAATTTCAATTTTATTAATCTCTCCTTTGTTTTTCAATATTTCTAATTGGGTATTCATTTGGGGATTTTTCATTTTGAAAATTTTTTGAGCTTTTTCAGCTGCGTGCCCAAATTATTCAACGCCTCTCTATTTTATTCATGTAGACACTCAAATATATAAAACTTCCTTTAGAACTGATTGTGAAGAATACCATAAAATTTGACGAGTTGTTTTATTAGTGTCATTATTGCCATTCTCTCAAATGAAGTTGTTGATTGTTTCTATAATTTGTTGTTTAACTCACTCATTCTTTACAATTAGGTTGCTTAGTTTCCAATTAGACTTTGGTTTATGTTTTCATGGCCTTTGGTTGCATATACATTTTATTGCATTATTATCTGAGAAGGATGCATTGACTATCTCTGCCTTTCTGCATTAGATTGTGAGGTTTTTATGGTCTAGTACATGGTCAGTTTTTGTATACATGCCATATACCACTGAGAAAAAGGTGTATTCCTTTCTATTCCCATTCAATTTTCTCCAGAGATCTATCATACCTATCTTATCCAGAGTTCTATTCACCTTCTTAACCTCTTTCTTGTTTATTTTGAGGTTAGATTTATCAAGTTCAGAGAGGGGGAGATTAAGGTCCCCCGCTAGTATAGTTTTGCTGTTTATTTCTTCCTGTAACTCCCTTAACTTCTCCTCTAAGAATTTGAATGCTATACCTCTTAAAGCATAAATGTTTAATAATGAAATTGCTTCATTGGCTATCATTCCTTTTAGCGGGATATAGTTTCCTTCCTAATCTTTTTTGATTAGATCTATTTCTGCTTTTGCTTTGTCTGAGATTAGGATTGCCACCCCTGGTTTGTTTTTTTTTTTTTTTTACAATAGCTGAAGCACAATAAATTCTGCTGCAACCTTTTCCTTTAGCCCATGTCTATCTCCTCGTTTCAAATGTGTTTCTTGCAAACAAAATATTGTTGGATTATGGTTTTTAATCCATTCTGCTATCCATCTCCTTTTCATGAGAGACTTCATCCCATTCACATGCACAGTTATAATTACTATTTGTGTCTTTCCCTCCATCCCCTTACCCTTGTTTGTGCTTTTAGTTCTCCCTTCTCCCTTCCCCTCCCCAATAGAGTTGTAATTTCTGACCACTGCCTCCCTAAGTTTTCCCTCCTTTCTTTCAGACCCCCTCTATTTTAATCCCCTTTTTCCTTATGAATTTTCCCTCCCTTTTAGCCACCCTCCCTTTTCTTTCCCCTAGTTGTATTTCTATACTTAACTGAGTTTACTGTACCCTCCTTGAATTCAATCAGATAAGAGTACCTCTCAAGCAAAACTCATCTCCCTCCCCTCTTTCCCTCTACTGTAATATATTTTTGTGTCTCTTCCTGTGATGTAATTTATTTTCTTCTGCCTCCTCCTTTTCATATCTCCCATTACAATCCCTTTGCCCCCTTAAATCACATTTGTTTTCATCACATAATTTAATTTGTACCTACTTCCTCTATCTATGTATATCCTTTTTAGAGAGAGGATTTATACCAGGAATGCAGGACTGGTTCATTTTTAAGAAAACTGTTAACATTTTTCATCATTTCAACAACAAAACTACCAGAAAACACAGGATTATCTGAACTGATGCAGAAAAATTTTGACAAGACACTACTCCCATTCCTACTGAAAACACTGGAGAACGTACGGATAAAGGGAACTTTCCATAAAATAATAACCATTATCTACCTAAACCCTTCAGCAAGGATTATATGCAATTGGGATAAACTAGATGCATTTCTAATAAGATCAGGGGTGAAACAAGTATATTCATTATCACCACTATTATTCAATTTGGTAATAGAAATGTTAACAGTAGCAATTAGAGAATAAAAATAAATTGAAGAAATTAGAATAGGCAAAGAAGAAATTAAGTAATCACTCTTTGCAGATGATAGGATGATATACTTAGAGATTCCCAGATAATCAAATAAAAAACTACTTGAAATAATAAAAAACTTTGGCAAAGTTGCAGTTTGCAAAATAAACCCACACAAATCTTCTGCATTTCTATATATTACTAAAAAACCCAGCAACAAGACATAGAAAGAGAAATCTCATTTAAAGTTACAGGATACCACAAAATATTTGAGAGTCTACTTGCCAATACAAAACCTGGGACTATATGAACACAATTACAAAATACTTTTCGCACAAATAAAGTCAGATATAAGTAAGTGGAAAAACATCAGTTGCCTGTGGGTTGGCCAAGCAAATATAATAAAAAGGGCAATTCTGCCTAAATTAATTTACTTATTCAGTGTCATATCAATCAAACTATCATATGATTTATTTTGTAGAGCTAGAAAAAATATCAAAATAAATTTGAAAGAACAAAATGTTTAGAATATCAAGGGAATGAATAAAAAGAAATGGTGGGGAAGGTGGTGTAGCTCTGCCAGATCTCAAATTGTATTATAAAAGCAGCAATTATGAAAACCACTTGATATTGGTTAAGAAACAAAAGGGTAGATCAGTGGAATACATTAGGTACCCAAGACACAGTAGTCAATGAATATAGCAATCTCCTGTTTGATAAACCCAAGGACCCCAGTTTCTTGGATAAGAATTTACTGTTTGACAAAAATTGATGGGAAAATTGGATAAGGGTATGGCAGACACTAGGCATAGATGAATGCCTGACAACATACACAAGAATAAAGTCCTATTGGATACATGACGTAGGTATAAATATGATACCATAAACAAATTAATGGAGCAAGGAATAGTGTACTTATCAGATTTATGGAGAAAGGAAGAATTTTTGACTAAACAAGAGAAAGAAAACATTATGAAATACAAAATAGATAATTTTGCTTACAGTAAATTGAAACAATTTGGCACAAAAAAATCCAATGCAACCAATATTAGGAGGGAAGCAGAAAACTGAGAAATAATTTTTTGCATCTAGTGTCTGTGAAAAAGGTCTCATTAAAATATATAGAGGACTGAGTCAAATGTGCAAGAATGCAAGTCAATCCCCAATTGATAAATGGTCAAAGGATATGAACAGGCAGTTTTCAGAGGAAGAAATCAAATCATATAGATATATGAAAAAATGCTCTAAATCACTATTAATTAGAGAGATGCAAATCAAAACAACTCTGAGGTACCAAATCACACCTATCAGATTGGTTAACATGACAAAACAGGATGATGATAAATGTTGGAGAAGATGTGGGAGAGTTGGAACTCTAATCTCATTGTTGGTGAAGTTGCGACCTGATCCAGTCATTCTCGGGAGCAATTTGGAACTATGACCAAAGGGCTACAAAAATGTGCAGACACTTTGACCCAGCAATATTACTCCTAGGACTTTATTTCCAAGAGATCATAAAAATGGGAAAGGGTCCCACATGTACAAAAATATTTATAGCAGTACTTTTTGTTGTGGCCAAAAACTGGAAATCAAGGGATGCTTATCAACTGGGGAATGGTTGAATAAATTGTGATGTAGAAATGTAATGGACTACTATTGTACTATAAGAAATGATGAACAAGAAGACTTCAGAGAAACCTGGTAGGACTTATATTAATTGATGCTGAGTGAAAGGAGCCAGACCAGGAGAACTTTATACTCAGCAACAACCACAGTGTGTGAGGATTTTTTCTGGTAGACTTAGAACTTCATTGCAAAGCATGGACTTAAAAAATTCCCAATGATCTCTAAAGGCAAAATGCTTTCCACATCCAGAGAAATAATTATGTAATTTGATCACAGAATGTAGCAGATCATTTTCTTTTGTATGATTTGGTTTGTTTTATGATTTCTTTTTTAATTCTTCTATGCAACATGGTTAATGTGAAAATGTATTTAATAGGAATGTATGTGTACAACCTATGTAAAATTGTATGCCATCTCAGGGAGGGAAGAGGAAAATATCTAAGTTATATGTGACTGTAGAACACTGAAAAAAAAAATAAAATTAAATTGAAAAAATAGAAATTATCTAGGAAAATTGATCTGATATTTTAGAACCAGAGGGTAAAGTGAATATTGAAATAATCCACACATCATCTCCTGAAAGAGAACTGAAAAGAAAAACTCCTAGGAATATTGTAGCCAAATTCCAGAGTTCCCTGGTCAAGGAGAAAATATTACAAGCAGCTAGAAAGAAACAATTCGAGTATTGTGGAAATACAATCAGGATAACACAAGATCTAGCAGCCTCTCCATTAAGGGATTGAAAGGCTTGGAGTACGATATTCCAGAAGTCAAAACAATTATCATTAAAACCAACAATCACCTATCCATCAAAACTGAGTATAATACTTCATGGACAAAAATGGTCATTCAATTAAACACAGGACTTTCAAACATTTTTGATGAAAAGACCAGAGCTGAATAGAAAATTTGAGTTTCAAACACAAAAATCAAGAGAAGCATGAAAAGGTAAACAGGAAAGAAAAATCATAAGGGATTTACTAAGTTGAACTGTTTACATTCTTACATGGAAAGATCATATTTGTAATTCTTGAAACTTTTCTCAGTATTTGGGTAGTTGAAGGGATTATACACACAAACATACGTTGACATATATGTATATATAGACAGAGGGCAAAGGGTGAGTTGAACAGGAGTGGGTGATATCTAAAAGAGAGGAATACATTGGGAGGAGAAAGGGAATGGGGCAATCTATCTCTCATAAAAGGGGCAAGAAAAATATTTTTCAATGGAGGGAAAAAGTGGGGAGGTGAGAGGAAAAAAGTGAAGCTTACTCTCATCACATGTGGCTTAAAGAGGGAATAACATGCCTGCTCAATTTGGTATGGGAAAATCTATTCCACTACAGGAAAGTAGGGGAGATGAGCATAAGTGGGTTGTGGGGATGATAGAAGGGAGGGCAAATGGGAGGAGGGAGGAATTAGAAGTCAACACTTTTGGTGAGTGATAAGGTCAAAAGATAGGTTAGAATTAATGGGGGGCAGGATAGGACAGAGGGAAATATAGTTAGTCTTAGACAACATTATTATCATGGAAGTGTTTGGTAAAGCTACACATATATATCCTATATTGAATTTCTTGCCTTCTTAGTGGGGATGGGTGAGGAGGGAGGAAGGAAAAGTTGGAACTCAGAGTTTTAGGAATGAGTGTTGAGAGTTGTTCTTGCATAATGGGGTATGGAAATTAATCTTGCCCCACAACAATAAAGAGAAGATGGAAGATGGGGATAAGGGAAGGAGGGGTGTGATAGAAGGGAAGGCAGATTGGCAGAAGTGGTAATCAGAATGTGTGGTGATTTGGAGTGGGGAAGGGGAGAGATGGGAAAAAAATGGGAACTCAAAATTTTGTGGAAATGAATGTTGAATACTAAAAATAAATAAATAAACATTAAAAATAAATAAAAGGGGAGTTAAGAGGGGAGGAAAGAATAATGACACATCCAAGTAAGAAGGTGCTATGACAATTACGACTTTATGTTAAGCCAGAATTTCATACTAATGAAACAGATATGTAAACAAAGCTAAAAAGAACAAGTAAGTTTTGAGCTCAACTTAAGTTCTTCACTCAATAGAAATGGGAAGAAAGGAACAGGAGAAAAATGCATCTATCAATATTCTCAAAAGTGCAGTCTAGCAACATTTTGACTCTTCTAGATTTGCTGCAGCACAGAACTTGTGTCCTGACTTCTCATCCCTTTATTCCAATTCTTCTTCCTCTCTCTCTCTCTCTGTTTCTCTCTCTGTCTGTCTCTCTTCCTCTCTTTTTTCTCTCTCCAACTCATCTCTCTCCCCCTCTCTCCTATTTAGCTCTCTCTTTTCACCTCTCTCCTCTCTCCCTGTTCCCCTTTTCCCTCCTTTTTTGTTTGTCCCTCTCCCTCTTTCTCTATCTCTCTTTCCTCCTCTTTTTCATCTTATCTCTTTCACACCTTTTCTTCCCCTCCCTTTCCCTCACCTCCTATTCTCCTACTCTTCTCTCTTTATTCTCTATCTCCTGCCTCTTTCCTTTTCTATCTCCTCCCTACCCGTGCCTCTGTGCCCATCCCACTTTTTCTGAGATCTCTTTTATGGAGCAAGGGAAAAATAATGCAATTTTCAGATTTATACAATTGCTACACCTCCCAAAGGCTTACATAGTCAGATACTGAGAACTCTTTCTCCAGAAGAAATTGGTCTCCTCTTCCCTCACAGACTTCACATTAACTCATTCTCTTGGCACAGAATATCCTCCCCCATATTAGGCTATCATATACCATTGCTTACATCACACATCCAGAGTTGCCCATTGTACTCTCATCAACAAGCCTAGTTTAATGCTCTTCCCTAAGGGAATATAGGGAGTAGTTATGACTTTTTTGAGCTACCAACAAGAGGAAATTTTAAAGGGACTGCACAAAGTCGTTGAAGCTCAAACATTTAAATCTGACAAGATATATTACACTAGTAGCAGGGACACCTTGGCATCATCTTGGAGGAATAGTTTAGGTGGAAATAGTCTTTGGTGGTCCTTTTTTAATAGAACTTATCTCATATGAAAGTTTCCTTTCTTTTGCTATTATATGCATCTTTATTTCCATGTTCCTATTCTTTTGAGATGATGAGGTGTCTCCTCTGACTCTATCATCTTGCTTGCTTTATTTTTTGTTAAGTAGAAACAGATAACTTTAGGACTAAAACAGAATGTATAGATCACCTAGCAAAATAAAACCCTTCATTAAAAATATGATAAAACTTTGACTAAGAAAAAGATTTTGTTTTTCATATGCTTAATTTGAAAGCAAGGGATCAAACTTGAGCTAACCATTGAAGAGGCTACAATAAAACTAAAAATAGAATACTTAAAGAATGTGCTGGAGGTTCTACTCTATTTTTAGACAATTAGCTTCCTTTCCATATTTTCAGAGCTAGTTTCCATTCTTTATTTTCATGCACAGATCAACAAATCATTAAACAAATGAAGAAAAAAGTTGAAAGAAGCTGGGAGGCACACTGTTTTTTAAGCAAATGGCACTTTTATGTGGTGCTTTCTCTTATTTTACTTAAAGTTAGATTTTCTTCAATATTTGCTTAAAGTTTGCTTAGCATACTTTCATGTCTTTTAAATATAAATAAGGGATATAAAATTCAACAGGATAAACCTCTAAAGATTTGAACAGAGAATCTCTGAATCTCAAGGAACCTCAACTTTTTCAGCTTAGACCAAGTAACCTTGTCACATTCTTTTCACCTTGCAGTATACCTAAATCGAAAGAGCAATTCTTCAGAAGTATGTTTATATGTGAATACCATAACTGAAAGCTTCATTTCACTGGGAACTTCTCCTCTGAGATCTAACTGTTACTTCAGTCATCTAAGCCTTGCACTTCTAGTCCAATAAAACAAATAAAATGGATTAGGAAAAATGCATAGTAGTATTAAAAAAAGTTCATGAGTTGACAAAATTTCTATACATTTGTTCATATTAACCACAATATTCAAGGTCACTCCATTGTGCTTCACTCCATTGGTAAGCAGGAAGGCAGAATGCATTGTCCACTATCCAGAACCCAGGTAAACATGCCATCATGAAATTAACATAAAATACTTATGCACTTCTCTGGGCACCACACTGGCTCTCAGATAGATGATCATCTTCAAGGTAACTTATCAGTCTATTTAGAAGAACTCCAGCAAGAATCTTGTCAGAAATAACTAAGAGAGAGATCACCCCCCCCCCCCGTGATTGTCACAGGACAATCTATTTTCTTTAACTTTATAGAGAAAGACAATGGAGGCATCCTTGAACTCCTGGGGGATAACTTCTTCTTGCACATAATATATTATGTGCCATACTATGCAAGATATAAAATAACAAACACACACTCACACATTTTGTAAGGGGCTCTGACCACGACGTCACCTGGGACACCACACTGATGGACATCAGGTAAACTGAGTTCGGAGCAGGGAAGGATGAACAAGATGGAGCTGGCAGGGACGGCCCCACCCTTGTTGGTTTTTATTACCATGGTCCCAGGTTTGTAGAATGTGTTACCATTACCATAGTTCCAGTTTTGTTGTATGTGTTACCATAGTTTGTTAGGCGGACGGGGCAGAGACTATATAACCAGAGTGCTTGCTTGAATAAATCGTAGTTGGCTTCATGATCCGCTCTCCTGCCTCATTGTTTTACTCGCAAGCTCCACAGAAGGACAAGCAGCCTGCTGGCCAGGCATAAGACTTGCTCCTCTCAGCAGTGCTAAGCTGTAACCCTAGCAACATTTCCCTCTAAGTTCTATCAGACTACAAATTTGAGAGGAACAGGTAGAAGGAATTTCCTCATTAAGGATTTGTTATAGCAATGAAATCATAATGCTGATCCAAGAAAAAGAAAAGAAGAGGGAAGAGGATGGCATGAATAGAATGAGTAAAATTTCCTATGTGTTTTACACACGTAGGTATTTAGAGATAGAATTGCAAGACTTTTCTTCTAAAAATTCAGTTTTTAAATTCCAAAGAACAGTCTAGAAACAAGTAAATTAATAAATCTCACTTTTTCTTAATTCAGCAGCATTTACTCACAAAGGGGAAAAATAAAACAGCTAATGTAAGCATAAGTTTATTCACACATCTAATTAACCAGTAATACTGAAGTATTAATATTTATACTTCCAGCAATTTGAAACCATCTGTTTACAGATAAGAGTAACATCAAAATCCTGGAGACCATCTATGATAGAAATCTAGGTTCTAGTCACTACATAATGGATCAACATGTTGCCTATTTTTATATTTATCCCTGTGACATGCAAAATTAATGCGCTCTGTTACTTTAAATTGTCACTATTCTTAAGATTCTTAATAAAGATTAATTTAGTAAATTTATGTAGCATTTTCCCACAAAAGTCCTTATAGACATAAACCATAATATTTTCCACTTTTATGATTTATTCATGTGAATATGTCATATTAATGTGCTCTGAACTCATACTTCAAAACTTGAACAAATTGCCAAGGAGCTATAATAGTACTAGCATATTCATAAACCCAAATCACAACAGAAATAATATGTAGAGTCAAGATCATCAAACTTTGAAGAGAGAATTTTTTGAAGGATAGTTGTTGTCATTTTAATATGCCAAGGCAAAATCAGAACTTCTACCTTGTTAATGTATGGGAACCCAAAATGTTACTAAACAAGATGACAACTTCAAAATGAACGTTATCTTCAGTCTTAAAAACCTACATGGATATTTCATGTAGAACTACACAGTTAAAATGATCGGGCTATTTCTCCAGAATTAGGATGTTTCTGTAATTCTACAATTTCATTACAAAAATTTTAAAAAGTTCATTTTAAAGACAAGATAAAAGGACTAAGGAAATCAAATAAAAATAATGAATCATATCTGCTCCATACCTATTATTCTTAGGCTGTAAATTAAACATATATATGATAGTTATCATTTATATAGCATTTACTGTTCTAAATGTTTTACAAATATTGTCTCATTTTGATCCTAACAACAATCCTGGGAGAGTAATACTTTTATTATCACCATTTTATAAATGAAGAAACTGAGGAAAACGGGTTGAGTGAAATTTCCCAGTGTTACACAGCTTATAAGTTTCTGGATTCAAATTTGAATTCAGGTCTTCCTGATTTCAGGACTGGCACTCTATCCACTTCATCACTTAGCTGCTTATATGTACACATACTTTCACAAGGATATAAGGGGCAAGAGAAAGTATTTTAAAACACTTTTTTTTCATTATTTCCTTTGAAATTCTTATCTTTTATGCCTCCATATGAATTCTTTTATTGCTTCCAGTTCTAAACAGTAATCCTTTGGTGGTTTGATTAATACAGAACCCAGTTAGTAAATTTGTGAAGTAAATATATGCAAGAGAATAATTTATACTATAATATCAATATGATAAAAAGGAACAAATTTGAAAATTTTGGAATATTAAATTACTAAGTGATCAGTTATGGTTCTAGAGAACTAATGCAAGAGAACACTACCTAATAGACAATGTGAATAGAATTTGTCTGAGACTGCAGGATATTCCTTGATACTTCTTTTTTGCTGTGATTAGAGATCAAGGACCACCACATAGCTCAGGCTTCTCCCCTGTTTACGGGATCCATCTATTTTGCACTGTACCTTTCTACCTGCTCCGTCTTGTTCTGGATGTCTGCAGGATCCTGGTATTATTGCTAGAATTTGTGGGGGAATTATAATTGGTGTTCTTTTTCACTTGGGATCTGAGCTACTCTGCATGCTGAAAACTGCCATCTTCTCATACATCCTTTCCTTCAGGGTTGATATTTGTACTATAGCGAATTATTCAGATTGATTTTTCTTTATCTCTGTAAAGAGTATTTTGTGGTATAATTTGAGTATGTCCTGGTAAGAGGACACAGATATTTTATACATTCTATATTAATTTTGAATGTAATTGCTCTCTATTGGCAATGTACACAAACATTGCTACTATGGTGGAATTGGTTTCTGGTGTCTGAATAAATATCTTGGTTTTATCGTTGAGGAAGAGAGTCCATACATTATGTATTTTCCCTGGAAATATACCTGCATATCCATAGTGGCTGCAGTGGGTATGGCATTGGCACTACACTAACATCTGCTAATTCTTTATTGACTTGTAGCTGTCATGTATTTTTTTCCCAGAGGAAATATACAGATCATTTTAGTTTAGAGCCTATTTAGCTAGTTCAGCACTTTGTGAGTTAGACACCCAAACTAAGTCCCAGATGACCATCAAAAGCTCACAGGCATTTGTAAGGTGGTTATATTCATCACTACTATCTGAGTTAGAACCCTTTGAACTTAGCCTGTAATTTTACCTAGGGAGAGATAGCCTTTCACCTAACATCATACCTCTAGCCTTCATTCAGCCTTAGTTCTGGCAAATCAACCCCAGGGGTATCAATTAAACAAATAACAGGCAAGAAAGAGGCCTTCCTGTAGGCACTAAACACTGGTCTACATGAATATTAATATAACAAAAACTAACCAACTACTATAATACAAAACAGCTTGTAATAAGATGGAGAAAGTCCTAAGCAAGTTGAAGGGAAGGAAAGCAATTTCTGATCAGTCCATCATTGAGTTGACCTCTGAGTGTAAGATGCATAATGTTCTAAACGCTGAAGGAGATGCAAAGGCAGAAAATAAATATTTATTAGGAATCTGTTATGTGTTTGGCACTGTGTTTTCATGCTTTTTATAATCAGGAGGAAGGGGAAGAAAAATTAACATATGTGCCAATATACAATGTGTATGTATATGTAAAAGATTCTCTCTTTCTCTCTCTCTCTCTCTCTCTCTCTCTCTCTCTCTCTCTCTCTCTCTCTCTCTCTCTCTCTCTCTCTCTCTCTCTCTCTCTTTCTCCCCCTCACTCTCTTTTTCTTCTATGATGCTGATCCCTTATGTGAAACACCAGAGGAATAAGGATAGTATGCTGAGTACCATTACTTCTGGAATCTCTGTCTCAAAGTTGATTGTTCCAGGTTTATAACTTCGTTTAATCTAACTTTTAAAACGTAAAATCCATTATCACATAACATTTCCCAAATTTATTTTATTTAGCTTACATTTCTCCACTTTCTAATATGATTTTTGTCTCTTTATACACTTGTTCTTTGACCAAGAAGGCGATTAAGGCTCCTCCTTAAGAACTATATAAGCTAAAGAAGTCAAACTCCACAGTCTAATTAGATATTTGCAATTTCCAACTGCAATCTACAATTTTATGTCAAAGACAACACACAACTCAATTATAGAACATTTCTTTCTTCCATGCTTTAGTTTCCAAGTGAAACTCATTACATTCTTTATTGATATTAACTGTCCAGTGTCTTGTTAAATAAAATTTCGCAATGTGTAAGAGATCATTTTGTATTTGGATTACAGGAATTTTTCATAACAACTCTTCATAATTACTATCAGTTTCCAGCTTAAAACAATGCCACCTGTAACAAAGGGAGACTGATCCAATTAAAGCTATATTTCATGTTTAGCACTTATAAGTAGCAGAAGACTAGAAGGGAGAACACATTGAATAGTGTTGAACATATAAGACAATCACAGTGCAATACCACAAATCACTTTCTGCCACCTCAAAGTATTTTCAAAATCATTACTTGAATTTTGTTATTTAACAATTTTATTTTATTTTCAGTTCTGAATTGCTCCCTTACCCTCCTCCTACCTCACCTATGGAAAAGACAAGTAAAACAAAATCCATTATAAAAATTTATCACCATACAAAACAAACTCTGCATTAGCCATAACAAGAAAGGGAGAGAAACAGACTATGTGCATAAGTGTGTGAAAGGTGGGAGGGACAGAAGGAATGAAATAGCAAAGAAAACAAATATGTTTAGTTTGTACTTTAAAGCTATCAGTTCTCCATCTGAGGTAGAAAATATGCTTCATCATGAGTCCTTTGAAATTGTAGCTAGTCATTGTGTTGCTCAGAGTTACTGTCTTTCAAAACTGATTATCTTTATAATATCACTATTATTACATAAATTGTTCTACCCTTTTTTACTAGCTTAAATCTAAATCAGTAAACAAAATTCTTCCAAGGCTTTTCTGAAACCATCTCCTTCATAATTTCTTAGAGCAAAATAGTATTTCATCACATTCATCTTAAACTATACAATAAATATGCAATTATCAAAACAATTTGTTATTTGATTAAGAAAAAGATTGATCTGTGGAACATGCTAGGAGCATGACCTACAGAAACAAATGAGCACAATAATCTAGTTTTTGATAAGCCCCAAGATCCAAACTACTGGGGAAAGAACTCATTACACAACAGAAACCTTGGGAAAACTGGAAACTAATCTGGCAGAAACTAGGTTATAAACTAGTTTCTCACACCATGTGTCAACATGAGCTCAAAATGGATGGATGAATTAAACAAACTATCAAAAAATTACTTTATATAGCCAGAAAAAAAAATAAGATCATTTCAAGGAATTGAAAGTCAAGAATATGAAAGTAATCAATGAGATATGAAATAGCAAGGAAGAGGGCTTAGCAGAGAAGATCTCAAATTATACTACAAGATCATAATTAGGAAAAAATTAGCTACTGGATAACAAACAGGAAGTTGATCAGTGGAATAGATGAGGTATAAAATATGCAGAAGTAAATAAGGACCATGGTGTTTGATGAACCCAAAGATCCCAGCTCTTGAGGCAAGAACTCATCCTTTTCTCTTCTCACACTGCCCTGGTGCAGGCCTTCACCTCTGCTATATGGTCACTGTCAAATGTTGCCCATTTGAGTCCACCCTTGATTCAGCTTCAAATTGATCTTCCTAAATTGAATGTCTGACTTCATTATATTCTTATTCAATAAGCCCCAGTGGTTCCCCATTCCTTCAGGATAAAATTCACTGTTTGTTTTTTAAAACCCTTTATACCTTGGTCCCTCCTTATGATTTCACAATGCTTACACTTTAATTCCACCTATATACACTGAATTCTGTTGACACTTGCATTATTTGTTTCTTAAATAAGATATTCCTTCTTCAAACTTTAGAAATTTTCGCTCACTATCTACTATGCAGAAAATTCTCTCTCTCCTTATCATCTTACCTTTTAATCTCTGCCTCTTGGCTTCCTTCCAATCTGAGCAAATATCCCACCTAAAAATAGCCTTTCCTAATCCCATTTAATACTAATGCTTTTCCTCTCTGATTATTTCCAATTTTTCCTTTTTATATCTTATTTATACATAGATTTTTTGTATACTGTCTTCTCATTAAATTGTGAGCTTCTGTAGAGAAGATACTATTTTTACTCTTTTGTTTACCTTTATAATGTCAGTACTTACTATGGTGCCTGACACAAACTACAACTGTTCCTCAGCAGGAACAGGAGAGAGAGCAAGGGGAAAAGTACCAGCCCAAATTTGGCCAATAGATTATATTGGAGCCCTACCCCAAGATAAAGGATACAAATTTTTAAGTACTTGTGCTGACACCTATTCAGGTATATTAGTGGCTTGTCCCTATAAGAATGCAACCCAGAAAAACATCTTCAAAACTTTAGATATCATAAGTCTATATTCTGGAACCCCAATGCAGATTCAAAGTGACAATGGGTCATTTTTTGAAGGTAATGAGATGAAGAGATATTGTGTATTAAACATGATAGAATGAATAATATTCCATATTATCCATAAGTATCAATTGAAAGAATGAATGGATTATTGAAAGAACAGTTAAGGAAGTTAAGTTCTAATAATTCTTATCAACATTGGAAAGATAATCTGTTCATTGTTTTATGTAACTTGAATAATAGACCATTGGGAGGAAGTACACCTCTAACCAGCATGATGACCCCAAATCTGCAAATTAGAAAATAACAAACATATAAGATCCCAAATTTTGAGTATTGGACTGTCAGGTCAGATCTTCCAGCACCATATCCAGAAACACTTGATTCAGCAGGATATGATCTATATTGTTTACAGGACTTTTGGTTGGATAGGAAAGAAATAAGAACAGTCTCTATTAGAATATGTGTGAGAATCCCTAAGAATCATTTTGGACAGATATTACCTAAATCAGGATTAGCAGCTGGAGGAATACATGTATTGGCTGGAGTGACAGATTCTAATTATCAAAGAACAATTATTGTGACACTCCAAAATTTAAGTGATGAACCCATACAGTTTTGTAAAAATGATAAAATAGTTCAAGTGATTATGGTTCCTTGTGAAACAAGACCACTTGTGAAAACTGGCCCTACTTAAGAAATAACTAGCAGAGGAACTGAGGGATTGGGTTCTACTGATAGAATAAAATTGGGAGCTAAAGTATGGGTAAAAGAGAAACCAGACAACTTCCAAAGGTTTCAGAAATTACTACAAACAGGAAAGATAATATCATAACTGTTGTTCATTTAGGAGAGGATGATTACCAAATTTTACTCTTAACTCATATATTTCTACCGTGAATAAGGCTATGATAGTAGGTTCACGGACTCAAGAACCACAGCTAACCCCATATCTACCCTGTTTCTTGTTATTATTTCCTTGTTTCTTTTTGGCTTTCATCTGTTAAATTTGTTTGCTAGATTTGTTTTCTATAGGCTTAGTACCCTCCACCTGTGGATGCCTGATCACTTAAGTGATGTCACCCTCTATCCATGACTGTGCTGTGTCATCTCTGGACCTGAAGTTAGTCAAACTCTGGATGCCAGCTAAAGAACTGATCTCTCAAATGGGACCTGTTGGGGCAAGGACAGATCTACATCCAATCTCAGCAGGAAGTAGCTATGGAAGAAGAGACCTTCACCACTTACCCCAAGATTGTGGACCCCATTTGTTCAAGGGGGGAATGTCAAGGTGCTTGTGGCTCAAATCCGACTCTGTTTTATGTGTTCATTTTGTGTGATCCCTATTGTAGTGTTGTAAAATTCTGTTGACACCAGTTGCCCCATTGACCTATGTAATGAATATGAAAGATCTTGGAGCCGAGTATAATGCTAATTTGAATTGGAAAATCTGTCTTATTCATTAATAGACCTGTTAAATCGCCTGGAAGCCTAAGTCACATATGATGGGAGAAGACTGCTGAACAGATGGAACAGGAAGTAGCACTGGGAGGAAGTGCTTGAGCCTGGTTGGGGCAGAAGGAAGATGATGCAGGCAAACTCATATGGCAGGGCTCAGACTTGTGAGTGTTTGCTTATGAGAAGGCTGTGATTGAGGGGCTTGGGAATGGCTTTGCCCCCTGTGATGATCATAGTTGTTTTGTTTTGTTGGGTTTTTTTTTTTAACTTCTTGGTCACCATGACAGATTTTGCTTTCTGTTTCTGGGATTTGGCTTTCTAGTGTCTAAATGTTTTTCTTCTGTCTTCTATATGGATTTTTTTTATATTTTGTGATTATGAACTATGCTGGCATATTCATAGTCACCAGCAATGCTGTGAATATTGCCTTCGTGATACAGGCACTACCACATTTTTATCTAGAAAAACAATTTTTGCCCTTCCTCCAATACAATTCAGTAGATAATTGTGTCTGTCCTGTGGATTCATGAGGATGATTGATGATCTGAAGGTCACAAAACAGGATTGGGTAGTCATTATGCCATTATCACTTCTATAAAACATTTTTTTACAAGTTTTACAAAAATATTTTGAGCGGCTCAAGTCTCTCACACTATTCCCCAAATCATTATGACAGTACCAGACAAAAGACAGTCTAGAAATGCCATAAAGGAAAACTGAGATAGCAAGCTTGCAGAATATAACACACATTGTTCTTGTGTCCCACCCTGGCTCCAAAAAAAAAAGGAAATTTGTATACCTTCCTATTTTCTATGCATATGGCACTTCCTGTCACTTTTCTCTAAATATTTGTAAATGTCATTGAATCAATGGTGCAAGATGTTATGTTTCTATTGTATTTATCTAATTAATAACATCATTGACATAAAGGAGATCTTTAACCTGAATTCCATTTTGGTAATATTTTGATAATTATGTTGAATATTTTTTCCTTTGTAATATTATGCCTTTTATTTCACACATTATTTTTTTTTCTGGGAAAGGGTCTATTGGTTTAATAGACTGATGAAGGGGTCCATAACACCAAAAAGGTTAAGAACTTCTGTTCTCCAAGATACATAGCACATATAGGCTTAAGTTACTCTACTACACTCATGTACCACCAATTAGTATATATGTCCCAATATTGCCACTCATTGATATCTCTAATATGTCATCTAATGATTGCTGCCTCCATCTTTTGGAACCTTCCAAACGTTGACCTAACTCTGGCAATATGTGTGTATTAACCTATATCTGGAAAGAATACTGCCAAGGTAAGTGTAATCCACAGCACTAATAACATTTGCTGTAACCAGTGGTTTCATTTGTGAATGCTGTGGTTCCAGGCTAGTGGAGAACCTTTGTGTTTTTTTGGTTTTGATTTCCAGGTCAAAATTATATGTGATATGAAGAGGGCACAGTACATAGTACAATGGAATTGCCATGTCCTTAATTGTCATTTTCTCTCTCCCCACTTATCCAAATCTTGGTTATGTATATATACATGCTCTATGTTCCAGCTAAACTGGAACTCTATTCCTCACAAATTACACCCCATTTCCCAGCACTGGGGATACAAAAAAGAGGCCAAATCCCTCAAGGAGCTTATAGTCTAATAGGAGAAACAACATGCAAACAAATACGTACAAAGCAAGCAATATGAGGGACAAATACAAAATAATTAAAAGACATAAAGCACTGGAATTAAGAGGGGAGGGTGGAGAAAGTTTCTTGTAGAAGATGGGGTTTTACTTGCTACTTAAAGAAAGCCATGGAGGTAAATAGGCTAAGCAGAGGAGAGAGAGAATTCAGCCATGGGGAACCAACCAAAAAAATATCTGGAGGTGAACCTGTAAAATGCAATTCAAGCACCATCTACATGAAACTTTTTATAATCCCCTTAACTACCATGCTCATCATAACCAAATTACCTTGTATTTATGTTTATCATATTCCTTTATATTTATACTACACATATGCTACACATGTATTTGAATATGTTACTCATCCCATGAGAGTATGAACTCTTTTTAAGTGGGAGCAGTTTCACTGTTTCATTTTTATAATTATATCCTATCATAATGCCTAGCACATAGTGGGCAATTAATAAATGTTTGCTGGAAAAATGATCTTGTACACCATGTTTTTATTAATGCAACTTAATATCATATTATCTTTGTAAGGTGATTTCTAAGGATCATTTCATTTTAAAATTTGAAGATTAATTTTTTTATTCTGAGTCAATATATCAAAAAAGACTATTTCTCTATTTATACATAACACATTTCAAAAAGAATTGCATGTGAAGTTATGAATCTCTGCTTCCTATTGTTTGCTTTAACAAAAAAAGTAGGTCCCATATAATACTTCTGAACTATCCTGCTTACCTGCATTTCTTTCTAAACTTTGTTTTCTTGTTTGAATTAAAAGAAAACCCCAATGCTCCCTTCCATTTTAGGGCATTGTCTCTATTGCTATGCTCTATTCAAATTAAATAAAAAAAAAGAGAGAAAAGAAACTTATAACAAATAAACATAGTCAAGCAAAACAAGTCAATATGTCTATGGCCAAAATATGTATCTTTCTGCACCTTGAGTACAGAAAGTTTTAAAGAAGATATTTAAATTACCTTGTATAACCATGTGGGAAATACAATACAAAGACCCAGAGGTAGGAGATGGAGTATAATAAATCCATGCTGGTATATCAGTAAGCACCCCAACATATGCAGGGGAGTCTACTAATACAGGTTCTCTGATCTGCTGCTCCAAAAGGAAAGGAAACTTTTGAGGGGTGAATCATCATTTCAATCAAGCACATGTATCATTCAGTTAGTTCACAGGAAAAAGTCAGCACCCTGAACTTCAGAGAAAAAACAGAAAAATCAAAAGTCTACAGACTTGCTTCCAAAATGTCTGACCATTAACATACATACATACATCTTTACCAGAGAGGGAAGCACCTACATCTGGGTTTTCAAAGTCGGGGGGCTGCTTAGCGGCTTCCCAGAGTCTTCCGTAGGTGGTCCAATGAATACAGTACTGGGCCTGGTGTCAAGAAGACTCATCTTCCTGAGTTCAAATAAGGCTCAGATAGTTACTAACTTTGTGATCTGAGGCAAGTCATCTAATTCTGTTTATCTCAGTTTCCTTATGTATAAAATGAGCTGGAGAAGTAAATGGCAAATCACTCCAGTATCTTTGCCAAAAAAACCCTAAATGGGGCCACAATGAGTCACACACAACTCAGAACTGACTGATATACTGAAAGCTTTGTGTAAATTATTCTCCCAGTTCTGCTCACTTCAATCACTCTCCATTCATACTACTTAGGATTCTCTGAAATTATCTTCTCTGTCATTTCCAGTGGAACAATAATACACCAGTACATGAATATACAGTAATTTGTTTAGTTATTCCCTAATTGTTGGACACTCCCTTACTTTGAAGTTCTAGTATTTTCTTCTTTTGTTTCCATTTTAATTTCTCTTTCAGAATCAGGAAATTTGTTTTGTTTCCAACTATACCCTCACTTAAAATTCTACTATTCTGCATCCCATCCTGTTTTCTGTTGAATATGAAGCATTTCTACAACACAAAATTAATCCTTTTCCATTACAAAAACAAGATTGTTCTGATTCTCCCTCACTTCTCTTCCTCAATATTTGTGCATTCTCATATTCCCAAATTATGGGAAATTTTAATTTCCACCCTCCTCCTTCTACCTTCATGCACTATATATTTCTCCTTTAGCTTCCCTTTCTCTTTCCCCTTTTAAGTGTAATCCACCTTTAAATATTTTGTTTTGTTTTATTTTGCTTAACTTAATTCCCTCAATGCCATTTGAAGATATACATATCCTAAAGTGGCAATTGTTTCTTCTGTGCCATTAGAATGCTAACACTACAAAATCCAATTGCTCAAATAAATTTACCTTTCTAGCTTTTACATTTGTATTTGAAAATGGCTACTTGGCTCTGATTTTTTCATCAGAAAAGTTTAAAAGTCTTCTATTCCATTAAATATATACTTTTTTTTCTGTGAAGACTGTCTTTTACTTTATGGAATATTGGTTTCCAATAACTCCTTTCATTTATTAAAAAGTCAGGATTGTGTGATCCTGGCTATGGTCTTTTGATACTTAAGCTTTTCCTTTCTACATATTCCTTTCTGATATTTTATCTTTCATATGGAACTTCCATTTTGTATATGACATTTCTAAGAATGATTACAAGATTTTTGCCATATTGTCTAGAAATAGAGTATCCCAGATTTTTTTAAACTCATTATTTTCAGGGAGTTCAATGATTCTTAATCTTTCACCTTGACTTGTTCCCTAGAACATCTAAGATATACCTACATAAAACACACACACACACACACACACAACACACACAGTGTTTGAAGCCTTCTTTAGGCTTCATCTTTAGATTACTAATTTCTGTAGCCTTACTTCCTGATTTGGAAGTTTTGAAATGTGAAAGAATCATGTTCTGTGCTCTCTTGCACTTGAATATTGTATCTCAGGAAACTATTAAGGTCCTTGGCACTCCTTGGGGCCATTGCTGCCCCGGTCTGAACACTGATGTGTTACTAGTTACTGATATTTCCTGAGGTTTCCAGTTTTCAATGAGGTTTTATGATTACTTTGGAGTTTTCTGATTTCATTGGAGCTTTTCCAGGATGAGGTATACAGCTCTTATTGCACCTGGACACAGAGCTCTGGAGACTACTTAAGTCTTTCTGGGGAGTCTCTGTTTATGCTACAATCTGAGGATGGTCTTGTTTACTCATGAACTTCTTCCAAATGCTCATGATCTTTTGTAAGTTTTTTTTTTATATATAATTCTGAGATAGAAGTAAATTTTCATTGAATTTTTGACTCATCAGATTTGGTATGAATTTCAGTTTATTTTCTTGAGAAGTCATGGGAGTTGGCAATCTTCACTTACTCAGAAAATCATCTTAGTTAGAAGTCAAGAACACTTTTGTTTTAAAATTCTATGATAGCTTTCTCGAGAATCTTGAATTATGCTTTAGCAACATCCTGTTAATTATTAAACCTTCCTTAAAGTAGGGTGGGAAAAGGTAGTGACATGGAGTGTGACCAAAGCATTTTTTTTTGTTTTACACATTTTGACATTTTTTATTTAATGAGAATTTTTTGTTAAATGTATATATATATATATATATATATATATATATGTGTGTGTGTGTGTGTGTGTGTGTGTGTGTGTGTATGTATGTATGTACATATATATTCCTTGAACTTGGACATTTTATTTAAATTCATGAGTGTTAGGTATGATGATTCTCTTCTACTAATACATTATACAAGAAGTTCACCTCTATGAAAAGTTTAATATGAAAAAAAAATCCTCACCACTGCTAACCCCAGTAATTCTGTTGGGTGGTGCAAGGCATATCTGTTAAGTGAAATATGGAATCACCTCCATCATGTATAATCATAGATTGACTAGCAACCTTTCATCTCCTTGAGACTTAATAATTCTAGTTTATCACTGTCATTCAAGACATTTTAAAACAAGATATATATTTATGGCTTCAGACAGTTGTCACATATAGAAATGAAATGCAGAATCAAGTAATTTGTTAGACATTTTAGTTAAAAATACTTTCTACTCTTAAAACTCATCAAATTCATTTACCTTTTCAGTGCCAATTGACATTGCATTCTTTTAGATTCTTATTTGTAATTTTTAACTGAATCTATCCTTTATGACTTCTAGATTTGAACACTTTTTGAAAAAAAGAATGAAATTTATTTATTTTTGGTTTTCAACATTCATTTCAATAAGATTTTGAGTTCAAAATTTCTCCTCATCTTTCCCCTCACTCCCACCCTGAGATGACATGAATTCTGATTACCTTTTATTCCAATCTCCCCCCGCCTTTTATCATCCACCCTCATCCCATTCTCCTTTACTTTCTTGAAGGGCAAGATAAATTTCTATACCACATTTCCTGTATACCTTATTTCCTAGATACATATAAAAACAATTTTTAACATTTGTTTTTAAAACTTTGAGTTCCAAATTCCCTCCCTCCTTCCTTCCCCATCCACCTCCATTGAGAAGGCAAGCAATTCAATTCAGGTTGCACATGTATAGTTATGCAAAACACCTTCATAACAGTCATATTGGGAAAGACTAATTGTATTTCCCTCCATCCTATCCTTCCCCCCAATTATTCTACTTTATCCTTTAACCCTGTCCTTTTCTAAAGTGTTTGCTTCTGACTACCTGCTCCCCTAGAATACCCTCCCTTCTATCACTCCCCTTACCCCCTTCTCTCCTACTTTTCTGTAGGGTAAGATACCCAATTAAGTATGTATATTATTCCCTCCTTAAGCCAAAACCTGAAGAGAGTCAGGTTCACTCATTCCTTCTTACCTCCCTCTCCCTCCATTGTAAAACCTTTTTTCTTGTCTCTTTTATGTGAGATAATTTACCCAATTCTATTTCTCCCATTTTCCTTCTCCCAATATAGTCTTGCCCTACTCCCTTCATTTTATTTTTTAGCTAACACCCCTTCATGCTCAACTCACCCTGTGCCCTATCTATCTGTCTGTCTGTCTATCTATCTCATCCAACTACCCTAATAGTGAGAAATCTTGTGAGTTGCAAATATCATCATTCTATGTACAAACATAAAGAGTTCAGCTTTAATAAGTCTCTTATGATTTCTCTTCCCTGTTTAGCTTTCCATGCTTCTCTTGATTCTTGTACTTGAACATCAGATTTTTAATTCAGCTCTGCTCTTTTCGTCAAGATTGAATAAAAATCCTTTATTTCATTGAATGTCCATTTCCCCCCCCCAAACTATTACAATCAGTTTTACTGTGTAGGTGATTCTTGGTTTTAATCCCAGCACCTCTGACTGCCAGAATATCATATTCCAAGCCTTTCAATCCCTGAAGGTAGAAGTTGCTAAATTTTGTGTTGTCTTGATTATGTTTCTACAACACTTGAATTATTTCTTTCTGGCTACTTGCAATATTTTCCCCTTGACTGGGAACTCTGGAATTTGGCTACAATATTCCTAGTTTTCCTTTTAGCATCTCTTTCCAAAGATTATTTTTGATCATATCTTTCAGGTTGTCCAATAATTTTTAAACTATCTTTCCTGATTATATTTTCCAGGTTAGTTGCTTTTTGAATGAGAAATATATTGTCTTCTATTTTTTTCATTCTTTTGGTTCTGTTTTATAATTTCTTGATTTCTCATAAATTCCATTTGCTCCATTCTAATTTTGAAAAAAACTATTTTCTTCAGTGAGCTTTTGAACCTCTTTTTCCATTTAACAAATTCATCTCTACTGCCACTGGGGGTGGGTGGGGATGGGTGTACTGTCCCAGGCCTTAGGGATTTTTTATCAGCCACCTGATCCCCCATGGTCCATGGGCCTGGAGCTCTGCAAGCACCCTCTGACACTGCTGTTGCTTCTACTCCTGCCATTGTTGTCCCCCTACCCTGCTGCCAGCTGCCATTGCCACTACCCCCACCACCCAGGAGCTGAGGTCAGACATGTCCAGTTTCTTTTACTAAGGTCCCACAGAGTTTTCCCACTGACCTTTTTGGCATTTGTGGGTTGAAAAACTGGAAACTGCCACAGCTGTCAGTGATTTAGTTTCCTCAGGCCTGCTCTGGATTTGCTGGTGCAAGCCCACATTGAACTGTACTCTGCTCCCTGCCCACTGGAAAGACCCCGTCCAGGTTGTCTTGACTGTTTGACTCTGTCATTTTGTGAGTTCTGTATCTCTAGAATTTGTTTTGAGTCAGTTTTTACAGGTACTTGGAGGGTTTGGGTGAGAGTTCAAGGAAGTTGTTGCCTTGACTCCACCACCTTGACTCTGCCTCTCTGGCCAACACAGATACAAACACTTTACAGTAAATACTTTTGAAATCTATTGCTAATATGTTGACATCAATCTTGTGATTTTCCAGTTGGCAACATTTGCATGCAGTTTTATTGTTGTCGTTATCTCTTGGAATTACATTTGCTCTATAACTCTTGCTGTTCACCTCAAAAAAATCCATTTAGGCAAGTGTCACAATAGATAGACTCGGATTCGTAGGAGGAATAATTTATTTATTTATTTTCCAGATACACCAACTATTGTTTCCCTTCAACAATCTGAACTCAATCCTCCCTCTCTCTCTCTCTCTCTCTCTCTCTCTCTCTCTCTCTCTCTCTCTCTCTCTCTCTCTCTCATTATTCCTATCTTCAGATTACACTCTCATCTTATCAGTCCAAGACAACTTTAATCTTTTCATTAATGACTATTACCACAACAACTTACCTTCAGCTACTGCCAAAGCCTCCCTTTTCTGTCCAGCACTGACACTCCAAACACTCTCCTATATCAGAACACTAGTCTTCAATTCTTTTCTTAGCTTTACATTGTAGTGTTTTCTTCCTTCCATTTTATGATGGGTATTTTAACAAATTTGACAAAAGTAAGAGGCAAGAAGAATGGGAAGTGTTATTTTCAGACTAGCAATACAAAGGTAAGGTTTATTTTCAGTAAAAAATTACATGGGTGAAATTTATTTTTAGTTGCCTTCATGTCTGAGTTTCCTCTTCCCTATCAATAGCTTGGAAGGAAATTTAAGGTGTTCTGTATCCTAATACCACTTTGTAGTTACCTAGAACCACTGTTGTCAATCAATCAACACACATTTATTCAGTCAGTCACTATTCCATTCCCTACTTTGTTTTCAGTTTTTTGCTCCAATTATTGCTATAAATTTGTTTTCACATATGTGTACTTTCACAAATCTCTGTGACTTCTTTGCAGCATATTGTCTAGTTGTGGCATCTCTTAATCAAAGAGTCTGTATATTTCAGTGACTTTTCAGATTTTGTTCAAAAATGTTTTTCAGAATGGTTGGACCAGTTTCACAGTTTGACCAATAATGCATAGTCCTACCAATCCAACAACTGATATTTTCATCTGTTGTCATGCTTGTAAACTTTATGGATATGAGTAGTCATTACCTAAAAGGTAATAATACACCCCAGAAAGCGGAGCCCACCTCAGCGCTGCCCTGGCCGCAGCCCCAGAGAAGCTGATCTGAGCAGGCTTCAGGGACAGAACCTCCGGTGGCCTGGAAGGTCCCTCCACCCACAGACTCTACAGGTCAGCGAGAGACAAGCCTGGGCTGATCGAGAGGGGAGCGGGGTGTCTCCGTGGCTCGGGCCCCCTTGGGAGGAAGGGGCGGAGGCAGAGGCAGGGGCAGGAAGTGGCAGAGGCAAAGGCGGGGTGGCGCAGAGGCAGAGGCAGCGCAGCCGCGGCGGCCCGGGACTCCCCCAGCAGCAGGCAGGATCTTCATTACTGAAAGTCTCTGCATAAACCACCTGAAGGAGCTGAGCCTGGGAGACGGCCCTGCCCCACCCGCTCCATTTCTGAAGGTCTCTGCATAAACCCCCTGAGGGAACTGAGCCTGGGAGGTGGCCCTACCCCTACCCCAGCACCAGAACTAAAGCTCACATTGAATAGCAGCCACACCTACCACAGAAAGCCCATTTGAATCTCAGACCCCAAGCACTACCTGGGCAGATCTAGGCGGGGGTGGACAGGAATCTCAGAAGTCAAGTAACTGGCTGGGAAAATGCCTAGAAAAGGGAAGAAAAATAAGACTATAGAGAATTTTTTTGAACAGATGCAAATGATCCCGACTTTTGGATCTGACGACGACGAGGACATATTCTTGCCATCAGGGAAAGACGTGGAGGGCAGGACCTCGGTACCCCAGACATCCCAGGGGGATGTCGGGTGGTCTCAGGCCTTGGAAGAGCTCAAAAAGGATTTTGAAAAGCAAGTTAGACAGGTGGAGGAAAACTAGGAAGAGAAATGAGAGAGATGCAAGAAAAGTATGAAAAATTGGTCAATACCTTGGTAAAGGAGACCCCAAAAAATGCTGAAGAAAATAACACCTTGAAAAATAGGCTCACTCAATTGGCAAAAGAGGTTCAAAAAGCCAATGAGGAGAAGAATGCTTTCAAAAGCAGAATTAGACAAATGGAAAAAGAGGTTCAAAAGCTCACTGAAGAGAATAGTTCTCTCAAAATTAGAATGGAACAGATGGAGTCTAATGACTTTACGAGAAACCAAGAAATCACCAAACAAAACCAAAAGAATGAAAAAATGGAAGAGAATGTGAAATATCTCATGGGAAAAGCAACTGACCTGGAAAATAGATCCAGGAGAGACAATTTAAAAATTATGGGACTACCTGAAAGTCATGATCAAAAAAAGAGCCTAGATATCATCTTCCATGAAATTATCAAGGAAAACTGTCCTGACATTCTACAACCAGAGGGCAAAATAAGTATTGAAAGAATCCATCGATCACCACCTGAAAGAGATCCAAAAAGAGAAACTCCTAGGAACATTGTGGCCAAATTCCAGAACTCCCAGGTCACTGAGAAAATCTTACAAGCAGCTAGAAAGAAACAATTCCAGTATTGTGGAAATAAAATCAGGATAACTCAAGATCTAGCAGCTTCTACATTAGGGGAATCAAAGGGCATGGAATAGGATATTCCAGAAGTCAAAGGAACTAGGACTCAAACCAAGAATCACCTACCCAGCAAAACTGAGTATAATACTTCAGGGGAAAATATGGTCTTTCAACGAAACAGAGGACTTTCAAACATTCTTGATGAAAAGACCAGAGCTGAAAAGAAAATTTGACTTTCAAACACAAGAAGCATGAAAAAGTAAACAGCAAAGAGAAGTCTTAAGGGACTTACCATAAGTGAACTGTTTATATTCCTACATGGAAAGACAATATTTGTAACTCTTAAAACTTTTCAGTATCTGGGTAGTTGGTGGGACCACACGCACACATGTACACGCATGCATGCACACACACATACACACATGCATGCACATACAGAGACAGAGAGCACAGAGTGAATTGAATAGGATGGGACCATATCTTAAAAGAAATTAAGGTAAATGGTGAGAGAGAAACGTAGTGGGAGGAAAGAGGGTGAAATGGAATGGGGTAATTATATGTCATTTAAGAGGCAAGTAGACTTTTTAGTGGAGGGAAAAAGAGGAGAGCTAAGAAAAAAAAAACAATTAGTTTACCCTCATCACATTTGACTAAAGGAAGGAATAAAATGTACACTCATTTTGGTATGAAAATCTATCTTACAGTATAGGAAAGTGGGGGAGAACTAGATAAGCAAGGTGGGGGAGATGATGGAAGGGAGGGCAAAGGGAGGAGGGAGCAATTTGAAGTCAACACTCGGGGAGGGACAGGATCAAAAGACAGAAGAGAAACAATGAGGGGCATGATAGGATGGAGGGTAATTCAGTTAGTCTTACACAACATGACTATCAGGGAAGTCATTTGCAAAACTACACAGATATGGCCTATATTGAATTGCCTGCCTTCCCAAAGGGAATGGGTGGGGAGGGAGGGATGGGGAGAATTTGGAACTCAATACTGTTTAGTATTGTTGTTGCTACTAGGAAAGAAGACATACAGTTAATGAGGAATAGAAAGTCATCTGGCCCTACAGGAGAAAAGAGAAGATGGGGACAAGAGAAGCGAGGGATGACAGAAGAGAGGGCAGATTGGAGATAGGGAAAATTAGATTGCTTGGTGTGTTGGGTGGGGGGAGGGGATAAAAGGGGAGAAAATTTGGAACCCAAAATTTTGTGAAAACGAATGTAAAAAGTTAAATAAATAAATAAATATTTGAAAAAAAAAAAAGAAAAGAAAACAGCAAACAACAGTGAATTAGGCCATGATTGTAGGTTCATGGACTCCAGAAGCATGACTGGCCCTTTATCAACCCCGATTCTGGTTATTGTCTCCTTGTTTCTTTTTGACTTTTTGTCTGGTCACCTTGTTTGTCAGATTTATTTTCTGTAGGCTCAATACCCTCCACTTGCAGATGCCTGGTCCCTTAAGCTGGATGTCACCCCCTGTCCTGTCCAGGTCACCGGGAACCTGACATCGACCAAGCTCTGGATGGTGGCTGAGGAACTGATGTCTTGAAGGGGACCTCTTGAGCCAGGGACAACCCTACTTTCATCAAGAAGTAGCTATGGAAGAAGAGAATTTCACCCCTTACCCAAAAGGATTTTGGGCACCATCTATTTAAGAAGGGAGTGATAGGTTGCTTGTGCTCAAGCCCAACCCTGAGATATTGTTTTTATGCTTGTTTTCTGTTGTCCCTGTTAAAGTTCTGTTGACACCAATTGCCCCACCAAACTATGAAATGAATAAGAAGGATCTTGGGGCCAAATGTATTGTTAATGTATTTTTGCTTCATTTAAAGATCTTTCCCACCCATTAACAGGACCATGTGACCTTCTTGAGCCACATGGAAGATTGAGTCACATGAATCTGTTGTGAGAGGAGCTTGCTGAATGGGTACAATAGGAAGGACAGGAGCAGGAAGGGTGGAACAGGAAGAGGCAGACCTAGAGCAAAGCTGAGAAGAGGTTGATCAGAGTAGTGAGAGCAGGGAAGGACAGAGAAAGCAGACAGCTGTATCAGTACGCACCCCAACATACACAGTGGGGCCTGCTGTCACAGGTTCTTAGATTGGCATTCATAGAAGAAAAGGCAACTTTTGAGGTTTTAACAATCATTAATCAAGCACATGCATCATTCACCTAGTTCAGGGGAGTCAGCACCCTGAACTTCAAAGAAAATACAGAGAAATCAAAAGTCAACAGAACTGGCTTCCTCTACCTGACCATCAAGAGACAGATCCAACTGTCTGACCATAGTTACCAAAGAAGAAAGCACTGACATATGTGCTCTCCAAGCCAGGGGGCTCCTTAGCAGCTACCTAGAGTCCTCATCTGGCCAAACAAAGAGTTACAGTCAGTAAGCCCCAAAGTAAAACCTTAACTCAGAGTATTTATACAATTTTTAGAGTCAGAGGGCATCACAACCCTGGAGAACTAGTACATCATTAACAAAAGGTGTGGGCCTTCCCACAGATCTTTCCTAATCAAACACCCCTTAAAGGGCAAGGCCATTAAGGGGTGGAAAAGATTTTTAATTACATTAAAATAATTAACAATACTAAAACATATACCATTTCTCGTTTAAAAATTCTTGTTTCTATACTTAATATTAGTAAAGACTCGATTAATATATGCAAGATTCAATCAGAGGCAATTGATTATACAAAAATAAAAACAGCAAAAGACCCCATTTTGCTTGCCATCACAGCAGCTGGGGCAGCAATTAGCATGAGAATGGGAGCTTGTTTGTGATTTTGTTTAAGGGAGTCTATTTGTGATTTGTTTAAGAAAACTAATTTGTGGGAAGCCTAACAGAGGGAAGATTTGGGGATGGTAATGCCCCCTGCATTGTTATTATGCATAGATTTCTTTGTTGCTATAATGGATTTGGGTTTCTGGTGCTGGGATTGGGCTTTATGGTGTCTGAATAAATGTTTTTCTTCTGCCTTCTATATGGGCTGTCTGTTGTACTTATGATTCAGAATTATGCCAGTATATCCATAGTTGCCATAGGCACTGTGAATATTGCATTGGCATTACACACATAAAGTCCACCAATGGCAAAAGAGAGCAGAGATCATCAGACCAGAGAATGACTCCCATTATCCTTCCAGAAGAATAAGGACTAATCAGGTCTTATCTTCTCCCCCACTAGGCATTGGGTCTTATCATCTCTTCTGTCATTATATCGTGCTATAGCCATTTGCCATCTGCCCTGCAACTGAACCTTAAGGAGTCTTGGACTTTGCCATCTACCCTTAGCCTAAATCCTAGGAGTCATAGTGCCTTCTCATCTGCCTTTCCACTGAACCCCACCATCTAGTAAATGCAATTGCTTCCAATTAGAATAAAGGTTATTTCATAGCAAGTACTGTCTGGCTTATCTATGTGCATTCCCAATTTGCAGCATAATACTTGGCACATAATAAATGCTATATAAATGCTTTTGTATCCCAAACTATTCTATCCTTCAAGAAATCTTTCTTTAGTAGGGTTCATTTGATAAAATAGTTTATGACAAAGTGTTAGTTGAAAGTTAGGCATTACCATAATGCCTTCCATCCCCAGGATAACAACAATAATCTTCAATAACTTTACCAAAGGAATGAGTAGTAGGAATAATTGCAATTTTTGTTAAGTGGTTAAATGAATATTAGTTTTTGGTAACTCTATCAGTGAGGGATATAATAGATGTCCACTCAAGCTTATGGCAAAAGAGATAGATAACTATAAATGCTTAAGGTACTCATAGAATCCTGAGGTGTCAGTGGAGCTACTTGGCTCAGGGACAATGGACCAGAGAATACTCCCTTTATCAAGATCCCTGGGAGAGATAAATGCCAAATGATGGTAAAGAGACTCTTTCTAGGACTACCAATGAAATTCCTCTGAATACATATATGGCCAATTCAACCTACAAGAATCATGTTGGTCACCACTGTTTTCTGTTCCAGCAATTTGCATGATGATGATTAAAGAAATGGCAAAGGGAGATAAAGATGATAGGAAAGAAGAAAGGGAGAGAAAGAAAGAAGAAACAAAGAAACAGAAGATTGATAGATAAAGACAGGGAACACATATGTGTAATATATATATTTATATATATACATACACACACATAAATATGTGTGTATGTATGTATGTATATGTGTATGTATATATAATTTGTTTCCTACCTAACATCCCCATTCGATAATGGCATTTATGCCAGCAATCACTGATACATAGGTGGCTGAGGGTGGTAAAAATTTGAGCTCTGGAGTTCTGAGCTGCAGTGGGGTAAGTCAAGCAAGGGTCATCACTAAACCTGGCACTCCCACAACAAACTCAGAGTAACTTTGGTGGAGGGAAGTGGAGAGCAGGCTGCTTAAGGAAGGGCAACACAGGGCAGGTCAAAGTTTCCATGCCAATTTGTAATTGTATTGCGCTCCTTTCTGAAAACTAAAGTCTCCCATTTTTGACAACTGCTATCATTCCTATAACTAGGTAACCATTTTAGATTTCTTATGTGTAGAACACAGTTTTGTCATGGAGTGTGTATATGTTTGACAAGAACTGACACTGATGATTTTATGTCACCCTTTACAATTTTTTAACCGAGAACATGGGCTGTCTATAAGTTCATACTTATTCTGTGCCTGTCACCATCCCATTTTCTTTTTTGCTCATACATTTATTTGAGAATATACTTTACTCTGCTGCATCTGTTTCAATTTTTTTCCTTTAATTTTCTGTATATTGAAACCTGCTAATGTTATCATGAATTTTTCCATTTCTCTCTCAGTGACACTAATTTTCAATTTTTCAGAGATTGCAAGTGTTACATATTTTGAAGTCAAATGACAATAGTGAAGGAATATTATAAAAAAGACACACCTGTCTTTCAGGAAGTGGATAAGACCTACTAAAATAACTTCACAATTTCCAAAATATAACCTTCCTGTTCAATTTTGAGCAGAGGTCACTTTACATATGCACTTTTGGTTCCAGATATGTATCCTTATGAATGAGCCCTCTAGGATATCTACCTAATTGTATGCCACAGTGAGAGAAATGGGCATTTTTCATCTACATATTTACAGATAATGTAACTGAGAGACCCTAGACCATTAATGGAATTGTCCAAGGACACTGAGGTAGTAAATTACTGATACTGAATTTCAATCCAAGTCTTCTGCCTCCAAAGTCAGAAAATATTGGTAGACAAATGAACCACTAACATCATTTAGGGTAACTTACATATACAATTAGATTAAATGTTACATGAATTTCAACAGAATCTATCTTAAGTATTATGTGAGTTTTAAATGAAGCATTAATTAAAATATTGCCTAGAAGAGATTATAATAACAATTGGACGATAATAAAGTCTAATTTATGCTTCAAGATTTTCCCCTTTATACCTGGTAACTTCTCATTTAAATAACTTAAATAATGATTCCTCAATATACACAGTTTTGTCACCTTGAGCATGAACCTCTTCATATTTACTTCTTATAGTCCATCAGATTTTATCATCTTTGTTCTAACACTTTTTTATCCTCTATAAGCACATATAACCTGATATTCGACTCCAGATACTGTTATCAAGGACAGGTTCTATTGTCCTTGAAAACGACTCATTATACAAAATTTTGTAGCTTTTATATTTTTTCTGTCTTTGTCGTCTTCCTTGTAGTTTCATCTTTTGATGGTCTCAAATGACTTTTTTAGTTCCCTTGCTTGGTTCCCTTGTCCAACTCTTTTTAGACTCACTTTACCTACCAGCGCTATTTTTTTTTCCTTTGATGAATCAGTATTGCTCATAATCTTCCAGCATTTTTCTCCATAAGATTTTTCAAACAAGTTTTTATTCTAAGTGTTCATTTCTATTGGTTGTCATCTTTTCCTGTTTGGCAAATAAATCAAGTGCTTGCTGAATAAAAGTTTTTAGGCTTATTCAGTATCCTTCTGACAAATGGCTAATGATAGTTAAAATTTTCCATGAAATAGTTTCAGTCAGAACTGATGTCCTTTCATTTATCTTCTTTTGCATCAGTAATTTATTTAAGTAGGCTAGGTTGGAGTTGTTTTTTCTTTTTTTTAAATTTCAAACCATGCCCATTTTTTTCATTTTGTTTTTGTTTTTTGCTTTGTATTAATTTTGATCTTTGGTAGAACAAGTTGGTGGTCTGACTGCAAAATGACAATTCATGCAGGAATAACTCCCACATCAAAAAGTAGTTGCTTCCTGTCTCTTGAAATACAGTCAATCTCATTTTTCATTGATATTATTTGGAGCTCAGCATGTTTTGCAGCTTTTGATTCTTTTCTCAAAGAAAGTATTTATGATTTACCAGTATAAGATTTCTTTTTGTATAGTCTACAAATCTTGACTTCTCTTGTTTCATATTCCAGAATATTTTTCCAACATTCTTTTCATCATCCTTGTCTCATCACCTTTGTATTTGAAGTCATTGAGCATCAAGGTTTCTGTTGGTTTAATTTGGAGAGTCTAATTGAGTTCTTCATATATTTTTCTCTAAATCTTCATCCTCAAGAACAAATATTGATGGTGCTGTTATAGTCACAGCTCTCTTTATGAAGAGACTGCAGTGTGAGATGTACATATGTCATATGAAATCATACTTCTGTCTTCAGATGCAGGATAAAATCCACCCACTAGATATTTTATTTACTTCTCCATAAAGAATCTGTAAGCAATCTGTCCATTTAGTTGTAATTTTGATTTTTTCTGATTTTATTAATAATATTGTCAAAATTGATATGATCCTACTTCAATAACAAAAGATTTAATATTCAGAAACCAAAAAGTTAAGCTAAAGTTTACACATGGACTAAAAATTGTATGATTTTTTTCTATACCTGTCACTATCATTGCAAAAGAAGAGGATCAAGAAGAACTATCATTTTTATTTTTATTTCTTTTCTAGGATCTGATACTGATATTGTACCTAGCTAAGTGGACCATGGAAAGTAGACACAGACTATGATGAGGACTAGGAGTATTTCTCAAAATCTTTCTAATGTGGTCAAATGGATCATTTAACTGTTATAAATTGTCACAAACTTCAAGAACCTAAAGTTACCTCCACACCATGATGAAGCATCAGAATAGGACTGAATTAAACAAGAATGTTAACATTAGGTCTAACATTAGGCAATTAGGTCTAAATTCATAGAGGAAGGACATTGCTAGATAGTAGCTACCAGAGTCTTGATTAAGTGATAAATTTAGATTTAAAGAAGATTGAAAGAGGAGAAATTGTTGAATAATCATGATAGAGAGAGTCTAGAAGTTAAAATGGTGAGGAGTGTCCTGATTTTCACTAGATCATCACTAAGTCAAGACGAAGAGAGAAAAGGTATCCTTATTGGAATAAGTAGCTAGGTGCAGTGTCATAAAAAATGAGCCAAGTCTTAATAAAAGCCAAAATGTGGAGAGGGTGACAAAGGAAAAGTTTTATGGAAGATGGGGTTATCTGGTAAAGTATTGTAGCAACTCTAGTAGCTTTAGCAATAGTTGTAGCTAATGCATCTATTAGCCATTCTGTAGCATAAATGCAAAAGCTAGAGTAACTCAGTGAAATGTAGTGAGGTTCAGGATTTCATAGCTAATATAGTCTCAGAGAGAAACACGCAGAGATGCAAACCAAGTAGTTTGATAATTTTTTAATATTCTTTAAATGTGAAGTAACTATTTCTGGTTTCTCCTAAATTTGACATAATTCATACTTTATGAACCTGCCTACAAATTCATCAGTCATGCAATTTAGAGAGAAGATCTTAATATTTATAAAAATATATAGTATAGGCTTTTTATAACAAGTACATCAGGTTATGAATTGCATAGTGAACATTAACACTGGTAATAACGATTTAATAAGAACCACTTTTGGCTCAAAATTATGTCCTATAAAATGAAGTTATTTCATTACATTTTCATGGAATGATTTATATTACATTACAGAAGAAAAAAATCAAAATGAAAATTAGCATTTTATACTGAATGAGAAATCATGCAATTTAAGTGGAGAATTATCAAAGTAAAATGTTCCATACATACTTTTCAAATAAGTTAAAATAATTATAGCTAATACTTTTATAATACTTATTGTGTACTTAGCACTGTGCTAGGCATTACAAATAATATCTTATTTGATTCCAATTCTCCTGATAAGGAAACTGAAACAAACAGGTTAAGTTTGTTTCAACTGAAACAAGATTACATAGCTAGGAAGTGTCTGATATCACATTTGAACTCAAATCTTTTCTGAATCCTGGCACAGCATTATAGCTATTGTTTTAACTAGCTAGGTAAGGTTCCATTAAAAAATGGTTTAAAATTGCAATTCTTTCAAATCATAGGATATAGATTTGGGGATCATAATCCCTACTTCCAACATTTTCTTACTGACCAGGTAAGTATCAAAGTATCAGGTAATTTGATAGACCCAATGGATATAGACACAAGATATCTCTATTAAAGTATTTGCAGTCTAGCCACTGTACTGAGCACCTACTCTATGTAACACATTATACTAGTAGATTTGAGCAGTAAACAAGTTTAAAACATTGTCTTTGCCCTCAAAGAGTCACTAAAAAAGCTAGAAAACTTGTCTCAACTTCTAAATCAATGTTCAAGAAATAGAGGAGATTCATATATGTGACTAGGTAATTCATCAACTCTTTATTTGTGGGGAAATGGTAGAAGAATTTCATCACACTGACCTTTTGGAATCACTTCCACAGCATGATACAATGCAGACCCCGGGAATGCAATCAATATATGACAATTGTCAAAATATCAAAATAGCACCAGGAATCTAGTACTAAAAGTTAAAAGATGACAAAGTACTTACCTGTTTTGTGCTTGTTTCCTTTCTTCACAAGCAAGCATTTTAGGAAAAGATGATGGATGCAATAAGAATATAGACTCTCTCCTGGGCCCCCTTCTCTTCTCCTTCTATGATTTCATCAGCTCCCATGGATTCAATTGTCATGTCTATTCTCAGGGTTCCAAGATCTTATTGAACTTTAACGTCTCTTCTATCCACCAGACTCACATTTAGAGTTGCCTATTAAGATATCACTAACAAGATAACATAGATGTCTGTAATGGCAATCAAATATGATCTTTTGCTGTTTCTGTTTTACTAAAAATGCTTCTGATTAAATAATGTGATTGATAAGGATCTTTCCCTCCCATTGATGGGCCTGCCCATTGTGGGAAGCTTGATTAGGGGAGGTGTTCTATAGGAAGGCCCCAAGTACCTTTTTGTTTTTTCTATTGAGGCTCTAAAAAGTATATAAATACTCTGAGGGTAAGGTTTTGCTTTGGGACTTACTGACTGGAAGTGTTTCTTTAGCCAGAGAGACTCTGGGAAGCCATTAAGGAGCCCCCTAGCTGAAACTCAGAAGTTTATGCTTCCCTCTCTGGTAAATGTGTATGTAGGTAGGTAATGGTCAGACATGCCTATGTATGTAATGATCAGGAAGTTTGGAAGCACTGTCTGCTGATTTATTTTTGATTTCTCTGAAATTTTTATTTTTATTTTCTCTGGTGCCTGTGCTTGACTGAAGTGAGTGTTAACCCCTTGAAAGTTGTTTTCTTTTTATGAATGCAGATATAAGAACCTGTTGTAGTAGGCCCCCCTGTGTATGTTGGGGTGCTTACTGATACAATGTATTAAGTTCAACATGTCCAAAACTAACCATATTTTCTTTGTTTCTCAAATGTTCCCCTCTTCCTGCCTTTCCTATTACTGTCTAGGGCACCACTATCCTCCTAGTTGCCCAAGTTCACAATGTAGGTGTTATGCTTGATTTTTCACTCTCTCTTACCCCACATATCCAATTTGTTGCCAAGTTATGTCAATTATATTTTTGTATTATCTTTCAACTGCATCCCCCTCTTTCTTATAACATTTCACCACCCTGATCTAAACCCTCACCAATTCATGCCTGGACTATTGCAGTAGCTTATTAATTTGTCTTCCTCCCTCACATCTTTCTCCACTCTAGTCCATCCTTCATCCAGCTGTCCAATTGATCTGCCTAAAGGTCTGGGGTCTGACCTAGTCAGTCACTCCTCTATTCCTAAAACCTAGTGACACCCAGATTCAAATACAAAATCTTCTCTTTGGGATTCAAATTCCTTCTCAGCCTGGCTCCTTCTCAACCTTCAAGGTTATTGACTAGCTTCCTTGCTATTTCTCTCACAAGATGCTCCATCTCCTTTCCCAAGCATTTTCATTAGATATCCTTCATGCCTGCAATAGTCTCCTTCTTCATCTCCACATTTTATTTATTCTGGCTTCTTTCAAGTTCTAGATAAAATTCCGTCTTCTACAGGAACTTTTTTCCTCATGTCCTCCTAATTCTAGTGCCTTCCCTCAATTGATTATCCCCAATTATATATGTGTGTATGTGTCTGTGTATGTATATATATATATATATATGTGTGTGTGTGTGTGTGTGTGTGTGTGTTTGTGTGTGTAGATGTAGATATAGATAGATATATAGGTAGATATAGATATACATACATGTGTATGTGTATACGTATGTATGTTGTCAGTGCATAGTCACTTGCCTATTGTCTCCCCCACTGTACTGTGAACTCCTTGATGATAGGGACTGGTTTTTGCCTTTCTTTGTATCTCTAACACTAAACATGGTGCCTGGAGCATAGCAGCTATGTAATAAATACTTATTAACTGAGTCAAATTTGTGCTTAACCGACTCATCAAAATTGCTGAAACCAACTTTAGAGTATCTTCTCCAACCTCATTTTGCAAATGTAAAAATAGGTGAAGTGACTGGTTAAGGTCACAACAATGCTAAGTAACAGAACTTGGATTTAAAGTTATGTCCTCCAATGGCAAATTCATTGCTCTTTTTACTGCATCAAATATGTGAAGTATCCAAAAGGTCAATCTCAAATATGCAAATGTTTCTATATTGAAATGCTAATAAATTTATGAAATCATTCATTGTGACTAAGGGAATGGGACCATAAGGGGATCTCTCTCAGTGGAGGGAAGAGTATTCATTTCTTTGGATACACACTGGGAAATACTATGATAGCAGTAGCAGTAATGCTTCAGTGACACTTTAATAAAGCACAGAGAGTGGACAACAATGCAGCAGTACAGAGGCATTTAAATACCTAAGGAATCCAGAGATATGGGAATGGAGAATGAAGAGGTGGAGGCATCATAAGGAATAGAAAGAATGAGGAGGCAGAAAGACACAGGGAGTCATTGATATCCCCATGAATTGGAATTGGGAGCAACTGGGAGCATTCTGGCAGTATGAACCTGTAGCAAATGGAAGAGTGCTTTGGGGCAGGAGTCTGTGGTCTTATTTTTACAGGGTTTTGATGGTGGCATGTACTATTATGTGTGACACGGTAGGGTTAATTCATCATCTCAAAGTTATCAGCAACACATTAGGTCAGTGGATTACCATAACGTTTGCTTCTGGTCTTCTTTGGTCTTCTTGTAGATGTACAGAGCTTTTCTGAAGCTTACAGACTATGGACAGTTAGCAGGATCAAAGGACCCTTATAGTAAACTCTACTAGGTTCCCCTGATTTAGCACATTTTTTCACATTTTCACAGTTAATTTATGAGATTTTTATTGGCTCCTCTGCTCCCTTAATTTATGAGACAATTTTTAACTGTTATACTCCTTTAATTCATGGAACAGTCTGTAACTTGACTTCTAGGTTCCCTTTTGCAATCCCAATTTCCACTATTATTACTCAATACTAGCTCCTTATAAACTTATTTACTATACTAACCAGAATGCAAGTGGTAGTCAGAACAAGATACAATTTTAACACGTATATGAATGTTAAAGCTTCAAAAAAATTCATGGGCTACTCACTAATAATTTAAGATTTTAATCAATATTGTCAACACAAAAACCTAAAGAAAAGAAGATAATTAATATTTAGAGTTGGCAGACTATAGGCTTTACAGAATACATAGTGGTATACAGATATCAAGAGGTACAATATTGCAGGTAAAGAATTATATCAAGAGTAATAATACCTAAATTGTAAAGTAAATAATGAGACAATATATGTATATATAAAATGCTTTCTAAAACTTAAAGAACTATGTGGAAACTAGCTATTATTATTAACATTATTATAATATTCTACTGACAAATTAAAATTCAATGTGGCTGTAAGAATATATTCTATTATCAGTGTCTCACTAGGATGATGAGAGCATTAAAAATAGTAAAAATTAACAGAGAAGTTGTAAAAGCCAGTAAAGGAATAAGAGGGATTTTACTTGCCAATATTGATATTGGTAGAAACCTCATCTCAAGGACATTATATAAGTAGAAACAGGTTGAATAATGTAGAGAGAGTTAGATCCATGGCAACAAGAACTGAGTCCGAATTTTTTACTCTCCTACTTTCTATGGGGTCAAAGGAATACAATTTAACCTTTCTGGACTTCACTTTTCTTTGTTTTTTTGTTTAATGAAATTAATGTGTATGTTCATCCTTCATTGCTGAAGAAGACCATGTCATCAGAGAAATAATGACATAACTTGCACTTGACTTTGTTTGCAGTGAGGGAGGGTTGTGCAGGTCACCAGTCTCACTTCTCCTCCAGAGTCATCTGAATCCAGGGACCAGATATTCATCAGGATAACTGGAGATGACCCAGGATGAGGCAATTGGGGTTAATTGACTTGCTCAAGGTCATACAGCTAGTGACTGTCAAATGTGTGAGATGAGATTTGAACTCAGGTCCTCCTGACTCCTGCACTGATGCTCTATCCACTGCACCACCTATCTTGCCCCTATGAAATTAATATGATAATATCTATAATACATATTTTCCAAGATTGTTGTGAGCCTCACTCAAAACATGGCAATGAGCTTCAATGTAAGGTAATACATACAAAACCACTACAGATCTATCTTGAAATGCTATATACAAAAGCCATTATTTAATTAAAGTTGGTTTTTTTTTGTGCAAGACAGATAAATTGTTTGTAGTCTCAAAAGGAATATATGTATGTATGTGTATATACACATACATACACACATATATGTATAGATATAAATGATATAGAGGAGAAAGTATGTCAGACTTGGTTTAGTAGAGTAAATAGTTCGCATCAATGAGTGTTACTATATAACACTGACTATATAACTGAATTAAATATTCTAAAGGAAGAGGCAAAATAATCAAAAAGAGATTGATTTTAGCCCACTGAAACTTTTGTTTTTGTTAATTCACCTTTTTCTTTGTTTGTTTGAAATTTGTTCGTTCACCTTTGAATAGTATTTTGTAGATCAAGTCAATATCCTTTGGTATCAGACTAAAAAATTTCAACTTTTTCTTCTATTTGTCATGGTTAACAAGTGGATGTATGCATATCTGATTGACTTCCCTTGAATGTGAAAGACTTCTGACTGGTAGCTTCTAAGATTCATTACTTAATTTTAATCCTCTGGAACTTGATTATTATGATTCTTGCTGATAAAGTATTCTGGACCTTCATTCAAATAGGATAATTTTATTGGAAACAGGGGTATGTGTGGAACCTCATTTTGTAAGGAATTTCTCCTTAACTTCAATCTTACACTGAACCTCTTCCATGATTGTGGTGAACATCTTTGACACTTCATGGTCCCTAATAACCAGGAACTTAGAAAGATGTTCTTCATTCTTTCAGATTGCATGAGAGAACGTTGAGAAGAAAAGGTATAAAAAGAGAGAAGTTTATGAGAAGAGAAACAAGAAGAATTAAGAGAAGGAATTTGGAAGAAATTGATGAAATGAAGGGGAGTAATTCCAGTTCAAACTTCTTTCAGTTTTGACTTTCTGGGAGACAAGTTTGAAAGTTCAAAAGAGAATGATCAAGATGGATAAAGTAGTAAGAATATGAAGAGAAGGAATCATAGGAAAGGACGTAAGAAGAAGAAAAAAAGAAGGTAGTTAGCAGGAAGAAAAAGTAGTTGTAGCAGCAATACGGTATCAGTGTTGAAAAGGGAAAGGAAAAGTTGTTGACTGTAAGGTTGTAGGTGAGACAACAGAAAGAAAATTGAACTTTTCGTCATATCAATCAAAGATGATAAGAAGTTTTAAAGAAGGAATAAGGATGAAAACATCAATCTATTTAGAAAGAATGAGGAATTTAATAATCATTTGTATTGAATGTGCCAGTTATTCTATTTTGCCACAGCAAGTGACTTATCTATATCGTATGTATAGGTCAGTCTCCCTCCTAAAAAATAAGGGAATGGAAAACAGAAATGCCTCTCAAGACAGCATAGTATACTAAATCAAAGCAATAATAACAAAAATATAAATTTGATACTTGTCATCATCTAAATACAAAAGTAACCACAAAGACCTGGGCAGGAAGTAGGGAGGTGTTATCTCAGAGGTGAAACTTTGGAATCATGATGGATAATGTAGGCAAGGGCATTTTGATTACCTAAATCAACTTGAAATGTCCAAATCTGTGTTAATGTCCAGTGTAAATTATCAGAGGACTAGTCTGAGTCCAAACATCAGAATTTATACTATATTAGTAATATCTGACTTCAATTTTCTAAATGTCTTCTGGAGTTCTCTCTTCCAAAAGCAAAAACAGATAATGGAATCATGACTATCATTAATAATTAACCCATCTTTCAAAATGTAGGTCAACCAACAAGAGCAAATTCTCTACTTAATCCAATTTTCACTAACATTGTTAGTGATTCTTGGGGATAAGTAAAGGTAATTGGAGAGAGAGGAAAGGAACTGACCACTTTTTTATACAGTTTGTGGTGGAGGGAAAGGAAAGTCAGGTCAGAATATTCTGATGCAAACTTTGGATTTTGGGAGGGCAAATTTCAAAGAATTCAGAACAAGGATAGATAGATTTCTTTGATCTGAAATTCTACAACCCAGAAGAGATGGGAAACACTCGAACAATATTTTTAATGAACCACAAGGAAAAATAATTCCATTTAGAGTCAACCAAGTTCATGTTGTTTTGTTTTTGTCCTTTGAAGATAAGCAAAGAAGTTAGAGGCATGTACAGATAAAAGAAGATGAATATAACTGGTATGGTCTTGTAAAAATAGTGTTGGGACTGTTAATCTGCAAATGAACCGAGCCTGTTGAGGGAAATTAAGAACGAAGAAAAAAGAAATAATTTAAAATAGAGATTTAAGAATAATCAAGATGGAATAAAAGCATTGCTTAGAGTGGATGGTATGATAATAAATGATAACAAATAGTAGACAGAAAATCATCCATTTCCTATTCTGTTCCTGTTTTCTTGGTCAACAAGAATTTCCATTGTAGCAGAAATGACAGAACAAAAATTTTTGAAGGGGAGTTGATATCCAACTCTGAAATTATGTGATTCTTTTGCCACAAGAAAGAAAAGCAAAATTGGACATTGCTGAGAAAAAGACATCTCTCCTCCCTCTCTCTTGGTATGTCTTTCTGTCTCTATCTCTGTCTTTCTCTGTGTCTCTCTCCTTTGTCTCTGTCTCTCTGTCTTTCTCTTGTCTTTTTGCCTGTGTCTATCTGTTGTATCTTTGTCCATCTATCTGTCTCTTACTGGTTTGGTTCAAAGAAGAAATCAAATAGCCCAAGAAAAAATGTGAGTGGTATCTTATAGGACAACCAAGACACAAAATGGAAAGTTCTGGTAATTTATATACACAGTTAATGCAAAGGGTATAAATAAGGATTAAAGGTGCTAATAAATAGACCCCAAAATTATATACTTCAATCCTTTTTGAGGTAAGCAAACTCAGTATCCCTAAATTAATTTTTTATAAAAGATTGGATGGAAGATGTTGTTCAAATAATAATGATTTAGCCCCGGAGGGCCAAGTAGAGAACACAAAATGCAGATAAATCTTGTTGCTTCTATTGGTTATAGTTTCTTCATGTCTAAATTGAGGAGTTGGGACTACATGACTTTTAAATCCCCTATCAGCTCCAAAGCAAAACGATTCTAACACATCTGAACTCTATGCTTTCCATGGTACAATACGGAGAGCTGAAATTGTGGGATTGTTAGCTAAAATATGTAACATAATCATTAACATACAAGAAGGTTAAGCAATTGTCAAAATATTTGTCATGCTAAAGAGGAGACTCTGAGAGAATATAAATTAAGTATGCCAATCCCATACTAGGCAAAATGACAAAAATCTATGTTAAAAACTAATATAGGAAATATTTGGTCATGTAAGACTTTCATGTCAACATGGGTTGCCTAAATGTTTAGACATACATGTGCAAGGGAAACATGTATAGACATTATCAATAAGGCATGAACTACTTCTGTGGAAAAACCTGCACTGTTGCTGAGATACGTTGAATATTGGAGAGGAAGGGTCAGAAAGATACCCAAGATCACTGTGAGGCTCCCTGAACTGAAATTATATCTATTTCTTCCCCTATCTCTTGCCTAAAATAGCTCTCATCTAGGAATATGATTTTGGTGTGTTCAAAAGAACAACAAAATGCTTTTCCTTTTTGTTGTTAAGGGACAAGAGTAACTTTTAGCTTATACTCAGCAGCTTAGATGTCTCTCACCTAATGACTTGTTACATGAATCTGAAGGGAAAAAAAGGCTACTTTGGGAGATAACAGGTTTCTGGATGACTACTTGCTGAATACACTAAAGGACTCATTTTCTGGTGTAGGATAGCCCATGCCATCTCTTCTAACTCTAAGATTCTGTGGTTTCTAAGTCATTTACTAGGTTTCACAGCAGGTACTATCAAAAGTAAGCTATTTGGGGATTTGGGATAATGTTTTGACAAAGATAAGGAAGTGACTTATAAACAGAGATAGGAAACCAAAGGGAAGGATGACAAGTAAATTGCATGAATAGAAAAGTATAAATAATGGAGCTGCCTAGGGATTAAAACTGAGATTATGCATTTTTAACATTTGTATAAGTGATCTAGATAGATGAAGGAGTTCACAGTAAAATCTCTAAGATTAAAAATGACATTAAGTTCTCCTGAGTAGTGAAATGTCAAGCTTACAAAAATAAATTACAGAAATGAAGATCTCAGGGCATGGTGTGACCAAGCTGAAAGGTGGCATTCAAAATTCATAGTGGGTAGGAATGAAGCATAGAACACTAAAACATTTAGTCTTAGAAAATTGTTTTTACATGCTCTTAATTTTTCCTTCCACTGATTTCAACTGAAGGTCCTTGCTTTCCATGGGCCTCTATATTTTATTGTGTGTTTTGTTATTAAGAAGAATTAACAAGCTTTTTGAATCATGTGGTATTGAGAATTTTGCTGTCTGTTCACATTTTTTGACGGGGGAAGGAGAATGGAGGAATGATACCTATAACTTCATTGGTAAAGGGGTTCCCTTTACTTATGCAGATCAGCATCCTTCTTTACAACTTAGAGACTTAACTGAGGCACTTCATATTTAAACAACATGCTCAAAGTCACACAACCTGTTTATGTCAAAGGTTGTCAAGAACCCAAATCTTTCTCTCTCTAAGATTATCTCTCTAATATGCCACATTGAATCTCATCCAGATAATATAAGGGAACAACAATAACAAAATTATCTCAGCTTTTGAAAAAACCACATGAATTGTCTACATAATTCTTTGACTTCCAATTATATTTCCTTGAATTAACTTGGTTTAAATATAAATTGGATATTTTTATCACTGCCAATCTCAAACTTTGTTAAAATCTAGAAGGTGTGTGTGTATGTGTGTGTGTGTGTGTGTGTAATAATTCTTTTTCCTCTAAATGTGTTGGGATACACAAGAGATCCTCAATTCTGAAAACATAAGGCTGAGAGGAGATGTAATCAAGATCCTTAAAACTCTGAAAATCAAACATACAGTGAGGGCAGATTTATTCCTAACTTGAATACTGCAAGTGAGGAATGAGGTGAAGCACTCACTGAAGCTTGAAAAAGTTAATTTATTAAAGTGAAATATAATTTTATACAATGAGTAGTAAGTATCAAGAACTTATTTCTCCATGAGAAATGGGTTCAATAAATGGCCAAGTCAATTCAAAGTTGATAAATCCTTAAAGAGTACTCCCTTTTCAGTGGAATTTCCAGAAAGATCTTAAAGCACAGACTACTTGATCCTAGCATCACCTGAAATATCTCAGGGTCAGTTTCTGAGCTTCTCCAACTCAGAGAAAGGGTAAGAGTTGAATACACTAAAATCCAAATACTGTTGAGAGATATATCAATCATTTTGCAAGGAGAAAATAAATAAGAAGAAACACAGTGAATGCTAGTTAATATTTATTGTGTCCATAACATGTTTAAAATAAAGGATTTATAAGTAACTGCATACTCCATAGGGTAACAGAAATAACACTGAGTTGTGGACCAGTTGACCCATATTCCAATTCCAGCTCTGCTTCTAAATTAAGTGTGATATTGGGCAAGACACTTTCCCTCTCTGAGCTTCATCTACCCAATCTGAAATGATGAGACTATATAATGACGGACTACAAATTCAACTCAATTCATTTAATATTTTTTACTAATTCATTATGTTTGGACAGTTATCGTAATTTTTTCAACAAAATATCATACTGAGAATTTTATATCACATTGGCAAAGATTATCAAAAAAAAGGAAATTGAAATTGTTGTAGATTATGTAAATCCCATAATTTATCTTCCCAACTGCTGGGCATCTCCAAGAAGATCTATATATTAAAAAAATGACATTTTGCATATATATGGCAATACTCTGTTACTGCAAATGGGAAAAGAATCCATGCCCTACAAGTGACAACTGTCTTTCTCTATCACAGATGATAAGCCTCTCTTGGGACTAACCAGGAATGAGGAGGCTGATGGACTGGGGAACACTAAGTGGATGGTCATACAAGGCAGCTTTCCACGACCTATTATAGGGATCACTGAATATGAATTAAATAACATTTTTTCTATATTCCTGAAATATCTGGTATTATACCTACTTTTGATCATATTTTTTACATATGGAGATCCATTGTAAAGTGCAAAAATTTGACATTTTCCATCATATGGACACCATCATTTAGACCTAGGGACCAATTCTGCCTGGGACTGGTCCAGATTCAGTTACTACTTCAGAGAACAACATTGTTTATTTTTGTTTTTGCTATGTTTTTGTAATGTAGTTTTAAAATTTCTTCTTTAGTGCTTCCTGAATCAAAGCTGATGAGTAGTACCTCTCAAGTCATTTGCATGCAAGAAATGCTCTAGAAGATTTTAAACATCTTAGCACCAAAGAGAAGAGTTGAGTGGGAGCAATATCCTAACTCCTCACTCATGCAAATTGGGTCAGTTTTTCCTTACAAGGTATGTAGACTCTCATGAAGTCTTGGTTGACTCAGATGACAAAAGGCTAAGGTTGCTGACATCATTTTCTGACAGATCAGGTAAAAAGCAGCACAAAGATCTCTAGTTCTCTGGTGCCTGGTTGGTGGATCACTATGGACAATTCAGGTCAGTAAGCTTTGCACTCAGTTGAACTAGTGGTTTCTTCAGTGCATATCCTTGCTGAATATTCTTCTGCCATGACCAAATAAATTTCTTTTTTTCAGTCATTGAATAATTTCCAAGCGTTTCATTTTCCTCCCAACATTAAGTCTAAACTACAAAGAGACAGTCCTGAATCAGGCCTAGCACAAAGTAGGAGGTGTTCTCTTAGGGGTGTGTGTGTGTGTTGAGGGGGTTAGGAGGATAGAGTTGTAAAAGAATATTATAGTGATGAAGTAAACAGAAGTTATAGAAGTACACTAATGAAACATTTTAAAAGTACACAGAAGAAAGCAGAAGGAAGTTTAAAGAGGGATACAGTCAAGAGGGATGGTTTTATTGCTATCAGTTTAAATGTAATAAAGAATTTTTTAAAAATGATACATAATGACAGTTCATGGATCATACATAATCCTCTTTTGATGTACTCCTTTGGGTGGAATGACAGATCAAAGGGGAGATCCTTCCTCCCTTTGTTCCCTTGTTCCCCTCCACTGGACCCAGGGACATCCAGAACCTATACAAAGATCACAATGTTTTGATGAGCTAGGATTCACCAATTATAATCCTTCTGGTGAGATGGAGAAATAGTAGTTCTTAAAATCTGCCACTCTATTGTATCTTAAGAACCCCTGGGCTTTTGCACATATCCTGGGTCTATATTCTTCAGATCTCAGAGAATTACCATTTGACTTGCTGATATATCCTAAAGTCCCAAGGGCTTTTGCTGTCTGTCCTGCTGTTGAACTCTAAGTCTGCAGTGGGTCGTTTCATCCACCCTGCAACTAAACTCTTATATGTGCCATATTTCCCAACTTAAACTTGAGCTGGTTGCAAGTAGGTATTAGATTGTTTTTTTTCTTATGAATATATACATAAATATATGTTTGCATGTGTTGAAATTTCTCAAATTCATAATAAAAGATTTATTTTATTTTTGATGTAAAAATCCATCTACCTATATAGTCTCTATTTCTTCCCCTCCTTTCTCAATCCCTTTTTAACATGGTTTTTGAAATCATCACTTCCTATCCAACGATACCAATGATTTAATTGTTAACATTTGAATAACACCTTAAAATTTACAAAGTCCTCTGCATGGACTATCTCACTTAACCCTAGAAATGACCCTGTAAGAGCAATATTACGTATTTTACATGACAGGCTTAGTATCTGGCATGGTAGATTTGAATTGACAATGGCACTTTTAAAGATAAAGCAATACAACTCAGAAAACACATTGCAATGTTTCATTACTATTTCTTAAGCATTTTAAATAATGTATTATTTTAAAATTAACCTTAAATATAGGTCAGGAAAGAACAGGCTCAATGCTTTATAACAAAAACAAAGTGTTAGGAGTGATTATTCAAAATATTCTATATGTCAAATAATTGTACACATGTTATTTGTAATCACAAAAATACACAATAATTCTTAGATGAGTTTTCCCAATGGAAAACATGTCACAATCAAGGTAGGCAATTAAATTGCTTCCAACATAACATCTACTTCTTCTCCCTCAACTTCAATTAATAAGAAATGTGTCAGACACATAACAAATGAAATTTTAGGAAGAAGAGATGGGAAGAACTTCCTCTTACCCCTTTAAAAAATGAAAATTTCTGAAATATAAGTGGAGGGCTAAATGAAGAACCTTCTTACCTATCCCTATGCTGCATTCTGTGTGACTAGAGGCCCAGAGGTCAGTTTTAAGTTTTAAATATGTTATCTTCTACCATTCTGCTTTCAGCAGTGACCTAATTTGACCCCCTCCTTCGTAGTTCATACCTTTATAAAAAAAACTGTAATACACCACTCACTCAGCTCCACAAAATAAAGATGGAATGAATATATGAGGGGAAAAGACCTATCAGGGGCAATGTGCAATGGTGAATTGCAAAGTTGGGAAGTGATATAAACCCAGATATACTCATCCTTATATTGAGTATTCATTAATGACACTTCACAATAAAAAGAAATAGAATTGCAGAATGTATAAGGAGAAAACCTTCAATAATTTGTTGCATACAACTATTACATTAAAAATTAAAGGGATGCAGAATAAAAATGAGAAGTTGAAACAAAGTGTGCTATGTCAAACTTTCAAAAAGGCAGACATTGCAATCATGATTTCAGGAAAGGCAACATTAAAAATTCACAATGCTAAAGGAGATAAACAAGGAAACTACATTACATTAAAGCAATCATACACAGTAAAATACTACCAAGAACTAGCATCAAGAACTAGTATTTGCTAAACATCATAGCATCTAAAATCCAGAAAAGTTATGTAAGAAGGCATACATAGTCCTATAATAGTTTTAGGTCCCTTTAATGTTCTCATTTCAGAGCTAGACAAATTTAACAAAGAAAAACAAAAAGAAAATCTTTGACCAAAACAGTTAAAATAATTAAATTTGAAAGACTCATGACATCCCATAAGTGGAAATATTAAAAATACATACATATGATCTGGCACTTTTGCAAAACTCAATTATGGCTCAAGGTACACAAAAATCTTGTAACAATCTATTAAAAGTTGGATTATTATAGAGTATAATTATTATATAAGTAATACAAATATTATAGCAAGTAGCATATTAAAATCAGTGATGAGTGCAAGAGTATATAAGCAAAAGATACAGAACTGAGACTTTAAAATGCCATTTTATTCACAGAGTAAAATCAAAGAATAATTTAAAAGATAATTATAACAATGTGATAATATACCAAAAGTTAGGATCTTCATCTTAAGGACTTCTCAAATGAAAAAGTATCTCTGAAATAATGTGGTTTTACCCTAATCCAACTCTGACTCTAACCCTAACCCAAATGCCTCCAAGCCTAACACTCTGACTCCAATTCTCTCTATAGAGAGACAGAGAGAAAGAAGATTAATAAACAAAACATATGATTAAAAATAACTTTAAAAAGTCAACATATTAACAAATCTAACCAAGCACAAAGGAATGGACTTGAAAAATCAGAGGAGAAAAATAAAATAAAAAAAAAAACAAAGGTTAAGGAAAAATTTGTTTAGCTTTGGCGAAAGTGAACAAAAAGAGAAATAAGAAAGATAAATCCATCCAAATAAAAAAATAACATATCCATAACAGAAAATAAGTGAAAAACATAATGAGAAGCAACTTCCCATAAGTATATGACAGAAAAACTAAGAATTCAAACGAAATTAACTACTTCTTGATCACATGAACAAGACAGAAGACTACATTTCATCTAATCATCACTACTCTCAAACTTCTCCAATATAAAGAACTATTATTAAGAAGTAAGCATTCTCAGATGTCTCCTTACCATACTTGGTGGAAGACATCAATCCTAATGAGGTAACAACTTGATAAGCTTACAGCAAAAAAGATAAATCCTTAATGCTCATTCAGTACCCCTTTCTCTCACTAATACCCATAATCTGGTACTACTACAAAACAGAACCACTCATCAATTCCCATTCTACTAGTATGATCACTACTAACATAACCATCTGCCCCTGCCCTCCATCTAAGAAGTATAAATTAACTCTGACCTTGTTCCCACAGAACCTGAGATGGAAGGGGTGGGAAGAGAGCTGACTCTTCCTGGAATTAAAGCTCATTTTGCCTAGGTCATTTAGAGAATTAAAAAAAAAAAAAGGAGCCAGGAGTAGTAATGAATTCCAAGAAAACTTCCACCATGGGACAATATTCCATAATCTTCATCTCTAACAGGAATCAATACTTCTAAGAGTGAAAAGCAATGAGAAAAAGGAGTGCCAAGAAGTAAGATTTAGAAACCTTAGTTGTATATTTCAAGAAGAATGCTTAGAATAAAGCAGAAATAAAGATGTATAATGGCAATGAATCAAAGAATGAAAGTTTAGAATAGCAAAATGAGGAAGAGAATAAATAAAGGAAATGGCAGAAAGAAATCTTTCTTTTAAGGTAGAGGAAATAAATTAAAATACAACAAAAGTTCAAGAGGAAAAGAAAAAATTAATTGACTTCTTGAGTCTTCTTAAGAAAAAAATGAAACAACTTGATGAATAATTCATTAAAAGAAAGAATAAAAAAAATTTATAGTGTAAGCAAAACTAAAACACCAGGGAAAAGGTTGACAAATGTGATTTGATTTGGAGGAAAGGAGGGGTGTTTGAAGATCAAAAGAAGACAGCCTATAGTTTGTCTTAAAGTAGATTAAGCAAAAAATACTTGAAGAGGACAAAGTATTGTCTTTACAGAGGAAGAAGAAAAATCATAATTCAAAAGAAATATTAGAGAAAAAAAGAAATTATCAAATGTAACACAAAATTGTAAAGGTGAATGGATTCAATTTAAAAAAGAGAGTGGCAGAGCGTATGGTTAAAAAAATTCTATAATGTATGTCTTGAAAGAAACACACCTAAAAAGCAAAGAAAAAAATAAAAATAATTATGAATAAGGGGTCAAAACCATACCTCAAATGAATCAAAGAAGTAAGATCTGAAATTATGCTATCCAAAAAGCAAAAACAAAAATTAACATTATATGAAACAAACTGTATTATACTGAAATTGATTAATATCGAATGAAAGACATATGCTTCAGAGGCCTTGAAATCTAAATTCATGAAGGAAAAACTAGCTAAAATATAAGGATAATAATAAAATGGCAGCAGATTTTAAAGTCCCTCTCTGTTTTGAAATATAACAGAAAGATAAATGAAAGAAACAAAATATAAAATTGCGCAAATTGCTGGAGAAACTAAAAGTAAAAAAAAAAAATGACATTTTCTAGATGGTACTCCTAAAGATTTTCCATATTTCTCATCAATTTCTTCAAAGACTAACCAAGTATTCTGGCAAAGAGACATTGCAAAACATGCAAAAAATGCCAAAATGTTACAAAAGCATTTTTTTTTACAGAGCATAACTCAATAAGAATATCATTTTTTTCAGGAAATATAAATAAAAGGCAGAAACTCCAAATGGAGAAAAGTAAATCTTAAATCATGAATTATCCAAAGGATAAATAATGAAGCAATAATAATTATGTGAAAGAGAATAATGATAAACAACATATCAAGATTTCTGAGATGTAGCTAAAGTAGCCCTCAATTTGGAAAAATATATCCCTAAACAAACATTAACAATATAGAAAAAGAGTGGATTAGTGGAATGAATATTCATTTTAAAAATCAGAGTGCCTATCAATAAACAAAACTTAATCATCATCATAATAAAGATTTATATACATTTATAAAAATGTATATAAATACTTATATGGGCCATGAATTTATTAATCACTTTACAATTATTATCTTATTTAATCCTCACAACAACCCTAGGAGGGGGCTAATGCTAACAATTGGTGATAATAGGGGTTATCCCCAGTTTACAGATGAGGAAAATGAGGCAAACAGTCGTTGCTTGGTTTGCCTAAGGTCACTTTGGCAGTGTACTTTCCAGATTGGCACTTGCACTGCCAGAGCTAGCTCAGTGTTTGGGAAGCTGCAAATAGAAGCATGGGAGAAAAGAGGTATTAGATTGACTAACAAAACTGAAAATCTACAGACCTATTGTACTGACCTAGTTGTTGTATGCCTGCCAGACCTAGATAGTATGCCAGTGCCATGCCAGGAAACTGAATTTCTTTCATTTGAATTGTCATAGGGAGATTCTGAAGATCACATGGAAGGATAAGCTGTCAGACACAGAGGTGCTTTCTCTAACTAACCTGCCAGACATTCAGACTCTACTGCAGAGAGCACAACTCTGATGGGCTTACCATGTTGTTCAAATGCCAAATATATTCCTTTTTAAAAAAATTTTTAATTTAACTTTTAACATACATTTTCACAAAATTTTGGGTTCCAAATTTTCTCCCCATTTCTCCCCTCCCCCCACCCCAAAATGCCAAGCATTCTAATTGCCCCTATCACCAATCTGCCCTGTCTTCTAACATTCCTCCCTTCCCTTGTCCCCATCTTCTCTTTTGACCTGTAGGGCTATATAACTTTCTATACCCCATTATCTGTATTTCTATTTCCTAGTAGTAAGAACAATAATCGACAGTTGTTCCTACAACTTTGACTTCCAACTTCTCTTCATCCCTCCCTCTCCACCCATTCCTTTTGGGAAGCAAGCAATTCAGTATAAGGCATATCTATGTAGTATTGCAAATGACTTCCATAGATAGTCGTGTTGTGTAAAACTAACTATATTTCCCTCCATTCTATCCTGCCCCCCATTGCTTCTGTTCTCTCTTTGGATCCTGTCCCTCCCCAAGAGTGTTGACTTCAAAATTGATCCCTCCTCCCACTGCCCTCCCTTCCATCATCCCCCCCACCCTGCTTATCTCCTTCTCCCCCACTTTCCTGTATTGTAAGATAGGTTTTCATACCAAAATGAATGTGCATTTTATTCCTTCCTTTAGTCGAATGTGATGAGAGTAAGTTCCATGTTTTTCTCTCACCTCCCTTCTTTTTCCCTCCACTGAAAAGTCTTGCCTATTTTATGAGAGATAATTTGCCCTATTCCATTTCTTCTTTTCTCCTCCCAATATATTTCTCTCTCACTGTTTACCTTCATTTTTTTAAGATATGATCCCATCCTATTCAATTTATTCTGTGTTCTTTGTGTGTGTGTGTGTGTGTGTGTTTGTATGTGTGTGTGTCTGTGTGTGCAATCCCACCAACTACCCAGTTAATGAAAAGTTTCAACAGTTCCAAATATTGTCTTTCCATGTAGGAATGCAAATAGTTCAACTTTAGTAAGTCCCTTATGGCTTCTCTTTGCTGTTTACCTTTTCATGCTTCATTCTTGTGTTTGAAGGTCAAATTTTCTTTTCAGCTCTGGTCTTCTCATCAAGAATACTTGAAAGTCCTCTATTTCACTGAAAGACCATTTTTTTCTCCTGAAGCATTATACTCAGTTTTGCTGGGTAGGTGATTTTTGGTTTTAGTCCTAGTTCCTTTGACTTCTGGAATATCTTATTCCATGCCCTTTGATCCCTTAATGTAGAAGCTGCTAGATCTTGTGTTATCCTGATTTTATTTCCAGAAAACTTGAATTGTTTCTTTCTAGCTGCTGGCAATATTTTCTCCTTGACCTGGAAACTCTGGAATTTGGCCACAATGTTCCTAGGAGTTTCTCTTTTTGGATCTCTTTCAGGAGGGGATCGGTGGAATCTTTCAATATTTATTTTGCCCTCTGGTTCTAGGATATCAGGGCAGTTGTCCTTGATAATTTCATGAAAGATGATGTCTAGGCTCTTTTTTTGATAATGGCTTTCAGGTAATCCCATAATTTTTGAGTTGTCTCTCCTGAATTCCAAGTCAGTTGTTTTTCCAATGAGATATTTCACATTGTCTTCCATTTTTTTCATTCTTTTGGTTTTGTTTTGTGATTTCTTGGTTTCTCAGAAAGTCATTAGACTCCATCTGTTCCATTCTAGTTTTGAAAGAACTATTTTCTTCAGTGAGCTTTTGGACTTCCTTTTCCATTTGGCTAATTCTGCTTTTGAAAGCATTCTTCTCCTCATTGGCTTTTTGCACCTCTTTTCCCAGTTGAGTTAGCCTATTTTTAAAGTTATTTTCTTCAGTATTTTTTGGGCTGGGCTGGGCTCCGTGCTCGGCTTCACATCTGATGTTTCCATGGGCCTTTCAGGTCCCATGGGCTGGAAATCTCCTCCACTCTGTTGTTCTCCACTTTTGCTAATTTGTTGCGAGTCCCTCTGTACCTGTGCACATGTACAGAACCCACCCCAAACGTTCACATGCATTGTTTGTAGATGACCAGTTGCAGAGCATTCTTAGTTCACGGTGGTCTGATCAGCCACGGTAAGACAGACAGCATCTGGACTCTAGCATAGGGATGTAATTTTTGTCCTCTCCAAGAATGAAAGACTACGATCAAGTCTCTTGAACTAGATTTGAACTCAGATCTTTCCGACTCCAGGTTCAGCGCTCCCTCCAAGACACTACCTGTCAGCCTCCAAAAAAGAAGATATTAAATATTGCATACGAAATAAACTGGAAAAAATAACAATAAAAACCATAGAAATTATAAGCAAAACCGAAAGTTGGTTATTTCTAAATATTGACACATTTGGTAAATGTTTAGCCAAGCTGATTGAAAGTGATAAAAAAATGAAATCGACAAATTAACAAAATAACTAGATGATTTCACATTAACATTAGAAAAATGTATTTAATTATTTTATTACATATAATATACTGTTTATACATACATATATATTGTGTGTAAATATGTATGTATGTGTCTATATACATTAGTATGTAGATAGAGAGTCAAATAGACACACCATAAATAGATTTGAAAGCAATGGGAATAAATTTCACAATACATACAAGAGTATAGCAAAGGTTTTGACTTTTCCACTTCCATTTGATTTAATTTTTAAAAATTCAGCAATAGCAGTAAAATAAGAGAAAGAAATTGAAGGTACAAAGATTAACAGAAAAGGGAAGAAACATTTTTATTCGATCATGATAAGATATCTTACCTAGAAAATCCTAGAGAATTCACATAGATGCTAATTGAGACAATTTACAACTCCAGCAAAGTTACAGGCTTAAAATAAATAATTTACCATATTTCAATATAATAATAACAAAATCACAAAGAAAACAAAGCAAAATACCTTCAAAATATCTACAAAATGCATAAAATTCTTGGAGATCAATCTACCAAAGCATATACCATTTTACATATATTTTTTTTTAATTTCAAAGTTCTCTTTACGGAAATACTCAATAACTAGAGGGATATATTCAGTGCTCATGATTGGGCATTGACAATATGACAAAAATAGCAATACCATCAAAATTATTTTTCTCTTGGATTCTTGATCAGAATTTCTTTCTTTCTTTCTTTCTTTCTTTTTGAGAATTGAGGTTGAAACAGGAGATAAGGAGGACCTTGTTCTACTTCTTCCTACTATTGCAACACTGTGGCTTCTCCTCCCTTTATATGGATTTAATTACTCTTAACGCATACTCTGAGTTCCCTATTTGCACATACATTCCTAAAAAAATACATAAAAATCAATGGGAAATACATTAAGATTAATTTTGGCTATAACCTGTTCTAATTCCTTCAATTTCTTTTTCTTCTCATTTCTAAAGCTAACATTTGTAGTACAATATTGAATAAGAGTGGTAATAATGGACATTCTTCTTTCATCCATGATCTTATTAGAAATGCTTCTAGTTTATCACCATTACATGTAATGCTTGTTGATGGTTTTAGGTAGATGCTACTTATCATTTTAAGGAAGACTTCATTTCTCCTTATGTTCTCTAGTGTTTTTAATTAGAATGGTTGTCATATTTCGTCAAAAGCTTTTTCTGCATCTATTGAGATAATCATTTGATTTCTATTAACTTAGTTATTGAGATGGTCAATTATGCTGATATTTTTCCTAATACTGAACCAATCCTACATTCCTGATATAAATAAACATTTATAACCTAAAAATTATCCTCTTGATAAATTGCTGTAATCACTTTGCTAATATTTAATTTGAAACTTTTGCATCAATATTCGATAGGAAATAGGCCTACAATTTTCTCTCTGTTTTGACTTTTCCAAAGGAACTTATATTCTATGGAGGAAAATAATACAAAAGACAGAAATAAAAGTGGGTTGGAGGCATAATAAGGAAATAGAAGAATAAAGGATGGCTGGTCTAGGTTCTTTCTCAAAATGAAGATTCTAGCAAGAACTCATTAAAGGGAGATGGAGATCACTGAAATAAAGGTGAAATGCATCTGAATGATGATGAGTCCAGTAACACTGGCTGATAATCACTTATAATTTGAAGCTTGCCAATTAAAACTAGAAAAGTAAAACTAAGAGACCCAAATTTGAAATTACTTTGACCAAACAATAATCATAGCAAATAAATCATGATGTGGTCAAAGTTGGAGTTACTATTTAAATAAAACATGCTTCCTTCTTTAATACCCAAGGCAGCATACGTAAGCAGTTGGAAAAGATTGACTTCCATATTCCAGTTCTTAACTTTTTCTGTTTTGGTAATTTTTTTTCTCCAATCTTCTCACAAACACAGTGCCAATTAATTAGTCTCTCTACATAACTTTTTCTCTATCAAGTCTTCTTTCAGGGAAGGATCTCTTATTCTTTCCCCAAAAAATGTGTGAAAAAGAATCAATAGTTTAAATTTTGCTTCTCTATGGAGTATTTAACTTTTAGAGGCCCTAAAGCAACAATTACAAGTACTTGTTGGTGAGCGTACAAATTATTTTTTAGGACCATCTTCCCACAACCCTTGAAATCTGAAAGTCTAAGTAGTTATCTACTTCACACATAAATAAAGCAAACTCTGGTTCTGTTACAAATATACTGTTAAAATCCATATCTACAGATATATTCCATCCTTGTCATTATTATTTGAATTATGCCCCTGACTCCTGATTCCAAACTAGTTTCTTGGTTTTGGACTAATTTCATAGGTTGTAACCAAGTCTCTTGACAATCTGAATTCCTGAGCAAAATTATTCTGTTTCATTTGTTGGCTTTCAAGTCCTTCAAAACTGATCAGCAATTTTAACACCTAGTCTGAAGTCTTTGACTGACTGATTTAATAGAGGTGACTGGATATTGTTCAGACTTAGTTCACACTGTGTGGGGGGACTCAATGGAATTCTTCTTTGCTAACAAATGCATCTGGAAACACCTTTGTCATTCCAAAGCCTTGCTTCTATCTTTTATCTTTTTCAATCTTTAAATCTTTTGTCCTGCTAATCCTCATTCTGCTTCAGTGGCTTTAACGTTATTTAACATGTTTGTATACATACTTTCTCTCACTTAGAATTACCCTTTTCCCTTTTTTCCTCTTTAAATCCTTCCCATCCATCAAAGCATAGCTCCAAGTCCCAGCTTTTTGATAAAGCTTTCCCTGACCACTTCTACCTACCCATGATTTCTTATAACAGTTAATAGCTATACTGCTCATATATGAGAAAAGGGCTGTTCTCATAAAGTACTTTAGTGCTGCTTGGCCATTTCTAGTTGGGTAGTTCTCTCTTTAGTTTAGGCTATCTGCCAGTAAAATCTTGATAGAGAGGTAAAGAACTCAGCCCAGGATCCCTGTTCTCTGGAAACAAAGATTCAGAAACCAAACCTGGAAGTCAAAGTGTGCAATTAGGCTATTGTGGTAAAGTCCTAATCATATTTATCCTCTGCTATATGTTTATTACTAAAATGAATTTAAATGGGCTTCCCAAGATAGTTGATATATATACAGCAATGGCTTAAGATTGCACAGTGGCTTTGTGTTATTGTTTTAATTGAATATAATTAAAAGGAGAAAGGGAATCTTCTTTGTTGCTTAAATGTGTTTTCTAAGGACACTGATGGGAGAAAATTTACTTTCTTTCTTTAAAAAAAAATCCCCTTTACGAGAGGAGCTGTTTATTTTCAAAACAGAGATATTTGTCTTTCTTTCCAATATCAACTTATCAGTTCACGATAGCACTAGCCTTATGGGATTAAAAGCTACTACTGCAGCAAAAAAGTCTTGTGTGTGTGTGTGTGTGTGTGTGTGTGTGTGTGTGCATTTTAATCTCTGGCAGAACCTTCCTGTGATAAAAAGGGCACAGATTGAATTTTACTGTCATGATGTTATTAGCCAGGATCTGGGAGGGTGACAGTAACAGCGTTTGGAAAGGCAACAATGATTCAGTAGTGCTGTTGCATCTTCATCAGCAGAGTTGTTATAGCCACTGTGAGTTTAAAAGGCACAAAGTGATATCACATAAGACAATACAGAAGTAAGGAAATTACAAAAGGGTAGCAATTTTAGAACATAACTTTTTTTTTCCCCATTGAAAACTACAAGTTACATTTGGAATATAGGAACTTTAGATTCCCAATTCTGAACTAATATTTAAATTTTATCCAATAAGAAAGTTCATAAAACTAATACTATTTTGACTGTTAGCTTCTATTTAAAAAACATGTGGTCAAAATATTTGTTGGCTTTTTCCTATGCAAATAAAATTTGCTTAAAATCTCTGATCACTTATCACTGATGCAATACATTGATCAAACCTGAAAGGGCTTTCCCTTTACTTATATTTAATTGTAAGAGGCCTTGCCCCTTAAGAGATTTATGCTTTCACAAAAGTATAAAAATTATAGAATCTTACTTCTCTATTCAGTCTGATTTTCTATATATCTACATATTAACTGTCAACCTGGAAGTTTGGTTATAGAGGCAAACAGGCTAGATGATTCATTTTGTTAATTCCCTTCAAGCTAGCAGATAACATGATCATGGAGTCAGAAGGAAACTTTTGTCTGATACAAGAATGGTCAGGCTTAACTATGTTTTCATACAATCCCAGTTCAGGGTCTCCATGTCACTGAAATTTATGATCTCTATATGTTTAACCATATTATGAGAAAGGAATGTTCTTAAGTGAATAGGTGGTAAATACAATGAGATAGGAGAGTTGACAAAGCATTAATTGAAATTACGACCCAGGATATCTGTGTTTTCTATACCATGCCATAACATAATATGTGTTCATAAAATATTAAGAGAAGAAAAAGTTCCATTGTTCAAGATAATGTCTCAGATTAAGTGTCTCATTCTTAAACAGAGGAAAAATACTCTTAAGTCAGTTCCATCTGGCCTTGTTGACATAGGAAGAGCTATTCTCTGAGTTTACTCAGAGTTAGGTCCAGGCTTTTCTTCTGGATGATAACTTCAAGCTCTGACCTTTAACTGAGGTTATTAAATTGATATTAAATGATTATCAATAGATACACGTAGTCCTTATCTTTCTCCTGAGCTCTAGTCACATATTACCAGATGCTACTTAGGTATCTCCACCATATAAATATCTCATTTTTAACATGGAATCTTCCTACTAGTATAAATTTCCCTATTTTTAATGAGCATATCCCCACTCTTCTAGTCACACAAAATTACAGCTTTGGCATCATATTGAGTCTTGCAGACCCTGTCACTTCTTGTTTGAACTATCACCACAGTCTCCTAATAGCTCTAAATGGCTTCCACTTTCCACCTCTTTCCAATGCATTTTCCAGAAAATTGCCAAAGTTATCTTCCCAAAACACAAAGTAAATACCTTTCACCCCTCCACCCCATCCCTTCCACCTAAGGGAACTTCAATTCTTCTTTATGGTTTATAGATAAGATCCAAGTTTCTCAGGTTGGTATTTAAATATCACATTTAAATTTCACAATTTGACTCCAACCTCACTTTACAGACATATTTTGTGTTATTTACCTTCATGCATTCTACATTCCAAACTAGCCTACCTGTTGCTCCCTGAACTTAGCATTCCTTCTCCTCACCCCATCATGCTATTCTTCCATGTCTGGAAACCCCTCTTATGTCCCCTTTGACTTTCTTCACTCATCTTCTAGCAAGGCTCAGCTCACATGGCCAGATTGCACAGGAAGCACTTCATCCTGTCCTCAGTTGAGAGTGCTACTGCTACTTTCCTTCTCAATTATAATATACAGACTTATCTGTTTACCTATTTATTGTAACTTTCCAATGATAAGAGGCAACATGGTATAATAACCAGAAAACTTACTTGGAAATCAGGAAAATTTGTTTAAATATTGCCTCTGGCAAGTATTGTCTGTGACCCTCCCCAAGTCAATTAACTTTAGACGGACTCACACAAGTATCTTAGACTGTAATTTTCAGAGACAGAACTTGTCTTTATTGATAAAAAGAATTTCTCAACTGGGAGAAAATTATAGGTTCAGTATCTTCCAATCTTCACAGCATAATATAAGTCATTTCAAGGTAGGGATATTTTTAATTTTGTCTCTGTCTCTCTCCCCAGTCCCTTGTACATAATTTTGTACACAGTGGGTGTCTATTAAAAATTTATTAGATTGAATTAAAAGTTACCAGATTCTTTTCAAGAGTATGCCCTTACCCCACCCTTTGCATCGAAATCTCACTTTATCTGCTTGCCTCCAATGCTTATCCTTGCTCAACTGAGAATGCCTTTATTGCCCCTTTACCTTAGTTGGAAAACAACAAAACAAAACAAAAATTTAAGATTGCAGTTTTTGTTTTCTCTCTTCTCTTCCCTTCTCATTTCACTTCCCCACTTCTTGCATTCACATCTTTCACAAAATATGAATGGTTTCCTCAAACTTTTTAGTTTTATTTCCAGTTATTCTTAATCATATGTTCTCTGCTTAAATCAAACTATCCTATTAGCTATTCATCACCTTTGACATTCAGTGTTCTACCTCTAAGCATTTGCATAAGCTATATTGTCATATTTTCAATATTGCTGCCTTTTCGCTTTTACTTCTTAGAATCTCTAGCATAGCTCAGGAGCTATAACATTTAATCGTATTATTGACATAACACTGAATCTTGAGCATGATGATAAATAATTTCTTGTGGGACAACTGAATATCACAAATTGTCTATCTACTAGAGAAGGTATGTCTTCCACCTTGAACTTTTCATGGTCCTCTGTCTATGTAGCTCCAATATAATGATAATCTAACTTGTTTTACAGCTATTATAATATTTATCTTCTTTTAGTTTACCAACTTTATTAAGCTCTGAGAATAGTCATACATTTTATCTTTCCACTGTACCTAGAATAGTGTCTCCTGCATGGTTGTTATTTTTATTAATGTTGAATTCCATTGAATTAAAAATTAACCTGTTCATAGAAGGCAAACTTCATTAAATAAAAAATAAAAATGTAGCAAAAGTCATCTCTTTTTCATCTTTATGTTTAGAATTTAAGTAAGTTGTAAGGATCTTCCCTCTCCCTAACACTGGAAGTACTCAATCATTAACTACTCAAGACTTAGCTTACAATTGATGTAGCTAGGTGATGCTTGCAGAAGAGCAGCACTAAAATCCCCAAATCATGAAGTTACAAATTATATTCTAAGAACAAGTGCAAGCATAATTATGACCAAAGTTTAAGACCCTCCACAAGCTGATGACACCCCACTTTTTCAGCCTTATCTCATAAACTCTTTTACACTTAATATACATCTTGGCATCCCCAAATCTCTACTATTGTTATTATTATTCCTTGTTCTTGCAATTCCTTCTCTCTCCACTTTTGTCCATTACGTTGTTAACAATTATCTAAATAATACCTCCTCCATGAGGCCTTATTGAAATGACTAGCCTTGTCAGAACTCTAATAGCATTTTCATGTACAACTGTCTGGTTTATTTTGCCTGTGGTTATCTGTCCTCTACACAATGATGTCAAACTCAAATAGAAATGGATCCCTGCTGACCACATATTCACTTAGAAAATGACAAATCAACATCATCTACATTGTGTTGTATTCTTATTTATTTTTGTTAAGCATTTCTTTTAGGCCACACTAGATACCTCTACTCTATCAAACAATAGGTTTCTTTGAGGACAGGGATTCTAACTTTCCAAACTTTGTTCCTGCCTTCAATTAACAAAAATGAAGACTAAAATAAATTTCAGCAATGAAAATTAGAAGAAGAAGCCTTCCCTAACCTCGCTCAAATTCAGTGCCTTCCCTCAGTCATTTTTTCTTGCCTATTTATCTTGTATATAGTTTGTTTTGTATGTATTTATGTACTGTTTCTCCCATTAAGTTGTAAGCTAACTGAAGGCAAGGATCTTTTTTTTGCCTTTTTTTGTATACCTACACTGCCTGGCACATAATAGTCACTTGTTTATCAATAGATTTATTACTAATGATGATGATTATAAAAACAACAACCACAACCATCATTGACATAGTGCTTTAAGACTTTTAAGGTAGCGTCTTTTACACATAACCTTTGATGTTCACAACAAACATGAGAAGTAAGCAATACAGATATTATCAGCCCTATTTTGTACATGAGGAAACCAAATCTCACAGAGGTATAAACGTCTTGATCAGAGTTATACAAACATTAAGAACCTGACTTGGAATTGTAAGGCTAATTTTCTAGATTTATAGCCCAGTATTTTTCTAACAGGCCACACAAAGAGTGTAGATCAAATTCATTGTGGCATTTAAAAGTGAAAATACCCACAACTAATAACTATTTGAAAGAAGCAGACACCAAGAAAAGCAAAAACTTGTGTCACTTGGTAATGATATGCAAAGCAACAAATGATAAAGTAAGTTCCAGACAAACAATAGTGGAAATGAGCCAAGGGAGGGGGACAGGATAGTTTATGGTAAGTAGTCTCAGAAAAAGATGCTCTTTTTTCCTCAGTCATCACCACTAAAAATGATTTCAAATGATTTATTTCCTAAAAATCTCTTGCATTGATTAGGAAGATGTCCTGATGTGATTTATGCAGAGTTTGTTGAAGGTTCTATGATAACTGGGGCACATTATTTGGGTTTTTAGTTCTTATGCATCCAGAAATATCATCACTTACAGAGCTAGAAAATACATTTCTCTAGCACCACAACTTCTCTAGGCTAATTGTGGCATTACAAATTATCTCATACTTCCTAATCTGAGACAATCTCATGAAGGGTTTATGTCTTGTATATGTTTTCATGATATGACAGAGCCAAGTATCCAATACACAACTATTATTTCAAACTTGATCCATCATGGGCTTAATATATATATGTGTATATATATATATATATATATATATATATATATATATACACACACACACACATGAGTATTTTTACATGTTTAACATATACTATAGATTGAATTATATAACCTATATATGACATGTATACATGATATATGATGTATATGATAGCACAGATAGCACACAAATATGTGTGTATATATGTATGTGTGTATATATACAAATAAGTATGTATATATGTGTGTATGTGTGTGTGTGTGTATTCAATACAAAGTAATATTTGAGGAGAAGACTCCAGCAGCTAAGAGGACCAGGAAAGGCTTCTTGAGGAAGGAGAGATTTGAGTGAATCTTGAGCGAAACAAAGGAATACGAGAGAGTGATGTGAGGATAGCCTTCCAGCAGTCAGCAATAGAGCACAACCAGTGTAAAGACATGGGGATATAAGATGTTTAAGAAGCAAGTAGGTGTTTTAGACTAACCCTTAAAGTATGTAGAAAAGAATAATATAAAATATAATCTGGAAAAGTAGGATAAGGCCATGTTGCGGAGGATCTTAAATGCTAAGCAGAACAGTTTGTATTTGATTCATGAGGTAAGAATAGGGAGTCACTAGAATTTATTGAGTAACATGAGCTGACTTGCACTTTAGAAAAAAACACTTGGATTGCCATGAGGAAGATAAATTGGAATAAGATATAGAGACCAATTAGGAAAGTATGCAATTGTACCGGTTAGAAGGGATGATAGTTTGGACTATTGCAGTGTATACAATGGAGAGGTGGTAAGGATAGAAGCAACAAATTTCACAACTAATTTGATAAGTGAGGTGAGAGAGTAAAGAGTAGAGTGATTGTAAAAGTAATGATACCTTTGATAGAAATTCAGAAGTTAAGAAGAGGGGAGTATTTGGGGGTGGGGGAGGATAATGAGTTCTGTTTTAGAAAAGTTGTTTTTAAGATGCCTGTGAGGCACCCAATTCAAAGGTCCAAGAAACAGCTAGTGATTGAGTTGATAAGTTTGTGAGATTAGAAAAAAGCTAGGTCTAGTTATGAGAATCTGGGAATCACTGACATTAAATGCTTAATGAAGTAATGGATGCTTACGAAGTCATAAGAGAAGAGAATATTCAAGAGGTGAATGGGACAACAGTGTTCAAAGGTTTCCTAAAGGTCAAAATGGATGAGAATTGAGAAAGGATGTCAAATTGGGCAAAAACATCACTGGTTAACTTGGACAGTTGTTTCAATTGAGTGGAAAGTTCTGAAGCCTGTTTGCAGGCATTTTAGAAGAAAGTAAAATAAAAGAAAACAGAGGTCATCATTATAAAAATGTTTTCCAGTGAATTTGGCAGAAAAAAAATGAAGATTTATAATATGCTTGCAAACAAATGACAAGATCTAAGGAAGTTATTTGTTTGGTTTGAATTGTTTTAAGTAGGGGTGGGGGAACAGGCAGATACAAGCATATTTGGAGACCATAATAAAGGAACCAATAAATATGGAGGAACTGGACTTTAGATAGGGTAGGGAAATAATAATGATCATAATGGGGACACTTCACTGAAAAAAATGGAAAGGAAGATGATCAAGGGTACATGTAGTAGGATTGGCTACTATAGAAGAAAATGATTACCTCTTAGATCAGACATTGCACTAAAATAAGAGATACTGGGGCATGACATCAAGTGTTTGTGAGATGAGAAGAGAATAAGTAACTTTGAAGATATAGCCTTAGTTTTCTTGATAAACATTTTTAGCTTAATTGTCAAGTCAATAAGCATTTGTCAAGCTTCTACTATGAAGAGACACTGTGCTAAATGCTGGAGTTATAGAGAAAGACAAAACAAAATACAACAAAAGCAGTCTTTATTCTCCAGGATCTTATGTCTAATGGGGATGAGAAAGGGGAGGAGAAAGGAATATTGAGGAAAGAAGAGAACATTTTGAACGGCTGTTTTATTGAATAGGATAAAGAATGAAATATGGAAGAGCAAAATAATTATCTTGCTTTAGTGGAGGATTTTCCTGAAAATATTTACCCTAGTACAAATATAAGTTCATAGAATAAAAGAATTAAAACTGAAAAGAACATTAGATGTGATTAAGTTCAATCTCCTTTATTGTTCATGAGGAAAAAGAGATCTAAATAGGTCCATAAATTTGTTCAAGATCATACAGGTACATAAGAGAATAGATTTGAACTTGTGTTCTCTAAGCACAAATCCATTTGTCTCTAAATATCACCACTTTATTTCCTCTTTTGAATTTTTCTCTAGGTCTTCTTGAGTTCTAGTGAACGAATGACCTGGAGAAAAGAGCAGAGAAGGAAAGTGTGTCTTGTGTTTAAGGCCCAGATAAGGTGCATAGTAATATTGTTCCTAGATCTGTCTTAATTGCTAACAATTATATTGAGTTGATACGTTCAAAAGCTTTCAGGAATAGTAGTGCCCTTCATTCCCACCCCTCATCACCAGTTCTGCTTCTAGGCCAGCCTGTATAGCTATTATCTATGGGAGAATGGCCTCTCCTTCCATTCTTCAATCCCAACCATAGCTACTGAAAACCTAGAAAATCCAAGTTCTAAACATCAAACTATTTGGCACTGTCAAATGATTCAGTATCAAAATGGGGTATAGTTCAAGTAATAGGAATGACATTAAGGAAGATACATTGCCATTCCTTTGCTGTTTTCCCTTCAGAATCAATGGACCTTTCCATTTGACTTGTAGTTAAAACCACCTATTTGCATCAACATCCATTGGGATATGAGCTACTTGTGAACAGAGATTGTCCTGCTTTTCTATTTGTATTTCCAGCATTAATTAATGATTTTTCATTGATTCAGTCAACTGCTATGGGGTTTAGTAGGTGTGCATAGGTGTCAGACATTCATAGTTTAAAGAACAAAAAACTTGTTCTTGAATCAGAACTAGAAAAAGGAAGTATAATGGTAATTTAAATGGGAAGATTTTTTCCCATTCATTAATAGGCCCATGTGACCTGCTTAAAATCACATGGAAGCCTGAGTCACATGAGCCACATGTGGGAGGAGCTTGCTGAATGAGTAGAATCTGAAGGTTGGAGCAGAACTGAGTGAGAGCAATGAGGGCAGAGAGAGGACATAGGCAAACAGCCAACTAGGCTCCTGAGTATTTGTTTGTTTGTGGGAAGGTCCCAGAAGTGGGGAAGCCTTGGGAATGGCTTTGTCCATTGCAATGATAGTGTGTATTGACTTCCTGGCTACTATCATGGACTTTCTGGTGTATAAATAAATGTTTTTTCATTTGCCTTCTATATTGAGAGCTTATATTTTGTGATTCTGAACTACATGTGCATATTCATAGCTGCCCTTGGTGCAGAGAATATTGCCTGGACAATATATGTGGTGTTATAAACAGGATCACAGGGTATAAAATCTATATTTGGAGGCTGAAAGTATTTAGAGGAAGAAATGGATATCCCAGGATGGGAGAATTTACTGTATTCCTCCCTAGCAAAGACCCTGTAAAAACTGGGAAGCAAGGTTATGGGAGGGGGAACCTAAAGGCTTGTGAAGGTGTCTGTAAAGAATACCAATAAGACCAGGAAACGAGCTGGCAGGGGTATGTAGGAAAGACTGGATATTATTAACAAGTTACCATATTATGTATGAAAGCAGAGAACTGATAAAGGAAAAAATTCATATGGAAAAAGAGTTAGCTAGTTCGCATGGAAATGCTCAGCAAGCTGCGGGGTTTTAGAGGGAAGAAAAGGCTGTTCGTGTAGCTAAAACTAAGCAGAAGGCTGGCAAAAGAAATGTGCACACAGCCTTTGTACAGATCCAGACTAGATGCCATGACAATGACTCCCAAGATTGCGTGGGCAAAAAATGTAACTAAGAGTTGGAAGATGAAACAGTGTAGTAGGGGGAGACTTCTAAGGCTGAAGCTTGCCCCAAACTAAGGGAAAAAACAAGAGAACCAACATGAGAACATAATGTTTAGGGAAATAATTGAGAATTTTATTCAGCAGGAGGTCATAGATATTTTGAGTCAGTTCACCCAAAAGATGGAAGAATCATTACTATCTTGGACGGTGAGAATCAGTGATGAAGGAGCTGGAAGAGTATCAATAGATACTGTGGATTGCTTGAAATTTATAGTATTAGTCAGAAACATTTTGTACAGCAATCCTTTAGAGATTACAATATGCAAGGAGATAACAATATGAGTAATCTGTTAGCTTTGACTGCAAAAGGATGCAATAAGCAGTTTCCTACTAATTCTATGTGGTCTAGTGGAGAGACACCCCAGTATTCACTTAGGGACTGCATAAGACAGTAAAAGGAGGAGGTAATGAAGACTACTATAAAGATCAGAAAAACAGATGTGTACTATGATACCCCATTAGCAGTTTCCCATAGGAATATAATAGCAAAAAAGATTCTTCCTTCTTACAAGCACTCTAATAATTGGAAAAATAGGGAACCCTCTTTAGGTGCTGGACAAGATTCCATACTTAAGTGACACAGGTGATTGGGGAAAAGATAAATTTCCTCAAGAGAGAAGAGTAATAATAACCAGTGGATAAAAAGTCAGAATAGATTGACAAGTAAAGAAGTGTTTATTGCTCCACTGAGAGCAAGGGTAGATTTTGGAAGCATGGATGGTATTGCAAGTAATGAACTATACAGCATGTACCAAGAAAAGAATGTACCAAAAAAATAATTTATTTATACACCAGAAAGTCAAATCCTAACACCAGTAATCCACATCCATGATGGTAGCCAGGAAGTCAATACACATCATCATTGCAATGGACATAGCCATTTCCAAGCCTCCCTCCACTGCTAGGGCTTTCCTATAAACAAACAAATACTCAGAAGCCTAGCTGTTTGTTTGCCTGTGTCCTCTCTCTCTCTCTCTGCCCTAATTTCTCTCACCTAGTTCTGATCCACCCATTCAGCAAGCTCCTCCCACTACATGTGACTTAGGCTTTCATAGGATTTAAGCAGGTCACATGGGCCTATTAATGAACAGGAAGGATCTTGACTATACTAGAGGAAGAGAGAAGTAAGAACTGCCCCTATAGATCCTCCTGAACCCTTGTATCCAATTTGTTGCACCTTCAGGGAGAATAAGAAATTGGTCAACCCCTAGCTCAGACTAAAGAAATACATAGATAGAATTACAGACCCCATATCAGTTTGACCATATATTGGGAAAATGGATCAAATAGTATAACTAGGGCATCAATTAATAAATACTGTAGTGGAGGCTTCCCTTACATATGGAACATAAATAGTTTTAAACATGCCTGATGGCAACCAAATTAGGATCTTTTGTTGTATTTGTTTTGCTAAAGGTGTCTCTGATTGAAAAAAAAAAATTATTGAAGAGGATCTTCCCTACCCATTGATGAGCCTGTCCATTGTGTGAAGTTTGATGAGAGGAGTTATTTTGTAGGAGGACCCAAGGTATTTTTTTTTCTATTGAGGCACTGGGTCAGAAGGTTATGCCCTCTGATGCTAAAAAATGTATAAATACTCTGAGGGTGAGGTTTTACTTTGGGGCTTAGTTTTTGGAAGAGGGTTTGAGTGCTAGATGAGGACTCTTGGAAGATGCTTTAAGAAGCCCCCTGGCTTTGAAAACCCAGATGTCAGTCATGGTCAGACAGATGAACTGGCTGTTGAATTATGTTCAGGCAGAGTAAGCCATATCTGTTGATTTGGGGGATTACTGACTGGAAGTGTCTGTTTGGTCAGACAAAGATTTTGAGAAGCTGATTTAAGGAGCCCCCCAGCTTTGAAAGCCCAGATGTCAATGCGTTCCATTCTGGTAACTATGGTCAGTTGTGGTTCAACTATCTGTTGCATTCAGGCAGAGGAAGCCATATCTCTTGACTTTTAATTTCTCTGTATCTTCGTTGACTGTCCGGGGCTCTCGGTCCCCGATCGACCCTCCCAGTGAGTAGTAACCCCTCACTCTGCTTCACGCAGCTTCAGATGTCTCTGGACCCGTCCCCGGGGGCCGGAGCTCGGGAGGAAACCAAGCACGAGCCAGAGTGGTAGAGCAAAGAAGGTGTTTATTCAGCAGTTCACATCAGTCCAGTCCCCCCGAACCCCCTCAGAGTATTGCCTTATATTCCTTATTCTTTCCGGGTTTTGCTGTCCGATTCCTGATTGGGGAGTTCAGCCTACTGTCGCCCCAGCCCCCTCCCCTTAGCCAGCCGTGCCCTGTGGCGATAGGGCAGGGGTCTCTCTGGACCTTCCCTCCCCATTCGGACCATCTGCTTGGTCCTATCACAGGTGGCCAGGTGTGTTTTACTCCTACTGGGGCTCCCTCAGTACCTCCCCGAGGGTGGTATCGTGCCTTGTACACGAGCCTTCCCTGCACCCTTAGCCCGGAAGTCACGGGTGAGGCGCGTGATTGGGGGGGGGGGGGGACGGGTATAGACTCCTGGCTGTTACCTCTCTGCCCAGGAGGTCCGGGGACGGCCCCTGACAACTCACCTTTTTTATTTTATAAAGGTAAGTGAGAGAATAGGTCATGTGGTCTGTCTCCATGTCAGGTACCGAAAGTGGGCAGGGCCCCTGTCTTAAGCTATGTGGGTGGCCCCCACCTCCAGTATTTCTGGTAGGTGGACCCACAATAATCCCGTCATTGGGTACCTCTGTAGCCAACGGGTCTCCAGGTCATGGAGCCACAATATTCCTGTAGAAAGCTCATTATTGATTATAGTGGGGCACAGGGATGCTTTTGGGGCTGAGGCGAGGGTTAGCGTCTCTCTAAAGCTGTAATCCAAACTTGTGGATTAGAGTGATTTGTCAGGGAGCGGAGAGCCCACGCGGTATATTGCCGCTGTTGCGTCTGCCTCTGCCGAACCTGGCGTAGGCAGAGCAGGAAGCCCACGGCAAGGAGAAGGAATAAAGAGGCGGAGCCCACATAGCCCTTCACCCATGTAGATAGAGTAGAGAAGATAGAACTAAAGGTGGTGGTAACAGCGGGATCAATTCGGGTGGCATTAATGTTGGCAACCTGGTGCCGGAGGGTATGGAGGGTGTGCTCAAAGTTGTCGGACCAATTTCCTGTGAGCATCTGCGATAGTTTGCGGGACAAATTGGCAGCATGGGAGAGGTTTTGTTTGAATAAACACTCTCCCTACTATCTTTGGTCCTATACATGCTTGTACAGAACAACTCTGGCATGTAAAATTGAAAATTCCTGTCATGTTCTGATATGTCTCTAGTTTAGATCTGTAGTTTCTGTCCCATAGAAATATGTGTGTTCCCTAGACATACTTCACCCATTAAAGTAATGTTGTTAGCTTTCTTTGGTGATGCTGCAGCAGGCATTCCCTGCACTGTTTGTCCTCTCATGGCTAGAGTAACTTTGTCTAGTCCCTGAACAGGTCCTTCAACCTCAGGAGACCCTTTATAATTGATGTACATTTGTCTAGGAAAGTTTGGTGCATATTTTTCCTCAAGTAAGTATGTAAGATTGTGACATGAATATAACATTTCTATGTAGTTTCCCATAATCAATTCTTTCTCCTGACAAGTATGTGCGTGACAGTTCTCAAATGGTAAAAACCTCTTATACAGATGCCAAAGGGTTACATTTCTCTTCTTTTGTAAGTTACAAAATGGCCTAAATTTCATCCCACGAACAAGTCCCACAAAGTCCTTGTCTGACCAAACTACTATTGTCCCATTTATCCTCCAGGTGAATAGATTATAAGCGTGTCATGTATCTTCCTCATCCAATGTCTCTTGTCCGTCCACAATAGTGGCACACCAGGGATACCCCTCTGTTCCATTCACCTGTGTGTATTTAAAACCAAACCCATTCCAATTCCCAGAAATACCCTTCTATAGACAAAGTGGGAAACCTGTGACTAGTCCTGAAAAGTTAGTGTCTCTGAAAGAGTCCCATTATTATCATAGTCTAGTCCATCATCTTTAAACATGTGAGAAATATTGCCTTGGATGATAAACTTAGGCATTGTCTCACTCCATGACATCTCCCTTAACCATGGTGGATTCGTGAGGAACGCCCATCTCTGTTGTTCCTTCGGTGCTGGGTCGATGGACGCAGTGTTCTTTGAGTGTCATAATAAGCACAAGAAAAATGAAAGGAGTCATTGTGACCTAGTTGATTAAGCTTCTCCAGAAGTTTTTTCATCCGCCGCTGATAGCACCTCCTCACTCCCTGTGACCACTTCACCTTGGCGGTTGTCCTCTATCATTGTTATCCTTTTCACTGGGACCCAAACTTCTTTATTATCATCTGTTAAAACACAAACATACCCTTTTCCCCACGTTAACACTGTATGAGGACCAAATCAATTTTTATTCTCATCGTGCCTCATTACTGGCTGCTTTCAGGGCACTTGTTATTGCTGATTCGTTCTTTGCAGACTCCTTATTAGGAAATGTTAAGAATTTCATAGCAGCCAATAAGCCATCATTATAGAATTTTAAATAATTTAGAATATAAACAGCCAAACAGCCAATTGCGTGCCACATTACTGGCTGCTTTCAGGGCACTTGTTATTGCTGATTCGTTCTTTGCAGACTCCTTATTAGGAAATGTTAAGAATTTCATAGCAGCCAATAAGCCATCATTATAGAATTTTAAATAATTTAGAATATAAACAGCCAAACAGCCAATTGCGTGCCACATTACTGGCTGCTTTCAGGGCACTTGTTATTGCTGATTCGTTCTTTGCAGACTCCTTATTAGGAAATGTTAAGAATTTCATAGCAGCCATTAAGCCATCATTATAGAATTTTAAATAATTTAGAATATAAACAGCCAAACAGCCAATTGTAATTTATCATCAATTTAGAGTATAAACAGCCAATTGCGAATTTATCAACTCCTGGTCCAACTCCTCCTTTTTCTTTTTGCAAGTAAGTGTCCAGGGATCGATTTGCTCCTTCCACTATAGCTTGACCAGTGGGATTATGGGGGATTCCAGTGACATGTAAAATGGAAAATTCCACCATGAACTGTTCGATGGCTTTACTGACATAAGCTGGACCATTGTTTGGTTTAATGCTTTTTGGTACTCCATGATTTAGAATGTGACCGAGTGTGTGTGATATAAAATATTGTTGTTTTGGCCCTTATTGCTGGTTGAACTTCCATAGTTATCTGTTTAATACTATCTACCCTATCAGGAATATAGGCTGACTCTACTCTAGGTATCAATGGTACTGTATACTTTCTGTCTGTGATGATATTGCAAGGTTCTTTCACATATAATAATGCTTGCAATACTGCATATAATTCATTTTGTTGTGTAGAAGTAAATGTTGTTTTAAATTTATGCATCTCCCTTTTAGATGGAATATACATAGATGCCCTAAAATTTTTTGTTGCATCTGTAAAAACATTAACTCCCTCTACCAGTGAGGAAGAGCATTTGTTGGCCCAAGATCATGGCCACGTGGCAAATTGCCACCCAGAAGGAATTGGGAACCCGTGTTGGAAATTCTGATTAATCAATATCTGCCATTCCACAAACTCTTGTATGCAGTTCTCTGTTTGTTGACTTGTATACATAGTATATATTGTGTGAGGTTTCTGTCCTATTAACATCCTTACTCTCTTCACTGCCTTATGTATGACTTGGGCTACCAGCGCAGCATAAGGCACACAAGCTCTGTTCTTTATCTGAGCCAAATGTACCCACTCAATAATCCCTTGTTTTTGATGTAAAACTCCAGTGGGTATTTTTTCAGTGAATAAAATTGTTACTTTCAAGTCCTGTGATTCTCATATCCTGCTAATAGTACACTCCATAATCTTTTTCTGCACTAATTTCAAACATTCCAGTGCTTCATCTGTCCATTCTCTGCATGACTTTAATTGAGAAGGACCTTTCAATAAATCATATAATGGTTTCATTTGATCAGTTGTAATTCTCAACTGTAGCCTACACCACTGAATTTCTCCTATCAATTTCTGAAAGTCATTTAAAGTCGTAACCTTTGTAGAATCTATGATAGGTGACTTCAAACTTAAGCCTTACCACCTTACATCATTGTTTCACAGGGTAGTTTCTCCTTCTCTGATTACATTTACTCTGAAAAAAAAAACTTTTTAGAAATTAAGTTGTTAATAAGTTCAAACACTAAATTTAACTTTTGCTTAAGCCAAGGAATGACTACAAGTTCAGATTAAAAGAGCAAGATCTTTTCTGCTTCATAGATCATTACATATTAATTTACCAATACGCTGTCTTGAAAATGAAAATTTAAAACCGTTTAAAATTTGTCCTGTTGTTAACAGTCACTAAACTTTTCCAAAAAATTAGTTGAAAACCTTCAAAATAATAGTTCTCTTCTCTTGATCTAATCTGGAATGATAAAAGTTACAATTCACTGTAGACCCAGCTGAATGGTGAGTTGGGACTGCAGGGCAAAAAATCTTAATGGTTCCATCCTTTACTCAAGTAAATTTTATTTCTGTGTCCACTCCTTAAGAACTTCTTTGAATGAGAGAGTTTTTGAATTCCTCAGCTGAAGGGAGGGAGACTTCTGGACAACTGCCCAGTGGCGCCAAGTCTATTCCATTCTGCTGGAGAGTTTCAAAAGCTTTATCTCTGCTGAGGTGTCCCTTTAAGATTTATGCATATTTCCAATTTGCCTAGTGCCAAATAATATAACAAATCCTGATCTGTCTTAAACATCCAATTAGGAGTGACACGTTTCACTTAAAATGTGAACAGAATAATTACCTTTTGGTTACTTCTCATTATACAAAATACTTTTCTTTTAGGTGAGATTTAGGTGAAAATGCTGATCAGCCTGCCCCAGATCTCTCGTCTCTCTCCACCCTCACAATCTGGCCAGAATTGGAGGGTAAAGCAAGAGAGAGTTTAACCAAAAACTTTCAAATAATTCCCAAAACTTTTATGCTTTCCTTAAACTTCATATCCATGTTGTTTTCCTAATGGGCTTTGATTAAAGCCCCCTTTAAAACTGCACAGACACTATGTCCCTGCATTTCCCATCCAAGACTACACCTTGCAATCACATAAACTAAATAATATAAGATTAGTTCCTCTCTTTCTCTCTCCCATACTTCTCCCCGATGCTGCAGTCATCAGAGAGAAGGGAGGAGGGGGAGGGAAAGAGATAACTTTCCAAGGTCCAGCTACCATGGAGCTGACCGTAATAACTCACAAACACACGCACACAGAACATGTAAAGACAGAACACATATACAGACAATAAAAGAATCCAAAAAACTGAGAAAAAATTGTCAGAAATCCTCTATACACATTATAACTCTGGCTTAATTTCTATCACTGTGTCCGGGCTGCTGAATTCGCCACTGTGCCACAAATCCTGGGCAAATTTTTTGCTGTGCCACAAAACCAGGCCCTGGGCCAACTCTGGATGTATTTCCTGGTTGAATTTCTGACTGCACCAACTCCCTCTTTCCTCTCTGTCCTATCTGGTCATGATTGTCTCCTGAGCTCCCAGACCGCCAAGATTGTATGGCCGTCTGTACATAAGCAGAGCCGGAGCCGTATTTTGTGGCGGCCTCTTTAAGATCTCTTAGGAATTTATAGAACAGCGGTTTATGCACCCTTTGAGGCTGTCCGCCCTGTTCTGGCTGAACAAACACAGGGAATAGGTTGGCCCCTTCCCAATCTACCTCCTCTCTATTTTCCTGCTGCTCTGGGACTTCCTCTTTTTGTATGTCCTGCGATTTCTTTTGGGGTCCCTCTCCTCTCTGCGGGCGAGGTTTTGTTCCTTGTCTTTTCCCGTGTCCTGCTCCCTCCTCCCTGATTCCTTCCTGACTCTCTCTTTTCACCTCTTGAACTACACTACCCAGACTTCTCCATGGGTAGGTAACAAAGTCCTGGGGATTGAGGAAGTAGGGGTCCTCTTTTTGGTATGAAGCCATCTGCTGCCCTATTAATCGCCAACGGGTCGGATCAATTCCTGTATGCTCTACCCATGGACTGATGGTTATTATTTTCTCGACCCAATCTCGGCAAATTCTTATGTGTATTTTTATCCCATTCTGCTTGCAGAGTTTGTACACTTGGCAAGCTAGAATTCCTTTGTCCTCTGGCTTAATCTCTCCTACGGACTGGGCTTGTCCCATTTTCTAGTTCTGCCTTTGGGGAGCCTCGGGTGAATTCTTAACTTGTGCTCCGCTCAGGCAATCCCCGGGTGCTTGGCTCTTCTACCCCTTGCCTGCAAGGGGTAGGCGAGTTACTCACCTCACCACGTCCGTCACAGTCCCTGTTGGAGGCGCCAGTTGTCTGGGGCTCTCGGTCCCCGATCGACCCTCCCGGTGAGTAGTAACCCCTCACTCTGCTTCACGCAGCTTCAGACGTCTCTGGACCCGTCCCCGGGGGCCGGAGCTCGGGCGGAAACCAAGCACGAGCCAGAGTGGTAGAGCAAAGAAGGTGTTTATTCAGCAGTTCACATCAGTCCAGTCCCCCCGAAACCCCTCAGAGCATTGACTTATATTCCTTATTCTTTCCGGGTTTTGCTGTCCGATTCCTGATTGGGGAGTTCAGCCTACTGTCGCCCCAGCCCCCTCCCCTTAGCCAGCCGTGCCCTGTGGCGATAGGGCAGGGGTCTCTCTGGACCTTCCCTCCCCATTCGGACCATCTGCTTGGTCCTATCACAGGTGGCCAGGTGTGTTTTACTCTTACTGGGGCTCCCTCAGTACCTCCCCGAGGGCGGTATCGTGCCTTGTACACGAGCCTTCCCTGCACCCTTAGCCCGGAAGTCACGGGTGAGGCGCGTGATTGCCGGGGGGGGGGGGGACGGGTATAGACTCCTGGCCGTTACCTCTCTGCCCAGGAGGTCCGGGGACGGCCCCTGACATTTGACATTCAGGGTGCTGACTCCTCTGAACTAGGTAAATGATACTTGATTAAATGAATAATACATGTACTTGATTAAAGTGACTGTTAACCCCTGAAAAGTTGCCTTTCCTTTTATGAATGCAGGTCTAAGAACCTGTGATAGCAGGACCCCTGTGTATGGTAGGATACTTACTATTACAACATGAAATTCCTATAACCATCTCAGAACTGGGAGGTGCTGAAACATCAGTCAGATAAGTCAAACTAACAATGTAAATTGGATAATTATCTAAGAAAGAATACACATGATAATTGTACCCATTCCTGAATTGATCATTAGAACAGATATATATTGAAAGGTATTACTCTAAGTTTACCTGAGAGGATATATCAATGTGCATTAAGGAAGAAAATAATAAATATAGTTTTAGTGGATAAAATAAAAATGGACCCAATCACTTTAACTGAACCTTTTGCAATAATTATTTTAAAGCAATGTCATGTGCCAGGTGGGCAAGATGAAATTACCAATACTCTAAAGTAGTATGTGTAGGCAGGAGTGTTAGTCTCTACAACCACTCAGTAGAATAATCCTATCTGGCCATTGGGAAAGTCAGATGGGAAAAGGAAGAAGAGAATGGATTACAGATAATTGAATGCCACTCTTCCTTTGTGTGCTGCTGTCCCAGATACCATTACCAAAGATCCAGAAATATGATGGGATTTGGTACACAGTTATTGACTTAGTCAAAGTTTTCTTTACTATCCCAGTAGATTCTAAACAATGGGATCAATTTGCTTGCACTTGGCAGGGCCAACAATATACTTTTACATGCTTGCCAGAAGGATATCTTGATAGCCCCACTATTTGTCAAAGGATTGCAACTGAACATTTAGATGAATTAGAGCTAGCTAGTGTACAGCTTACCCACTACATAGATGGCATTATGATACAAGAAAAAAAGTAAAAATGGTGGAGAAGAATTTGATGCTTTTAACTGAACATATGAAAAAAAAAAGGGTGTGAAATTAACCCAGCAAACATTCAAGGGCAAGCTCAAACAGTAAAAATTTTATGTATACAATGGAATAATGGACTATGAGAAATTCTCCTGCAAGTCGAACAAGAGATTTAGAATTTTCCTACACCCTCCCAATAAGACAGTGGCCAAAAGTTTATCAGATTATTTGGATATTGGCAACATCACAGACCACATCTAGGACAAATTTTGAAACCCTTATATAAAAGTACTAGGAAATAATATGAATTTGATTGAGGACTTGAGCAGAGTAAAGCATTTGAAGAAACAAAAGCTACTATACAATTGGCCCTAGATTTATGGCCTAAGCAAATGGAATTACAAGTGACTGTCCAGGATGAATATGCAAGCTGGTGTTTGTGGCAAAACCAATAAAGCCAAAATGTACTCTCAGAATTTTGGTATAGGATACTCCCTTCATCTGAAGTTCAATATACCTCTTTTGAAAAGCGGTTGTTAGCAGTATATTGGGCTTTGATAGAGACTGAAAAACTGACTCTGAGCCATGAAGTAATATTAAAGCCTTGACTCCCAATTATGACCTGGGTAATGAATACCTCAGTTTCTCACAGAATTGGGCATGCTCAAGAGACTACCATAATTAAATGGAAATGGTATATTCAAAATAGATCTAAAACATGAAAGTTTCTGCTTTACATGACTCTATAGCAGACATAGATACTGAGGGAAATGACTCATCCCTTGAACCAAATCAACAGTTGGTACAGTTCTTGGTAAAATGGATTGAGGGATATGATGGATTAACTGAAGAATAAAAGAGATCCACAGGATTTACCAATGGAACAGCAAAATATTTGGGCCACAAAAGACATTGGAAAGCAATGGCCTATAACACATGTAATAGGCAGACTTTGGAAAGTACTGGAATAGGTGGAAGTAATTAATATGCTGAACTCATGGCAGGACATCAAGCTATCAAAAAAGAACAAGGAGAAGAGTGTCATACTTTCACTGATTCATGGGTAGTAGTTAATGGGTAAGCTTCATGCATGACCAAGTGGAAAAATCAAAATTGGGAAATTCATGTCAAACAAGTCTGCAGCAAACAATTATGGGAAGATATATGGGACATGTCTTTTGTTACTAATTTGCTGGTTTTTCATGTGGCCCTTACCACATCAAAACATGAGTGCAATGCACATGCTGATCAAATAGCAAAAATTGCTACTCAATATGTTGCCACTATTCTGACACAAACCAATGATCCAGCACTATCAAAATGGGTCTATCAAATGGTCAGCAATGTAAGGGTCCAGGCCACACACCAGTGGGCACAAGATAGTGGTATTAGTATCTCTTGTTCCTTGTTAAATGCAGTTAGCAGAGGAATGTTTTATATGTCAATTAGAAAAGGAATAAACTGTTCCTCAGATAGTAACTGGAGTGATGGCAAGGGGAAAAGTATATATGTGGTGGGAGGAGCTTGCTGAATGAACAGGAAGGATGGAGCAGAGCTGAGAGGAAGGTGGTCAGGCTATTTAGAACTATGAAGGACACAGGCAAGCAGGCACAGCTAAGCTCATGAGTGTTTGTGGGAAGGTCCAAGCAAGAGGTGGGGGTGGGGGGAAAGGCTTGGAAATGCCTTTGTCCCCTGTAGTGCTAATCTGTATTGACTTTTTGTTTACTACGATGAATTTGGCTTTCTGGTGTTGGGAATTTTGCTTTCTGGTGTCTGAATAAATGCTTTTCTTCTTCCTTCTTATGGAGAGTCTGTTATACTTTGTGATTCAGAACTATGGTGGCATATTCATAGGAGCCCTCAGTGATACAAATATTGCCTAGGCAATATAGACCCCTACCACAAGATAAAGGATGCAAATTTATATTTACTTATCTTGACATCTATTCTGACTCTCCTTCTGAAATAATTAATAGAGGAACTAAAGAATTAGGTTCTACTGATAGAATAAGTTTGGGAGCTAGAATAGGATAAAATGGAAGCCAGACAATGTTGCAAAGGCTATGGAAATTATAGCACATGAGAAAGATAATAGTGTAAATGTTGTCTATTCAGGAGATGATTACCAAATTGTAAACATAACTCACATATTCTACCATGAATGAGGCTATGATAGTGGGTTCATAGATTCCAAAAGCACAGCTGATCATATATCTACCCTACTTCTAGTTATTGTCTCCTTGCTTCTTTTTGTTTTTGTTTTTTTTTTTGTCTGTTAAACATGTTTGTTAGATTTGTTTAATGCAGGATTAGTACCCTCTACCTGCAGATGCCTGTTTGCTTAAGTCAAATGTCTCCTTTTGTCCATAACTGTGATGTGTCTCTCTTGGACCTCTCACAAGCTCTGGTTGCCAGCTAAGGAACTGACCTCTTTAATGGGACTTCTTGGTGCAGGGACAGCTCTACATCCAATTTCATCACGAAGTAGCTATAGAAAATGAGAACCTTTCCCTTTACCCCAAGATTTTGGGCCCCATTCTTTTGAGGGGGAATGATAGACTGCTTCTGCTCAAGCTCCACCCTAATATATTGCTTTATATGCTTATTTTCTGTTATCCCTGTTGCAATTCTGTTGATGCTAGTTACCCCCACCAACCTGTGTAATGAATAGGAAACATATTGGGGGCCAAATGTAATGGTAATTTAAATGGGAAGACCTTTCCTATTCGCTAATTAAGCCCAGATGACTTGCTTAAATCACATATAAACCCAAGTCATGTATGGTGGGAGGAGCTTGCTGAATGGGTGGAATAAAAAAAGGTAGAGCAGAACTGGTAAGAAGTGAGTGAGAGCAGTTAGGGAAGAAGGAGAGAGAGAACACTAGCAAGCAAATAACTAGGCTCCTGAGTGTTTGTTTGTGGAAAGACCCCAGCAAGGAGAAGAGGTTTGGAACTGGCTTTGTCCCCTGCAGTGATAATGTGTATTGACTTCATAACTACTATCATTGATTTGGCTTTCTAGCTTTGGTATTTGGCTTACCGGTGTCTGAATAAATATATTTTTTCTGCCTTCTATATGGAGATTCTGTTATACTTTGTGACTCCAAAAAGTGCTGGTATATTCATGGTCATCCTCACTGCTGAGAATATTGCTTGAGTGATACAGGCAGCTAAAAGAATATCCATAACCTTAGCCTGGAATGTTAATCTAACTTTGGTTGGCTACTTCCTGGTTGGGTATGATAGTTCATAACCCTATGTATTTTAATTATGTGCATTAAAAAGCTTCATCTCTCTGTCAAGCTTTATAGTATCACCCACAGCCATATAATATTAGAGAGGATAAAAGACAGTATTTAAGATATTTGATGGTCAAAACCCAAAAGATGCTAACAGACAACTCAGCAACCACAAAACAAGTGGAGACAAAAAGTTGAAAAGCAGAGATCGCAGAGAATCAAAATGTAAAAGAGATGGTATACAACATGATGATATCAACTAATAGTGTTAACAGTTTTGCATTACTGGATGCTTGAGTTCACCCAATAACATGAATGCTCTGGTAACATTTCCTTCTCTATGTCCTCTAGATGTGTCTTGGCCACCTAGGTTGCTAGTATATGTACCTTCACATTTGCTTTCAGGCTTCACATGTTCCCCATGTGTGTTCTCTATACAAGTTTTCTAGTTGTATGTTAACTTGAGGGATCATATATACCATTTCTACATTTTTTTTATCTTTTCCTATGACTTTATTTGTTATACTGTTTTATTAACTTTCTTCTATTTTGATCTAATGTTTTTTTCTGACTGACAAGTAACATTAAAGGGATCATCTGCCATAGTTAGAAGTGTTACCTGGAGTACTTGCTTGTTTTTAAAAGGGGAGTATTTGTGGAAATGTGTGAGGAAATGATTATCACATGCTACAAGTAATATTAAAGTGCTTAATAGGATGTGACTAAGATAGTAGGATAATAACATTGAGAATGTATAATGCCCCAGTAAAATATTGGCCTTAAAGTTATATGATATAGGCATAGATTGTGTCAGACTACTTTGACAATTAATATGCCACTATGATTTGAAAATACAGCTTTCAACAGAAGATCATTATTGAGTCAAATCCAATGACTCCATTCCCTTGCAAAATACTTGAACATTTGCTTGTCCTTACCTCTTTTCTTTATTTAATCCCTGAACTCTTTTACTAAACCATTTAAAGAACCTTACTCTAACCCAAATTCCTTCTACAGTTTTATATGATGATGATGATGATGATAATGATAGCAATTATTTATACAGTGCTTTAAGGTTTATTAGGCATTTTACAAATATTATCTCATTTGATCATTACAACAGTCTTATCAGATGGGTACTATATTATTTTCTCATTTTAATAGAAAGAAAATGAGACTGAAGTTAATTTAATTGCACAAGACCACAGAGCTCATAAGTGTCTGAGACAAGATTCAAACTCAGATCTTCTTTACATTGTCGTGTACTCTATTGATAGTGTCACAAAAGTGCCTAGTAACATAACACTCACTACTTACTACACTAAACTTTTAATATATCTCCCCTCCTGGCATGCATTGTTGCCACAATTTCAGTAAGGGCAGGAGAATCTTAGAATCAAAAATCCTTGATTAGAGTCCTACTTATATCAGTCAATAGCTATTGAACTACAAATAAATCACTTAATGTATTTATGTTAGAATTCCTCTACAGAGCCTTTTAAATAAAGAGTTACAACCAAGATGGCAGAGTAAAAACACAGACTTGCTAGACCTCTCACTCCAAACCCAGCAAAATACTTTCAAAAATTACTCAAAAAATTCTAGATCTGCATAAGCCATGGAATGACTGAGTGAAGCAAATCTCCAGACAAAGACAGTCTGAAAGGTTGATGGGAAGAATTTCACACTGCCCTGGGAACAGAGAACAGTTAGGAACTACACATGGCATGGCAGAATAAATCACTAGCACTAGTGGCAGATTCCAGACTTCACAACTTCAAAATATGGAGTACAAATTGGAAGGTCAGTGAAAAAAAAAACCAAAACCTGTTAGACCTGTGTGAGAGAATAGAGTGGTCTGACCTCAGGCTCAGGGCAGTAGAAGGGGTAGAGGAGGCCATGGCAGCCACAGCAACAGCAGTAGAGACAGTGGGAAAGGCTGTTTCTGGAATTTTAGGCCCATAGTCAGGGGGGATCAAGTAACTTACAATAACCCCCCTACTCCTACTGAAAGCAGAGAACTACCTTGACAAACAGCTCAAAAGCCAAATAAATGGTTGGAGAAATAAGCAAAAATTGGGAAAAGAATTAGACTACAGGATATTACTTTCGTGACAAGGAAGACCAAAATATACAAACAAAAGGAAAAAATAAAATAAAGTCAAAGCTCCTATATCCAAAGCCTCCAAGAAAAAATATGAATTGTTCACAGGCCATGGAAGAGTTCAAAAAGGATTTTGATATTCAAGTAAGAGAAGTAGAGAAAAAAATTGGAAAGAGAAATGAGAGTGATGCAAGAAAATCAGGAGAACTGAGTCAACTGCTTGCTAAAGGGCACACAGAAAACTGTTAAAGAAAATAACACCTTGGGGTGGAGCCAAGATGGTGAAGTAGAAAGACTTATGTATGCTAGCTCCGAACCCACAGCCCATATATTTCCTGCAAGAAGAACTCCCCACAAATTCTGGAGCACTGCAAGGCACGCAGAAACACAGTGTAAAAGATTTCTGTTCCAGAGAGCCCTGGAGAGCCATCCCCAAAGGTCCATCGTGCTCCAGACAGCGGAGTCCACCCCTGCGCTACCCTGGCCCTGGGGCCCCAGAGGAGCAGATCCGAGCAGGCTTCAGGGATGGAACCTCTGGCAGCCGCGAAGTTCCTTCCACCCACAGACACTACAGGTCAGTGACAGAGACGTCTGAGCTGGCCGAGAGGGGAGCGGGGTATCTCCGTGACTCGGGCCCCCTCGGGAGGCAGCGGCAGAGGCAGCGGCTGAGGGAGTGGCAGAGGCAGTGGCAGAAGCCCAGAACTCCCCAAGCAGGCAGGAGCTCCATTACCAAAGGTCTCTGCATAAAGCCCCTGAGGGAACTGAGCCTGGGAGGTGGCCCTGCCCCCCACCCAAGCACCAGAACTTAAGCTCACATTGAATAGCATCTGTGCCTGCCACAGAAAGCCCATTGGAATCTCAGACCCCAAGCACTAGCTGGGCGGATCTAGGTGGGGGTGGACAGAAATCTCAGAAGTCAAGTAACTGGCTGGAAAAATGCCCAGAAAAGGGAAGAAAAATAAGACTATAGAAAGCTATTTTGATGGGGTACAGATGTTCCCACCTTTCAATTCTGATGACGAGGAATTAGTCTTACCATCAGGGAAAGACGTGGAGGTCAGGGCCTCTGTATCCCAGACATCCTAGGTGGATGTCCGGTGGGCTCAGGCCATGGAAGAGTTCAAAAAGGATTTTGAAAATCAGATTAGACAGGTGGAGGAAAAACTGGGAAGAGAAATGAGAGAGATGCAAGAAAAGTGTGAAAAATGGGTCAATACCTTGGTAAAGGAGACCCAAAAAAATGCTGAAGAAAATGACACTTTGAAAAATAGGCTCACTCAATTGGCAAAAGAGCTTCAAAAAGCCAATGAGGAGAAAAATGCTTTCAAAAGCAGAATTAGCCAAATGGAAAAAGAGGTTCAAAAGCTCACTGAAGATAATAGTTCTCTCAAAATTAGAATGGAACAGATGGAGGTTAATGACTTTCTGAGAAACCAAGAAATCACAAAACAAAACCAAAAGAATGAAAAAATGGAAGAGAATGTGAAATATCTCATGGGAAAAACAACTGACCTGGAAAATAGATCCAGGAGAGACAATTTAAAAATTATGGGACTACCTGAAACTCATGATCAAAAAAAGAGCCTAGACATCATCTTCCATGAAATTATCAAGGAAAACTGCCCTGATATTCTACAACCCGAGGGCAAAATATGTATTGAAAGAATCCATCGATCACCACCTGAAAGAGATCCAAAAAGAGAAACTCCTAGGAACATTGTGGCCAAATTCCAGAATTCCCAGCTCAAGGAGAAAACATTGCAAGCAGCTAGAAAGAAACAATTCCAGTATTGTGGAAATACAATCAGGATAACTCAAGATCTAGCAGCTTCTACATTAAGGGATCGAAGGGCATGGGATAAGATATTCCAGAAGTCAAAGGAACTAGGACTCAAACCAAGAACCACCTACCCAGCTAAACTGAGTATAATACTTCAGGGGAAAATATGGTCTTTCAATGAAACAGAGGACTTTCAAGCATTCTTGATGAAAAGACCAGAGCTGAAAAGAAAATTTGACTTTCAAACACAAGAATTGGAAGAAGCATGAAAAAGTAAACAGCAAAGAGAAGTCATAAGGGACTTACCAAAAGTGAACTGTTTACATTCCTACATGGAAAGACAATATTTGTAACTCTTAAAACTTTTCAGTATCTGGGTAGTTGGTGGGACCACACATACACATACACACATGTACACATGTGCACGCATGCACACATACACACATGCATGCACATACAGAGACAGAGAGCACAGAGTGAATTGAATAGGATGGGACCATATCTTAAAAAAAATTAAGGTAAATGGTGAGAGAGAAATGTAGTGGGAGGAAAGAGGGTGAAATGGAATGGGGTAAATTATATCTCATTCAAGAGGCAAGCAGGAAACTTTTTAGCGGAGGGAAAAAGAGGAGAGCTGAGATAAAAAACAAGAATTTTACCCTCATCACATTCGACTAAAGGAAGGAATAAAATACACACTCATTTTGGTATGAAAACCTATCTTACAGTACAAAAAAATGGAGAAGAAGGAGATAAGCAAGGGGGGGCCATGATGGAAGGGAGGGCAATGGAAGGAGGGAGCAATTTGAAGTCAACACTCTACAGAATAGAAATAATGGGGGGCAGGATAGGATGGAGGGAAATACAGTTAGTCTTACACAACACGACTATTATCGAAGTCATTTGCAAAAATACACAGATAGGGCCTATATTGAATTGCCTGCCTTCCCAAAGGGAATGGGTGGGGAGGGAGGGATGGGGAGAATTTGGAATTCAAAGTTTTAGGAACAACTGTTGAGTATTGTTTTTGCTACTAGGAAATAAGAAATACAGTTAATGGGGAATAGAAACTCATCTGGCCCTACAGGACAAGAGAGAAGATGGGGACAAGAGAAGGGAGGGATGATAGAAGAGAGGGCAGATTGGTGATAGGGAAAATTAGATTGCTCGGTGTATTGGGGTGGGGGGAGGGGATAAAAGGGGAGAAAATTTGAAACCCGAAATTTTGTAAAAATGAATGTAAAAAGTTAAATAAATAAATTTTTATTAAAAAAAAAGAAAATAATACCTTAAAAACAGACTTCCCCAAATGCAAAAGAGATCCAAAAAGCTAATGAGGAGAAGAAGACCTTAAAAGCAGAGTTGGTCAGATGGAAAAGGATGTCCAAAAGCTCACTAAAGAAAATAATTCCTTGAAGATTAGAATGGAGCTAATGACTATGAAAAATCAAGAAATTATAGAACAAAACCCAAGGAATGAAAAATAGCAGACATTATGAAATATCTCATTGAAAAAGCAGCTGATCTGAAACAAAAAAGTCCAGGAGAGACAGTTTAAAAATTCCTGCACTACCTGAAGGCTACTACAAAAAAAAAAGCATCTAGATATCACCTTTCAAGGAATTAATTATGAAGGAAAACTACCCTGATATTCTAGAACTAGAAAGTAAAATAGATATAGAAAGAATCCACCAATCACCTCCTGAAAGCGATGTCAAAAGGAAAACTCCTAAGAATATTGTAGCCAAATTTCAGAGTTCCCAGGTCAATGAGAAAACATTGCAAGCAGTCAGAAAGAAACAATTCAAGTATTATGGAAACATATTCAAGGTAACACAAGATCTAGCAGCTTCTACATTAAGGGATTAGAGGATTATGAGTATGATATTCCAGAGGTCAAAGGGGCTAGTATTAAAACCAAGAATCACCTACCTAGCAAAACTGAGTGTAATTTTTCAGGGAAAAAATGATTATTCAGTGAAATAGAGGATTTTCTAGTATTCATGAAGAAAAGACCAGAGCTGAATAAAAAAATTGGACTTACAGACACAAGATTCAAGAGAAGCATGAAAAGATGGAAGAGAAATCTTAAAGGAATTACTAAAGTTGATTTCTTTACATTCCTACTTAGACAATATTTGCAACTCTTGAGACTTCTCAGTATTAGGGTAATTGGAGGAATTATATACATATAGACAGAGGACACAGGGAGAGTTGAATATGAAGGGATGATATCTAAAATAAAATAAAATCAACAGATGAGAGACTATATTAGGATGACAAAGGGAGAAACAGAAAGGGGTAAATTATTTCTCACATAAAAGAGGAAAGAAAAAGCTTTTTCAATGGAGAGGAAGATAGGGTGGTGGGAAAGAAAAGAATGGACCTTACTGTCATTGAATCTGGCTTAAGGAGCCAGAGGGCACACTCAACTTGGTATGAAACTATATCTTAAACTACAGGAATGTAGGGGTGAATGGGATAAGCAGGGGAAGGGAAGGATGATAGAAGGGAGGATAAATGGGAGGAGGGAGTAATTAGAAGTAAACACTTTTGAGGAGAGACAGGGTCATAAGAGAGAATAGAATAAATGAGGGGCAGGATAGGATGGAAGGAAGTATAAAACACAGTATTTCACAACATGACTAATATGGAAGTGTTTTGTACGACTACATATATAACCTATATCTAATTGTTTGACTTCTCAGGGGTGATGGATGAGGAGGGAGGAAAGGAGAGGAGTTGGAACTCAAAGTTTTAAAAACATATGTTAAAAATTGTTTTTCCATGCAACTGAGAAGCATAGAAATCTATCGTGCCCTACAAGAAAATAGAGGGGAAGAGGATAAGAAAAGGCAGAGGTGTGATAGAAGGGAGGGTAGATTGGAGGAAGGAGTAATAAGAATGCATGCTGTCTTTGAGTGAGTGGAGGAGAGGATTGGGGGAAAAAATTGAAACTCAAAATCTTGTGGAAGTGAATCTTGAAAACTAAAAATAAATTTAAAAAAATAAATAAAACAGCGAAAAAAGAGATACACAAGGTATCTCTATGATCATCTTAAGAGTATCTTGGTGATACAGTGGACAGCATGCCAGACTTAAAGTCAGGAAGACTAATCTTCATGAGTTTATATCCTGCCTCAGACATTTACTAGCTGTGTGACCTTGAACAAGTTACTTAACTCAGTTTACCTCAGTTTCCTCACCTGTAAAATGAACTAGTGTAGCAAATACAAACTACGACAGTATCTTTGCCAAGAAAATCCCAAATAGGGTCATGAAGAGTCAGACACAACAAAAACAACTGAACACACATGATCAACATGACAGTAATGTTATGAGGCTCAATAGAGAGGATGTCTGTGAAATGCTTTGTGAACTCTAACCTTCTCTAAAATTTGTGATTGTCTTTCACAAAGTTACATGATCAGATTCTGGCAATGGTAATTCTTGTTAAATCTATCACTAGATTTACTAAGCATTGTGTGTTCATGTGCATATTTCAGATGTTAGTAATGGGATTAATCTTCCTTCGGTCATGGAGAAGGTATATGTTTACTGGAGTGAGACAGATGATTCTCACATATTTCATGAAATGAAGATATTTGTGTGTTTGGGGAAGGAGAGTAGAAAAAAAGGAGTATACAACACATACATTTTTCTTTTAAACTACAAGCAGGTTAATATGATCAGTGAGGAAAATAAATGCCATACTAAGAGTTTTGGGACTTCCTGTACTCCCATCTAACCCTAAGCAAATTTCTAGAAAGGATACCAGAAAGACCTTTGAAAAGAGAAACAAAGAAACAAAAATGTGTCTCCCCCCCCATTCCTAACCCACAGAAAAAGATATCTAGAACCCAAGGGAGGCAAATAGCAAGAAGAGCTAGAGAAGCCAATGTAAGCTAATACAGAAGACTACAGATGTGGAAAGAAGAGATATGTCAGGGATTCCAGGTGGAGCTAAGGTATATAGGCCAAAAGTCAGAGGAGGCAGGGAGAGGAACCTTGCCAGGGGAAGCAGTTTGAGCTCCTACAAAAGAGTATGAAGCAAGTCAGCACATTGAACAGGGGTTTGCAAAGCAGCATGAGTTTTATTCATCAGTTGCCTGCTGGAAAATTCTATTGCTAGTTCTCAAAACAGAATCAAAGAACCAAAACAGCACATAGAGTTCACTATGCAGGGAAAAAAGGTTGGGTCATGCCATCCTTGAACTACTGGGAGACTTAGTAATAATAGTGATGTTGAAGGTGGTGATGATGATCTCTTTTATATGGCGCCTATTATGTGCCAGACTCAGTATTTTATCTCTTTTTATCCTCACACCAACCTTTGATGTAGATGCTATTACTTTCCCCATTTTGCCAATGAGAAAATTGAGGTAGGTGTTGTAACTTGCCCAGAGCCACATAGTTAAACAGTCTGAGGCAGGATTTGAACTCAGTTCTTCCTGATTCCATGCTTAATACTCTATTTGCTGCACTACCTAGTTGTCCTTATTCCTCGTAAAAGTTAGGAGCTATTCAGTGCCTGGATACCTGAGTAAGGGGTCTGGCCTGTGCAGGAGGACTAAGACCAGTTTGATCTCCAACATCACACTGGAGTCAATCCAGACAATAACATAGGATAGAAGCAATTCCTGATTAAGAATTTTGTAGGAAACAGAAGACTGAATTTATTCAGGGCCAAAACCTATAATAGACTTCTGCAAGACTGAGTCAGAAGCCAGAGATAACTACTATTAAGCAAATAATCTCAATTACCCAAAAATAAACCAAAAGTTTTGTGATATAATGAAAGCGTTTTTAAGAGGAAAATTTATTTTTCTAAATCCTTGCACTAGAATAATTTGAAGCAACTTAGTGAACAGGCCATGCAGCTGCTGTTGTTGTTTCATGACATCAGGAAGGTGATATCATGACTTGCAAGTGGGTTGCATTTAAGTAAGGAGGGAGGACTGTGCAGAGTCACCAACCTTAGTCTCTCCTCTCAAACTATCTGGCACCAATGGTAAGATATTGATCAGGATGACTGGAGATGATCCCAGATGCAGTAGGAGACCTTAGCCATTTTAAGCTAAGGTCTTTCCCAGACCTCAGTTTGTCTGATGTAATGTCCATTCAATGGTTAGGCTAGGTAAGAATGAGGCAAAGAATAACCTCTTTTGCCTAGTTTAAAAAAAATCAACCTTGGAGGAGAAGACCCTCAGGATTTTGGGCCAAAACAGAAACAATTGCTATATATACTCACTTTGAACAATCAGAGCCCAAACAATGACCAAATTAGACTTCAGCAGTTACAATTGGGCAGTACAGTTTCTTCCTTCCTTCCTTCCTTCCTTCCTTCCTTCCTTCCTTCCTTCCTTCCTTCCTTCCTTCCTTCCTTCCTTCCTTCCTTCCTTCCTTCCTTCCTTCCTATTTTCCTTCTTTTCTTCCTTCTGTCAATCTCTCACAGAGTTTGTTCTAAAAGTAGAAACACACAATTTAGGTTGTATTTTCATATTTAAAGTTCCTCAAGTTCACTTGACATACTTGCATGGGAGTTACAGTCCAGAACTAGGTTCCCCTAAGGTGCCCAGTCCAAAACTAACTTGATTTGGAATTTGGGGGTAAAGAGTTATATATGCTTTGAAGAGTAGTTGCTCCCAAGGGATGCCAATCAACAACTCTGATTGGTCAACACACTGGGAGGTGGGCTATATTAAAATGAGGGTCTTGAGTATTTTTTTGACATAGGTCTTTTAATCCTGGTATAATACGTTTTGAACAGGACTATCAGAACCCCTGTAATGCTAATGAGATTAAAGATCTTCCACTTCCATTAATGAGCCTGCCCTTTAACTGGAGTTTGATTAGGGAAGATTTATAGGAGGACCAAGACCTTTTGTTAATGAGGCACTGGTTCACAAGGATTGTGTTGCCCTTTGGCTCTGAAAAGTATATAAATATAGGGAGATGAGATTTTACTTTGGGGCTTACTCTTTGGAAGTGTTTGTTTAGCCAGATAAGATTCTGGGCTTAGCAGCTGCTAAGGAGTCCCCTGGCTTTGAAAACCCAGATACTGGTGTTTTATTCTCTGGTGATGTATGTATTGCTTAAGATCAGACAGTTATCTGTCTGTTGATCTATGATGTATGCTCAGACAGCTGGAGGACTTGTCTGTTGGTTGATCTTTGTTTCACTGTATTTTCTCTGAAGTTCAGGATGCTGACTTCTCCCCTGAACTGAGTGAATGATATATGTACTTGATTAAAGTTATTGTTGACCCCTCAAAAGTTGCCTTTCCTTTTAGAAAAGCAGATCAAAGAACCTATGACAGTAGACCATCTTGAATGTGTCAGGGTGATTACTTTTACACCCCTCCCACACACACATACATACCACACTAGACTACTCCCAGGTTTGGGCTATCTAAGGCAGAAAAATCTGTCTCCACTTAAGCTTGAGCAGTTTAAATCAATTCAGATCTAGGTTGGAGTTTGACCAGGGGAAACCTCAACGTAATCTCATAAGCAGTAATGTTCTTGTGAAGAGCTTTAAAGAAGGGGTTGGGGAGCTCTGATTCTCCAAGAAAACAATTACCAAGAAAAAATCATTTTTCTTACTTCCCTTTCTCCTTCCCTCCCTTCTCTCCCTCTATCTACATTGGAAATTCTGCCCTTACCTTCAGGTTCTGCCCAAAGGATATAATTTTTATTGCAGAAGCTTCACGAGATATCCTGGGGTTTACAGGCTAGATTTATTTTTAAAAATCATGCCATAAACCCATATCACTCTGGCTTTCATTGAATGGCAAACAATAGGTTCCAGCCATGCAGCTAAATGAACATGAAAAGAAACACAGTTAAGAAAACTCAATCAAACAAATTTATATAAATTCTCAACATCAAAGGATAAGCAAAATTGAAAATAAAAAAAAATTGAAGCAAATAAAACTAATATAACATAATAAAATGCTTTACTTAATTTGGTACAAAAGAGAAAACTAAGTTGCCAACATAAAAAATGAGAAACAAGAATTCAAACTTAAAACTTTTTCTTAAATCAATAAAACTGATAAGTAAAATGAATGCTTAAATATATAAAATGTTCAGCTTGAAGGACAAAAATGAGAGAATTTAAATAATGCATACTCAGAAAAACAAAGTTAAATCCATAAAGGAATTACTAAGGTGGGAGGAAACTATGATGAGGTAAATTTAGAAGTGACATTTATGAAACATTCTGTGAAACAAATATGGTGAAGGACTTGAGGTACAGAACAGAACACACATTTTCAGTATTTGGAAAACATATCACTTTGTATTGTATAAGTAGTTATTACAAAGGAGGGCTGTTGTTCTCTTGTTGGGGAAAATACTTGGAAAGAAAATGGTAAAGTAGTTATAGTGCTACTCAAAGAAAAAGATAAAAATGTTAATGCATTAGAATAATTAAATATTAAATAATAAACAAAAGAGAGTAGAAAAAACTACAAGTTAGCATTGGAAATACCAGGATTAACAAGTATCCTCTTACTCAGTTACCTAGAAAATTATGATCCTACAACTTTTATATTTTTTCTTCCCCTTTTGAAGTTAAGCCATCACAGAATTCAAATGTAAAACTTTTGCATGTGTTTTCAAGATCTGCCTTGAAATTTTGATAGGCAACATTTTTCCCTTTAAGTATGACCAATTTTTTTGTTTAGTTCTTATTGTTCCTATTAGTTTTGTGGTTAAATAGGAATTTCTTTATTTCGTGTCTTGCCTCTTCTCTTCCAAATTCCACTTCCTTCTCTCCCCACCAACCCCATGAGAGAATGTTTCTGCAAATTTTAAAATCGAATTAAAGTTTCTCATTTCTGGAATACCCATAGAATAGTTTTAGAGGAAATAACAAATTAAAAAGAAGAAAATTAACCACTTTTTAAATTTACTTTATTTACTTGAGAGAAGATTAATTCAAAAAGTGTATAACAAGGCTTTCTGACATTATCATATTATTTAAATGCCTACATACGGGGACGTTTCACAAGAAAATTGTTAAAAATACATGAAACACAACATATGCTATTTTTGAAATTTGGATTTCTTTATTAGATAACCTAGAACTCATTTTCATAGTCAACGTGACTGAGTCACCTAAAATATTTACCCATGGGTCCCATCCACTCAGACTTGAGTTCAATTTTGTTCCATTTAATTTTCAATTTTCCCTTATTCGAATTAAAAAATGGGAACTTCCAGAGTCAATTCAGGTATAAATATTCATTTTCTTCCCTTGCTGACTGACCCAAATAAGAAATTTAAAAGCATAAAACATTTAACTAAGATCATTATAAACAACAATAAACATTTATCAATTGAATAAATAGCAAATTAATAAGTAAATAATATTACACATCTTCTCAAACTAATTCAATTCCATCCTACTTTCCTGTCAAGTAATTTAAGGAAAAAATTCACCCTAATCTCATTATTCCAATAGAAAAGGCAGGTCAAAGGCCTTTCTCTGGCTAAAGTGAGAGGGAAAGAATTCTACCTACAAATTATCTATTTCTGCTGAGTTTGGCAAGGCAAATGACAAAACCACAATTCTTTGGATAGCTCGGATAACTTCCTTCCTTGCCCCATGTGATTTTAGGGTCACTTCAATACTGGATCTCAAGGCATTATTATTACTATTTGAGATGGTTCTTGGTTCTTTCTGCATGGTCACTAATCTCAGAAGTAAATTTCGACTCAAAACTGCATCTTCTTTCCAGAAATCCGTTTGTCCAAATACCCAAATATATTATCTGCATTCAATGTGATGAGAAATAAAATATTGAAAATTCCAATTAATGAGCATATTCTGGGCCCAAGCATTATTGGAAATGTAGTGCTGCTCAGATGTATCCAAAAAATTACAGGGCCTCATAACTCAGGAAAGAATGACTATCAAAACACACACACACATTATATATGTGTATAATATACACATATATAATGTGTGTGTCTGTATGTATGTATATTCATACTACATAATATATACTAAATATATATGCATATATACATATACACTTAGAGACACATCAAAGTCATAGTTTGTATTTCCCAACACAAATGGTTAATTAAATATGGATATGTCAGATAGTGAATGCCTTTCTGTTGCTGCAGACAGAGACTAAATTATCTTTAAGAAGTCACAGGATTTTAAGATGCAAAGAATCTTGGAAATCATCTAGTTCAATCCCTTCATTTTACAGATAAGGGAATTGAGGCCCAGAATTTTTAAACATATTTCTGAGGTCTCAGAGGTAGTAAGCAGTTGCATTAGGAATCAAAACTGGATCTTTTGAATCTAAATATACTATTCTTTCCACTTGCTGACATAATAATTTTCAAAACATCCCCTGCTTTTACTAGGGAACATAGAATATCCCTTAAAATTCCAAGATTTTATGATTATTTGAAGTTAATTATCTTCAGAATTAAACAAAAATAGTACAATCAGTTTGATTCTCTAACTGTATTCAAATCAGTTGCCTTACTTCTTATTTTGTCTAAATAAATAATGGTTACAAAGTGGCACAGCAAATTATGTGTATAGATATAATCCAGAGAAATGAGGGTTTGGGATGGTTGCCACAAATTGTCAAAATTTAAAATAAAAAATTCACTCAGGTTTACACAGGCCTTCTCTATCAGGACTGCCTAATAGCCTCAATAGATTTACTAGCTAATTAATGTGTTACAGCAATGCTAATTACTTACATTTATCCCAGTGGCTTTTTGGATAACACTCTGTGAATTTTTAGAAAACCAAACAAATAAAGGGAATGGAGGGGGAGATAAATCTACCCCATTTTATATGCCTTCATAATTTTGAAGCCTCTCATGGGCTCAAACTGAAGGTGATAAAGAGACACTAAGTGATTCTAAAATGTGCTTTAGAAAATAGAAATTTAGCAAGTAAAGCTAGTAACATTTGATAAAATGACTGCAGCTTGGAGTATTTTTCTCTTTTGTTACTGACTGATAAACTGATATTTTGACAAAAGAAAAATAGAGGACATTTTAAAAAAAGACATATTTTGCCTCAGTGGAAGCGATTTATGAAATGCTTTTAGATGAGCCTTTTTTCTCTTCAGATGTAGCTTCCCAGAATAAAGGTACAATAAAACAACTATTTAAATAACAAAAATAAGGTAAAATTTATGTAGCAGCATTAGGAGAATCAAATATACAACCATTAGTGAAAGTTTAGTTGCAATTCTCACTGTAAGTATGCAGGTGCCTTATGAAATGAAGCTTGTTTATTAAAGATGGACTTTGATTTTTGCTAAATTTTGTGGTCCAAAGCATGTGTCTCTCATGATTAGGGGCAGCTAGATGGTGCAGTGGATAAAGCACCAGTGCAGGAGTTAGGAGGACCTGAGTTCAAATCTCACTTCAGAGACTTGACACTCACTAGTTGTATGACATTAGGCAAGTTGCTTAACCCCGATTGCCTCATCCTGGTCATCTCCAGTCAACCTGGTGAATATCTGGTCACTGGATTCAAATGGCTGTGAAGGAGAAGTGAGGCTGGTGACTTACACAGCCCTCCCTCACTCAAAACAAAGTCAAGTGCAAGTCATGTCATTATTTCTCTGATGGCATGGCCTTCTGATCTGAATGAATACATTATCTTTACTTGTCATTTGAAGATATGCCAGCTTACAAAAAGATATATTTGAATTAAACTAACAAAAACACTGTAAGCTTCCATTTAATAACTCAATATTTATGCTGAATAAATTTTATTCATACTGTATATTCATGGAGTGTGATATCTTTAGGATACCACATACAATCTATACATATTACTGAAAGTATATATGGCAAAAATACATAGGCTAATTTTTCTTGCTTCAGAAGATCCTTTACAAACCAATACAAGAGAAGAAAGTAAGAAAAAAGGTTGGGAAAAATGGAGAAACAGAGAGAATTTTGAAGTTCAACCTTTACAAAAAGTTAATAATAACACATTTGTAGAGCCCTTTAAAGTTTTTAAAATGCTTTCCTCATTAACAATTTTGTGAGGTTAATGCTAATACTATTATTTCTATTTTACGAATGATTATGAGATACCCCCTCCCTCATAAAATTAAGTCAATTCTGTTTTCATCTTTTAACTAGTTCAGAAATGCTATTTCATCCTCAACTTGTTTCAGTCAAATAGGAAATGAAAACAAGAAAGAAAAGTCCATTTTGGAAGGACAGCAATGGGGTAGGGGGCCATCATTTAAAAAACATTTAAGAGCCACTGCCACTAAAATAGGCTTTCCCGCTGTCCGCAGCTCCATTTTCCTGACTTTAGCTTATAAATATCCATTCTCCTTATATAATGAAATAGTTGAACTAGGGGATTCTAAGGTACTTTCCAAGACAAACTCCTACAATGTCTAAAATGTCAGCCTGAAGACCAATATCAACAGAAGAGAATTCATCATCCTATTTATTCTCATTTATTCAGGTATTTGTAAGTATAAATTTAGGTGGTATAAGTTGAAAATATTGGAACTTCTCCACATAAATTGTCAAAGATGACAAAAAAATATCAATACTCAGTGTTGGAGGATGGGTGAAATAATAAGCATGAATGTTGCAGTTTCATGATATATGTGGTGGAACCACCTCAAAGAATTTAGTCAGGCTGCCTCAAATCCAAGTACATGCATTTATTGAGGATTGACACTCCTCAGAAGCAGGCTAGGTTCCAGGAGGAACCAGCAACATCAGTGAAAGCAAGTGGATTGTGGATTTTTATAGGATAAAGATGCAATTACATAACAGAAATTATAAATATTAAAAAATGTAGGAGGGGTTTATTATGGAATTATTTAATAGGGGAATGGCTAAAGTGAAGCTACACATGCAATTATCCACAATTGCATACAGAAAAACCCCTTGGAGGGGTATGTATATATAATAATAATAACATTATAATAAACCTCTCTATGTCATAAGTTCACTTAAAGGACAGATTTTGTTATTACTGAGCAAGTGTCCGTGTAGGGAAAGTCCCTTCTATTGTTTTGGGGTTCACATTCTACTTGAGCACCTGGTGATACTGCTGATTGGCTGAATATCGTGCCCCTGCCTGAGATTAGATGGATGTGGCTGTGGTTGAATGCATGTACATACTTGCTATTTCTGTGGGAAACATGCGTTCATAGACATACCTGTTGTTCTAGTGAACAGTGAGGCATATATGAAGTTGAGACATTGAGTTGGGGGTAGAGTACAGTGGCTAGGTAAAAAAAGTGACTGTACTGAGTTTCGGAGTTTGTGATGTGGTTAAAGTCAGATTGTGTGTTTAAATCAGGACATGCCTGCTGTTCAATGGAGCCCATAAGGAAGTTAGGTTGTTGGGGCTGGGGGTAGCTTTATAGGATTCCATCAACCACCCCTCAAAGAGCTGGGGTCAAAATTCAGGTGGGAAAAGGGACAAAAGTCTCTGCTTCTATAATTTCTTCAGGATGGCAAAGGGCATAGAGCTGTCTCTGCCTCAGTGGGTCCCGAGGAGGAAGTTGATGGAACTGAGCATAGACCACATCCAGAGGATGATGGACTGGTATTCACTGTGCCCTAACAACTACAAATGAATGCCTTGTAGTCTGGAAGACACAAATCTGACAGGCAAATGTAGGGCCCAGATATGAAGAGAAAGAAACCAAGAGTCACCTCCTCCATAAGAATCATTTGTATTTGACATTCAGTATTATCTGATTTTCTATTTTCCCAAAAGTTTCTACTCTAATTTCAATTCCTTTAGGAGGATCAGATACTAGTGAGGATTCAACCATATACATGAAAATATATGTAACAACACTTTTGCAGGGAGAAGCTTTGGACTCAAGAGATATAGGAATGAATTTGCTTGTAAGAGATTAGCTTTATTCCAATGATAATAGAAGACTTGGAAGGATATTTTAAACTCAAACCAAACTTAAAATGCTCCTTATTTAGTTTCAGTAATTAATAGAATAACAAGTGGATCCCTCAATAAGTTGTAACCAATATCCAATTATTTTTATATCACTGAAACATTTAAGCATCTTATTACATACATATATATCTAGTAAGAGGCAGATGACTAGGCCTAATACCCATTTACTAAATTGTTTAAAATATACAAAGGAATAAAATTTTAGGCTGAATAGCTCAGATCTTAAACATACATTTTATTATAGTAGCTCAGTTATATCCCAGTCTCAGCTTATGGGATAATGATTAACATTATGTTTGCAGCTTTGTTTCACAAACTTATTTTCCCTATATCGAATTACTCCCATATAATTCAGAAAGAATGTTCTATTACAGGGATATGATCTTTCACTTGACTATGCAAGCAAGAAAATAACAAACCTGAGTACTAATTTACCCAATTGTTTGGGATGTGGAATGACTCCACATTCAAATTGAAAACATCAAGATATCACATACTTTCATTGTACTCATATCCTTTACTAACCACTTGCTCAGATGATAGATATTTTCTATAAAAGAAAAAAGCAGATGCATACCAGATATGAGATGATAAGATACCCATAGCTCTGTTTGAATTTTGATAAGAGTTAGTTATCCTCCCAGATTCAACCTAGCTCAGATCCTATCTAGCTGAGATTCTATCTGGCCCACTTGTAATATCACAAATGCTTAGGCTCCTTAAGAGTCAACCCAATATGACGAATCTTTAATAAACTTTGTTTTACTTTGACTAAAAGAAGGCTTGAGTCCAGTTCATTCAAGAAAGACCCAGAGTGTTGGTGTTTTGAGGTCCCAGGCACCACAAACCTCAACATATGGTTCACCAACTTCAACATATTGTTCCCTGAAAGGCAATACCGCCAATCTCAAGTTCTTCTTCAGTCAAGACTGGAGGGTATATAAGCCTCCCCTTCTCCTATCCCCTTCTCACTCTCCAAGTACTTTTGCAGGTGCTTTTTGGATCTAATTCTCAGTTCCCAGTAAGTTAGACAACTAGGAGGCTGTCTCAGACAGATCCTTGGTCCAGTAGTTGTATTGGAGATCATGAACATGGGTACACTTTCCAAAGCATAGAGGACAGGGACAAATGCCCTATTCAGAAGTGTATGCCAAATTCTTTTGATTCTTTCGGTGCTAGGAAATTGGGAAAACTTCAGGTACCATTTTTTTTTTGCCTTATTTTGTTTTGTTTGTTTTTCAAAGCTTACTTCCAGATCTTCCTTCATGGAGGAAGGGCCTCCCAGCCCCCACACCTATAATGGGTCAATCCTTTTCAATTCCCCAAAGTTTGCCTTTTGGGTTGTCTCATACAAAATTGGGGGGAAATTTAGTTTTTTCTAAAGAACTTAAAAAGAAAAAGTTGGTATTCTTTTGAAACACCGTTTCTCCTCAGTATCACCTAGAGGGCCACAAATTATGACCCATTTTGAGGACTTTATAACACAATACTCTTTCAGTTACAGTTAAACTGTTACTGAGAAGGAAAATGGATAGAAGTTTCCTATATGATGGCCTTCATCAAGCTCTCTCAGAAGTCTGTTCTCAGGAAAGATTGTGAAATGCTCATAGCTAGAACCTCCCCATAAAAGGAGATTGGGAATCATTTAAATGACCCCCTTCTCATTGCCCCCAGAGCTTTATCCTTGCCTCTCCTCAGTCTCCATTCCCACCACCCTGCCAGCTCCTATTCCCACCCCAATCTGCCCTTCCTACTTCTCCCCAATCTCCCCTAGCACCCTGTTTTCCATGCCACACCTTCTTTCCTTTGGTTTCTCTCCCCTTTTTCTCTAATCCAACATCCCCTCACTTCCTGCCTCCTTCAACTTCTACGTCTACTACCCTGAATGCCCTCCCATGTACCCTCCCTCCTCTAAGACTCCTGCTGAGGCCTTTACCACAGGTTTTGCTGAGGTCCCACACTCTGGGGCCCCTTCCCTTGAGGTGACACTCAGATCTCAGGCCCTACTTCCATGACAATCTTTAGGGTATCTCCCCTTTTGACCCTTTCCCTTCCTCAGGGGCCAGCTAATCTTCCCCCTTATTCAGTGTCATACAATTCAAAATACTAAACTATATTTTACTGAACTAGAAAAATAATTCAATAATTATCTTGAAGATCAAAAGGTCAAGAATCTTAAGGGAATCATGAAAAAAAAATGTGAAGGTGACCTAGTCATGCCAGACCTCAAATTCTATTATAAAACAGTAATCATCAAAGCAATCTCATACTAATTAAGAAGTAGAATGATGCATTATGGAATAGTTTAAATACACAACACATTGTAGAAAATTATGCTAGTAATTTAATGCTTGATAAACCCAAAGATCCAAGTTTTGGGAACAAAAGCTCATTATTTAACAAAATTGTGGCAGAAACTATATAAATACCAACATATCATATCATAGACCAAGACAAGGTCAAAATAGGCGTATGATTTAGATACAAAGGGTGGTACCATAAACAACTTTGGGGAACATGGATGATTTACCTCTCCAATTTACAGATAAGGGGATAATTAAGGAACAAAGGCTAAAAAGCACTTCTAAATGGAAAATGGCAAATTTTATTATATTAAATTTAAAAAGGTTTTGCACAAACAAGACAAACAAATATGAGAAGGATAGCAGAAAACTAGGGGAGATTTCTATAGCAAGTATCTCTGGTCAAGGTTTTATTTTTAAAATATTTGAAGAACTGATTCAAATGTGTAAAACTACAAGTCATTCCCCATTTGATGAACTGTCAATGGATATGAATGGACAGTTTTTCAGACAAAAAATCAAAGTTATTTATACTCATATAAGGTTATCTCAATCAACTTTAATTAGAGAAATACAAATTAAAAGAACTCTGAGGACCTGGCTAATATGACAAAAAAGGAAAAAAATCATAAATATTGGAGAGTGTGTTTGAAAATTGGAATATATATAAGAAAGGATCTATTTGAACAAGGGTATTTATAGAAGTTCTTTTTGTGCTGGCTGAGAACTGGAAATTGAGAGGATGCCCATGAATTGAACAATGACTGAACAAATTGTGGTATATTATTTTAATGGAATATTATTGTGCTGTAAGAAATGATCACTAGGGCGGACAGAGCTAAGATGGCTGAACAGGAGCAACTACTCAACTAAGCTCTTAGGCAAACTCTTTCAGATAGCTATAAAAGAGAATCTGACCAGATTGTGGAGGGGTAGAATCCAATAGGAGACAGACTGGAAGATTCACAGTCCAGGACAGACTGGAAGGTTGACAAGAAAGATCCATTGAGTGGGGCTGAAGGAGTGCACAGTGCACAGGCTGTACCAGTAGGGTCCCCACCATGACAGGGCTGAGTAACAAGCCCCAACTGGGTTGAGGCAGAGCACTGTGGAATCTCTGGCAGATCAGCCCAGGACAGGAGTAAAACAGAACCAAATGAGAGCTGCAGAGACCCAGATATCTGCAGCAGCTGCTTCTGAGACTATATGCCCACAGGTTAAATGTCTGTAAGTCACCTACTTGAACTTCTGGGAGCAAAGATGGTAGAGTGATCTGTAAATGCTCTCCCCTACCCCTTGTTGATCTTGAAACACCCATAAAATATTTCCCAAGAAAAATCCTGGAACAGTGGGATCAGTTGAAAGGGCAAACAGTCTCTTAGCACGTGAGGCTAGGAAAACTGCAAAGGAGGGTCCATCTTGCTGTGTCTGAAGGGGATCAGTACAGAATTGGAGTCATCCCAGACAGCCCCACCTCAACAAACCGGGAGGAGATCCTCAGCTCAGGGAGATGAAGCCTACAACCACCAACAACAGGACCCCAGTACCACCTCAGCCTAGGAAATGGGGAATGAGAAATGGGGAAGACATTAGCTCATCAGAGGAGACCTCCTGTAGCCAGACCACCCCTGCCCCACAATTAACACAGTTAGCTTCAGGGCAAATCCAGAAAACCCAGAAAGATTGCACCTGCCCTCTGCTTTCTCACACCAGCCAGCTCAGCACCAGGTAAGCTGCAGCATTTTAGTTTCTAGCTGAAAGAACCAGAGGTCACAACACACAAAGCCTCAAGTTCAAGGCACAAGCATGGTGGGACAGAGCCACTTGTGTGCTAGAAGCAGAAATCTACTTTAAAAGTCAGGAAAGGATAATCATCATGAGTAAGAATTAAAGCAGAAAAGAAAAGATCATAGAATTTTTCTATGGGGACAAGGAACAAAACACAAATATCAAAGAGGTCAGCATTGAGACTGAATTCCCATCTGAAACTTGAGAAGGGAATACGAACTAGTTGCAAACACAAAGGGCATTCCTGAAAGAGCTGAAGAAGGATTATATATATATTTTTTAATTAATTAATTTTTTATATTTTCAGTGTTCTACATTAACTACCATATAAATTAGATTATTATTTTCCCTACCCTTCTTCTTACCTCCCCCCTCCCTCCCCAAGATGCCATACAGTTTTGTATAGGTTCTACACATACATTTCTATTAAATATATTTTCGTTATATTCATGCTGTGCTGAAGAATTAAAATGAGTGGGAGAAATCATCTAACAAGTCAAAACGCAATACAGACACACACACACACACACACACACACACATACACACACATAAATGATCTACTACATTCTGTGATTGAATTCCATAGTTCTTTCTACGGATGTGGAAGGAATTTTGCCTTAGAAGATCATTGGGAATTTTTTAAGTCCTTGCATTGCAATGAAGTTCCAATTTCACCAGGAAAAACTTTCACACACTGTGGTCGTTGCCATGCACAAAATTCTCCTGGCTCTTCTCCTTTCACTCAGCATCAGATGACATAAGTCTTGCTAGGCCTCTCTGAAGTCTTCCTGTTCATCATTTCTTACAGCATAATAGTATACCATTACATTCATATACCGTAATTTATTCAGCCATTCCCCAACTGATGGGCATCCTCTTGAGTTCCAGTTTTTGGCCACCACAAAGAGTGCAACTATAAATATTTTTGTACATGTGAGACCCTTTCCCATTTTTATGATCTCTTGGGAATACAGTCCTAGAAGCGATATTTTTGGGTCAAAGGGTATGCAAACTTTGTAGCCCTTTGGGCATAGTTCCAAATTGCTCTCCAGAAACGATGGATCAGATCACAGCTCCACCAAAGTTGTATTAGAGTTCCAACTCTCCCACATCCTCTCCAACATTTATTATCTTCTTGTTCTGTCATGTTTGCCAATCTGATAGGTGTGATGCAGTACCTCAGAGTTGTTTTGATTGGCATCTCTTTAATCAAAAGTGATTTAGAGCATTTTTTCATATGACTATAGACATCTTTAATTTCTTCCTCTGAAAATTGCCTGTTCATATCCTTTTACCATTTATCAATTGGGGAATGACTTGTATTTTTGTTCATTTGACACAGTTCCCTATATATTCTAAAAATGAGGACCTTATCACGGACATTAGCTCTAAAAATTCTTTCCCAGTTTTCTACATCTTCCTGAATTTTGGTTGCATTGGGTTTGGTTGTGCAAAATCTTTCACTTTAATGGAACCAAAATGATCCATCTTGCACTTCATAATGCTTTCTATCTCTTCTTTAGTCAAAGATTCTTTCCTTCTCCATAAATCTGATAAATACATTATTCCTTGCTCTAACAATTTGTCCATAGTATCTATCTTCATACCTACATCGTGTACCCATTTGGATCTTATTCTTGTGTATGGTGTAAGGCATTGTTCTATGCCTAGTTTGTGCCACATGTTTATCCAGTTTTCACTGCAATTTTTGTTGAACAGTGAATTCTTATTCCAGAAGCTGGGGTCCTTGGGTTTATCAAACAGTAGATTACTATATTCATTGTCTACTGTGTCTTGAATAATTATCCTATTCCACTTGTCTACCCTTCTGTTTTTTAGCCAGTACCAAATGGTTTTGATAATTGCTGCTTTATAATACAATTTGAGATCTGGAAGCAGTAGGCCACCTTCCCTAACATTTGTTTTCATTAGTCCCCTTGATATTCTGGACCTTTTGTTCTTCCAGATGAATTCTGATGCTATTTTTTTCCAACTCTAGAAAATAATTAGCTAATAGTTTAATTGATATGGAACTAAATAAGTAAATTAATTTAGGTAGAATTGTCATTTTTATTATATTGGCTCAGTCTACCTATGAGCAACTGATGTTTTTCCACTTACTTAGATCTGACTTTATTTGTGTAAAAAATGTCTTGTGGTTGTGTTCATGTAGTCCCCATGTTTGTTTTGGCAGATAAACTCCCAAATATTTTATAGTGTCTACCCTAGCTTTAAATGCGATTTCTCTTTCTACTTCTTGCTGATGGACTTTGTTACTAATATATAAAAATGCAGAAGATTTGTGTGGCTTTATTGTGTAACCTGCAACGTTGCCAAAGTTGTTGTTTCATGTAGATTTTTACTTGAATCTCAGGGATTCTCTATGTATATCACCATATCATCTGCAAAGAGTGATAACATAGCTTCTTCTTTGCCTATTCTAATTCCTTCAATTTCTTTATCTTGTCTAATTGCCACAACTCACATTTCTAGTACCATATTGAATAATAGTGGTGATAATGCCATACTTGTTTCACCCTTGGTTTTATTGGAAATGCATCTAGCTTATCATCATTGCATATAATGCTTGCAGAAGGTTTTAGGTAGATACTGCTTATTATTTTGTGGAAGATTCCCTTTATACCTATGCACTCCAATATTTTTAATAGGAATGTGTGTCATATTTTGTCAAAAGCTTTTCTTCATCTAAGGAGATAATCATGTGATTTCTGCTAGTTTTGTGGTTGATATGGTAGATAATGCTAATTGTTTTCCTAATATTAAACCAGTCCTGCATTCTTGGCCTGAATCCTAATTGGTCATGATGTATTATTCTCGTGATAAGTTGCTGTATTCCTTTTGCTAAAATCTTATTTAAAATATTTGCATCTATATTCATTAGAGAAATTGGCTTATAATTTTCTTTCTCTATCTTATCTCTCCCTGCTTTAGATTCAAAACCATATTTGTATTATAAAAAGAATTTGAGAGGACCCCTTCTTCCCCAATTTTCAAAAATAGTCTATATAGTATAAGAATATAATATATATATATATATATGAATTAACTCTTCTTAAATGTTTGATAGAATTCACTTGTAATTCTATCTGACCCTGGAGATCTTTTCCTAGGGAGTTCATAATGGCTTGTTCAATTTCTTTTTCAGAGATGGGATTGTTTAAGCATTCAACTTCCTCTTCTGTTAATCTGGGCAATTTGTATTTTTTAAAATATTCATCCATCTCATTTAGATTGTGGAATTTATGGGCATAAAGTTGAGCAAAGTAATTTCTAACTATTGTTTTAATTTCCTCCTCAGTGGAGGTGAGTTCACCCCTTTCATTTTTGATTTCAGTAATTTGTTTTCTTCTTTCTTTTTTTAAATCAGATTGACCAAAGGTTTATCAATTTTATTAATTTTCTCATAAAACCAACTATTGGTTTTATTTATTAATTCAATAATTTTCTTAATTTCAATTTTATTTATCTCTCCTTTTGTTTCTAGTATTTCTAATTTGGTATTTACTTGGGGATTTTCAATTTCTTTTTTTCTAGCTTTTTCAGACAGATGTCAAAGTCATTAATCTCCTCTTTCTATATTTTATTCATGTAGGCATTCAAAGATATAAAACTTGCCCTAAGAACTGCTTTTGCTGCATCCCATAAGATTTGGTAGGTTGTTAAATTATTGTCATTTTCGTGAATGAAGTTGTTGACTGTCTCTATGGTTTGGTGTTTTACCCACTCCTTCTTTAGGATTAGATTATTTAGTTTCCAATTAATTTTTGGTTTATCTTTCCATAGCCTTTTATTACATATAATTTGTATTGCATTATGATCTGAGAAGATGCATTGACTATCTCTGCCTTTCTGCACTGGATTCTGAGGAGTTTTTGACCTACAACATGGTAAATTTTTGTATAAGTGCCATGTACCACTGAGAAAAAGGTATACTCCTTTCTATTCCCATTCAGTTTTCTCCAAAGATCTATCATATCTATGTTATCCAGAGTTTTATTTGCCTCCTTAACTTCTTTCTTGGTTATTTTGAGGTTAGATTTATCAAGTTCAGAGAGGCAAAGTTTGAGGTGCCCTAGTAGTGTAATTTTGTTGTTTATTTCTTCCTTCAATTCCTCCTACCTCTCCTCTAAGAATTTGGATGCTATACAATTTGGATCATACATGTTTAGTAATGATATTGCTTCATTGTTTGTTATGCCTTTTAGCAGGGTATAGGTCCTTCCTTATCTCTTTTGATTAGATCTGTTTCTGCTTTCGCTTTGTCTAAGATTAGGATTGCTACCCCTACTTTTCTTACATCTTCTGAGGCAAAATATATTCTGCTCCAGTCTTTTACCTTTATCCTGTGTATATCACCCCATTTCAAATGTGCTTCTTGTAAACAACATATTATTGTATTATGGCTTTTAATCCTTTCTGCTATCCATCTACATTTTAGGAAAGAGTTCATTCCATTCACATTCACAGTTATGATTACAATCTGTGTCTTCCCCTCCATCCTCTTTCCCCCTGCTTGTGCTTTTAGTTCTCCCATCTCCCTTCCCTTCCTCAATAGAGTGATTACTTTTCATTACTACCTCCTCCAGCCTTCCCTTCCTTCTTTGAGCCCTCCTTCCTTTGACTCCCCTTTCTATTTTTCCCTTCCTTTTAGTTTCCCCTCCCCTTTCTTCACCCTTCCCCTACTACTGCCTATAGAGTTAGTTAAATTTATATACTTACTTAAGTTTATTTTTCCCTCCTTGAACTAAATCAGATTAGAGTATCTCTCAAACAATGCTCATCTCTCTCCCCTCTTTCCCTCTGGTATAATTTTGTACTTCTTCCTGTGATACAATTTACCATTCTCTGCTTCCTCCATTTCACATCTCCTGTTACACTCCCTTTGCATGCTTAAATCATATTTTTATCATCACATCATTTACTTTATACCTGTTCCCTCTATGTATATCCCTTTTATATTTCATAATAGATGTACAATTCTCAGGATTAACAGGTATCATCTTCATTGAAAGAATCCACTGTTCACCTCCTGAAAGCAATCAAACTAAAAACACCAAGGAATTTCATTGCCAAATTCCAAAACTATCAAGTGAAGGAGAAAATACTAGAGGTAGCCATAAAGAAACCATTCAAATATTGAGTAGATACAATCAAGATCACACAGTAGCTTGCACCTTCTGCACTGAAAGATCAGAGGGACTGTTTAAGTAAGGCAAAGGAGCTGGACTACAACCAAGGATCAATTACCCACAAAGTTGAGCTTAATATTTCAGGCAAAGAGATGAATATTCAATGAAATAAGGGATTTTCAGACCTTCCTGATGAAAAGACCAAAGCTCAATCGAAAATTCAGTCTTCAAACCCAAGTCTCAAAAGAGGCATACAAAGGTAAACAGGGAAAAAACTTGTTTTTCAATGTGACCAATCTCTTTACATATAAAGGAGGATGATGCTTGTTAATCCAGAGAATTGTAAAGTTATTACAATATATAAAAGGCATATAAATAGATAGAGGGAGTGTGTATAAATTAAATGATGCAATGATAAAAATGTGATTTAAGGATTCAAAGCAATTGTAAAAGGAGAGGTGAAAAAAAGAAGGCAGAAAATACTAAATTATGTTACAGGAAGAGGCACAAAATTATATTAAAGTAGATGGAATGAGGGGAGGGAGATGAGTATTGTTTGATATTTACTCTCCTCTGATTTGGTTCAAGGAGCAAACAACAAATTAAGTAAAGGAATCTAGCTAGCTCTATAGGCAGTGGGAGGGAAGAGAGGGGGGTCACAGGGTGAATTGAATGTAAAGGGATGATATCCAAAAAAAATAAGAGATAAGAGGGGAATATATTTTCAAGAGAAAAGGAGGGGAGAAATAGAATGGGGTAAATTATCTCACATAAAAGAGGGAAGAAAAAACTTTTTCAATGGAGGGCAAGGGGGGGAGGTGATAAGAAATGAATGAATCTTACTCTCATCAGAATTGGCTTAAGGAGTGAATGTCATACACATTCAGTTGGGTATGAAAATCTATCACCCTACAGGAAAATAGAGGAGAAGGGCATGGGGGTTATAAAAGGGAAGAAAACTGGGAGAAGGGGTTAATCAGAAGCAAATGCTTTTGAGGAGGGACAGGGTAAAAGGAGAGAATAGAATAAATGCGGGGATATGATGGAGAGAGATATAGTTAGTGTTTCACAACAGGCCTGTAACGGAAGTATTTTATGTTACTACATATTTGTAATCAATATCAAATTACTTGCCTTCTCAATGAGAGTGGATGGGGAGGGAGGAAGAGTAAGAATTTGGAACTCAAAGTTTTAAAAAATTAATGTTGAAAAGTGTTTTTAATGCAACCAAGAAATAAAACATATAAGCAAAGTATATACATATATACATACATACACATACATACATGCATACATACACACACACACACACACACACACACATATATATATATATATATATATATATATATATATATATATATATATATCAGAGAGAGTTTTAACCAATCAGACATGTGCAAGCAGGCTCTAACAAATCAGATATATGTGGGTTCTAACCAATCAGATGCTCAGTAGAACTGTATATAAAGAAAACCAGAGCTGAGAGAAGCAGATGTAAACAGAGTCAGTGTTGGGTGAGTGAGAAGAAGAGAGCTGAGAGGAGACCTTTGCTGGCAGAGAGGAAGACCTCTGAGAGTAGAGAGGAAGACCTGTGAGAGAGGAGTGGACGATCTCTTATACCTGGGAGCAGACCTCTAAGATCTAAGAAAGGAGACCTCCTCCTATCTGTTGATGTGTTTTGAAATCTCAGGCAGAAGTCTTGTCTGTTGGTCTCTGTTAATTACTCAGACAGAAGCCCTATCTGTTGGTCTTTATGAATGGAGATGATGGTGGTGGTGGTGGATGTTAGTTTTCTTCTTGTCCTGCTGTTCCTTGTTTTTCTCAGAGGCAGAACTTGTGAAGTGGAACAGTCCCCATGGATATGGAGCAGGAGCAAAGAGCTGTCTATGTGTGAAACCAGGCAAGAGTTGGGAATGGTCAGTCTACAAAGGAAGAGCCATGGAACTTGGAAGTCAACAACGACTTAAGATGAAAGAGGACTTTACTTGGACTCTTGAAATTGATTAAGAAGCTTGTTCTTACAGTGACCTAGAGGTAGATGGTGCAGTATTTTGAAAAAGGGCTTTACTTGGATACTTGATATTGATTAAGGATGTTGCTATTGTTATGATATATATATAGTGTATTTATTATATATATAATATACCATATAACATATATAATATAGCATATATAATATTTAAATATATTAGATAATATGTTTTACTTAAGGATGTTGGATGAATACTATGCCTTATTTTATTGAACAATGTTTATTTTTTTGCTGGAAAAATAGAGAGTTCATTATACTATGCAATTACACCCTTGAAATCATTCATAGTAGCAATCTTCAGGTGTGCTGCTATGATTGGTTTTACAAGAAGATAAGGGCAGGATTTGTGATATAATGGAGTACAAATAGGAAAAAGCGTAATCAGGATGTATGTCATCTTGTGATATCATGGATTAAAAATAGGAAGAAAGGGTAATCAGAATGTATGTCATTGTCAGGCATTACATTGCCTGAAAGCCATGATAAAAAACAAAAAAACAGCCTAGACATTACCTTTCAAAGGTTGTCAAGGTAAACTCCACCAATATTCTAAAACAAGTGGGTAAAATAAAAATTGAAAGAATCCACTGACCACTTCCTGAATGAGATCCCCAAATTATAGCCAAATTCCAGAGTTCTCAGGTCATTGAGAAATAAGAGGCATTCCCCCAATTTATAAATGATCAAAAGATAAGAACAGTTTTCCAAAGCTATCTATAGCTATATGAAAAAAGTATTCTAGCTTTCTATTGATAGAAGAAATGCAAATTAAAACAATTCTGAGGTACTACTTATAACTTATTAGATTAATTAATTATTAGATTAATTAATTAGAAAATGTAAATAACCAATGTTGGTGAGAACATGTGAAAAATGAGATTTTAAGGCACTGTTAGTGGAATTGTGAGTTGACTCAACCATTCCGTAGAGCAATTTGGAACTATGCCCAAAGGACTATGAAACCATACATACCCTTTCATCTAGTAACTCCACTCACCACCAGTCCTGTATCCCAAAAGACATTTCAAAAAAGGTAAAGGGCCTGCATGTGCAAAAATATTATGGCAAATATTTTCTGGGGATAAAGAATTAGAAGTTATGGGGAAACTCATCAATTGGGGAGTGGCTGAAAAGTTGTGGTATGTGATTATGAGAGAATACCATTGTACTATAGGAAATAATGAGCAGGATGCTCTCAGAAAAACCTAGAAAGACTTGTGTAGGCTGATGCAAAATGAAATGTACTATGTACAAAGTAATAGCAATATCATAAGATGATCAGCCATGAATGATTTAGCTAGTCTCAGCAATACAACAATCTAAGACAACTCTCAAGAATTTATGACGAAAAATGCTATTCATCTCCAGAGGAAGAACTGATGGTGTCTGAATACAGATTGAAGCATACTTTTTTTTACTTTATTTTTCTTGAGTTTTTTCTTTGTCTTTGTTTTCTTTCACAACATTACTAATATGAATATGTTTTGCATGACTATGCATGCATAACCTATATTGAATTGAATATATTGAAAGAAAATCATAATTTCAGACAGAGTAAAAGAAGAAATAGATCTAATTAAACTAAACAATCATCAAAGCTACATTTTGCTTAAAAGTACCATAAACATTGAGGTAATATCAATACTCAACATATATGCACCAAATGACAGAGTATTCAAATTCTCAAAGCAAATGTTAAATAAGTTACAGTGGAGAAACTCAACTTTCTCCTCTCAGAACTAGATAACTCTAATCATAAAGTACACAAGAATGCAATGAAAGGTATGAACAGAATTTTTTAAAAGTTAGGTATTGATAGAAAAGAATATACCTATTTCTCGACTATCATGGCAGTTTCACATTGAAGTTGACCATGTATTAGGACATAAAAGTCTCACAACCAAATGCAGAAAAAAACAAAAATAGAAAATGCTTCTCTTTCAGACCAAATGTGATAACAATTTCTTTTGGATTAAAAATTAATTTGAAACTATATAGTCTAATCCTAAAGGATGAGTGGGTCAAATAAAAACTCATGGAAAAAAATAAGAGAATGTCAATCATGAGACAGCTTACCAGAATTTATGGAATGCAGCCAAAGAAGTATTTAATGGCAGAATTTATATTTTCAAATATTTACATTATTGAGAGAAATAACATATTAATAAATTAGGCAGGTCATTTAAAAAAATAGGAAAAAAGCTAATTAACATTTCTCAATTCATCACCAAAAATAAGCCTTGAAAATCCCACTGAACTAATAAATAAAATTAACATCTGACTTAAAAAAATACATGAACCAGTAATTAATTTGGCAAAAATTTTTTTTAAAAGGAGAAGAAAACCAAATTGATGGCATCAATAATGAAAAAGTTAATGTGCCACCAATAAAGATGAAATTAAACCAATTATTTGGAGATATTCTGACCAATTATAAGCCAATAAATCTGACAGTCTAAGTGAAATAAATATTTTTAAAAATATAAATTGTCAAGATCAAAAGAAGTGGTAATAGAATATTTAAATAACTTCATCTTAGAAAAAGAAGTTGAACAAGCCCTAAACAAGTTCCCTAAGTCCATATGACCAGATGCATTTACAAAGGAATTCTACAAACATTCGAAAAACAACTAATTCCAATAATATATGAACCATTAAATATAAGAAAATAAGAAGGTCTACTTAATTCCTTGTATGACACAAATATGCATTTGATTCATAAACCTAAAGACAGCAAAACCAAAGAAGCAAAATTATAGGACAATTTTCCTAACAATTATTTATGCAAAAAAATTATACAAAATACTTAAAAGGCCATTACAAAAATATGTCACAAAGATTATATACAGTAATCAGTTAGGTCTTATACCAAGAACGTAGGGCTGGGTCAATATTAGGAAATTAAGAAATGATTATAATAGAAGCAAAAAATTTAAAAACAATCATATGACTGTCTCAATAAATGATATGAAGGGAGAATATCTAAAAAATAAAATTTACTGTTGAGTGTAATGTACTAGCAGTAAGAGAAAGGGAGAGGTAGAAGGCAGCAAATCATCTCACATGAAAGAGGGAAGAAAGAGCTTTTACAATGGAGGGGAAGAGAGGGAGATGAAAGAAAGTAAGTGAGCCTTGCTCTCATGGGATTTGGCTTAAGGAGGGAATAACACACACTCCATTGAGTATGGAAATCTATTTTACCCTGCAGGATGGCAGGGGGAGAGGGGAAAGAACAGGGAAGTTATTAAAAGGGATAGCAAATTGGGGAAAGGAATAATCAGAAGCAAACACTATTGTGGGAGCCCAAATCAAGGGAGAGAATGGAATAAATGTAGGGTGGGATAGGACAGAGTGAAATATGGTTAGTCTTTCACAACTTGACAATTATGGAAGTATTTTTCATGGCTACACATACATGGCCTACATTGAATTGCTTGCTTTCTCAGTTAGGGTGGGTGGGGAGAGAGTATGGGAGAGAATATGGAACTCAAAGCTCTAATAATGAATGTTAAAAATTGTTTTAGCATGCAACTGGGAAACAAAATGTACAGAAAATTTGGTATAGAAATCTATTTTGCCCTACAGGAAAATAGAGGGGAGGAAGATGGAAGAAGGTTGGGTAATAGAAGGGAAAGCAGACTGGAAGAAGGCATGGATGAGGTGCCTGCTGTCCTAGGGGGAGGTGGGGAGAGATGGGGAGAAAATTTGGAATTCAAATTTTCATCGAAGTGAATGTTGAAAACTGAAAAACAAATAAATTATATATTTAAAAAAAGGAAATGATTTACAAAACAGCTGGGAAGATTTATATGAATTAATGCAAATTGAAATGATTAGAATGAGAACATTGTATACAGTACAACCAAAAAAAGGCTCAGCTACTCTGATCAAGACAATGTTCTAAAAGAATTCCAAGGGAATCATGATGAAAAATGCTACATACCTTGATGAACTCTGAGTGGAAGTTTATGTGTATTTTTTTTAACTTTACTTTTATTACTTTTTTTTTAGCAGCATGGCTAATATATTTTGCATGATTTCACATGTATAATTAATATTTGTTTGCCTTTTCTTTGGTAGGGGGATGGTTCAATGGAGAGAGATAATTTGGAATTCAATTTTTTTAAAATATTAAATAAATCTTAATTTTCTTTGAAAAGACAAAAAAAAAAGATTTAAGTACACTTTTTGAAGACAATTACTAACTATGATTCCAGAGGTATAAAGATGAAACATGCTACTCATCTCCTAAATGCAGCATTCTGGGTGAAGACTGAGATTTATTTGTGGTTGCATGACCAATGCAGAAATGTACTTTGCTTGACTATGCATATTTCTGATAAAGGTATTATTTTTCTTTTTCAATCATGGGGAGAAAACAGGAAAAAAAAGATATGTCAAAAGAAAAAATGAAGTTTCGCTGTAAGATTAAAATTTTGAAAGAAAGCAATGTAAAAATAAAAAGTTAAACACTTGAAAACGTCCATATTTACTAACAAACCGCATTTCTAAAAGATGAGAAAGAGAAAAAGGGGGGGGGGAGAAAATAGAGCTGTCAAAAGCAAAATTCCTCTTTTTGTAATAAAAATAGATTAAAACTCAAGGATGTATGAAATTAATGTTCTAAAAAATGAACTAAAACTTGTTTTAAAGACTAGTTTTATAATAAGAAGCAATTACAAAAGATTGAGCTAGAATCTAGTTCTGCAGAGCACAAAGAATAACGAGCAGATAAAGAAAAATAGGTTTCTATTTGCTATCATTTATGTGAATGGCAAAAGTTTCCCAATTAAAAGAAATTTATATAATAGGTCAATAAAGGAAATATGACAAATGGGCTGCTTATAAAATACTCTGATGTAAAAAAAATATTTGGGCAGATTAAAGTAAAAAACGCTTTGAAAATGTATTATACAAAAAAATATCAGGAGTGTTAAGAATGGCATACGATAAAGTGAAATCGAAATTGGGGAAAGAAATGAATGAGAAAAACAAGGCATTGTGGGCTGTCTACATTAGCCTATTCAACCTTACAGGTTTAAAATTTTAAATGCAGTAAGTACTCTTGGATCATTAATTCCAATTAAGAGAGCTTTATTAATTAGGCATTAAAAGTAATACACTTCAAAAATTAAAAATATGTAAAGCTACATTTCTCAGTCAACAAATCAGAAACTCAGCAAAGCAATCTGCAGATATTTGGAGCTGAGGCTTTCTGTCATTCTCTTGCACTTGATCCAGTGATTGACAGTCAACAAACTGACCTCCTTGTCCCTTACATAAATAGCTAACATGGTCCTGGAACAACATCTTTTATTAGAAGACAAAACACTAGGTAGGGCCACTAAAGAGAAGGAAAACAATAGATGATGGAAAGCAGGGGAGAAGGAGCTCTGGCTAAAGCAGCTTGATAGAAGAAAAAGCAATCTTGTCCTCAGTAATGAAGAGGTCACTCAGACAACATAGCTGTTTTTTCCCCTACAATAGTTTTTTAGAACCCTACTGTCTATCTAAATAAAAGTAGTACATCTATCACACAAGGGTATAAGAGTGGAAAAATAAATAAGTAACAAATATGACACAAAATAATTTGACATTTAAATTCATAAAAGAATGTTTAACATGATTATAATAAAGTGACTAATCAAATTAAAATAGTACTAATGGTGAAAGCACAGATACCAATCACATAGGAAGTAACTTAATAAATCAATGGGAGAATTAGTAAACCTCCATTCTTTTTTTTAAAAAAATTACATATATGGGATGATGTTTAAAAAAAACTCCTTGTAATGTCATTGAGAAGTTCTATGCAAATTTGAAAAGGCAAAAATTATACAATCAAGGGATCATAACATTTTTGTGTTTTTGGTTGTTGAAGCTTATGGAGTCCTCAGAATAATGTTTTTAAATACATAAAATAAAGTATACAGGATGGCACAGCAAACCAATCATATTGAAATATTTATCAACTTTTTTTAAAGTTTGTGTACTTCAGGTTAAATTCTCTATTACATATACAGCATTTTTCTACAATGCTATGAAATCCATATAAGTAACAATACCATATGTAAAATTTTGAGGTTACATGAAAACTGAAAACAATCTACACAATGACTTTATTAAATAATGCATCAGAAAACTAGAATATTTTAAAGATAGCACAATATAAATTATGAAAGTCAGCAAAAATATTAGAAGCAAATTCATATTATTCATACAAAAAAGAAAAATTAATTTTGCCACTCAAAGACAAATGATAATGCAAAAGAAGTTTTAAAAGTAAAGATTTTAAAAGCAAAGGAAAAGAGAGATACAATAGAAAAAAGTTAATTGAAGCAGTAAAAGTAAACATAATTTTTGAGACCAATACTTTCCACATTATTAGTGAATTTAACTTTTTAAGAGAGGAAAAAGTTCAAGACATCGCATATGGAAAATGAAAGATCCTGACAAGTAAAGAATTCAAAAATGTTATTAATACTTCACACAACTACAATCTAACAAGCTAACACACAGGGAGTGCATAGTTTTCTGGAGTTGGAGTCAGGGAGAACTTAGTTACAAACCTGTCCCAGATATTTAGTAGCTGTATGACTCTAGCCAAATCATTGAATGAACTCAGCCTCAGTTTCTTTACCTGTAAAATGGGGGTGATCATGATGACCCTTATCTCACAGGCTAGTTATAAGGATCAAAGAAGATAATATACTTGCAATGCTCTGCAAAATCTTAAAAATTATATGAATATTAGCTATTAAAATAAAATAATTTAAAAGATACTGAGTATTATCTACAAAAATATCAACTGCCCAAACTGGCAGTTCAATAGACCAAAATTAATAAAATGTAATCAAATCATTATCTATTTGTATACTAGCCCCTCTAAAAAAACCAAATACAATAATCAAACATAAAAAAAGAAATGCTACCTTAATCAGGTGATTTCCATCAAATCTTAAGTACAAAATAGCTGCCATATAACATTACCCAATATCTTTGAAGCACATACAACACTGATTTCAAAGCTGTGTGAAAATAGCACGAAAAATTATAGACAAATTGTGCTAATGATAATAAATATAAAAATTATTGAACTAGAAAATTAAATAAGAAAATTATTCATGATGAATAAACATTATTGTTAAAAGGCATATAATCTGTTCAGTATTAGAAAGGTTATTTCTCAAATGCTAGTTTCTAACTGGTTTTTGTCTACCATGATGTGTGACTCTTTTCTAGGTCGTTCCATACTGCATTCCATACTGCTTCCCATACAGCACAGAATGTCCATACAACTTGCTGGAGGCTTTCTTTTTTTTTAATTTCCCTTGACATGATAAGGATACCATGGGACCATCATGATTGTCTACCTATTATTATTCATTCCTTACAAAGTGTCTAGCTCATCTTTCATCCCTATGTTACGTTTGAACTATGACAAATTTTGATCATTTTCTTTGAATTCCTCATTAGTCGTATGGTACAACCTGTTTATACCCATCATGAATTTCTCTATTGCCCTTTGTGTTATATGTTTTTGGTTTTTCAGTGACAATTGTGTTTCATGACTCATTGGTATCTAGAGGAATTAGTAGAATATTGACATTAAAATGATGGAATTTTTATGTCCAGGAGAAATCATTAAAGTATTTTAGCAATGTCCTGAAGGCAATCTATCACACTTCCTTTGTTTTAGGTGACTCTGATTCCAGCACCCCCTTAGTTAAAGTTTTATACTGGGAAGAAATGAAGCACTCAAGTATCATTGAACAAAGGAAATTTACTTTGTTCAAATATAACAAGGATACAGTGGAACTTATCTTCCCCGGATATAACCTCCCTCTTCTTCACCTGGAAAAGCTTTTCCTCAGTATGGTGACCTAAGTGGTTTTGGGCAGCCATCAAGTCTGAATGGCCCAATCACATGGGAATTTTTATGCTTCCAGACTAAGAAGTTGCATTAGGGAAACTAGAGCCAAGTAATTTGCATGGGAGGAAGAAGCGAAGGAAAACATTGGTAGTATCACATATTTCCTCCTGTTCAATTGTGGTATACATTACTACTTATTTACTACTTATGACTACATTGTCATTTATTATGTACATTACTACTTATCTCAAATTGACGGACAAACTCTATAGGTTATTCCAAGGAAAATTATACAGCTAATTATAAATTTAAAATTCTCCTCAAAATAAGCTACAGATGAGAAAACAGAGGCCTTGGGATGCTGTAATTTGCTTATGTTCAAACAGATATTGAGCATCTAATGGAGACATGATTCAAAATCAGGTCTCCTCCTTCTAAATTTCAACCTTTGTATTGTATTACCTATTAATTATAACTGACATTTATTTTAATACTTTTAAGACTGTGAAGTGATCTGCATTTTATCTAATTTAATCCTTACAACACCCTTGTAAAGTTAGTGGCTAAAACACTATTTCAACCAACAAGCATTTATTGCCCATATATTATGTGCCAGTCACAGAATTACTATTTATGCTTACTTTACAAAGGAGGAAATTGAAGCTCAGATATTTTAGTGATTCACATGTGCCTCACAACTATTAAATGTCACAGAAAGCATCTGAATCCGGCTCTCTCCTGATTCCATGATCATCATTATTTTCACTGAGAGAATCAGATCTATCACATGATGAAAGAATTTATTGTAATTGAAGTAGAAGTTGAGTGATGATTTGATGACAATAGAATAAACATCCACAGATTTTTTAACAGAACAGGAACATAAATGTATGTGTGTATATATAGTATAGTATATATGTACGTATATTGTGTATATGTATGTGTATATATGTATATGTATATCCCACATATAAACCACTACTACTTACATGTGGCAGTCTTTTATCTATCCCGCATGTAGCAGAGTTTTAAGTTAGAGTGTATATTATAGTAAATGCTCTTGGGGATAAACATGCAGAATCCAAACTCCTAGCTTGCAATTATCCCCTTCTCCCTTTTGCCTTCCTTTCTATGATTTCTTCCTCTCTTATCCACTTCACACATTCACTCTCACCTCCCTCCTCTTCCCCTCCGTTGTAAAATTTTTTTTCTTGTCTCTTTTATGTGAGATAATTTACCCTATTCTACCTCTCCTTTTCTCTTTCTCCCAGTGTAATCCTCTCTCACCCCTTAGATATCAGTCCTTTATATTCAACTCACTCTTTGCTAGATAGAGAGATAGATTAGATAGATAGATAGACAGACAGACAGACAGACAGATAGATAGATAGATAGATAGATAGATAGATAGATAGATAGATAGATAGATATTCCCTTCACCCACCCTAATACTGACAAAGGTCTCATGAGCTACAAATATCATCTTTTCATGTAGGAATACAAATGGTTCAACTTTAGTAATTCCCTTATTATTTCTATTTCCTATTTACTTCTTCATGCTTCTCTTGATTCTTGTATTTCAGAATCAAAATTTCTATTCAGCTCTGGTCTTTTCATCAAGAATGCTTGAAAGTCCTCTTTTTCATTAAATGTCCACTTTTTTCCCCTGAAATATTATGCACAGTTTTTTTTCTGAGTAGGTGATTCTTGGTTTTAATCATAACTTCTTTGACCTCTGTAATATCAAATTCCAAGCCATCAGATCTTTTAATGTAGAAGCTGCTAAATCTTGTGCTATCCTGTTTGTGTTTCCACAGTGCTTTAATTGTTTCTTTCTGGCTGCTTGTAATATTCTCTCCTTGATCTAGGAAGTCTTGGGATTTTTTCTATAATATTCCTAGGAGTTTTCCTTTTGAGATCTCTTTCAGGCGATCAGTATATTCTTTCAAATCCTATTTTCCTCTCTAGCTCTATATTATCAGGGCAATTTTCCTAGATAATTTATTGAAAACTGATGTATAGGCTTTCATTTTGATCATGGCTGTCAGGTAGTCCAACAATTTTTTTTTTTTAATTATCTCTCCTGGATCTAATTTTCAGGTCAATTGTTGTTTTTATTTCCCCCAATGAGATATTTGACATTGTGTTCTATTTTTTTCATTCTTTTGCTTTTATTTTAAAATTTCTTGATTTCTCATAAAGTTATTATCTTCCATTTGCTCCATTTTATTTTGAAAAATGTATCTTCTTCAGAGAGCTTTTGAATCTCTTTTTCCATTTGACCAATTCTGCTTTTTAAGTCATTGTCTTCACTGGCTTTTTGGACCTCTTGGCCATTTGGTTTAGTCTAATTTTAAAAGTGTTACTTTCTTCAGCATTTTTTTGGTTCTCCTTTAGCAAGCTATTGACTTGTTTTTCATGGTATTCTTGCATCTCTCACATTTCTCTTACCAATTTTTACTCTACTTTTCTTACTTGATTTTCAAAATTCTTTTTGAGCTCTTCCATGACCTGTGACCAATTCATACTTTTCCTGGAGGCTTTGGATGCAGAAATATCGACTTTGTTGTATTTGTTGTCTTCTGGTTGTATATTTTGATCTTCCTCGTCACCAATGAGGTAAGAAAATACCTTTTCATTGCAAAAATAAGAATCTATAGTCTGTTTTTCTTTGATCCCCCATTCACTCATGTTCCCAATGAGTCACTTGGCCTTTGAGTTCTTTTTTAAGTGGAGGGCTCTAGAAGCAAAGGCCACTTCAGTAATGGCTGCTACCACCCTGGGGCTGGGGCCAGGCAGAGTCTAGGGCTGGAATATGCTTTCCTTTCAGCCAGGTGAGAGAGACTTCCCACTGACCTTTTCAGCTATCTTTGGCATTTGTGGATTGAGATATCTGGAAACCACCACAGCCACCAGCAGTTCTGTCCCTAAGCCTTATAGCAGCTACCTCAGTGCCCGTGTAGCCCATGACGAACTGTGCTCCACTCCCAACCCAGTGTGATAGATGCTTCCTGTCAAACTTCCAGACTGTCCTGGGCTGGAAATCTGCTTCATCTCATTATTCTGTGGCTTCTGCATAATTGGTTCAGAGTCATTTTTACAGGTTTTTTGAGGAGTTTGGGGTGAAAATTTAAACAGGTTCCTGCTTCTACTCTGCTATCTTGGCTCCACCCTTCCATTTTAATTTTTAAGGAATTATTTTCTTCAGGGAGCTTTTGAAGCTCCTTTTCCATTTGGTCAATTTTGCTATACAAGGTATTCTTCTCCTCACTGGTTTTTCAGACCTCTTTTACCATTTGGGTTAGTCTATTTTTAAGGTGTTATTTTGTTCACTATTTCAGGGAGAGGGGGTCTTTTTTAACAAACTGTTGACATGTTTTTCATGATGTTCTTGCATCACTCTTATTTCTCTTCCCAATTTTTCTTCTACTTCTCTTACTTGTTTTAAAAAATCCTTTTTGAGCTCTTCTGTGGCCTATGACCAATTCATGTTTTTTTCTTGGATGTTTTGGATACAAGACTTTGACATTATTGTCTTCTGGTTGAGTTTTGGTTTTCTTTTTCACCAAAATAAGATTATTTAGTCTGATTTGCTCATTTTCCCAGTCAGTTCTTTGTTAAGATAGCATTTTGTTTCCAGCCTGGAGGATATACTGTCCCAAGTTTCAGGGTGTTTGTGCAGTTCTTTTCAGATATACTTCTTCAGACTTCCAAATTTTCAGTTCTTCCAAAGTGCTATGATCAAAGGAAAGGTATTTATTCCTTTCCTGACCTGTGCAGTTATCATAAGCACTCTTTCTTGCCTTGGAGCTGTGAGGGGGATTCCCTCTCTAGCACCATCACAAATGCTGCTAACCAGTGTTCCCCTTCACCCCAGGACTGCCACCCAGGTCTGTGATCCAGTTCCAGCGAAGTCAAAGCAAAAGAATCCTGTCTCAGCACCAGCAAAGAGATTCTTGCAATCCATCTCTGATCAGCTGCTCACTCATCCACTATCTATGGACCGAGGGGTCCAGATGCAACCACTGCTGCTTCCACAGCTACCGTGGGGCTGGTGCAGGAACACACTACTCTCTCGTCCAGGTCCAACAGATCTTTTCTACTGACTTTCTAAGTTGTCTTTGGCATTTGTTGGTTGAGAAGTCTCAAAACCAATGACTCAGTCTCCTGAGGCCTACCCTGTGCCTGATTGTTTGAGGTGTGGCCCTTGCTGGACTGCACTCTTTTCTCCATAGACCTTTCCTATCCACCTTTCTGGTTGTCTTGGACTAGACATTTGTTTTGCTCTGTCATTTTGTGGTTTCAGTTTCTCTAGAAGTCTTTAGAGTTTATGAGTATTTGGAGAATTTGGGGGGAGAGTTCAACAAGTCACTGCTTTTACTCTGCCATCTTGTCTCTGCAACCCCCCAGCCATATATAAACAAAACTAAATACTACAAATGAGAAGATATTTCAACTATGTATCAGCTATGTAAAAAGTCATATCTAGAATCAGCTCTTACCACTGCTATAACTTATAACTCCTTCTATATACTGGAATCACAACCCAACAATTCAATTGTCTCTAGAAGAAAATTACTGTCTTTCAGAAATTATCAAAATGTTATCTCCACAGAATAAAAGCTAAATTCTTTTGTCCCAAAATGACTTTTTAGAAATATTCAGAGATGATATTTAACTCTTCAAGTCTTTCACAGATTCTCTCTTGAGAGGTACCTATTTTCATAGATTCTTTCTCCAAGATAATTAAGTCTTTAAGTCTTTTCAGAAAAGAAAGTTTTACTCATGATTTCCCAATGTTTCACAAAGATTCTTTCAAAGATGAAGTTAATGATTAATCCTAAAATCCTATTTTATATCTCTCAAAGACACAGGAAAAATATCCACAATTATCTTTTACAAATGGGGTGACTGATGCTAGGGTTACATAGCAGACAGGAAATATTTCTGCCCTGATGGGTAAGGAACATCTTCTCAATTTTCAATCAAATTTTTCTCTCAATAAGTGAATAAACATTTATGAAGTGCCTACTAAGCACTGTGCACTACTAGGCACTGTGCTAAGTATTGAAAATACAAAAAGAGACAAAAGACAATCTTTGCCCTGAAGGAGCTTCTAAGGGGAAAACAATACAAAAACAAACAAATTCAAAGCAAATTGTATGCCAGATAAATAGGAAATAATTAAGAGAGGGAATGCACTATAATTAAGAGGCCTTAGGGAAGGTTTGCTGTAGATGGTGGGAATTTATCTGGCAGTTAAAGAAGATAGGGAAGTCAGTAAGCAGAGTTAAGAAGGGAGAGCATTCCAGGAGCCCAGAAAGAGAATGTTTTGTTCTTGGAAAAGCCAGCCGTCCAGTGCCACTGCATTTAAGAGTACTTGGCAAGGAATAAGATATAAGAAGGTTCAAAAAATCAGAGGAGGCAAGGTTATGAAAGGCTTTAAGTGCCAAACAGAGCACTTTGTATTTAATTTTGAAGGCAACAGGGAATTACTGGAGTTTATTGAGTAAAAGGATGACATGATCAGAATGTTGTTTCAGGAAAACCACTTTAGTAGTTGAATATAGTATGAATTAGAATGAGGAGAGACTTGAGAAAGATCCACCAACAACCTGTCATGAAAGTCTAGATGTGATGTGACTGGAACCTGTCCTAGTCAGCAGAAATAAATGGTATATTCAAGAGATATTGCAAAAGTGAAATCAACAGGCATTAGCATCAGATTACATAGGGGGAGAAGACATAGTGAGAAGTCCAGAATGAACTCCTAAGTTATGAGTCTGTGGGACTAGAGGAAGACATTGCCCTCTACAGCAGGAAGGAAGGTAGTAGGAAAGTATAGTTTAGTAGCAAAGGTATCTAATTAATTTTGAACATGTTGAGTTTAAGATGTTTCCTGGAAATCTAGTTGAAGATGTTTAAAAGGCAGTGAGACTTCATGTCAGCATAGAGTTGAGAGTGCATAGGTAGATTTGAGAATCATCTCTATAAGAGATGGTAAATAAATCCATGGGAATTGATGAGATCACAAAATGAAGCACTATGGGGCGAGGGGAGTGGGGAGGAATGTTACAGGATCTAAGAAGAACTCCGAGGAACACTTTATGATTAGAGGAAGTGATCTGGAAGAGTATCCTGCAAAGAAGGTTGAGTAGAGTGATTTTGGTAGGAGGAAAATCAAGAAAAATTTATGTCCCAAAATCTTAGAGAGAAGAGAGTATCAAAAAGGAGAGAATGGTCAATAACATCAAACAGACAGATCGAGAAGAGGGAAGGTGAAAAAAGGGCATTGAATTTTTCAACTAAGAGAACATTGATAACTTTGGAGATAGAAGATTCTGTGAATGATAAAATTGGAAGACAGACTAAGGGATTAAGTCTTCTTAATGAGAAAAGAAAATAGAGACACAAAACTTTTTGTATTTAGCTATAAAAGGCATAAAAGATGCAAGAATGTTAGTTAGAGGGCTTGGAAGTCTCAAGTAAGAGTTTTTTCAGGGTGATAGACAGGAGTATATTATAGGCAGTAGGAGACAAAACAGTACATAGGAAAAGATTGAAAATAAAGGAAACAATTGTGTGACAGAGGGGGCAATCTGTTTGAGGAGATGGTTCTCTCCTTCTGACATACTCTCTGATCTCAATATAATAGCAATGGAGAACATAAAAGAATCTCAGATTTCAACTGGATGCTAGTTGTAGCAAAAGTAAACCTTTTAAGATTCTTCTTCCTGGAGCCAAGATAGTGGAGTGGGCAGTATTTGCTGTCTCCCTCCCCTTGTTGACCTTGGCAAGACCAGAGAATATCTCCCTGGGAAAAACCCTGAACTAATGGGAGCAGCAGAAGTGGTAGGTAAACCAACTCTCAGACCATGAGGCTAGAAAGATCATTAAGGAGGGTTCCTCTTGCTGTACCAGAAGGCAACCAGTGTAGGATCAGAACTGTCTCAGACAGCCCCACCTCAACAATCAGGGAGAAGACCTGGAATCCCAGAGGGTGGAAGCAAGCAACTGCCAACACAAGGCTAAGCACCCCAGTGTGATTGGGAAGACACTAGCACAGATAGCTGAGCTTGTTATGCTCTAGTTCAGCAGAGGAGTTTCTGGCATCCAGACCACCTCTCTCCCACACTTCACATGCTAGCTTCAGGGTAAGTGAGGGGAAAACCCAAAAACTCACCTATTCTTTCCTTTCAGACACCAGCCAGTTCAGTACCAGGTAAGTTGCAATATTGAGATAATCATGTGGTTTCTGTTAGCTTTTCTTGTTGATATGACCAGTAAGGTTAACAGTTTCCCTAATATTGAACTGCATTCCTGGTATAAATTCTACCTGATCATAATGTATTATTCTCATGATAAGTTGTATTCTTTTTGCTAACATCTTATTTAAAATATTTCCATCCATATTCATTACAGCAATTGGTCTATAATTTTCTTTCTCTGTTTTGGCTCTTCCTGCTTTAGGTATCAAAACCATATTTGTATCATAAAAAGAATTTGTGAGGACTCCTTCTTCCCCAATTTTCCCAACTAGTCTACATATTATTGAAATTAACTCTTCTTTAAATGTTTGATAGAATTCACTTGTAAATCCATCTGGCCCTGGAGATGTTTTCCTAGGGAGAACATTGATGGCTTGTTCAATTTCTTTTCTTGAGATGGGGTTATGTAAGTATTCAACTTCCTCTTCTGTTAGTCTGGACAATTTATATCTTTTAAAATAATCATTCATATCATTTAGATTGTTGAATTTATGGGCAAACATTTGGGCCAAATAATTTCTTATTACTGTTTTAATTTCCTCCAAATTGGAGAGGAATTCAACATTTTCATTTTTGATATTGGTAATTTGGTTTTCTTCTGTCTTTTTTTATAAATTAAATTGACCAAAGGTTTATCAATTTTGTTGATTTTTTCATGAAACCAACTCCTACTTTTATTTATTAGTTCAATAGTTTTCTTAATTTCAATTTTATTAATCTCTTTTTGTTTTCAGTATTTCTAATTTGGTATTTATTTGGGGATTTTCAATTTGTTCTGTTTCTAGCTTTTTCAGCTGCATGTCCATTGATCTCTTCTTTCTCTATTTTATTCATGTAGGCACTCAAAGATTAAAAATTTCCCCTAGGAACTGCTTTTGCAGGATACTATAAAATTGGTAGGTTGTCTTATTATTGTCGTTCTCTTGAATGAAGTTGTTGATTGTTTCTATAATTTGTTGTGGAACCCACTCATTCTTATGATTAGATTGTTTAGCTTCCAATTTGTCTTTGGTTTATGTTTCCATGGTCTTTGATTACATATAAGGATTTTTTTTGCATTATTATCTTAGAAGGATTCATTGACTATCTCTACCTTTCTGCACTGGACAGTAATGATTTTATGGCCTAGTACATGGTCAGTTTTTGTATATGTGCCATATGCTGCTGAGAAAAAGGTATATTCCTTTCTGTCACCATTCAGTTTTCTGCAGAGATCTATCATACCTACATTATCCAGAGTTCTATTCACATCCTTAACTTCTTTCTTATTTATTCTGAGGTTAGATTTATAAAATTCAGAGGGGAAGGTGGAGGTCCCCCACTAGTAGAGTTTGGCATGCTGTACCACTTGGAGCATATATGTTTAATAATGAAATTGTTTTGTTGTCTATGGTGCCTTTTAGCAGGATATAATTTCCTTCCTTATCTCTTTTGATTACATCCACTTCTGCTTTTGCTTTGTCTTCGATTAAAATTACTACCCCTGCTGTTTTTACATCAGATGAAGCACAATATATTCTGCTCCAACCTTTTACCATTTCCTTATGTGTATCTCCCCATTTCACATGTGTTTCTTGTAAACAACATATTGGTTTTTTAATCCATTCTACTATCCATCTGTGTCTTTCTCTCCATCTCCTTTCTCCTTGTTTATGCTTCTAGTTCTCCCTTCCCATAGAGTTTTAATTGTTGACCACTGCCTCCCTCAGTCTTCCCTGCCTTCTTTCAGCCTCTCTCCCTTTTAATCCTCTTTTCCCTTACTACTTCTTCCCTCCCTTTTGGCCTCCCCTCTATTTTCTTTCCCCCTTCCCCTCCTACTGCCTATAGAGCTAATTGTATTTCTGCACAAAAATATACATACCTTTTGACTCAGCAATCTCAATCTAGCACTGTATCCCAAAGAGACCATAAAAATGGGAAAGGGTCTCACATGTGCAAAAATATTTGTATAAGCACTCTTTGTGGTGGTCAAAAACTGGAAATAAAGGGGATTTCCATCAATTGGAGAATGGCTTGAATAAATTATGCTATATGAATGTAATGGAATACTATTGTGCTATATGAAATGATGAACAAGAAGAATTCAGAAAGTCCTGGAAAGACTTATATGAACTAATGCTGAGTGAAAAGAGAAGAAGCAGGAGAATTTTATACACAGCAACAACCACAGTATGCAAGGATTTTTCTGGTAAACTTTGAACTTCATTGCAATGCAAGGACTTAAAAAAATTCCCAATGGTCCCCTTTTTTAATATAAATTTATTTATTTAACTTTTTACATTCATTTTCATAAAATTTTGGGTTCCAAATTTTCTCTCCATTTGTCCGCTCTCCCCACCCCAATACACCAAGCATTCTAATTGCACCTATCACCAATCTGCCCTCTCTTCTATCATCCCTCCCTTCTCTTCTCCCCATCTTCTCTTTTGTCCTGTAGGGCCAGATGACTTTCTATTCCCCATTAACTGTATTTCTTGTTTCCTTGTAGCAACAACAATACTCAACAGTTGTTCCTAAAACTTTGAGTTCCAAATTCTCCCCATCCCTCTCTCCCTACCCATTCCCTTTGGGAAGGCAGGCAATTCAATATAGGCCATATATATGTAGTTTTCCAAATGACTTCCATAATAGTCATGTTGTGTAAGACTAACTATATTTCCTTCCATCCTGTACTGCCCCCCCATTGTTTCTATTCTGTCTTTTGATCCTGTCCTTCCCTGATTGTTGACTTCAAATTGCTCCCTCCTCCCATTGCCCTCCCTTCCATTATCTCCCCCTTGCTTATCTCCTTCTCCCCCATTTTCCTGTATTTGTAATATAGGTTTAAATACCAAAATGAGTATGCATTTTATTCCTTTCTTTAGTCGAATGTGATGAGGGTAAACTTCATGCTCTCCTCTTTTTCCCTCCACTAAAAAGTCTCCTGCTTGCCTCTTGAATGATATATAATTTACCCCATTCCATTTCACCCTCTCTCCTCCCACTACATTTCTCTCTCACCATTTACCTTAATTTCTTTTAAGATATGGTCCCATCCTATTCAATTCACTCTGTGCTCTCTGTCTCTGTGCGTGCACGCATGTACGTGTGTGTGTGCATGTGTGTGTGTGTGTGTGTGTGTGTGTGTGTGTGTGTGTACGTCTGTGTGGTCCCACCAACTACCCAGAAACTGAAACGTTTTAAGAGTTACAAATATTGTCTTTCCCTGTAAGAATGTAAAGAGTTCACCTTTGGTAAGTCCCTTATGACTTCTCTTTGCTGTTTACTTTTTCATGCTTCTTCTCATTCTTGTGTTTGAAAGTCAAAGTTTCTTTTCAGCTCTGGTCTTTTCATCAAGAATGCTTGAAAGTCCTCTACTTCATTGAAAGACCATATTTTCCCCTGAAGTATTATGTTCATTTTTGCTGGGTAGGTGATTCTTGGTGTTAGTCCTAGTTCCTTTGACTTCTGGAATATCCTATTCCACACCCTTCGATCCCTTAATGTAGAAGCTGCTAGATCTTGTGTTATCCTGATTGTATTTCCACAATACTGGAATTGTTTCTTTCTAGCTGCTTGCAATATTTTCTCCTTGACATGGGAATTCTGGAATTTGGCCACAACGTTCCTAGGAGTTTCTCTTTTTGGATCTCTTTCAGGTAGTGATCGATGGATTCCTTCAATACTTATTTTGTCCTCTGGTTCTAGAATATCAGCGCAGTTTTCCTTGATAATTTCATGGAAGATGATGTCTAGGCTCTTTTTTTGATCATGACTTTCAGGTAGTCCCATAATTTTTAAATTGTCTCTCCTGGATCTATTTTCCAGGTCAGTTGTTTTTCCCATGAGATATTTCACATTCTCTTCCATTTTTTCGTTCTTTTGGTTTTGTTTGGTGATTTTTTGGTTTCTCAGAAAGTCATTAGCCTCCATCTGTTCCATTCTAATTTTGAGAGAACTATTAAATTCAGTGAGCTTTTGAACCTCTTTTTCCATTTGGCTAATTCTGCTTTTGAAAGCATTCTTCTCCTCATTGGCTTTTTGAACCTCTTTTGCCAATTGACTTAGCATATTTTTCAAGGTGTTATTTTCTTCAGCATTTTTCTGGGTCTCCTTTAGCAAAGCATTGACCCGTTTTTCATGCTTTTCTTGCATCTCTCTCATTTCTCTTCCCAGTTTTTCCTCCACCTGTCTAACTTGATTTTCAAAATCCTTTTTGAGCTCTTCCATGGCCTGAGCCCATTGGATATCTATTTCTGATGTTTGGGATACAGAAACCTTGCCTTCTATGTCTTTCCCTGATGGTAAACATTGTTCTTCCTCATCAGAAAGGAAAGGAGGAAACATCTGTTCACCAAGAAAGTTCCCTTAAGGGGTTTATGCAGAGACCTTCAGTAATGGATCTGAGGTCCTGTCTGCTTTGGAAGCCCATGTCTGCTGCTTCCTCCCGAGGGGGCCTGAGTTATGGAGACACCCTGCTCCCCTCTCAGCCAGCCCAGAAGTCTCTCTCACTGACCTGTAGTGCCTGTGGGTGGAGGGACCTTCGCGGCCACCGGAGGTTCCGTCCCTGAAGCCTGCTCGGATCTGCTCCTCTCGGGCCACACATCCAGGGCAGGACCCAATGGTCTCTTAAGGAAAAATGCCTTCCACATCCAGAGAAGGAGCTATGGAATTCGATCACAGAATGTAGCAGATCATTTTCTTTTGTATTACCTTTTGGGTTGTTTTATGATTTCTCCCATTCATTTTAATTCTTCTATGTATTATGACTAAGGTGAAAATATTTTTAATAAGAATATATGTGTAGAACCTATATAAAATTTATGCTGTCTCAGGGAAGGAGGGGGAAGGAGGGAGAAAGAGAAGGAAAAAAATTAGGTTATATGGAAGTGATTGTATAACACTGAAAACATACTAAATAATGTCTGCTTGGCTTGTCAAAAAAAGATTCTTTAATAGATTATTAATTCTCCATATTAGAGGTTGCAAATTTTCTCTTCTCTTTTTTAACTTAATACACACTCATCTCATATTGTATTGTAAAATTTTAAAAATAGTGACCACACATCAGACCATGAACTCTCTCTTCTTCTTTTCCTTATACTGAAAAATTTCTTGACATCATCCCCTATTATATTCTGTCCATAATAGAGATGTTACCATTTCCCTAACAAAGCTCAACTCCTCTTTTTCTGTTTTTAATCTCATCCTCTCCTGTCTCAATTTATGGATTTCCCCTAGAATAATCTCTTCTCTGTTCCCATCTAATTTTCCACATCTCCATCTACTGATTGCTACTCAGGCCTTGATCATCCTTATAAATAAATAAACCAAAAAACTTTCAGTTGACTGCAACATACCTTAAAGTGTTATACAATCTCTTTTCCCTGTCAAGGCAAAAGACATATAACTTATACATCTCTTCTTTCAACTTCCTCTCATGTAAATAATTTATCAGCCCTCTGTAATATGACTTAAGATGTCATCATTCAACTGATAATTCAGCAAACATTGTTTAGATGTCTTTTAAAACTCTCTGCAGCATTTGATCCTGACATCCTCAGAACTGTCTTCCCTCTGACTTTTCATATTATTGGTATCTCATGGTTCTACTCCTACCTGTTTTTCTTCTGTTTCTCAGTCTTTTATTGGATCACTATTCATTTCCTGGCAATTATGTGTTACTGTACCCTATGATTATGTTCTGAACTCTTCTCTCTCTCTCTCTCCCTTCTCTCTCTCTCTGTGTCTCTCTCTGTGTCTCTGTCTCTCTCTCTCTCTCTCACCCTCCCCCCTCCAATTTTACCAGATCAGTCGATTCATCTGGCATCTTTATTCAGTTGAATTTTACATCTTTATATCTATATCTATTCTTTCTCCTGAGGTCCAGTGCCCTATCATCAACTATATTAGACAGTTTCCTTTGGATGTCCTAGAAGTATTTCAAATTTGATCTCTTCAAAATAGAACGCATTACCTCTCCCTGCTAAGCCCATCCATCAATAGTCCTATATTGTTGATGAGGTTACCACCATCCTTCTAGTCATTCAAGATCACAGTTTCAGTCACTCTTGACTCTAAACTTTCCCTTATACCATTACTAAATCAGTTGCCAAGACATATTAATTTTGCTTTCACTACATCCTTCTTATATGTTCTCTACATTCTGTCTTCAAAAACATCTTCCTTCTTCAGAGTCCAATCAACCCTCACCTATACTATAAAATAGTTTCCTATGCAATTACACTGCTCTCTGTCTCTTTCTTTTATAATTCGTTCTCCACTTAGGTACCAAGTTGATATTCTTAAAGTACAGGTACAGGTCTAATTACATTACATCCCTGTACAATAAGCTCTAATGGCTTTCCCCTGCCCTTAAGAGAAAATATGCATGTATGTGTATGTACATATACATATATTTCTATATGTGCATATGAATATACATATATAATATTTCAGAGAAATATGGGAGGTTTTGTATGAATTGATGTAGAGAGAAGTGAGTAGAAATCAGAGTATAATTTACACAGTAACAACATAATAAAGAAAAGCAGCTCATAAAGACTTATGAACCCTGATCAATGGAATAGTCAAGCACAATTTCAAAGGACTCATAATAAAATAGGTTGCCAACCTTCTGATAAATAGGTAATAGACCTATGAAGACTTCTATGAAGACTTTTTTTTGAACTAGGAGAGAAGCAGGAGAGGGAGGAGTCTAAACATAGGCTAAAGGGATAGGGTATAATTTTACACCAATAAAAAGAAAAATGAAAGAAAAAAAACAGGACCATCAAAATATTTTAATGTATAGAAAATAGGAAGAATGAGAAAAAGAAAGAGGTAAAGTACTTGGTCTGCAGAATGAAATCTATATATACCTACATGTTTGCATATAATCAATGAAGAAATTTGTTTTGCTTAACTACACATACTTTTAAAAAAGGTATCTGTTTTTCTTTTCTCTTTTTTGTCCATGGGGTGGAGGAGTGAAAGCAAATGAAAATAGATTTCTCTAGTAATTTATAAAATATTTTAAAAAAATGTTTGGAATGTGATATTACACGCATGGAATACTATATGCATGTTAAAAATAGGTATTTTACTATTAATTTTGCTTAATTGTTTTACTTTGTTATAAAAGAACTAATCAGGTAAAGGCAATCTGGTAATGAAGGTAATATAAAAGCAAAAGACATACACAAAGTTTTTTGCTATACTTTCAAAAGGTTGCATATTAAATTTTTTTTAAAAAATGAAAAGTAAGTTGTACATAATATTTCTGTACTATCCTCATTTTTCTATTATGTATATGGAAATGTCCATTTTATGTGGTAAGTGTATGTAAAACAGCATGATTACCAGCCCTTCAAAGCTGTATTAAATAGTTTCATGAGTTGTTGCAGATAAAACATCCATTACTTGCTGGTCAAATAAATGATGACGTTCACTGTATATAGCTTCAGAAAGGTATATCAAGTCATTGCTCAAATTCTTGCTAGCTCAGTAGGAACCACAAGGGGTTGAATTCCACTTTGAATAGGCTGTGGGAACCTAAGAAAATGTTTATTTCTAGGTATGTCATCAGAGACATACTTCAGTGGAATTACAGGTTATATAATTCTATGGCTGAAAAACAAAAGTACTATTTGTCTGTGAGAGTGTCTTAAATGCGAATGTAATTTTAACACCAGCCATTTATCTCATTTAATTTGAAACTTCTTGATGTTTCTAAAGTACAGCAATAAGTGTTCTCACTTATGAAGATTTGTGTATGTTTTAAGATAGGCTATTGAGATAAGAGTGAAAGAGTAAATTGTATAGAATTTATTTGGAAATGGCAAATAACATGTATAGAACTTCTTACATGATATAAAAAAGGTAGTGTTGATAAATGTATTGAATTTACTAATTTTTCAAACTGGGCTCATGACCTGCCACTAATTAAGTATGGGAGCTCAAATGATTCCATAAATTTTTGTGCTCTGATTTCTGAAGCTTTAAAATATGAACCTATGATGCCTAACCTGGCTTATAGAAATTAATGAAGCAATTAATTATTTTTGAAAAACATTTACTCTGATGCCCACTTATAAGAATGAGAAGGTTTGGTTAGATGTTTTCTAAGATCTCTTCCAACTCTTAGCATCTATGAAGATATTATTCAATACTAAACAAAAACTTAAATTTCTGTAGTTCTTTAAGGTTTTCAAATTGCTTTGCATACATTATTTCATTTGTCACAATAACTTTGTGAAGTTAGATACTAAAAATATTATCTTAATTTTACAGGTGAAAAAAAATTGAGACTTCAAGAGGCTGAGCTGCCCATGGTCCTACTAGGAGCTGAAGGTAGAATTTGAATTTTAGTCTCTCCAACACTTTTCCCATTAAATTATCCAAGGTGAAAAATATTCCAGATACTAAGAGACCCAAAGTAAAAAAAAATGTTCTCACCTTGACAGGAACTTTTTTTTCCTACTGATGTTTGTTTTTTCTTTGCTCAGGGACACTAAAAAGTCAAATTATATAATATGTAATAAAATTATAACAGTATATAATGTAATGTAATACAATATAACAATTACATATGAATATATATTTTTTCATATTGTGCAATTAGTTTTTCTCTGGAGGTGGAATTGTGGTTTGCATGTGGGGAGGAAAGCAATGGAGGATGAATTGGAGAAGAAAAGGGAAAAGTAGATGTTTGAACTTCAAAAAAGTACCTCTAGGTGCTTTCTTCCCTTTAAAATATCCCTCATGGAAAGAAGGATAAAAGTTGATGACAGCACTTGAAAAATAGATTGCAAAATCCTTTTAAGTAGCACAATTTCAAAACTGGCAATTACCTTATTTTTTGAAAAACATCGATAGAAGGTGAATCCAATAGATGCCCTTTAATACATTAAGTGCTGGTTTGTTTTGGTTTTTTGTTTTGTTTTTGAAGACACACATCTAAATGACTGAGAAAGCTATATGGGGCATGGGGAGGGCTTTGGAAGTCAGATGGTCCAATCACTCCTTCTGCTGCCAAGGCCAGATTTTAGATGTAAGTTCCATAAGTGCTTTTCCCCACCTCCCTCCTTTATGCCCTAAACAATTATGATTTGCGGCATATTTGTCAAGTTTTTCATAAAATAAGTGTACTTCATTTTATGTAATATACAAATATTGGAAAACATGAATAAAATGATTTTTGTAAACTGTATCATTTTACAATTTAACATTCAAAGTAACTCTAACCGATGCTTTTGTAGGATGAAGAATATTTTAATAATGTAAGTAATTACTTTCTAATTTATGTTTCATACTTTGGATTTTCCACATAGCTTACTCAATTTCCGAAAAGTTGGAAACAACTATGTCAGACCAAGGTATTGCTACCAATGGAAAGTAAAATGTGGCTTTGATGAATGCATTCAATTAAATAGATTTGTTTTTATGACTCATAACCATAGTCATGATCATCAAGAATAGTTAACTCATTCATGTCAGTTAATTTTGAAGGTTCTTGACAAAGATTCTGTGTTTTGTAAAAAGGAAAATTATTATTTCATAACCTGAATTTGTGTTTTTATTCCCCAAATTAGTTGTTGTAAAAGAGCTTTTAAAAAATAGAAATTTCATTAGCCTTTGTTTGATCATATATTTTATAACATCGTGTTGACAGCTTTATAAAAATAAAAGATGTGAGTAAAAACTTGAAATTGTAAACAAAAGTTAAATTCATGAATTTGCTAAATTTTCTTTCTTATTTTGAGTACTAGTTAGAATTCAGTGTTTAGCCATAATCTGTTTCAGAGATGTATTTATTTATACATATATAAATAGTTGTGCTTTAAATTGTACTTTTCTATGTTGCAAGTTTAGCAGTTTTGCTGTTTTTAAAAATGATTACATTTAAAAATACTTTTCAGGTCTATGCTATATACCTTACTGTTTAGATATTCAAATAATTTGTCTGGTAGAAATCTTTATATTTTGAATAACTTTACTATGATTACATGTACTTGTGAATTAAAAATCATATGTAAATGAACTTAAGGAATATTTGCATACTAAGACTCACTTAATTATAAAATTCATAATCAAGTCAGTAACATTTTTATAAGTGTAGCTTTAGTGAATGCATTTAATTATCTATAATTTGCAAATGAGAGCTTTTAAATAATAATTTTTTAGAAAATTTCCCTTTTATTATGGAAAACCACTTATTATTCTCTTACAGTTCTAGAAAAAAATAGTTGTTCACATAGTTAAATCATATATTCTTCCTTAGTATCTCAATGGATTATATTAGATCAATTTTCTTGACCCACTCTACCCGTAAATAATTTTCATTCATTGCCCATATTAATTAGTTAAATGTCTGTCTGATTAAAATCCTTTTAGAATGAGGGGAAAAATTCTAGCTTCTAGTTAGAAACCTTATCATTTATAAAAACGAATAATCAAATAAAAAGCAAACCATGAGTGATGGCACAGCTTTCATTTCCTGGCAAAGGGGTACAGCATTACCATGTGTTTAATTGCATAATGGACTTAACTTTCCCTTTTAACCCAAGACATACATTAAATAACAACTTCCTTAGTGCACAGGAAAAACAGAGAGCCTAACTGAATTTTTGCACTCGCTGTTTTTATAATTTCAGGAGGTGAAAATAACTAGACAACTTACTCTAAATGGGCTTTTTAAAAGTTTTCCCTTTAAGGAAAATTGTTAAGGTTGTACTGTGTCTCCATATTGCATTATAGCATAACCAGTGAACTGGTTCATATAACCATTGATAATAATGCTATGTTGCTTTTGGGTTTAGAGGATTATTAGAGTTTGTAGCTGGAAATAACTTTCCTTTCCTTTGGCCCCTCCCTCTAATTGGATGGTTTATCTCAGAATCTAAACTTAAAGAGGGTGTTCCAGGCCAGCTACTTCTTCATTTTTCTCCACACTTCAATCAAGACTTCTTCAACCTGTCCCCCAGTGGAGAGCCTTTCTCTTCAGCCCTACCCTCCATGTATAGCTTCCTTTCATGTTTTGTCATCCTGCATTAGAATGTAAGCTCCTACCAAAATGAGTGTGCATTTCACTCCTTCGTTTAGTCAAATGTGATGAGGGTAAACTTCTTGTTTTTTTTTTTTTTTTTCTCAGCTCTCCTCTTTTTCCCTAAGAAAAACTCCTACCTGCCTCTTAAATGACATATAGTTACCCCCTTCCCTTTCCCTCTCTTTCCTCCCCCTACATTTCTCTCTCACCATTTACCTTAGTTTCTTTTAAGGTATGGTCCCATCCTATTCAGTTCAATCTGTGCTCTTTATTTCTGTATGTGTGTGCATGTGTGTACATGTGTATGTGTGGTCCCACCAACTACCCAGATACTGAAAAGTTTTAAGAGTTACAAATATTGTCTTTCCCTGTATGAATATAAACAGTTCACTTCTGGTAAGTCCCTTAAGACTTCTCTTTGCTGTTTACTTTTTCATGCTTCTTCTCATTCTTGTGTTTGAAAGTCAAATTTTCTTTTCAGCTCTGGTTTTTTCATTAAGAATGATTGAAAGTCCTCTGTTTCATTGAAAGACCATATTTTCCCTTGAAGTATTATACTCAGTTTAGCTGGGTAGGTGATTCTTGGTTTGAGTCCTAGTTCCTTTGCCTTCTGGAATATCCTATTCCATGCCCTTCGATCCCTTAATGTAGAAGCTGCTAGATCTTGGGTTATCCTGATTGTATTTCCACAGTACTGGAATTGTTTCTTTCTAGCTGCTTGCAAGATTTTTTCCTTGAGCTGGAAGTTCTGGAATTTGGCCACAATGTTCCTAGGAGTTTCTCTTTTTGGATCTCTTTCAGGTGATGATCAATGGATTCTTTCAATACTTATTTTGGGTGGCAGGTGGGCTCAGGCCCTGGAACAGCTCAAAAAGGATTTTGAAAAGCAAGTTAGACAGGTGGAGGAAAAACTGGGAAGAGAAATGAGAGAGATACAAGAAAAGTATGAAAATCGGGTCAATACCTTGGTAAAGGAGACCCAAAAAAATGCTGAGGAAATTAACACCTTGAAAAATAGGCTCACTCAATTGGCAAAGGAGGTTCAAAAAACCATGAGGAGAAGAATGCTTTCAAAAGCAGAATGAGCCAAATGGAAAAAGAGGCTCAAAAGCTCACTGAATTTAATAGTTCTCTCAAAATTAGAATGGAACAGATGGAGTCTAATGACTTTACGAGAAACCAAGAAATCACCAAACAAAACCTAAAGAATGAAAAAATGGAAGAGAATGTGAAATATCTCATGGGAAAAACAACTGACCTGGAAAATAGATCCAGGAGAGACAATTTAAAAATTATGGGACTACCTGAAACTCATGATCAAAAAAAGAGCCTAGACATCATCTTCCATGAAATTATCAAGGAAAACTGCAAGAAAGTGGGGGAGAAGGAGATATTGCAAGGGAGGGGATGATGGAGGGGAGGGCAAAGGGAGGAGGGAGCAATTTGAAGTCAACACTTGGGGAGGGACAGGATCAAGAGACAGAAGAGAAACAATGGGGGGCAGGTTAGGAGGGATGGTAATCCAGTTAGTCTTACACAGCACGACTATTATGGAAGTCATTTGCAAAACTACACAGATAGGGCCTAAATTGAATTGCCTGCCGTCCCAAAGGGAATGGGTGGGGAGGGAGGGATGGGGAGAATTTGGAACTCAAAGTTTTAGGAACAACTGTTTAGTATTGTTGTTACTACTAGGAAAGAAGACATACCGTTAATGAGGAATAGAAAGTCATCTGGCCCTACAGGAGAAAAGAGAAGATAGAGACAAGAGAAGGGAGGGATGACAGAAGAGAGGGCAGATTGGAGATAGGGAAAATTAGATTGCTTGGGGTATTGGGGTGGGGGGAGGGGATAAAAGGGGAGAAAATTGGCAACCCAAAAAATTTGTGAAAATGAATGTAAAAAATTAAATAAATAAAATTTAAAAAAATTTAAAAAAAAAAAAGAATGTAAGCTCCTTAAGGGCAGGAACTGTCTCTTGACTTATATTTATTGTATTTATTACACATTTCCTGGTACATACTAAGTGATTTAAAAATGCTCGTTGATTAGTGATTAACAAATCAGATTAGCAAATTATCTAGAAAAGATTAGATTATTTAGTTCAACTGATTCACTTTTCACGTAACGAAATTGAGACTCAGAGAGATTAAAGAACTTGCCCCAAATCACAAAATCAGTGACAGAACTGACACTTCATCACACACATGAGCGCTCTTTTCAACATCCTCTTATTGGTGCAGACTAATGGAATGCAGACTAACAAAAGACTGGAAACTAGGAAAGGTGGAATAGAGGTCTTTATTTTCTTTTAATTTCCTTAATGATTAGTTTTGCTCTGAACTTTGAAGGAAAAAAACATCTATAGTTTGGCGTATCATCTACTCTTTGAACTGTGCAACATCCACCTGTTCTATGTCATGACTTTCTTACCATTCCATTGGTAATTTACACTTTCAGAAAATGGATTGGACAAATGAAAGTCTCAAATGACATTATTTAATTTCAGTACTTTTCAGGATTCTGAGAAAGGAGGAGGAAAGAGATTTGAAACTATGGCTTTAAAAGAAATTTATGGATTTAGTTTGTCCCTGATATGACATACTTAGCTCTGCAACTGAGACATGATTGTTGTTGATAATTTCTGAGCTTTTCCCCACTATTTCCAATCAATCTTCAATAAGCATTCATTGAGCACTTACTATGTTTCAAACACTATACTATTTACTAGGAATACAAATCCAAAATGACACAACCTATGTCTTCAAAACCTAACAATCCACTTACTTTCATTAGGAAATTCAAGTCTCTAAATGTCATGAGAACATTGCTGTTCCCTTCATGAATTTTGTACTTACGTGATTTTCCTCTGTTTTCTTTAGAACTTCCACATTAATTTGACCTTTGGTTTATATAAACTTTACTATTATTTGTGACAAGTCCACCTGTTAATGTGATCATATCATCTTCTCCCTCCCAGTGTGCGTGTGTGTGTATTTGTGTGTATATGTATGTATATGTATATATGTGTGTGGGCACATGTGTGTATGTGTGCTTCAAGAGGAGTCACTGTTTTGAGGAGGGTGTGAGATCAGGCAAAGATCCCATCACCAGATGCTGAGGTGCAGACCCAAGAGTTTGCTTGTTCTCACTGTGTTACCTGTCTGTAGTAAATTAAAAATGGGAAGGTTAAGTGGGAATTCTTAATATTTACATGCTCTGAAGATGTTTCATATTTTTTTTATCTTGTATTGGGCTTTTGTCTTATTTTCTCACAGATCTAGCTTTAGTTACTCTTCTCATATAGCTTTCTTGCCAATTATATGATGCTTAAAGACCCTCCTCTTTAAGGACTTTATTCTCAGGATTTTTTAATTCTGGATGGAGGCTGTGGAATAGAGTGAGGAGTACTATATAAACCAAATCCTTACAGGTATAATTCTATTCCTTATATTTTACCTTTTGATTTCTTCCTTCTGATATCATGCCTTCTTTCCTTTGAACCTACATTCCTCTGTCCACATCTGAACTCTGTTCAGAGCCACATCTCCTTGGGATTTTAGCCACTTCCTACTCCCTTATAAGAGACATTATAAGAGACAATTAAAGTTTGAGACTTTAATTTCTTAAAGTGCTCAACCCTCACCACCTCCAGCCAAGGTCACTGCAAAACCTCTGACCTACACTCTGCCACTTTGGTGTTATCACCAGAGCTTCACATAACATTCCCCTTCTGTTGATAGGACCAAATTCTTACTTCATTCTCTTTGATCTGAACCCACAATGCTATCCCTAATTCTTCCATCTTAAAAGTAATAAGTGTGATTTTAAATCTCCTATTCACTTACATTTTTTCAAGTCCTGGTCAGTCATTTCTTGCACATCCTTGACCTACCCATCCCCTTTTTGCATCCCAAGTAAAGTCCTCTGCATTATCTCTTTACCAATAATATTGATTTACTGAGTGATTCTTTTGAGTGCCCTTGTAGTATTAATTTATTTCTTCCTCCTGCCTTCTTCTTGATTTTTCCACTTTATTTTATTTGCCCTTCATATTCTTTTGTTTATAAATATTCTTTTTCCCTTCAATGCCCTTCAGACAATGTGAAACGTTTTTAAAAACAAAAAAGTAAAAGACTCCTCCATCTCACACTTATAACCTTGTCCAACCCAATGCAAATGAAAACATGCATTATATTTATTATTCTTTGGTATTGCCTTTCTTTAGATTGTATGTTGAGTAATTTTTTTAATCTTTGCTTTTGGGAATATAATATAAAATTTTTGCTAATTTCTTGTAAATTAAAAACTATTATGTCAATCTGTCTTTTTTTTCCCCTTGGAATGCAAAAGTTTCCTTTTCACTCTTGCTGCCCCCACCCCCCCCCACACACACACACTACCATGACAAATTTGTTTGGCACCATAAACCTAAGGGGTAAGTATAATACTTCTTTGAGATTTAAGTTTGATGATGATGATATCCGTGATGATGATGATGACCCTGAACTAGCACAAAGTACAAGAATGGCTGCTGTCTGGTTGCTCTGTCACCCAGTTTTGAGTCACAGATTCAGAGTGGAGAGGACTGGTTACAAGCTTGGACATTAGCTGTATACTAAGCTCTGTTCCTGATCCCAGGAACAGAGCAGAAACTCAGTTCTAGCCTTCAACTCACTATGAAAATCTCTAAGTATAATAACCAGAATAGGGGTCCTAAATTAAAAATGAGCTTGCAGTTCAGTCACTCTTAACCTGCAGAGTCTTCTAACAGGCTAATAGTGACTGTGTTCAGTAGTCTACTGAAAATGCCAAATAAGGACAAGTTGACACTTCCAAACCTGGGACAATAATTTGCAGAGATTAGACCAGGAGGGCAGTTAAGCAGACCTTTCCCTGGATCACATTACTTTAAGAGTACTAAAAGCTTGCATGTTGCCATACTGAGCTCTAAAAGCATCAGGACATACAATGATAGATGCTTAGAACAGGCATCTTTATTGTTTCTCTCATTGATCTCTCATTTGTCACTTCTAGACTCTCCCCTAATAGTATCATGTAGCAATCATGTAAGATTGATTCTATCCAAATTTACTATCCAATCCATATCTTGGTATTCATTCTCTATTTACTTATAGGATATTCTCTCTCCTTATTCAATGAGCTCAGTGCCTAGCTCAAAGTTTTGCTTTCCACACCAAAACCTGGCCTAATACCAGATGCATAATACACCATACATAATGATGCCTCAAATTTTCAGTTCCTTATCTACTCATTTACCATGATCAGGTACACTTCAGTCATAGACACAAATATTCCACTTCCATGTTCATGAATTCCATAATTCCATGACCTGATCATAATTTTAAATAATCTCATGTTTTTATATACCTTGTAACTCCTAACCCTGTCCTTCAGGTTGCCATGATATCTAATCCTTTTGCCCCCTGATGCATTCTCAGAATATTGCCTGATGCAGTTATGCTCTCCCTCCCTTCCCAGTGTTAAATGGTTGGTGAACTCTATACTCTTTTGCTCTTTATTCTTTTATTCTCTTGTCCTATCATGCCTTGATAAACCCTAAACCTGGATTTCTTTTTTCCTATCTAATGGGGCTGAATGGAACTGGAATAAATAGTGAATCTACTATTCTTATCTTCTCTTAATTGGGTCCTCTCTGAAGCAAAGTAATCAATCTATTCCATTATAATTGATTATATCCACTAAAGTGATTTTCCCAAAACTTCTCATCTCCTCTTAAGTTTTCCACAGAATCATTGTTCCCTGCCCTCTTCAATCTCATGCTTAAATTTTAAAAATTGTGGCTATTCACCAAGAGCTCAACATTCTCTCTTTCCCCTCATTTCACATCACTCAGGCACATTTCTCCACTATGTTATCCTTTAGTCTTGTCTCTACTGAAGGGATGTCCCTTATCTGTGTGAAGGCAGAATCCCATACATTCATCCTTAAAAAATTTGATGCAAATTTTTTTTTCTCTTTTTTATTTCATTATTTGTTTATTTATTTTAAAGATTCTTTCCTTTTTTCAACTTTAAACTCCAAATTCTTTTTCTCCCATCTACAGCTTTCCCCAGTCACTGTTAATGCAAGCCATATGATATCAATTACACATGCAAAATATATTTCCATATTATCTATATAATAAAAAAGCAAGAAAAATAAGGTGAGAAAATTATACTTAAATTTGTACTAAGAGTTCATCATTTGTCTCTTTCTGGAAATGGATACCTTTTTTTATCATGAGTCTTTGGAATTGTCTTGAATCATTGTATTGATGAGCATAGGTAAGTTTCACAATTGATTATCATTGCGATATTTTTGCTGCTGTGAACAATGATCTCCTGGTTCTTCTCACTTCACTTTGCATCAGCTTGTATAAGTCTCACCATATTTTTCTCAAACCACTGTGCTTATCTTTTCTTATAGCACAATAGTACAACCACACAATCATATGCCACAATTTATTTAGCCATTCTAAAATTGATGAGCATCTTCTTGATTTCTAGTTCTTTGATGCCACAAAAAGAGTTGCTATGAATATTTTTCTACATGAAAGTAGTTTTCTTCTCTTGTTGATCTCTTTTGCAGATCTGGTGGCAGTATTACTGGATTTCATGGTGTGTACTTTTAAAACCCTTTGGTCATAGTTCCAAATGGTTCTCCAGAATGGCTAAACCAGTTCACTATACCATTCAGTAAGTCGTTGGTGTACCTATTTTTCCTTCATTTCCTCTAGCATTTCATTTCTAATGGATATGAGGTGACATCTCAGAGTTGTTTTAGTTTGCATTTCTTTAATCAATAATCATGCAGAATATTTTTTCATATGACTACAGAAAGCTTTGATTTTTTTTTCTTCTGAAAACTGCCTGTTTTTATGCTTTAACCATTTATCAATTGGGGAATGGCTGTCACTTTTATAAATTTGACTCACTTCTATACTCAGTATGTACTCAAGAAATGAAACCTTAATCAGAGATACTTGCTGTAAAAATTTTATATAACTTCATTTTCTATAGTACCTTTTAGCATATGTAGTTTCCATGCTTATCTCCCTTCATTAGGTCTATTTTTCTTTTGCTTTGTCTGAGATCATAATTGTTGTGATTGTCTCTTTCATTTCAGCTGTAAGTCTATTTGATTCTGCTCCAGCCCTTTATTCTGTGTATATCTTTCTTTGTCAAGTGTGTCTCTTGTTAAAAAAAAAAAGAGCTATTTTTGATTTCTGGTTTCCAATTCATTCAGCTATCAGCTTCCATTTTACAAGTGAGTTCATCCAATTCACATTCACAGTTATTAATTATGTATTTCCTTCCATCTCATTTCCTTCTGTTTTTTCCTTTCTCTTTTTCTATTATATTCCCTCTCAAAAATCTATTTTGCTTTTAACCACTTCTCTTAATCTGCCCTACCTTTTATCATCTCCAAACTTCTTTTAATCCTTAATCTCCTTCTCCCAATATTTTCCTACTGGATAAATTTAATTTTTTACACAATTGAGTGTGTGTATGTAAATTCTTCCTTCTTTGAACAAGAATGTGAGTAAAGCATTGCCCACCTCCCCATTTTTCCCTCCATTATAAAAGTTCTTCCTTGTGTTTCTCTTTTATGTGCAAAAATTTCCCCTATTTTAACTCTCCCTTTCCCTTTCTCCTTGTGCATCCCCTATCTAACTCTTATCTAATTTTATATTTGTAGCTACTAAATACCTCTGATCTAACAGCTCTCACAACTAAGGAGGGAAGAATCCAGGCTTCACTAGCTGCATTAAAATTTCTAGAATAATTTTATGTGAAAAAAAGTTTTTTGCTCATGCTTGAGAAGATAGACTCCATTCAACATTCAAACTTCTGGTATCCCTATTTATTCTCTATCACCAACTATATATTCTCCAGAGTGAGTCAATAAAGGTAGGTCAGGGATATATACAGATGCTTTTAAAGCTGAATCAGAGCAACAATTCAGAAGGACACAACAAAGAGGTCAAAGAGAAGGAATATGAGTATGCACACAAAAGAGACATTGGCCTTGATCAAGGAAAGAATCTCCCTGTCCAGGTGCAAATATAGTTGGGTATTAGATTCAACATAAAATAATTATATGAATATCAAGGCCCTAGTCAATGGTTATTCTGAACTGGGATTGACTCAGGCCAGTGGTGTAGGTTCAATATTGAAACAAAATTAAATATTCATAGGTTTTTCAACAGTTAATAAAAATGTTTACATAGCCATAGCAGAAGAATATTCAATAAGGATGGACACTGAGAACACCTTGAGATGATTCAGCTGAGCAAAGATATCTTGTCTGAGTTATCTGTTTTTAATTACCAATCAAGCCTCAGAGCATTCATAGAGCTCTCCATAGTTGTTTTATACTCTGAAGTTGAGGAAATATTCTCAATAGTTTGAGTCTTTAGTCTCCCGGACCAACTAAGTTTCAAGGAAGATCTCAACACTTTCTGAGAAAAAAAAAACTGCTCTAACTTGCCTATGGTGTTAGCATAGTGCTCCTACCATAACCCTACTGTCAGGATCCAAGAACCACTAGCCCATATGACCAGTGTTACTGACCCCCTTGTCCTTGCCAAGGTCTCTAACTAGCTGTTCAGGCTTTCCCATTGAGCTTTGGCTTCATCACACTCACTTAAATTCCCAATTACTATAGACTTCACCAAGTAGGCCCTCCCAAAAATGGTCAGTAGCAACAGGACGGAAATAATTAAATCAGTCACATATCTTTTTAGTTCTAAGGAAATTTTAAGTGGAGAAAATAGTTGAAATTTCAATTAAAATGATGTTACCATTCTCAATAAGAAAATGTGTGATTAAAGTTCATCACAGCCTGAGTTCACAAAAAAAAGAAGAATGCTTAATAAATTTCACAATTTTAGGAGAGATAATATGAAGAGTCAGTACAGGATAGCTGTGGAAATAATTTAACTCAAGTTTGAAGCAGCTTCCAATGTAGTTCAAAACATAAAAGACTTATCTACAGAGTCTATGATTGTGATATCTCAGGGGGAGTATATAGAGAGCAATCCTGAGAAAATTTAAAGAATAAATGGTTCATGGCAGTGAAAATGTCTTTGAGTGGATGGAAAGAGGCAACAAGAAAGCTGTCATCCAGTTAAGGATTAAGTTTTATGTAATTTAACTATCAATGACTCAGAAAAAGAAAGGTGCTATTAAACAAAAAACCAAAAGGATGTAAAATCTGGGATATTTCTCTCTCACATGTAGATGCCAGAAATGTTACACCAAGTTAAAATACTCTCTGAGTCCACATCCTGGCACAATCAAAGCTCCTGAGTGCCCTACTGGTATATATTTCTCTTTTTCTTATTTTTCTGTTGCTTTTTATATTTATATCACATTCATCTCTGAATATATACACCCATTGAATCCATTACTTTTTTAATTGAAGATAAAAGAAATAAAAAACAAGTGTTCAGCAAAACCAAATGTGATGTATTTACATTGACTAGTTAGCTACCATAAGCAAAAACTTCAATGTAATAGCATTTAATGAAATATCATAATGAGAAAATTAACAATATGACATCTCGCATCAATCAACAAGGGTATATATGCCAGACACTAAGCTAAGTCCTAGGGATACAAGGAAAGGCCAAAAATAAAATAGTCACTTCCCTCAAGGAACTCAGATTGTAATTGGTTATGTGTGTATGTACGTATATATGTGTGTGTATTTGTGTCTGTATATGAGTATATGTATATATATATATATATTCACATACACACAAACGTGTGTTTGAGTGTGCATATGTGTGCAAGATATATAAAGAATATGTGGAATTAAACTGGAAAGAGGAAGGCATTAATTAGTAATTTGGACCTGGGAATTAGGGGTGGGGACTGACAATCTGATGAACTCCTTTATAGTCTCATTTTTACCACTTAGGAAATCACATGACTTTGGTTAGTCACGTAACTTTTCTGAATTATAAGTTCAAAAAATCTGATTTTAGATCAATTTCTGTGGGTCTAAATTTTCTCCTCTGGGAAAAAAGCTTTGCTATGGAGATGAAGTTAGATGACTATCTCTAAATCCTATAAGCCTAATAAGTAAAGTCATCTGAGAAAGCAATCACCTTGTACTTATTTTCTGTTTATTGAATTTGTCCAGAAGAAGTGATGAGAGAGAAAAGCGTGAGCAACTTTCTCCCCAAACTCCAACCTGCTAACATTGGTGGTATAAGAGAAAAATAATGAGTAGACACACAGGTCCCAAAGAAGCAAGGACTAAAAAACTAGACTTGTACACACACTTTCTCACAAGGACCTTCTTGCCTGAGGAGTCTTTCAGAAATTTCTTATCTAACTTTCTGAACTCAATTAAATAAAAGCAGACATCAATGGAGGGATTATAACAATATTAATGAGATTGCATATGCACCAAAATTGCAAAGTGCATGAAATGAAAGCCAGATTTAAATATGTTTGCCAGGTTCTTATCTGAAACTACCTAATAGCAAAGCACATGTAATTACATGAAAAAAGGGGAAGATTCTAATGGGATTCAAACTGGTTGTGCACTGGTGAGGGAGTAATTTAGCAACTCCTCTCTCTCTTCTTTTTTTAAATCTTAACTGAGATTCTTTGTAACAGATAGAAGTATAAAAATTGCACACAAGAAAACTTTAGGATGCAAATGGCACCCAGGTACTCAGATATCTGGCCATGTGCCACTCTATAAGATTGGGTATAGGTACAATGAGGAAATATTAACTTAATTCCAAGAAAAAGATTATAAGATGGCAAGATCCTTACCTATGATATGTTGAAAGGCTGGCTATCATACCACAGGCTTGATATCAGAATAGCCTATCATAGTGATTGAGTTGACCAAGGATGCTTCACATAGATCATTTTTACTGGGTCTTGGTGGACTAGGATGCTATGATATATGTGGACAAACTGGCAGATCTTCAAGGCACTAGAGTGAGTACTTTATGGCAGAAAGAATCAGGGTTATAGCTGCTACTCAGGAGGCATTCAGAGTTCTTAATCTGAACATGCATCTTCCACTTTTTGCCCAATAGACAGTGTTTTTCAGCTGTGCAGTCAGGTGCCAGAGAAATTATTTTCTAATATTCTTGTTCATTTTAAGTCCATGAACTTCTGAGATAGTATGATGAATCAAAGCAAACTCTGAGGAACCTTTGTGATTACCCACTGAAAATTTCAAGATGTTCACAAATGGCTAGGTTTCACTCATAGCATGGAACTCAGAGATTAGTTTGGTTCCAATTCCTTTTCACTACTGGAACCTGTCATTTTCATTATTTTCCAAAAAAGATCCAAAGACTAACTTCTCATTTTTTCTCATATTGCAGATGCCTTGAACACTCATTTCCATCTAATTCCTCTCTTCCTAAGATTCTGTAGAGATATATTTGGTAGAAGGTGAATGGTGAGTGATGGTGATAGGGAGAGCATGGCAATATTGCTGAAGAGATTAGTCATGTGCCAACAGTGTCTTGTACTTATTAAAAGGTAAGACTTGAGAAATAAGTGACCTCAGGACCTCATAGTTCACAACACTGATATGGCCGCTGCATCAGGCAGCCAGAAAATCTGCAGCAGCCTGTAGAATAAATAAATAAATAGGCTTTGACCCCCATCTTATCAATTAAACTATAAGATTCCCACTCCTGTTTGTTTGGGATAGACAGAAAGATCATTTTTAGACACTCTGCCAAGAACCATGCTTAGCACGAGGGATAAAAACACAAGCAAGCCTGCCTTCAAGGAACTTATATTCTAAAGGAGAAAGATAAAGCATAGAGGTTTATTGGAATGGGTAGGAAGCTTTCGGGTTGGGTCATAGTAAAGACATAGCCAGAAAGAGTTAGGAAGGCTTAGGCCCGGCAAGATCACCCATCAGGTCTGGGAGGATTGTGGAGGGAGAATTCCAACATTTGGGTGCCTGGAAGTCAAAAGATTGAAGATGAGATTTGGAACTTCTAAGTTGGCTATCTTGTTGCAGAAAACACCAGAGTTAAAAAAAAAAAGGCCTCTAACTTGAAAGAATATTTTGTAACTTCCTGATAGTAAGTTCTTTGAGGGACTGGTACATGCTTTTCTATTCCCAGCACCTGAATTAGGAAGTGGCATATAGTAAGTATTCAATAAATATTTCTTGATTAATTGGGAAGTATTGGAAAGTTGAATTCTACAAGTCATTTACCTGGTGAGTTTTGATTTTGACATATTTTCTAATATAATTAATTACATATCAACAACCTGGAACCGAAAGGGGAGTCAGGTGCTTATGGATGAAGAGAAGAATACTAGTCAGCAATTAATGAGGTAACTCTAGACAATAAAGCCTGGGAAGCAGACCCACAAAACATTATTCTAGGGGCACAGGGACTGAATCAGGAAGATGGGGGCTGCCTTATGTATGTTTTTTTTTTATTTTTTTGACATTTGAAACACAGGATACCTGTTGTATTTGAAGGAGTTTTGTGTCCAGTGTTATTTAGTTTTGTGTCCAGTGTTATTTAGGTTTTTTTCCCCCTTTAATGTTTGAGAATGGAATAGCCTAAGGATATATTCTTTTGGCTGAAAGGTTGTCTCTCCCTCTCTATTTTTCTCTAGGCTATAACTGACAGCTCAACATTTTGTATTTCCCACTGGTACCTTTGCCTGAACAGACCAGCTGTTGTTTTACTATCCCTCCCATGGTGGTAAGATTCCAATTTGTTGTGCAGTAGCTTATAGTGTTTTATATTTTATGGGTTTTTAACATAATTGCATCATTGTGTGATTGTGTCAATATCACTTCTTTTTTGTAGTACTAAACATTGGCACTGTGTTTTGCTGTGTACAGTGCCATTATTATGTAGGATTAAAATAACACAACTATCTAGTTATTGAAACAGTGCTCAGAAGTGGAATTAGATACTCATGATTCAGACCATGCTGATTTTGGGGAAAAAAATCATATAAAAATACTTTATGTAATGCTGAGGAGATTTTGGGTAAATGTCAGGTATTTTATAAAGCATAAAACGAAGAGAAAAAAGCACTATTTCTGTTGTCTCAGTTTTCTGAACAAGTGATTTTTACCTGCATCCCTGTAGAGTTATAGATTGGAAAGGATATCTGAAAACTAGGTTAGGTTTCCCATTGAGAACAAGGGGATAGTGAGGAGACTGGACCAAGGATAAGCTGAAGCAGCTGTTAGTAGGAGAGGCAACACTGAGTCTAATAACATTTGGGGATAGAGAATAAGTTGTAAGCTTTCACTCACAAATTTAAGAAGCCTCCTACATATAAATAAGAACTTTCCATGGGAAACATTCACATTTCTCTGGGAAAGTCTCCCTTAGAGTGTTGGATAGAAAATTTCATTGCAATACAATACGGACAACAAAGCAGGGACAATTGATATGAAAAAATGGAAGAGGATGATGGAAAGCTTGAGGAACGTATATTTTGTCCCCTATATATTTTGGAAATGCAGATTCCTGAGGTCACAATGTGGAAATGCTCACATAGATTAGAAATACAGTTTATCAGAATAGTCTCTGAGCATATATTCAGTCTGTCAATGCTTTCTAGTAGAAAAAGAAAAACTCTAGAGTAGAAGTGTCAAACTTGGACCTGTGAATACAAAACTTCCCAGTACAGCCTGAACCAGATTAAAATGTAATTGGGAAATCTTTAAAATATACAATACAGTATAGAAAATGAAATGTGCTATTTTCTAATATGGACCCTATGGATTCACTTTTATTTGAGTTTGACACTGCTGTTCTAGAGGATTCTAGTCAAGAGATCACTGAGGGCAGACATGTGGGATCAGACCATCCCAAGTAGGCTGTGTTACTATATGAAAAACCCACTGGAGTACCTGACCTTACTTAAAGGAGCAGAACAGCAGGTTGGTTGTACCCAGTTGCTCCAAAAAGTGAAGTTCTCTGAGTAAAAAGGATGAGAAGTCTTACAATAAGAAGTACTAGGATCAACTGACTGTAAGATATTTACTTATGAATAGGCCATTGATGCAGAGTGAGGAGCCAATTACATGAATGAATCAATTACATGAAAAAGCTAGAGCACCAGCAAAGTCTTCTGAGAAATAAGACAGTGGGCAGAACTATTCCTCTGGAAGTATGAGACCAGAGATTGAAGAAACCTGAAGCAAGAACAATTCCAATCATGAACTCAGAGCTATATTCAATTACATCCATTGACAGAATTGACACAAGTGCTAAAAACACTTGAGAGAAATTTAAGGTTGGTGTGCCAAAAGGTGAATAGTACTAAATTAAGATTAGAAAACGAGGATGGAGTTGGGAATTGGGGGTCATTCAAACCCTAGAAAAAAAAGCCATGGCCCAACTGGGTTCTTTACACCTTAATTCAAATAGATTTGTTTGACAGAGAAGTAAAAATAGATAATCTAGAATATTTCCCTATCTAGGACAGTGAGGCTCAAGTGGTGATTGTATCCTGTTAATTTTATGGAAGGAGCTCACAAAATATACCTCTTAGTTTTCTGTAGGGTTTAGGCTTTTGTGTGCTAGTGAAAATGATTTCTCATACTTGGGCTGCCTCAATATCAGTGTGTTAATTGGTTCATAAGAGAATTATGACATGCACACACAAACTAAATATAATGGAAAGTAATTTTTTTAAATGATAATGAAAGAAGAGAAAAATTCACAAATAAAAGATTAATATGATCATGTCCTTCAGATTTCTTAGACTTACAGCTCTCAGACTCCAGGGCTTCTGGATTCAGGGACAAATGATTATCATTGTAGGATTGAGTGTCTCACATTGTGACAATTGAGGCGGGAGCTCTGGGTTGAGAACTTAATTTATACTGTTTTAGGACAAGGGTGGCTATCATCTAGGCATTATGTAATGCTAGATAACTTAGGATAAAAGATGGCTATTGTCCAGAGGCTGTGAAAGAGCTTTAAATCTTAAGGCACAATTCATTACGTGTAGAGCCTGCTTGGGTTAACTTTACCCCTTTTTGTTCAGTATGTTCTTTTCCAAACAGTTGATCACTAGCCTCATGCCACCTTTCTTTGTGAGGTGCTTGAGATTTTAACCCATTATAGTGAGTTTGTTGTACCCTAAGGAAGTCATGGGTGTTAGACAAACATCTGTGGTGTGCCAGCATTGATTAGAATGAACGCTAGCAAATTTAAAGTGATATAAGACTATTACTGGCAAGTGAACTGGGAGTTAATATTTGGACACCTTGAAAATTCATGCCTCCTGTGCAGAAACTTAGCAAAAAAAATTGTGATTGCAAAAATTAAAGACACATTGAACTCTCCTCATTGACCAAAGAGGCAGAAATAGTAACTTGTGTTGATTTTTCAGAGCCTGAAAAATCAAAAGATCACTTGAAGAGTAAGAATAAAATGATGGGCTCTAAAGCACTAAGCACTAACACAAAAGCACTAAGAATGGCAGCACCTTACACATTTCTGGATCTACTTCCAAATTATCTATCCCTCACAACCATCATATAGAAAAGCAACTCCTGTAGAGATAGGGCCAACAAGCCTCACATACCCACAAAGAATGTAAAAGAGTCTAGCTGAAACGGCAAGGCACCAGGAGGGAGAGATAAGAGGCAGCATGTGCCAGGAAAGTCAAATCACTACTACCTCTCCTCAGCCAGCAAATCTGAGAATATTTAGAATGACAGTGCTTCGAGCCTGGTGTGTGGGTGTGGGTGTAAGACAGAAACAGAGAGGGGGGGGGAGGCAGGGAGGGAGGGAGGGGAGAGGGAGAGGGAGAGGGAGAGAGAGAGAGAGAGAGAGAGAGAGAGAGAGAGAGAGAGAGAGAGAGAGAGAGAGAGGGAGGGAGGGAGGGAGGGAGGGAGGGAGGGAGGGAGGGAGAGGGAGAGGGAGAGGTCTGTTACATGTACCCTCCCTACCCAGGTTCAATGGCAGTTAGATAGCACAGTAGATGGAGTGCCAGGCCTGGATTCAGGAAGAATAATCTTTCTGAATTTCAACTGGATGACTCTGTGTCACTTAACCCTGTTCCATATCTGTAAAATGAGCTGGAGAAAGAAACAAAAACTAATGAAGTATCTTTTTCAAGAAAACTACAAATATGATCACAAAGAACTGGACTTGACTGAAGCGACTAAATAAAAACCAGTTTTTATAGTAGCCTGAGAGAGCTGAAGATTTCTAATTCTATTGGCTGGAGTACCCAACAATCAATCACATTTCCCTCACTTTTTAAGTCCAGTGGGTATCACTTCAGTTTTATTTAATTGCTTAACATCAGAATAACTTTTAAAAAGGAATATTACTTTCGATATTATAGCAAGAGAAAACGTATAAACATTTCCCACCAACATTTCAGTGCAATGCTCTTGACAATACTTTGTTCTCTAGGAAGGATAAAGAGTTTAGGCTAGAGGATTAATTTAATTCCTACACATTATCAGCCCCACTGAATTCAAGTCCAAAACTCCTCTAGGCTAGGATCGCAGACTATTGCCCCTTACAACCCCTGCTTGGTTGACAACAACATCTGGCCTGGAATCATCATCTCCACGATCCCATCCCAGGTCAGGGGCTATCTTCCTAGAATCTGGAATTATGAAGGACAAAAGAAATAAAACTAAAACCTCAAATCCATTTTTTGGATCAAGGAGCAAGGGATGGTCCTCAGGCTTTCTTCCCTTACCACTTGCTATGTCTGAATAAGTACTTCCCCTGTCAGAAAGGAATGCATGAAAGACTGTGCCCAGGCTATATTCAAGTAGTTTTAAAAACAGACATTTCTGGTTGCATAGCCAATCCTGGGCAGGGGGAGGTTAGGGGGAAAGAAGATAATACGGAATTTCCACATATTCTCCATTTCTCCTATCTCCCACAGCAGGTCTCAAGTGTCCCTCACTATCAGAGACACCATTTTAGGTTGTCTGGGCATTCACTAAACCACAGACACACACACGTATGTATGTATAAGTATATGTACATATACACACATGAAAATATATATGTATGTAATTTAACATATATACACATGATACAATATGTGTATATATGCATGTGTTTGTTTTCATGCATATATGTATGTATATGCACATGTGCATAAATACAAATACATGCGCACATACATATATACATACACACATATATAGATACGTATGTATATCTATCTAGATATAGATATACAGATATAGACACATATAGATATCTTACTTTATAAAACTTCAAGTGCCATATAAGCTTTAGGTGTGATTATGCCTTCAAAAGAATCAAAAATTCACATTAAACAAAGGATAATAGAAAGATTTATGCTAAGTATAAGCTGACCTTCAATGCATTTCAAAGGATGGCCTATGAAGAAATGTCACAAGGACATGGAAAAGTAGATCATGATGGTAGTATTACAACATTAGTAGAAACACAGGAAAGGTTCCAGTGTAGAGAAAAAAATTCTTCTCCATGGAGAAGTTATGAAAAAATCTGCTTAATAATTGTTGCTAATTAGAGAGTAGGGATAGATGCTGCTATGCATTGGTAGAGAGGGTACCCACTTGGATCACATAAGGAATCCATTAAGATTTTAAGTACGTATGTAGAAATATGAATATTTACAGAGTGGGTCTACCTATCTAAAAATAGGAAAGGGAAATAGAGACTTGTTAATATGGGATATATTGCAATTGTGTAGTAATTAGTGGCATGTCAAAAAGTATTCTGACACTAAAAGTAATGTTTTCTAAGAAAGGTAGCTGTGTTTTGTTCTAAAGGACATGGAACTTGATAAATACAAAGGATGCTGTTCCACATATGAAACCTTCCTCAAGTTCAAATGCAACTGACTTGAACTATCGAATGATCGTACTGGAGAATATAAAGAGACAAGAATAACTCAGAGGATGGAACCAGGGAGTAGTACATGCCTTGAAATTTTAATTGGGAATTAAATGCAATAGAACTCTGAGTGATTCAGGTTCTCTCATTTACCACTTGTGTGACAGGACAAGTAACTTGTAACTTCCCTCAAACTTCTAAAAAGGTATTATATTCACTCATTGACTCAAAGTCTCCGGTTTTAAATTCTTTGTAATTTGCTTCCAATCTCACCATGTATTTGGAACTGTTCTGTAAAGTGATCAACGATTTTTAATTGCTGAATCTATTTTTGAAGTGGGGAAGGGAATATTTATGAAATTGTCAATACATTCAATGGTTTGTTGTACTATTTTTCTCTTTCATTTTTAAATCTTTGTCATAAAGAGTAGATTGTTTGATTGGTATGACAATGGGATATATTTAATATACAAAGGTAACTAGATGGGGCAATGCACAGCCTTTGTGGGGAGTTGAATAGAGAATTGGAATTAGAGAATTGGTTGGAGTTTGGCAAGCCAGGAAGGAAAGGATTCTAAAGTCAAGTCAAGGTAGAGTTGAATTGGTTAATGATGGCTTTGAGAGTGGGAAGAGAGATTGTAGCTATGATAGAGGTAATGGCCTAGAAAGAAACTAAGGAATAGAGAGACTAAAAGTCTAGTGGGGCCAAAGAAGAGGTTTAAAAGCTGAAAAAGGCAGAGATAGAAGTATGATGATAGTAGGTAATAAGAGTACCAAAATGTCAATATAGTGAAACACTTGTCAGTGATAGCAAGATCAAGGGTGTGATTATTCTTTCATATGGCTGAGATGTGTATTGGTGGAGTAGATGATTTAAACTGAGGATACTGAGGAATTGGAAAGTTATGATATCTGAAGGGAAACCAACATGTCGACATTTGGAAAATAAAGCAGGAAGTAAGATGTAGAGGATGACTATGCACTTAAGTACTGAAGTCCTTGAGGATAAAATGAGAGAATTATAATAATATTAATTAAGCTTTGCAAGAAAATTTTTTTTATTACATATTATATATTTTCCATTTATTTCCCCAGATGTAAGAGCTTGAAACAATGGGTGGAAATTGAAGAGAGACAGATTAGACATCAGGTAAGGAAATTTTTCTAATAATTAGGGATATACAAAAATAGGTCAGAAAGGATGACTCAGGGGGAGTGGCCAAGATGGCAGGGCAGAAAGACACACAAACACTAGCTCCGAACCCATAGTCTATAAAATACCTGTAAAGAAGAACTCCCAACAAATTCTGGAGCAGCGGAAGCCACAGAACAATAGAGTGGAGGAGATTTCTTTTCCAGAGAGACCAGAAAAACTGATACAAAAGATCCATTGCACACCTGACCTAGAGCAGAGCCTAGCCCTGTCCTGGCTGGGCGGCCCCACGAGGAGCAGATCCGGGCAGGCTTCAGGGATGAAATCTCCAGCAGCCGAGAAGATCCCTCCACCCACAGGAGCAAAGGTCAGTGAGAGAGCCTGTTTGGCTGGCCAAGAGGGGAGCAGGGTGTCTCCATAAGTCAGGCCCCTTTGGGAGGCAGCAGCAGAGGCAGCAGTGGACAGGAGCTCCCAAAGCAGACAGGAGGTCAGATCCATTGTTGAAGGTCTCCACATAAACCCCCTGAGGGAGCTGAGTCCTGTGGGGCAACCCTGTCCCCACCTGAGCAGCTGAACTTAATCTCACATTGAATACCAGCCCTGCCCCCACCTGAGCACCTCAATTTAATCTTACATTGAAGAGCAGCCCTGCCCCCACTGAAAGCCCTGAGGCTGGAGAGCAGCATTTGAATCTCAGAACCCAAACACTAGCTGGACGGATCTGGAGGCAAGGTGGGTGTGGAAAGAAATCTCAGAAGTCAAGTAACTGGCTGGGAAAATGCCCAGAAAAGGGAAAAAAAATAAGACCATGGAAGGTTACTTTCTTGGTGAACAGATATTTCCTCTTTTCCTTTCTGATGAGGAAGAACAAAGCTTACCATCAGGGAAAGACATAGAAGTCAAGGCCTCTGTATCCCAAACATCCAAAGTAGATATCCAATGGGCTCAGGCCATGGAAGAGCTCAAAAAGGATTTTGAAAATCAAGTTAGGGAGGTGGAGGAAAAACTGGAAAGAGAAATGAGAGAGAGGCAAGAAAAGCATGAAAATCAGGTCAACACCTTGCTAAAGGAGACCCAAAAAAGTGCTGAAGAAAATAACACCTTTAAAAATAGGCTAACTCAATTGGCAAAAGAGGTTCAAAAAGCCAATGAGTAGAAGAATGATTTCAAAAGCAGAATTAGCCAAATGGAAAAGGAGGTTCAAAAGTTCACTGAAGAAAATAGTTCTTTCAAAATTAGAGTGGAACAGATGGGGGCTAATGATTTTATGAGAAATAAAGAAATCACAAAACAAAACCAAACAAATGAAAAAAATGAAACATAATGTGAAATATTTCATTGGAAAAACAACTGACCTGGAAAATAGATCCAGGATAGACAATTTAAAAATTGTGGGACTACCTGAAAGTCATGATCAAAAAAAGAGTCTGGACATAATCTTTCATGAAATTATCAAGGAAAACTGCCCTGATATTCTAGAATCAAAGGGCAAAATAAGTATTGAAGGAATCCATCGGTCACTGCCTGAAAGAGATTCAAAAAGAGAAACTCCTAGGAACATTGTGACCAAATTCCAGAGTTCCCAGGTCAAGGAGAAAATATTGCAAGCATCTAGAAAGAAACAATTCAAGTTTTGTTGAGATACAATCAGGATAACACAAGATCTAGCAGCTTCTACATTAAGGGATTGAAGGGTGTAGAATAGGATATTCCAGAAGTCAAAGGAACTAGGACTCTAACCAAGAATCACCTACCCAGCAAAACTCAGTATAATACTTCAGGGGAAAAAATAGTCTTTCAATGAAATTGAGGACTTTCAAGCATTCTTGATGAAAAGACCAGGGCTGAAAAGAAAATTTGACTTTCAAACACAAGAATGAGAAAAAGCATGAAAAGGTAAACAGCAAAGAGAAGTCATAAATGACTTACTAAAGTTGAACTTTTTACATTCCTACATGGAAAGACAATATTTGTAACTCTGAAAACTTTTCATTATCAGGGTAGTTGGTGGGATTACGCGCACACACACACACACACACACACACACACACATACACACATGCATACACATGCACACACAGAGACAGAGAGCACAGAGTGAACTGAATAGGATGGGATCATATCTTTAAAAAATGAAGGTAAATGGTGAGAGAGAAATGTATTGGGAGGAGAGAGGGAGAAATGGAATGGGGCAAATTATCTCTCATAGAAGAGGCAGGCAGGAGACTTTTTAGTGCAGGGAAAAAGAGGGGAGCTGAGAGAAAAACATGAAGTTTACTCTCATCACATTCGACTGAAGGAGGGAATAAAATGCACACTCATTTTGGTATGAAAACCTATCTTACAATGCAGGAAAGTGGGGGAGAAGGGGATAAGCAGGGTGGGGGGTTGATGGAAGGGAGGGCAATGGGAGGAGGGAGCAATTGGAAATCAACACTCTTGGGGAGGGACAGGATGCAAAGAGAACAGAAGCAATAGGGGGCAGGATAGGATGGAGGGAAATATAGTCTTGCACAACACGACTATTATGGAAGTCATTTGCAAAGCTACACAGATATGGCCTATATTGAATTGCCTGCCTTGCCAAAGGGAATGGGTGAGGACGGAGGGGTGGGGAGAAGTTGGAACTCAAAATTTTAGGAACAACTGTCGAGTATTGTTCTTGCTACTAGGAAATGAGAAATACAAGTAATGGGGAATATAAAGTTATCTTGCCCTACAGGACAAAAGAGAAGATGGGGACAAGGGAAGGGAGGGATGATAGAAGAGAGGGCAGATTGGTGATAGGGGCAATTAGAATGCTTGGTGTACTGGGGTGGGGGGAGGGGAAAAATGGGGAGAAAATTTGGAATATGGGAATATTATAGTTCTTATTAGAATATTAACTCCTTGAGAGCAGGTTCAGTCTATCTGTTTGTATTTGTATCTCCAGTCATTAGTACAATAAGCACTTAATAAATGATTGACTTGACTGACTGATTGATTGATTTGACTTGATCTCTTTGAGGTAAAAGCTTAGTACTGGCATTGCTGAATCAAAGCATATCGACAGTTTAGTGACTTGTGGAATAGTTACAATTTCCTTTCCAAAAATGGGTTGACTCAGTTTCTCCTCATTCTGATCTCAACAGTATATTAGTGGTGTCCCCTTTTTTCTACAACTCTTCAACATTTGCCATTTTCTTTTATCATTTTCCCCAGTTTGACAGGTGAGAGATAGGACTTCAGTTCCTTTATGTTTAATTATTAGTGAATTGGGGTATTCATCCACATGATTGTTGTTGATTTAGATTTCTTCCTTTGAAAATTGTCTGTCTGTATCCTTTGACCATTTATTAATTGGGTAATGAATCATGTTCTTATAATTTTGAAACACTTTCTTATGTATCTTGGGGATAAGGCATTTATTAAAGAAACTTGCTGCAAAGATTTTTTATTTTCTCAAGTTAACTATTTCCCTTACAATTTTAGCTGGTTGGCCTTAAGTAAAACCTTTTTTTGACTTAATGTAACAAAAATCATCCATTTTATCTTCCATGATCCTCTCTACCACACATCCTTCTTGATTTCCACAGCATTTGATACAACTGATCACTATCTCCTTGATCGTCTCTGTTTTTCAATGACTAGTTCTCCTGCTCCTTGTCCATTCTTCATTCTCTTTTGTGACTTCATCATCTGTATCACTCCTCCAGCTCTGTCATGGGACATTTTCTGTCATGGGATATTTTCTCTTCCACACCACACTTTCTAAGAATCAGAATTTTGTCCCAACTGGTTAATAATTGTTTCTCGTTAATTCTTTGCTCCCTTTGAAAGATTTCTCCACTAGTGTATTGATAATGCCCTTTTGTTTATTTTGAATATAATATTGCTTCTTAATAGGGAGATCTTCCCTACCCATTAATGGGCCTGCCCATTAAGTAGAATTTAATTAGGAAAAATTTGTAGGAAGGCCCACACCTTTTGTTAATTTTCTAATGAGGCACTGTGTCAGGAGGGATCCTGCCCTCTGGCTCTGGGAAGAGTATAAACACTCTGAGGGTGGGGTTTCACTTTGAAACTTAGTTTTGGAAGAAGGTTTGTGTGCAAGATGAGACTTTGGAAAGCCCCTAAGCAGGCCCCTCGCTTTGAAAACCCAGATGTTGGTGCTTCCCTCTCTGGTAACCATGTTTGTATGTAATGGTGAGACAACTGGAAGACTGTCTTTTGGTCTTTATTTCTTTTCTTGCATTTTTCTCTATTGGTGAATGATATATGTACTTGATTAAAGGAGAGTTTTAACTCCACAAAAGTTGCCTTTCCTTTTGAAAAGCAGATCAAATAATTTGTGAAAGCAGGCCCCCCTGTGTATTTTGGGGTGCTTACTGTTACAACCAGCTAGTCCTGTCTACACTTTAAATTACTTTGCCTGCATTGAACCAAATTAGATTGCACTTTGATAAATCTTACCATAAGAGTACAATGGTATAATCTAGATTGAGCAAGTGATCTGTCATATGTACCAGGACATTAAAAGCGTTCCAGATGAGTCAGGAAAATCAATTCACCATCTTTAGATTTCTCACCTCTATCATTTCTGCCAGTCAACAAGCACATTTCACTTGTTCAATATGTTCAATTAGAACAATGCCTTCTTCTAAGCACTAGTAATATCAAAGCTATTTACAGGGCTTCTCTGCTGTAATGGTTGATCTACTAAACTGCCTGGATCCAGCCTTCAGTGAGCAGCTGCAGTTACCAGGACCTCCAGTCTCTAGGTGGGCTGGATGTTACCGTTCCCTTTTCAACTGACATGGTTGACTCCTTCAAATCTTTGACTTTGGAGTTTTTCATCTTTAATCAAAAAGTGGGAGAGTCCTAACATCGTATTCTAAGATGTTTCCTGACTCAGGTGAAGGTTCCTCCAGTGAGGAAACTTACCCTCACTTATGGGGGTTGTCTCAGTAATATTTTGAAGATCCATGTCTTATGCATATGAGTGACTAAGTATTTAGGTAGAGAAGCAATCTCTGCCCTGGCGAAAGGTCACAATTTTGTCTATTCTTTAAGTATGTAGTTGATTTATTCAAGTCTCTCAGTGTGAAATGCTTCCTTTCAATAAAAAAGGGGTTCCAGTTTACATTTCAGTCTGTTTTTCCCTTATGACAATTACAATTAATCTAAAGAAAGCACATATATACATAGATATATACCCAGAAAGGGCAGCTAGGTGGTGCAGTGCATAGAGCACCAGTGCAGGAGTCAGGAGGACCTGAGTTCAAATCTCACCTCAGACACTTGTCACTCACTATCTGTGTGACCTTGGGCAACTCACTTAACCCCAGTTGCCTCATCCTGGGTCATCTCCAGTCATCCTTATGAATATCTGGTCACTGGATTCAGATGGCTCTGGAGGAGAAGTGAAGCTGGTGACCTGCACAATCCTCCCTCACACAAAACAAAGTCAAGTGCAAGTCATGTCATTATTTCTCTGATGGCCTGGTCTTCAGCATGTTCTTTGGCAATGAAGGACAAACATACACACACAGATACAATTAATACTATAACAGTATGCTATATTATAGTAAAAATGCTTTTATATTACTTTAGTCACAAATTCCTTAATGGCACATCTCCTCTAACACTTAATATCTATGTATTAATAGCACTAAGATAATCTTTACCATTTAAAAGTCTTTAAAAAAGCATCCCTTGTCTATTTTAATGAACATACTCAAATCAGAATTTGACCTAGAAATTGGAAAGGAAATTGAGGAACCAAATAACTCTGTTAAGAATACTTAAGAATATACATAATTAAAGAAGAAGAATATATAATACTACTCAGAACTATATCACTTTTCATTTTATTATTATATTCTTCTATTTAATATTCCAGTCTTCACATCTTTAATTGTGGAATGTCTTTGCTTCACCTTATTCAATCTGAGCAAATGTTTTTGAATCACCAAGTATAGACAAAAATGACTTACTTGGAACTGCCTATAATTTACCAAATTATTTTTATTAATCCGTATTTTGCTCTCCTTTCCCCCTCCATTACAATGCTGTAGAAACACAAGTGAAGAAAGCAGATAGAGAACTATAACTCAGTGGCATGAAAATATCAAAGAAATGTTAATACGGTTGGTTGTTTCTTGCCAATAATTATCAAATTGATGATTTTTGAAACTGTAAAAGACTCTTAAAACCAAAAAATCTCACATATTACACATCTCTAATGTACACACGTAGTATCTCTACCCCTTCATCAACATTTCATGATTATAATTACTTATTTAATCAGTGTAATTAATATCACTTGACTTCTCTGAATCTGTTTCATTAATCCCTTTTAATACAGCTTCTGGTAGATTGCTAATACATAAAATATTCTGAAAAAAATGAAAATTTTCATTACAATAGCTATATCTTCTTCACATGTATTTATTTCAAAGGTCAAACACTAAGTTCTGGAATTCATAAGTCTATTATCAAAAATTCCTCTGAACATATAGATGAATGTATTATAATAGGATAATTATAATACCACAACTCATACAAATACTTTCAATTTACATTTATTTGCATAGCACTTTTTAAAAGTGCTTCACATGCATAATCTCTTTTAATATCATCATAACACTGCCTCACAATAATGCTGAAAAAATGAGATGATGATTAAAAATCTTGTTCAAGAGGACAGAGATAATAGCAGAATCAGCACTTGAATAGAGCCCAGAAATTCTTACAAGTTTACTCAAACTTTTAAAAGCTGAGAAATCCTGGGGGATAGATTACTGGCCCCAAAATCAGAAATATCTGAGCCTCAGACTAGCTGTATGACTCAGGACAAGTCATTTATTCTCTGTCAGTGTCAGTTTTCTCAACTGCACAATTAAGATTCCAATAGCAGCTACCTTACAGGATTGTTGTTAGGGTCAAATAAGATAATGTTTGTAAGACACTAAATCTATGTTTAAAAATTAGTTCATATATATATATATAATATATTATATATATATATATACACACACATACATACACACATATGTATATATGTATGTATATATACATATATGTGTATGTATACATATATATGTGTGTGTGTGTATGTAGTAGCTAGGTGTCACAGTGGAGCATTGAGCTTGGGTTGAAATCTGTCCTCAGATGTTATCTATGTGCCCTTGGCAGGTTACTTAACCTTGCTGTGCCTCAGTTGATCATCTCTAAAATGAGCTGGAGAAGGAAATGGCAAATCACTCCAATATCTTTGCCAAGAAAACCCTAAATGGGGTTGCAAAGAGTCAGACACAACTGAAAGAACTAAAGAAAACTATTTTTATATAGCCATCTGAAAATTCACATAAAGGATAAATATAGATTCAAAACTTAAAGATAAAATTAAATGAAATTTTATTGGTTTAAAAAACAGATTTAATTTTAAAAAAAAATTAAACGCACTATAAACAATTAAATAGTTAAAAACCACTTTGATGGATTTTTTTTTAAGAAAACATTTTTTATGGATCTGGGCCAAGATGGCAGAGTAAAAACAGGAACTTACTTGAAGTCTCCCCCCAAATTCCCCCTAATACCTGTAAAAAATGGTTCTAAACAAATTCTAGAGCTATAGAACCCACAAAATGATGGAGTGAAACAAGTCTCCAGCCAAAGAAAGCCTAGAAGGTCTACAGAAAGGATCTTTTGCACCAGGCTAGAGCACAGTGCAGTCTGGTGTGGGTCACATCGGCACAGACAGGGTCAGAGCAGGTCTCAGGGGACCGAATTGCTGGTAGATGTTATGGTTTCCAGACTTTTACGCCCATAAATAACAAAGACAGCATAGAAGGTCAGTAGGAAAACTCTTCAGGACCTGGGTGAGTGGAACATAGTCCATCCCTAGCCCCTGGGCAGTGGAAGTGGTGGTGGCAGCAGCAGCAACAGCATCAGGGGTGGCTGCTTCCAGAGCTCCCAGACCACAGTGTGGGGATTGAGTGGCTGATCAGAGGGCAATTGCAGGGATTTCTTTGCTGGTGCTGAGGCAGGATTCCCTCACTTTGCCCTACTTGGAACTGGGTTTCAGACCTGGATCATGGTCCTGGGTAAGGGGGAGCATTGGTGTGGTGGAGCTTGTGGTGCAATAGAGAAGGAATACTCCTCATGGTTCCAGGACAGAGAAGAGGACTTGTGGTCACTCACAGAGCAGAGCACAGGCCAGGAAAGGAGTAAACATCCCTCCTTTGATCATACTACTTTGGAGGAAGTGAAAATTTATAGATGCCCTATAAGTATCTCAGAAGAGAGCTACACAGAACCCCTGAATTTTGGGACACAACACTGCCCCTTCCCCACTTGAAGCAGAGTCATCCATTGGCAAAGACTTAGCATTTGAGTGGCAAAATGAGCAAACATCACACACACATACACACACACACACACACAGCCTCAGACTATAGAATTTTACTTTGGTGACTAGGAAAATCAAAACATACACCCAGAAGAAACAAGCAAAATCAAAGCTCCTGCATCCAAAGCCTCCAGGCAAAATATAAATTGGTGGCAAGTCATGAAAGTGCTCAAAAAGTAAGTAAAAGAAGTAGAGAAAAAAATTGGGAATATAAATTAGAGTGATGCAAGAAAATCATGAAAAATGAGCCAACAGCTTAATAAAGGAGGCTCAAAAACATGTTGAAGAAAATAGTACCCTAAAAATGGTTGGTTGGTTCTTGTCCTTCATTCTTGAAGGAGACCAAAATGACATCACATGATAAAGCCAAGATTTGATGTGTCCAACTGTGGCTGATGAGACCAATATATGCTCAGAATGCTCTGCCACAGACAGGACACAGATAGTCTATGTGAACATTTGGGGTGGATACTCTGAATTTGTGCGTCCTACATTTCCTTTGAGCTGTTTCAATTCTACTTTGCTCATAAAGCACAGCAACTTTTCTGATGTGATCATGCCATGCCAAGTAGTCCTGTGCCAGTGTCTCATATGTTACACAATCAATTCCAAAGTTCTTGAGAAATACCTTGGGAGTGTCTTTGTTTCACTTTTTCTGACCAGCATGTGATCATCTGTCCTGAGTTCTCCATAAAATAGTCTTTTAGGCAAGTGTATGTTTTGCATTCAAACAACATTGCCAGCCCATTGGAGTTGTGCTCTCTGGAGCATAGTTTGAATGGTTGGCAGTTTAGTTTGAGTAAGGACCTCAGTGACTGGTATCACATCCTTCCAGGTGATCTTCAGAATCTTCCTAAGACAGTTCAAATGGAAGCAATTCAGAGCACAGGCATACAACAATGAGGTCAGCACAACATCTCTGTAGACCTTCAGTGTGATAGTCTAAAAACTCTTCTCTCTCATACTTTCATCTGGAGCCTCCCAAACACTGAGCTAACTCTGGCAATGCATGCACCAACCTTATTATCAATGTGTACATTCCTGTAAAGTATACCACCAAGGTAAGTGAACTTACCCACAGCATTCAAAACATCTCCATTTGCTGTAATGGATGGTTCCACATATGGATGGTGTGGTGTTGGCTGATGCAGCACCTATGTTTTCTTGGTGGTAATTGTTAGGTCAAAAGTAGCACAAGCAGCAGAGAATTGATCCATACGTTGTTGCATCTCAGCATCAGAGGATGCATTGAGTGCACAGTCATCTACAAACAGAAAATCATGCACCAACACTCACTCCACTTTGGTCTTGGCTTGTAGCCTTCTCAAATTGAAGAATTTGCCATCAATATGGTAGCTGACCTTGAAGCCATGTTCATCCTCATTGAAAGCATTTGACTACATGATTCAAAGCATCATGCTAAAAAGCATGGGAGCAAGCACACAGTTCTTTTTCATGCCACTGGTGACTGGAGAAGTACGAGAGCATTGTCCAGTATCCAAAACTGAGCAAGTATGCCATCATGAAATTGATGTACAATGCCGATGAACTTCTCTGGGCAACCAAATTTCTCTATAATTTTCCATAAGCCCTCATGACTAACAGTATAAAAGGCCTTGGTCATATCTCAAAATGTTGTGTACAGACCTCTGTTCTGTTCCTGGAATTTCTCCTGGAGTTGTTGAGTAGTAAAGACCATATTGACTATTCTTCAGTCCTTTCTGGTCTTCCAGGAGAAGGGTCAGCCTATTAAGGAGAAATATGGCAAGAATCTTGCCAGCAATGACTAAGAGAGAGACCTCTTTTGATTGTCACAGGACCTTTCCTTTCATAGATATGGACAATGGAGGTATCCTTGGACTCCTGGGGAATAACTTCCTCTTGCCATATAATCTGCAAAGTTTCAGTCAGCTTTTGTATGAGAAATGGACCCCCTACCCTGTAAATCTCAGCTGGAATAGAATCAGCATCAGGTGCTTTGCCACATGAAAGGAGCCTAATGGCATTCAAAACATCTTCAGTTGGAGGTTCAGTTACAGGAGGGGTTGACTTCAACCTGAGGTAAACAGTCAGTGGCCTCATCATTGATTGATGATGTCTGTTGAGAACACTATGGAAGTGCTCAGACCATCTCTCTAAGCTCATGATAAGACCTTATCACTAATCAATATGGATCCATCAGAACTGAGTAATTGTGATGTACCATAGATTTTTGTTTCATCAATAGTCTTGAAGGAATCATGAAAGCACTTTGGATTGTTACTGTCAGCATAGAACTGGATTCCATCTGTTTTCTTACTGAGCCAGGAATCCTGCATCTCTCTGAACTTTACTTGTACTTCACTTTTGATGGAATTAAATAAATGCTGCCTCCTTAAAGGAATAGATGCACTATCCTGCTGGCAAATTTTGTGGAGTTCTCATTTTTCATTTAGAAGCTTCTGAATTTCCACATCATTTTCATCAAACCAGTCTTGGTGTTTGTGAGTGTTCTCATCCAAATCAGCAAATACAGTACTGTACACCAAATCTCTGAAAGCTGCCCACTTCTTTTCTGTTCCACTGTTGCCAACTGTGTGTTGGCTCAACTTTCCCTCCACTTTAACAACAAACTGTTCATGCTCAGAGAAGAGCTCTAATTCATTGACATTAATTCTTTGGATATTCATTTTGCCTTGGGGTGGCACTTTTGATGAATGTGAATATTTACTTTGTAAATAATAAGTCGATGATTAGTCCAGCACTCTGTACCATGCATTGCCTTTATCAGTCTCACATCCTGTCTGTCTCTTCTCCTTACAATCATATTGTCTATTAGATGTTAATGTTTACTGCAAGGGTGCATCCATGAAGTTTTATTGTGTTTAGGCAAATGGAAAATAGTGTTCATGATGAGAAGATTATGTGATGCACAAGTCTTTAGTAGTAAATGATCATTGCTGTTGCTGTTTGCAACTTCATTCCTCCCTAGGACTCTCTGTCAAGTCTGTTGGTCTGAGGCTACTGTAGCATTAAAGTCACACAGAATTATAAACTTGTCCTCTTCATGGCACATTGATGATAAGAGTCTCTAGGTCATCATAAAATTTTTCTTTGACTTCATCAGGTTTTATCCTGGTGGGAGCACAGGGCAATTACATTGTCATGAGCCTGTCATACACTCCTTTTGGCAGGCATACCATCTTGCTGACTAGATTAGTTTTGACTGTAAAATCTACAAAAGATTCACAGCACTCCCTTTCACTATGACAACTCTAGAAAAATGTGTATCCAGCTCTGATTTCAGTAAGCTGCCCTTCATTTGCCAGCCTTGTTTCACTCAGGGCTATTTGGATGAGATATCTACTGAGCTCTCTTGCAACAATAGCTGTTCATCTTTCATTCCTACTGGATTCTGTGTTGTCTATAAGTGTGTGCATGCTCCATGTGCCAATGGTGAGTGGAATCATCTTTGCAGATGTTTTTGTATATTTTGTACATTTTTTATGCATTTCAGTCATAGAGCGGGATTCTTTGCCTGCCACAGTAATCAGACCAAGGTGGGGTAAACAGACAGTTTTTAGGGTACCTTTTCTAGTTCCATTCCTCACACCAGTAGGCTGCTCATGCACCCAGGAGGCTGCCCAATTCCACTGCTGCTTCTAGTAAGAAATGACCCTTTGGCCTGGGCCACCTGTGTGCAGGGTTGTGACTAGAACTCCCAGTGTATTCACACCTACCACTTCATCACTTGCCTTTCACCAGAGGACTTTGAGATAGGTATAATAGTAAAATGGTATGGGTAATGTCTTTTGATCTGTGCATAAACTGGATTTAAGTAAGGCAGAGTGGAAACCTTAGTCTCTCTCCAATGTCATCACAGTCCAGTGTCAGGACAGAATCAATACAACTGGCAATGGCTCAGGATGCAGTGGATGACCTTGGCATCTTTGATGTCTAACCAAGTTCTAAGAGTTCCACATTGCCTGCTTCAGCTGCTTCCATGGCCAGTGGAATAAATTGTTCTCATCAGCTCATTCCACTAGGTGATATTTTCACATCCTTGAGGTAGAAATCCCCCAACTCATCAATTGATTAACCTCAATCAGGTTTGGCCCATCTGACAAAACAGTTTACTTGGGTGTGGTCACTATATATGCTACAGTTTTTTAGAGTCACAGGTAAGACTTGGGTGGAACCAATAGACATCAAAGGTGGAAAGCAGTCCTGGAAAGGGCTTGGCAGCAATCACACCAGAGTTACTGGTCCTCCCTGAACACACCCTCCACCACAATACAGACTAACTCAATTGGTAAAAGAAGTCCAAAATGTCAATGAGGAGAATAATGCCTTAAAAACAGAATTAGCCAAATGGAAAAGGAGGTCCAAAAGCTTACCGAGGAAAATAATTCCTTAAAAATTAGAATGGAGAAAAGGGAAGCTAATGACTATGAGAAATCAAGAAATTATAAAACAGAACAAAAAGAATGAACAAAAATGGAAGGCAACATGAAATATCGAATTGGAAAAAACAGTGATCTGGAAAATAATTCCAGGAGAAATAAAAAGTATTGGACGACCTGAAACCCATGATCAAAAAAAGAGCCGAGAGATCATCTTTCAAGAAATTATCAATGAAAACTGTCCTGATATTCTAAAACAAGAGGGGAAAACAGAATTTCAAAGAATCCACTGATCATCTCTTGAAAGAGATTCCAAAAGGAAAACTCATTGGAATATTGAAGCCAAATTTTAGAGTTACCAGGTCAAGGAGAAAACATTGTAAGCAATTAGAAAGAAAAAAAATGAGTATTATAGAAGCACAATCAGAATAACACAAGTTCTAGTAGCTTCTATGTGAAGGGATCAGAGGGCTATTGATATGATATTCCAGAGGTCAAAGGAGCTGAGATTAAAACCAAGAATCACCTTCCCAGCAAAACTGAGTATAGTATTTCAGAGGGAAAATTGGTCATTCATTGAAATAGAGGACTTCCAAGCATTCTTGATGAAAAGACTAGAGGTGAATAGAAAATTTGACTTTCAAATACAAGAATAAAGAGAAGTATGAAAAAGGAAACAGGAAAGATAAATCATAAGGGACTTACTAAATTTGAACATTTACATTTCTGCATGGAAAGATAATATTTCTAACTCATGAGACCTTTCTAAGCATTAGGGTTGTTGGATATTATATATATATATATATATATATATATATATATATATATATATAATACATGAATGAATGTATGTATATATGGAGAAGCGAGGGCACTGAGTATGAAAGGATGATACCTAAAAAATGAAAGTAAGGGATGAGAGGGGAATATAATGGCAGAAGAAGAAAGAGAGAGATAGAATGTGGTGAATTATCTCACATGAAAAAGGAAAGAAAAGAATTTTAACAGTGGAGGGAAAGATGAGGGAAGTGAGAGCAAATGAATGAATCTTACTCTCATCAGATTTGGCTTATGAAGGGAATAGCAAACACATTCCACTGGGTATATTACCCTACAGGAAAATAGGGGAGGTGGTTAAGGGAATGGGGAAAGGTTAAAGGGAAGACAGATTGGGAGAGAGGGTAGTCAGAAGCAAACACTTTTAAAAATGGACAACATTAAAGGAGAGAATAGAATAAATGGGGAGTGAGATAGGATTGAGGAAAATATAGTTAGTATTTCACAACATGACTATTAGGAAAGCATTTTGCATAACTACACATGTATAATCTATATTGAATCACTTGCCTTCTCAATGAAGGTGTATGGGGAGGGAAGAAGGAAGAGAATTGGAGCACAAAATTTTAATAACAAATGTTAAAAGTTTTATTTCATGCAACTGACAAATAAGATGTACATGCAATGGAATATATAAATCTGGCTTGCCCTACAAGAAAGTGAAGGAGAGGGGAATGAGAGAGGGTGGGGTAATAGAGGGAAGGGCACACTGAGGGAAGGGAGAACAAGAATGCAAACCATCTTGGGGTGGTTGGGAGGGGAAGGATGAGGAGAAAACTTGGAAATCAAAATCTTGTGTTAATTAATATTGACTGCAATAAATAATGCAAAAAAAATACTTAACTGCTCTAAAAAATTTTAAAATTTGGAATCACTATTTTTTTAAATTAAGTTTATTTGCATTTTAAATTTAATGATATATATATATATATATATTTTAAAATCAACTCATCCATCATTGTTCCTTAAACTTTTCTACATGGATCTAAGTCTCATCAGATAATTTGTACGTGGTCTGTTTGGGTTTTTTTGCTTGTTTCTTTATTGATTCCTTTTGTTTTTATATCACAATTGTGATATGTGGGAGATAGTTTACCTTCCTGATCTTTGAGCTCTTCCTTGTTAAAAGAAAAAAAAATTAACAAAAATATTGGATACAGTGAACACACCTAAAAATGAATACATTATTTCTTGGTAGCGTCCTGACTCTCTGGCATTAGGAAGAAAGCCGTGTTATACGTTAACCTGGGAACTTCATTACTTTTCTTTCAATGTAGAGATTAGCTTCCTTTTAGTAGTTTTTTCTTTTTTATTTTAAATTTATCTTATTGATATTTCTTTTTTATGCTACCTAGTCTTCCCCCTTTATTCTTTCCTCTATCTCCTCTCATAGTCCTTTTCCTTACCATGCATGAAATAAAAATAAATAAAATAGTAAGAAAAAATAATCAGGAAAATATATAAATATATTAAAAACATGATGCCTTTGGGGAAATAACTTGTTCTTTAAAGTTTCAAAACATTAAGATTCATTTTTTTGGTTGTTTTAACACGTTATTTCACCAGTCTAGCCATTATATATTCTTTCCTGGATTTTCATATTTTACTTTGCATCACTGTAGGTACTTTTCATATTTTTCTCAGTTGGTCATTTCTTACAACTTTCATTATATGTCTTGTCCCACAATTTGGAAAACTGTTCCTCAGTGGTTGAACATCTATTTGATATGTAGCTCTCTTCATTAACTTCATTGTAGTCAAAATGCATATTGTTCTCTTGGTTCAGTTTATTGTATTCTCTAGGTGTTTAAATGTTCCATTGTTTCTGTGGATTTTTCATTGGTTATTGGTTCTTCACAGCAATATTCTATTTACATTCATATATATAATAGGTTTTGGTTAGCTATTCTCCAATTGATAATTGATGGGGAGCTATTTTTTTCTGGTTCCTATTTTTTGCTTCCACAAAGAGAGAGAGACAGAGACAGTGACACAGAGAAAGGTACAGATAGAGAAAAAATATTGCTTGTAGCTATATTTTAACTTTCTTAAGACTTTTTCCTAAAAATAAGGTAAGTAACGAGGCTACAAAGCATGTTCAGTATTGTCATTTCTTTCTTACATCATTCCAAATTCATATTCAAAATTGTCGGGCCACTTCAGAAATCCATTAATACCATTTAATTGTGTTCCTACTTTCTAAACTGCCCTTTCAACACCACTGCCCTCTCTGCCTCAACATTGATTATTCTGACTTTTGCTCATCTTTGATAATTTGCATTTTTCTTATATAATCTTTGTCTCAGTATTTATTTTTTTTTTGGGGGGGGGAGATGGATTACCGTTTCTTCCTGTTTCCAATTAAGAGAAACAGAGAGATAGACAGAGTGAAAAGAAGAGGAATTTTGAAGATTCTTCTTCCATCTCTCTATCTAGGTGCATGAAGTTACTCACATTCACAATCATGAAGCCAACTGATAGGACAAAGGGAAGTAGATTCATTGCTGTCTTTGAATTTTGGACTTCTAGATCACAATTTTCAGGGGACTGCCGGTATTATGGTCTTCCTTTGGAGTCAAGATAACTAAATACCATGCCAAGTAACACTAGTTGACTTCATTGTTGAGACTTTGAGGCTGTCTTACGAGCCTTTAGATGTGTACAAATGTTTCTTCCATTGTAAAGGGACTTGTGGCTGGTCATGTGGAATAGCTACAGTGACTCTCATAAAACTTGTAATCTAGAAGGGGATACTGTCTGTCGCTGCTACTTTCCTTATTTTCCTAATATTGTTTGCTTTTAGAATATATTTAACTTATTTAATTAAATATTTCCAGGGAGGGGGCCAAGATGGCATAGTAGAAAGAGGAACATTTGTTAGCTCTTACCTCACAGCCCGTAAAACCCCTGTAAAGAAGAACTCTCAACAAATTCTAGAGCAGAATAAGCCACAGAGCCATGGAGTGGAGGAAATTTTTATCCCAGAGAGACCTGAAAGACCGATGGGAAAGGTCTGTCTCACACTGGACACAGAACAGGGTCCAGCCCTCCCTTGGCCACACGGCACTGAAAGGAGTAGATCTGAGCAGGCTTCAGGGACAGAATCTCCAGTGACAGTGCAGATTGCTCAACCGACAGGCTCCAAAGGTCAGTGAGAGGGTCTTTTTGGCTGACAAAGAAGGGAGGAGGGTCTTCCCATAACTAAGGCCTCCTCAGAAGGCAACAGTAGAGGCAGCACCAGACGGGGCTCCCAAAGCAGGCAGTACCCCACATCCATTGTTGAAGGTCTCATCATAAACCCCCTGAGGGAACTGAACCATGTGTGGGGGCCCTAACCCTACCTGAGGCTTTGGAGCAGCTCATCTGAATCTCAACCCCCAATGCTGGCTTTGTGGAACTGGAGGTGAGGTGGTTGTGGAGAGGAAACTCTGAAGTCAAGTAACTGACTGGGAAAATGCCCAATAAAGTGAAAAAGAATATGACCATAGAAGGTTACTTTCTTGGGGAACAGGTGTCTCTCCCCATCCTTTCAGATAAGGAAGAACAAGGCCCACTGTCATAAGAAGTCAAGGCCTCTGCCTCCAGGGTCTCCAAAGGGAACTTAAATTGGGCTCAGGCAATAGAATACCTTAAGAAACAAGTTAGCAGCTTACTAAAGGAGAACCAAAAAAAAAACAAAAAAAAAAAACCACTGAGGAAAATAGCAGCTTTAAAAAGAGGTTAACTCAATTGGAAAAAAGACATCCAAAAAACTAATGAGGAGAAGGAGGTTTTAAAAAGGAGAATTAGCCAAATGGAGCAGAAGGTTCAAAAGCTCACTGAACAAAATAATTTGTTGAAAGAGAGAATTGAGTTCAGGGAAATGAATGACTATGTGTCAAACCAAGCAGTACACAAAACCAAAAATTTGAAAAAATAGAAGATAATGTGAAACATCTCATTGGAGAAACAACTGACCTAGAAAATAGATTCAGGAGAAACAATTTAAAAATTATAGGACTACCTGAAAACCGTGATCAAAAAAGAGCCTAGAAATTATCTTCCATGAAATTATCAAGGAAAGCTGCCCTGATGTTCTAGAATCAGAGGGCAAAATAAATATTGAAAGAATTCACCAATCATCTCATGAAAGAGACCTGAACAGAGAAACTCCTAGGAATATTGTGGCCGTATTTCAGAGTTCCCAGATCAAGGAGAAAATACTGCAAGCAGCTAGAAAGAAACAATTTGAGTACTGTGGAAATACAATCAGGATAACACAGGATCTGGCAGCGTCAACATTAAGGGATCGAAGGGCTTGGAATGGGATATTTCAGAGGTGAAAGGAACTGGGATTGAAATCAAGAATGACCTACCCAGCAAATCTGAGTATAATACTTCAAGGGAATAAATGCTCATTCAATGATATAGATGACTTTCAATCATTCATATTGAGGAAAGACAATATCTGTATAGAAAATTTTGACTTCCTAAGACAAGAATCAAGAGAAGCATGGAAAGGTAAACAGAAAAGAAAAATCATAGAGGAGTCCCTAAAGGTGAACTGTTTACACTACCACATGGAAAGAAAATATTTTTAACTCTTGAATCTTTTCTCAGTATTTGGGTACATGGAGAGATTGTACATACATACATACACACACACACACACACACACATAGATATAGATAGAAAGTACAGGGTGTGTTATATCAGAGAACATGATATCAACACACACAAAAAAAATAAAAATTAAGGGGTGAAGGAGGAAAACCCTGGGAAGAGAAAAGGAGAAATGGAATGGGGCTATAATTCATAAAAGAGATAAGAAAACTCTTATTCAATGGAGAAGAAAAGGGAGAAGTGGAGAGAGGAAAAATGAAGCCACTCTCTCCACATGTGGCTGAAGGAGGGAATAACATGCTCACTAAATTTGATATGAAAATTTATACCACACCACAGGAAAATAGGAGAGGAGGCAACAAGTGGGGTGAGGGGAATGTTAGAAGGGATGGCAAATGGGAGAAAGGAGTCACTAGAAATAAACACTTTCAAGAAGGGACAAGAATTGACAAGGGTCAATTGTGGGGGAAAAATAAGGGAGAATAGAGTAGGATGGAGGGAAATATAATTAGCATTATACAACACGATTATTAGGGAAGTCTTTTGCAAAAGAACACATATTTAGTCTATATTGAATTGCTTCCCTTCTCAGTGGGGCTGGGGAGGGAGAGGGGAGGGAGAGAAGTTGGAGTTCAAAGTATTAGCAATAAATGTTGAGAATTTTTATTGCATATAATAGGGAAATAAGAACTACAGGGAATGGGGTATAAAAATTTATCTTGCCCTAGAAGAAAAGAGAGAAGATGGGGATAAGGGAAGGGTGGGATGTGATAGAAGGGAGAGTACATTGAGGGAAGGATTAATCAGAATGCAAGGTATTAGGAAGTGGGGTGAATGGAGTGATGGGGAGAAAAATTAGACATGTTAGGTCAAAGCAATTAGTATTAAAACAATTGACTGAATTAATTACTGAGAATAAATCAATGGCATCTTTAGTTTGGGGAAAAGAATTTTTGTCTAAATTTCCTAGAGGAAGGTAACCTTGGGTAAAATTTGGCATTGATGGAAAAGTTAAGCTTTCAATGGTAAATTTGATTTTATGATTGCTATTTAATCAGAAACTAGAACATGTATAGAAAGGCATGTAAGCAACTTAAGACTTGCCTCAAAAGATATTCTTTAGCCAAAGTGAAATTATAATCATATTTGAAACCTGGTTATTGGAACTTGCCATTTTTAGATGCTATGGGACTATTAAGTGACTGTTCTGAGTCTATCTCCAGGTATGGGTAGCAAGCAAAGCTATCTGAGCCTCCAATCCATGATGCCAGTAAGTCTGTGAGAGGCTGTTATGAACTGAAAAAGATGGTCTCATGGGAAGGGTGGGAGAGCGGCTGTTCAGCATGTGCTGAGGTAGGATTCTCCTGCCTCAATTTCCCCACTGACACTTGGGAGACTTTATGCCTGACTGAATGCAAGTGGACAGTCTAATCGTCCCTGGAATTGACATGAAGTTGGGGAATATTGTATCCCTACAATGTCCCTATTTTTAGTGGCAATTTCCTATAGTCAAAAAGTTTGTAAGCTTAATACCAGATCTATTCAATTATAGATTATTGGTAGGGGAACATCCGAGGTTAAGTCTAAAATTAAGCTATTAGGCACAGAACTTTAGACCAACAACAGTAAGTTAGGGTCCTTTAATTCTTAGTAATACTGTGGAGACAATTAGGTCAAGAGCTTGTGAAGTTAGCAACATAAATATTATTTGTGTCTCAGTTGGTTAATGTTTAAAAAAATTCTTTTGTGGTCCATATTGTAAATACTTTAAAAAGAAGTATCACCTGACCAAAAGTTTGAATTGTTTTATCTGTTATAAACTGTGCTAAAAAATGAAAAATAAAATAAAATTTAAAAAAGTAAAAAATATTTCCCAATACATGTACATGAATTCTTACCATTCATTTCTTTTTAAATTTTGATCTTCCAATTCTCTCCTTTCCCACCCCTACCCTACCCTTTGAGGAGTAAAGCAATACATCAATTATAGTGATATATACAGTGAAGCCATGCAAAACATATTTCCATTTTACCCATGCTGCAAGAGAAAATACATAAACAAAATAGAAAAATAAAAGATTTTTTAATGCATGTTTCAATCTCACTCAGAGATCATCAATTTTCTGTTTTTGGAATTGTCTTAGATTACTATATTGACCACAGTATTTGTCTTTCAGGTTGACCATCCTCACAATATTGATGTTACTGTGTTCTTCTGGTTCTACTCACTTCATTTTGAATCAGATATATTTTGTGATCCATAGCGAGAATTCCCTAAGACATGTCTTTCCCGCTTGCTCCCATTCATTCTGGCTAAATCTGAAGAACTATGAGCATAAATGGGAGAAAGTTTGGGGAGATGGTGTGAAAGATCTATGTAGTATTAACTCTTTTTTTCTTCTGTTTTTGCTATTGTCAATAAACTATGCTGTTTATTGACACAAGTGTGTTGAGAAGCTGAGTCCCGTAAATATGTGAGATGATGATGACTGAGAGGAGCTAGATACTAGGTTGGGGGTGGAGGGAGAGACTCAAGAGCTATAAAGTTAGTTTCAAGTAGATAATTCTGACCTTATTACTACCAGAAGAAATCAAAGAATTTATAAAATAAGCTCAATCTGATGACTAATTGAAGTACTACATAGTCTTTATGAGGGCTGTACCACCTTTGGGCCAAAGATGAACTGAGATTGGTACTGAGTTGATGATTCAAGGAGAATATGACTTGGTGACAACTAGAATGATGCACTCCATCACGAGATAATCAACAAAATAATGTGCTGCATTTTTGTAGGCTTAAGGAAGGTAAGTAGAAGTCAGCTTAGAATGTTTGCACTTTAATGCCACTTACAGTACCGCAAGTATTACTTAAAGGTGCAAGAATGTCATACTTTACTATGAATACTTTGGATCATGTTTTCCAATATGCCTATTGTTTATCTCTTAGTGATCATTCTTGGATAATAAGTACCTGCACTTGCCTCAAAGTCTACAAATTTCAAAAAAAAATAAGCAACATTTGAAGCAAATATTAAATTTTGTTTGTCATGAAGTTCAAAAATTTTGCTGAGGGCAAGTGTTTCCTGCAAATTTTACAACAGCAACAAAGGACTATGAGTATTAATATAACGTAAAGTAGGGGAGAGAGGGAAGTATGCAAATCCAGATGTCTCTTGGACATTTAGTTACTTTTCATCTGTATTTAGTAACCATGTCACTTTGAATTATTAAAAACATGTGTGAATCAAGGTGGCCTAGCAGTACCAGATCTCAAAATGTATTATAAGGCAGTAATCACCAAAACTATCTGGTACTGATTAAGAAATTAAGTGGTGGATCAGTTAAATAGGTAAACAAGACACAGTAGTAAATTAGTATAGTAATGTAGCATTGTTAAGCCAAAAGATCCAAGATTTGAGGACAAGAATTCATCATGTGACAAAAACTTCTGGGAAAACTAGAAAACAGTAAGACACAGAACTACATACAGACCAACATCTTACATTGTACACTAAGATAAGGTCTATAGGTAAGTTATTTACATTGGGGTGCTCATTAATGAGATAATGGATGGACAAGTTGTAGATCGTTTTTGTCCTTCATTCTCAAAGCAGACTGTGACATCAGAAAGATGATGCCTTGACTTGAAAATAAAATTGATTTAAGGAAGAGAGTGCTGTGCAAAGTCACCAGCTTCACCTTCTCCTCCAAAGTCATCTGGTCCCAGAGGCAAGGCAGAGATCAGGATAACTGGAGATGGCCCTGGATATGGTGGGAGACTTTCACCTTTTTAAGCTAAGGCCTTTCCCCACATCTCAGTTTGTCTAAGGCAATGTCCATCTGAGGCTAGATAATAATGAGGCAAAGAATGGCTTCTTTTACCTGGTCAAAATAAATTAATCTTGGAGGGAAAGATTTTTAGGGCTTCTGGACAAAACAGAAACAATTGCTATTTGCACTCATTCTGAAAAATCAGAGCCCAAACAATGACCAAATGAGTCTTGGGCAGTTTAAACTGAACAACAGAGCTTCCTTCCTTCCTTCCTTCCTTCCTTCCTTCCTTCCTTCCTTCCTTCCTTCCTTCCTTCCTTCCTTCCTTCATTCCTTCCTTCCTTCCCTTCTTTCTCTCTGTCTACATAGGAAATCATTCCCTTACCTGTAGGTGCTCTACCCAAAGGACTACACAATACAAGGAAAATGTTATAAGGTATCTTGGGGTTTATAGATTAGATTTCTTTTTTAAGGACCATGCCTTAAAGCCAAGTCAGTCTGGCTGTCACTGATTGACCAACAATAGGTCATAGTCATGCAGCAAAAGGAAACTGAAAAGAAAAACATTTTAAAAAACCTCAATGAAACACAATAATTTAAATTCTCAAAATTAAAGAAAGCATAGACAACATTGAAAACAAAAACAAGCAAAATAATTGAAATAAAATTAATATATAATACTTTAGTTAATTTACAGGAAAAACTAAGTCAACAACATAAAAAAAGAAAAAATTGAATTCAAATTGTAAACGTTTACTCAATTATATGAATGGAATACTATTGTGCTATAAGAAATGATGAGCAGGGGAATGGAACCAAGATGTTGAATTAGAAAGATAGATCTGCTGTAGCACTCCTCCCATAGCCCATAAAATATCTGTAAAAAATGACTCTAAACAAATTCTAGAGCAGAAGAAGCCACAAAACGAAAGAGTGAAAGACATTTCCAGGCCAAGGAAGCCTGGAAGGCCTACAAGAAAGGTCTATCACACTGGGTTTGGAGTGGAGCGCCACTCAGCCTTGGCCACTGTGCAGGACAGAGACAAGACTGTAGCAGGTTTCCGGGTGTGGAATCGTGGAAAGCATCTGTGGCTCCCAGATTTCTCAACCCATAAGCACCAAAGACAGTTTGAAAGATAAGTGAGAAAACTCTTTAACCTGGGTGAGAAGGGAGCACAGTCTGACCATAGCAGCAGCCCCTGGTGGTAGTAGCATCTAAGCCCTCAGGCCTAAAGACCAGGAGGAATTGAGAAGATGATCTGGGACTCAGTCCTGAGTGGTGGACCTGAGGAGAGAAGGAGCGTGGCTGGTAGAGTTGGTGGAGGATCTGGACAGGGAATGCCACTCACAGATCAGGGGCAGAAGAGTGCTTGCAGCTGCTCCCAGAACAGAGCACAGGCCAGGAGAAGAGTAAACTCCTCTCCTTTGATTGTGCCACCTTGAAAGAAATGATAACTTATAGGTCCCCAGATTATACCCTCCATTTGACAAAGGACTCAAAAGTCAAGTAACTGTCTGAGAAAATGCCCAGAAATGGGGAAAAATAAGACTATAGAAGGTTATTTTCTTGGTGAACAGGTATTTTCCCCCATTCTTTCAGATGAGGAAGAACAAAGCATACTATTAGAGGAAGACAAAAAAGTCAATACTTCTGCATCAAAAACCTCCGAAATAAATATGTAGTAGTCTTAGGCCACAGAAGAGCTCAAAAAGAATTTTGAAAATCAAGTAAGAGAGACAGAGGAAAAATTGGGAAGAGAAATGAGAGTGATGCAAGAAAATCATGAAAAGTGAGTCAACAGCCAGCTAACAGAGGCCCAAAAAATGCTGAAGAAAATAACACCTTTAAAAATAGACTAACCCAAACAGAAAAAAAGGTGCAAAAAGTCAATGAGGAGAAGAATGTTTTAAAAAGTAGAATTAGCCAAAAGGAAAAGGAGGTTCAAAAGTTCAGGGAAGAAAATAGATTTTTTTTTTATTAGAATGGAGCTAATAGATAGAAGCTAATGACTTTATGAGAAACCAAGAAATTACAAAACAAAACCAAAAGAATCAAGGAATAGAAGAAAATGCGAAGTATCTCATTTAAAAAGGAACTCACATGGAAAATAGAACCAGGAGAGATAATTTAAAAATTATGGGACAACCTGAAAGCCATGATCAAAAAAAAGAGCTTAGACATCATCTTTCATGAAAGTATTAAAGAAAACTGCCCTGATATTCTAGAATCAGAAGGCAAAATGAAATATTGAAAGAATCCACCAATCACCTCCTTAAAGAGATTACAAAAGAAAAACTCCTATGAATATTCTAGCCAAATTCCAGACTTCCTAGGTCAAGGAGAAAGTATTTCAAGCAGCCAGAAAGAAACAATTCAAGTATTGTGGAAATACAATCAGGACAGCACAAGATCTAACAGCTTCTATATTAAGGGATCAAAAAGCTTGGGATACAATATTCCAGAAGTCAAAGGAACTAAGATTAAAACCAAGAATCACCTACTCAGCAAAATTGAGTGTAATACTTCAGAGGAAAAATAGTCATTCAATGAAATAGAAGACTTTCAAGCATTCTTTATGAAAGACCAGAGCTGAATAGAAAATTTGACTTTCAAACACAAAAATCCAGAGAAGCATGGAAAGGTAAACAGGAAAGAGAAATCAAAGGGACTTACTAAACTTGAACTGCTCACATTCCTACATGGAAACACAATATTTGTAACTCTTGAAACTTTTCTCAGTATTTGGGTAGTTGGAGTGATATATATATATGTATAGATAGATAGATAGATAGATAGATAGATAGATAGATAGATAGATAGATAGATAGATAGACATAGAGACAGAGATAGAGATATATAGATATATACAGACAGAGGGCATAGGGTAAGCTGAATCAGAAAGAATGAAGAGAAAGGGAGAAATTGAATGGGGCAAATTATCTCTCATAAATGAGTCAAGAAAAACTTTTTTCAGTGGAGAGGAAAGGTGGGGAAGGTAAGAGGGAAAAAGTGAAGATTATTCTCATCATATTTGGCTTGAAGAGGGAATAATATGAACAATCTGGTATGAAATCTACCTTACACTACAGGAAAGTAGGAAAGAAGGGAATAAGTGAGATGTAGGGGTGATGACAGAAGGGAGAGCAAATGGGAGGAGGAAGTAATACAAGTAAACACCTTTGGGAAGGGATAAAGTCAAAAGAGAGAAGAGAATAAATGGGGGCAGGATAGGATGGAGGGAAATATAGTTAGTCTTTCACAACATGACTATTATGGAAGACTTTTGCATGACTACACATATATGGCCTATATGAAGAACTTTCCTTCTCAGTGGGGATAGGAGGGAGAAAAGGAGAGAAGTTGGAACTCTAAGTTTTAGGAATCAATGCTGAGAATTGCTTTTGCATGTAATTGGGAAATAAGAAATAGATAATGGGATATAGAAATGTATCTTCTCCTACAAGAAAAGAGAGAAATTGGGGATAAGGGAAGGGAGGGGTGTGATGGAAAGGAGGGTAGATTGGAGTACGGGCTAATCAGAATGCATGGTGTCTTGGGTAGGGGAGGGGAGAGATGGGGAGAAAATTTGGACCTCAAAATCTTGTGGAAATTAATGTTGAAAAGTAAAATTAAATAAATTACTTAAAGTTTCAAAAAATAAAAAAAAGAAAGAAAGAAGTGATGAGCAGGTAGATTTCAGAAAAATCTGGAAAGATTTAGCATGAACTGAGGCTGAGTGAAGTGAGCATAACTAGGAGATCATTGTATATGGTAACAGTCATATTTTAAAATGATCAACTGTGAATGACTTACCTATTCTTGACAATATAGTGATCCAAGATAATTCCAAAGGACTCATGAAGGAAGTGAGGCTATCTAACTTAAAAATAGATTATTTCTATTAAAGGATTCTTAGGAATTCCCTGATAACTCTAAAGCAAGAGTTTTCGTATAAATATGATGATCTCTTTAATATATATATATAAAACCATCAAATTCTTCATGTACCTTTCAATCTTACCTTTCCCTCCCATTCAGTAACTTACATTAAAATTATCACAATTTTCCAAATTACATCTTGCATAAATCCATATTTAATTTAATTAAAAATAAACAATCCTGAGTATTTCAATATATTTCATTATAATTGTCGCAATTAAAGAAAAAATTTCTTTTTCCTAGAAACTCCAACCTGAATCAGCTCAATAAATGTACACACAAAACTCTACCATTAATATCTCTGAATAATGGTTTCCTGGCTGGTATTTTCATCACAGAAAAGGAAGGACTCTTAAAATGGCTGAATATATTACACTTGAAATCTATGTAGCCAATTTCTCATAGCCATAATTTGGTCAAACTTTGGCATACAGATCTCCTGTCCAACCATCAAACAATAAACATTTATTAGATTTATACTATATGCCAAACACTTTCCTAGGAACTAGGATAAAAAAGGCAAAAATTAAATAATTCCTTCCTTTTAGGAGTTAATGTTCTATTAGACAAAGAAAAATATGCACACTTCAATATTTTCTAGAGAATATGTTTGAGGATATGCCCCAGGGACTTTGTACAAAGCTGAAATCTCTTGCTAATTTCAATGATGCATGAAACTCAATGCTGAAGGACTTGTGATTTAGGATGATTAAGCAATCTCCTTATTGGTCCCTTGGTTCATATGATGAAGGGTAAGAGTTCTTTCATCAATGATCAAGAAAGAATGGACCACCCAACTCTCTTTCTTTGTCTTTCGAATGGGCAGGAACTCTGTAAGGTTTAGTCTCTTAAATTTTCAGATGGGGGAAAGATTTCCTTTCCCTCTCCATGTTGACTGTTTGTACATGGCCATGTTCACTAGTGCTGAGTGATCCTAGACTTTAGACCCTGAAATGCTTCTTCTGCTTTTGCTTCATTCTGTGGGAATATGTGATTGGATATTTATCCTCAGACTGATGATTCTGACTTTGAAGGCAACGTTGTGACTTCAAGAGATATGAGTCTCTAGAAATCTCATTGTAGCTGGCTGAAAGCAGGTAAAGTTATCTTCAACTCTTAGTAAGGATCACTATGAACAAAAAGGATGAGACTACATAATGAAATGGCTAGCCAGAAGATTTGGACTATCAGAAAGTTATTCATTCAGTGAAGAGCCGATTGGATGATAAATCCACTAATTATTTCATGTTTTCCTCTCGTAAGCATCAATACCTTAGAAGAGTATGATAGAAGTTATAGTCTGATATTTCATATTTTAAATCTTTTATTCAATGCACTTAGAAGCCTTTTAGTGTCTTAAGCATTAGCTTTATGGAGAGGAAATCAATAACTAGCCTATATGCCTGATCTACTTTGTACTTTCAGTACCAGTATTTTTAAGAACAAACCCTGTTTATTCCTTTGGGGATTGCCCTAAACATAAACCAAACTTAAGCTTAAAATGATTGTCTCTTGGGATGCTGGTTAGTATGGTAAAGAGTCAAGGACAACAAAAGGAAGAACATCACTTCTCTTTGGAGAGCCTAAGCCCTCCAGGACTGGATTCAGTCTTAATGTAAACCCAAAGTCATGAACCTATTGTGGGAGAGAGCATCTGTATTCCCCTGTGACAATGACAGTTTGGTTTTATATATGTTAAGAAAATATGAGGGAATTTTAGAAATAATAGAGGTTCTAGCCCTTGGAGTGATCCTAGAAAACCATGAGTAGGAAGTGGCACCTCTCTTTATACATTAACTTAACTCCTGACTCATTAGTTTTGATTTGCATTAGTAAACTAAGGATTTTCTATAGTGACAACACGGGAAATCTTTTACATATAGCATTTTGTGTGGTGAGCTATTTCCTTTGGGTTATTGTTTTCAGCATAGATTTTAAGCTTGTTGAAATAAATAATGGTGTCAATCTCATATTTCTTATATATAAGCCTAAATTATGTAGAATTACCTTGTATTCATGATATATGAAATATGTTACCTTTAGGAGTGACAACACTAACATTTTAGAGTAATGGTAGATACTTTTTCTAAGGTCTCAGATAAAAAGGCAATTCTTTAACTAATGTAGAAACTGACTACTGATATCAAGGAGTTCATACTCTGCTGATAAAAATGTCTTTATTTGCTTCTTTATGTCTTTTCAAAAAATTGACCTACATGTGCCTTTATTCCTTATTGTCTCTCATACCCTCATATTCAGGACAAAAACAAGCTGATTCTATCGTTGCCACATTTCTCCCCTGAAACCCTTCTTTCTCCATTGACACAATCTGATGTAAACCCTCATCACTTTCACCTGGCTGATTTCAATAGTTTTCTGGTTGGTCTCTCTGCCTCAAGTCTCTCCCCATTACAGTTTAACCTTCTTGTAGCTGTTAAATTAATCTTAAAGCATATTTTACCATTTCACTCCCCTTCACAATAAACTCCTGTAATTCCCAGGGGTCTCTAGAATGTGATGACGATGATCATAACAATTAACATTTGGTTAGTGCTCACAGAGAGGTGTTATTATTCTTCATTTTACACGTAAGGAAAATGACACAACTGAGGACAGATTTGAACTCAGATCTTCCGTACTTCAAGTGCAGGTCTCTATCCACTTTGCCACTTCATAGCTCCAAATTTTAAATCTTATGTTTGACTTTTAAATGATGTTTGGCTTTTTATTTCATAACCTACCGCCTCATTGTCTTTTCCACTCTTACACTCTCCATGTCAGTCAATTCTGCTATAATACTTGTTTTGAACATGTGAATTTGTTCTATGATTAATATGGTAAAAAATAATTTGAGCATAATTTGAATTTCAATTTTGCTTAGAGATGATTTCATCAGCAAGAGACAGAAAATGCAGAAAACTGTACAAGAACACAATAATGTATAAACTGCAGCCATTCAGTTTCACAAGCAAGCTTCTGGGCTGTCTCAAACTTAAGTAACATATTTATCATATATCTTCTGTTACAGTAGGCACTGTGGTCAAAGGAAAGCTGATCTACACCCATACATTACACCTCCCATTCCATCACAGGAAAGGGGGCAGCCCAGCCACTATCCTGAGTTGTAGCCCAATGGTATTAGGTGTAGCCTGAGCAAAGCCTGGGGACATGGATAACACCAGTATTTGTTATAGCACTTAATTCATTTCTTAACCATTTAATATGTGTAAAACCATACCACTATTTTATTATGTTCCCATCTTTTTATTTGTTACTAGTAAAGTTTTTTTTTCAGTATTTTCAGTATTAGGTCTTTGACCCAATTTTCTCATAAGTTGTGCAGTATTTATTATATGATTTTGCATAGTGCAGTCATTTTTAGGAACACATGCATATGTTGTGTTACAACATCCATTGACACTGAACTACTTGCTGCTCTTTCCACAAGACATTCAATCTCCCATTTTCAAACATTTTCTTTGGGAGCTCTCCATGCCCCAGATGTTCTCTCTCCCCATCTCTGCTTTCTGGCTTCTCTAACTTTTTCTGTACTTCCTACAACTCTGAACTAAAACCCCATCTATTATAAGAAACCTTCTCTTTCTTCCCCAAATACTGGTGTCTTATCTCTGAGATTGCTTCCAATTCATCCTGTATACAGCTTGGTTTTATATAACTTTTTGCATTTTGTAGAATACATCTTTGAGGGAAGGAGCTATTTTCACCTTTCTTTATGTCCCCAAATTTTACTCCAATATCTAAAATGGAGTAATCACTTAGCAACAGCTCACTTACTGACTGATTGTCCCATGATTTGAATTTCTTTTTTTTTATTTATTTAACTTTTTACATTTATTTTCACAATATTTTGGGCTCCAAATTTTCTCCCCACTTGTCCCCTCCCCCACCCCAATACACCAAGCATTCTAATTTCCTCTATCACTAATCTGCCCTCTCTTCTATCATCCTTCCCTTCCCTTGCCCCCATCTTCTCTTATGTCTTGTAGGGCCAAATAACTTTCTATTCCCCATTACTTATATTTCTTATTTCTTAGTAGTAAGAACAATACTCAACAGTTGTTCCTAAAACTTTGAGTTCCAACTTCTCCCCATCCCTCCCTCCCCACCCATTTCCTTTGGGAAGACAGGCAATTCAATATAGGCCATATCTATGTAGTTTTGCAAATGACTTCCATAATAGTCATGTTGTGCAAGACTAACTATATTTCCCTCCATCCTATCCTGCCTCCCCTTGCTTCTATTCTTTTCTTTGATCCTGTCCCTCCCCAAGAGTGTTGATTTCCAATTGCTCCCTCCTCCCATTGCCCTCCCTTCCATCATCCCCCCCACCCTGTTTATCCCCTTCTCCCCAACTTTCCTGTACTGTAAGATAGGTTTTCATACCAAAATGAGTGTGCATTTTATTCCTTCCTTTAGTCGAATGTGATGAGCGTAAACTTCATGTTTTTCTCTCAGCTTCCCTCTTTTTCCCTCCATTAAAAAGTCTCCTGCCTGCCTCTTCTATGAGAGATAATTGGCCCCATTCCATTTCTCCCTCTCTCCTCCCAATACATTTCCCTCTCACTGCTTAACTTCATTTTTTTAAGATATGATCCCATCCTATTCAATTCACTCTGTGCTGTCTGTGTGTGTGAGTGCGTGTGTGTATGTGTGTGCACATTCTTCTCCTCATTGCCTTTTTGAACCTCTTTTGCCGATTGAGTTAGCTTATTTTTCAAGGTGTGATTTTCTTCGGCATTTTTTTTGAGTCTCCTTTAGCAAGGTGTTGACCTGCTTTTCATACTTTTCTTGTATCTCATTTCTCTTCCCAGTTTTTTCTCCACCTCTCTAACTTGATTCTCAAAATCCTTTTTGAGCTCTTCCATGGCCTGAACCCTTTGGATATCTATTTCAGATGTTTAGGATACAGAGGCCTTGACTTCTATGTCTTTCCCTGATGGCAAGCATTGTTCTTCCTCATCTGAAAGGAAGGGAGGAAATATCTGTTCACCAAGAAAGTAACCTTCTATGGTCTTATTTTTTTTCCCTTTTCTGGGCATTTCCCCAGCCAGTTACTTGACTTCTGAGATTCCTTTCCACCCCCACCTTACCTCCAGATCCACCCAGCTAATGCTTGGGGTCTGAGATGCAAATACTGCTTCCCAGCCTCAGGATTTCAGAGGGGGCAGTACTGCTATTCAGTGTGAGATTAAGTTCAGGTGCTCAGCTGGGGGCAGGGTTGCCCCACAGGGCTCAGTTCCCTCAGGAGGTTTATGTGGAGACCTTCAATAATGTATCTGACCTCCTGCCTGCTTTGGGAGCCCCTGTATGCTGCTGCTTCTGCTACTGCCTCCTGAGGGAACCTGACTTATGGAGACACCCCGCTCCCCTCTCAGCCAGCCAAACAGGCTCTCTCAGTGACCTTTGTGCCTGTGGGTGGAGGAACTTGCATGGCCACTGGAGATTCTGTCCCTGAAGCCTGCTCAGATCTGCTCCTCTCGCTGCTGCATGGCCAAGGCAGGGCTGGGCTCTGCTCCAGGTCCAGTGCATGACGAACCTTTGGTATCAGTTTTTCAGGGCTCTCTCGAATAGAAATCTCCTCCACTCCATTGTTGTGTGGCTTCCACTGCTCCAGAATTTGTTGGGAGTTCTTTTTTACAGATATTTTATGGGCTATGAGTTCGGAGCTAGTGTATGTGTGTCTTTCTACTCCACCATCTTTGGTCCTCCCCTCCATGATTTGAATTTCTTAAAGAAATTAGATGATTGGAGACAATTGAAACTGTCAAAGTTATTTTTGATGGAAGAAGAGTTTATTGTCTATGGATTTTTCCCAACCCTATGCATGTCACCCTGCCATAAGAAAGACAAAATAAAATAAAAAAACTTTCAAAGGTTTGTGGTAGTGTTTTTTCACTTTGAAAATAATTTCAAATAGTTAAATTTAGAATGTTGGCTAATGAAAACTATTAGATAGATTGCATGACAGTTTTGTTGAGCAGTTGAAACTATACATTAAATTTTGTTTTTTAAATATTTGGCTTTCATGTTTGACCTCAGAAATGTTAATCATTAGGAAAAAATACATCAGCACAACCAAAGATTATTGGTTATATTGTCTTTTTGTTTTCTGATTTCAGCAGCTTTTTCTTTGGAGTGAATTTTTGTTATCAACGTTCACTTTTATAAAATTCTGAATTCTAAATTTTTCTCTCTCCCTTCCCCTTCTTCAAGACAGTAAATAACTGATATAGGGTTACATATGTACAATCATGTTCAACATATTTCCACATTAGTCGTGTTGTGAAAGAAGAATCAGAACAAAAGGTAAAAACCACAAAAAAGGAAAACCAAATACAGTGAAAATGGTATGGTTCAATCTGCATGAATACTCCATAGTTCTCTTTGGATGTGGAGAGCATTTTCCATCATGAATCTTTTGGAATTGTATTGGATCATTGTATTGCTGAGAAGGGCTAAGTCTGTCATAGTTAATCATTACACAATGTTGCTGTTACTATACAATACTGTCCAGGTTTGCTCACTTCACTCTGCATCAGCACATGTAAGACTTTCCAGATTTTGCTGAAATCCACTTTCTCATCTTTTCTTATAACACAACAGTATTCCACTACATCCATGTACCACAATTTGTTCAGCCACTCTCCAGTTGATGGGCAGCTCCTCAATTTCCAATTCTTTGCCACCACAAAAAATAATCCTGGTATAACTATTTTTCTACATGTAGATCTTTTCCCCATTTCTCTGATCTGTTTAGGATACAAACCTAGTCAGTGGCATTGCAGGATCTAAGGGTGTGCCCAATTTGGCTGCCCTCTGAGCATAAGAAATGTACATCCTTTAATGAAGTTAGGAAGGAGCCTGAATTCAGAGAGAAGTTCATTTTGAGAGTAAGAGGAAAATGGTAAATTCCAGCAATAGCTATTAATTAATAAGAGAATCAAGAAGAGGGATAGAAAGGTCCACAATCCAGTGGGAGGATCACAGTTAGAAAAGTGGGGAGACCGAGGATGGGGTGGGGGTGGAGCCAAGATGGTGGAGTAGAAAGATGCATATACTCTAGCGCTTCCCCCACAGCCCACAAAATACCTGTAAAAAGGACTCTCAACAAAGTCTAGAGTACCTGAAGCCACAGAACAACAGAGTGAAAGAGGTTTCCAGTCAAAGGTAACCTGGAAGGCTGACAGGAAAGGTCTATCTCACGGGATGCTGGCTTAAGGAGGGAATAATATGCTCACTAAATTTGGCATGAAAATCTATCTTATACTAGAGGAAAGCGGGGGAGGAGGTGACAAGTGGGGTGAAGGGAATGATAGAAGGAAAAGCAAATGGGAGAAGGGAGTAACTAGAAATAAACACTTCTGGGAAGGGACAAGGTCAAATGAGGGAATAAAAATATAAGGGAGGATAGAGTAGGATAGAGAGCAATATAGTTAGTATTATACAACATGATTATTATGGAAGTGTCTTACAAAATGGCACATATATAGCCTGTATTGAATTGAATTGCTTGACTTCTCAGTGAGGATGAGTAGGGAGGGAGGGAGAGAGGGAGAGGAGTTGGAATTCAAAGTATTAGAAATGAGTGTTGAGAATTATTATTGCATGTAACTGAGAAATAAGAAACATAGGTAATGGGGTATAGAAATTTACCTTGCCCTACAAGAAAACAGAGAATATGGGGATAAGGGAAGGGTGGGTATGACAGAAGGGATTCACTGAGGGAAGGGGTAATCAGAATGCTAGGTATTAGGGAGTAGGGGGAGGGGGGAGCTAGGGAGAAAAATGGGACATGTTACAAAGTGATGTAAAAGCAGTTAGTTTTAAAACAATTGACTGAATTAACTACTGAGACTAAATCAGACACATCTTTAGCTTAGGAAAATGAATTTTAGTCTAAGTCTCCTAGAGGCAAGTAACTTCAGGGAAAATTTGGCATTTATGGAAAAGTTAAGGTTTTAAAGGTAAATTTGATTTTATGATTGTTATTTAAGCAACAAATAAAACAGGTATAGAAAGGCATGTAAGTCACTTAAGACCTGCCTCAAAATATGTTCCTTAGCCAATGGAAAATTATAGTCATATCTGAAACCTGGTTATGGGAACTTGCTATTTTAATATGCTTTGGGACTATTAAGTGACTGGTCTTCTGAGTCTACCTCCAGATATGGATAGCAACAAAGGCGGTTTGAGCCTCCAATCCACAATGCCAGTATGCCTGTGAGATGCTGGTATGAACTGAAAAAGGTGGTCTCCTGGGAAGGGTGGGAGAGAAGCTCTTCAGCCTGGGCTGAGGTAGGATTCTCCTGACTCAATTTCTCCACTGATACCTGGCAGACCCAAAGCCTCACTGAATGCAAGTTGACGATGTACTCCTGCCTGAAACTGACAGGAAGCTGGGGTGATGTTTCCCTGCAACGTCCCTACACTTAGTGGCAATTTCCTACAGTCAAAAGGTTTGTAAGCTTAATACCAGATGTATTAAATTATAGATTGTTAGTAGGGGAATATCCAAGGTCAAGTGTAAAATTAAGCTATTAGGCTTAAGACTTTAGACCAACAACAATAAGTTAGGGCCCTTTAAGTCTTAGTAATAGTGTGGAGACAATTACGTCAAGGGCTTATGAAGTTAGCATATATAGTTATTATTTGTGTCTCCACTGGTTAATGTTAAAAAAAATCTGTTTGTGGTCTATAAAAGAAATATCACCTGACCAAAAGTTGGAATTGTGTTATGTGATATGAATTGTGTTAAAAATGAAAAATAAAAAAAAATTTAAAAAAAGAAAAGCAGAGAGATGAAAGGAATGCACTAAATAATATCAGAACTGGGCTATCTACATCATTAGAAGAAATTTATACTCTGGTAACAAATAACTCATATCCTTAATTTATTCAATAACCTTTCATTGAGCTGTTCTTATCATTCAGTTGTTTTGCTCATATCTGAATCTTTGTGATCCTATTTGGGGTTTTCTTGGCAAAGATGCTGACAGCTTACCATTTCCTTCTCGAGCTCATTTTATAAATGAGGAACTGAGGCAAACAGGGTTAAATGACATCTCCAGGGTCACACAGCTAATAAGTGTCCAAAGACAGATTTGAACTCAGGATGAATAGTCTTCCTAACTTCATGGCATCTATACACTGTACAACCTAGCTAACCTATTATCATTCCTGATCTATTTTCTAGGTCAGTTGTTTTTCCAATGAGATATTTTACATCATATTCTTCTTTTTAATTCTTTTTTATTATTTCTTGGTTTTTCATAAAGTCAATAATTTTCATTTGCTCAGTAGCAATTTTTAGGTAATTATTTTCTTCAGAAACCTTTTGTATCTCTTTTTCCATTTGTTCAATTCTGCTTTTTAAGGAAAGTTTTTTTTTTTTTCTTCAGGGAATTTTTGTTTATCTTTTTTTTCCCCATTTGTCCAATTCTGCTGCTTAAGGCATGGTTCTCCCCATTGGTTTTTTTTACCTCTTTTACCATCTGGCCTAGTCTGTTTTGTATGGTGTTATTTTTTTTAGCATTTTTTGTGTGTGTGTCTCCTTTACCAACCTGTTGACTCATTTTTCATGATTATCTTTCATGACTCTCATTTTTCTTCTAATTTTTCTCCACCTCTATCACTTGATTTTCAAAATATTTTTGAGCTCTTCTATGGCTTGGGACCAATTCATATTTTTTTTTTCTTGTAAGCTTTGGATGTAGGATTTTTGACTTCTTCTGAGTATTTGCTTTGATTTTCCTTGTCACCACAGTCACTTTCTATGGTCAAAATATTTTCTGTTGTTTGCTCATTTCCCCACCCTATTTTGGCTTTTAATTCTTTGCTAAAATAGGGCTCTGCTTCCAGGGTGGAGGGTGCACTCTTCTAAGTATCAGGGTTTTGTACAACTGTTGTTATAGATATATCTAGGGACCTGTAAGTTTTCAGTTCTTCAAACATGTTATGATATAAGGAGAGGTGTATTTACTGTTCTCCTGACTTATGCTCTGATCTGTGAGTGACCACAAGCATTCTTTTCTGCCCTGGAACTGTGATAAAAGTCCCAGCTCCTTGGTGGTCCACAAACTCTGGTCTACTAGTAAGCCTGTTTTCCCTGAGACTGCCACCTAGAATGTGACCTAAATCTAAGTATGTTCAAAGCAATAGAGTCCTACCTCAGTGTTAGCAAAGAGACCCCAGTGATCTTCTGATCAATTGTTTGACCCCCTTACTATCTATGGGCTGAGAGATCTGGAAGCAACTGCTGCTGATTCAGTGGCTCCAAGTTCCTAGGTGGCTGGGGCTGGGACAGGACCTGTGCTGGCAAACAGCCTGTCCTCCATTCTCACCCAATGTACCTGCAAGCTCTCAGATATACACAGGGTATGCTATCACAGGTCTTTTGATCTACTTTCTAAAAAGAAAGGTAACTTTTGAAGAGTTAACAATCTCCTTTAATCAAGCGCATGTATCATTCATTTAGTTCAGGGGAAAAAGTAAGCACCGTAACTTCAGAGAAAATACAGAGAAATCTAAATCAGCAGAGAGAGCTTCCAAACTGTCTGACAATAAGCAATACATACATCGCAAATCAACAGACAGATGCAACTGCCTGACCATAAGTATATAATTACCAGAGAGGAAAGTACCAACATTTGAGTTTTCAAAGCCAAGGGGGTGAAAGGGTGAGGGGGTAGGAGCTCCTTAGCAGCTTCCCAGAGTCTCATCTGACCAAGCAAAACACTTCCAGTCAGTAAGTCCCAAAGTAAAACCTCATCTCAGAGTCTTTGTACACCTTTTAAAGCCAGAGATCACCACAACCCTTGAGAATCAGTGCCTCATTAACAAAAGGTTTGGGCCTTCCTATAAATCTTCCCGGGCTCATTAATAGGTGGAGAAGATCTTCTTTTATCATATTATTCTATCAAAGGCACTTGATTATACTAAAAAAAAAAACAAAAAACAAAAAACAGCAAAAGATCCTAGTTTGTCTGCCTTTACACCCGGTTTTGATAGACCTTTCATACTGACCTTCTAAATCACTTTTGACTGAAAAATTATTTTACCCCATTCTTTTCTGAGTTCTGCTGCTCCAGGAATTGTTTTATGGCATTATTTCAAGGTATTCTGAGGGATTTTGGGGAGACCTCAAGTAAGTCACTGACTTTTCTCTGTAATCTTGGCTCTGTTCCCTCTATTTCTTTTTCTTTCAAACAATCTTTAAATGCTCTGCTTTGGTTCCTCTGACAAAATAGCTTGCCCTTTTGTGGACAGAGCACTTTCTCTGGAAAAGACCTTTGTTCCAACACAGCTTCTCTTTGTAACTGGCCAAAATGCTTGACCTCTTTGGGCCTCAATTTCCTCAACTATAAAAAATAAGGGGCTTATTCTAGACGGTTTTTGAATGCCTTTCCACCTCTAGATTTATGAACCTATGATCCTATGCATATTCTAGCTTATCAATGGCTTTAAAATGTGGTTTAAATAAGTTAACATAATACTTCAGTTTTGGTTACTTCAGATCAGAATAGAATATAAGAAAAGCTATTTCATTCTGGTCACCATGTTGAGAGATTCATAGTGGTATAGTGGAAAGAGAAATGGACTTGGAGTTAGCAAAGTACAGAGTTAAAATTCTATTTCTGATACTTCTTAATGGTGTGACCCTGAGTAAGTCACCTTTTCTGAAGCTGTTTGCTCCTCAGCAAATGAGGATACTATTTGTAATACCTATTTCAGAGGTTCATGGTTTAAACAACGCTTTATAAACACTAAAGTCGTAAGTAAATGTGAGCCATTATTATCAGTGCAATATAAATTTTCATTGTCTTCTTGGCTGAAAATGAAAATATTGAGCTTGGCACCCAGTCAACTCCTAGGTCTTTGTTCAGACAAATAGTTGTATAACCAAGTTTTTCATTTGAATCATGTGGAAGATTTTACATTTATCTTTATCTTAAATTTCACATATTTCCCTTCTCTACTATGACTCTGAGATTGATTCATAAAGCATATGCCAAAAGAGCAGAAATTCTGACAAATTGCACAAAACTGGCATCCTTTCAACTACAAGTATAGTTACAAACTCTATGCTTATTATCATAGGACAAGTCTAAGTGAATTTGAGGAGGTCACCACCAAGAGACCATTACAAAATGATTTTTTAGTAGAAAAAAAAATCACGAATGCTGTCCCCTAAAGCACTGAGAATATTTCTAGTCTGCCCTAGTAGAAAAAAGTAGCTACTTTTACAAAACCATTAAACCTTCAACTATTGAAATGTAGATGAATTTATTTCTTGTTTCAGACCATTTTTCTATTCTGCACAGGTATTTTTGGATGTCAGCTATTATATATTGTGTTGGTTCATTTCCCCAACTTCACGTCATCCACAAACCGGAAACAATGTTAATGATTATACAGCCAATATCACTCCCAATATTGGAATCCATTCTACAATCTACCTGACAGTAATTATGTGGTTTCTCACTGAGTACTTGCAGTAATGGTTTCTCATTACCTTATGAACCTGGGAATTCATTTTTGGATAATTGTAATCCAAAATTTAGTTCTTAAGAGAAAATTGTTTCCATGCAAATTCTAAACTGTCACAAAACTCAAAAGAAGGGAGTTCAGAAGTCTTAAATTCTGCTTCATATCAGATTGCCATTAATCCTAATAATAATAACAGTGAGGATCTATATAGCACTTCAAGCACTTTGCAAATATTGTCTCATTTTATCCTCAAAATAACCCTGAGAAGTAGATGTTGTTATTGTCCCTTATTTCATAGATGTGGAACCTGAAGCAGACCAAAACTGATTTGCTGAGGGTCTTCCAGATAGTGTCTGAGTCCATGTTAGAATTGTGATCTTCCACTCTATCCACTATGTCACCTAATTACCATGTGGAATATCTTCTACACTTAGTTGAGAGAATCTACTACATCTTGAGGTTGTATAATGCACAACTCTATACATTAAGAATCCTTGCCCTTTCTCCCTCAATTAAAGATATAAATCTGCTTCTCTGAAACTTCTAAGCATTGTTCCTGATTTTACCCACTTCTGTCAATAAGAAAAAGTTTAATACTTTTTCACATGTACATCCCTTCTTTTAAATACCTGAAGACAACTCTAATGACCTTTTTAAATCTTCTCCTTTCCAAACTAAGCATCCTTAGTTTCATCAACTAATCTTAGCATGTTATATTTTTCATATTTTGTCTTTTACTATTATAGGTAGTGCCCAGTGACCACCCACCACCACCTCACATAGCAGGTCTCTCAGACAATGACTTGTTTAGATTTAAGCCACTTTGTGGGTCTACCTCCTCTGAAATCATATTTCACAAACCTCTGCTTGTGTTTATTTTTAATGGTCAGCTAGTTAAAAATATTTTAAACAAATATATTTAATAAAATGATATAAGGAAGAATAATGGCAACAGCTTATTTCCCCCACAAAACAAGGATGCAATACCCTTCAAATATCCATGGGAAACATAGACATATATAAAAAGCAAACATAGAAGAATACAGATACAAGAAATATGTATTGCTCAAGTACACATGTGAAAAGGAATATATATGGAACAAAGCACACCAGCAGAAGCACTTTCAATGCTTTAGGATTTCAATTGCCTTCTAGTAATGTTATAATACTGTCTCGATTAGACCTGTCTCCTTTTCACCGATTTTAGTTTCCATCTGAGACCACAAATAGATTCCGTTTTATTGGATGAGACTTGGGTGGTTGTATAATTTACTTCTCTTCCACTAGGTAAAGCTTCAGTTTTCTAGGTTTAGGTTTTTTAGGTTAAGATGAAAAGGAGTTTTCTTACTATAGGTTCTCTAGAAAGAAAAGATTTAGGTGGGAAATTTGCTGGGCAAAAATTCTCCCACTGGAGTCTCTTGGTTTGTTGCTTCAAAGACTCTCATGTCCTTAGCAGGAAATTCTCTGACTCAGAGATGAACCTTGTGAGGTCAAAGAACAGAAATTTCCCAGCTAGCTAATTAGTGCCCTCAGACTTAATATTTTCTTTTGACTAACCTTTTTGATTATTGGATTTGGCCTCTCCATGGACAACAACACATTCCTAAAAAAAAAAAAAACCTCTGAAGATTAGACTATAAAAGAGATAATAGTTATCTGTCCATTAATTACTAAAGAGTTTTGAGATTTAGAGTGCCCACATTTTCAAATCCTGAGTCTCTTCCTTTCTCTCAAGAAGAGACAGGGAGAGGAAAAGGCAGGAAAGCAATTCCAAGCATAGAACTGTGTCACTATTACTTCCATTTGCTCAGCCTGGCCTTTTAATATATAAGTACAATCAGTCTAATACTTGAGAGGTACTTTGTGCCATGCCTGTATGTCTATTTTTTTTTGGAAATGTCTTTACAATCACATTAGATTATAAATTCTTTGAGGGTGAGGAATTGCATCCTGTTCATCTTTGTATCCTCATATTGTACTCAAGTCAACAACTGATTTAAACATGTGCTAGGCCCTGCAAGGGATAAGTAGATTAGTAAATATTGCCCCTACTCTCAAAAAGTTCACAATTCAGAAGAAGGAAAAGTTGAATTCTCCTAAAGGTTGTGGTGATGGGCATTAGGGAGGGGGTGACACTTGGGAAAGGTCAGGAAAATGGATATGATTGATAGCCAGAGATGGAGAAGAGAAGATCCCTGATGGAAGGAACATGAGTGAAGGAGAAATGGAAAGCTTATGATGATTGGTCAGAAATGACAATTACCATTTACATTTATATAGAATTTTAAACTTTATAAAGTGATTGAGAAGCAATAGCTTGTTTGTTCTTTATATAGCTAGCTCTCTGAGACTTGTGTCTATCCTGCCAGGGCTTGTCAAAGGTGGAAGAGTGATCTTCAAAGGGAAACTACATGTATAAGACAAACCAGTAGAAATATAAAAGACCCAATGTAAAAGACATCCTTCAATGGATAGTCAAAGGGCATGGGCTAACAGTTCTAAAAACAAATTTCAGGTTAATTTAAGAGTTGCAAACTCTTATCTCTATAAAGATTTCTTCAAATCACTATTAACATCAGAAATGGAAATCAAAACTCCACTTCATAACCAGAAAAGAAGCAAATATGACAACAAGTAATACTGTGGGGTCCGTGGACAAAAAAAGAAAGTATTCTAATTTACTGTTGGTAAAGCTATAAATTAGTCCAATCATTCTTGAAAGTTATTTTGAATTATACTGAAAAAGGGAGCAAAATGTTCATACCTTTGTATCCAGAGATTTCACTGTTAGACATGCATCTTCATTGAGATGTAAATATATATAAATATGTCAGAGATATAAATGAGGGCCCAGTAGACACCAAAATATTAATAGCACCCCTTTTGTAGCAGCAAGTAACTTAAAATAAGATATCCTCTAATTGAAGAAGGATTAAATGATTTGTGATTCATTAATTCAATGCAACACAATTATTGCACCATGAGAAATAATGAATTTGAAGAATTAAGAGAAAAGGGAGAAGACTTATAAACTTATGTGTAGTGAAGTAAGCCCAGATGCATGATAGCTAAAGGTCAGCAAAATAAGCAGCAGAATAAAATGCATAATAGTAATAATATGTATTAAAATAACATACAATAAAATAAAGGGTTAAATAAAATTTGATGGTATTTAATTATGATGACCAAATTTGACTCTGGAGGATAATTAAGAAATTGTATCTCTCTTCATTTCAGAAGAGGTGGACTATAGATGTGGAATATTGTATATGTTATCTGATGCAATTGGTGTGCTGATTTTCTTCCTTTCTCTGTCTTTTCTTTTTTTATTATTTTTCTATTAATCTTTGGAGCAAGGCTTGAACTGTCTGCTTTGTGTGCCACTAAAGTCCTTAGGAGGTGTATTTCTTCCCAGTTCAGGAAGACAGAAAATTGTTATTGCATCAGAATCGGAGGAAAAAGTTTTCTGCTGGAGAAGCAACTTAAAAAAATGTTTTAGAAAACTATGGAAAGAGTGATTGGAAGGAGAGAATGTACTAATAGGAAGGAGGTGTCAGTGTTTGCCCCCAGCCATATTAGCAGCAACGGTGCTGACTAAAGGAGTCATCAGCTGAGCAATTTCCTTCCTTGGATTCATGCTTCTAAGGAAACTTGAGAGGTGAAAGCTAAAAGAACAAAGTGGCAAGTAATGAGCCTCTTTTTTTTAGTTAGGGCCACTCATCCAGCCGAAAGGAATGTAAGAAGAAGAAAAAAAGAAATGATACATTGTGGGGAATGTGGAGGAACCAGTGGTTGATCTCATCCTGTGCATTTCCTTCTGTCTCTTTGATTATGGTATCAGTGCTTGAGATAGTTCTGGAAACCACATAAAAGATTGTAACCTTCTCTAGTGCAGGGTTGGGGTAACCAGCCCCAGTCCTTTATTAGAGAGTTTTCACTAAGTAGTCAATTACATTCATAAGAACACTCCCAAGGGCAGAATTATTGCACATTTAGGCTTTTCAGTCAGCCTCCATCAAAATGCAAGCCTAACTGTGACACCTTGTGTTACAACCTTTTTCACGAGTGATGGCTTGCTATACTGGGGAGGTCCCATAAAATCAAAAATAAAGAGAAAGGAAAAACAAAAGATAGTCAGAAAATAGATTAAAGGGGAAATTACATGGTTCAGTCAACCAAAATCTTTTGGCATCCTATATCTAGTATCATTCATTTACTAGCTATCCCTCTCATCTTTCGGTCATGTACAATTTGATAAAAAAATAATTTATGTGTTTCTCAAAATTTTTGATCAAAGTATTGAACAGAAAACAGCCAAGGATAAGTAATCTATTGGAATACTACTTTTAGGTTGTCACTGATTCATTATTCAATATTCTCTGGGTAAAATCATTAAACTGAGAGTAAGTCCTGCAAAATCTAAACTTGTGGAGCCCACATCTCTTCATTTTGTCTCCAATGATATCATGAGACACCTTGTAAAAATGTATTTCTGAAATGCAACCACACTTTGTAATATCATTTTCATGATTTATAAATTCAATATTGAAATAAAAAATGTGAAATGAGGTTAGTTTATGCTATAGTCTGTGGTCTTGTCATCAGTGAGAATGGTGGGGACCTACTCCTACCACAAGGCAAAACCATACTTTATAACTGGAGTCTGTGTTCTACTTCTTTAATGTCCCACAACTTAGGACACTGGAAGAGGAAGTTCCTTTGTTCACTATAAACCTCTCAATTATTTTTTGAGCAGGAGGCAATTGGGGGTAAATGACTTGCCCAGAGTCATACACCTAGTAAGTGCCTGAGGCCAAATATGAATCTGTCCCTTCAATTCATTTATAAAATTAAATTTATTTTTAACTGAAAATAGGAGAATTACAAGAAAGATATGAATGCAGTTTTCTATTTCCCCAATAGAGTTATCACTTCTAACCAAAATTGCAGGTTAGATATGAGGGAGGGAAGGAGATAAGCAGGAGGGAAGGAGGGAGGCAGACAAGCTGGCAGAGAAGGAAAGAGGGCAGCTGGGGCAAGACATGCATCTGCAGCCCATGAGGAATATTAAGGCTAGTGTCCAGCTGCTGTCCAGCTGCTGCTATCTGTGCCAGGACTATGTAGACCTTCCCAGGGAGGGGAGCCCTTCCAGAGGGGTTGACTGATAGCAGACCCTTAGGCCACAGCTGAAGGCTCATACCCCAGGGAGCTGGAGCCAGAGCAGCAGCACCCTGGGCACCTTGGAGGATGATGCATGTCTCTGGACTCTGAAGGATGGAGGGAATTCTGTACAAGTGGAACAATTATCTCATAGGTTGGCAAACTCAGTGCTTTGTTTTAAATGATGGGATACTAGCTTATCATGATTCACAAAATGATATGTACAAAGGGAGCAAAGGAAGTATAAAGATAGCAGTTTGTAAAATTAAAGTCCTCCTGGCAGACAATACAAGAAATGAAATTAATCATTCCTGGGGGGGCAGCATTTGCACATGAAAGCTGTGAATGTGTCTCAGAGGCAGAGGTGGCTTGTCGCTGTGGGCAGCGCGAAAGCTTGTTTGACACTAGGGCAAAAAAGGAAAAAGAAATCAGTGAAACCAAAGAATTTCTGAAAACCCAAATGTCTGAACTTAGCCTCTACAGTGACCTCTTAATATAGCAAGTTCATAGCATACAAGAATTAGCCCATCATGATGACGTTCATTCAACCTCCAGTGTAGAGAATATAAACAATTTCATCTCTGCTTAGTGCCCCATGTGACACATTCATCACCACTCTCAAAGAATGTGCAAAGACAGAAAATGGCCAAGTTTAAACCACAGATGTTTCAAGTACCTTATTTGGTTTCTCCTTTAATTTCTCCTATGTCATATTCATCTGTTGAAATGATGAAACATTCCACTTAACAGGTTTTACTTTCAAGAGTAACTTAGTTGATACAAAAAGCACAAAATAATGGAATAGATCAAAATGGCGTGGCAAGAGTAAGAATATTTTAAAAAATCACTCTATAAATGTGAAGTTTACTATCTTTGCAATACACACAACAGCAGTGGGAAAAATGGGCATAAGGATAGCATATTACAGTAGAAATACAAATACACACATAACTATTTGCAAACGGTTATGCCCTTGAAGGTCCCTGATGTGAATTTTCTCCTACTGGTGTTCTCATTTTCACCTTTTGGACTCAATGTTCTGCTGAACAAGTCTTGCTGTTTGCTCCTGTCAGCAACTTAACCCCTAAATTCCAGGATTGCAGACTACCAGAACTCTCCACAGTAGAGGTCCATTCTCTGGGCCAACTCTCTGCTGAATGCAGCACCTACTGTCAGAGTTGTTCTACTTCAAAGAATAATTGCTGATGGGACATTTAGAGGAGAATAATTTCCTTCCCCCACCTTGATACATTCTTTTGGAAATGAAAGTGGTCAAGAACTCAAGTCTTACTCCATATCTGACTGCTTTTTTCATTGACTGACTTATCATAGCAACTTCCTCATATCTCCTAAAGGAACAACAAGATGTAAATGCTTCTACTTCCTTTACAAGTTATTAAGAGGTCACTCAAAGTTAAATATCCTTTATAATCTCTGGGTGTGAGCCACAGGAGATGTATCCTTTAGGAGGTAAAAAGCATCTACTAGAAATCTACAAGGAGTCAATCCTTTACAAGATGTAAATGAGACTTTTTAACATCTCATTGTTTCAGTTATCAGATCTTAACTCCAGTGATTTCATCAAGGAAACTGAGGGAAACTTAATTAATCAGAGATCTCCAAATGAATCTCTCCAGCTACCCCTGCCCTGTATCCGCCCCTACTACTAAACAAGAGTGGGAGATCTGTTGTGTTCCTCTATGTAACAGGTTCCCCATCCCTGATTAAGTAGGTTGCATTTGATAATCTTTGATCTCCATCCTAGTTCTAATAATATATAATTTTAAAATGTTTATCGAACCTGTTACGTACAAAATAATTCAGGTTGCTTTGTGTGACTTACAAATAGGTGACATTATAAACACATACTATGGGAAAGTAGCCTCTATAAATGGTCATGATTATGAAAGAAAAGGCCTTGTAATTACTGAACATATTAGTCCTCCTGAAAAGAGAATATTGTACTTGCATATTCTCCACTGCAGTAGTGGAAATTTACATGACCTATTTAGTTTCACCTCACTTTGAGAATATATTTCAGCAATTAAGTAGCTTCAGGGCTGATGATAAATAATCAACTCAGAGAAGAAATTCTTTTGGTTCCAAATTTCCCAAGACTGTTTTCATTGTTCCCAGTGACAGTATTATATGGTAAAGAACCAAAAAAGATGAAAGTTTAATGAGATAATTATGGAGCATTTCACTTTTCTAGAATGAAAAAATTCTAGTAACAAAGTCTGAGTCAGGAATGAACTCAGATCTAATTGACTCCAAAAAGAGCACTGTGCTGCCTGTAAATGAGGAAACTGAGATCTGTAGAGGTGAAGTCACTTTCTCAAGATCAAATAGTAAGTGAAAATTTGACCCCATGTAAACCACCTCATAATCCAGTACTCTTTCCATGGCACCACATTGTTTCTATGATACTACTGTAGATAAAATATCTGATAATCTTCCATTATCTCATAAACTCTTTCCAAAGAAAAAAAACCATACACAAGAGAAACAAAGATAATGCATTTTCAACGTCTAAGGTATAGCGAATAGAGCCATAAACTTGGAGACAGTAAGATTTCAATTCAAGACTTGCCTCTGACATAGATTGGTGGAGTGATCATCAGTAAGTCACTTAATTATTCAATGCCTCCAATAAATCTCTCAGTCATGAAATAGTTGCTAAACCTCAAAGAAAGTTACCTCACAGGGCATTACCTTCATCTTTGGTCTTTAAAGTGTCATGGCCCCAAGGGCAGTATTGGGTATCCTAGGGATTATGCCAATTAAAGGGTAGAAAGTTGACTTACTTTTCATCCTCCACATGATAGCCAATCATAAACTTAGCTACAATACAACTGCATCACCCCTTCACTTTTTATCACTCAACATCATTTCCTTAACACTCCCCCAATCTACACTCCCCACTCCTTTCTTTTTTATCACTGACCTCTCTTTACTAAAAATTGTCTTATTTTTACTAAATATTGCTCCCTCATGGTATTAGGCCCTAAGCAAAACCCAAAGGCAGCATCACAAACCATATTCTCCATCTCCCCTACACATCTCTGTTACACCTCTCTCCCTCAGATTTTATGACTCTACAAGGTGTCCAAAAGTAGATGAACTGTATGCCCGGGCTTTGTCTAGTGATTAACAGTCATGTTCCTCTTCATTTTGTGTGGTAGAGTTACTTACACAGAATAAGAAAATTTGACATCATGTCAATTAATTCCAACCCCAGTGCTCTTTTTAATCAGAAATTAATTCAGGCTACTCACTAGAAGGTCAAATATTGAAGTTGAAGTTTAAATACTTTGGCAACATAGTGAGAAGAAAGGACTCATTGGAAAGACCCTAATATTGGGAAAGATTAAAGGCAAAAAGAGAATGAGATGACAGAGGATCAGATAGATGGTGTCATGGAAGTAATGAAAATGAACTTAGACAAACTTCATGAGATAGTGGAGGATAGAAGGGCCTGGCATGCTATGGTCCATTGTCTTTAGAATTAAACATTATTTCATCTTCATTTTATCTTCTTCCAATCCAGGTCCCATTTTACGTATTATCCTTCCTTCAAATAGAATGTAAATTCCTTGTGGGATAGGGACTGTCTTTTTGCTTGCTTGTTTGCATCTTATACCCCCAGATATTAAAAACCTATGCTTGATACATAGTAAATGCTCTATTTATCTATCATAATATGTCTATATTTTTGCATATATATCTTATACATAACTTTGTACAGTAGAACATTCATATAATTTACAACTCAGAAAATATACACATATTCCAGGGTATACTCAACTAATTAATTAGCTGCTTGGATGTATAATCAAAAAAGTTCAAAGAAAGTGTTTGGCAATGAAATCAGGTCAGGTTAAAATGAGAAAAAGAAAAATCTAAGAAGCCTCCTTTAAGTGAACAATTTTTCTAGTCTATCAGCTATCAAATAATTTTCTATTATATTCTATTGTAATAAGTGATGCTTTTCTTGCTCCTGAGCCAAAATGTTCTATCCTTATTCTTCTGGTTGACACTAAAGAAAGTTTCTTAAAAAGTATAGTGGGAGAGGAACATTACAGAAACACATAGTTAGAAGAGATCCAGCATCCATCTAGTTCAACACATATAAGAATAAGAGTGACCTTCATACCATTCCCTTGACTGGTGATTATCCAGTCTACATTTAAAGATATCCATCAAGGGAGACCCCTCTACCAATAAAAGGGACCTATCTCACTTTGAGATAGCTTTAATTGGAAGTCTTCCAATACATAAGTTAAATTCTACCTATTTACAATATTACTCTATTATTAGTAACTCTGCACCGAGTGGCCAAGTAGGACAAGTCTTATCTGATTTCCATATGACTGACTTCAAATACCTGGAGACAGTTATCTTGCTCTGCTTAAATTTTCTTTTCTCCAGGGTAAATTTTACTATTTTCTTCAACTGGTCTTCATGTAGTTTTATCTTTATTTGGTCGTCTCAGTTTCTTCACTAACCACCTTGGTTGCCCTACATAGATGCACTACAGCTTGTCAGTTTCCTTGTAAAAATATGATGCTCAAAACTGGATACAGTAGGAGGATCAGGAAAGGGCTCATCATCTAGCAGATGGCACTGAAGTGAACTTGAAAAGAAACTAGGGAATCAGACATGAAGATAGCCAATGAAGGCACAAAGGAGATTGAAGGTCATTTGTGAAGAATAGCAAAAAAGGGCAGTTTTGCTAAATCCATGAACCTTTGAAAGGGAATAATATATATCAGATCTAAAAGGGTAGACTACAGCCAGGTTATGAAGGACTTTAAATTCCAGACAGGAATTTTTATTTGATCCTAGACAAAATAGGGAGTGAATGGAATTTATTGAGTTTGAAGTAATATGGTTAAACCTATATTTTATGAATATCACTTTGCTGGTTGTAGAGAGCAGCAGTTCTCAAAGTTTTGTACATACTTTTACATTTTTTAAGGATTATAAAGAACTTGTTTATGGGGTTATATCTATCATTTTTGATATACAAGAAACAAACTGATAACATTTAAAAATATTCATTCATTTTAAGTTAATAATGATAAGCATACCACATATTAACAAAATAATACTTTATTAAAATAATATTTTCCCCAAACAAGAAAAGCAAGGATAGTGGCATTGCCTTATTGAAAATCTCCTTAATGTCTGGCTTAATAAATCTTCTTATATCTTCTTTTGCATTGTTGTCTGTTGTAATAGGATGTTTGGAATGAAGTACAAGGAAAAGTATCTGGCTTCACATAGATGAGTAGTTGAAAAAGAGAGGACTGTTTTAATAGCTTTTGCAGATAAGTTGGATATTCTTTTTTGATACTACATCAAAACTCAACATGTGGTAGTTTTTTTAAAGTAAGTTGAAATTTGAAATCTGTAACTATATCAATGAATTTTTCATATTTTGCTATATTGAAATCCATTGATTTATCTTGTACTTTGAGTAGATGTCTTACCCATGAAGGATTATGAAACATCATGCATTGGTTATTTGGAAAATATTGGTTTACTATGTTTTACAGATTTTCCAAATGTTGACATATTTAATTATATGATATTAAAAATTATGATTGTTAATATTATCATGAATGTCATCAGAAAAATACTGAAATATCTGGACTCTGTCAGTTTCATAGTGGAGGATACAAGTTTTCTAAAATTTTCACTTGAAAGGTTAAATTTTATTTATCGATAACAAATATTCTTGGTTGTTTTCCCTGCAGTGATAAACTCACTTGGTTTGTTTTTGTTTTGTTTTTTTAGAAAATGTCTGCCAAGTATCCAAGTCTGAATAACCATAGTTTTTCAGTTGTTCTTTCAAGTTTGATGAAAAATAGCAGCTTGTTCAGCTTGGAACTCAGTTATACAAGTGCTCTTTCTGAAGACAATCAATGTACTTCTTTCCATAAATGGGAGAAGTGCTGTACTTCCCATTTTATGACCTATAATAGCAAAAAAAAAGATGTGTATTCAAGGGCTAAGACTTAATAAAAATAATATTTTAATTGCTACATCAAGGACAATATTAAGTGAAACTGGCATTTTTTTTTTGCTGCAAGTGAAGAGTACAGTGACCTCTGGTACAGTTGGTGCCACTGGATTAATTTGTGCTAAGACACTAACAGTTTTACCCATCATTGCTTTTGTACCATCAGTGCAAAATGTCAGCAGTTTTCCAGTATAAACCAAGAGATATTAAATGCTTTGAGGATTTCAGCATCACTTGGGTTTGTGACCAGGAATTCATATTAAATAGAATCTTCTTTGAGAATTTGTTGGTGCTGATACTGAATACAAGCAAGACAGCAAATCCAGCCATCGATTTGTAACTTGTAACATGTAACTTCATCCCATTTATAAAATAACAGTACAATTATGCAGATGAGATATTAACTAAATCTTCATGTTTGCAGTTAAACCTTTAATTCACCGGTTATATAGCTCCTGGAAAATTCCACTGTATATTCATGAAAGAATGAAAATAAAAAAAGCAAATGTTTTAGTGTTATTATGAAAATAGATTTAATCTTGTGGACTTCCTGCAAACTTCTTAGGGAACAACAGGGATCCCTGGATGATACTTTAAGAACCGTGGATGTAAAGGATAGATTGGAGAGACTATTGCAAGAGAACATCAAGATTCTTATGTTCCTCATTCTTGATACTATAATTTTGGACACATTCTTCTCTTTCTCTAAAATCTTGAATAGCTCCTATTGCCTTCTAAGTAAAGTTCCGAGCCATGTATTTGTCACTTGAGGCCCCCTCTAATCTGGTACTATCTTATCTTTCAAACCTGGTTGTATATTATGACTCTTTCCATGTACCGTATTCTAGAAAAAACAGAAGACTGTAACCAAACACATCCTACACATATACATTAATGCCTTTTCTTATACTTTTCCATGTCTAGGATGTTCTCTGTCTTCATTTAATGAAAGCCTACTAATCATGTTAAAGTAACTCAAATGTCACCAAGGAAATTTCAAATGAAGTACCTAAAAAGGAACGTACATGTTCAGTGTTCACAAGTCAAACAGTTTATTAACCATATTCATACAAGCATGCAGCTCACAAACTCTTAGTATAACTGAGATATTCTCCTATTGAGAGTATAACTGAGATATTCTCCTATTGAGAGAAACCACAGAACTCTTATAACTGATTGCTTTTTCTGGGTCAGTTTAAAAAGACCAGCTAAAGAAAAAAGACCAATGAAGGGCTCATTGGGAGTTGTCCATCAGCTAGCGGCTTGGACCATATCTCCTCTTATTCATCAGAAAGGCATTGTGACTAGGAAAGTTTGTTGACTTAGAACAGCTTCACTGAACTGATTATGATCAAAAGCCCCTTGAATTCCTTGCCTAAATAAAGCTCACTTAACTTGTTTTGGGGTACATTGGAACTTCCCAGTACATAGGCAGGACAATTAGTGGTCAAACATATGGAGGCACTTTTATCTATTAGGGCCTAGCAGAGGCCAGTCCTCATAGGGACTTAAGTCCTCCCTGCCCCTTTGTTGGCAACAACTTTCCTTCACACTTTACCTGGCACTTTGCTTTTTTCCCTCTGTTATTATTCTCATGTAATGTAACTTATAGATTGCTGAATACCATGATTCTATATCTCTCCCCACTCCCAATTTGACTGGTACATCTCTGTCTTTTTTTCTTCTTTTCATTTCTTTTTTATTCTCTTTTAAATGCAATTCTTAATTAAGATATGCAAATGATCTCAGAATATCCAAGAGGACAACCCTCAGCACTTACAGGTAAAAATGTTGGTGTCTTTTCTGAGATGGATGTTGATGCATATTACAAACTTTGATTTTTCTGGGTAACTCTGGTTTCTTTTTTAATATCTCATTTTCCCAATTACATGTAAAAACAATTTTAGCATTCATTTTTTAAAATTTTGAATTTCAAATTCTCTCTCACCTTCTTTCCCTCATCATTGAGAAGGTAAAAAGTTTTATATATGTTATACATGTACACTCATGCAAAACATTTACATATTAGTGATGTGAAAAAAAGCAGATAAAAATTCCAAGAAAAATAAAATTTAAAAAGAATTTTTCTTCATTTCACATTCAAATACCTTCATTCTTTTCTTTGAAGATAAATAACATTTTTCATCATAAAGCCTTCAGAATAGTCTTGAATCACTATATTGCTGAGAATAGCTAACTCATTCACAATTCATCACAATACAATTTTGCTGTTATTGTCTATACTCTTTTCCTGATTCTGTTCATTTCATTTTGCATAAGATCATGTAAGTCTTTCCAAGCTTTTCTTAAGTTACCCTTCTCATCATTTCTTGCAGCACAATTGTATTGCATCATAGTGATATGCTCCAGTTTGTTCAGTCATTCCCTACTTGATTGACATCCCCTCAACCTCCAATTCTTCACCAGCAGGAAAAGGATCTATAAGTATTTTTTGTACATGTAGATCTTTCCCCCATTTTTTAATCTCTTCAGGATACAGGCCTTGTAGTATTATTGCTGGGTCAAGGGCATGCACAGTTTTATAGTTCTTTAGTTATCATTCCAAACTACTTTGTACAATGGTTGCATCAGTTTACAAGTCCAACATTTGTGCTTTTAGGGCCCCAATTTTCTTTCCCACATCCTCTCTTAACATCCAATCGGATAGATATGGACACCCCTGAATTGTTTTAATTTGCATTTCTCTAATCGGTAATTTGAGCATTATTTATATGCCTAGAGATAACTTTGATCTTTTAACCTGAAGTCTACCTGTTAATATCCTTTGATCATTTATCACTTGGAAAATGGCTCTCACTTTTCTAAATTTGATTCAGTTCTCCATATATTTGAGAAATGAGCCTTTATCAGAGATACTCACTGTAAAAGTTTTTCCATTGTTGTTATTTCTGACTCTGTATTTCCTTCCAATCTATTTTCCCCTTTTTATCCTGCTCTCTCTCTCTCTCTCTCTCTCTCTCTCTCTCTCTCTCTCTCTCTCTCTCTCTCTCTCTCTCTCTCTCTCTCTCTCTCTCTCTCTCTCTCTCCTTTCATCTTGTCCCTCCTCAAAAGTGTTTTGCTTCAGACTACTGTCTCTCACAAACCTCTCTCCTTTCTATCAGGACTCACATTTCTCTTATTCCGTTCTGTTTCTACTTCCTCATAGGGTAAGGTTCAAGTATTGTTCAACAGCCCCCCCACAACTTTCCCTCCATTGTAAAAGTTCTTTCTTCCCTTCTTTATGTGAGATAATTTGTCAAATTCTACCTCTTCCTTCCCTCTTCTCCTGGGGGAACCCTCCTTCTCACTCTTTAATTTTAGAGTTTTTTAAGATTTCATCACTCCTATGGCTTCTCTAAACTTTGAGTGGACTTAAACAAAGGTGTGACAGGTCTCCACATGTAATAGGTGCTGAATCAATATGTGAATGTGATTAGTGGGATTTAAATTGAAAATAATTCTCTTACTGGATTGTGAAATCTCTGAAGGTGGAAGGAAGGAAGGAAGGAAGAAAGAAAAAGGATGTTTTTAGGGATTCAAACCCTGTTCTTTGTTTCCTGACAGATGAATTGGCTTTGGTTTACCTTCATTTCTGGTTCAAATCACTAAGCCTCAAAAATCTTTTCAGATCTAATAGGAAATCAATTAATAGACTTCTATATACCATTGTTAGTGATACCATAAAAACTTCTTAACTCAGGCTTTTTTCCACTGAACAATAAGTCTATTTAAAAAAAACAATTTAAATAATATGGTTTCACTATTTAAAATACGTAGAATAACTGAAATTAGTTTATACAACAGTTTCTCTATTTAAAGTCCATAGAATAACTGAAACTATTTGAACAAAGTGCTATCTATTAGAGGTCTTTGGGGGCACCATCTTCAATGAAGAGATAAAAAAGACTTTACAATTAATAAAACAATTATAGGTAAACAAGTACATTCATTACGCCTGAAAGCTTGAGGGTACTTGAAATCAGTTTATTTTCTTAATTAGTTTAAACATTCCATTATTAATTTACTTAGCAAATTAATTTCCTTTCCTTTTTTTAAACAATTTACTTTGGAACCTCTTTCAAAAATAGATAATGCAAAGGCGGTGTAGTCAGCAAAGATCAAAATGAATAAAGCCCAAGAGTAATAATTATGAGAAAGATGGGAAGAAACATAACCCTGAACCATTTAAACAAATAATTAATAATCAAAAAGAGAAAATGGATAACAGAAATGTCATTGCCATCTATAGATAATTTTATATAGAATGTAGATATAAATTTATATTTATATAAATTAATATAAATTAATGGCATCCCAAGATGGCCATCACCTATGGTTTCCATCGCCTATGCTGGAAACATCCATCATGTACACTGGAACCCAGACCATCGTTATCTTCACACTGCCATGTTTCTGTATTCTAGCCGCCATCTTCATCTAGTCACTTCAAGCTCCATCACAGTGACCTTTGGTTTTGATTAGTGAGCATCTACCAATTCTAGCCCGAACCCATATAAACCACCTCATCCCAAATTAGCTTCATTCCATGCTGCTGCTATGTACTCCCTCTCTATTTTAGTATGTAGCTCTGAGTAGAAATGAGTAGAAAATCAATACTATCAAAATACTCCTCCCTGCCAACATTGCCCATTTTATTTTCTCCCCATATTAATAATAAAAACAACAACTATTTCTATAATGTTTACTATAAGCTGTGCTAAGTGCTTTATGCTTAGTATCTTATTTGAGCTCCACAACAACCCTGGGAGGTAAGTGTTAATTTTATTCCCCTTTTCAAGGCGAGGAAACTGAGACAAATAGAGGTTGTGACTTGCCCAAGTTCATACAACTAGTAAGTGTTTGAGGATGGATTTGAATTCAGGTCTTTCTGACTCTAAGCCCAATGCTCTATTCACTGCACCACCAAAAGTATAAACTAATTGTGGGCTGGGATCATCTTGCTTTACTTAGTTTGTATTTCTATCTCTTAGCATAGAACTTGGCAAAAAATAAGCACTCTCATTCATTCAAAACATCACAGAAAACTCCTTAATTCAGCAAATATTTGAAATACTAGAGATTTTGGGGAAAGGGGAAGGAGGGAATTGCCAAAGGCAACAACTGGTTAGACTATGAAGTGATTTGTAAAATACTCTATAGAAAGATGATGATTATGAGCAGTTTGGTACTTAAAGCAGAAAAAAATAGTGGTGGGAAATACCCATTTAAAGCAAGGTTGGCAAGTTATTCAACTAAGCAAAGTATGAGTGAATGAATTTTATGGAGTGTTTACTGTATGTTAGGCAGTGTGCCTAATGACAGGTAGAAATACAAAGGCAAGGGAGCAAGATAGTCTCTTCCCTCACAGAAATTATATTATAATAGGGGAAGGCATCACACTAGGGAAAACGATGAGTGGGGAGATGTGATTTGAATAGAGATGTCAGAGGGAATAGTGACCAGAGTCATAAGGCAATTAATGACAATTCTTTTCCAAGAATAGTAGAATTGATCTAACTTTTTTTTCTTTAAAATTAGAGTTAGAAGAAGTGAGGGCTTGAATGTGCCAGCATAGAATGAAGATGGTTATTCCAAGCAGTACCATGGTGAGCCTCAGTCTGTGCAAGTTAGGGTGAAAATTAATCAATCAGAGGCAAGGGTCCTGGGGTGAGAAACTCAGTATGGCATGGAGATGACTATATAAGCAATTGTTATGGTAACTGAGTCTCAGAAAGAGTATAAAAAGACTAAAAAGTAGGAAGAAGCCCTGATATTGAGAATTTTTAAAGCCAAACAGAAGATTTTATATTTAATACTAAAGGCAATAGGGAGTCACTGGAGATAATTGAATGGGAGGGGGTGACATTATCCAATCTGTGCTTGGAAGGGAGATCAACCAGCAGACTATTGTAATAATCTAGGTATAAAGTTATGAGAACAGGGACCAGGATGGTGCTAAAATCCAACGAGAAACGTTGTAGCGCCAATGCTATTCCAGTGCAATTCTGAATAACAAAATACAACAGACTCTCCACATGGAAGACAGAACCAAAACATTTATTCAGACATCAGAAAGTCAAATCCATCACAGCAACAAAAATCTATACAGAGCAACAATGCAGAGAACACCAATCCCAAGCTTTTCCCTGCTAGGCTTCCCACAAACCAGCTCCATTAAACAAAATCACAAACAAGCCCTTTCACTCACACCAGTCAGCTGCCTTCATTCTTCCCAGCTCTGACTGCTCTCTCCAATTTTTTTCTCAGCTCTGCTCTACCTACACCTCTTCCTGTTCCACCCCTTCAGCAAACTCCTCCTACCACAGGCTCCATGTGACCCACGCAGGCCACATGGGCCTATTAATGCATGGGAAAGATTTTCTTACTGATAAGTAAAATTACATTAACAATATTCAAAAATATATTATCAATACACTCAATCCCAAGATCTTTCTTATCCATTACATAGGTCAATGCAACAACTAGTATCACCAGAACTTTAATGGGGATAACAGAAAATAGTCATATAAAACAATATTGTAGGCAACTGGTATCAATAGAACTTTACAACAATATAACAGAGATCACACAAAATAAGCACATAAAACAATATCTTAGAGTGGGACTTGAGCACAAGCACCCCATCATTCTCCCCTTGAAAGAATAGGGTCCAAAATCTCGGGGTAAGGGGCAAAGTCTTCTTCTTACATAGCTACTTCCTGCTGAGATTGGATATTGAGCCAAATTGGATATAGACCAAAAAAGTCCCATTTGAAGGGTCAGTTCTGCAGCTGGCATGCAAAGCTTGATCAACACTAGGTCTAGGGGTGACACATCACAGTCGTGGACAAGATGTGACATCTGCTTGAAACATCCATAGGTGAAAGATACTAAGCATGCCAAAAATAAATCTGAATAGCAAGGCAGGTGAACAAAGAAATGAGGAGACAATAACCAGAAGTAGGGTAGATATAGGTTCAGCTGTGTTTCTGTAGCCCATGAATCCACTATCATAATCTCATTCACTGCCATTTACTGTTTTCTAACTTGAAGTTTTGGGGTCATCATTCTGATTAGAGGTATACTTTCTTTAATCTGAGTTAGGACCTGGCCAACCTCCCATTCTCCCAGCAGGTGTGATGAACTTCAATACAATGTTTCAGAAGGATCTGCAGCGGGCAGCTCCTATCTCCCTGCTCAGTCTAAAATCAAGCTTCTTTCCTGGATACATTTTATATAGTTTATCAGTTAGAATGCCATCAATTCTTCTAAAATCTACCCAAGCTCTCAATATAACAGTAAACAATTCTTTTCTTGTCAATCTATTCTGAAGATTTTGCATCTGCTGGCTATTTACTCTTCTCTCTGAAGGAAATTTATCTTCTTCACTGATTCTCACCATTCAAGGTACCAACAATACTCCCTAACTAAAAATATTTGTGACCTCTTGTTGGGTCTCAGAAAGAGTATAAAAAGACTAGGAAGTAAGAAGAGGCTATGATATTAAGAATTTTTAAAAGCCAAACAGAAGATTTTATATTTGATACTAAAGGCAATAGGGAGCCATTGGAGATGGCTGTTGAATAAAATCCTCAATTACCTTCCCAAACACTGTGTAGGCCCCCTGATTGCCCTGGTTCCTTCTTAGTACTGGCCAGACCTCAGCTTCCTCATTCGTTTCATTCTCCTAATACACTGTGTTTGGATCCCAGTCAAGGCCAGCCAGTGCAAGGGCTGCATTCACTTTCCTGTTGTTAACTTTTCGCCTCTGCCTGTAAGCTGAACCAAAAACAGTGTTTTGTCCTACCACCTGAGACCCTCCAGCCTGCTCCCCAAAGGAGATTCTGAATGCTGCAGCACAAAAAGCATCTCATACAAACCAGCCAACTCTCTTTCCATGTGAGCCTTCTTCTCCAGCAGCTTATCTCTGCTTTCACATATAATTCAATAGTTTCTTAGCAAGACCCATCCATTCTCTTCAACACACCCCTGCCATCTCCTTCCCTGGTTCTATTGGTATTCCCTGCAAACATCTTTAAGTCCCTTGGCTCTCCCTTCTGTAGCTGTGGTTCATAGTTTTCACAGGACCCTGGGTCTTTAACCCATTCTCTAGCTAGGGAGCAATAAAAGTCCTCCCACACTGGAACATCCATTTCATCCTAATCTCCCATGCCATTCTTTTTACAAATAGAGGTCTGATATTTTGTGATCCCATGCCCATCATCACCATTTGTAGTGTCAATGTGATATTCACAGCACTTATGGCAGTCATGAATATCCTGGCACAATTCTGAATCACGAAATACAACAGATTTTCCTCATGGAAGACAGAATCAAAACATTTATTCAGACACCAGAAAGCCACATCCATCATAGTAACAAAAATCCATACACAACAACAATGCAGAGAACAACACAATCCCCAAAGCCTTCCTCCTACTAGGTTTCCACAAACCAACTCCATTAAAGAAATTACAAGCAATTTTCCTTAAACAAAATCACAAACAAGCCCTTTCACCCACACTAATTAGCAGCATGCTAGCCTGAATCCTTCCTAGCTCTGACTGCTCTCTTTAAATTTTTTCTCAGCTCTGCTCTAGATGATTCTCTTCCTGTTCCACCCATTCAGCAAACTCCTCCCACCACAGTCTCCATGTGACTCAGGCTTCCATGTGACCCAGGCAGGCCACATGGGCCTATTAATGGATGGAAAAAGATCTTCCCATTAAGAAGCAAAATTACATTAATAATATGCAAAATACATTATCAGTAGAGAAGGAAGTTTATAGAGAGATGATAGGAAAGTAAAATTGACAGGATTTGGTAACAGACTGGATATCAATGTGAAGATGAGGCATCTGTTGTAAGCCTGGGTAAGTGGGAAGATGGTTATGACCTGGATATATTGGGAAATGTGTGGAGAGGAAGTTTTTGGGAAAAAAAAATAATTCAGTTTTGGGTGTGTTCAGTCTAGGATTTCTGTGGGTCATCTAGTTTAAAATGTCTGGAGATATGAGAATAGAGGTCAGCACAGATGTTAAAAATAGATGCCAGAATTTTCTGCATAAAAATAATGATTGAGTTATGATAGCTGATGAGATCACCAAGTGAGATGGGATAGAATGAAGAGGATCCAGGACAAAGCCTTAGAGGATACTCATGTTTAGTGTCAGGGAGTTGGTGAAGCTAATTTATATCACTTGTAAGAGCAGATTTAAAAATTTTCAGTGTGAACCTTTGCATTTCAGAAATCAGCAAACACTATAACTCAGTGCTTGATTTATTATGTGGCTGATTTCCTTGATTTAAGAAAGTGATGGAGAAAATGTTAATGCAAATTAAATTTAAAAGCTTGTCATTCACAGATTTCATTTGAGGGTTGGGAACTTTTTTTTTTTGTTTTTTTATTTTTTGGGTTTTTTTGTTTATTTGTTTGTTTTTAACATTTGGCAGCACACTCGTGCTTTTTAAGGCATAACTTGGATGAGAGCCAGCAAAAGAGAATGGACAGGAGTGGTCAAGGAGGAAAATCATGAGAGATTAGTATCATGAAAATCTAGTAAGAAGAGATGGTATCAAGGAGAAGGTGATAATAACTGTCAGAAGTTGCAGAAAGATCAAAGGCTAAGCACTGAGAAAAGGACAGCAAGCTAATGACAATCATGAATCTAGGAGATTAGAAACAGGGAGAGCTGAAAAGAAAATGGAATTTGGAGAAAAATAATGAATACTTTTGGGCATGTTGAGTTTTAGATGCTTATGGGTTATTCAATATAAAGTGTATAATAGACCATTTTTAGTGGTGGGAAATATAAATTGACTGATAATAAATACCTGGGTCATTAAGCATTCAGATTAGACTATGTGCAGTAATTTTGGCATGCAACAATATAGTCTCAATTAAATTAGGTATTGATTTTTAAAAGAAAATATAATCCCATCCCATTGAACTTCAATAAACTCTGGAGTATAAAATAAGGAAAATAGTTTTCAATTCCATGGACTTTATAAAGTACCTGTCATATAGACAGAAATATATTAATTTTTGAAATAAAAAGAACATTTTAGACAAAATTACTGAGATGTCTAAAAATAACAAAGGGTGCCATAAGTTCCAGTGACATGCCATTGTAAAAGAAAAGCAAAAATGAAAAGTACATATGTTAAATAGTCACAACATAAGACCAAGTGAACTCATTTCAAACATGAAATGCATTGAATGTTAAGTAGTAATTGATCAGGTGATTTTTCTCTTTTAAAATTACAAGTAGATGCTTAAAAGTTGTCTCTGTCTTTAATATCACTAAAGATCTTAATGATAAATGCAGTGCTCTCGACCACTATAATTTTCTCATGCATGTTATAATATGATAATCATGGATTTGATAATTTTATAAACTTAAATTCCTACTATGTGGCTGCCAGGCACTATTCTAGATGGCTGAGATATGTAGACAAAAGCAAGTCAGTCTCTGTTTTAAAGAACTCCTATTCTACTTCTGTTCTGCCATAAGTAAACACAGAAGATATATAAAATAAATACATAGTAGTTTGAAAAAAAAGTGAAAGGATTATTTTTCAATGGAGTGTGTATGTTAGACATGCTCTAACATTTCAAAACATTTATGAAATCATAGATTCTACCAATATAGAATATAATTCCTTAGAATCTAGATGGATCATATTCAGGAAATGTTATGGTCAAAATCAATCACCTGGTGGTCAAAGCTTCTGGTTATGAGGCTCTTCACACTTATTCTGGTCTTAAAATGACATATATACAATTTATCACTCAGCATGCACTTAAATCTTTTACTGCTTGATTGGCCCTGCCTAAGCTTTTACTCCAATGGGATATTGAAAAATTCATGGCCACCCTTATGTCAAGATGAGTCACAGGAATGGTACATTAATGGAAAAAGTTGGAATGCAATGCTCATATATGACTGTGTAGAGATGGGGTAAAGTCACTTCTTAGATGTTCTGTTATCATTTTATAGCATGAGTAACAAACTTTAATTACATTAAGTCTCCAGTATCTGCTCATGTGCCTGTTTATTTGAGTGAAAAAAGGACATTTATTGGAACTGAAGATGTGTAATAATTGGAGTATCAAACTTCATCAAATCAGGATAGCAAATCTTCTGTCTGATTACATGTAACAATGAAATTTCAAAGTTAGTACTGTCATTTATATTTTATATCTAAGATAATTAATATATTGAAATAAAGAGGTCAAACTGCAATAGCAAATAGGAAGTCAATAACTAATTCAAATAGCACAACGAAAGCAAAAAATTACAGAGGTTATAATTGTACTTCTATCTTGATAGAAAGGGCCAGTTAGATGTAGCAAGCAATAAGGCCATTCTAGAGTAAAAAGAACTAAATATGAAAGAACAATTCTCTCCCCTTCCTCCCCTACCTCCATTTTCTATTACAGGCATACTTTGTTTTATGATTCTTTGCAGGTATTGCTTTTTAACAAATTGAAGGTTTATGGCAACCCTGCATCAAGCAAGTGTATCAGCACCATTTTTTCTAAAAACACGTTATCATATTATTGTGTCACTATTACATTTTAGTAATTCTTGCAATATTTCAATTTTTTTCATTACTATCATATCTATTATGGTGATCAATGGTCAGTGATCTTTGGTGTTACTATTGTAATTGTTTTAGAGAGCCATAAAATATACTCATATAAGACAGCAAGCAACAGGAAAAAAAAAATGCGTGTTCTGACTGCTCCATGATGGACCATTCCCTCTGCCCTCTCCTCCTTTGGCCAAATTCTGTGAAAGCAGCAAATATTTTCCCTTATCTTTTAAACTAAAGTTCCTTGTACACTGTAGACACTTAATAAATCCTTGTTGGATTGGATTAAATCCTTATCTCTCTCCTAGCTTTCTCTCCCTTTAAAAAAAAATTCATTGGGGGGACAGAGTCAAGATGGCGGAATAGAAAGATGCACGTTTGAGAGCTCCGAACCCACAGCCCATAGAGTTAATGTAAAAAGAGATCCCCATAAGTTCTGGATCACTGCAGGGGGTGCAGAAACAGAGTGGAAGAGATTTCCATTCCAGAGAGCCCTGAAGAGCCGTCCCCAGGGTCCGTCATGCCCCGGAAAGCGGACCCCACCCCAGCACTGCCCTGGCCATGGCGCCAAAGAAGCTGATCCGAGCAGGCTTCAGGGACAGAAGCTCCGGCGGCCAGGAAGGTCCCTCCACCCACAGAAGCTACAGGTCAGTAAGAGAAATGGCTGGCTGGCCGAGGGGAGCAGGGTGTCTCCGTGGCTGGGGACCCCTTGGGAGGAAGCGGCGGCAGCAGAGGCGGGGGCAGGAAGCACGAAGGCAGAGGCGGGGGCGGCGGCGGCTGTGGCCCAGAACTCCCCCAGCAGCAGGCAGGATCTTCATTACTGAAAGTCTCTGCATATACAACCTGAGGGAGCTGAGCCTGGGAGACGGCCCTGCCCCACTCCACTCTATTACTGAAGGTCTCTGCATAAAGCCCCTGAGGGAACTGAGCCTGGGAGGTGGCCCTGCCCCACCCACTCCATTTCTGAAGGTCTCTGCATAAAGCCCCTGAGGAAGCCGAGCATGGGAGGTGGCCCTGCCCCCACCCCAGCACCAGAACTAAAGCGCACATTGATTAGCAGCCGCGCAGCGGAAAGCCCATTTGAATCTCAGACCCCAAGCACTAGCTGGGCGGATCTAGGTGAGGGTGGACAGGAATCTCAGAAGTCAAGTAATTGGCTGGGAAAATGCCTAGAAAAGGGAAGAAAAATAAAACTATAGAGAGTTTTTTTGAACAGATGCAAATGGTCCCGACTTTCGTATCTGATGAGGACGAGGACATATTCTTGCCATCAGGGAAAGACGTGGAGGGCAGGGCCTCAGTACCCCAGCCTTGGAAGCGCTCAAAAAGGTTTTGAAAAGCAAGTTAGACAGGTGGAGGAAAAACAGGTCAATAGCTTGGTAAAGGAGACCCAAAAAAATGCTGAAGAAAATAACACCTTGAAAAATAGGCTCACTCAATTGGCAAAAGAGGTTCAAAAAGCCAATGAGGAGAAGAATGCTTTCAAAAGCAGAATTAGACAAATGGACAAAGAGGTTCAAAAGCTCACTGAAGAGAATAGTTCTCTCAAAATTAGAATGGAACAGATGGAGTCTAATGACTTTACGAGAAACCAAGAAATCATAAAACAGAACCAAAAGAATGAAAAAATAGAAGAGAATGTGAAATATCTCATGGGAAAAACAACTGACCTGGAAAATAGATCCAGGAGAGACAATTTAAAAATTATGGGACTACCTGAAAGTCATGATCAAAAAAAGAGCCTAGGGGGGCGGAGCCAAGATGGCAGAGTAGAAGGACGCAAGTTTACGAGCTCCGAAACCAAAGCCCATAGAATTAACGTAAAAAGAGTCCCCCTTAGCTTCTGGGTGAATAGGAGGTGTGCAGAAGCAGAGTGGAAGAGATTTCCGTTCCAGGGAGCCCTGAAGACCCGTCCCCAGGGTCCGGTGCGCCCTGGAAAGTAAACCCGACCCCCAGCGCTGCCCTGGCCGAGGCCGCAGAGAAGCTGATCAGAGCAGGCTTCAGAGACGGAAGCTGCAGCAGCCGGGAAAGCCCCTCCGCCCACAGAAGCGACAGGTCAGTGAGAGAGGCCGGGCTGAAGGAGAGGGGAAGTGGGGCGTCTCCGTGACTCGGGCCCCCTCGGGAGGAAGCGGCAGCGGCAGGGACGGGGCAGGAAGCGGCGGAGGCAGAGGCGTGGGCGGCGGCTGAGGCGGCAGCGGCCCAGGACTCAGGAATCCCCCAGCAGCAGGCAGGATCTTCATTACGGAAGATTCCTGCATAAAACCTGACGGAGCTGAGCCTGGGAGACGGCCCTGCCCCCACCCCGCTCTGTTGCTGAAGGCTTCTGCTCGGGACCCCCAGGGGAGCTGAGAGTGGGAGGTGGGCCCCCCACCCCGCCCCCACCTGCTCCATTCATGAAAGTCTCTACATAAAGCCCCCCCCCGAGGGATCAGAGACTCCGAGGCAGCCCTGGCCCCACCCCAGCACCTGAACTAAAGCTCACTGATTGACAGCCAGCAAGAGGAAAGCCCATTTAAATCTCAGAGGCCAAGCACTAGCTGGGCGGATCCAGGCGGGGGGGGGAAAGGAATCTCAGAAGTCAAGTAACTGGCTGGGAAAATGCCTAGAAAAGGGAAGAAAAATAAGACTTTAGAGAGTTTTTTCCAACAAATGCAAATGATCCCGACCTTCGGATCTGACGAAGATGAGGACGTATTCTTGCCATCAGGGAAAGACGTGGAGGGCGGGGCCTCAGTACCCCAGACACCCCAGGGGGGTGGTGGGTGGGCTCAGGCCCTGGAAGAGCTCAAAAAGGATTTTGAAAAGCAAGTTAGACAGGTGGAAGAAAAACTGGGAAGAGAAATGTCAGAGATGCAACAAAAGTATGAAAAACAGGTTAATACCTTGGTAAAGGAGACCCAAAAAAATGCTGAGGAAATTAACACCTTGAAAAATAGGCTCACCCAATTGGCAAAGGAGGTTCAAAAAGCCAATGAGGAGAAGAATGCTTTCAAAAGCAGAATGAGCCAAATGGAAAAAGAGGCTCAAAAGCTCACTGAATTTTATAGCTCTCTCAAAATTAGAATGGAACAGATGGAGTCTAATGACTTTCTGAGAAACCAAGAAATCACCAAACAAAACCAAAAGAACGAAAAAATGGAAGAGAATGTGAAATATCTCATGGGAAAAACAACTGACCTGGAAAATAGATCCAGGAGAGACAATTTAAAAATTATGGGACTACCTGAAAGTCATGATCAAAAAAAGAGCCTAGACATCATCTTCCATGAAATTATCAAGGAAAACTGCCCTGACATTCTAGAACCAGAGGACAAAATAAGTATTGAAAGAATCCATCGATCACCACCTGAAAGAGATCCAAAAAGAGAAACTCCTAGGAACATTGTGGCCAAATTCCAGAACTCCCAGCTCAAGGAAAAAATCTTACAAGCAGCTAGAAAGAAACAATTCCAGTACTGTGGAAATACAATCAGGATAACCCAAGATCTAGCAGCTTCTACATTAAGGGATCGAAGGGCGTGGAATAGGATATTCCAGAAGGCAAAGGAACTAGGACTCAAACCAAGAATCACCTACCCAGCTAAACTGAGTATAATACTTCAAGGGAAAATATGGTCTTTCAATGAAACAGAGGACTTTCAATCATTCTTGATGAAAAAACCAGAGCTGAAAAGAAAATTTGACTTTCAAACACAAGAATGAGAAGCAGCATGAAAAAGTAAACAGCAAAGAGAAGTCTTAAGGGACTTACCATGAGTGAACTGTTTACATTCCCACATGGAAAGACAATATTTGTAACTCTTAAAACTTTTCAGTATCTGGGTAGTTGGTGGGACCACACATACACATGTACACACATGCACACACATACACACATGCACACACATACAGAGATAGAGAGCACAGATTGAACTGAATAGGATGGGACCATACCTTAAAAGAAACTAGGGTAAATGGTGAGAGAGAAATGTAGGGGGAGGGAAAGGGAAGGGGGTAACTATATGTCATTTAAGAGGCAGGTAGGAGTTTTTTCTTAGTGGAGGGAAAAAGAGGAGAGCTGAGAAAAAAAAAAAAAAAAAACAAGAAGTTTACCCTCATCACATTTGACTAAACGAAGAAGTGAAATGCACACTCATTTTGGTATGAATACCTATCTTACAGTATAAGAAAGTGGGGGAGAGGGAGATGTTGCAAGGGGGGGGATGATGGAGGGGAGGGCAAAGGGAGGAGGGAGCAATTTGGGGTCAACACATGGGGAGGGACAGGATCAAAGGACAGAGGAGAAACAATGAGGGGCAGATTAGGAGGGATGGTAATCCAGTTAGTCTTGCACAACGCGACTATCAGGGAGGTCATTGGCAAAACTACACAGATATGGCCTATATTGAATTGCCTGCTGTCCCAAGGGGAATGGGTGGGGAGAATTTGGAACTCAAAGTTTTAGGAACAACTGTTTAGTATTGTTGTTGCAACTGGGAAAGAAGACATACAGTTAAGGAGGAATAGAAAGTCATCTGGCCCTACAGGAGAAAAGAGAAGATGGAGACAAGAGAAGGGAGAGATGACAGAAGAGAGGGCAGATTGGAGATAGGGAAAATTAGATTGCTTGGGGTATTGGGGTGGGGGGAGGGGATAAAAGGGGAGATAATTTGGAACCCAAAAATTTGTGAAAATGATTGTAAAAAATTTAAATAAATAAATTAATTAAAATTTAAAAAAAAAAAAAAAAGAGCCTAGACATCATCTTCCATGAAATTATCGAGGAAAACTGCCCTGACATTCTACAACCAGAGGGCAAAATAAGTATTGAAAGAATCCATCGATCACCACCTGAAAGAGATCCAAAAAGAGAAACTCCTAGGAACATTGTGGCTAAATTCCAGAACTCCCAGGTCAAGGAGAAAATCTTACAAGCAGCTAGAAAGAAACAATTCCAGTATTGTGGAAATAAGATCAGGATAACTCAAGATCTAGCAGCTTCTACATTAAGGGATCGAAGGGCGTGGAATAGGATATTCCAGAAGTCAAAGGAACTAGGACTCAAACCAAGAATCACCTACCCAGCAAAACTGAGATAATACTTCAGGGGAAAATATGGTCTTTCAATGAAACAGAGGACTTTCAATCATTCTTGATGAAAAGACCAGAGCTGAAAAGAAAATTTGACTTTCAAACACAAGAATGAGAAGAAGCATGAAAAAGTAAACAGCAAAGAGAAGTATTAAGGGACTTACCAGAAGTGAACTGTTTACATTCCTACATGGAAAGACAATATTTGTAACTCTTAAAACTTTTCAGTATCTGGGTAGTTGGTGGGTCCATACACACACATGTACATGCATGCACACACACACACATACACACATGCCCACACATACAGAGACAGAGAGCACAGAGTGAATTGAATAGGATGGGACCATATCTTAAAAGAAATTAAGGTAAATGGTGAGAGAGAAATGTAATGGGAGGAAAGAGGGTGAAATGGAATGGGGTAATTATATGTCATTTAAGAGGCAAATAGGAGACTTTTTAGTGGAGGGAAAAAGAGGAGAGCTGAGAAAAAAAAACAAACAAGAATTTACCTTCATCACATTTGACTAAAGGAAGGAATAAAATGCACACTCATTTTGGTATGAAAATCTGTCTTACAGTATAGGAAAGTGGGGGAGAAGGAGATAAGCAAGGGGAGGGGATGATGGAAGGGAGGGCAAAGGGAAGAGGGAGCAATTTGAAGTCAACACTCGGGGAGGGACAGGATCAAAAGACAGAAGAGAAACAATGAGGGGCAGGTTAGGATGGAGGGTAATTCAGTTAGTCTTACACAACACGACTATCAGGGAAGTCATTTGCAAAACTACACAGATATGGCCTATATTGAATTGCCTGCCTTCCCAAAGGGAATGAGTGGGGAGGGAGGGATGGGGAGAATTTGGAACTCAAAGTTTTAGGAACAACTGTTGAGTATTGTTGTTGCTACTAGGAAAGAAGACATACAGTTAATGAGGAATAGAAAGTCATCTGGCCCTACAGGAGAAAAGAGAAGATGGAGACAAGAGAAGGGAGGGATGACAGAAGAGAGGGTAGATTGGAGATAGGGAAAATTAGATTGCTTGGGGTATTGGGGTGGGGGGAAAGGATAAAAGGGGAGAAAATTTGGAACCCAAAATTTTGTGAAAATGAATGTAAAAAGTTAAATAAATAAATATATAAATGAAAATTCATTGAAACCTCAACAAATGTTTTAACTTTGGAATATTATATTTTGCACAACTTGAAAATCAGAGATTTTTACTCCATCCTAGATCTCCCATTCCTCAGATTCCTATTTCTTTATAACATTAGGGAAAGCTAAATGGGTAAAAATAAAGATAGTGGGGAAAAAAGTAAAGGAAGCAAATTATTCAGTAAATCCCTCACTCCACATACAAACAATTATCGCCAGTTGCTGCCCCGTTAAACACAGTCATTTAATGGCATGCTAGTGGTTCACTGGAAAACACACACACACACATACACACACACACAGACTTTGTGCACCCAGGCAAGATACTTTTATACAAATGAAACATAAAAACGTTTCCCTCAGTAAGTCACATTTCTTGTATGTTTAGTTGTATTTTTTATGATTTTTCCAGTACAAAGAAACAGCAGAAAGGAAAATTCAGTAAATATGTGGAATTTATTATAAACTTTAAGTATGTTTAACTTATTATTTTTTTCTTTTATGCTATATGAAGATAAAACAAAACTGGGAAAGCCTATTTGATAGCAATTTTAATGGTTGGATAGTACCTTCCTACGTTATTGTTCCTTGAGATGTTGTGCAGGTTAGATTGATTTAGTAGTCCTTCAATATTCAGACATAAAAGTGAATTTTAACCAGGTTTGGTGATGGATGCTTGTAGTCTCTGTTGCCAGTGTGGCTAAAGTTGATGGACTGCTTGAATTCAGTAGTTTTGAGCCGTAGTAGGGTCAATAAGGTTTCCATACAAAATTCAGTATCAATATGATGAGTCACCAGGTTGCCTAAAGCTGAAAATGACCAATATAAGAAAATGGAGAAGAACAAAACTTTGGTAGCAATTGGGAATGGACCTATGAGTTCCTACCGAATTTTCAGCCTAACTGAAATAGAGAGACAAAGTCTCAAAGACAACCACAACTATATCATAAAAACAATTTAAAAAATAGTCCTCTAAAGTTATGCCATTTATCTTAGAAGAAGAAGAGATAGGTAAAAGTTGGTTGTGAGAAGACACTATAGTTAGAGGATTAAGATGAGAAGGTAGGATCCAGGAAGATAAAGGGACTAGGATGGTAAAAGAGAAGATATTACTCAAGACTGACAGTACCATAGCTTCCAAAGACAGTTATCCAAATCCCAAGACTTTTTTAAGGGTAGGGTCTAGAAACTTTGTTACTCCTTTCCTTATTTTGTTCCCCAACGTCACAGTATAGAGAGATGTTTATTATTTCTTTACTCATCTTGGAGTCATGACAATTTAGTATGACACTAAATCTGTTTCATTAGGATCTTTACTATTACCATTATCAAATATTATCTCTTAAGTGCCTAGCTGTGCCACAACATTTCTCACACAAGAATAGAGTAATAAATGGACCATAAACAACTTTAGGAATAGGAGTCAAAAGATCTGAGTTCCAGCTTCATCTCTGCTGATCATGAGCTGCATGTCCATTTGAAATTATATCATCTCACTAGGTCTCACACTTTTTCTCTTCGTAAGATGGGGCTATTTACACTACCCATCTAATCATCATTGTTGTGAATCGTATAAGAAAAATATGGTAAAACATCCTACAAACAACAAAGCATTACATAATTGCAAGATTCTAACATAAAAAGACTACAGAAGCAATAATGCTTGTTACCAATATTTTCAACTTGATGTCATATGACTACAAATCATAAATTACTATTCTCTGAGAAGAAACAAACTTGCAAATGGCTCAAAGAAGAACTGCATGATTCCCAATCTCTTTCCCTCATCTTGTGGGAACTTTTTGTTTTGGAATAGCCTTCTGCCATACAGCCTTCTCTCATTGGTGAATTCCTTTGTAATGTTTCCATTTTGAGGAGGGACCTGGACAGGCCACACTTCATTCCTTTTCCAGATGTACTTCATGACTTTGCCACTATGACTACTGCCTTCTCACCACACTATTCTGTCAAACCACTAACCCCTCTCCTTCCCTTCTAGCTTCCTTTTATGTGCTGTCTTCCCTCATTCAAATGTAAGCTCCTTGGAGGCAACATACATTCAATGATTAAGGCTTAATAAGAAATGAGGCAAACTGAGTCTAGTTAAAGACTTTAGTTTAAAAAGACCAAGGTTTTCCACTGCATCTTTAATCGTAATTAGAATTAAAGATCTTCCCTGCCTATTAATAGGCTTCACCTGGAGCCCATTAAGGGAAGCTTGAGTAAGGAAGGCTTATTTTGTAAGAAGGCCCACACCTTCTGTTAATTAATGAAGCACTGCATCAAGAGGGTCATGATGTCCTCCAGCTCTGAAAAGTGTATATATATTCTGAGGTGAGATTTTGCTTTTGGGGGCTTATTCTTTGGAAAAATGTCTGTGTGATATGAACAAATGAGATTCTGAGTAGCCATTAAGAAGCCCTCTAGCTTTGAGCTTCTTCTCTCTCTGGTAACTCTGTATGTATGTAATAGTCAGACAGTTTGATCTGTTGGTTGACCTGTGATATATGTATTGCTTATGGTCAGACAGTTAGAAGCCCTGTCTGTTGTTTTTTATTTCTTTGCTTGTATTGTCTCTGTTGGTATATGTGATTAAAGAAGATTGCCAAACCTTCAAAAGTTGCTTTCCTTTTAGAATAGCAGATCTAAGGACCTGCACTAGCAGACTATCCTGGATGTGTCAGAGTGTTTGCTGTTACAGCATCCTGGACCACCTCCAGTTGTCCTGATCCATATCTGATCACTAGATGCAGTGAAAGTGAGGCTGGTGACTTTGCATGGTGCTCCCTCACTTAAATCCAATTCACTTGCATGTCATGTTATCAACTCCCTGATGTCATGGTCCTCCTGGAGAAAGAAGTACAAACAGTAACTCTCTCTGAGATACAATATTGAAATTGGGCCAGTTAATAACCCTTTGATGGCCTCTAAGTGTTCAAGTGAAAGGAACAGTCAGTCCACTCCAACCTTCAGTAATCACCACCCTGATCAGTCAACAGCCATTAATATCAAGGCAAAACTCTCCACCAGCAAAAAAAAATTACAATTTGATTTGCTGAAGCCTCAGATGATGGTTAGCATTTTTTAGCAATAAAATATTTCAATTAAAATAAGTACATTGTTTTCTTAGACATAATACTGTTTCACTTAATAGACTGCAGTATAGTACAAACATAAATTTTGCACTGGGAAACCAAAAATTTGTGCGACTTGCTTTATTTCTATATTTGCTTTATTTTGGTGGTCTGGAACTGAACTCACAGAAACAGTAAATTTATTAGATATTTTTGAATATCTATACTTCAGGCTTTTCTGAGGCTTCAATGACTGTGCTAAGAAAATGTGCTAATTCAGTCAAACTGTTTGCAGCACTTAGATATTTCTACAGAAAAAGCAAATACAGCCAATAAATAAAGCAATAGACTTTTATTCTATAACCCAGACAAAGGAAGGTCGATGATTTAACTTGAGGAACCCAGGAACATGAAGACAGGACAAGTGAAGAGGGGACAAGAATTCAATTAGGTAACAGTTACTAGGGAGACAAAGATAAAACCAGACCTCCAGAGGGCCAGGACACAACTGCAAATTAGGTATTTCAACAGTGTAGGCTAAGAGGAAATTGAATTTGATTTAGTATTCCCATAAGTCTTCTGAGAGTCTTTACCTCCCAGATGAGTATAATAGAAGTGATGGTTAATGCATTTTTAGATGTGTATGAGTTCATATAAGTCTTTTGCATACTTAAGTCTCCAGAGGATTTTTCCTAATTTCAGGAAGAGTGCAGGGTGTCCCAAAAGTCTTAGGGTAATTTTAAGCTGTTAAGGTTAACAAGCTTTTAAAATTTAAATAAACTATTAAGTTTTAAATAAACCTTTGAAGCTTACAATGGCACTAAGACTTTTGGGACACCCTACATATTAGTCCATAAATAAGAATTTCTTAAGTGTTTTCTATGTGCCAGACCTTGTGAAAAGTGCTGGAGAAAGGAAAAAACAAACCAAAAAAAAAAAAAAAAACTGCCCCTGCTCTCATCTCACTACTAATGGAGGAAACAGTGCACAAACAACTATGTGCAAACCAGCTACATACAGGGTAAAGTAGGAACAACAAAGGAATGTACTAAAATTAAAGGGAGCTGGGAAAAAAATTTTGTGGAGAAGGTAGGACTTTAACTGATACTTTAAGCAATCCAGGGAAGACATGAGGTAGAGAAGAATAGGAGAAGAATTCCAGAATTGGGAGATAGACAATGAAAATGCTTGGAGTTGAGAGATGAATTATCTGGTGTGAGGAAGAAAAAGGAGGGCATTGTCACTGAATCAAAGGGTATGTGGAGGTGAAAAAAGATACTAGAAAGGTAAGAATGGGCCAGGTTATCTAGGGTGTTTGGTTCTAGAGGTCCTAGGGAGCCATTAGAGATAAGTGAAGAGGGTGGTGACATAGTCAGACCTGAGCTTCAGAAAGATCAATTTGACAGTTGAGTAAGGAAAGACTGGAATGGGGAGGAGACTTGAGATGGGGCTACCCCTAGCTCAAAGCTAGGGAGTTCCTTAACAACTACCCAGAATCTCATTTGTTCATATCGTACAGACATTCTTCCAAAGAATAAGCCCCCAAAAGCAAAATCTCACCTCAGAATATATATACAATTTTCAGTGCTAGAGGGCATCATGACCCTCTAGATGTGATGCAATGAGGATGTGGATCAAGATAGCAGCAGTGTTGGAAGAGATAATACAAGAAGTATTGCAAAGGCAGAATAGGCAGCTTGACTACAGATTGAATACTGGATGTGAAAGAAAGTGAAGAGTTAAAGATGACACCTAAGTTGAGAACCTGAGTGATTGGAAAAATAATGGTACACTTGGTAGGAAAAAGAGAAGTTTGGGGGAAAGATAATAAGTTCAGGTTTTGATCTCTTGAATTTAAGATGTCTAGAAGATATCAAGTTCAATCTGTCCAACAGGAAGTTGGAAAGTGAGACTGGAGGTCAGAGGAGAGATTAGGGATAGAAAAAGAGATTTAAGAATTTTAGAAGTTGATGAGATTAACAAGCAAAATAGCATAACACATACACTATATATACATATATATATGTGTGTGTGTAAGTACACTATATATACATATATATGTGTGTGTAAGTACACTATATATACATATATATGTGTATGTGTGTAAGTAGATATGAGAAAAATAAAGAAAGAGTATAACAGTATAGAAGAGGGTCTAGGACAAAGCCTTGAGGGATACTCACAGTTAGCAGGCATGACCTCAGTGAAGATCCAACAAAGGAAATTACCTTGAGAAAGAGTATTCTGACGCAGAGGAGAGTGACCAGGGGAGAGAAACATCATAAAAACTTAGAGAGAAGAAAATATAAAAGAGAAGAGGGTGGTCGATAGTGTCAAACTGCAGAAAGATCAAGAGTAATGAGTACTGAGAAAAGATTATAAGATAGAACCATTAAAGGACGGTTGGTTATTTTGCAGAGAGCAGTTTCATTTGAATGATGAGGTCAAAAGTCATACTGTAGAAGGTTAAGAAAATAGTACAAGTAAAGGCAGTTTAGGTAAAGATTATAGACGACCTTAAGGAGTTTTGCCACAAAAGAAAGAAGAAATGTGGAATTTACTGGAATGTTAAGTTTACTGGATCATTTGAGGATGATGGAGCCATAGTTTTGTTTGTAGATGGTAGAAAGTCATTCAGTTGTGAGGGAAAGACTGAAGACCAGAAAGCACATATGAAAGAGGAAATAATCTACCAGAGAAGATGATATAGAATGGAATAACTTGTTCAAGCAGAGGAGTTTGACTTGGCAAGGAGAAGCCTCTACTTTGGGTAAGACAGGGTTGAAGGAGGATATAGTGGCAGAAGGAAAATGAGTAAAATGAGATGTGTGTGCGTTTGTCCTTTGTTGCCAAAGAAGACCATGCCATCAGAGAAATAATGATATGACTTTCACTTGACTTTGTTTTGAGTGAGGGAGGGCTATGCAGGTCACCAGCCTCACTTCTCCTCCAGAGCTATCTGAATCCAGTGACCAGATATTCATCAGGATGACTGAGGCAACTGGGGTTAAGTGGCCAAGGTCACACAACTAGTGAGTGTCAAGTGTCTGAGGTGAAACTTGAGCTCAGGTCCTCCTGACTCCTGCACTGGTGCTCTATCCACTGCACTACCTAACTGCCCCAAAATGAGATAAGAAAGAGGAGAGAAGAGGGAGACCCTTGTTTATATGGGGTTTTTGGTTTTCTTTTAACCATACAGCAAGGTTTTGAGCTGAAAGGATATGTATGGTGAAGTTATGAAAGATTTGAAGAGGGTTGAAAAAATTTGGAAGAGCCACTGTGATGGGTAGGATATTAGGAATGATGTATAACTGTTAAATATTTTAAATGTTTGACAAACATGTATTTATGAGTCTTCTGAATTGCATATACACATTTTCAGAAATAAGAAATAAACAGCTAACTTATCATTGAGACCTACTATTTCTCACATGGAGTAACTTTTCTAGAAAGTACCCTGCCTAGCTTCACTTTGGGGAAGTTCTAGACATTAGTCCAACTTAAGTTTATAAGATTTTGGCTAGAATTCCAGGGTAGAGGAATTATGAATCAGAGAATGTAAGAAAAATCTGATCCTTTCCTTTAGAGGTCAGGATCGTACAGGAATGAACCTGAGCCCACTTGATCCTAGAACCAAAGCCCCATGTGGAAACAATACAAGGTCCAAATCTCCTAGCCAGCCAGGTATAAATAGCTTATACCCCTGACAGTAGTCTTTTCCTTTGAGAAAGGTATAATACCCCTACTGCCAGTCTACACCCAGGAACTCTCAATCTCTCAAACTCATAAGGTAGCTGCTAAGACTAGAAGCATCCATCTCTGAAATACTCTTTGGACAGTTGTTCAATGCAAAAGAAAATGGGGATCTATGGAATTGAGATACAATCTCAGACTCACCAAGGAAAGCACATTTTCTCAGTACTATTTGTAGATAGCCACCATACCTGCTGTCAACTTATAACCTCAGTATCCCCTCCCCTGCCTCTTAGGATGCCCAGTGGTGAGTCATCAGAGTCCCAAGTCACATATTGGAAAAGAGAAAAGACAGATTCAGAGTTGTTTTATTTTTTCTTGAAGTCCACAAAGTGGGTAATTATTATTATGTAATTGATAATCATCTTAAACAAATCACTCCCCAATCCAGGTTCATGTGAACTAGGGAAACAAAAGTAGGACAGAGAGTATGTGTGTCCTTGGAACTAGCCTAAGTAAATACCGAGACTCATCATTCCTATTTCATAAGAAAGTAACTCAAAAGTCTACACATTTATGGAGTTTTTTGATCACATGTTCAATTGTCAACTCAATATGAAATTTTTCTGCTTCATCATATATTTTTGTAGACAAACATATCACAGATACACATATATACACATATTTTTTCCTTCTAATTTATTATTACTGATTCCTAACTAACTTGAGTAGTGTTTCAACAGAAAATATTACTCCTTGTCACCTCTGAGAAAGAGAGTTTGATTGTCTCTTTTCTTTGATTTACTTAATCCTTCCATCTTATCAAGTTTAACTCTTCTTCCCTCTCCCAGCAGGAACGTTGGTTCTGTTACATAAAATTTAGGTATATTTTAGAAAATAGCATAACCATGAATAAAACCTAGAGATTGAATTGGATAACAAATGCTATTATTCATTTTCCTAAGCAGATTTTCTCTTGGTGCCATCACTTTACAATTACTGTGTGATGCACCTGTTCACCAGCTGCTACAAATCCCTGGTACACTACAGAAGGAATAATAATGTTGACCTCATGACCTTATATATTCCACTTCACAATACAACTTCTTTCAGAGAAACTAGAAAAGACTGGTGTATTTTACAAATTATTTACACATTAAGAGGTTTTTTTTTGGGTGGGAGAGCAAGGAAGGAGGGGAAAACATGTTTTTCCTACCAAATTTTACACCACAGTTTTTCATCATAGCTCATTACTAAGCATGAATCTGTGCTTTAAAGGTTTTAATCTAAAAGGATGATTTTAAAGACATATACTTAGATTTAGGTACAATCAACACAAAGATTTAAAATGTTTGTATTCCATGAAATTTTGTACTTCAATACATCAATCTTCCCTAAAAGATTGCTAGCAGAAAGAAAGCAGGCTATAATTTTTTGTGTACCAACTGATTCAATTTAATTGCAAAATTTTTTGTGTTTATTTTACACAAATTCTGAATTAACAGGAAACAAAGAAAAAGTGAACATTTTTATTCTCAAAGGACTTACAATTGACTGAAAATGCAGTGTGTGTATGTGTGTGTGGTTGAATGTGTATTCATATTGTGAAGGGGGAGAACTTGTAGTAAGGCAAAGTAGTAAAGGTTATGTGTAGATGGAGGCATTTGAAGTGAGCCTTGAAAGAAGGCAAGGATTTGAAGAGACTTATATAAAGGGGGAGTGTATTAATGGAATTGGGTCAGCCTATGCAGTTTTAGGAGATGAAATTCTGAGTTCAGGGAAAAACAAGTAGGATGTTTTCCCTGTCATGTAAAGCACATGGAGAACAGAGAAACTAATATAAAATGTTTGGAGATGTAGACTGGGAAAAAACACAAAGGTCTACAAAAACTGACCTAGGGAGTTTCAGTTTTTTAAACTAAACACAATCAGGAACACAGGAAGATTACTTGGGTAATATGTGGGAGATGGATTAGATAGGAAAGAGACTGTAAACTGAGAGTATAATTAGGCAGCTAGTTTCATTGTCCAAAAGAGAGGCACTGTGGGCCTGAACTAGAGTGGTGGCTGTATGAATAGAGAAAAAGAGAAATATCTAAGAGAAGGAGGGAATGTTGTGAAGACAAAATAGATAAGACCTGGCAGTAGATTGGATTTCAATGGCAAGAGACAGAAAAAGACAAAATTGCTCCCAGGTTATACACCTCACACAAATGTAAGCATTTCTGGGGTAAAATTATAGAAATGTTCTTGAAATTATTATAAATATGTTTATCTATAATATGTTGCATAATAGAAATAGATATAAGATATTATAGAAATTACAGTTAGATTATTACAATTACAATTAGATTATATGATATATAGATATTACTAGACATTATGGAAAGTTGTAGAATGATTACTGATACCATTTGTATGCACATGCTTAAAATGCCACAGATTGATAACATTAAGTTTCTGTTCAAGTTTCAGAGTATCCAGTGTATTCAAGAGAGGGAAGCTAGTATGCTCAGGGTCTGGGGCTCTTTGAGGTTTTTATAAAGTACCATTCTAGGCAGGGGAGTGATGTAGTCAGATTGAACCAACTCATGGGAGTCAAATCATGACAGTTAAATGTTTAGTGTAAGCATTTTCACCTCTGAAATCAGCAAATGCTAAAAATCAGAGATTCATTTATTTTGTTGATTGCCTTGACTTAAGAAATTAAAGTAGAAAATATTAATAACACACATGACATGTAAAAGTGTGTCCTGACATCCTTTTTTTTCAGAGTCTTTTATTAAGCTACTAGTATACCCCTGGTTATGGACTTCTGCATTACTACTAAGGTTAATGTCTTTTTAAGTAGCTTACCTTCAAAGACTCGACCTTAATCAAAGTGGGTTACGGCAGGGACTCTTCTCTAAAACATCTAAGCAACTATTCTGATTTCTGGTTGGGTATGCCGATGTATACTAGGTGAATGTTCTTTTAATACTAGGATGTCACTTACATATTTTCATTGTCCCTTCTAGAAATAAAAGCTACAAAGATTCTTGGGACATATATTCATGAAGTATGGGGCATAAATTAGCAACATTTTCTTTCAAATATAAGAGACACAAGTGTTGGACTTTTTATGATGCCTACTGCCATTCTGGTCTAGAAAAATTTGTTCTTACAAGACTATGTCCTCTCAATTTAACTGTACAAAATCATAGTCATCACCAACAGCTTTCTGGTATTTTCGATGGTATCAATTATAGCCAATCACAACATTGAAACAATTTAGGCCATTACAACAGTATTTTAAACTCCAGGAAATGAATTTCAAGGTCCCTGTGAATTGAGGTATTTTATTTGTTTTGTTTTGGTTTTTTGGCTTTTTACTTCTCATAGCATTTGTTCTGGGGAAAGAAGAGTTGGAGGAGGAGGAAAGGGTACAAGAAGAAAGAAGAGGAGGAGTAGAAGAAGGAGAACAAGAAGAAAATGCAGAAGGAAAAGGAAAAAGGAAGAAAAAGAAAAAAAAGGAAGAAGAAGAAAATGTGCCTCATCAGTGTAATTGTAATGGATGTCACTATTTAAGATGGAGTTGATCATGTTAAAATGGAAAATATAAGGATCCACTTTCTTTGTTTCACACATCATCCTTAGAAACTCTTGGTACCGCATTCAATATTATTTTCAGTAGTTTGACAAATCCAGTCCCAAAAGGCATGATCCAAATATCAATAGTAAAGGGCAGCAGTAGACAGCTCTAGTCATTCCTTTAGTAACCTATGGTATGAAGAAAAGAAACTTGAGAAGAATATATTTGTGGATTATTTCTTGGATAATTTGGGAGATATGAGGTAAAATGTTTCAAAAATCAGGGTCTAGCTAACATATATTTACTACTCTGTATAGAGGTAGAAGTTTCTATTTGTTGTGAAGGCTGAACACTGTGTTCATCCTAGATTTATTCCTAGTTCTCAAGGGGGTTCAGCACTATAAGACAGAATTAGATTTTTTTTTTCTGAAAGTGGGTACGATTCTTTTGCAACCTGGTACAAGATTCCATGTACAATCTGATGGAGAACTGTATTGTTGATGGTTAAAAGCCCAATAATGGATTTCTTCCCCTGAGGATTAAGAATATTCATTTAGGGGAAAGGAGCCAACAGAGTGGAGGAGATTTCAGTTCCAGAGAGCCCTGAAAAACCGACACCAAAGGTCCGTCATGCACTGCACCCAGAGCAGAGCCCAGCCCTGCCTTGGCCTTGCAGCACCAAGAGGACCAGATCCAAGTAGGCTTCAGGGATGGAATTTCCAGCAGCCACACAGGTCCATCCACCTATAGATGCCACAGGTTAATGAGAGAGCCTGTTTGGCTCACCAAGAGGGGAGCAGGATGTCCCCATAACTCAGGCCCCCTTGGGAGGCAGCAGCAGAGGCAGCAGCAGACAGGAGCTCCCAAAGTAAGCAGGGTCTCAGATCCATTGTTGAAGATCTTCCCATAAATTCCCTGAGGGAACCGAGCCCTGTGAGGCAGCCCTGCCTCCACCTGAGCACCTGAACTTAATCTCACACTGAATAGCAGCCCTGCCCCCACTGAAAGCCCTGAGGCTGGGGAGTAGCATTTGAATCTCAGACCCCAAGCACTAGCTGGGAAGATCTGGAGGCGATGTGGGTGTGGAGAGGAATCGCAGAAGTCAAGAAACTGGCTGGAAAAATGCCCAGAATAGGGTAAAAAATAAGACCATAGAAGGTTACTTTCTTGGTGAACAGATATTTCCTCCTTTCCTTTCTGATGAGGAAGAACAATGCTTACCATCAGGAAAAGACATAGAAGTCAAGGCTTCTGTATCCCAAAGATCCGAAATGAATACTCAATGGGCTGAGGCCATGGAAGAGCTCAGAAAAGATTTTGAAAATCAAGTTAGAGAGGTGGAGGAAAAACTAGGAAGAGAAATGAGAGAGAAGCAAGAAAAGCATGAAAAACGGGTCAATACCTTGGTAAAGGAGACCCAAAAAAATGCTGGAGAAAATAACACCTTTAAAAATATGCTCACTCAATTGGCAAAAGAGGTTCAAAAAGCCAATGAGGAGAAGAATTCTTTCAAAAGCAGAATAAGCCTGATTGAAAAGGAGGTTCAAAAACTCAATGAAGAAAATAGTTCTCTCAAAATTAGAATGGAACAGATGGGGGCTAATGACTTTCTGAGAAACCAAGAAATCACCAAACAAAACCAAAAGAATGAACAAAATGAAACATAATGTGAAATATTTCATTGGAAAAACAACTGACCTGGAAAATAGATCCAGGAGAGACAATTTAAAAATTATGGGACTACCTGAATGCTATGATCAAAAGAAGAGCCTAGACATCGTCTTTCATGTAATTATCAAGGAAAACTGCCCTGATATTCTAGAACTAGAGGGCAAAATAAGTATTCAAGGAATCCACCGATCACCACCTGAAAGAGATCCAAAAAGAGAAACTCCTAGGAACATTGTGGCCAAATTCCAGAATTCCCAGGTCAAGGAGAAAATGCAAGTAGCTAGAAAGAAACAATACCAATATTGTGGAAATACAATCAGGATAACATAACATCTAGCAGCTTCTACAATAAGGGATCAAAGGGCTTGGAATAGGATATTCCAGAAGTCAAAGGAACTAGGAGTAAAACCAAGAAGCACCTACCCAGCAAAAATGAGTATAATACTTCAGGGGAAAAAATGGTCTTTCAATGAAACAGAGGACTTTCAAGTATTCTTGATGAAAAGACCAGAGCTGAAAAGAAAATTTGACTTTCAAACACAAGAATGAAGAGAAGCATGAAAAGATAAACAGCAAAGAGAAGTCATAAGGGACTTACTAAATTTGAACTGTTTACATACCTACATGGAAAGACAATATTTGTAACTCTTGAATCTTTTCAGTATCTGGTTAGTTGGTGGGATTATACACACACACACACACACACACACACACACACACACACATGCACACACAGAGACAGAGAGCACAGAATGAATTGAATAGGATGGGATCATATCTTAAAAAAATGAAGCGGGGAGAGAGAAATATATTGGGAAGGGACAGGGAGAAATGGAATGGGGCAAATTATCTCTCATAGAAGAGGCAGGCAGGAGACTTTTTAATGGAGGGAAAAAGAGGGGAGCTGAAGGAAAAACATGAAGTTTACTCTCATCACATTCAACTAAAGGAAGGAATAAAATGCACACTCATTTTGGTATGAAAACCTATCTTACAATATAGGAAAGTGGGGGAGAAGGGGATAAGCAGGATGGGGGGGATGATGGAAGGGAGGGCAATGGGAGGAGGGAGCAATTTGAAATCAACACTCTTGGGGAGAGACAGGATCAAAAGAGAGAACAGAAGCAATGGGGGGCAAGATAGGATGGAGGGAAATATAGTTAGTCTTGCACAACACGACTATTATCAAAATCATTTGCAAAACTACACAGATAGGACCTATATTGAACTGCCTGCCTTCCCAAAGGAAATGGGTGGGGAGGGAGGGATGGGGAGAAGTTGGAACTCAAAGTTAATGAACAACTGTTGAGTATTGTTCTTGCTACTAGGAAATAAGAAATACAGGTAATGGAGAATAGAAAGTTATCTGGCCCTACAGGACAAAATAGAAGATGGGGACAAGGGAAGGGAGGAATGATAGAAGAGAGGGCAGATTGGTGATAAGGGAAATTAGAATTCTTGGTGTATTGGGGTGGGGAGGGGAGAAATGGGGAGAAAATTTGGATCCAAAAATTTTGCGAAAATGAATGTAAAAAAGGTAAATAAATAAATTAATAAAAGAAAAAAAAAGAATATTCATTTAATAGGCTTAGTCTTCTGATGAAGGTTGTGGCAAAGCAAATTAGGCTATCAGAGAAGGTCTATGATACCTGCTGGTGAGCAGACAATATATTCCTTTGAAGCCTGACTGTAATTAAAATGGTTTCATCAATAAAACCACAAAATGAAAAATTATTTGATATAGGTTGCCATGAAATTTTCATGTGATGTTTCACCAATCCAGTCCAATCAACACTTATTAAGTGCTAAGTATTGGGGATACAACAAAAATAAAATCAATCCCTGCCCTCAATAAGCTTACGATCTAAACACACAAAAGGAAACAGGAAGTGGCGGGGGAGGGAATTTATTCCACAGAGTTAAAGAAACCAGATAGATCAGCAAATGCAGAGTATGGTGAGCTAAGAATCCTATTTTTGCCCTCTATAAAGGAAAGTTTAAGAGGAGTTTAGTATTGTACCCTCCAACCCTCAGAGGGGAGAGGAGACTGAGGGAGATGGTATCAATCAGGGTTTGGGTTGATAGCGTGGTGGTGAGATCTGAAGTGATGATCTTATCCTGGGAGAAGCAGCTTGTTCTGTGGAGTTGAAACTAAGCAAAGAAGTGAATGCAGAGTGGAGTGCAAGCATGTTTCCTGTTGATATTATCCCTATTATATATGAGAACAAGAAAAAGAATCAGGCCTCTTCAGTCCTGTGTAAGCACAAATTTTTGCTATTTTAGTTTTAAGAATTCCATTTTGTCATTCTATCATCTTTGCTGACTCCAGATAGGGGAGGCTATGAAAATGCTGTGAAATCTGGAAACTATCAATTTTCATGGCTATTTATTCTGAAAATTAGATGCCTCTGTCAGTACTGATAGAGGGATATCAAATCTGAATAAATTTCTCTAAAAGTCTCACAGTAACAGTAGCTATATTTGCTTCATTGGAAAGAAATACTTTAATTCATCCTAAATATTAGCAAAAAAAAAAAGAAAAATAGAGAAGTATATTTTAAAAGTACATCATTTGTCATTTCATTGGGAAAAAAATCAGATTTTAAGTTTAGAAAAAGTCCTCCTGGTCTCTGCTTTCAGCCTTTCTAATTTGTTGCAGATAGGTCAACTCTAACAGTATGTTGGGCTGATAAAAGGAAATTCAAAGCCTCTAATGTGAACTATGTTTAAATCATAATTCTCCATTTGGTAAGGGTAAAGTAACGCTCTGGGAAGGGGATAGGGTAAAGGTGTTCTGAAATCAGCTGAGGTTTCTCATTCCTTTGAGATGGATCGTGAATAAAGGGTCACTTGTTTTATTACTTTCATGAATGCTATTTTCCCTTCCACAGTAGCATCTCTGAGCATATGGGATAAAATTTTAGAATATTCAGTAATAGGAGGATGGCTGAACCTTACAAGAAAGGGATTTCACCTACTTACAATCATCACAAAATTAGTGATGTTAAATAACAATCTAATTTACCATAAAGTGGTTGTTGGTTGCTCTTCATTCTCGAAGAGGACCAAAATGACATCACCATAATAAAGTCAAGTTTCAGTGTGCCTGACTGGCTGATCAGACCAATACCTGCTCAGAATGTTCTACCACAGACTGGGTACAGATAGTCCAAGTGAACATTTCGGTACTTTAAATTTGTACATCATGTGTTTCTTCTGAGCTGTTTCAATTCTGCTTTGCTGATAGCACCTTCTCTGATGTGAGCTCACCATTCTGAGCAGTCCTGTGCCATTATCTCCCATATTCCACAATCACTTCCAGAGTTCTTGAGAGAGACCTTAAAAGTGTCCTTGTGTCACTTCTGACCATCATGTGATCACCTGCCCTGTCTAAGTGATCCATAAAATAGTCTTTTTGGCAAGTGTACGTTTCGCATTTGAACAACATGATCAGAATTGGGCTCTCTGAAGCAGAGTCTGAATGTTCGAGCAAGGACCTCAGTGTCTGGTACCTTATCCTGCCAGGTGATCTTCAGAATCTTCCTAAGACAATTAAAATGGAAGCAATTCAATTTCCTGTCATGGCCTTTGTAGACTGTCCAAGTTTCACAGGCATACAACAATGAGGTCAGCACAATAACTCTGTAGACCTTCAGTTTGGTAGTCAAACACTTGTTCTCTCCCTTATTTTTCTTCAGAGCCTCCCAAATACTGAGCTAGCTCTGGCAATGCATGCAGCAACCTTATTATCAATGTGTACATTCCTGGAAAGTATATTACCAAGGTAAGTGAACTTATCCACAGCATTCAAAACTTCTCCATTTTCTGTAATCTATGGGTTCACTTATGGATGATGTGGTGGTGGCTGATGGAGCACCTGTGTTTTGTTCATGTTAACTCTTAGGCCAAAATTAGCATAAGCATACTTTATTGCATCTAAGCCTCAGAGACTTCACTGAGTGCACAATCATTTGCAAACAGAAAATCATACATTCTGTTTACCATAAGTTATTATTTGTTGAAGGGACTTGCTAAAAGAAATAGGACATAGCTGTAAATATTAAGCACTTCTGTAGGTCTAGGATCTCAAGTCACAAACTAATCTCTCAGAATGAGTGTTGAATCCATATTTTCTCAATGCTCTGGTATTCCAGGTAGGATCAGGACTGGCATTAAGGATTGGACCTGTATTCATTGGTATAGGGAATTCATGATGAGGAAGATTCTTCTACAAATACAAGTCAGCACTTTAGAGATTTGCTTGGAGCACCAAGAAATTAAATTACTTACTTAGGTTCACAAAGTCAAAGGTCCCAGGGATAATGCAGTGAATATTTTGGGAAAAAAATACACACATACACACAAGCAAAACAATGTAGAAATACGTAAAGATTCTGTTTCTGCTTTCACAGAAGCATTTCCCTAACCTTTTCTAGAAATCTACATCTAACAGAAGTTCATTTAACACTTAAAGATTCTAAGCAACATATACTGTCAACATTTTCCCTTTGCTTGAATTGATGATGTGTTAGCACAAATTTTTAATAAAGATAAGAGTCAGAACACAGTCAATAGGCTAAATTTACAATCCTAAAATATTTTACATCTCCCTGGAAATTCCACTGATTACAACTTAGAGCTGGGTGAAGTTGTTATACCAGACAATACACAAGACATTGGAATTTTCACAATATCCACAATATGTAGTAATGTTACACTGAAACATCTTTGGTGCTCACTGAGTTCATATAAAGCATTGAAACACCTTTAATTTCCTTTGGTGCTATTAGGTCAACCTATCATACAACCATTATTCATGATACTTTTCAAAGCAAATAACAATGGGAAAATGGCATTCACAATGATAAAAGAAAAGTCAGATTCACAAAGAATTATAATAATAATGGCTAAAATTGATATGATGTTTAAAAGTTTGTAAAACATTTTCATTTTATCTTTTCAGCAACCCTACGAAGTAGGTGCTATTATTCCACTTTGCAAATGAGGAAAAGGAGGCTGATAGATTATATAACTTTTCTAGGGTAACATAGCTTTAAAAAACTGGGACTCACTTAAAACCAGAAAGATGCTTGTTAAGATTGGCTAAAGTGACATAATGCCTCTGATGTTATAGGGACTGAATTGTTTTGAAATTGTTCTCCTCAAACCAACAAGAAAGGTTATCAACATCATAATTCTGCTCTTTTGTTTTAATATTAACCTCCAGAGAGAAAAGAGTGATTTAAAAGTGGTACCTGTGGGTTCAGACATGAAGGTCATGGTTTTTAATAGGAACTGGTGGTCTGAGATACTTGGCAAGCCCCCATACCCTTTTATTTTCAGTCTATTTCTGGGTGATGACTCTTTCTAATTGACTAAAATGGACCTTTTAAATTTGGGAATGAAGATTTCTAATGCATGATATCAATGTCTTACAAGAATTTTTTTAAAATCTTATATCCAAAGTTATAAAGGTAGTTCACTATTTTACTTTCTTGAACTTTTATGACTTAAGAGATAGGAAAATTAAGAGAATTTTTAGCATATTAATAAATTTACCATATGGGTCATATCATGAGAAATATACAAAATACATACACATATATATATAATGTGTGTATTTATTTACATTAAAATATATATACATATCGAATATCTACCCAGATATCCAAATATTCAAAATCAATCATACGAATTTGATAATTGATAGCCAGTAACTCAGAATTAATAACCAATTATTCCCATAATCCTCCTTTGATAACATGTAAACAAAGGGAGAGTGAACTGGATTTCTCTGTAAATCATGTAGAGTCTCTAGATGGATATTTGATGTAAATGTTGTGAATCTAATAAGAACTAACATCATGATGATTTGTTTCAAAACCCAACATATACCTTTTTCCTTATTTTCTTTTACTCACATTCTTCATTTTAATAACTGCAGCATACATATTATGCTCTGTTTTTCTTTCTGTAAAAAGGTAACTATATAAATGTCATGAAGATCGAAATTTCAAGGAGTATAGCAAGTAGAAGAGACATTTCATATAAAACAGAAAAATCTTGGATCTCAAATAGAGTCAAATAACCTTAAAATAAAAATGAGTCAATACATAAAATTCCCCATTTTAGCACAATGCCAAGCACACAATTGGTGCTTGATGAGAGCTAGCTGACTGACTCATAAAGGAAACTTATTTTTCCAATGTATCTGTCATATCACAGATACTTTCAGATTGGTCAGAGATGTAAGTACATTACCCTTTTCTAGTAAGGAAAACTATTTTGGAGTTAGGTCCTGAAGCAGGCACCAGATGATAGTTCATAGTTTTCTTATATTTAAGAAAAAATGATAAAATAATTCTATCTCACATGTATCTAAGTCCTTACTTGCATCCCTTGGTCTAATTATCTCTAAATTTTATGCTTTTCAGGCAAGACACTGTGATTAAAATTTTTTTTGATGACTCATCAAATCAAATGAAAACTTTTCTTTTTGTCCAAATAGAGTTCCAATCTTATTGTGGAGGGTCTCATTTCTTAAAATTTGACTCCAACTATGTAATATACTTGAGATTGTATAATTTACTTGAGACTATTTTCCTCTTCTCATAGAACAGGGTTGCAGTAATTCTTGGAGAGACAGTTTTCCCATTTTTTCATCTACCCCACCACCTACCCCTTATGGGTTGAGTAAATGAATAAGGGATAAATGAAAGGATAACACTAATAACTGCCCCAAATTAAGCTTACCATTCTCTCTGGACTAATTACCTGGACAACAATTTCTGCCTTCCCCCTCAGAAAAGGGGAAAAAACCCAAGGAAACAAAAATATTCACTTAGAAACCTCCTCAATCGAAAGTCACTTCCGATTTTGAGACTGCTTCCTTTCTTTCCACCTTAAGGAGTAGTTATAATGGTTTAGGCTTCCTTTCACAGAAAGTTTAATTTGTGAAATTGTCAAGAGAATATTTCCTTGCTATGGTAACATACATGGGAATTGCAGTTTACTTTAGGCTTAATTACTTCCAGTGTGTTAGAAAAAAAAATTGTGCACTAATTTGAGGGAATAGCCAATTTCTCCTTTCATCTGTTTTAGTTTCAGTTAATTATTTTCCTTAAGAACACTTTCAAAAGGAGGAACAGGTCCACCCACTGAGGTCAGTGAGGAAGGGACCAGAATGAGACACTATCTCAGCACATAAGGTGAGTGTCCATCTCTCAGCCCCTGTATTTATATGACAAAAGTAGCAGTCTGTCTTCTAGTACATAAACTTTATCACTGAAAATCCCATAGTCCATATTGAAAGGGAGTTTTGTCAGAGTTAGAACCCAACCCAATCCACAGAGTTGTGTCACTCAAAAAGGCAACCTATAGGGCCATATTTCCAGGAAGCTTCTGTTCCATACCTCCTCTACCAAAAGAACAAACAAAAGACACATATCCAGGCAGCAAAAACAAAATGAGGGTTAGAGGTTGGTAAATCCCAGGGTAATTTCTGCACTTATTTAGTGCATAAGGCATTCTTAAAGAATTTTTATCCTGAACCCCATAGAATATCTTTGTTAACCCCTTAGAGGTTCTTGACCACTGAATGGGAGCCACTGACTTAGAACTTGCTTTTCATTAGGCAAAAATAAAACTTGTTTTATTAGCCTAAATCAAACAGAGATGTGAAGAGAGCTTATGAGAACTAAACCAAAGTAATGTGACTAAATAAAATGAAAGATAGTTTCTAAAATGGAGTTACTCATGTAAAAGAGATATTTTCGTTTCCATGCCCTTTATGCAGCTGATGGACCTTAGGTCATATAAAGAAAACTATAGCAGAGAAGATTTTTTCAAAGAACTAAAATTTACAAACAATGGTGGCACACACTTTGCTGGAAATTCCAAACTCTATACTGCATTTCCATGTGACAAAGGTACATCTTCCTGTTGCATTTTCAAAATGTTCAATGACAGCAATTCAAAGTTAAGAACATATTTTTAACAAAATTGCCAGTTTTACTGTCAGTAAATCTTTCACTGGTTTACGATTTCTTTGCTTATAATTATTAGAATTATATTTCTATTCCAATAGATTCATAATAAAAATGCTATTCACCTCCAAAGAAAGAGAACGGATGAACTTAGTGCAAGTGAAGTTTAATTTTCTCACTTTCTTTTTTTTTTACAATATGGCCAATATGGACATATGTTTTGCATTATTTCACATTTATGGTTGATTTATTGTTTGCTTTCTTGACAAAGGGAAGAGTTGGGACAGAAGAAATTTGGAACTCAATTTTTTTTTTTAGTGCTAAAAACTTTTTTAAAGAAATATATATCTAGCTTTAGGATTTGTCTTGAATCCCAGCCTCATTTCACCAATTGCATATTGAACACTTCAAACTGTATGTCTCATAGATATCTCAAACTCAGTAAGACTACATCTAAACTTTTCTCCAAAACCCATTTCTCTTGTGAACTTCACTTTTCCTTCCAAGGTCACCATCATTCTTTTAGTCATCCAGATTCACAATCTCCATTTCATCCAGACTCTTTACAATCATTCACCTCACATATTTATTCAATTGCCAAAGTTTGTTTTTATCTCCACAATATCTCACATTTACCCCTTTATCACTACTTAATGGTCATCACACTAATCAAGGTCCTTATTAATTTTTGCTGGACTTTTACTGTATCTTCTAAATTGTTCTTTCTACCTCAAGTCTCTCTATTCATCTCACACAGATGCCAAAGGGATTTTTACTGAAAAGCAAATGTGGCCAACTTTAATGCCTTGAGATCAAATATACATTGAATGGCTGGTTCCTATTAGTACCCATGAAAGTAATTGTTTGAAGAGAACCATTTACTGGTAACTATTTTTTTTCTTTTGTAATTCTGCTTTCTTTTGTTGATTCATTTTTCAGTCATGTCTACCTCTTTGTGACCCTATTTGGGCTTTTCCCAGCAAAGATACTGGAGTGATTTGTCACTTCATTTTCCAATGCATTTTATAGATGAAGACCTGAGATAGACAGGGTCAAATGACTTGCCCAGGGTCACATCAGTAGTAAGTTGTATTGTTAATGTATTTTTGCTTATTTGGAAGATTTTCCCACCTCCATTATAGACCCCTATGACCTATTTAAATCACATGGAAGTCTAAGACACGTGGTGGGAGGAGCTTGCTGAACATGTGGAACAGGAAGGGTGGAGTAGAGCTGGAAGGAAGTTGGTGAAAGTGATTGGAGCAGAGCAGAGAGAGGACACAGGTAGGCAGAAAGCTAGTACTGTGAGTGTTTGCTTGTGGGAGGCACCAGCAGGTAGCAACAGGGTGAAAGCCTAAGAATATAGTTTCTTCTGCAGTAATAATGTATATTGACTTCTTGGTTACTATGATGGATTTGACTTTCTAGTGTTGTTATTTGGTTTCCTGGTGTCTGAATAAATGTTTTTCTTCTGCTTTCTGTATAGTGAGTCTGTTATACTTTGAAATTCAGAACTACACCAGCATATTGGTGTCATTATTATGAATATTGCCTTGGCAATACATTTGCCATCACAAAGAACATTGCAGGATATAAAATCTCTATTTGTAAGCAAAGGGTCTGTAAAGGAAGAAACTAATATCCCAGGATGGGAAGATTTACCTTATTCCTCTCTAGCAAGGGAATGCGCTAAAAGCACTGAATCCTGTGAAAACTGGGAACCAAGGTTACAGGAGGGAGAACATAGAGATTTAGAAAGATGTTTGCAAGAAATAATAATAAAACCAGGGGAAAAAATGGCAGGAGTGTGTTGGAGAGGCTGAATTTTATTACCAGGTTTCAATATTATGTGCAAAAGCTGAGATGAGCTGCTGGAAGAAAAAAATTAAATGGAAAAAAAGTTAGCTAGTTTGCATGGGAATTCTCAGTGTTTAGGCTCTCTTTTAAAAGAGGAAGCTGGAGAGTCAACAGATGGAAGACAAAGCTGTTCATTTAGCTCAGAAGAAAAGGTGTAAGGCTGTCAAAAGAAGTGTGTGTGCCAACTTTCCACAGATCGATGCTACTTGCCACAGTGACAATTGTCAGGAGAGTGCATGGGAGGAAAATGTAACAAAGTCAGAGGAGGAAAATGAAACAATGCTACAGGAGAAGGCTTCTCAGGCAGAAACACACACCCAATACTAAGACAAAAACAGGAGAACCAGGGGAGCAGCACAGTGTTTAGGGAGATAATGGAGGATTTTACTCAGTAGGAGGTCATAGACATTTTGAACCAATTCACCCAAAGGATGGGAGGATCATAAATATCTTGGACAGTGAGAATCTGTGATAAAGGGGCCAGAGAAGTATTGAGAGATGGGGTGGATTGCTTGAAATTAATAGGTATTAATCAGAATTCTTTTGTACAGAAAGCTTTTAGAAATTATAATATGCAAGGAGGTAACAATACAATTAATCTATTATATTTGGCTGCAGAAGGATGCAGTATGCAGCATCCTACTCTTTCTATGTGGCCTAGTGGAGATAGACCCTGGTATTCACTTAAGGGCTGTCTGAGAAAATTAAAGGGGGAGGTAAAGAAGACTGCATACTGATTGGAAACAAAGATGTGTCCTATGACACTCCCTTAGCAGTTTCTCATAGAAATATCATCATAAAGATGGCTCCTCCCACTTACAAGCACTTAATTCTGATCCTAATAATTGGGGGAATAGGACACCTCTTTCAGAGGTACTGGGAAAGATTCCACAGTTAAGTGACTTAGGGGACTGGGAAATAGATAAATTTCCTCAAGAGAGAAGAGTAAATAGCCAATGGATTAAAAGTCAGAATAGATGGACAAGAAAACAATTGTTTACTGCTCTATTGAGAGCAGGGGTAGATTTTTGAATAAAAGATAGTATTCCAACTAATGAACTATATGATATGTGCCAAAAAAAGGAGTTTGATACTGAATGGAATAGAGAAATATAAAAATATAAAGTACCCCTACAGATCCTCTTGAACCAGTGTATCCAAGTTCATCATACCTTCAGGGAGAATAGTAAACTGGTTAAACCCCAGTGCAGATTAAAGAAATAAACAGATGGGATTAGAGACCCCATATCAATTTGGTCATATGTTAGAAAAACAGATCAAATACTGTAACTACGGCATTAATAGAGGCCTCCCTTATGTATGAAAACTTTGATGGGTTTAAACATGGAATTCCTATTACCATCACAGGATTGGGAGTGCCTGGAATATCAGCCAGACAAGTCAAACAAATGGTGAATATTGGACAATTACCTAAAAAAGAATGTATTGTAGTAATTGTACCCATTCCTGCATAAATCACTGGAATAGATTTAATGAGAAGTATGACTTTAAATATATCTGAAAGGAGATACCAATTTGCAGTAAAGAAGATAGGAATTATTAGAGTTTTGATGGGTAAAAAGTAGTGGACCCAATCATTTTACTTGAAACTGCTGAAGTAATTACATTAAAGCAGTATAGTGTGCCAGGTAGGCAAGATTATATTAGCAATACTATGAAGGAATAAGCTGAGGCAGGAGTGTTAGTCCCTATAACCATTCAATGGATTAATCCCATCTGTCCCAGATACCATTACCTTAATAGAAAATACCCAGAAATATAATGGGACTTGGTATGCAATTATTGATTTAGTCAATGCTTTCTTTACTATTCCAATAGATTCTAAACAATGGGATCAATTTTCTTTCACTAGGCAAGGCTGAGTGCTTGCCCCAAGGATATCAGCATAGTCCCACTATTTGACGTAGGATTGTGGCTGAACATTTGGATGAATTTGAGCTACCAGGCGCATGGCTTACCCACTACATAGATACATTAGGATTCAGGTAAAAAAATGTAAAATGGGTGGAGAAGAATTTGATGTTTTTAATTGAGCATATGAAAAGCAAAGGGTGGGCAATTAACCCTGCAAAGATTCAAGGAGCAGCTCAAACTGTAAAATGTTAGGGTATATTATGGAATAAGGGGGAGTGAGAGATTCTCCTACAAACCCAACAAATGATTCAGGATTTTCCTGTCCTCACCAATGAGAAAGAGGCCAAAAGTTTATAGGATTATTTGGATATTGGCAACATCACATACCACATCTAAGACAAATTTTAAAACCCTTATATGAAGTTAATAGGAAAAAAATATAAATTTGATTGGGGACTTGAGCAGAGTAAAGCTTTTGAAGAAGCAAATGATACTATAAAATTGACCCTAGATTTATGGTCTATGCAAAGTGGCCTGATGGAATTACAATTGATTTTACAGAACGAATATGCAAACTGGAGTTTATGGCAAAAACAGCAAAGCAAAAATGCAGCCTTACTATAGGGTACTCCCTTTATTTGGAGTTCAATATACCCCTTTTGAAAAGCAGTTGTTAGCAGCAAATTGGGCTTTGATAGAAACTAAACAACTCACCCTGGGCCATGAGGTAATATTAAGACCTAGAATCCCAATTATGACCTGAGTAAGGAGACCCCAGCTTCTCACAGAATTGGACATGTTCAAGAAGCTACCATAATTAAATGGAAATGGTATATTCAAAATAGATTTAAAGCAGGCAAAAGTGGAATTTTTGCTTTACATGAATCTATGACAAATATATACATTCTCAGGGAAATGATACATCTCTTGAACAAAAGCAACAGTTAGTATAGTTCTTGGTAAAATGGAATGAGGGATATGATGGATTAACTGAAGACAAAAGAGATACATGTGGTTTACTGATGGGACAGCAAAATATTTGGGCCACAAAAGAAATTGGAAAGTGTTGGCCTATTATCCATGAATTAGGCAGACTTTGGAAAATAGTTGGATAAGTGGAAGTAGTCAATATGCTGAACATATGGAAATACATCAAGCTATCAAAAAAGAACAAGGAGGACAGTGTCATGCCCTTACTGATTTATGGGAAATAGCTAATGGGTTAGCTACATGGATGTCCATATGGAAAAAACAAAATAAGGAAATTCATGCCAAACAAGTCTGGAGCAAACAATTATGGGAAGATATATGGGACATGTCTTTGGCTACTAATTTGCCAGATTTTCATTTGGCCCTTACCATGCACATGCAGATAGAATAGCAAAGATTATTACTCAACATATTGTCACTATACTGTCACCAACTGATGATCCAGGTCTAGCAAAATGGGTCCATCAAATGGCCAGTCATTTAAGGGTCCAGGCCACACATCAGTGAGCAAAAGATGGATGTATTTATTAGTATATCTGGTTCATTGTTAAAACAGTTAGCAGAGAAATGTTACACATGTCAATTGGAAAAGGAACAAACTGTTGCTTGGTAGTAACTGGAGAGATATCAAGGGGAAAAGTATACATGTGGTGGAAGGAGCTTGCTGAACAGGTAGAACAGGAAGAGTGGAGCAGAGCTGAGAGGAAGTTGGTCAGGCTAGTAAGAATTGTGAAGGACATGGGCAAGTTGGCACACCTAGGGCCATGAGTGTTTATTTGTGGAAAGGCCCCACCAACGGGCATGGGTGGGGAGAAAGGCTTGGAAATGCGTTTGTCCGCTGAAGTGTATTGACTTCTTGGTTAGTATGATGGATTTGGCTTTCTAGTGGTGGGATTTGTCTTTCTGATGTCTGAACAAATGTTTTTCTTCTATATGAAGAGTCTGTTATACTTTGTGATTCAGAACTACTCTGGAATATTCATAGTAGCTCTGAGAGGTGTGAATATTACCTGAGCAATACAGACCCCCCCCCCCATCCCAAGATAAAGGATGTAAATTTGTATGTACTTGTGTTGGCACCTATTCAGGTGTATTAGCGACTTGTGTCTATAAGAACGTGACCCAGAAAAATACCTATAAAACACTAGATATCCTTAGTCTATACTATGGAAACTCAATGCAGATTCAAAGTGACAATGGGTCACATTTCAAAGGTAATGAAATGAAGACATTGTTTGTTAAACAATATAGAATGGATTTATCATATTCCATATTATCCACAAACATCTGGATTAATTGAAAAATGAATGGATTATTGAAAGAACAGTTAAGGAAGTTAAGTTCTAATAATTTGTATCAACATTGGAAAGATAATTTGTCACTGCTTTCTGTAATTTGAATAATTGGTCGTTGGGAGAAAATGCACTTCTACTCCAACTCTGCAACTCAGAAAACCAAAAACACCTAAGATCTCAAATATTGAGTATTGGACTATGAGGCCAGATATCCCAGCACCATATCCAGGGACATCAGGTTCAGCAGGATATGATTTACATTGTTGAGAGGACTTTTGGTTGAATAGAAAAAAATAATAAAAATACCTACTGAAATATGTATGAAAATCCCTCAAAATAATTTTGGACACATATTACCTAAATCTGGATTAGCAGCTCAAGGAATACATGTATTGGATGGAGTCATAGATTGTAATTATCAGGGAGAAATTATTGTGACATTTCAAAATTTAGGTGAAGAATCCTTACAGTTTTGTAAAGATGATAGAATAGTTCAAGCGATTTTTATTCCTTGTGAAAACTGGCACTCCTTCAGAAATAACTAGCAGAGGAACTGAAGGGTTGAGTTCTACTGATAGACTAAAATTGGGAACTAAAGTATGGGTAAGATGGAAGCCAAATGATGTTCCAAAAGCTGCGGAAATTATAGCACATAGGAAAGATAATACTGTAACTGTTGTTTATTTGGGAGAAGACAATTACTAAATTGAACCCTTAAGTCATATGTTCTGCCATGAATGAGGTTATAATCATGAGTTCATGGACTCTAGAAGCATGGTTGACCCTATATCTACCCTGCTTCTTTTTGACTTTTTGTCTGTTAAACTTATTTGCTAGATTTTTTTCCTGCAGGCTTAGCACCCTGCCCCTACAGATGCATGATTGCTTAAGCAGGATGTCACCCCGCTGACTGTGATGGCTCACCCATGGACCTGGCATTGATCAAGCTCCAGATGCCAGCTAAAGAACTGACCGCTTTAATGGGACCTCTTGGGGCAGGGATAGTGTATGTCTAATCTCAGCTACAAGTAGCTGTGGAATAAGAAACCTCCCCTTACCACAAGATTTTAGGTTCCCATTTTTCGAAGGGGGAATGATAGGGTACTTGTCTCAAGCCTCTCCCTAAGATATTGTTTTATGTGCTTATTTTGTGTGATCCCTATTATATTGTTGTAAAGTTCTGTTGACACCAGTTGCCCCATTGACCTACATAATGGATAAGAAAGATTTTGGGGCTGAATGTATTGTGAGTATATATTTGCTCAATTTGAAGATATTTCCCACCTATTAATAGACCCATGTGACCCTTTTAAATCATAAGGAAGCCCATGTCACATGTGGTGGGAGGAGCTTGCTGATCACATGGAACAGGAAGAGTGGAGCAGAGCTGGGAGTAAGTTGGGGAGAGCAGTTAGAGTGGAGGTAAGATTGGACCTAGGCAAGCAGACAGCTAGCATTTTAAGTGTTTGCCTGTAGGAAGGCCCCAGCCGGAGCTGGAGGGGGAAGACTTGGGAATAGTGTTGTCCCCTGCAGTGATAACATATATTAACTTCTTGGTTACTCTGATGGACTTGGCTTTCTGGTGTTATCTGGCCTTCTAGTGTCTGAATAAGCAATGACTTGAGAGAGACCTGCTAGTGCTGTTGCCTTAATTGCATATTAAGACGTTCTAGGTATGTTAAAAATTATTTGTAATAAACAAGATTTATAAAGAACTCATTGACCTTGTAAAACAGTAGTTTTTTATACTGTCATTATTTTTATAATATAATATAATACTATTAAATTACAAGCTCCATGAGGGCAGTGAGAATGTCTTAGTAATGTAGGCATCTTTCATAGTGCTTATGTTACAAGAGGTGCTTATTATAAAAAGGAAGTTTTAACTGTCAATTTATTAAATGGAACAAATAACTCAGTCACCTGAAATTAATTTAAACAGTATGTATGTGTCAAATATCTATCATTTTGTCAGATGATGTGAGAAATTGACATTATATCCTAAAATTTTAAAAGTTTTTAAAATGTATTTTCATTTTGTCAAATTACTTTTTAGAAACAGTCACTGCCAAGTGATTGTTAATGTAAATCCCTCAAGAAAAGCTGGTATGCAGCCCAAAACAGACATCCCACTTGTTCTCTGCTGGCAGCAGTTCCTCCTCATAGCTGTTAAATTTGTTTGCTTAAAAAGAAAAAAGGTAGTCCTTCGATGGGAAGACAGATGTTTCAAGAGTGTTCTCATGCCCAAATAAATAATACCTTTACAATTTACAAACCAACCAACTACAAGCTAATAAAAAATAGCAATGAACCACTCCTGCAAACCAACCTTCTAGTTCCTTCCTTCCTCTCACTTTCCTACCACCCAACACCAGAAACCACAACAACAAACACAAACAATTACCACTGAATACAGGAATCATATCGTCTTTTCTTTCTGCTAAATGACTTTGAATGCACTCAAAATCTGTACATGCTGTTTCAGAAACACCCTGCCAGTCTTATCGTAAATTGAAAACAAATCACCTTGCTGAGATTGCTTCATAACCTGCTTCAGTGGCAGCAGCTAAATTACAGATGGAATTACATGAAGCAAACAAACTCAATTCCGCAGGGATGTTAAGGAACCAAGCAAGACACAAATGAGATCAGAGCACGAGTAGGCTTAGCAAAACATTTGTATGGTATCAGCGCAACCAACATTCCTCGGAAAAGTTCACTACATCCACCAAATGCCAATGGGATTATAAGACTAGAGTATAGGTTTTTGTTTTGAGGTCTCACAAGTTTCCTGGCAGTTTCCACAATATGAACATGTTTTCTGAATGAGGTACTTCCAAAAGTACTAATCCCTGTCCCTATCCCCACACCCACACATCCTTTGCTATGGCTGGGGAAGAGAGGCATGACTGATCTAGTAGGGTGGTGTTCCTTATACTGAATATCCTGTATAATGATTCTTCAGGCTGTTTCTTTTGTCCTAGCCATCCATAACTTTCATAGATATGAAGTAGCTTCCCAGGGGTCTTCTCCCTCATCAAGCAGCTTCTGGGACTGTTAGGGTAAGTGTTGACTGCCTTTATTATATACAACACTACAAGTACTTTTCCATATCTATCACACCTAACTGAATGAAAAATCACAGCATATGAACTGGACCCTGAAATGGCACATCACACATGATACCTGCCAGCAGAAAGTATGCTAAGAAAGGATTTACACACACACACACACACACACACACACACACACACGCATGCACATGCATGCACTCACACACTCCACATCATTGATCAGAGTTTTATAACAATTATGCTTTCCCTGCCATGTTTTTCAACTTTATCCTACATATACTAGTTCCCATAGCTAGGTCCTAGGCAATGAAATTTGCAATACACTGTGAATATGTAAAATAGTATACAAACAGAGATTGGCCATCACTTCTGATTGTGTTTCCAAAGAGTAAATATTGAAAGTTCAGTTTAGTACTTGGAAAAAAGATTGCTAGAACACTCCCTACCATTCAAGTGCTGAGCTCTGTGGCAAATTTTAATAACTATTTCCATATATCTACCCAGAATTCGAGTAGTCTGTTAAAACAGACACAGCTTATTCCCAAACAATATTTATCAACTATCTCCTTAGGTTAGTGTTCCATTTGACTCTCCTCTTTGAATACAACTTTTACATTATGGATATAGCTAGCCTTATCAATGACTTGTCAATTGTCAATCTTTCATAAATTTCTTTAGTACTTATTTATCAATTTACTCATAATTTAGGATATCATTTGTAGATACGCATTTAGGTTTGTAAGTTTTTATGTTCCTTTTGTTAATTATTTTTGTTTCTTTATCATCTATAAAGCATTTTATATTTCTCCTTTTTACATGTCACATTTTATTCTTTCTCTAGGCCTCAGAATATTATTTATTTTTTAAAAATGTACCATGTAGTCCTGAGTATTGCATATTCTTAAACATTCCACAAGTTCTTCAGCTCTAATTCATCACACAGACATAAATTTTTCTTAATTTGTCCAACTCTGAAAGTTTCCTGTAATTATTTTAAAACTGTCATTTTAATATTAAATTATTTTCTTTTATGAATTCAGATTAAATAACATTTGGTGGACATATATTTCACGTTGTTAATGTGATTTTAACTTTTGTCTTGTCTAACAGTGTAATTTGAAATGCCTGCTTTTTGAATGATGCATAGTAAATTTTGTACTAGCTTTTCATTTTCATTCTGTAAATTTCATTATTTTTCAGATGTGTTTCATGTACAAGGAAGATTTGTAGGATTTTTTTTAATTCCATTAACTACTTTATTTCGTTTTATTGTATTATTTGGCATGTTCACATTTAAAGTTGTAATTACTGTGCTTATATTTTCCTCTATTTCTTTCATATTCATTTTTCATTAGTGTTTTAATTTGATCTGTTGTCCCTATAAATAGTTCTACTTAAACTACTCTAATCTACTCTCACAGATTTCAACCTCTCTATTCCCTGTAGCACCAGTGCAATATTCACAGCACCAACAGTGGCCATGAATATCCTGATGCAATTCTGAACCATGAAATACCAGACTCTCCACATAGAAGGCAGAACCAAAACATTTATTCAGACACCAGAGAGTCAAATCTATCACAGTAATAAAAATTTATACACAATGACAATGAAGAGAACAACACCATCCCCTGCTATGCTTCTCACAAACCAGCTCCATTAAGCAAGTCACAAGCAAGTCCTCTTAAATAAAATCGTAAACAAGATCTTTGACTCACACTAGTCAGCTGCCTGCATTCTTCCTAGCTCTGACTGCTCTCATGACTAACTTTAGCTCTGACTCTTCCTGTTCCACCCTTCCTGTTCCACCCATTCAGAAAACTCCTCCCACCACAGGCTCCATATGACTCAGATTCAAGTGACTCAGGCTACCATGTGATCCAGGCAGGTCACATGGGTCTATTAATGGATATGAAAGGTCTCCCTATTTAAATTGCCATTATATGTGGCCCCAAGATCTTTCTTATTCATTACATATGTCAACGGGGCAAATGGTACCAAGAGAACTTTCCATATAAAATAATATCATAGACAACTGTTATCAATAGAACTTTGCAATATAACAGGGACCACAAAAAATAAGCACATAAAATAGTATCTTAGGGTGGGACTTGAGCACAAGCACTCCATCCTTCCCCCCTCAAACAAATTGGGTTCAAAATCTTGGGGAAAGGGGTGAAGGTCTCTTTTTTCATGGCTATTGCCTATTGAGATTGAACATAGCCCAAGAGGTCATCTGCAGGTGGAGGGTATTAAGCCTACAGAGAACAAATCTGACAAACAAAATTCACAGACAAAAAGCCAAAACAAAACAAAGCAACAATAACCAGAAGCAGGGTAGATGAAGGGTCAGCCATGTTTCTGGAGCCCATGAACCCACCATCCCAGCCTCATTCACTGTTGTTTATTGTTTTCTAACTTGCAGTTTGGAGGGGGGGGGGGGGGGGGGGGGGGGGGTCATCATTCTGGTTAGAAGTATCCTTTCTTTAATTTGATCTAGGGTCTAGTCATTCCCCCATTCTCTCTGTAGGTGTTATGAATTTGGATGCAACATTTCAGGATGATATGTAGGGGACAGCTCCTACTTCCCTGTTCATTCTAAGATCAAGCTTCTTTCCTCCATACATTTTATACAGTTCATTAGTTGGAATGCCATTCATTCTTCCAAAATAGACCCATGCTCTCAACAGAGCAATAAACAATTCCTTTCTTGTCAGTCTATTCTAACTTTGAATCCGCTGGCTATTTACACTTCTCCATCAAGGAAATTTATCTTTTTCACTGATTCTAGCCATCTAAAGTATTGAAAATTCTCCCATCCTTTGGGTGAACCAACTCAAAATACCTGTGACCTTCTGCATAAAATCCTTTATGATTTCTTGGAAGATATTATCCAGGCTCTTTTTTCATCATGGCTTTCTCGTAGACCAATAATTCTTAAATTTTCTCTCCTGGATCTATTTTCCAGGTCATTTGTTTGTCCAGTGACATATTTTACATTTCCTTCTATTTTTTTTCATTCTTTAGATTCTGTTTGACCAATTTTTGATGTCTCAGAGTCATTAGCTTCTACTTGCCTAATTCTAATTTTTAATAAATTATTTTCTTCAGTTAATTTTTGCATCTCCTTTTCCATTTGCCCAATTGCTCCTTTAAAGGAGTTATTTTCACCAGTTAGGTTTTGTATTTCCATTTCCATTTGTCTAATTTTCCCAGTTAGGTTTTGTGCTCCCTTTTCATCTGCCCAATTTTCCTTTTAAATTCTTCCATGATTTCTTTCTTCATATTTTTAAAATCATTGACCAATTTTTCTTCCAATTCTCTAATTTGGCTTTTAAAATTCTTCTTGAGTTCTTCTAAGAATGCTCTTTGGTTTTGAGACCAATTCATATTCCCTTCTAAGGTTTCAGATGAGGGTGCACTCTCAATGCTGACCTCTTTGGTATTTGTGTTTTGATCCTTGTCCCCATAGTAAGATTCTATGGTCATTTCTTTTCTAGTCTGCTTCCTTCTCATAATGATTGCCTTTTTTCCCGGCTTTTAAGTGAATCTCTGCTTCTGTGGTACAGCGGGCTCTGTCCCATGGTTCTTGTACTTAGAACTTGAGGGTTTGTGTATTATGGCCTCTGGTTCTTTCAGCTAGAAGCTAGAATGCTGAAGCTTACTTTGTGCTGAGCTGGCTAGTGTGCCAAAGCAGCAGCCAGGTCTTTCTGAGTTTCCCAGGAGTTACTCTGTAGAGTGCTGCATGAGATATGGAGGAGGGGTGGTGTGAGTACAAGACATCCCCTCTCCTGGGCTAGAGCACAGGCAGGCTCAGCAGACTCTGTCTGTGCTAGTATCTTCCCAATTCCCATGGCTATGCTAAGGCACACCTAGGATCCTGGTGTTGTTGTTACAGGCTCCACCCCCCTGAAGCTCAGGATCTCCTCCCATTTCACTGAGGTGGGGCTATCTGGGACAACTCCAGTCCTGCATTGGTCCCCTTCAGCCACAACAAAAGGGACCCTCCCCTTTGAAATTTTCCTAGCTTCTCTGTCTTAGAGACTGTTTATCCCTTCAACTAGTCCCATTATTGCAGCATGTTTCCTGGGGAAATATTCTCTGGGGTTTCCAAGGTCAACAAAGAGAGGGGGAGAGTACTTACAGATTACTCTGCCATCTTGGCTCCCAGAAGTTCAACTAGGTGACTTACATACATTTAATCTGTGGGCTAATAATATCAGGAGCAGCTGCTACTGTTGCCTAGGTTCTATGCTTCTCCCTCAATTCCACTGAACCCACTATGTTTGCGAATCCACACTACTGTTGGTATTTCAGACTGCCCAGCACTTCCTGCTTGGCTTTGCTATGGCAAAGTCCATGCTGGTTCAACCTGTGTGCTCATAGAAGTTCTTTTCTTCTCTATCTGGATTTGTACCTCTCTAAGAACAAACTAGTTGTTGTTTGCTTGTTTTTACAAACCCTTTGGTTGCTTTCATATGCTTCTTTTAACAGTGTTGAGTTAGTGTCTGCCACTTCTTATAGGAAGTAGGGATTCAATCTGTGTCATAGGGTGGGGATGTTGAAGAAAGAGGTCCTTGATACCAGAACTGGTATCATATATCCACAAATTTTTTTGTGCTCACTGTTTTAGGCATTTCTGATGGGTTACAGTGAGAATATTTATGGGTCACTAAGTATATAAATTCCATGATGTTAATCTTGAATTTTTTAACTTATAGTGTTTTTATTTTCTTATCTTATGAATTCAGCTTCGGCTATTATATGCTACATAATCTAGTTTCTTCTTCTGACATTTTGTTGCTGTTGTTGCTGTAGTTGTTCAGGGTCTCCAGAAGCAACCAGAGGTATGTGCTGGTCATGGAATCCCAAATAAATATTTATTGAGAAATACTGCACAGGGGGCAGAGCCAGAATGGAAAATTAGGGGCAACCAACCAGCTGAACTCCCCCAATGTTCTCCAAAATGCTTTCAAATATGCCTTAAATAAAATTATGGAGTAACAGAGACAACAAAAGTTTGCAATGTGACATTTTTCTTGCCTAAGAAAACTTAAGTTTGCAGGATAATTCTGCAGCATGGGGTGGGTGTTCTGTCTGGAGTTTATGAAAACATGCAAGCAATGAGATATACATCAACAGCAGCTTTGGAAACTCTCAGCTCAGAGACTATAAGGAGGGTAGACAACTTCTCAGAAAGAGATTGAAGGGGACCATTTCCTGGCATTGGTAATAGCTGTGTTGATTGGCAATTTTATTGACCAGACACAGTTCTCTGTCACAATTACAAGAAGGAGAGAAGACCTAGTGATCAATCAAAAGGAAGCTTTGATTACAGTATCATAGCAAAGAGGAGAGCTAGTGGATTCAGCTATAGGGGACAAGGGTATCCTTCTTGGGTAAAGACCAGAGAACTAACCAGGGAGCAATGACTATACCTCTCTTAGGAAGCACACCATCTTGGAAGCAGGAAAAACTTGTAGACATTCAGAACTAACTCTGAAAATAGTAGCATGAGAAAGCCTGAAACTTGGAGTGGTGCTCCCTGACCTCCAGGTAAACAGAGCTAAACATTAATATAAAGTTCAAGGTCAAGAAATGCTGTGGAAAAGGAACAAAAGAATCTTCCCTTCAAAATAAATGTTACCATAAAAAAACCACTGTGATGACATGGAAGACAAAGACCTAAAATCAAAGGAAGAAAACAATGAGAAAACAACTACAGAAAAAAGCTTCAAAGAAAAATCTAATTGAACCCAAGTAAGGAGAAAATTGGATATTTAACTTAATAAAGGACTTTTCAAGTATTTCCAATGAAAAGATCAGAGATGAATAGAAAATCTGACATTCAAACACAAGATTCAAAAGAAGTCTAAAAAGATAGACATGAAAGAGTGATCATAAGTGTCTCAATAAGGTTGAACTGTTTACATTCTTATATGTGAAGAAAGTACATGTAACTCCTAAACTCTTAAAAGTAGGATTCAGAAGTCAAGTAACTGGCAGGGAAAATGCCCAAAAAAAAGGGGAAAAAATAAGACCATAGAAGGTTACTTTCTCGGTGAACAAGTGTCTCCTTCCATCCTTTCAGATGAGGAAGAACAAGGCATACTGTTAAAGGAAGTCAAGGTTTCTGCCTCCAGTGCCTCCAAAATGAATACCATGGAAAAGATTGAAAAGGGAGTTAGCAGCTTGCTAAAGGAGACCCAAAAAAATGCTGAGGAAAATAACACATTTAAAAATAGGCTAACTCAATTGGAAAAAGAGGTACAAAAAGCCAAAGAGGAGAACGAGTTTTAAGAAGCAGAATTAGCCAAATGGAAAAGAAGATTCAACAATTCACTGAACAAAATCGTTCTTAAAAAGAGACAGTGGAGTTCAGGGGAGCTAATGACTGTGAGATGAACCAAGAAGTTACAAAACAAAACCAAAAGATTAAAAAAATAGAAGATAATGTGAAACATCTTATTGGAAAAAAAAACTGACCTAGAAAATAGGTCCAGGAGAGATAACTTAAAAATTGTGGGACTACCAGAAATCCATAATCAAAAAAAGAGCCTAGATTTTATCTTCCATGAAATTGTCAAGGAAAACTGTCTTGATATTCTAGAACTAGAAGGCAAAATAAATATTGAAAGAATCCACCAATCACCTCCTGAAAGAGACCCAAAAAGACAAACTCCTAGGAGTAGTGTGGCCAAATTTCAGAATTTCAAGGTCAAGAAGAAAATACTGCAAGCAGCTAGAAAGAAACAACTTGAGTATTGTGGAAATACAATCAGGATAACACAGGATCTGGCAGCTTCAACATTAAGGGATCAAAGGGCTTGAAATAGGATATTCCAGAAGTCAAAGGAACTTGGGATTAAAACCAAGAAACAACTGCCCAGCAAAGCTGAATATAATACTTCAAAGTAATAAATGGTCATTCAATGATATACAGGACTTTCAAGCATTCATGATGAAAAGACTAGATCTGAATAGAAAATTTGACTTTCAAACACAAGAATCAAGAGAAGTATGAAAAGATAAACAAGAAAGAGAAATCATAAAAGACTTTCTAAAGCTAAACTATTTATGTTCTTACATGGAAAGATTATATTTGTAACTTGAAACTTTTCTCAGTATTTGGGTAGGCTGAGGGATTAAACACGCACATATAGACAGAGAGTACAGGTTGAGTTGAATCAGAAGAGATGATATACATAAAAAAATAAAATTAAGGAATGAGAAAGGAAAATATTGGGAGGAGAAAGAGAAAAATGGAATTTGGTAGGCTGTCACTCATAAAAGAGATAAGAAAAATCTTTTTCAATGGAGGAGAAAAGGGAGGAAGTGAAAGGGGAAACGTGAAACTTACTCTCTTCATATATGGCTTAAGGAAGGAATGACAAGCTCACTAAATTTGGTATGAATATCTATCTTACACTATAGGAAAGTAGGGGAAAAGAGAACAAGTAGGGTGAGGGGGAACGATAGCAGGGAGGGCAAATGGGAAAAAAGAGTAACTAAAAGTAAACATTTTTGGGAACGGACAAGGTCAAATGAGAGAATAGGAAAAAAGGGGGGGACAGGGTAAGATGGATGGGGCAACGTAGTCAGTTGTATACAACGTGACTATTATGGAAGTCTTTTGCAAAATGACACATATATAGCCTGTATTGAATTACTTGCTTTCTCAGTGGGGATGGATAGGGAGGGAGGGAGGAGAGAAGTTGGAATTCAAAGTATTCAAAATGAATGCTGAGAATTATTTTGCCTATAACTGGGAAATAAGAAATACAGATAATGGAGTATAGAAATTTATCTTGCTCTACAAGAAAAAAGAGAAGATGGGGATAAAGGAAAAGTGAGGTTTGATAGAAGGGAGGGCACATTGAGAGAAGGAGTAATCAGAATGCAAGGTATTATGGGGTGTGAGTAGGGTAAAGATGGGGAGAAAAATTGGAACTCAAAATTTTGTGGAAATGAATGTCAAAATCTAAAAATAAATAAACAACAATATTAACTTAGTTCTATTTGGTACCTAGTACCAAATGTCTAGTACTAGTGTCTAGTAGTAGTGTTGTCTGCCCAATGTTACATAGCACTATCTTCCCATTGGCACAGTAGCATTCCAGGTCCTAACTACCACTGCCCAGTTAGTGGTTAGTCCAGTTCAGAAGCAGCAGAGTCCCCATTAATTCTAATGCCTTACCTCTGCTAAATATTTCCTGTTTATCTTGTATATAGATGTTTGTACATATTTATTGTTTGTTGTTTCCCCCATTAAATTATGAAATTCTCAAGGGCAGTTGTCTTTTGCCTGTCTTTTTATCCCTAGCACTTATCAGAATATTTAGATGTTTAATACATGCTTTATGACTGACTGTCACCAAAGAAATCTTCTTGATTCAGCCCATTCAGACCTTGAGCTAGACCTGTCCAGATGAGACTCTGTACCCTAGAAAGAGAAAGCTAAGCCAAGTCATCAATTCTGAGAAGACACTGTCCTCTGAGAAGAACTAGCCTTTGTCCAGCACTTAAATCATGTCCTGCAGCAAATGTCATGAAGGACCTTGGTAGAGAGAAAAGACGTCAAGGTCCTACAATTCCCAGCATGGGTTCTCTATGCTTGTGCCTCACTATCACTATACTTTAACTTCATGTCCAATCTTTCTTCCTCTTAGACTGTGGCATATTTGTGGGAGTGTGTGCTCCTGGTGTTAATGGGCTCTGTGGCTACTATTTTTTTTTCTATGCAATTTAAATAAAGACCTTTTCTTAAGAACCAACTGAATCTATTAGTGAATTGGGAAGGAAAAGTACACTGGTTGAGCCTTGTCAAGTGATATTTAGGAGGAAAATTATCCACAGGGTTAACCCTTAAACCCCTGAAAATAGTAGAAGATACTTTACTGGAGACCCACTCTGCTAGTAGTAATATGTTAGTCCTGTGAATCCCAGGGAGGTGGTGATTGGTAAATTGGTAAATAAAATAATTTGGGAGAAAATGAGAGCATTCTAAATAAGGATGATTAGGAAAATTTTCTTAAAGGAGATGCCATCTGAGTTGAAGCTTGTAGATAGCTAGGAATTCTGAGCAAAGTATATTTAATGCATAGCAGCAGAAAACAGAATGTCAAGTTTGTCAGAATTGTAGAAAGACCAATTTAGTTGAAAAGTATTATGCAGCATAGACTATTAATAAGACACAAGTTAACAAAGACAGGAAGGAGTTTTGTATTCCTTACTGTAGAGTCTGTATTTTATTTTAGAGTCAATAAGAATCCACTGGAGACTTTGGAACAGAACATTAATGTACTGGTGTGTTAGGAATATTAATTTATCAACAGATGATCAGCTGGATAAGGGAGAAAATTAAAACAGGACAAAAAATTAAGTGAGAAATACTAAGGTCTTGAATTATTATTTTAAATATATGAACAGACAAAAGAAGACAAATGTGAAAATAGAAGCAATAGTAATTTACAATTGATTGGAGACATAAGATGAGGAGGAAAGAAGGGGGTAAGAGATTATAAATCTGGTTGAATAGAGGGAATAACATAAATGCAAAAGTTTGGAAAAAAGATATGTCTAGACGGAAAGATCATAAATTCATTTTTGAGCAAAGTGAGCTATAGATATAAGCAAGATAATCCAGGAGAAATATTCATCAGACATGATATAAAAATTGAGTTCAGGAAAGAGATTTGGATTGGATATATATAGACTTGAGGGTCACCTACATAGAGATGATATTGAAGTCATGGGAACAGATGAAGTTTTTGAAGTAGAGATTGAAGATAGAAATAGAAAATAAGAAGCCCTACGACAGATAATTGAGGCATACCCACACTAATACTTGGTACAGTACCTGACACACAGTTAACTTAATACATATTTACTGACTGGTTAGCTTATTGGAAGACTGGTATTTGATACCGCGAAAGATAGTGAGAAAAAATAGTTACCAGCAGTTTGAGAGTCAAGGGAGGGAAAACAGTATCATCAGGAGCAGAGAATATTTAGATTTCGATGACCATATGATAAAATCTTCCCTATCTGTAATAAAAAAGTAGTGGAAGGGGCAATATGGAAGTGCAGGGGACAGAAAGAATAGTAACAATTATGTTCCCTCCTTCCAAAGAAAAATGAAGAATGAGAAAAGAAAGAAAAAGAGAAAAAACAAAGAAAGGACAGTCATAGAACATTTTTAAAATGTACAAAAAAGAACTTAAGAAAAACTGAAGGGAGACATGGAAAAGTAGGATAGTTTTGAAACTAGTGTGTTGAATTTAATATATACTTTTACAAAATCAAAGTTTTGATGCGATTCTCTTTCTCTACCTTTCTTTGTATATGCAAATGTTCATATTTTTGGTGTTCATCAAATTCAGAAAAAATTAAAATAAATTTAATATTTCCATTTCTGTAAAGTTGTTTTTGTTTTGTTGTGTTGTGTTTTCACATTTCATTGATGTCTAAGACACTGAGCACCACCTAGTGGCTACATTTCCCTCCAGTTATATTACGAATCTAATATAAATGAATTGAAAAATGCCACCTTTTTTTTTTATGCATCCACTCGATGCTTCAGAATACAAACAATAACACAAGAGGACTGGAATATATACTAATTGATAAGTATATTTTAAAAAGAAATTTGGAAAACTTACAATTCATAACAATTTTTGAATTTAAAAAGCAGTTTCTTTTAAAGACGATTATTTTTTAAAGCCTTATGAAGAAATACTTCTTTAAATACATATACACAAATGTGTACATATGTACACACATACATTCACAGAAACATACATACTCTCTTTGGACCTTCGCCAACTAAAGTTGTGATGAAAATGATAATAACAATAGGAGGAAGAAGAAGAAGAGTGATACTGGTGGTGGTGGTGGCAATGTTTAATGGTATATTAGTAATGTTTACTCCTACCTGTATTAAAAAAATTCAATAATATACAAGGACTTATGAGCCTTTACAGTATAGAAAACCAGGTTCATTTTCAATGGTGACTTTAAGTATTTATTTTAAAAAATATGATATAGCCTTCTTTCTTCATTAACCAAGTATCCATTTGTATCAACAGAGAGCTTTTTAAATTTTAAAAGTGTATCTCTTAGAAAAGCACACATATAGAATGAAGACAACTTTATACCTAGACCATTCATTTCACTGAATCTGCTTTAAAGAATTTATTTGTTTGTTAAAGATTATAAAATCTCTCTTTTTATGTAGTAGAATATTGTAACTTTTCGGAGTTTAGGGAACCTATAGGAGGAGAGACATAGGGTTAATAGCATCAATTTATATAGTGCATCAAAGTTTAAAAAGTAGATTTCTCATAACATCTCTGAGATAGATAGTCCAAATGTTATTACACACATTTTCTAAGGGGTATACAGGGACTTGGAAATATCTAACAACTTATCTAAGCCACACAATTCGTAGCTGTCTAAAATGAAATTTGAACCCAGTTTTCTCTCTGTTTAAGAGGTAGTGTTCTTTCTATGAAACTATATTGCCTCTTACTTTATTGGCACTGAACATTTATATACCTATTAGATGTAATAATGTAATATCCTTGAAAAGGTCAAAGAGAACATGATCACATACTTTTTTTACAACTGGATGTTTGTCAACTAATACATGGTAGAAGACACAAAAGAAAAAAATTGGTTAATTTACATTACAAAGCTTTTACATAAACAAAAAAAGAAGAGAAGTCATCAACGGAGAAAAAAATGTACCAAGTATCTCTGAAAAGAGTTTGATATTCCTGTAAGTCTTAGCTTAAAACTGGATTAAAAAAAAAAAAAACTTTTGGAACAATCTGTATGGGAAAGTAGAAAATGTACAAAACAAAGATCCATTACCCAATGGAGAAAAGGTCAATGGATATTAATAATTATCAAAAGAATTCCAAACTATCACATGATTGTTCCATGCAACTAAGAAAATAAAAAAAAATTAAGTCAAAATAGATATGAGTATATACCCAGTAAATTTGGGAAGATGACCCAAAAAACAGATATAATCTATATTGAAGGGGCTAAGCAAATACTGGTTTATCTGATACATTGCTTATTTTATTGTATAGCAGTTCAACATTTCCAAAAAATTAATTTGGAATTTTACTAAATGAGTGATTAATATATCTGTATTCTATATATACACATCCTGCTACTAGCCAAGGAGGTCAAAAATAAAAGAAAGGTCTCATTTATTCCACAATAGTTTAGCAGTGGTTTTTTTTTTCTGATAGGAAAGATAAAAAACAAAGGAAATCCTTATTGGGAAATAGCAAAAAGAGAATATGGTACATGAATAGAGTGGGTTATTGATGTGCCAAAAATTATGAATATGAATAATTCAGAGAAGTATGGGAAGACATGAACTAATACAGAGTGAAGTAAACAGAACCTGGAAAACAATACACAAAATGATTATAGTACAAATGGAATAAAGATCAATCAAGAAATAAAACAATGTGGTTGGCATCAGGTACCTCATGGGCTCATCTGGCTAAGTTGCCAAAAGGTGCTAGTCTTTCTGCACCAAGCTTTTCTCTGCCCCCATATGGGGAGATCATTTTGGAGACATCAATTGCAATTAAGAAATCTTTGTTCTCTTCTTGAAGCTAGGCAGATTCCTATATCCACAAGCACAAAACTCCAGGCAAAGTAGCAAAAGACCAGGAATTACCTTATTCTTAGAAGTGCTAATACCAGGTTTACACACCACAGGGAGAGATAGGGACTGAAATATTTTTTTTTCTAACTCCCCCCCCATCTTTTTACTTGAGGAACTTAGAAATTCTATCCACTATAAGTTGTGGAAAAGTGTTACATTTTCCAGATGACTATTCCTTAAAAAAAAAAAAAATTCTGAACTTATATGCAGAGTAAAATGGACATTTCCATACACCTGTGTAAAAAGACTGTACGTAAAATTGTGGATCTCTAGTTAATTGCCTACTTTTCTTTTGAAAAATATAAAAAACTCAATCACATAACTTTCAAAACTGTCCTTCTCTATGATTCTTTCTCTTAACCATTTTTTCTCCTTTCTCTTTTCTCTTCCTTCCTTACTTTCTTCCTTATTTCTTTCCCTCTTATTTCTCTCTTTTTCTTTATTTAGTAGCCTTATCCCTAGCACCACTTTTTTTTCCTGTTCACACCTACTGTGAAAAAAAAACAAACATATATAAAAAGTGATAGAAAGAAACAGAGAAAGACAGAGAGAAAGCCACACAGAGGCAGAGAAGGAAAAGAGATCATACTTAGAAACAGACTTATTATTCTGCATCTTGAATTCTGGAACACTTTACTATGAGGGAAAGATAACTAGAATCTAAGAATGTCTTCTTTGAAATTCAACAATACAAATAAAAGTAAATACTTGTTAATTGTCTCCTATGCAATAAGCACTATGCTAGGTACCCTCAAACCTAAAATCTAGTAAGGAAATATGACACAATCAGGGATAATTGTACTACACAGGATTGCATAATCTGAAACATCTGGTCACATTCAATGTACATAAGACTTAGAAACTACAGCTGTTAATCTTGATCCTATGTTGACCTGGACTGATTCTGACACTTTGAAGCATTCACAAATTTATAGGCTTATAAGAACATAGATTTAATGTTAAAATGGAACTTAGAAGGCACTTAGCTCAAACATCTCATTTTGCAAATGTGGAGCTGAGTTCCAGAGAGATTAAGTGATAGAGTGGACAAGACTTGACTCACGCTGCAGTGGTAGCTGGAATGGTAATTCATTTTCATTGGATAATGATATGATAATGGAATGAAATAAAATGAGCACTCCTAATCCGCTGAATTATAATTGTTAACATTTATAAACAGCTTACTATTTGCTAGATGCTTTCGAATTATGATCTCATTTGGTCCTTACAAGGTGCTATTACTATCACATTTGACAGAGGAGGGAATAGAGCCAAAGAGAGGATAAGTGACTTGCCTAGGGTCACACAGCAAGGTTGTGTCTGAGGCTACATTCGAACTCAGGTCTTTCTGATTTCAGGCCCAGTATTCTATCTATCCAACTATATGGTGTCCCTTTAATAATTAACAGAGGAGTCACTTGGTCCTAGCAAAGGAAGGACATTCGGAGCAAGGAAAGTATATTCATTGAGGATTAAGCATTAAACTTGCTGAACATAGTTTCTCAGTGTTGTTCATGTAAGAAGTCTGATGAAGGAGCTCAGGCCCCCCTAGACAGTGTGTTTTGGAAACTAGGTCAATGACCAGAGCCTAGCCTCCTCAGTCAATTAAATCTCGAGGGCAGTTTTGATACCTTTTAAGCAGTGACCTCTAACTCACTACTGTCCTCAAACCTTTTATCTTTTGAAAAGTTTCAGAAATTTTTTTTCCCATAAAATCTTTGTTCATTATTCTTATCCTCTATTGATGTTTCCTCCGAGTTTATTTAAATGCAAGTATTATAAACAGCAAATATTCTATTTCCTTTTTTAAAATTTCAAAATATAAACAGCATTCAGTATTCTGAGTTTAATCAAAATTATAATTTTGAAGAAAAACTCTAGCAGTTTAAGCTTTTCTAAGCTTTCTCAGAGGCTAGAGAAAGAAGCAAATTCAAGAGTTTTTCTTACAGATTGAAAATCTCATGAAAATGAGGAAATTTTTCTAAAGCATTTTAATTCATCATTGCTACACAATAATTAGTTCCTGCTGGCTGCCATCCAAAACAAGTTACCTACAGTAGTAGTCTACAAATTAAAGCAAGAAATGCTTTCTTAGATAAAAGCTTTTATTACTTATGGGTATAATGAGCAACAACATTACTTCCTTCTAACAATTCTGATGAGATTTTTCAGAGAGCGTAAAACTCTGCAAGTCATAAATTTATAGTAAGGATAGCAGCCATAGAACATATTTAGAAATGAGTCTATAGTTGCCATCTCAAAGAACGTGGCTTAGTTCCTCTATCAACTTTTGAGGACTCTACAGAAATGTTTAGCTCAGTATGGAATGGTTTAGAATGATGCAATTAACCCTGAAGTGCTTGCTTGGTTATCCCCCACCTCCTACCCTCACCTTCCCAAGACAGCCACAGCGAGGCAAGGCACTGCATCAAGTTTCTGTCCTATTTCTAATTTTCACTCTCTAGGAACAATTGTAACTAACTCTCCCAATGTTGGGGGTAGGGGGAAGACCACTCTTCCACCTCCACTCTCCTTTCTGGCAGGCCATAGGATAGGTGTGAATGCTTGAGAATATAAAGCACATTTTTCCCTAGGGGAGCCTGAGAATGGATCTAAGGGACTCAATTGCCTCTTCCATTTAGCATTTCTTTACCTGATGATATGAAATGCACCAGCAATCCTGAGATGGACATTTACAACCTGTATTTTCTTCTTGCAGATTTGAAAGGTGAAGCCTATATGCTTTGGCTCAATCTTTCAAGGACACATAGGGTACATCCATCTCCCTTCAGGATACCCTAGAAACCTGGGTAAAAATCCTGAACTTTCACATTCCTGACAAGGGCTGTTTCCAACTTTCTCCTCTCTCTACAAATCTCTCACCCCTACTCATTTCTTCCACAGTGGTAGAGAGCATCATTAAATACATAACTGAGTAAACATGGACATTCACCAAAAACTCTTCTCTTTCCTCTACATATCAAAACAACTTGGCAAAAATCACCATTCTCTCTTCCTTTACTCCAGTCTGTGACGAAAAAAATCTATCTCACTAGAGTCAACAACTCACTCTACTTGTACCATTGATTAAACGCTCTCCAATTTCCTCTGAAAGATTGCCTTCACAATCATGATTTCTCTCTCTAATTATCATCGTCTCCTTATCTGTTAAATGTTTCTCTATTGTCCTGTCATAACTTCAAGATACTGTCCTATGCATTCTCAAACTTCTAGAAGACTTTCTTCCTCATGCCTTGCCTGCCTTTACATTTTAAATCTATTCTAATCTGTCTTTCCACCTCATTGCTCAATTTAAAATATTCTCAATACCAAATTTCCAAATTTTATGGCCTTTTTTTCAACATTCATCCTTCTTTAACACCCTGCAGCACTTAACACTATTGGCCACCCTCTTTTAGATATTTTATCTTCTTTGGGTTTTTGTAATTTTAATGTCTCTTAGTTCACCTCCTATATCTCTGACTACTTCTCAGTTTCATTTGTTCCATCACTATCTATGTCCTTTTCTTTAACTATGATTGTACCTCAATACTCTTCTGGGTACTTACCTTTTCTTGATGTGCACCTACCCTCTTGTTGATCTCATGAGTTCCCATTTCCATAACACTTCTATGTAAATGACACTCAGATCTATTCATCCAGTTATTTCTGGAGCTCCACTACTATACCACCAAATACATGTTAGAGGTATCTACTTAGGTATTTCATAGATATCTCAATCTTATGTGCAAAAGAGAACTACTTTTCTTTTTAACAAAACCTATCCTTCTTTCTAAGTTTCCATTTCTATTGATAACCATGTACCTCCATTGCTCAGAATGCTACATCTAGGATAAAATACAAACTCTTCTTTTTATCATTTAAAGTCCTTTACAGTCTGACATTAAACATTACTGCTCTTCAAACTCAACATTTCAAACAAATAAGTCTACTTGCCATTCTGCATGTGTGATATTTCATATTTAACCTTACAGGCTTTATATAGGCTATCCCCCATAGTTATTGTGTAATCACCCATCACCTTATCTTAATTCAAAATTTGGCACAAGTGCTACCTTCTTTGTGATATCTTTTCTCACTCCTCTATTTGATCCTTAACTGCAAAACACAAAATCCTTTCTATTTACTTATGTATCATGGTAATGGACTGAGTTTGTTATCTAAAAACCAGCCTAAGTGTGGAGATGTTCCTTATCTGTATGATGGCCATTTTAATTCTCTGGCCATGGTTATAATGCTAATCACAATAGCATAATTGAGGACTGCTGCTGTGAATGAACTCTATTCAGGAATAAATTAACATTGTTCAACAAAGTAAAGCATAACATTCATAGCAAAATCCTTAAGCAAAACATATCATCTAATACATATATGTATCTCATAACATTCAGTATGTCATATGGCACATAGCATATATCATTACATTCCCCAAATTTAGGGGGTTCCAGGCTAGGGTCTTCCCTAGGAAGATGCATCCTTAAGAGGTAATAGAAAATACTACACCATCTACCCCTAGGTCACTGTAAGAACAATCTCCTTAATTAATACAGAGTGTCCAAATAAAGTCCTCTCTGATCTTGACTCGAGGCTTACTTCCAAACCCCAGGGCTCCTCTTCCCTGGGCCAATCATCCCCAGCCCTTTCCTGGGGCCACACACAGGCAGCTGTCTACTCTTGCTCTTTGTCTCAGTTCACAGAAGCTGTTCCATTCCAAACTCTTCCTGTTTTTGCCTGACAATAGGTGCCAGGGGCACCTGCCCACAATTTCTAGTTCTAGGAAAACAAAGCTTAACAGGGTTACAACAATATTTATACACATTATTTGTGCCATCATCTCAATACACTTTAACAGCTCTTAAAAGGAATTTAAGCTAAGTGTCCTTTCCATGGGTGGAGCTTCACTCTTCCACTCATTTTACCCATAAAGACCAATAGACAGGGCTCCTGTCTGAGAAATTCTTTTTGTTAGGCCTCCCTACAATATATACATACATATATATACATATATATATATATATGTATATATATATACATACATATATATGTATGTATATATATATATATATATATATACATATATATATATATATAGTTTCCAATCAAAGACTCTTGATTCAATCAGAGCAAGACTCAAGTAAAGGCACTCAAGTGGTTAAAACTCTACTTAGAAAAAGAGCAAAAAAATCCTACTTTGTATGTCATTACAATGGCAACCTAGGAAACACAGAAACATAAAAGATCATCTTCAGTAGAGTGTGGCTTCCTTCTGCTTCTGAAGTGCTGCTACCAGAGAAACAGGGAAAGGGACGGAGAGTGCTATGAATCATGCAGATTTTGGATCATTCACATTCTTTAACTTGGCTGTTAGCACTCTAAATATGAAATCTTTGACCAATGATACACTTTAAAAAATCTCCATTACATGAAATTTGATACTTTTGCTAAAAAAATAAATGTAAAATGGGAAGTTTCTCCAAAGTGGGGAGGGTGTCTTAAAATTTCTTCTTGGAGAGCATTGAATTGGCAAGATTGATTTGATCCTGTATCCAAAGTTAACAAGAAATATCATTTTGTGAGATATTTGGTCATCTGGTATTGCAGTACTCATGGTGTTTGCAAAAAAGAACACTGTGGAAAATACTTGTAGCTTATCCACTAACATCATGCATTTCCCTAGTCTTCCTCTATGGGTATGTATTCCCTTACCAATTAGTCAGTCATTCAAGAAGCATTTACGAAGAACCCACTAAGTGTGAGGCACTGTGTAAGGATACAGAGATACGAAGACAAAAATGCCCCTGATGTTAGGAAATAGAAGATTTGGTCATCTTCTCATGGAAAGGAAAACATGTAAGAAACAAGGGCAGGGCGCAAAGATGATAGACATGGCTGAGCTATCATTGTCCTCAGGTAATATTACCTTCTGTTGTTCTCTGCTGTTATCTAATGGGGCCAGCAGCTTACAAGATTCTCTTACAAGGATGGATTTAAACTCATTTAGTTCACATAGGATGAAGATCATGACAACTGTAGCCAGGCAATGAGCAGAAGCTTCAGTTAAGATTATGTACCTTATAGACTAACTCTCTATTGCTCTTACTCAAAATCTCTGTGCCCTGGAAACAATCTGATCTGGGATTAGAATTTTTTTTAACAACTATAAAATCCCAGATTATCAGTCTTACTCCTAAAACCTTTTGGAGAATTCCACTCAATAAATCTGTAGGAGGTTGTGTAGACTGGGGCAACAAAGCTTCCTTCATGTTCCCAGTAATTATGCTCCTAGTGGATAAACTTGGAGCAGGGAACAAAGAATAAGTGAGGTTTGCTGGGGGTTTATCCTCTACCTTATAAGTTTGGGTCTAAATTCCTTCCTTTACCATTCATACCTTGAATGCTATTGAGTTTTTGTTTATCATTCCTGACTGAAACAAACTTTGCTGATTGCCATACATTTTTAAAAATCAGTTAAAATTTGGTCAAGGTCCTTACTTGTTACCATATTTTGGTGAAGAATCTCCTTGAACCCCAAGCAAAGAGTGATCTCTCCCTCCTCAAAATTCTCATAGGATGCTTTCTGGACCTCTCCTTTATATAAGTGATGTTCTACTGTCATTTATTTATTTATCCATCATATTCCATAATTAGAGTGTTAGTGAAATATCTATTTTGTCTTTCTTAAAAACTTAATTTATTTATATTAAGCATAGATGTGTTATCTATGTGTTATCAACAGAGTCAGGGGGAAAGTATATATAAACAGGCTTAGCTCTAACTGTGGAGGCATTATAGCTGGAATAATTCTCATAGATTGCTACATCCCCTACAGGAAATGAATAAGTAGTATGTAAAAGCCAATAGCAGAGCTCCCTCTGGCAGAGGAAGGCTCTATGATAGAGAACAAAAGTGATTTACAAAATTATTTAAAATGTGGCATGCATGCTTAGGAAAAAAAAAAAACTTGTTGTAGTCCATATCATTGTATCTCATATTTATATAGCACTTTTTAAGTTTACAAGACATTTTACACATATTTTCTAAAGGAAGTTTACAATACAAGATATTAATTTGTTTTTATTATTTTCAATACCTCCTTATCAAACAGAGAAATAAGGATAAATGAAATTAGGGCAGTTAAGTGGCCCAGTGGATAGTGTACTTGGAATCAGGAAGACTCATCTTTCTGAGTTCAAATCTGGCCTCAGACACTTACTAGATGTGTGACCCTGGGAAAGTCATTTAACCCTATTTGTCTCAGTTCTTCTGTAATGAGCTAAACTGTGCTATAAAAAGGAATTGCAAACTACTCCAATATCTTTAGCAAGAAAATTCCAAATGAGTTCATTGTTTCATGGATGACTGAAATGATTGAATAAGTAAAATTCATACATATTTTAAAGACACTTGATGGGAAAGTTATTCTACTAAAAGTCATAATATACATTATGACACAATCTTGTCCAGGTAATTGGTCTTAAAATTATAAAGTAATTTTGTTTATATTGCTGACAGCTTTAAATAATAATCCCATAGAAGTGACTAAATGACCTGGAAACAAGTTGGGTGAATTAAAAGCAATTTAAAAAATAGTATTCTTTTTTCCTTAAAAAAAATCTTTCAGATTTACTGCTGGAGAGACTTCTGATATATGTATTGTCTAGTGGAACCATAATAACAACAAAAAAAACCTGTAATGTCATCAATTGCCGAAAACACCTGTTCTCTGTTTTACATGTTGTTAGTAAGGATTTTCAAAGGTTTGAGTCTATCAATAGACATCTGATTTTGCATTCTATCATTCCCCAAAGGTGGCAAAACTACCTTGTTTGCAAATGGCATTGTGCTAGTTATATTAATCCTTGGCATATTTTAGAGTCTTCTAAATGAGGTCCTTAGCCATTGAAAATATTTCACTCTATCCACATAGAAAAATAAAATGAAATGAAGTAGAAACTGAAGTGTATGAACAATGTTCAGACTATGATGTACAGATGGATGGGCAGTGGCTACAGCTGGTCCTGAGTGGTATTATAGGATAATGACAAAAGGCATAGATTTGGAGTCAAAAATGCCTTGGGTTTGAATTCTAATCCTGTCATTAACTATGTGACCATGAATCTCTGAGCCTCTGTTTAATCATATATACAACGGGAGAAATAATACCTATAACACCTCACATGTAGATTCATATGATATATAATGAATGTAAAGTGCTCTGCAATCTTTAAAACACTATATAACTGACAGTTATTATTATGGAGGAAGGCAGCATGGTATAGTGAATAGAGAGCAAACCCTATCTCTACCCTATTATTGTGTGACAGATATTTCAGAAGAGCAATGATCTAAGTACAGAATTGGAAAAAAAAAAAAAAAAGAAGAAGAAGAAGAAGAAAGTGGCCTGGATTGCATTTTTTAAAATTTAGTATTATTTTCAAAGACTTCAAATTCCTTCCTGAAATGAAAGCCCAGCTTTTAAACTCCAATCTTCTTCTAATGATGAGCATGACTGAAAATATGACATATAATGTCTATCTCTAAAGAATTAAACTTGTGGATTGCCCAAAAGGTATATCAAGGATAAATAGCCTTTAGTGTATCACCAACAAGAAACTATGCACCACATACAGCATTACTGACACTAAAGTGAGGTATAAATGAGAAAGTAGATAGGAAAAGTTATAGCAAGAGCAGGGATAATGGGACAAAGAATATAGATGGGGCTGCTGGACACTGGCAGTCAGGAAGGTAACAGTTTAGGGGAACCTGAACTGAAACAGTTCCTTTGGAGGATTGTGTCCATAAAAGCTGCATATTCTTACTATATTAAGTAAATATCCTACTGTTAACTGTCCAATTATCAGTATATTTCTTTTGGCTCCAGGCCTATCCATAACAAAGTACCAGAGAAACAATTTTACTATTACTGTTGATGTCAACGCAGGGATGTTTTACTCTTTGTGATGCCATTTAGGGTTTTCTTGGCAAAGATATTGGAATTTTTTTTTTTCTGTTGCCTTCTTCAGTTCATTTCACAAATTAGGAAACTGAGGCAAAAAGGATTAAGTGACTTGCTCAGGTCAAACAACTACCAAGTGTCTGAGGCTACAATTGAACTCACGAAAAGTAATCTTCCTGATTCCAGGCCCAGCACTCCATCTACTTTGCTACTTAGCTATCCCTGACTTTACTGACCTTTTATTTCACCTTGAAATCTGAAACTTGGATAGGTCTCCTGACTCTCAATTAATTTTCCTCTATATTGCATTGACTTTCTTGTATACTAGGAAGAAAATATTTGCTTGTATTATGAAGATTATTACCCTGTATTGTAACTTATTTTCCTAAGGTTTCTTTCTTCTACATGATATCTGTTGTGTTATCATGGACAATTGATTAGCACATCCAAAAAGTGTCTTTTAATTGAAAACCTGGTACATTTTCTTTCTGTTTTGTCACTAATATTGTTTTGGATTTTTCTTTTATTTTTCTTCCCAGCATGCTGTTAAACACACATTGGACTTCATAAAGCTGAGATTGGAGGCAAAGCTAATTCTGGACCCCCTACTGCCTTTCATTAATGAAGCTGATTGACCCTTTGCTGATGATACTATTACATTCTTCTCATTGAACGTGATTTGACAGATCTCTCTGCTAATAATCTGTTGCTTGTCACCTGGAGACTGATTTAGCTTTTAACACTTTAGATGTTTCCTTTATTTATTTGTGCAATTGTTTATTTGTTCATTCATTGATAATTTATTCATTCATTAATTTTCATATTACCAACTGTTACTATACTACTTGGATATGCCCTTCACTTCTGCCCTTATAGATATTGGTTGCCAACTTTATAAAACACCCCTTTGACATTGGTTGAAAATATCTGGTTTTGAACTCATGCACCCTTACCCAAATAAGTTCATACACTTTGAATGACCTTTTCTCAATCCTTATCCTTATCCTTCTTGACCTCCCTAGCCTTGAACACTGTCAATCACCCCTACTCCTCGATACTCTCTTCTGTCTACATTTTCATATTACTACTCCCTATTTTTCCTTCTACTTGTGTGATCAATTGTTCTCAGGCTCCTTTGCTGGATATTCATCCATGTCATGCCCAGGAAAAACAGATGTTCCCCAGGGGGAGCATCTCTATTCTGGGATGTCTTCTCTTCTCCCTCCACATTACTTCACAAATCAATTTTTCCAGTCCTTACATCTCCACTCACCTCAAGTCTCACATCTCCGACTATCTATTATATATCTTGAACTAGATGTCTCATAGACATCCTAAACTCAACAATTTTCCAAACTGAATTCATTATCTTTTCTGGTAGCTATTTTCTACAGACCCCACCTCTCAGGTCACTCTCCTTCCTGAACTCCATGAGTTTGATACCTGGATCACAATTTTTCTTTTCTCCACTACTCTTGCTCTCATACTAGGGGACTTGAACATGCCTGTTGAGTTTCCCTCAGTGGAAAACTTAACCATTCAGTTCTTCAACCTACTCATCTCCCATGAGCAATTCCTTCATTCCACCCCAGAAATGGTTTGGAAATTCATTATATCCTTTTTCTAACTTCTCTTTACTGTTGGAGTTAGGGTGTACATTTTCTTCATTCTGCTCACTTAACTTTGCAAGAGTTCCTATAGGTCTTTCAAGGTTTTTCTGAAAGCATTATGCTCATTGTTTCTTATAGCAAAATACTATTCTATTACAATCATATACCACAACTTTTTCAGCCATTCTTCAATTGATGGATATCCCCTTGATTTCCAGTTCTTTGCCACCACAAAAAAAGGCAACTATAAATACTTTTGTACATATATGTCCTTTTCCATTTTCCTTGGTCCTTTTGGGATACAGTAGTGGTGTTGTTGGGTGAAAAGGTACGCACAGTTTTATATCCAAATTGTTCCCCAGAATAGTTGGATGAATTCATAGCTCCACCAGCAATGAATTAGTGTCTCATTTTTTTCCACCTCTCGTGTAGCATTTTTCATTTCCTTTTTGTATCATGTTAATCAATCTGATAGGTGAGACGTGGTACCTGAGAGTTGTTTTAATTTTTATTTCTCTAACCAGTAATGATTTAGGACATTTTTATGTGACTATCAATAGCTTTCATTTCATCTGCTGAAAACAGGTTGTTCATATTCTCTCACCATTTATGGGGAATGTTTCTTATTTTTTTAAAAATCTGGCTCAGTTCCCTATTCATCTGTGAAATGTCTGTGTTCATCCTTCATTTTCAAAGAAGATCATGACGTCAGAGAAATGATGACATGACTTGCACTTGACTTTGTTTTGAGGGGAGAAAAGACTGTCTAAAATCACCAACCTCCTCCTGAGTCATCTGAGTCCACTGACCAGAGATTCATCAGGATGACTGGAGGTGACCCAGGATACGAGAGACCTTGATCTTTTTAGAGGGAGGTAACGCCTGTTGAGTGAATACGCCTTTTTAAGAAGTAGTCAGGATATGGGTCTTTTCAAAGAACAAAAGAAAAAAATAATGAAATCAACAGAAACTGTTACTAGTGACAACCACTCTAGGGCAGCCATTAAGTGGAGCTTGGATAGGGACCTATTGTTAGCCAATCATGGACTTCAGAGTGCACTGAGTGTAAGGTTTTGGGAATGGGAAGGAAAGAAGGAAGGAAGGAAGGAAGGAAGGAAGGAAGGAAGGAAGGAAGGAAGGAAGGAAGGAAGGAAGGAAGGAAGGAGGGAGGGAGGGAGGGAGGGAGGAAGGAAGGAAGGAAGGAAGGAAGGAGGGAGGGAGGGAGGAAGGAAGGAAGGAAGGAGGGAGGGAGGGAGGAAGGATTTGTGAAATGAGACCTTTATCTGAGAAACTTTCTGTAAATTTTCTCCTGGTTTTATCTTTTTTCTTCTAATTTTGGCTGCATTATTTTTATTTGTGCAAAAGCTTTTTTGATTTTATATAATACAATTATATATTTTAATATATAATAAAATTATATAATAACTATAATATTATAATTAACAATAAAATTATCTATTTTGCTCCACCTTCCAGCACTCTACTCAGGGAGTAGAGGAGGCTAAGGAACTTGGGAAGACTTGGGGTATATATAAGTTTGAGTCAAAATGTATGATGATGTTTCTAATGATGGTCTTACCCCAGAAGATGAGACCAAGGAGAGTTGAAGATGAAAAATAGGAAGCAGAGAAGCGGGAACTCATGACATCAGTACTAGAAAAATCTAACATCTCATTATAATTCCTAGAATCCTGAGGAAGAAGAGGAGTCAGTAGCACCTTCTAGGAATATTAACCCATGAAATGATCACCTATTTAAGGCAATGACTGAAGTGAGAGAACTAAAACTATGTAATTTTTAAAAACTGAACAAGAAGAAGGAGAAGAAGAAAAGTTTTTTCTCCAGTTCTCTACAATTTGCAAAACATTTTTTCCTAAAACTGGGAAGTAGTTAGAGGAAGTATCATGGTCCCTATTTTACACATGAGGAAACTGAAGCCCCCACGGATAAGTCCAAGGTTATACAAGTAGTCACCAGTTGAACTGAGGAATCAGAATTCATTCTTTTGACTCTAAGCACAGTACTGTCTCCCCCTACATTGCACTGCTTCTATTTATAGTTAAAGGATGTTGGTGATTTGGGAATGGTCAGAAGAGCTTGCCCTTCCGATGATAGATATCTGTGATCTTAATGAGGTTGATACAGTGGAAAAAGCTGCACTACAATCCCATAGGAATCAAATGCTTTACCCTTATTAATTGGAAGGATATATTCCCTCACTATGGCCTATCATCTGTTACAGATAAGGGACAGTTGTAAGCCAACAGACTAAGTAATATTTCAACAACCTCTGTAAAATACTGACGTTACAAAGAACATAATCTGTCAGGATGGAAAATGGTTGTTGAATGAATGAACAAATAAGGAATTTGCAACAACAAACTACCTGGCATCATAATAGCATTTCAAGATAAAGAATAATATGATCAAACCCATTAAAAAGATTAATATGACAGGAGTGTATATATCTTTTGCAGTGGTGGAGAAAGACTGAAGGCAATTAGACTTATGCAAAAGTTTAGGTGATGTAAAATGAGTACCTGAACTATACTGGTAACAGATATAAAAGTTGTGCTGTTAAATGTTTAACAAGCAGCTCTCCTAGCCTGGTGTGGGGAGTGGGGGGCCCTCTATTCAGGGCATAGTTTTAAGTTTAATCTGCATTACATTTTTCCATCCATTTTTTAGGTTTAGACAATCAACAAAACAACAAATCCAACATCTGTCAGTTTCGGAGGCATAAATACTTACAGAGAGAACATTTAAAAATCAGCCTTTTCAAAATTATCTCAACTAGTTTCAACATGCCACTTTTTGGCTCAGAAAACAGAAAAGATGGATGGTTTCAGGAGGTAGACTCAATAAACCTTAGCAACTGATTAAACACAGGAAGTAAGAGAGGAAAGAATCAAAGATGATTTCCAGGTGACTTAGACAATGGTGACACATAAAGTTTGAATGTGATGCTGAAAAATTGGATCTTGCTCTCATGGATCTTTGCTTTTTTTATAGTGAGTTCATATTGCCTAGATCTCCTATATATTAGTGAATACTAAGTTTTACCCAGAATTTGATTTCCTTGTATATTTTTATCAGAGAGGAAATTGACTGAAGGCATTATTTGCATTAAGATAAAGGGTTTTTTCCAGTTTCCCTTACTCATCCATATGTCTTGAATTATACACACCTGGGTTATTACCTATTGTATAAGATCCAGTTGCTGAACTAGTTACCAAATAATAAATGTGATCTTATATTAAAATTACTGACTAGCACTAGCTCAGCAAGGTTACTATCCAGAACAACTTATTGGAAGCTCTCCAGACATTGGCCAGGGTTTCCCCATGATAGTAGAAACATAAGCTCAATTCATTTTTCTTTTTATTGCTTTAATAAACTTCTTTTCTCTACTTCATTGTAGCTGTCATTACCTTGGATCTCACCACAATCTTCTAATTTAGATCTCCCACGGTCATAACTAAATTTATTTTAATCCATTCAATTCAATCAAATTCAATTCTGTGAAAATGTATCAAATACCTACCATCAGAGAGACCTTTCCTCAGACTTTTGGAATTCCAGGATGAATAAATTCTTAGCTAATCTAGCAGATTCTATTCTATCTTACAATAAATGGCATTCATTACTGATAAGATCAAGCATATTATCTTCTATCATGCTATTAATCTAATAAATTATGGTTCAACATCAATTATATTTAATCTTTTTAGTATCCAAAAGGTAATAAGCAAAGCAGTAAGTCCTAAAAGTGATAGACAAAAGAATTAGGAAGACTATCCTCTAGAGTTTTTATTTACTGTCAAACACTTGACATTTGGTCTGTATCATTTCATCCTAACTATAGCAAAAAGCTCATTATTTTGGCATTAGTTTTAATTTTGATATTTGAAACCAAAGGCTAGTCTCATTTTCAAAAGCATTTTAGAATAACAAGAACTTCTCTTAATAATGTCAATAAGGTGAATGCTTGTAATTGCAATTTCCATTGATATTTCATGATATTGCTGTGAAAGCTTCCCAAACCAAATGAAGTTCTTTTCCACAATAGCTAAAATATTACTTAGGTACTTTTTATGTGTCAAGCATTCCTCTACGTAAATTAAGGATTACAGGAGAAGTGTAAAATATATTAGGTACCTGGCCTTTTTTATAATTTTCCTTCTTTGGCATTTACATTATCCAAATTTACCATCCAATCTAGATTCTAGTGGCTGTTATCTAATGATCCAAAAGACTTTTTCCCTTCTTCCTCCATAGAATAATAAAGGTAAGAAAGATTCCCAAAGTGAATGAGTACCTGGGGGAATCTATACCAATGAAAACTCAGATTTTTCAAAGATCAAAGACTTCATTACTTGGCTCACAATTTTTCTCTCAATCCTGCTTCGTAATATTGGAACATCTGCTCATAATATTTACATTTCCTCAAATACTCTAACATGCCAGTTCCTCAATGTACTCAGTTCTCATGATCTATTTCTTTACTCTACCTTATTTATACACAGAGATGTTCACTTTTGTTCTTACCATCAGTCACAAAGATACTACTTCTAAATACATGAACTCTGAAATTTCTTTATCTAGTTGTAACTTTTAAAATTCTATCATTCCCTATGTTTTGTTATGCCCTAACCTTGCTCTTCATCCTTACCTTCTCCATCAATCTGTCAAACTTTCAGTTCTCTCCTAGGACATAAATCTCTGATCTGACTATACTCTGTTCCCTTGAATCCTTAAAAGTAAGGACTTATTTATTCATTTAAATAAATATACAAAAAACCCAAATAAATGAATCTTCACCTACAATAGGTCCTGGCATATGGTAGGTATGCTTACTCATTTTCAGACATCAAGGTGCCAAGATGACAGAGTAAGCAGTAAGCTGCTCTTAATCTCCCTTATTCACCTCTAAAAATCCAAAAAAAAAAAATATCATCCTAAGTGGGTGGGGGGACTTTGAAGAGGAGCTAGCAGAAAGACAGGTTGCTGCAGTCTTTTAGCCTGGGAGACTTGGGGAATTAACAGGAAAAGTCCCTCTTGCTCTGGTGGAAGGAGAGTAGTACAGGATAGGAGGTGTCCTAGAAAGCCAGCAAGCCACACAGCAGGAGATCCTGAGTCCAAGGGTTGTGGAGTAGGCAAGTGCCAATACCAGGACCCTCCAGGTGCCTTGGCACAGTCAGGGCAGACACCATCTCAGAAAACCACCACATGTGCCAGTGGTCTGGATTCCTCCAGCAGTCAAACCTCCTCATACTTCAGTGCAGCTCAGGAGAGCAGGTGCCCTCTAGGGTCCAGAACTCCTAGAATACCAAGAGCATCATTGTAGCTCTGGAGTAATGCAGAAGAAAATTACACCTGGCCTCAGCACATGCAAGCCACCACCACCACAACCCCAGATCAGCAACAGAGAAGCTGGCAGATGCCTACAGTCTCCAGCTGTGATCACCTGATGACTCAGTGAACCAAGTCTGTGACCAGGTGGCCAACCCCTAGCGCAAGAAGTGTGGAATTATGTCCCCTGTGTTCCAGCAAGAGAGCTCACCTTTAAAAGCCAGGAAATAGGCAAACATCATGAACAAAAAGCAGAAGTGAACAATGGCCATAATTTCTTTCTATGGGGATGGGAAGATCAAAACACAAATTCAGAAGAGGTCAAGAATGTCAATATACCTATATCCGAAACCTCAAAAGGGAATATGAACTGATCTCAAGCCCAGTGAGTCTTCTTGAAAGAGCTCAAGAAGGATTTTAAAAGTCAAATAAGAGAGGTAGAGGAAAAGTTGGAAAAAGAAATGAGTTATACAAAGAGAGAGTCAACAGCTTAGAAAAGGAAGGACAAAAATTGTCTGTAGAAAATAATTCTTCAAAAATCACAATTGGCCAATTTTTTTTGGGGGGGAAGCACACTGAACAAAATAACTCCTTAAAAAGTAGAATTGACCAAATGGAAAAGGAGGTACAAAGCTAACTGAAGAAAACAATTTGTTAAAAATTAGAATTGGGCAAGTAGAAGCTAATGACTCTTTGAGACATCAAGTTGTGAACTGATACAAACATTCTGGAAAGCAATCTGGAACTATGCCCAAAGATCTATACAATTGTGCATACCCTTTGACTCAGCAATACCGCTTCCATGTCTGTATCCCAAAAAGATCATAAAAATGGGAAAAGGATCAACATATACCAAAAGACTTATAACAGCTCTTATTTTTCAAAATTTCATTCAATTCTTTTATATTCTTCTAATTATTTCTTCACTTAATTTATTTCTAGTTTTCAACATTCACTTCCAGAAGATTTTGAATTCCAAATTTTCTCCCCATCTCTCCCCTCTCACCACCCCAAGATGGCTAGCATTCTGATTACTCCTTCCTCCAATCTGTCCTTCCTCCTATCATCCCTTCCATTCCATTATCCTGCAGGGTGAGACAAATTTCTATACCCCATTGCCTGTATATTTCACTTCATAGATGCATGCAAAAACAATTTTTAACAATTATTTTTAAAATGTTGAGTTCCACTTTCTCTCCCTCCCCTCCTCCCCTCTCACCCTCATTGAGGAAGCAAGCAATTTGATGTAGATTGTATCTGTGCAGACATGCAAAACACTTCCATAATAGTCATGTTGTAAAAAACTAACTATATTTCCCTCCATCCTATCTCATCCCCTATTTATTCTATTCTCTCCTTTGACCCTGTCCCTCCTCAAAAGTGTTTACTTCTGATTATTCCCTTCCCCAATCTGCCCTCCCTTCTATCATCCCCTTGCCTCTTTCTTGTAGGATAAGAAAGATTTCCGTATCTGATTAAGTGTGTATGTAATTCCCTCCTTAAGCCAAAGCAGATGAGAGTAAGGTTCACTCATTACCACTCACCTTATCCCATTCCCCTCCAATAAAAGAGCTTTGTCTTGCTTCCTCTATATGAGATATCTACCTCTCGCTTTCTCCTTCTCCCAGAACCTGCTTCTCTCTCATCCCTTAATTTTATTTTTAGATATCATCCCTTCATATGCAACTCACCCTGTGCCCTCTTTGTGTGTGTGTGTGTGTGTGTGTGTGTGTGTGTGTATTCCCTCCCACTACCCCAATAATGAGAAAGGTCTCATGAGTTATAAATATCTTTCCATGTAAGAATGTAAACAGTTCAACTTTAATAATCCCTTATGATTTCTCTTTCCTGGTTATCTTTTCATGCTTCTCTTACACCTTGTATTTGAAAGTCAAATGCTCTCGTCTTTTCATCAAGAATGCTTGAAAGTCTTCTATTTAATTAAGTATCCATTTTTCCCCTGAAGGCTTATACTCAGTTTTGTAGGATAGATAATTCTTGGTTTAGTCCTAGCTCCTTTAAACTCCAGAATATCATATTCTAATTGCTTTGATCCCTTAATATTGAAGTTTCTAAATCTTGGTTGTCCTCATTGTGTTTCCACAATGCTTGATTTTTTTCTTTCTTGCTGCTTGTAATATTTTCTCCTTGACCTGGGAACTCTGGGATTTGACTACAATATTCCTAGGAGTTTTCCTTTTTGGAACTTTTTAAAGTGATCAGTGAATTCTTTCCATTTATATTTTACCCTCTGGTTCTAGAATAACTGGGCAGTTTCCCTTCATAATTTCTTGAAAGATGATGTCAAGGCTCTCTTTTTATCATAACTTTCAATTAGTCCAATAATTATAAAATAATCTCTCCTTGGTCTCTTTTCCAGGTCAGTTGTTTTTCAATGAGATATTTTACATTGTTTACTTTTTCTAGATCCTTTTGATTTTGTTTGATTGTTTCTTGATGTTTCTTTAAGGCATTAGCTTCACTCGCCCAAATATAATTCAGATCTCATCTCCCAGCCCAATAGACTTTTCCTATTAACCTTCCTGGTTATCTTAGGCTAGAAATTTGCTCACTCTGTCATTTTGTGGGTTCTGTTGTTCTATAATTTGTTTAGTCATTTTGACAGGCATTTGGAGGAATTTGGAAAAGTGTTCAAGCAAATCTTTGCTTTTTTTTTTAATCTTACATCTTGCTTTCTCCCCCTGTATAGCAACTCTTTTTATGTTGGCCAAGAATTGAACATTGAGGGAATACCCATTAATTGAGGAATGGCTGAACAAGTTGTGATATATTAATGTAATATTGTAATTTGTAAAATGTAAAAACAATGTAATTAATGTAATAATATAACTATTATTCCATAAGAAATGATGAACAGACAAACTTCATAGAAAATCCAGAAAGACTTACATGAACTGATGCTGAGTGAAGTGAGTAGAATCAGGAGAACATTGTATAGAGTAAAAGCAGCCCTGTGCAATAACTACCTTTGATAGATTTACTTCTTCATAGCAACACAAGGATCTAAGACAAAAGAACTATGCAATCTGAATGCAGATCAAAAGCATACTTTTTGCTCTGTTTTTTGTTTGTGTTTCTTCTTTTTCGTGGTTCCTTCCATTGGTTCTAAATCTTTCTTACAATATGACTAATGTGAAAATATGTTTAATAGAGCCTATATCATATTGCATATCATCTTAGGGTGGGGAGAGTGGAGAGGGTGGGAGAAAAATTGGAACTCAAAATCTTATGGAAATGAAGGTTAAAAACTAAAATTAAATTAATCAATTTTTAAATATGAAAAAGAAATAAAAATGCATATTGATTGATTGACCAGTTCCCAGTCTTTACCTCTTGTCAAACCATTTGATTTTACACTATCTTCTACTTTTGACTCCTTTACCCCGATCCCATAAAAGAAAATGTTTTTCAAAATTCCAATTCTGAAATAGTCCCACCTGATTGCTCAGTGGCGTTTATATACTACTGAGTGAAACTAGAAATTACTAGGGCCACTACATTTTTCTGCTATTATTCTGAGGCCTAAACACAACAGTCACTCTTTACGAATTGATTATCTATCCCACTCACAAATGCAGCTGTTGCAAACCTTCTCATCTCTCCTTCCCTTCTCATTACTCTCTTAACTTGAGATCACGCCTCATACTTAATGTTTTCCTTACTCCCTTCCCTGCGTGCTAAACATATCAACTAGCTGTCCTTTCTATTGTTATAATACAAAGAAAGGTTCTACATTACCAAAATATTTATAGTAGTACATTTGCAGTAGCAAAGAGATCATAGCAGAGTAGATGCTTATTGATTGAGGAGTGACTAAACAAGTTGTGATATATGAATGCAATGGAATACTACAATCCTTCAAGAAACAATTGATATAATAACTACTGAAAAGTATGGGACAATTTATATGAACATGATAATTAGTAAGCACAATCAGGAAAAGAATCTGAATAATGAATAGAGCTATGTTAATAGAAAGAATAAAAACAAAAAAGAAAAACTGAATAAGAAATTATAATAAACAAGTCTGCCCCCCCAAAAAAAAGATATGATAAAATGTCTATCCCTTCTTTTTTTTGTGGAAGTTGGTGATTATAAGAGTAGAACACTGTATATTTCAGACCTTTAGAAAGTGTTTACTAATTCTGCTAAAGATTTTTTTTTGATGATGTTGATGAAATAACTGATAGTTCTTTGGGGGTGGAAATGGAGAGGATAATGGTGATATAAAAAAGGTAAAAAGCAAAAAACTATATTGTAAAATATGTATATTTACATATACATAAGTAATAGTACAGAAGCAAGTAAAGCAATTTGATTATCACCTTGTGAAATTGTGTGCATACATATATAAATGTGTGTGTGAATATGATTTCAGAAGGTAGTGACAAATATACACACAGATTATATACATGCATATATATATACACACACATATATAATATAAATTTATTATATTATTAAATTTGACAAGGTGGTAACACAATTGTCTCACTAATTTGTATAACCTTATGAAATTATTATTTTCTTTATATTTTTAAAATGTCTTATTAATGCTTTTTTTGCATATATCTGTCACTACTTACTATTCTGGCACAACTCTTTTCCAAATGAAAGTCTTTCCTTATGACCAATATGTGTGATCAAACAAACCAACACATTTCCATGTCTGCATGATTCAATTCTCATTCAACTCTAGTCAACCATTTCTTTGGAGAAAACAAATGCATTACTATTAGAATACTCAAAATTCATCTAAAATTTATATGAAACAATAATCTCAGTAAAATAGTAGGATATAATATAAATGCTTAAAATCAACTTACTTTTCAAAATCTAATTTGAATTCTTTTTCTCCATTTTAAACACATTCCCCTTTTTTCTGATAGTATAATAAAGTCATTTCATTGGCATATCTCCAACAGAAGATATGAAATGAACATACCTATTCATAACCATTTTTCTGAATTTTAGCATCTACAGTATATATCTGAGTGTAATATACTTCTAAGCTTTCACCTCTTCCTGTGAAATTAATTAAAATGATATTTTGAAAAACTGCTCTAAGCTACATTAGTGTTCTTTGATGTTGCAGCTGGATGGGGACCTCTCTCTGACTTCTTGTCCATACTTACAAATTTATCCCCCATTCCAACATCATATTTCCTTGCCTCAGAAAATGAGCCAAATTTCTAAATTCTAATAGCCTATGCATGTCCAGGTCTATATTGAGACCAAGTTACTGACAGATAGGAGATTGTAGAGAATGCTTACAGAGTTTTCTGTTAATTGACCTCCTAACCTGTGAGAAGACAAGCATATCACATGCATTGAGCCTGGGAAGGCAGACTTCTACAAGCTTGATAACATTTTGAATGAGTCTGAGATAGTATGTAATGGAAAGAAGAGTCTTCCAACAAGAGCAGCAGTGCCAGGGATATCAGTCAAATTTCTGAAGAAATTTTGAATTGTTTCTTCAGATATGGGCAGCTAGGTATGACAGGCTCAGTTCAGGGCAAAGCCTCTGTTTCATCAAAAAATAAAACAACCCAAAATAAGTCTATTAGGTGATTGTTCCTCTAAGAAGTGAGGGAAATTGTGGAAGTGATCTACATTTTTAATTTCTCCTTCCTTTCCCTGGAAAAATTGTCTGTTACAAGTTGTCCATTTTCTCTCTCCAATGGCTATTTAAAGCCTATTCCCTTTGGATAAAGGTAAGAGTTTATCTTAGGACTTTTAAGAACAGCTGGGTCAAGATCAATGTGAATTCAATACAAATTATGTGAAATTCAAGTTAATGTGAATTATAAAATGATACCAGGTCACATTCAATGTGCACTAAATTAAAATAGTTTGATAAGCAGGAGCTACTTGAGGGTTTTAGCATATTGATACGAATTCTGTATCTGCCTGCCATATATGGATGTGATTTGATGCTACATACAATTTTACCATTTTTATCATATCATCAGTAAAGGACTATCTTTAGGTAGGATCTTTGGAAATCTTTATTTTAATTTCTATAACCATTCTTTCATATTGTAACAAACTTGAATCAGAAATAATTTTTCCTCATCCTTTTCTATTATATTATGATAATAAATGGATAAAATCATATTTAAAAAGACATTGTATGTTTCCATTGTAGAGGAAATGATTACCATTTTGTATATAATTTTATTTTCAAATAATACAAATTCAAATAACTGGAACATTGTACAGGATCCATTATTTGTGCTAATTGGGACCAGGGTATACTTTATCGCTACAAATAAGGTAAAATGGGGGAAAATCAATGGCCAGATTAAATATACAATTATTTAAATGAGACACAAGACTAACTTTCTTGTAATAAGATTTCAGTTCTGACCTAAGCTCCTCTAGTTGTGATGACTAAAAAATTACCTGTACTTTTAAAATAATCTAAAATTTAAGAAACTATCTGTGTGAATTTGAGCTGGTTTGTTCCTAGGTTAAAACCCTTGATCATCATTTATCTATCTATTTATCATCTACCCACTTACTTATTTACTCATTTATTTGTGTAGACAGGTTGCTTAAATGTGAAGACCTCAGAGAAAACCTACAGCTTCTCACAGGAAGGGGATCTAAATGAAATCTTTGAACAAAGGGAAGGTTTATCCCTTAAGCCAGGAAAGTAGGAGGAAACAGGTATAGATGAGGATTACCAGATACACAGTATTTCTGTTGAGAAATAGGAGAGCCTTCCTCATCCAAACTCTGGTCAATGTAGAGATAACTGCTGGTCTCCTAATTCTTGAGGTATCTTTTCTCTGTGAATAATTCCTACTAATTTAAAGGATTATGCAACCGCTTCTTCAAGATACTGTTGATTAGTGTCCCTAAAATCTATCATTTCTGCAAACAGCTTCTGATGGTCCAGATCCAGCAGATGGGAAGCTGTACTATTAGTACTAAGGAGTTTCTGTTTCTTTTCTTTTGTTTTTAAAGATCACAAGTTCATAAGTTTCTGAAAAGTTCAGGGTGATATTTTAGGGAGCTATGTGTTCATCCCTAGTTATATTCCTCTAATTCATTTTTACAGAAGAAACATAGTATTTGGCAGCCATTCAGTGAATTTGTTCAAAGCTTTCCTGAAGTGGCAAAGAAGCAAACTTGGGTGATACTGTCCAATGATACACTCTTAGCTTTCCTCTAAGTTCCTTCCTTTCATGAATAGAAGCAGTGTGCAGGATCACCAGGGCTCCCTTTCCTACCAGTAATGCCCCAAGATATCACAGCATAGACAAAAATTCACTGTCTTTTTGCACCAAATTCAGGAATTTAGATGACTTGGAAAAAGCCTCAAATTCATTTTCCTACATCCTACCCACAAGCAGTAAGAACATGCATGCTAATTAAGATGCAGAAATAGATATAGCTATCCAATACCCCAATAATTAATATGAAAAGTAAATAACAGCTCTTGGTTATGTAACAGATAATGTTTAAGTGAATACGAAATACTTGAAAGATGGTGGATACCTTTTGTTTTAAAATAATATTTATTTTCAAAGGAAGATAATAAAGAATGGGATTTGCTCTGGGATTTATGCTTTTGACAATACCTTGTCTCATTATTTTTACTTTGAAGTTGCTAAAAAGAAGAAAGGTAGAGAAATAGTTCTGAAAAACACATGCAAATAAATTTAAAGAATCTTTAATAATACTAAAAGTTGTTGTATTTTAAAAAGCATTATAATTTTAAGATACACCTACTGTCTACATATGGATAAGGATCACCATGATGTACAATCAACTCTTTCTATTATATCACCTCTTTGATATACCTCCTGAGACACCTCTACCCTTTTTTGATTATTATTATTAAGTATTTGTTTTCAGTTTTCTGCAATCACTTCCATAAGTCTTAGATTTTCTCTCCCTCCCACTCCATTCTCTCCCTAAGATGACATGCAGTCTTATATGGGTTCTATACATGTATACTTATTAAACACATTTTCACATCTGTCATGCTGATTAGAAGAATGTAACATGAACGAAAGAAACCATGAGAAAAACCCAAACAAAACAATACATAGCACAAGAGAAAATAGTCTGCTTCATTTTGCATTCTAATTCCAAAGTTCTTTCTCTGGATTTGGATGCCATTTTGCCTCAAGTCCTTTGGGAACGGTTTAAGTCCTTGCATTGCTATGAAGGGCTAAGTCTACTAGAAAAATTCCTTGCACTGTGGTTGTCAATGTGTACAATGTTCTCCTGGTTCTTCACCTTTCACTCAGCATCAGTTCATGTAAGGTCTTCCAGGCCTCTCTGAAATCTTCCTGTTGATAATTTCTTATAGCACAATAGTATTCCATTATATTCAAGGACCACAACTTGCTCAACATTCCCCAATTGATGGATATACCGTTGATTTCCAATTTTTGGCCACCACAAAGAGAGCTGCTATAAATATTTTTGTATATGTGGGACTCTTTCCCATTTTTATGATGTCCTTGGGATAGTCTTCTAAGTGATATTGCTAGGTCAAAGGGTATGCATATTTTTGTAGCCTTTAGGGCATGCTTCCAAATGGCTTTCCAATATGGTTGGATTAGCTCACAGCTCTACCAATGAATTAATGTTCAAACTCTGCTACATCTTTTTCAGCATTTATCATCTTCATATTTTGTCGTGTTAGCCAATCTAATAGCACCTCAGAATGGTTTTAATTTGTACCTCTCTAATCTATAGTGATTAAGAGCATTTTTTGATATCACTATAGATACCTTTAATTTCTTCCTCTGAAAACTGCCTGTCCATGTTCCTTGACCACTTATCAATTGGGAAATGACTTGTATTCTTGTACATTTGACTCAGTTCCCTATATATTTTAGAATGAAGCCTTTATCACAGACACTAGATGCAAAAATTCTTTCCCAGTATTCTGCTTCCCTCCTAATCTAGGTTGCATTGGATTTGGTTGTGCAAAAAATTTTCAATTTATTGTAACCAAAAATATCTATTTTGCACTTCATAATGTTCTCTATCTCTTGTTTGGTCATAAATTTCTCCATTCTCCATAAATCTGACAAATACACTATCCCTTACTCCCCTAATTTGTTTAAAGTATCAGTTTTTATACCTAGATCATGAATCCATTTGGACTTTATTCTTGTGTAGATTGTCAGGCATTGGTCTAGGTCCAATTTCTGCCACACTGTTATCTAGTTTTCCCAGCAGTTTTTGTCAAACAGTGAGTTCTTATCCCAGAAACTGGGGTCCTTGAGTTTATCAAACGGTAGATTGCTATATTCATTGACTACTTTGTCTTGAGTACTTAATCTTTTCCACTGGTCTACCCCTCTATTTCTTAGCCAGTACAAAGTGGTTTTGATGATTGCTGCGTTATAATACAATTTGAGATCTGAAGTAGGTATAGAAAAGAATATACATTTTTCTCAGGGGTGCATGGCACATAAACAAAAATCGACCATGTACTAGAGCATAAAAACCTCACAGTACAGTGCAGAAAGGCAGAGGTAGTCAATTCATCCTTCTCATATCATAATTCAATAAAAATTATATGTAATAAAAGGCTGTGGAAATATAGACCAAAAATTAATTAGAAATTAAATAATCTAATCCTAAAGAATGAGTTAAATAACAAATTATAGAAACAACCAATAACTTCATTCAAGAGAATGACAATAATGAGACAACCTACCAAATGTTTTGGGATGCTGAAAAAGCAGTTCTTAGAGAAAGTTTTATGTCACTGAATGCCTACATGAGTAAAATAGAGAAAGAGGAAATCAATGAATCGCTCTTGCAGCTGAAAAAGCTAGAAAAAGAACAAATGAAAATCCCAAAGTAAATACCAAATTATGAATACTGAAAACCAAAGGAGAGATTAATAAAATTGAAATTAAGAAAACTATTAAACTAATAAATAAAACTGAGTCAGTTTTAATTAAAAAAACCAATAAAATTGATAAACCTTTGGTCAATTTGATTTTTAAAAAAAAGAAAAAAGAAAACCAAATTACCAATATCAAAAATGAAAATGGTAAACTTACCTCCAATGAGGAGGAAATTAAAACAATAATTAGAAATTACTTTGCCAAACTGTATGCCCATAAATTTTACAATCTAAGTGAGATGGATGAATACTTTAATAAATATAAATTGCCCAGATTAACAGAAGAGGAAGCTGAATACTTAAATAAACCCATCTCTGAAAATTAAACTGAACAAGTCATCAGGGAACTTCTTAGGAAAAAATATCCAGGATGAGATAAATTTACAAGTGAATTATATCAAATATTTAAAGAACAGTTAATTCCAATACTACACAGACTACTTGGGAAATCTGGTGAAAGAGTCCTACCAAATTCTTTTCTATGATACAAATATGGTTTTAATACTTAAACCAGGAAAAGCCAAAACAGAGAAAGAAAATTATAGACCAATTTCTCTAATGAATATAGAGGCAAAAATTTTAAGTAAGGTATTAGCAAAAAGAATATAGCAACTTATTACAAGGATAATACATTATAGTCCGGGAGGATTCGTACCAGGAATTCAGGTTTGGCTCAATATTAGGAAAACTATCAGCACTATTGATCAGATCAACAACAAAACTAACAGAAACCATGTGATTATCTCAACAGATGCAGAAAAAGCTTTAGACAAAGTACAAAACCCATTCCTATTGAAAACACTGGAGAACATAGGAATAAATGGAGTTTTCCATAAACTAATAAGCAGTATCTATCTAAAACTATCATTAAGCATTATGTGCTATAGAGATAAGCTAGATGCATTTTCAATAAGATCAGAGGTGAAATAAGGATGTCCAGTATCACCACTGTTATTCAATATGGTATTAGAAATTTTAGTTTTAGCAATAAGAGAAGAATAAGTAATTGAAGGAATTAGAATAAGCAAAGAAGAAACTAAGCTATCACTCTTTCCAGATGTTATAATGATATACTTAGAGAATCCCAGAGAATAATGTAAAAAAGTACTTAAAATAATAAATAACTTTGTCAAAGTTACAGGTTACAAAATAAATCCACATAAATCATTTGCATTTCTGTATATAACTAATAAAGCCCAACAGCAAGAGATAGAAAGAGAAATTCCATTTGAAGCTAAGGAAGACACTATAAAATATTCGGAAATCTACCTACCAAAACAGACCCAGGGACTATATGAATGCAACTACAAGACACTTTTTGCACAAATAAAGTCAGATTTCAGTAAGTGGAAAAACATCAGTTGCTCATGGGTAGGTAGAGTTAATATAATAAAAATGATAATTCTACCTAAATTAACTTACTTATGCAGTGCCATACCAATCAAACTACCAGAAAAATATTTTCTAGTGTTAGAAAAAATAATATCAAAATTCTTCTGGAAGAACAATAGCTCTAGAATATCAAGGCACCTCTCTTTTTGCCTTGTATATTTGCCTTGGCTGCTTAGCTGCCTTCAAAGTGTTTGGATGAAATTTGAGGCAACAACTCTTTCCTTCTGATGAGATGCAGATGAGATGACTTTGCCATCTGCCCTGGAACTGCATCCTAAGGTATTCCTTACCACCATTTCTGCCCTTGTGTCCTGAAGTATCCCACTCCCTTATTATTATCATCTGATCTCTTTGTGTAATCTAAGAATCTGTCGATCTTGCCAATATCACTCTTAGGTCTTCCTGGGCCTTATCACCTGCCCTAAAGCTAAAGTGTCACTTATGCAATGTTTCTCTCTGTCAGAATGTGAACTCCTTAAAAGCAATGATGATGTTACTTTTTCTATTTGTATCCTCACTGCTTAACACAGTATTTGGCACATAAATGCTTAATAAATGTTTTTGCATTCATTCATCTTAAAGATTACCATCAAAAATCACTAACTCTGAAAGGAAAAAAATAAATTCAATGGAGATGATGCATATGTGAATTATATTCTTTTAACTATTCATTTTTAATCTAAATAACCAGCTTCTATATCTAGGGTCAAATGAGAAGTTATGAAAAGATTAAATATTGTTTTAAATGTACCTCAGAGACAAAAACTTTTACGATCATTGAAAATGAAATCAAGCCAAAGATAGAGCTGTATATAGCACAAAGAAAAAGTTCTCTTGCAGGTACTTTCATATATTAAAAAGAAAGTATTATTTTTGGAATGCAGTATGTCTTTTTCTTTAGCAGTGCTTTGGAAAACCTGAATAACATTATCTATAGATAAAATTTCTTTTAGCAAGTACCTGTTCAAACTGAATTTTCTGCCAACAAACCTTGACAAATGGATTATCACAGAAAGAAAAACTACATACTAACTAAGTATTGCCTATATATTAAATCAAGCTGAGTTAGCTGGAAGGGGGGAAATTTGAAGTAGTGGTGTCTTAACTAAGAACAAAGACATCATTTATCTAATATAGCAACTTAGTTTCCAAGAATATAGCTTTTAATTTTCTATCTTTTATATTTTGGTTCATTAAAAATAACATTCCTTTTAAGTGCTTTTTTAAAAGTTAAAAATACAATACAGTTAGTAAGGATACCTTTAGTTAGCATAAGCAGTGACCTATATGATATGATTTGAGGGTCAATAGAGAACATGCTCCTCATTCCCAAATCTCATCCATCAGTCTCAGATTTCTCTATTAGCAGTCCATTTCTTTCATTGAAAAGTTAACACCTTTCTTATCTCTGAGATCCTTTCTAAATTCAGAATTCTATTGATCCTCTAAGGAACCTATAACCAACCATGGAATAAATTAGACATAAGACCATCATTTATACCTTAGTGTAAATTACTCTATATGATCTTTTCCAAAATGACATCTAGCTAAGAAGTGAATAAGGGCATCATTATGGAATGGTGATGGAAACAGCAGGGAAAGATGGCACTGCGCTACCATTTTAAAATTTTCCTGGGACATGCACTGATCTTCAAAGACCTTATAATTTAGATATATTTTATTAACCTTAACAATAACTCAGTTACACAATAACAACTGCAGCAGCAACAACAACAAATCTATTTCTAACTTTCTGTTCTACATAGAAAACTACTGGAAAAGAAAGATCGTTTGGGTACCTGCGTTTATATGTTATATGTATCTCACCAAATACACCATCACCAATGTGATCATGGGATTCAATGGGGTCATTTTGTATTCTGCCCTCTTGTTTATACAGTTATCCCTTCCAATTTGCAAGTGTTAGCAGTGTGGCACTCCTGTGATTTGGAAAATTCATATAAAAATTTTGGGCATTTCTTTCATACCAGAGAAAAAGTCTGATTTGCTTTTTTCTTTTCCTTTTGGGGAGAATTTACAGTATCTTATTGCAAAATTTGGTTTAAATATCTCGGCATAGATTTTCTGTCATTTGCAGGCCTTTGTGTGTCATCTGTTTCTGTAAAACTCCCATAAAATTCCCCTTTAATTTCTTATGCCACCCCATGACATATCAAAACCACAATGGAGAAAGTCATAACTACACTTCTTTTCCCTGCTTCCTACTCCCCTACTTTTCTCTGCTCAATAAGGCAGTAGATGGATATAATCTATAATCTGCACTGAAAAAGCTCGTATCAATTGCCCTAATTTTCTACCCATTATTCCCATTATTTCCCTAACCAAAACACCTTTCTCTGGCCTAAAATTCAGTATAAGTGCTGTCTCCCACTAAGAGAATATTACTTCCTCTAGGTCATGAACCGTTTTTGCATTTGTATCTCCATCAATTAGTATACTACTTGGCATATAATAAACAATAGTTTTTATTGCTTCAAGATGCAGCAACTTTTTTTACAATGATTTTGTAGGAAACTGTCTAAAAGACTATTTTAAGTTTTTTTTAAATATTAGAGACATTCTTATAAAAATAAGGGTGAAAAAGGAGAAGGAAAAATACACGTTTAAAATGTCAAGGTTTTTTAAAGTTTCTTACATTTATTCCTCATTCCACTCAGTCTGTGCCTTTGACATATTAAAGAATGATGACAAATTAAAAATTTGGTGAATTATTTGAAATATTTAGAGATATGTTTTCTAGAGACAGAGGTTATTACTATGTAGATGTAGTTAACAGAGGCAATATAGTAAGCATAAAACACTAGCTTTAAAGCACTTGGGTTCCCTTTCTACATCTATTGCTTACTTCTTGCAATACATTGAATAAGTCAATTAATCATGCCTGGCCTTAGTTTCCTTGTTTGAAAAAAATGAATTAGACTAGATTGTGGTTATTTCTAAATCTAGAGTTGTACCTTAATACTGCCTCAAAGGACAGAAGTGTGAGAAGAAGCAGGGATAGAAAGTGGAAAAGTAATATTAAAAGTAGAGGAAGTCAATAATTCAATCAATAAAGTGTTAAAACTCTTGCTTGCAATCCTCATAACCAGTAGTCTAGGGAAGTTGAAGTAGGATGTTAGCAAAGTTAGTAACTCAGTTGTTCATCACAGTGTAATATTTATAGATCAATTTACACACATTAGCGTTAATTAGCTTTTACATAGAATATTGAACTTTTCAAACCTTTTCCAGTTAAACTATCTCATTTCATTCTGGACAGCAATTAAGGCTACTAAGAAAATATGATTATCTCCATTTTAAAAATGAGGACACTGAGATACAATGGCTTGTATATAGTAGGACCTTAATAAATCTGTGTTGAGTTGTGCTTATTCTAGTTATAGGTAGATAGTAATAGGACCAGCACTAAAATATGTACACATAAAGCAAATAGCACATTAGCTCAGTACTGATTTTTAACCCCTTAACATACCCCCTCTCCAAAGTCAGAAAAACACTATTTTTAAAAAGAAACCTGGGAAGAAGAAGAAAAAGCTAAAACTAAGGATTTGATCTAAATCTTTGCCTTAGAAAGCAGCTAGAAAATTATCAAAGCCTCACTTCCAGACTATTTTCCTAGTGCTTAGGCAAATGGTCTTTCTTTATCCTTGGTTGTCTCAGACTAACCTTATAAGATGGTTTGGACTTCATATCACATGCATTTTTTTTTACTGCTGCTAACTAAAATTTCACTTCATAAAGAATTGTTGATCTGATAATATATCCTGTTAAGGATATATAATTAGCTAAGAAGCTAATAAGCTGAGAAACATAGTATTGTGGCCAACCAAGGGTTTGAGACGCCTTCTCTACCCCATATTGCTTGCAATCAGATCCTACCATTCTTTTCAGAGTGAAGCAGGTAGTCTAATTGCTCCCTATGACTCTTTCTTACAAACCTAGGAATCAATTGTGTGACTAGGTTGCCAGGTATATAACTATGAAGTCTATTCACTGCCTCACCATTTATAGTGAATGGTTCTATAGGGTTGCCAATGTTATGTTTACTTAATGAGTATATACCTTTTTTAAAAGCAAAAAGTCTAGAAAAGTTATAAGCACTCATTAACTAAAAGCAGTTAGAAAATAGTTACAAAATAACAATTGATGATTCAAAAATCATAGTAAAATTAGTGTGGATTATTAGTTGGTCAGTTTAAAATTATTACAAAATAGAAATTCTATTTCTGTTCTACTCATTGAAATATTAGAAATATATGCAAATGAGTTGTTATCATAACCTGAAACATCACACTGACTAGCTAGAATAAATATTTATCAAGCACCTGCTATGTGCTAGGCATTGTGCTAAGTGCTTTAGAAGTATCTCATTTGATTTTCCCTATGAGCTAGATGCTATTATTATCCCCATTTTGTAACTGGGCAACCGGAGGCAGACAGAGGTTTAATGACTTATTCAGGGTCACACAGCTAGTATGTGCTTATAAGTTGGATTTAAACTCAGTCAGGCCTTTCTGAGTCCTGGTCCAGCACTATATCCACTGCTTTACCTAGCTGTGACAGTTGCAGTTGAATGACTATACTGAAAAATCAGTCATTAATATCAACTTCGAAGCAGTTCTCCAGATCTGTGCTATTTATCATTTTTATCCATTATTTGAAAAAATGTATAGATGGCATTCTTATCAAGTTTATAGATGACACAGAGTTTGGAGGAAGAGCTCTCACATATGAGAGATTGAGGAGCCAAAATTATCCTGACAAATCAGAATATTGGGTTAAATCTAATGAGATAGGGGCAGCTAGGTGGCACAGTGGATGGAGCACCGGCCCTGGAGTCAGGAGGACCTGTGTTCAAGTCTGATCTCCAACACTTACTAACTGTGAGACCCTAGGCAAGTCACTTAAGCCCCATTGCCTCCAAAAATGTAAAAAATGAAACTAATGAGGCAATATGTAGTAGGGATAAAATCACAAATACAAAATAGGAAACACAGTATTTCTTCTGATAAAATATCTGAAGAATTCAATTAATTTCAGGTTCAGTATGTGGCAGGCAAGATGACTAACCCAATCTTAGTCAGAAAGATGGCAGAGTACATAGAGTCCTTGTCTCAGAGTCAGGAATATCTGTCAGTTAACAAGTATTTATTAGACACCAACTACATGCCAGGCACTGTGCTAAGTGACAAGGATACAGAGAAAGAAAAAGATAGTCTCTGCCCTCAAGCAACATATAATCTAATGAGGGAGACAACAAGAAATTAATTATGAATAATTATGCACAAACAAAATATATATGAGACAAATTGAAGGTAATAGCAAAGACAAGGCAATAGCATTAAAAGAAAGCCAGGAAAGACTTTTCAAAGAAGGTGAAATTTTAGCTGGAACTTGAAAGAAACCAGGGAAGTCAGGTGACAGAGATGAAGAGGGACCATATTGCAGGAACTGGGGATAACAATGAAAGTGTTCAATCTGGAGAGGGAATGACTTGTTCGAACAACTGCAAGGGGCCAGTGTCATGGGGTCACAGAATACGTGAACAGGAGTAAGATGTAAAAAGACTAGAATAGACCAGATTGGGAAGGGTTTTAAATGTCAGAGGATTTTATAGCTGATCCTGAAGGTGAAAGGGAGCCACTGGAGTTGATTCAAGTGTGTGTATTCACCTTTATTATGGGGGGGGACAGGGAGAGAGACATGGTTTGGCTTCAATTTTAGAAAGATCATTTTGACAGGGGGACTGGAAGGACAAGAGATTTCTAGTAGACTAGACCAGGCATTAGAAGATGAGTGCCTCCTCCAGGGTGGTAGTGGTGTCAGAGAAGAGAAGGAGAGGTTTAGGAGAGATGCACCAAAAGAAAAATTCGTAGGACTTGCCAGCTAAATGGATTTGAGGAGATTAAGATAAAGTTAGGAGTCAAGGATAATTGCTAGTCCAAGAGCCTCAGTGACTAAGAAGATGGATGGTGCTATCCTTGATAGTAAGAGGGAAATTTGGAAGATAGGAGAGTTTTGAGAAAAACAAAGATAAAAACAGTTTTGAATTGTTGAGCTTAAAATATCTATGGAAAATCCATTTTAAGAGGCTGGAAAGGTAGATCTGAATCCAAATCCTCCTTCAGACATTTAGCTTGCATGTTGCCCAAGTCACATAATTTCTTTCAGCTCAGTGTCTTCATCGGTAAAATAAGGATAGGAATAGAACCTAAACTTAAGGATTATAGTAAAGATCAAATGAGATAATATATGCAAAAAGTAAGCTGTTGTATGAATGCTCACTACTATTACTATTAGACTGCTGTAAGAAAGGCATCGTTTTCAGGATTATACTCTGCCTTTGTCAGAACACATCTATAGTGCTGTGGTCAATTCTATGTGCTAAAATTTAGAGAAGACATTGATCACCATGAAAATATCCGAAGGATGACAACCCTGATTTTTGAAGGAAGGAAGGAGACCATGTCATCAATGAGAAGGACCTAGAACTGAATGTTTCACACTAATCTTGTGGTTATGCATATCAATTCAGCTAGGCAAAAGTGATGAGAAAACACTGAGCTCTCTATGGTCCACAGAGAGTAGATGACCTATCTCTCATTTCTGCCTCTTTTTTCAGTAACACCCACTTAGTACCTGAGGTGTGTGTGTGTTCGTCTTTTGTTGCTGAATAAGAGCATGCCATCAGAGAAACTTGATTTTGTTTTGAGTGAGGGAGGGCTGTGCAGGTCACCAGCCTCACTTCTCCTCCAGAGCCATCTGAATCCAGTGACCAGATATTCATCAGAGTGACTGGAGATGACCCAGGATGAGGCAATTGGGGTAAAATGATTTGCCCAAGGTCACACAGCTAGTGAGTGTCAAGTGTCAGAGGTGAGATTTGAACTCAGGTCCTCCTGTCTCCTGCACTGATGCTCTATCCACTGTACCACTGAAGTTCAATGGTGATTTGCGTTATTGATTTACACAACCAGAATCTGTTCTCAGTGTCAGACATCTCAAAACTACACAGCGCCACCAACTTGATATATTTCATTGAGTATTACTAATCATATGTTCTTGGCACCATGGAGTCGTCTTCTTAGTATGTGGGCGTAACTTGCTTGGATAGCGGATATCACAATCATTATGGACATAGAGGTAATAGAAATAATTATACAATAATAATGATGAAACAATTGATAATATAACAGCTACTGTTCAACTCTATCCCTGTAGCCTCTGCCAAGCTCAGGAAATACCCAGAACATATAGAAGCTGCCCAAGAATTCTAAGGAATGTGAAGTTCAATTTGTTTATTATCCACAATCTCCTCCTGTAAGTAGGCAAAGGAATGCAAACTAAGCAGCATTGTTAGAAATGATTTTTAATTCAGGTAACTGACAAGGATCATCACTAGATAATGGAATCATGAACATGAGATCAGACTTCAGGAATTAATACATATTGGACTTCTTAAAAGATGGTGCTTTTTCTACTCTCAGATGCCTCAGCTGCCTTGGCAGGATCTTTATATTGCTAAGGGTAACTCATGAGTAAGATACCAGAGAGTGACTCAGAAGCAGAGAAAAATTCTCTTTGTTCCCTTTGTCGTCTTCTTTCCTTTGTTCCACTCCCATACCTGACCTATAGCCCTGAGGTTCCTGTTCTCTGAGAGCTATGTAAGATTTTTTTTAAACTCTCCTCAGTCATTTGGCTTTATGAGCGATGCTAATCTGAAGCACAATGCCAAAGAGATAATTAGCTCCCCTGTGATGGAAAGACCTGTGGTTGTTTAGCCTTGAGAAGACAAGAAGGATGCAATAGTTGTCTTCAGCCATTTGAAGCATGGCCATTAAACAAGAGATTCTTCTTGTTCTATTTGATTCCAGATTATGTAACTCGGAGAAGTGGTTAGGCTTGATATAAGGGATTGTGGGAGGAGAGGGAGAGATATCCTAACAATTAGAGTTGTCCAAAAAGGAATGAGGTTTTGCACAACATAATTATCCCTCAGTGACAGTCTTCAAACAAGGACTGGATGATAATTTATCAAGCTTTCTAGGAACGGAATTCTTCTTCAGGTACAGGGTAAATTAGATAATAAATTATATTTTTTGAAAACTCTGCTTTTTCCACTCCAGGCAACCTCCGTGAAGCAGGCTCAGACTAGGAGACTGTCCACTGAGTACTGGACGGACTGAAACCAGGCTGTTGTTGTGTGAGAACAAGAACGTCTTCTACGGGTTCATGTGCTCCAAGAAGGCGCTGGAGCGAGCTTGCGGGGTCTCCCTCATCGTCTCTTCCCTCACCATCAAGGAAGACTCTCAGCTGAAGCCCTGGATTCAGTCCGTCCACTACTCAGTGGAGAGACTCCTAGTCTGAGCCTGCCCCTATGGTTCAGCTGTCTGTAGGGCTCTGCCAGGGAGGGCTGTGGTCGTGTGGATTGTGGCGAGAGGATGGAGGGCTGAGACTATTCTCAAATGACTTTCAATATTAAACAGTTTTATGACTGGTCAAAAAAAAGGAAAAAGAAAAACCCTTTAAATTATGCAAAGTCCTTTAGAGATTTTTATCATTTAAGTATCATCACTGTCCTCTAAGGCATTGCTATTGTTTCCACTGACTAAAATTCAGAGAGGTTGTGTGTCCAAAATTAAACTCATTAATATTCTTTAAACCCACCCCTCCAATTTCCCTGATTTTGTTGAGACATCATCATTTTTCTAGAAACCGAGACATAAAAGCCCAAGACAAAACTATTCTTATCACTCCCTCAACCTCCTCCCCTTCATGTCCAAACATTTGCCAAATATCATAGCTCTACCTCCACAACATCTTTTGTCCATTCACATGGTCACTTGCCTAGTTCAGATTTTTATTACCTCCCCATCTCTGCTATTTTAATAGCCTCCTAGTTGTTTTCATTCAAATTCTACTACAGAGAATACAATTCCAAAGAGTTGGCCACTTGAGTGTCACATGTTTGTTTGTCTAAAAGACTATTTTATGGAGAGTTTACATGAGGCAAGTACTCACATAGAGGTTATAAAAAGCGATACAAGGACACTCTCAAGGTCTCTGAAAAATTATGGAATCAATTATGAGATATGAGAGACGCTGCCACAGAACAATCAAGAATGCATCCATGCCAAAGAGAGGACTGTACTCCATGAGCAAAGCAGAAGCGCAGTAGCTCAAAAGAAACAGAAATGCACACATTTAGATCATATCTTCAAAAAAAAGAACTATTTTATGCAGTTAATGACTCTACAACTTAAATAGAATAAGGCTTATTTAAATCAGAAAGCAAATAATTGGGGAAGTTGAAAGACCGTTTGCACTGACACAATGTGAATATGGAGTTCAATTAGATGTCAATGAGAAGTATGCAATAGAGTACAGAATTAGACTTTTAAAAATATAACCCAAATTTTATTTTCAAAAGCAGAGAGAATTGGTGATTTTTCACCCAAGTTGGAACAATGTAAAGTCCTCATCTTTGCCATCTATCCAAATGTCCAGCATTCTTCAGAGAAAGAGCCCAGGATTTGGTAACATACTACAGAATGGAAGATAGCAGAATACAGGCTGGGATTTAATGGACACTCCCAACACCTTGCTCCAAACAACTTTAACACTTTAAATCAAATTTTGCATCAACAGAACCAACAAAAAGCTAGAGGGGATTCTTTATCCTGACTAAGACAACTTACAAGATGATCAGGAGAGGTCTGTAACACTAGGGTGGGAATACCTAGAGTATGGAAGGAGCATCAGCATTAGCCTTAAAGGTGGTGTTCATAGCAGCATCAGCAATAGCAGCTTTGGGACCTCTCAGCACAAATACAGTGAGGTGATCAAACTGATCAGAAAAAGATTATAGGGGACTCATTGCTGATTCTGTTTAGCTGGTGCTCGTTTGCAACTATACTGTCCATAAGAAGTTCTTAATTGTAATTCCAGAGTAGAAAGGAGTACTAGTATTTGCAGGTACAGGGGAGCAGGACCCATCCTGAGTAAAGATGAGAACACAGACCAGAAGAGCACTGACCATACCTCTTCAAAGATAACACCGCAAAAAATCTTTAGACCCTTAGAGCTATCTCTGAAAATAGCAGCATACGCACAAAAGTCTGAAACTTAGCACAACCCCTCCCCAACCCAGATGAGCAGATCTCAACTTAACATAAAGTTCAAAGTAAATAAATAGGATGAAAAAAATGAACAAAGAACAAAGATATGAATTTGACTGGAAAAAAGTTAGTATGGTAACTGGGTAAACAGAGACATAAACTCAGAAGACAACAATGTGAAAATAGCTACGAATAAACTGTCATAGAAAAATAGCAATTGGACCCAAGCTCAACAAGAATCTCAGGAAGAGCTAAAGAGATGAGTATTAGAGAAAAAATCAGAAAAGGAAATGAGAGTGATGCAAGAACATTATGAAAAGAGAATTAACAGTTGGCAAAAGAGGCACAAAAAATACTGAAGAAAATAACATCTTAAAAAAAGAGAATTGGACTAATGATAAAAGAGGCACAAAAATCTACTGAAGAGAAAACATCCCTAAAAAGTAAAATAGATAAATGGAAAAGGAGGTAAAAAAAAATCACTGAAGAAAATTATTTCTTAAAAATTAGAAATGGCTGAGGAAAAGCTAATGAATCCACAGGACACCAAGAAATAATAAAATAAAGCCAAAGGAATGAGTGGGGGAAGAAAAATAATGTGAAATATCTTATTAGAAAAACAACTGACCTAGAAAATAGATCAAGGAATGATCATTTTGAAATTATTGGACAACCTAAAAGTCATGATCAAAAAAAAGCCCAGACTTTCAAGAAATCATCTTTCTAGAAATTATCAAGGAAAACCATCCTGATAGTTTAGAACTAGAGGGTAAAATAGAAATTAAAAATATCCACTGATCATCTCCTGAAAGAGATTTGAAAATGAAAACTCTCAGGAATATTATAGCCAAATTTGAGAGTTCCCAGTTCAAGGAGAAAATATTGCAAACAGCCTGAAAGAAACAGTTTAAATATCAGGGAGTCAGAGACTTGATCACATAAGATTCATGGCTTTACTCTTAAAGGATCAGAGGGCTTGGGATATGATATACCAGAAGGCAAAGAAAGCTAGGATTACAACCAAGAATAACATATCCAGAAAACGAGAGTATAATCTTTTCCAAGAAAGATGTTTCATAAACAAGGTACTTTCAAGCATTCTTGATATGGAGACCAAAGCTGAATAGAAGGATATTAGATTCTATTCCAGTCATTTTTAAAACTCTGAATATCTTTCTGTTTCAAGCATGTCTCTTGTAAACAACATATTTTTGGATTCTAGTCTCTAATTAATTCTCCTAACCATTTCCGTTTAACAGGTGTGCTCATTCCATTCACATTCAGTTATGATTACTCTTATTTCCTATTAGATAAGGTGCATTTCTATACACAACTGAGTGTGCCTTATTTCTCAAATATATACTAAATATAGAAATAAGAAAATTTATAAAATAAGAGCCATTCCTGAATTGATAAATGGTTTAAGAATATAAACAAGTAGTTTTCAGGAAAAAAAAAACAACAAAGCTCTCCATATAGTCATAAAAATGCTCTCAATAAGCACTTCTTGAACTGTGGGTTGTGACCCCATATATGGTCTGTTGATTTTATTGAGTGAGGGAAAAGGTGATATGTTCAAATCTGTGTTTTGGGAAAATCACATTGGTTGTTGAATAAAGGCTATACTACAATTTAGAAAGGCTTGCTGTTGTTGGCAGATCAATGAATGAGCCATTGCAAAGGTCCAGACATGAAGACATAGGTATCTGAACAAGGATAATGGCAGTATCAGAGAAGAAAAGAGAATGTATTTGAGGTGTTACAAAGTCTTTGAGCTCAGTGGTAATAAGGAATCAATTAGTAAACCTCCTTCAGTGTAGATTGTATGTTTATCTCCTCTATCGCAGCAGTGTACACTTTGGGGAGCATACTCTGTTCTATGTATCATTTGATGGTTTATTATGGCATTGAACAGGATTATTGCTGTTTTTATATATATTTAAGAAGTCTTGAATAATTTTGAGGTACAGAGAAGAGTTAGCTTATTGGAACAGAGCCTTTCCAAATCAAATACTTTCCCACAATCAAACCATAAACATAGGAGAATCTTTTGTTAATTACGTCTTTCAGTCAATTGTGAGATGGCAAATATGTCATGCTTTTTATAACATTGGTAACAAAAGTTTTCCTTGTCTCATTAACAGCCTAAGGATATCCTTGATTCTTGTGTTGTATTGTATCTGTAGACTTGGGAAAATAAGCATGTAGGCCCATAGTTGTTGATGTCTGCTATTTTTTTTTTAGTTATCAAACATAAAGGTTTTTCATGCTTTTTGCATTTGTCCCTCCTTCAGGGACAAACCTTATGAAGGGATCCCTCAACATCCTTACTCTAGTGTCTCCACCTGCAGAGATATTCTCTATGTGTAATTCATTCAATCCACTTCCTTTTCCTTTCTTTATTGTAATTTCTAACTCTCCTAAAAAGCACACCTAAGAATATGTGTCCAAGATGCCTTTACAGCATGCCTTTATATCATATCATATAATGTCATATCATGTTTTGCTGAATTATTTACATTACATTAGTATAAAGAATTTAGTGTAATCTGGGTCAGTATAGTTTTTACTTTTGAATTATCTATTATTAATTATCAATTATTTTTAAAAATAGTTCAGGATTGAATCATTTCATTTTTATTTATACAATATCTTTTCTTAATTCTTTTTTTCTTTCTTCACACTTTGTACTAATTTAGAAGGGGCCTCTGACAATACCATGATGTAAATATGAACACATATTTAGGTAATTTAAGACTTTCCCATCAATTGTGCATCTTTCTATTGGTTAAAATATTCATTTGTGTGCGTATATGTGTGAGAAAGAATTTTTTTAGTGATCTCCATTTCCAGTATGTACAATTTTTTAATGACATATTATAATGTAAATGTGTGAGATTTCTATGTAGTCCATAAGTCTTTAATCTCTCTCCTTTTTTCTTCCTGATCTATGATTTACAATATATTTCTCACCATCTTCACATATTTCTACAGCTGAATAGAAGTCATCACATATAAAGGTATGCTGATTTCATTTAGATTCTTTTGCAGAATTTTCCTACCTCTTCACCCTCTGCAAAAGATATTGATGGAGTCTGTAATGATTTCCTTGATTATCTTTTGGCAAATATTTACTTATATTCTGCTTATTGTACTTATTTTATATTTATATTGCAATGCAGGATGACTAGCCCACAAAATGATGACTTTTGTGGCCTTTGAGTATATAATGAAAGCAATTAGGGAATTTTTTTTCATTTTCAAGGAGCAAGCCATCCTTCCATCTAAAGGCAACTTCATCCAATTTCTCGTTTTTTCTATTTGGGGCTCTTTGTGAGTTGTTTTTGTTATATGGTAAGAATGTCAAGATTAACACAATTTCTCCAGCAATATGCACAGTTGTCCATCACTGTAGAGAAATCTTACATGTAGAATAGCACCAACCTAGTTAAAGTTAAATGAATGATTTGTTGTGCATTCTTACGCTTTTCATTCTACCCTGATGTTGTCACTGCAAACATACAAGGGGGGAGCTCTACAGGCTGAATGTCACCTAGCATTTTTTTTTGTTTCATGAATGAAAATGGCCAAGGAATTTACCACCAAGTGTCCAAGATGCTGGTGATGAGTACCTCCATACCTAACTACTCTGGTCCTCGATCTGTTGCTGTGGCCACAATCAAAGTATATCATAGTAAAACGTGACAGTGATTACACTTTATTGACTCTTCATTGATAACTGATGTTTTGTGTAATGTAGACACTTAATAGCTGTGTGACCCTGGAAAAAAAATCACTTAATCCTATATCTTTGTGAGGAAAACCCCAAACGGGATCAACAGAAAGCAGGACACAAATGAAAAATGACTGAATAACAGCAACAAAAATAACACTATTTTCATAATATTTTGATATGACATTTGCTATGAAAATAACCAGAACGAATAAATACTTTTTCTTCTTCATATATTTTGTTTTATTAGTAGAGAGGGAAAAGGGAGAAATAAATAGTGATCTTCATAAGGTTACTATTCATTTTAATTTTTTAAAACTTATTTTTATATCATCATAGCTATCCTGAGTATATCTCCCCATTTTTCTCCCAGGGAGCTATCACATACAACAAATGCAATCAAAACTGCCAAGATACTAATTCTGTATGCTCTCTTCTAAGGAGTTCCTACCAATGCCTTATTGAGTTTAGCCCAGTTGTCCCCCTTTTCCATTGTGCCTCATTACCAGAACAATGTTATTTCTTGAAGACATCAGAGAGGGCACGTTTTCCCATGGTAGGACTCTCAAACTCAAGATGCCTTTTATTATGCAAGCTAACAGTGATCTACACTCTCCCAAAGTTACCTTTTTGTTTCCATATTTGCCCCCCCAATCTCCTCCTTATATTCCTACTTTCCCAATCCCTCAGGTGCAAGTTATCCCCAGAAGTTTCAACTCCAATACCCTCACCAAAGGAAAGATAAGTAGACTTTTCAAGTGCCAAATTCTCCTGACCACACCCAGTGGAAGATCAACATCTCCCTTTACAGAACATATCTGTTTCCCCCAGGATGATTCATCAGGAGCGATCCCATAATAAAAGAGATTCCTTCTTCCTTTTTTTAAATCCTCCCTACCTCTTCTCCACTCTCTCTGTGCAGTTTCTTATGGCTCTTATTTTACTGAGATAACAAAGATCATCCTTCTTCCACTACTAGCCCTCAATTTGGCCTGGACATATCACACATTCCTCTATATCCCTCTTCTGTCCTCCCTTTTATGTACACTCCCATACTGTAATGTCATCTCACTAAAACAAACATGCAAAAGCACATTTACTCACCTGGAAGCTAAGTTCTATCCATAAATCCTCAGAATTATCTTTTCATCATTACCTACCCTGGACATGTGTGTGTGTTTGTACATACAAATGCATGTATGTATGTGTGTATATATAAGCACATACACACACTACACATATATATGTGTGTATGTATACACACACACACACACACATATATCTTCCCTCTGAATCATTTCTGATTCGAGTAAAGTCTAAGCATTGCCCCTCCCATTTTCCCTTCCACTGAAAAATCTCTTCCTTGAATGCCTATTTCATAGGAGAAAAGTTTCATCATTGTACATCTTCCTTCCTTGTTCTCCCAGTGCATTCTTCTTCCTCACTTTTTTTGGAAATCATTGCAACATAATAGACTCATACTCGTGCTCTCTGTAAACTCATGTAAACTCTGTAAACTTATGCTCTATGTAAACTCCTTTTTGACTGCCCTTATAATGATAAAGTTCTTAGGAGTTTCAAATATCATCTTTGCAAATAGGAATTTAAACAGTTTACCTTTATTGAGTACCTTATAATTACCCTTCCATATTTACCTTTTTAGGATCCTCTTGAATCTCCTCCTTGAATGTCAAATTTTCTATTCAACTCTGGTCATTTCATCTGGAATACTTAGAAGTCTTTTCCTTTATTAAATATTATTTTTTCCCAAAGAATTATACTCAGTTTTTCTCAATAGTTTATTCTTGATTGTAATTCTAGCTTCTTTGCTTTCAAGTAAATCATATTCAAAGTCCTCCCTTCCTTTAATTGGAAGCCATTATATCATGTATGATACTGACTCTGGTTCCATAATATATGAATTTATTCTTTCTCTCTACTTGCCATATTTTTTCTTGACTTTAGAGCTCTAGAATTTGGCTATAATATTCCTAAGATTACATTTTCAGATCTCTTTCTGGACATGACCAGTGAAATCTTTCAGTTTCTCATTTGCTTTCTGGAGTTAAGATATCAGGGCAGTTTTCCTTGATAATTTATTGAAATGAGATGTCTGAGTTCTTTTCTTTATCATGCCTTTCTGAGAGTGCAATAATTCTTAAAGTATCTCTCTTTGATACATTTTCCAGGTCAACTATTTTTCCAATGAGATATCTCACAATTTTTTCTATCTTTTTATTCTTTTGACTTTTCTTTATTGTTTCTTAGAGTCTCTTGGAGTCATTTGTTTCCACTTGCCCAATTCCAATTTTAAGTCATTTTTTTTTCAATGAGCTTTTGTACCTTTTTTTTTCCAGTTGGCAAATTCAGTGAATTTTTTTACCTCATTTTCCATTTGGCCTATTTTGCTTTTTAGAGATATTTTTTTCTCTTCAGTGGATTTTTTGGGCCTCTTTTCCCATTAGACTCATTTGTTTTATGGAAAGAAAGAAAAAAGAAGGAAGGAAAGAAGGAAGGAAGGAAGGAAGGAAGGAAGGAAGGAAGGAAGGAAGGAAGGAAGGAAGGAAGAAAGAAAGAGAATAGACAGAATATCACCTTAAGTAGCATTTTCCTCAGTTTTTATTTTGCTCCTCTTTTACAGTTATCTTCATAACATTCATGTATCACTCTCATTTATTTTCACAATTTTCACAAGAGTACTTGTCTTTTTCTTTAGCTTTTCCTGGAATTCTGGCTTGGGATGGGTCAATTACCATTTTTCTTCAAGGTTTTCCTTGTAGTTGTTTTCTTTTTTAGAGTTCATACCTTGTTCTTCCTTACCACCATAGTAACTATTTTATGGTCAAGTTCCCTCTTTATTCTTTGAACATTTTGCCAGTCAATTTCTTCCCTTTGAACTTTAAAGTTGGAATCTGCTCATTGGGGATTGGGGAAGTACTGTGTTATGCTTCAGGCTTTTTCATCTTGCTGTTTTCAGAGCTAGTTCTGGGGGTCTACAAGTTTTTGGTTTTTCCAAGGTGGTATAATTTGGGGCTGTATGTGATAAGTGTTCTCCTGATCTGTACTCTAGTCTTTACCCAGAAAGAGCCCCTGCTCCCTTCACAAACCCTAGCACTCTTCTCTGCCTAGGGACTGCAAAGAGGGATCCTACTCCTTTGTGACCCAGCACAAGAACTTTTATCTGCCCTGAAACTGTAATCCAGAACTGAATATGAGCAGTAGAGTTTCTAATCAGTGTCAGCTGTGCCAAGTGCCTAGAAAGGGTCCCATTTAATCTTTTCTTTTTTATGTAATCTTTTTTCTCATCAATTATCAAAACACCTTACCATCTCTCAGCTGAGAGCTCCTGTAGCTTCTGTTGCTGCCACCCCATGTATGTACTCTGAAATGAACTTCACTCTGGTATCAAAAATCTGACTTCTTAATTTTTCTTAGGCTGAAAAAAATACCTCACCTTGATCTTCTGCTTACTTTGTTGCTTGAAAATTTTATTTGAGGCGTTATTTTAAAGTTTTTTGAGGGGAATGATGAGAGAGCTCCACTTAGTCTGTTTTTCTTTCTAGAAATATTCCATATACCTCTTTATTATTGAATCTTTTTTTCAATTATGGTTTAGGTCTTATTTGCAAAGTAGATCATACTGGACTGCATCCTGAGCTCCACTGCTTTTTGGAAAACATTCCTCTATTCCCTCCTACATTTTCTGGAGACTGTGGAGGAGTCTTGTGTTATTCAAATTTCATCTCTTTGTATTTGAAAGTCCATCTCCCGATCACTTGCAGAAGTTGCTTGTTAAATTCTTTTCCTGAATTGAATTTTAAAATTTAAACACTTTGTGTCTCAACATTCACAGCTTTCAGTTTGCTTGTTTGTTTGTTTTTTCAGGAGGTGATCTATTTTTTTTATTTGTATTTCATAGTTTTATGCTAAGAAGTACTGAAAACTTTTCTTGTATTATTTCCTAACCAATGGTGGTAATTTTTTCTGTCTTTTTATGTCCTCATTTTGGGAGACCTATGACTCAGATTGTTTTTAACATACTATCTATGAGGATGATATGTTTTGCTTCCATAGTGAGTGGATTTTTATTTAATGTATTTTTTTAATTCCTTCACTTCTGTATATTTACATTTCCAGTCTATTGGTTTGTCTTTTGTTTCTTTGGTGAGATTTTCCATGACAGATTCCATTTTTTTATTCTGCCCATTATTTTTGCTGTACAGAGTATCAGTTCTGCTTTCATAATTTTCATTTATTTTTTGAACTACTTAGGAACAGCATATTGTGTTTCCTGTTCTCAAACTCCACAGAGACTTTTCATTCACCAAGTGTTGTATTATTTTCATTTGTTTTTTGTTGTATTTATTCATGGATGCCTGAACTGATTTACTAGATCTGGAGGCCATATTTCTTTCTTCTGTTAATGATTTCCTTGTTGAATTTTCTGCTTATATTAGTTTTTTAAGTTTTTCTCTTCCTGGAATCTTTGGAAATTTCAGAGTTTTTTCCTGAACTTTTCTGCTATCACATTTTTTTCTTTGACTCACTTCCCTGCGATGGTGATTTCTTTGGGGTTAGAATCTCAGTTTCATCAGCATTGGGCAATTCATGGTTCATCAGCTTAGCTTCCTCTCCAAGAGATTTATAGTGGACAGAACTAAGTGCTCAGTACTTCCAGGCTTATTAGAGTACCACCAACCCACCACATATACTCTGTGTTCAGTGTCTTGTCTCATTTTCTCTGTTCATCAGTTCTCTGACTCATCACTGGAAGTTCAGATATTGCTATGCTGGCACTATGGGGTTGTTTTTTGTATCTTAGGTTTCTGGGGTTGTAGAAGGAAGGAGGGGTTGAAGAGGTCGAATGTGGTGTTGTGCCCTATTTCTAGTCCAGACATATGTCCTGTTCCTTTCCTAATACCCCTGGCTCATCTGCAGAGATATTTTGCAGCACAGAATGGAGCATGAATGCTTTGGCCACCGTCAACGAGCTTCTACAGCCTGAATCAATGCATCATCTGCCTATCCTGTATCAAGGAGGCTTCTGCAGCCTGGTGCTGCATTCTCAATGGCCCTGGAAAGAGGTATGAGGGACCAGGACATGGAGTTGGCTTTCATTAGTAGCTATGTGAGTCCATTAATACTGTCTCATTGCTGTTAATGTGAATTGTGGGGGAGGAGAGCACAGTGAGGTTTGTGTAGAAGCCAAGTCCTCTGTTTGAATGAATGACCATTTTTTCCCCTGAAGTATTATACTCAGTTTTGCTGGGTAGGTGACTCTTGGTTTTAATCCAAGCTCCTTTGACCTCTAGAATATCATATTCCAAGACTTCCAATCTCTTAATGTAGAAGTTCCTAGAATCCTGATTGTGTTTCCACAATACTCAAATTGTTTCTGTCTGCTTGCAATATTTTCTACTTGATCGGGAAGCTCTGGAATTTGGTTATACCGTTCCTAGGAGTTTTCCCTTTGGGACCTCTTTCTGGAGGTGATCATTGGATTCTTTTAAAAACCATTTTACACTCTGGCTCTAGAATATTAGGACAATTTTTCTTGATAATTTCTTGAAAGATGATGCATAGGCTCTTTTTTGGATAATGGTTTTCAGGTAGTACAAAAATTTTGAAATTGTCTCTGCTGTATCTATTTTTCAGGTCAGTTGTTTTTCCAGTGACATTTCACATTATCTGTCACTTTTTCATTCCTTCGGTTTTGTTTTATAATTTCTTGATTTTTCATAAAGTAATTAGTTTCCATATGTTCCATTTTTGGGTCCCCTTTAGCAAGCAGTTTACTTGTTTTTCATATTTTCTTGCATCACTCTCATTTCTCTTCCCAATTTTTGCTCTACTTCTCTGACTTGATTTTCAAAATCTTTTTTGAGCTCTTCCATGACCTGAGACAAATTCATATTTTTCTTGGAGGCTTTGTATGTAGAAGCTTTGGTTTTATTGTCTTCTTCTGTTTGTATGTATTGGTTTTCCTTGTCACCAAAGTAAGATTTTATAGTCTGATTCTTTTTCCAGTTTTTGCTCATTTCCCCAGATATTTACTTGACTTTTGAGCTGTATTTCTCTACTTTCAGTAGGGGTATGTGAAGGGATATAATCTCAATCCCTCAATCACCCCACAGTCTGTGGGCCAGAAACAGCCACTCTCACTGTCCCTGTTGCTGCTGCTGCTACTGCTGCTATGGCTATTGTGGGCTCCTCCATTCCCTCCACCACCCTGGAGCTGGAGATGAACAAGTTTGCTCTATCACACAGGTCCCATTGCTTTTTATCCACTGATCTTCCAACTTATCCTAAGCATTTTGGGGCTGTAAAGTCTGGAAACCACCAGAAGTGCAAGAGATTCAGTCCTGCAAGGTCTACTCAGGTCCCATTTGTGCTCATGTGGCCCATGGTATACTGTGCTATGCTCCCAGAGTGGCACAATAGATGCTGTCCATCGACCTTCTAGGTTGTCTTGGACTGGAGATTTACTTCACTCTGTCATTCTGTGGTTTCTGCAGCTCCAGAATTTGTTTAGAGTCATTTTTTACAGGTATTTGGTTAGGCTTTGTGGGGAGAATGCTATTAAGTTTCTGTTTCTACTCCTCCATCTTGGCTCCACCCTCTCTCATGGCAGGTGAACTGTTTTGATTGCCTTCTAATTTGTTTTCCTCTTAATCCATTCACTCCTCTCTTCAAGCCATCTTTCATATAGCTATCAAATTTATATTTCTAAAAGATAAACCTTTCTATAACATCCCTTTATACAAAAATCTTGAATGATTCGCTATTGCTTCTAACATAAAATCCAACCTACATTAAAAATAACTAAAATAGGAGCCAAGATGGCAGACTAGAAAGACACACTTATGCAGGGTATTCCCCCACAGTTCATAAAATACCTGTAGAGAGGGACTTTCAACAAATTCTGGAGCAGCAGAAGTAGAGAACAACAGAGCAAAGATTTCCAGCCCATGGTGACCTGAAAAGCACACAGAAACATCAGTCATGCCAGATGCAGAGCTGAGCACAGAACCCCACCCAGCCCTGGCTGGGTAGCATGGTTTGACAAGACTCTGGGAGGAAGACACCTCGGTGGGGCAGAATCTCCAGTCATATCAGTGGGTCCTCAGATCCCTTGACCCACAGGCACCAAAGGTCAGTGATGGGATTTTACAACTAACCAGGAAGGGAGAAGGGCCTTCCCATAGCTCCAGCAGCAGGCAGTGGCCACAGAGGCTGCACAGCAGCCAGTACAAACTGCTCCATTGGAGCATAAAAACCTCTGGGGGGACTGAGCAGCTGATTCTTACCTCAACCCTGGATGGAGGACCAGGGAGAGCTGGTCTTTGTCTCACACTGAATGGTGGCCCTGCCCATCCAGTTTATCTGAAAATGAGCCCCCAGTGCTGACTTGGCAGAACTAGAGGCCAAGTGGCTGTGGAAAGGTATCTGCTAAGATTCTGGGCACAAAAATTCCTCTCTGTATCCAGACCAGTACAAGTTTGATCATGTCACCTTGGAGGAACTGAAACCTCACAGATTCCCAGAGTATACCCTACTCTTGACAAAGCACTCAAAAGTCAACTAACTGGCTAGGAAAATGCCCAAAAAAGGGGAAAAAAATAAGACCATAGAAGGTTATTTTCTTGGTGAACAGATATCTCCTCCCATCCTTTCACATGAGGAAGAACAATGCTTACCATAAGGGAAAGATATAGAAGTAAAGCCTTCTGTATCCCAAACATCCAAAATAAATATTCAATGGGCTTAGGCCATGGAAGAGATCAAAAAGGATTTTGAAAATCAAGTTAGGCAGGTTAGGAAAAACTGGGAAAAGAAATGAAAGAGATGCAAGAAAAGCAGGTCCCCCCCTTGCTAAAGGAGACTCAAAAAAATACTGAAGAAAAAAACACCTTGAAAAATAGGCTAACTCAATTGATAAAAGAGGTTCAAAAAGCCAGAGGAGAGGAATGCTTTAGAAAGCAGAATTAGCCAAACGGAAAAGGAAGTTCAAAAGCTCACTGAAGAAAATAGTTCTCTAAAAATTAGAATGGAACATATGTAGGCTAATGACTTTATGAGAAACCAAGAAATCACAAAACAAAACCAAAGAATGAAAACATGGAACATAATGTGTAATATCACATTGGAAAAACAACTGATCTGGAAAACAGATCCAGGAGAGACAATTTAAAAATTATGGGACTACCTGAAAGTCATGATCAAAAAAAGAGTCTAGACATCATCTTCCATGAAATTATCAAGGAAAACTGCCCTGATATTCTAGAACCAGAGGGCAAAATATGTATTCAAGGAATCCACTGATCACCGCCTGAAAGAGATCCAAAAAGAGAAACTCCTAGGAACATTGTGGTCAAATTCCAGAGTTCCCAGGTCAAGGAGAAAATATTGCAAGCAGCTAGAAAGAAACAATTCAAGTATTGTGGAAATAAAATCAGGATAACACAAGATCTAGCAGCTTCTACATTAAGGGATCGAAGGGCTTGGAATATAATATTCCAGAAGTCAAAGGAACTAGGACTAAAACCAAGAATCACCTACCCAGAAAAACTGAGTATAATACTTCAGGGGAAAATATGGTCTTTCAATGAAATAGAGAACTTTCAAGCATTCTTGATGAAAAGACCAGAGCTGAAAAGAAAATTTGACCTTCAAACACAAGAATGAAGAGAAGCATGAAATGGTAAACAGCAAAGAGAAGTCATAAGGCACTTACTAAAGTTGAACTATTTACATTCCTACATGGAAAGACAATATTTGTAACCCTTGAAACTTTTCATTATCTGGGTAGCTGGTGGGATTACACACACACACACACACACACAGAGAGAGACAGAGAGACAGAGACAGAGAGCACAGAGTGAATTGAGTAGGATGGGATTATATCTTTAAAAAAATGAAATTAAGCAGTGAGAGAAATACATTGAGAGGAGAAAGGGAGAAATGGAATGGGTCAAATTATCTCTCATAAAAGAGGCAAATAAAAGCCTTTTTAGTGGATGGGAAAAGAGGGGAAGTGAGAGAAAAACATGAAGCTTACTCTCATCACATTCAACTAAAGGAAGCAATAAAATGCACACTCATTTTGGTATGAAAACTACCTTACAATACAGGAAAGTGAGGGAGAAGGGGATAAGCAGGGTTTGGGGGATGATGGAAGGGAGGGTAGTGGGAGGAGGGAGCAATTTGAAGTCAACACTCTTGGGAAGGCACAGGATCCAAAGAGAGAATAGAAGCAATGGGGGTCAGGATAGGATGGAGGGAAATATACTTAGTCTTACACAATATGATTATTATGGAAGTCATTTGCAAAACTACACAGATATGGCCTGTATTGAATTGCTTGCCTTCCCAAAGGGAATGGGTAGGGAGGGAGGTATGAAGAGAATTTGGAACTCAAAGTTTTAGGAACAACTGTTGAGTATTGTTTTTTCTACTAGGAAATAAGAAATACAGTTAATGGGGTATAGAAAGTCCTCTGGCCCTACAGCACAAAAGAGAAGATGGGGACAAGAGAAGGGAGGGATGATAGAAGACAGGGCAGATTGGTGATAGGGGCAATTAAAATGCTTGGCATTTTGGGGTGGAGGGAGGGGACAAATGGGGAGAAAATTTGGAACCCAAAATTTTGTGAAAATGAATGTTATAAGTTAAATAAATAAATTTAATAAAACAATAACTAAAATATAATTATCATTTAATTTTGCACTAATACTATTCTTGTCTACTGTATACTCATTCCTGTTAAAATGGCCTGCTAACTGTTTTATGCACATGACATTGTATTCCACATTTTCATCCCTTTGCAAAAGCAGTCCATCCAAGGGAAATGCACTTGCTCCACCTGTATACTCTTAATATCCCTACCTTTCATCAAGTCACAGTGCCATCTCTAAGATGAAGCCTTTCCTCCTCAGCTCCTCTCACACTTCCCAGTTATGAGAGAGTAAGGTAAATACCTTGTTTTTGATTGGAACTGCAATATACTTTTAATTTGTGCATACTTTCAGTCAAAATGTACTTTTAAATTTTATAGTCTTTATTTTTATTTTTCTAAATGCTATTTTCTTCACCCACCTCAACTCTGACAATGGAATATAAGTATTTAGAGGGAAGGCACTATTTGTTCCTTGCCTTTATATTCCCAGTCCTTAGTGTATAGCACATTGCCTACTTCTGATAAATAATTAATAAATTAGTAATTAATAAATATCTGTCAAATCAAATTGAATTGCTCTTTTATAACCAATGTGGTATAATCTCTGATTTGGCATAGTAAATATAAAAATTTTTCCTCATAATTTCACTAGGTCAAAGATTTAAATTTTTTTTTCAGATTCTGTTTTTAAAAAGGACCTGGGGTAAGTAAAGTTTCACCTGCTCCAGAAATGGATTAACATGGTGAAAACAAAATGCATTCTGGAACATCAAGAAAATTTAATTCCTTGGCACTATGAAAAGTGCACAATTGAATGTCTGCATTTTGCTTCATATAAAACATTCCTCTCCTCTCCTCTCCTCATAAAATGACACAAGTACAACATGAGGCAAAAAAAGTTAACTTTACTAATTCTGAAAAAGTGTATACTGCCTTCCACAGTATATAAATGAAGAAATAAAAGGAGATAGATGTAACATGAAGGATATTTTCAATATATCAGAAAATATATTGCTTCTTACACAGTGGTACAAAAAGTCAGAGAACACTTTTCCAGGTAGAAGTGGATCATTCATCTTTGTCAAAGGACCGCACCTGGACTCCCAACTCTGAACACACAGGGAAATGGGAATACATGGAAACAAAAGCATCATAGTAGCCTTACATTCAATCCAATAGAGGAAGCGGGTGGAATAATTGAGCACATGAAAGAAAAAGAGGGAAAGGAAGTTTACCCAAGGTTAGAATCTTAAAAGTTGGGAAAATATGTCAGATGTGATTCCAAGGTGAATCATTATCAAAGATGCAATGAAAAAATTCATCATTAATAGCTTTTTGTTCTAAAACAACAATTTTTTAAAAATCACTGCCACCTCTCAATGACCCAAATCCATCAAAACTCCTTCCTTAATTTGTACCAATGATAAACAGTTAAGAAAGTAAATTAAATCCAGTAAATCTTACAGTATATGTAGCATTTGGCAGACATTCACCAGAGTTTACAAAGAGAAAAGAAATGTGCTTTATCATAAGCTTTCTGAATCAAAATTTAGAAGTATGTTAATCTGAATTTTGTTTCTCTTTTGTTTTCCTTTATGTTTCCTTTTAAAGCTCTGGTCATTTCATAATTCATTCTCTTGATCCTTCTTTCTTTACTTTGTCCTACAAGTTTTCCAAGTTTCTTTTAATTTCTCATATTCATTGAGTCTTACTGTTCAGTACTGTTTCATCATATATTTAAAAACCTTGATAATAGAAGAAACCTTTTCCTTCTATCCTATTCTGTAGCAAGTTTTGTACTTCCAGCCAGGCCTCCAAAGCTGGGAACTAACTCTTGTGAAGAAAGGGCTTGCCATTAGCATTACACCAAATATTAATTGCCAGCAACTGACATGAATATTGTAGTCAAACCAATCTACTAAGATACTGTCAGGGAGAAACAGTAGGCATATGCCAGGCAGGTCAAACCACTGTCAACATTTTGACCTACCAACTCCCTCTAACTCTGATAGAGATAACCCCAAACCCCTAATAATCCCAGGAATACTAGTACCCTTAGCCCATCAGTCCAGCTTCCGCCTATGCTCCTAAAATATCATTGAGGGCATCAAACCTTATAGAAAAGAGATTTGACAATTAGTTCTTCAAGAAAAACAGTACCACTCCTCAGAAGGGTTGCTACTAAAGGCCCAGAAAAGGTATTTCTTATCACAAAATCCTTGGCACTCTTAAATGTTTCAGTCTCAAAAATGGTTGCTATTGTTGTTATTAATGGAAATACCATTTCTTTTGATACTTTACCCAAAGAATAACCACACACAAAAGAATGCAAGTTATTCATTTTAAGCTCCCTATTTTCTCCTTTTACTCATTTCATAGCTCTAAGATGCCTTCTGCCACTCTCTGCAGATAATATTATGCATAGTTAAAGAATCCTAAAGAATCAACTAAAAAACTACTTGAAATAATTAACGTTAGCAAAGTTGCAAGATATAAACCCATATAAATCATTAGCTTTTCTATCCCATACCAAAAAAGTCCAGCAGAAAGAGATAGAAAGGGAAATTCCGTTTTAAGTAATTGTAGATTATAAAATACTTAGGATTCTACCTTCCAAGATAAATCCAGGAACTAGATGAACACAATTACAAAACATTTTTCATGAAAATAAAGCCATATCTAAACAACTGGAAAAATATTAATTGCTCATGCTTAGATCAAGTTAATATAATAAAAATGACAATTCTACCTAAATTAATCAATTTATTCATTGTCATACCCATAAAACTACCAAAAGTCATTTTATAGAGTTAGGAAAAAAAATAACAAAACTTATCTGGAGGAATGAAAGTTCAAGAATATTAAGGGAATCAATGAAAAAGAAGTTGAAGGAAGGCAGCCTAGCCACATCAGATATAAAAGTGTATTATAATGCAGAAAGTATAGAAACAATCTCATACTGGCTAAGAAACTGTAGTGCCAATGAAATATTCACAGCGCCTTCAGGGGCCATGAATATCCCAGCACAATTCTGAACCACAAAATACAACAGACTCTCTACATGGAAGACAGAACTAAAACTTTTATTCAGATACCAGAAAGTCAAATACATTACAGTAACAAAAATTTATACACAATAACAATGTGGAAAACAACACCATCCCCAAGCCTTCCCCCTGCTAGCCTTCCCACAAACCAGCTCCATTAAACAAATCACAAACCAGCACTCTTAAACAAAATCACAAAAAAAACTCTTTCACTCACTCTAGCAAGATGCTTGCATCCTTCCTAGCTCTGACTAGACTCTGACCAATTTCCCCTCAGCTCTTCTCTAGCTCCTCTTTTTTCCTGTTCCACCCTTCCTGGCCCACCTGTTCAGCAAACTCCTTCCATAACAGGCTCCATGTGACTCAGACTCCTGTGACACAGGCTTCCACGTGATCCAGGCAGGTCACATGGGCCTTTTAATGAAAGGGAAAGATCTTCACATTTAAATTACCATTACAGAAAGAGTGGTGGATCAGTGTAGTAGATTAGGTGCACAATCCATTGTAGCAAATGCCAATACTAATCTAATATTTGATAAACCCAAATACCCAAGGTTTGAGGACAGATTTTCTTTATTGGACAAAAGCTGCTGGTAAAACTAGAAAACAGAAGACACAAAACAGCATAAAATGTATTATGAGTTAAAGAATACTAACAAGCAAAACCTAAAAGAAGAGAATGACTCCACGATAACTTTAAGTAGATCATCCTATGGAGAAATTGATTGACCACAAGGTTCACAGATACCAAGAAGTAAACAAGAAATATTTTTGATTAAATGAAAGCTCTGGAGTTGAGGTAGGGGAATAGAAAAATATATAGTTTAAAAGAGAAGGTCAATGCTTTACTGATGTAATAAACTCACTGAAAATTAGTAACTGTATAAGACAATAAGGAATATAAATACAAAAAATAAAGACTGAAAAAATAGAAGAAAATAAAAGGTATCACTGATCTAAAATGAAAACCAACCTGGGAAATAGGTCAAGATGAGAAAATTAAGAATAACAGGATGATCAGACTCTTAAAAGCAAACATTTCCTCCCAATAAAGGTCCAAGCTTTTGACATTTCAAAAATGATAAATAAAATTGTCTAAATTTAATAGATTTGGAGAGCAAGAAAAGATAGAGAATCTAGGGTTTACTTTCTGAAAGAAACTCCAAAATGAAAACCCCTGTGAATGTCATAGACAAAATCCAGAAATTCCAATTTAAAAAAAAAAATCAAGTTTCAAGGAAGTTCAGTAAGAATCAAACAAAACTTGACAGCAAAGAATTTATAGGAGAGAAAAATCTCAGAATACAATATCTAAGGGTTTTTGTGATTAATACACCAGTAAAGAAATGAGCAAGAATGAGTTGGAATTTATTAGTTTGTAGTAGGATCAATATCCTAATTCCCACTTTTTCTCCTCCCCCTTGTGGATTAGACTAGTCCCCCATCTCCCACCTTAAAATATTTTAACACATGCCTAATGATTTGGTTGGGTAGCAAGGTGGTACAATGCACAGTGTGCCAGGCCTGAATTCAGGAAGACTCATCTTCCTTACTTCAACATCTTTCTGAATTCAAATCCAGCCTCAAACATTTACTTACTGAGTAATCTTGGCCAAGTCATTTAACCCTGTTCACATCAGTTGCTCTTCTGCAAAATGATATGGAGAAGGAAATGGTCAAACACTCCAGTATCCTCTCCAAGAAAACCCCAAATGGAAACACAGAGAGTAAGACACAGTTGAAATAACTGAACAATTACTTGATTGGCTCAGAGGATTAAGGGTTCAGACTACTGATCTAACTTCCCATGCAGGAGAAGTTGCAAGGGTCTCTATATACTTGAATGGTAGATTCTGATGAGTACTTTATTTGACTGAACTAATTCAAGGTGTTTTTAATGCACATCCTTGTTCTCCTCTCACAGGCAAGTAAATCTTTTGTTACTAATAAATGATCTATGAATATCTCATTTTGTTCCAAAATTGAACTTAAATTACCCGGAGGCTGAGTCAGACTTATCCTAGAACAGTGTTCATGAGAGAGAAAAAAAGAAAAATATAGCATGACTTAGTAGATAGGATGAAGTCAGGAAGATTTGGTTAAAAATCCTTTCTCAGATACTTATTACCTATACAAGTCACTCAATATCTCTGTGTCTTGGTTTCCTCACCTTAAAATGAATGAGCTTGACATGATAGCCTTTCTGGTCCATTTAAACTCTAAATCTAATGTCTCATTATGAGAACATGCAAGCATTGAGGAAAATATGGGAGAAAAGTTGAACCTATCTTTTAGTTCAACTTTATAAAGAAAGACTGAACACACACACAGTCTGGTGTGGTAATACATTAAACTGCAGGAAAACAGACAGATATAGAGAAAGAGGAAAGAAAGGCTTAAAAAGCATGGCTGAGTCATTTAATCATACATGTGCCTGAGGTCAGAGGAGATGGTACCAAAGAAAAGCATCACTACTCTTTCTGCTCTTTCTGCTCCAAATTCTTGTTACCTCCACAGAACTGTTCACAACTTTGAAAAAAACTCCATTTTGATTTCATAACACTCTAAAACATTTCCTCTCAATTCTAGTAGCTTCCCTCTTTTATTTCCTATTTATCCTATGTATAACTTGTTTTTATATAGTTGTTGACATTTCTCCCTCAATTTATTGTGAGATCCTTGTGGGCCTTGACTGTATTTTGCCTCTCTTTGGATTGCCAGTGCTTGGCACATATTGGCACTTTAAACAATGCTTAATGAGAATGAAAAAGTAACAACTGTCTTTTTTGCTCAAGTTCGTGCTGCCTTCAGCATACCCCTATTGTCATATTACTGAGAAAAATTTACCTTTAGAACCAAATTTAGTCAGAGAGATTTGTAAGGGGTAAGGAAACATTTTTATTTGAGATTGAGGTGAAGGAGGAAATAGTGACAGAAGGCATTTGAGTGCTATGAGATGAGCAAAAGGAGAAAAGAGGGAGCTTATAGTAAATAACTTCATTTTTTTCTGTAAAATATGAGGTAATGTTCTCAACTAAGAAGGAGCAAGGATCCATAGGAGATTTTAGGAGGGATGAAAAGTTTTGGAAGTGTCACTGTGGAGAATGGAATAGTCAGTTGATAAGGAAGGTGTAGACAGATTTCTTAGCAGGATTAAATGCTAAGTTGAAGTTGTGTAAAATTGTGTAGTGGACTCAGAACAACTCACCAAGGGGTCAAAATGAGAGAAAAAGAGAGAGTGGTTAGTAAAGGGAAAATGGCCTAGAGGATAATTGAAGGAATGTGGGTTTGGAGATCATGGTGTGGATGAAGAGTATGATTTGATGTTGAAAGGCAGAAGGAGAGATGGAAAATCATTAGTTTTCAGTCAGATGAGAGGAATAAGGAATTCTTGAACACGAAAATAATGCATTTGTAAATGATGGCAAGATATAGGGTATAACTATCTTTGTGCATGGTTGAAGTGTGGTGGAAGAGTAGTTCACAGGGAAGGAGAAGTTTGTGGACCATGTAAAACGTTTGAGAGTCAATATGTATGTTGATGTTTTCCAGTATAAAGAAAGGAGTTTGGGAGGAGAGAAGCATTGAGTACTGAACTTTCTGAGGACAGAGAGGAAGTGACATGGAAGTTAGACAAACCACCATGATTTTAATTAGGTGAAGAATTTGGCTTGTATGAACCTCAAAGTATAAAAGAATGGAGGTAGTAGAAGAACTTGGCAGTAGAAACAGAGAGCAAGAATTCCAACTTCCCTACTTTGACCAATGAACTAAGGACAACATATATCTCAAGAAGATTCATCTTCACAACATACCTGGCAAATGTTCAAGCAATCTTTGTTTGAAGACTTCTAGACCTGAAAGAATAGAAAAAAATCTTGAAATTGGAGGACTATCTTTGGATTTACATTTCAATATATCCTTTTGATTTATTAAAATAGTATGAAAGTTTCTTGCTGCTGCTCTGGATTAATGGTCCTGGAGTAAGGGAATGTGAGTGCTTTCCTTTCTTGCCTCACTCCCTCCTCTTGGGGTACAAAAGGATTCCAGTATAAGGAAAAATATTAAGCATGACATCATCAACATAGTGACTCCTCGGTCTCTCCTTCTTAGCCCTGATTTTTTTAATGGCATATTTTCATGATTACTGCTTTTGTTCATCTTTCATTTATGAGGAAGACCAATGACATCTTAAGGGAATGTCGACGTGTATGAATTGAAGTGAGGCAGATTTGCACAAAATTGTCAGCTCTACTCTCTCTTCCAGAGTCAGTGAAGTTCAATGGCAAAGCAATAGTCAAGATGACTGCTGATGGCCTGGGATGAAGTAGAAGATCTTGGTGTCTTTGATGTCTGACCAAGCTTCAGGAGCTCCACAGCACCTATTTCAGCTGCCCTCTTGGCTTTTGGAACAAAATGTTCTCAGCTACCTGTTATGCTGGGGAAAGTCTTCACATGCTTGGAATATACATGCCCTTAACTCACTTATGGATTTTAGACCTGTCAGTTACCCTCAACCTGGTTTAGCCTGTGTGCTGAGATGATTTTTCCCATAGTGTGGCTACTCCACATGCTACAGCTTCTTGTAGTCACCGTGGAGAGATGTGTGATAGGTGAACACCGAAGGTGAATGAGGAGCACTGAAAAGGGATTGGCAACCTCTCACACCAGAAGTACTAGGCTTCTTTGAACACCCATACATCTCATAGGATTATAGAATAGAGATAAAGACTGAATCTGTGTTTAACTGAAACTCCTGGGTGAGGAAACCCCTTCTTCCTATTTAGGTCCACTCCATCTACATCTCTGCAATGTAAAGTCTTAGGGAGTTGACTAGATCTTTAAGAAATTAAGTGTCTTGCCCAGGATCACATGGTCAGTATGTATGAGAGGTAAGAGACATAACAGAGTTAATATGTTATAAGATCTTCAGAATATAGATTAGAATTTAAAGGTCATTTTGTACACTTAGACACCCTTCTTTTTATATAGGAGAAAATTTACACCCAGAAGATATGCTCAAAGTCATAGTTAGAAGAGATGGAATCTGATCCTAGGAATCCTGACTCCTTTGTTGAATATTAGGTTTGAATCTAAGTCACATGGATCAATTTCATTTAATATGTATGTATGTGCATAGCATAGAACAACAATAAAGTAGCTAAACTAAATTTTATTTACCATAATTTTATTTCAATTTAAAGTATAACATACTATTTTTAGTTATATATTTCTTATCCTATTTCTTTTGAGGAAATCAATTTAGATCAATCTAGCCCTGTGACATAAATAAAAGTTTACTCAAAGGAAAGAGAAATACATTAATCTTCCAAATAATAGAAATTTGGGGTGCCATTCATTCATTTTACATATGTTTATTTGAATAAATATGAAAACCTTGAACAGAGTTCACTGCTAAATAGAATCAGTACATTGAATTATGTCTTTAGAATTATGTAATTGCTTAAGTATTGCATTCCTATTAACTAGGGCTTTAGGGTTTTATAGCTTCTCTAATTGGTAAACTAGGCAGTGTTTTTAGAGCCAGTTTGATGTTTGTATACTTTATGTTTATAGAATATTATGCATGTCCAGTTACAGCTCTATCTGCACTTAATGAATAACAAAATCCTTGAAGAAGCAGTTAAATTTTCAGTGATAGAAAAATAATTAAAAGCTGCATTCCTTTTTTTTAAATGCTCAACTAGCAGGCAATGGCTTTGAGAGGCAATTTTATAGTGAAAAAATATCATTTAAAAATTATATGACTTTCCATGATAACCCCTAGAGAGAACTGAGGAGTGAGGGTCAGGATCTTCCAGTCTCAAATTCAGAGAGTCCCTGGGTACTGCATATATTTAAAATTGGGTCCTTGAATATTTTCCATCAGCTGATATACTTTGTCCAGCTAAAGTACGTGCTTTTCCTTTAGTAGGTATTCTGTGGTTTTTATATAAGTCTAGTTCAAATCTTTATCATAGCTTCCTCAGGAGCACAAGATCCCTAACTTGAGAAGATTCCTAATCTGGACCTTTTTAACCTTTCCATAATGTCAGAGTTAGTCTAGGCCCTACCCACATACATTTCTTATTTAAATCATTGGATAAATCAACCTTTTAGCAAGCCTCCACGTTTATTACAGAATTTATTCTGACCAACTCTTTTTTCTGTAGACTGAAGGAAGAGAAAGTCAGAAGCTTATGTAGCTGCTATCATCTACTGTTAGTTAGATTAGTGTTTTTAAATAATCAAATGGGTGAAGTAATTCCTGGAATACTTTCAGAGGGGTCTCCCTAGGCTTAAACTTGTCATAAATTATCTTGCAGTTGCTCAATTGTTTTACCATTCTTTTCAGTGTCTAGAGCATAGTAGAAAAATGGTAGTTAACTGATTTTTCAATTCCATTATAATTTTTTATTTTCTCAATTCACTCAACATCATGATTTCTATAGACTTTTTTATACCAATAACACAGCAACACATTCCAGATTAATCAATACTCATTTTTCCCCAAGAGACTACTCAATGAACATAGTACATAGAAAAACAATAGTGCTAAATTAGCTTTAAATGTGTCTAACAGTGGTGATGGTAGGAAATATTTGGACGAAGAGGAACACTAGTTAACCCTCCTCCCTTTGACTCCCATGTTCATATGGGTAAGGGCACTTTTCCTAACTCCTCCTTTTAAGTATGACCCTCTTCAGTCAACACCTTTCCTTAACTCCACCTTGTGGGGGATAGAGGATTGAAATGGAATAAAACACAGGGAAGAAAGGAGAGTTGCCCAAGGCTACTTCTTCAGAAGGGACCCCTTCTGATTTTATTACCAGTCCTACTCCTCCTACAAGAGCAATGACAATTGTGATTGAATCCATTATTTTGGGGGGAAAGTATAACTTTGAGGGGTGGAATTAAATTCACTTAAGCTTTTCTAAGCTTTGGAGAAACTATAATAATAAATTGATATCAATGAAGTATTAATAAAAGTATCAATATAGATCTCTTCTTCATCCTGGTCCCCAACCCATCCCAGCTATTAACCACCAAGTTTCTCTCTGTCTCTCTCCCTATCTCTTTCTCTGTGTCTGTCTCCATGTATCAATCCATCTATCTATTTACCTATCTACCTATGTACCCATCTCCCTCCCTCCCATTGAGCAAGTGAATTGCAATTAGACCAATAATATCTCATTAATCAATAATGCATATTGGTGTTACAGAAATTACTTATATAGGTTAGTCTCAATTGTTCAAGTTCACATAGTGGAATGAAATAAAAATGGCACACAATCTACATGGGCACCTGATACTCCAGGCTCCAGAGTATATATAAGATCACAGAAACTTCGGTAATGCTGGGCAACATGGCTGGCCACCAGACAGTTCTTTGGTTCTTCATGTAGAAATCTTGTCTCTATAGATATGATAAAAGCAGGTTATGTTATAATACATACCCTAGTATGCTTGTGATCTTACTGTTGTCAGTATTCTCTCTAGTGATGTAGATCACATCTAGTCAAACCTGATCATCATAGGAGACTCTTGTTCATATGCTTCCCTAAGTTCGCCATGGAAATCCTCCCAACAAGTCTGGACTTTTCTTGTTGATTCCTGTCAATTCAGTGATAACAGCGGAACTTAGAAACAGTCCATAAGTAAACTTTATTCTTTTGTTTAGTTTATTTTTTTCAAGAAAAAAATATATTTAAAAAAATTAATCTGTCCCTTCTACTGCTGTTCCTACCACTTGGAGGAATATTTTTTTTTAAACTTCTTAATACAGAGGTATATCATGAGACAAAATGAATTCTCATATTAGCTATATTCAAAAGTTTTTCTATTTTTAAGTTCTTCATTTCTCTGTAAAGAGATGAGTGACCTGTTTCATCTTCATGCTTTTGGAGTTGTGGTTTGTCATTCTGATGAGTTCTAAAGTCTTTCAAAGTTTCTTTTTTCATTTTATAAATAGCTCTCATAGCTCTCATATCTGTCTGCCCCAGTTTATAAATTTCTTTCCAGTTTCCTCTGAAATTTTCCATTTTGTCACTTCTTATACCACAATAATATGTATATACTAGTATTTATTTATTCCCCAGTAGGAAGGAAGATAGCCCCTTAGTTCTCAATTTTTGCCTGCTTTGAGGAATCACTATAAATGTTTGTACATATAGATCTTGTCTTTCTTTGATTTATTTGGTATTATAGGACTAGTGTTGATACTCCTGGGTCAAAGTGTAGGATAACTTTCTGGACTTAACTCCAAATTTCTTTGTAAATAAATAGACCAGTTCATAGCTCCAACAAGAGTGCTCTCCTGTGCCTGTTTTCCCATAGCATTTCTAATATTTGTCATCGTTATCTTTGATAGATAGATGTAATGGGAAACCTCAAAATTACTCTTATTTGAATTTCTAATTATTAGTGATTTAGAGCATTTTTAAAGGATTCCTAACAGATTGAATTTCTTCATTTGAACACAACCTGTTCCTATCCTTCTGCAATTTAGTTATTGGGGAATCAGTCATAATTTGAATCAGTCCCTTATATATCTTGGAAATGACACTTGTCAGAGAAATTGGTTTATTTTTCCCCAATTACCTATTTCCTTTCTAAGTTATCCCTGACTTTTTCCACATTACCATCTCACTTTTTGGTAACACACTTTACACAATTTCTCCTTCACAATCCCTCATTTATAATGTGTGTCAGTTTCCTTATGTCCACTATCTATTTCTTCATTGCCCTTTGTGTATTCCTCAACTTAATATTTTCGGAAAGTGTAGGGCTCTATGAATCAGAACCAACATAATGAGACTATTTTTATTAAAAAGATGGAT